>JAGPXD010000002.1:0-1300477 GCA_020746995.1 Plectosphaerella cucumerina
TTTACTATTTATTCTATATAGTCTAATAACTAGTAGTATATTAAGGGGAAGATTATTAGAGTAAGTAAAGGTATTTTAAAAGGGTTATTATTAACTTTATATAACTTTCCGACTAATATATTTAGACTAGAATAATCTAATTAGGGCTAGATTACCCTTTATATCCGTTAGATTCCTCTTAATATCCTCTTTTTACTATTATATAGTATAATATAAGGTTATATTAGGGGTATTATTATTACCGGCTATATTACTATTTTACCTTTATATAACTAACTAGTAGTACTTTTATCTCCGATAAGATATTAATAACTAGGTTACCTCTTCGAGAGGTATTATACCGGTTATAAAACTATTTTTCCGTAACTTAACTTCCTAAGCCGATTAGGTACTATACTATCTAATATTAGAAGCCTATAGGCTTAACGGAATATATTTCTAATCCCCTCCCGTTAAACTTTAGTAACCTTTCTATAATTACCTATCCTAGGGATTACCTTCCGGCGGTATAAGTCGCTTATCTCTCGGCTAGCTACTATACTATTTTATTATATCGGGAGTTAGAGATATCATATTAGGCTATATCTCTTATCTACTTAGCCTTAATTAAGTTTTACTTAAAGTCTAGTACCTTACCCTAGGGTAAGAGGACTATCTAAAGGTAGGTTAATTATAACAGCTATTAATTATATCGTCGGAATTATCGGGACTAAGATAGGGGTAGAGAGTTTATTTATTAGTATTAGAAGATAACTACTATCTAGGAGGTTAACTCCGGAATAGTAATATATCTTATCTTTATTATTAATAGAATAGAGTAGTATAGTCTAACTCGGGTTATATATATACTATAATCTAATATATAGACCGGACTTATTATAAGTAATTATACTATAGGAGGTAAGGGGGTCTAGGGATTCGGTATACCTAACTACCTACTAAATAGGTTCTAGGGGTCCTATCGCGATAAAAATAGGCTTAGAAGATATAGATTAAACGGATTAAGGCTAAATAACTTTTTACTACTATCGTAAAGTTATACATAGCTAAAGAATTACTATAACGGGAGTCTAGGTTAGCTATAATCGCTATACTTAGGGGTCTTAATTAATAGTATTAATATAATAATTTTTTTCCGTAGAGTAGGGACTTTACGTAACCTATCTACCGACCGGCGAGCCCTATAGCTTACACCCGACCGCGCCCCTTACGGAGTAGCCCACCCAACCGGCCTGCCCGGTTATAGTACTTAGGCTATACTAAATTTCCGCTTTAGGCTTAGTACCTAGTTAAATACCTAAGTCCTATAGTTTAGCCCGATAGTAGGAGCTTAGGCTACCGGCGGCCCCTACTTTTTATAGGCTTACTAGCTAAATATATAGGCTTTCTAGATAGGCCCTAAATTAAAGTCTCGGAAGATAGTAATTTCTATTAGTAAAGATATAGTATATACTTAGTAAAGAGACTACTTATAAACTTAGTTTAGGCTTATAGTTAATATCTTTATAATTTTTTAACTTCCGATTCCTAGTATAAGAATAGTAATATAGTATATAAAATTATATTATATATAATAGTTAGTAACTAACTACTAAATTTAATTACCCCGGTAATAATATAGTATATAACGTTATAGAAATATAAAAACTAAAGATTTAGTATAAGATAATCTAGTAGTATACTATCTACCCTATAAATAGTTGATAGTAGATAAATTTATTAACGAAATTATATAAGATATATTACAAACCCGTTGAAGCCTTAAGGCCTAAGAATTATATAGTTAGTTTATAAATACTATCCGGTTATAAATACTATATAGAAGCTAAAACTAAGGAAGTAAATCTTATACCTTATAGACTATAAGTTACTATAACTATTTAGTAGTTTATTATTAAGATAACTTAAGGGATAATAATACCTTTAGTTACTAAAGTAAGTTAATAAAAGGTAATAATAACTTTATCTAAATAATACTTATAATCTTAAAAAAATACTAAAAGTAATGGGAAAAGACTAACTAACTCCTCCTCTAAGTAATTATTAATTATAGTATAATCCATTAATAACCTAAAAACTATAAAAAGGTATTATAATATAGGGTAGAGAGACTTTTAGAAGAGGCTATAGTTAGTAAAAGGGAGGACTAATTTAGTAAAGTAATTAGTACTAACCGGGACTAAAAGCCGGGAGTAATAAAAGTATAAAAGATATACTAAGTATTAATATATATTAGTTAAAAACTCTAAGAGGTTTAGTAATTATACTATAAAGGGTTTAAGAATAGGGCCTATCTAGAGAGGTAGTATAGATAGTATTACGACCTAGGTATAATCCTCCGAAGATATATAGTCTGGAACCGAGGTAGTATATACTAGTAGTATATACTAGGTAACTAAGGAGTAACGTGTTATAGTAGTCGTCGTCGTCGTACTTATTATATTATCGTAAAGTATTACGTTTCTTTACTATAGGTTAAGGAGGTTTCTAATAAAGACTTAAATTAATTACTATCGTAAGCTATCTAGAGGTATAAGCCTAGCTAGTACCTTACTATATACTTATAGTTCGACCTATCTAATTACCCTAATTATTCCTAGTCCCGTAGTAATTATAGTAATTACTACGTCCTATTTACTATAATTACTAGCCTTAGCGGAGTAATTATAGTAATTATAACCTAAGCTAGTCCGTACGTCCTTATTATTCTTACGATAAATTCTAGCCTTATATAATCCTCCCTAACTAGTCGCTTAATAGCCGTATAGATAGCCTCATTTCTAGGGTATACTATCTAGGCGTTATAAGATTCCCCTCCTTATAGTTAATATCCTAGTAACCTATAAGTAGTAAGTCCCCTAGCTATATAACCTATTTATTCCTATATTCCTTAGTTAATATAATATCTAACCGGGTTTTAAAACTAAAATTAAAAGTATTATCTACCGATTATTATAATACTTAGGTCCTCCTAATTAATATATTCGGGTTCGAAATAATACCGTACTCTTTCTATACTAAGTATAGTATATACTATATAATAGTATCGGGGGTTTTATACTACCGCGAGTATACTTACTATAGTTATAGTTATAATAACTCGGGGATTTCGGTTATAGTTAGTAGGTAGCTCTTTCTTCTTTAGTATTTTATAGGGTAAGGTACTAATATATATATAACTTCTCGGATTATAAATAAAATATCGTATATTTAAGAGAGTAAAAAAGTAATAAAGTAAAAACTACTTAATACTAAATAAATAATAGATTAAGTATAGGCCGAAATAAATAAGGTAGTAACTTATCTAATCCGCTTATAAAGTTAAAAAGACTTATTATAGTCTCGGGGTATAGATATAACTTATCGGAATACTTCTTCCTTAGATAACTTAGATAAAGGGCCTGTCTAGAAGGGCCGGACGTTTAGCTAGTAGGGCCGGAAAAAGTAGACCTAAAATTCCGTAACTACTTAGAATTCGGCTAGCCCGGGCTAGCGCGGTACTAGCTTAGGTACTAAGCTTTAATAGGAATTTTATATAGCTAGTATATACTCTAAACCTAATTAGGATTCTACCGCTTTAGCCCGCCCGCTACCTTTTTTACTCTCTACCTAAGATTACTAACTTTACTCCGCTAACTAACCTACTAACTAACCTACTACCTAACCTACTAACCCGTCTCCTATACTACCTTACCTTACCCCTCGCGCTATATAAATCCCGCCGAAGATAATACCGGCGGTAGTAATCCCTACGGCCCACCGCTACCTACCGCTAGCTTTACTAGCTTCTAGGAAGCCGATAAAGCTACTAAAAACTACACCCTTATAAACAGCTATAGCCTCGTAGTTAAGGACTACTACCCTATCGCTAACCCTATAAGATATACCTATAGATACGGTAAGGGTAAGGCGATCGCTAGTCAGGCTCTTACCTATATATATAATTCGAAGTACTATAAGACTAGTATATAGATAACTACCTACTCCTTCAGGATTAATATTAAACTTCAGGACGATAGCTAGTAGGCTATCCTACCGTAGAATATCGTCGTTAGGACCCTCTATAACTATCCCGTGGTATCCGCTACTTCCTTTAGTTATATCAGGGCTCGGATACTTAATAATCGTTATACCGATATCGTTACTATATAGAATAGTAGTATCCGCCTACGTAATATTATTACTAGCCTTACTAACCCGTAGGTAGGTAAGGGAGCCCCCCTTACCGGGATTTCCCGTAAGGACGTTATTAACCTACTAGCGAAGTATTATCTCTCTAAGCTCGCGGGCTATACACCCCTATAGTAGCTACTTAACGTAGGTACCCTACCCTTTACGTAATATAGCCGTTAACCCCTTTAGTAACTAGATAACCCTATAAGGTATTACTTCCGTGTTTTTAGGGATAGTAAACTACGGATCTAACAGCTCTTTATCGCGCTACGCGATACCCTCTAGTCTATCCGCGAGAACCTAGATATCCTATAGATAGACTATACCTATAAGACTAACCGCTTTAACATACCGCTACTATCTATTTACGGTATTTCCCCGCTACGTAAGAGCTTCTAGATTATAGCTATATTCCTTAAGGGCGAAAAGGAGGAATAGTATATATAGGCGCTTAAGATACTAGAACTATACTATCGCGAAAATAACTACCCCTCGCTGTGGGTTATTATTACGGACTACGACCTAGGGCTAATTAATACCCTTACTACCTACTAACTATCGCGAGATATCCTATACTTACTTTATAGATAGTATATTAATATAAATATCCTCGCGAAGATAAAGAAGTACTTCCCGAAACCTATATATCTCCCTAGTAGTTAGATTATTTAGTATTAGGATTTCCAGGATTTCCTTAAGGCTTAGAACGCCTTAATTTTATCCTTAATAGTATAGTAGTATAATATACGGCTTAGGACGTTCTAGCGGTTTAACTATATTTATCCTAATACTATTAGCTATATAATAAAGATATAAATTAAACCGTATAGCCCTAAGATTATTACCTTTTAGGTTAACTAAGTAGTATACTTCGGGTATTCTATAATATCTATTACTAAGTAATCCTACACTAGTCTAAAGGCCTTCCTAGTATTCGGTACTAATAATCTAGTAACGGTTTTCCGGAAGCTATAGCTATACTAGTCGATATAGATTTCTAAACTCTCGCTAGAGTATAAAAAATAGCTTAATAAGGTAGTATTTTCCCTATAGGTAGATATCTTCCAGGAGATTAGGAGTAAGGTAGTAATACAGGCTATAGAGATCCTACAGGACGAGATTACTACTCTACCTAGGCGGCTATCTACGGGAGTACTACTACCCCCCTTAATAACGGAGTAGTAAATCTACGGCGATAGCTATAACCGCCTAAATATCACAATAGGCCTACCCTACCGCTACTACCTATACCCTTACTTACGTAACTACTAACCGCTAGAGATAGCGGAAATCGATATCTACTAGTAGTAGTACTACCTAGTAGATATCCAGCCCGCTAGTAGTACCTAAAAATACTAGGATTATAGTAGTAAGGATAGTAATCCGCCCTTATCTATACCTCCCCCTATATCTTTAGAAACTTATAAGCTAGTAGTTATATATAGAAAAGGCCGCCTTTATAACTCCGTTACGATTTAGAAGATAATAAAAGGAAGGAACTATAGAGCCTATAGTATATACTATATACCCTTATCCTTCGAAAATATCGAAGATAATAAGATCGTAGAGGTAATAGTAGTACCCCCCTTAACCACGCCCGCTAGGCTAGTATCTATCCCCGGTTAGCTAATATCTAATACTAAGGGTAGGGGTAGGCGGTAACGGCTTTACTATACGCCTATACCTACCCCGAGCCCTACCCCTAGCCTAAGCCCTAGCCTAGATAGTAATAGTCCCTATAAGGTAGGAACTATAGTACTACGCCGGTTAACGTAGTTTATAATAGCCCTAGAAGATAGTAAAGATAATAATCTAACTAGTAGTAAGGCTAGCGATAGCCTTATTTCTACGTAATATAAAGGGCTCCTAGACTTATAGATTAGGTAGGATAAAGAGGACGAGTTTACTATAGGAGACGACTTATAGATCTATAATTATATTATAGTTAGAGGTAACCTATAGATAGCCTTACTTAATACGTATAGGATTATACTTTAATACTAAGGAAACTATTATAAGAATAATACTATTAATAGCCTTACTATAGACAGCTTTACTAGCCGCGCTAGGTACTTTATAATAAGCTACTTTCCCGAGCTAGTACTCTATTTCCGTAGTTAATAGCCTAATCGCTAGGTTACTAGTCGGCGTAGGTATCGGTATCGTTATATACCTTTAATTAATACTATTACAACCGGTAGTTTTAAGTACTTATAACCGGTAGTTTAATTAAACCGTTATACCCGGGTATACCCCTCGCGATTACTTTAATTAACAACCTCACAACTAGTAGTTTAATTAAACTATTATACCCGGGTACGCCCCTTGCGATTACTTTAATTAATAACCTTACAACCGGTAGTTTAATTAAACTATTACGCCCGGGTACACCCCTTATAATTACTTTAATTAATCGCTTACGACTATTAGTTTAATTAAACCGTTACGCCCGGGCGTACTAATCGGTAACCTCGCGATAGCTTTAAATAACGCCGATTAGTAACCTTACGACAGCTTTAATCGGACTTATAAGCCCTATATAATAAGTACTTTAGCGGGTTAAGCTAGGGGAGTCTTTAGTAGATATAAAAATAGCTATTTTTAGCTAGGACTTTATATAATCTAAGGATAAGTTCGGATAGAAAAACCGTTAAATCGGGTTAGTTTAGTCTACCCTTAGTTTTTCCGGCCCTACTAGCTAAACGTCCGGCCCTTCTAGACAGGCCCTTAAGTAAATAGGATCCGCTAGTAAGTATGCCGCTAAGTTCCGATAACTTACCTCTTACCTCCCGGACTAAAGTAAGACTACTTTTATAACCCGATTCTATAAAGGCCTAAAAGACTCTATTAAGGACGACTTTATCCGTAAAAAATAACCTAATAAGCTAGTCGACTATATTACCCTAACTATTAAGATTAATAACCGTTAGTATAAGAGGTATATAGAAAAAGGGAACCGTAGCTAGATAGGAAGGGGATAGGGAGCTTACCCTACTTTCTAGCCTAATACTAGCTACCGTTACTAATACTAACCCTATTAACGTAATAAATATTATATAATAACCGCCTATAGAGGGACTATATACACTAGCCTTATAAAACTTAACGTATTATAAAAGGGAAGGAAAGACAGGAAGGATATTAAATACTTTAACTACTATAAGATAAGCTATTTTATATATAATTACTATTAACCTAAATATATCGAAAGCCCCCGATAACTTAATACTACTTAGTATAATAAAAAGCCCTAAACCTTAGTTCGGACTCTTATAATCCTAGAATATAGCCTGATATCTACCCGAGATAAGGTAGTCCGATAAAACTACTAGGTTAAGATTATTAACTATAGTAAAGAAGAAGAAAGTAAAATAATATAGGAACCCGTAACCTCCGATAATAAAGAATTAATCCCTAATACCTAGCTATAAGACTAATAACTTACTATCCGGCTAGAGGGATATAGAGATCTTAAAGAAAATAAAGCCGTTAACTTCTTCGGGTATAATACTCGAGATACTAGTAAGGTACTTTATATAACCTATACTTTTAGTCCTAGGGAAAATAATAATAATCGCCTACCCCCTAGTAGCCCTAACTATAATACTATATTTTAGGCTTAATATATCTATAATAATTACCCTATATACTATATATAAAAACTTAATTATAACTTCTACCCTAGGTAACCTAACGATAATATAATCGAATATATCTATACTAATAAGGAACTACCCTATTAGGTACCTACTATTCGCCTACTAGGGAAGAGAACTATTATCTTTATATTATTACCTAAATACCCTATACTATATATTAGTTATAAGACCCTTTAGTTTAACTACCCTATCGATATATATAGGGTATATACTTTACGAAAGATCCGCGAATAGAGGCTCCTTTAGTCCTAGCTAGGTACTACTAGAAACCTAGGATAGACCCTTATTAGAATTAACCTAAATAATTAAGGTAACTATAAACTCCGTCGCTAAAGGGTTAAAAAGACTCTTCGGAAGAAAGAGGAATAGTAATAATTAACCTTAACTTACCCATAACCCTAGAATTAACTATTATCCGCCGCGACTTAATTACTAACTTACCTACTTTAGGCTATTAGGCCTAAGGAACTAATATAGTTATATTAGGCGAAGTTAGGAGAGAGAAAACCGGATTATTAAATTCTTCCTCTTAATAACCTAAGACTAGGTATAAATATAACGATAACTCGGGAAAAAAGTTACACTACTTTTATAAGGGTAAGAGTAGGTATAAGTAAAATCCGTTAAAACCCTATATAATATAGTATATAATAAAGGCGACTCTAACTATCTTATACTAAGAGTTACCTTATAAGGGTATAAATATATAGTACTCCTAGATAGCGGAGTATAGGGGAACTATATATTACTACGACTTTAATAGTAACTCGGACTTATAATAAACTATAAGAGATACCCTTACTAGCTAAGATCCGTAGAAAGCGGGTTTATATAGTATAACTAAGGAAGTATCGATTAAGAGACTATATACCTTAAGATCCGTATCTAAGGGTATATAATATTAACTATATTTAATATTACGGAAATTAGAGATTAGGATGTTATCCTAGGTATCCTATAACTAAGAAAGTAGAATCCCTAAGTAAATTAGAATCCTAGTTAGATTTAATAGAGAGATATAACTCCGGTATAGTCTTATATAAAGACTATAAGATATCTTATATAACTCTAAAAAAAACTTAATAAATATAATAACTAAGACTTTAGTCGCGATAAATAACGTAAGGCTCTTAAAGAATAAATTAAATATATTCTAATTAAGTACCGGAAGTATTTAACCCTATTTAAGGAGGAACTTAAAATAAGCCTCCCTTTATATAGTTATTATAACTATAAGATTATACTTAAGGAAGATATATAGCCTAGGTTCTATAAGATCTACTAGCTTAACGAGAAGTAGTAGGCTATACTTAATAAGTACCTAGAAGAGAACCTCCGGAAAGGATATATTCGACTATCTAAGTTACTAACTAGATACCTAATCCTTTTTATTCCTAAGAAGAATAGGAAATTACAATTATATATTAACTATCGATAGTTTAATAATATTATAATTAAGAATTACTACCCCTTACTATTTATTACTAAGTTTTAGGATTTATTAGTTAGAGTATAATAGTTTATAGTTATTAACCTTAAAAGAGTATATAACTTAATTTATATAAAGGAAGGAGAGGAGTAGAAAATAGTTTTCCGTATTTACTAAGGATACTTTAAGTATTTAGTAATACCTTTCGGGCTTATAAATACTCCGGTTATATTCTAAACGATAATTAATAAAGTCTTTCGCGACTTTCTTAATATCTTTATAGTAGTATACCTTAACGATATCCTTATCTTTTCGGGAACCCTTAAGGAATATTAAAAGTATATTTACTAGGTTTTAAAATAACTAATAGATACTAAACTACTTATTAAACCCGAGAAGAGTAAGTTCTATACTTAGGATATAGACTTCCTTAGATATAATATCCGACTAGGGGAAATCTATATAGACCCTAAGAAGATTAAAATAGTTAAGAACTAACCGATACTAGTTAATATCTCCGACGTTAAAGGATTTCTAGGATTTATTAACTTCTACCGATAATTTATAAAGGGATATAGTTAGATTTCCCGACCTCTTATTAACCTTATAAAGAAAGACTAGTTATTCTGTTAGTAGGATACTAAGGAATAAACCTTTAAGAGTATTAAGAATAGTATTTTAAGTAAACTAATTCTTAAAATCCCCGATCCCGAGTTACTATTTAAAGTCGAAACTAATATATCTAACTATATACTTAGAGGATAACTAGGATAAAGGGATAACGAAAGATAACTTTACCCCGTTATTTTCTACTTTAAGAAACTTTATAAACTAGAACTTAACTACTAGATCTATAATAAGGAACTAATAGCTATTATTAAAGTCTTTAAGGAATAGAAGTTATACCTCTTAGGTACTACGTACTTAGTTAAGGTTCTTACGGACTATAAAAACCTTATTAACTTTATAACTATAAAGGAGTTAAATAAATAATAGATAAGATAAGCTAAATTCCTTTCGGAATTTAACTTTACTATTTTATACCGTAAAGGATTAGAGAATAACCGGGTAGATACCTTAAATCGATATAGTAACTTAGTAAGTACTAAAATCCCCGACTATAATATAATTCTCTCGATTAATTTATAAAGCGATTTTATACCTAATAAACGAGTTTTAGAGGTCCTTACTACTCGTAAGGAGACTACTTAAAAACTTATTATATATATCTATAATACTCTAGCCTACGGATATTAAGGAGTCTAGAAAATATACTAGTATATCCGATAGTATTATAATAAGAATATTATATACCTTTAAGTATAAGAAATACTTAAGACTTATAACCTCTACTATAAGAGTAAGGCCGTTAGGTATAAACCCTACGGAGAGTTTAAGCCTCTACCTGTAGCGGAAGGATTATAGATATCTATCTCTTTCGATTTTATTACGGACTTACCTAAGTCTAAGGAACTAGTCTTAGGATAGTAGTATAATACTATCCTAGTTATCGTTAATCGCTTTACTAAGTTCTCTTATTTTCTATTATACCTTAAAACGGGAACTACGGAAGATTTTATGTATGTCTTCCTATATAACCTTACTATATAGTATAGTATACCTAAGGAACTTATCTCCGATCGCGATAAGTTATTTATAAGCTACTTTTAGAAAGGACTTATAAAGTAATTTAGACCCGACTATTACCTCTTAACTATATTCTATCTATAGTTAGACGGATAAACCGAAAGGACTAACTAAACCCTCGAATAATACCTTTACTATTACGTTAATAAGTAATAGGATAACTAGGTAATACTCCTTCTAATAGTATAGTTTACCTATAATAGTATACCTAGTAAGTTAACTAAGGTCTTACCTTTTTATACTAACTACGGATTTAACCCTATAATATATAGAGAACCCAGGGAAGCCTTAAAAACTCCTAGAGTTAATAAACTAACTAACGATATTTAGTAGATTTATAACGTACTTTATAATAACCTTTAACTAGTATATATTAGAATAACTAAATATACTAACTAGTTAAGGATAAAGGAACTATCCTTTAAGGAGGGGGATAAAGTCTACTTTATCTATAAAAATATTAAAACTATATACCCTAATAGTAAGTTAGACTTTAAAAAGATCGGACTTTTTCGAATTTAGTAGAAAATCTTAGATACTAATTTTTAACTTTCCTTACCCGAGAATATAAAAATCTACCCGGTTTTTTATATTATACTACTTAAAGTAGTATTAGAAAATACCCTACTCGAAACTAACCTCGAGGTAGATAATACCGAGGAGTATATAGTTAAGTAAATCCTCGACTACCGGATAAGCCCTAATAGACGGGATAAATATTTAGTTAAATAGGAAGGCTATAGATATAAAGAAAATATATAGGAACTACCGGAATACCTTAAAAACTCCTAGTTTCGACTCCGTTAGTTTTATTAGTACTCCCTAACCCGAATAACGAGAAATTAGTATCGCCCGGTATACCTAGGGCCTCTAGGTTATTAAGTACCTAGTATTTATAACTATCTAATACCGATAGTAACTTAGTAGGAGCCGGAGGGTCTACCTCTATATCCTCCCGCTCTAGTTCCTTTATCCTACGTTAGAAAGCCTCTTTAGCCTGTAATTATATTTACTTCCGGATTTTACGGATATAATAAAAGTAGTTTATAACTTTAAATATCTCCTATTAAAGTTACTTAATTACTTCCTTTACTTCTTCCTTACGATACTTACTCTTTTTCGGACTTCTTAAGATAAGTTACTATTATAACGGTTAGAAACTAAACTACCTCTTTCTAGGACTATAAGCACTTATATAACGATATAACTAATACCCCGTTATAAGGATAAGTATACTTAATATATTCTAAGTACTTTAAGCTTTTTTTATTTATTTAGTAGTAAAGTTTCCGCTAGAAGTAAAAGGTATAAGGTATATCGGGATTAAGGCTTTATTATTTAATTCGGGCGGTAAGTTACTAACGTTTAAGAGTTTTACGGGAATAATCCGGTTTTAAGATTCGACTAGATATAGTATTAGTAAGAAGGTTATAAGAGTAATAACCCTAGTAGGAAGATAAGTAAGGGGGTTATACCTACTTATAGTCGCTAGGATATTAACCTAGAGGAGGGGAATCTTATAATACCTAAAGTTAGTACCGTAATAATAGGGGTATATAGTAGGTAAGCTAGGACTAATAGATAAGTAGTAGGATAAGTCCGAACCGAATAGACTAATACGTAACGAGTTACGTAACGGAAAGGAGTATACTAAGGATATAAGCCTTATAGCTTATAGCTTACTTTATTCTCTATAAGCCTCGAGGGAATACTACTCGCGATACTCCCTCTTAGGATAAGTATTAGTCCGTTAGATTACCCTAAACGGTAATCTATTACCCTTCCCTTTAGTATATAGTATAGGTACTTACTTAATAAATACCCTAAGATAGTTTTATAATAGTAATTAATTTAAGTCTTTATTAGAAACCTCCTTAGCCTATAGTAAAGAAGCGTAATACTTTATAATAACACGATAAGTATAATAATAACGACTACTATAATATATTACTCCTTAGTTACCTAGTATATACTACTAGTATATACTACCTCGGTTCCAGACTATATATCCTCGGAAGATTATACCTAGGTTATAATAATAACCTAAGTCCTAAAGAGAGGGTTCCTATACAGGCGGGATATTACTAAGGTCTATAGTTATAGTTAGGTAGAAACGGGCGGTAAGGAGTTTAGTCTTCTCCTTATAGGTAAATATAATTAGGGGGCTACTAATATCCTTAGATACCTATAGGTTAGGTATTTACGATAGTACGTAGGGGTATTAGTTTTACGTCTTTACCTACTTAGTAATAACCTAAATCCCTTCCGGGGTTTCCCTTTATTTATCTAATATCTATTACTAGGAGGTTTATTTTACTAAGGTAATTATCTTACGTTTTACTATAATCGCCTAGGTAAGGGTATCTTTATCTACTTATATCTACTTTATAACCTAGGACTTTCGCGTTTATCTCTCCTTTTAGACTACCTTATAATACTCCTTTATCTACTAGTTATTTTTAGGGGGGGCCCCTATATATTAACGGGTATAGGTAGTTACTATCGTCTAGAGGCGTTTAAAGAGGGAGAGTTAGGCGGTATCTATTACTTCGGCGGTTAGGAGTTCCTATAGTTTAGGCGGTTTAATAAAGGAGTATTTATAGTTAAGTTATACTAAGTCTAGGGCTCACTAATTAATATAGTCGGGTATATACAGGAGTTTATAGGGGATAGTATATATTTAACCTAGGTAGTCGGATCCGGTATAGGTAGCTATCTTTACCTAGGTACCTCCGAGGGCGGGTATAACCTAGATAAAGTCTATTATAGAGTCCTTATAACCGTATTTCTACTAGGTAGGTATATCGGTAGGGGTAAAAAAGTCTAGTCCCTTATCCTCTACTAGTTATAGGAGGAGATCTATACCTGTATATACTTATCTACCTGTCTACTAAAAGGGGTAGTATAGGTTAAAGTCTCCTAGGAGGACTATAACCTCGGGCCTTAGTACCTAGCTAAGGTATATAATCGGGGTAGGCTTTATATATACTTAGTAAGCCGGGCGGTTATAAGTATATATAGATAAAAGAGACTACAGGTATATTTTCCTTAGCTAAGAGGGTTACCCGGTATTAGTCCTACTAGGCCTTATATATCTATACTTAGTAGCGGTTATATATAAAAAAGGCCGCCTATAGCCTATTACCCCTAAAGGCCTAGATAACTATATAACTACTTTATAAGGGGTAGGGTATACCTATTATCTCGTCCTAGGGGGGTTTTATACTATAATTATATTATACTTAGTAGGGGTATCTAGTACTTCTAGAAGGTTTTATCTACCTTACTATATATTCTATAAGAAGGCTATAAACCCCCTTATTTAGCCGCGGGCCCTTATTTACGTATATCCTCTACCCGTAGGGTCTATAACGGGGGAGGGAGTAGTAGGGCGGCTAGGGCTAAGGGGTTCTAGCTAACTCTCTAACTTAGGAATCTATTAATCGGGAGTATACCTAGGGGCGGGTTTATATTCTATCGCGGGTAGCTAGCCGCCGGTATAGCCGGTTAACTCCCTATACCCCTAGAGGTAGGAGTAGTTAAGGTTACCCTCCTCTTAGCCGGAGACTAAATAAGGGTAGGGCCTTATTCCTCCGCGGGCGGTAGTATATATACGGGTATAAGTATAGGTAGTTATTAGTCGGGGATAGTAAAAGTCTAGGGCTTAGTATACTAATCGGCTAGGGCCTCCTCGGCTTAGGCCTAGTATATAGTATAGTCTTATACCCAGGTAGTATAATAACTATAGTAGTTTACGTAACGTAACTTACGGCTACTCTTCCTATTATTATAGTAGTCTCTTCCTTTATAGTCCCGATCCCTATATCCTAGGTAGCTATAATATCCGTACTTTTATAGTCGCCTATAGTTAATTATAGTATACCTAAACCCCTAATATTTAAAATACTACTTTATACGGGCTATACTAACGTATAGGGAGGCGGTAAGTTACTTTACGTTAACTATAATCCCGTTATTATAGGCCTTCCTTACTTAGGTAGGGTCTTTAAGGTTAAGGTAGAGGGATATATACTTATAGTTAGGGCCTATCTAGAAAGCCCGTACGTTTAGCTAGTAAGCCCGTAAAAAGTAGGGGCCCGCCGGTAGCCTAAGCTCCCGCTATCGGGCTAAAATACAGGACTTAGGTATTTAACTAGGCACTAAGCCTAAAGCGGAAATTTAGTATAACCTAAGTACTTACTAAGCCTTTTTAAGAATTCTACTACCTACGCCCGTTTATACCCGCCCGCGCCGATTAGTAACCTTACGATAACTTTAATTAAATACTTACGACCGGCGATTTAATTAAACCTACACCCGGGTATACCCCTCGCGATCGCTTTAATTAACGCCCTTATAACTAGCGATTCTAACGACCCTTATAACCGCTAGTTTAATTAAAACCTATACCCGGGCGCGCCGATCGGTAACCTCGCGATAGCTTTAAATCACACCGATTAGCGACCTCGCGATAACTTTAATTACCTATAGGACTAGTATACCTAGCGGGCTAATAACCCTATATACAGGAAGTCTTTAGGGTATATTAAAACCCCTATTTTTAGCTAGGGCTTTATATAGCCTAGTAATAGTTTTTTATATAATAATAGCTTAATCGGGTTAGCGCGGTCGGCCCTAGTATTTACAGGCTTACTAGCTAAACGTATAGGCTTTCTAGATAGGCCCTATAGTTATTTACGTTTACGTACCTCGGTAGGGTAGTATATATAATAAAGGAGAGGGTAGGATTATCCCTCCTAATAAAGTCAAGGAGGTCTTTCTTTATAAGGCTATCTATAGTCGCCTTCGGGAAGGGGCTAGTATAGATAGTATATTACGTATATCTAGCTTCGGCCTTAGTACTAAAGGCTATCTTTACTTATTCTTTATCCCCGGCGACTTTCTTAAGGGTTACTATATCCTTAAAAGTAAGGACTTATTCTCCTTACGGTAGCCTATAGGTAGCCGTAACTACCTTTATTCCTATAATAGTATTTACGATTATAATTACTTCTTTTAACTCCTTCCCTTTAAGGTTACTATTAAAGTCTCTAGTAACCTATATTTCGCGTTATTTATTATTTAAGACTATAATTATAGGCAGGCGGGCGGCCGCGACCTAAGCCTAGGTTAGTTACCCTAGGTATCCCTTTAGGGGGAGGTAGTCTTTAATATCGTTAAGTTTACGGATAATAGTAGTAAGTATACTCTCTAGTAACTAAAGGCTACCTCCTCTAGTTATAAGTACCTATAGGAGAGTATTTATAACCCTCTTAGTACCCTACTCGGTTTAGTCGGAGAGAAATTTCTTTCCTTAGTTAATTACTATCTTATAGTTACTTAGCTTAGCGGGCGGCTATAAACGCCTATATTCGGGTATAGGTATCTAGGGAGGCCCTTCCCTAAGTCCGCGGGATATTAGCTATCCGTCGGTATACCTAGGTTTAGGTTAACTACTAGTAAAGGGGTTATCTATAAAGGGGTTATCTATAACTTAGGAGTAAGAAATACGTTTAGTCTTAACTACCTATACTTACTTACGGATAAAGCCCCCCCTTACGGGGGAGGCCGCCCGGCGGCCCGGAGTATCTTTTTTATTATAAGTAGCTAGAGGTTAGTATTATCGTAGGTATCTATATATAGTTTTAATCGGCTGTATACGATATAGGAGGGAAGTTTATTATTATCGCTTAGTATTATATATACCCGGTTATAACTAGTATATATACTATATAGTAGTTTATACTACTAGCTACTTATATAGCCTATTTAGGCTTAGTTATATATAGTAGATCTATAGGTAATAGCTTACTACTTTGAAAGTTTCTAATTATCGAGTTATAGACTTTCGGAATTCTAAGATTTATATAATTAAATATAATACTAAGTACTAATAGTATTAGGTTATAAATAATTCTATATATAGATAGTATAGTATCTAATATATAGCTATAGTTATAATATAGTTATATAAAGCCTAGTGTCTAATATTAGTAATCTAAGAGATTTTAGTTAGTTACGAGTTTTAAGACTTCGGTAAAATACTCCCTATATTAATAGTATAGTATAGATATATAGTTTATATATTTAATAAGTTTATATATTTAATAAAATCTATATAATATATAAAGACTTTAATAAGTTAAGTTAAAGTTTCGGAATATAGTGACTACTAGAAGTAAAAATATAGTATATACTTAGTAAAGAGACTATTTATAAACCCGGTTTAGATTTATAGCCGATGTCTTTATAATTAATAATATATTCCTACATTAAGTATAATATAGATAAAACTAGGGGCTATATATATAAGCTTTTAAACTCTCACTAGTATATTAGTATTATAGCCTTACTATTACCTCGTTCCGCTAGGGTACTTTTACTAGAGTACCTAGGGGCTATATATTTTTAAAGGAGTAAACTATACCTATGAGTTAAACTAGTTAATTAAACCACTACGTTAATTAAACCACTACGTCAATTAAACCACTACGTTAATTAAACCACTACGTTAATTAAACCACTACGTTAATTAACGTGAATTACTGTGTCCGGGGACGGACGATTTGTCTTTTGGATATCCTGCTTTCTCGTGTTGTGTGGGCTTATCTTATCGTATCGTGCATTTGGACCTCAAGTCGCATGCATCCGGATCCCCACTGTACCTGCCTAGGTACCTTGGGTACCTACATCACTTGCCAGGTGGGCCGATATCGGGGCCCCTGTTGTATTTTCCATTCCATTGAGTCACCCACCACGGAGCTATAGCAACAAGGCAAAGAGGGTACCCCGCCATTCACAACTCATCAATTACCATTGCCACGAGCTTGGGATAATCGTCCCCTTCCTGGCTCTGCGATCATCACAATGTCGGACATCAATGGACCTGGCCCGACGCGAATCAGCATTCTGGGGTCCGACAGCATCGTGGTCGACCATGGGTTGTGGCTGAACTGGGTGGCCCAGGACCTGCTTCAAAACCTGCCCTCTTCGACATACGTCCTGGTTACCGACACCAACCTACACGACACCTACGTGCCCTCGTTCCAGAAAACCTTCCAAGCCGCCGCCACGGCAGGAAGCGATGCCCCCAGACTGCTCGTCCTGGCCATCCCGCCCGGCGAAGTCTCAAAGTCCCGCCAGACGAAGGCACACATCGAGGATTGGATGCTCTCTCAGCAATGTACGCGGGACACCGTCATCATCGCCCTGGGCGGAGGAGTCATCGGCGACATGCTTGGTTATGTCGCCGCAACATTCATGAGGGGGATACGTTTCGTACAGGTTCCAACGACACTTCTCGCCATGGTCGATTCCTCTATCGGCGGAAAGACCGCGATTGATACGCCCATGGGGAAGAACCTCGTGGGTGCATTCTGGCAGCCTTCGCGCGTTTACATCGATCTCGGCTTCCTAGAGACCCTTCCGACAAGAGAGTTCATCAACGGCATGGCTGAGGTGATAAAGACCGCGGCTATCTGGGACGAAGCCGAGTTCACCACCCTCGAAACCAACGCGCCGGCAATCCTCGCAGCAGTCAAATCTCAACCTGGCTCGGGACAGCGTCTCTCCTCAATCCGACAGATACTGAAGCGCATTGTTCTGGGATCGGCTCGTGTCAAAGCACACGTAGTTTCCAGTGATGAAAAAGAGGGTGGCCTGCGCAACCTGCTGAACTTTGGTCACTCCATCGGGCACGCAATCGAGGCGCTTTTGACCCCGCAAATGCTCCACGGCGAAGCAGTCGCCATCGGCATGGTGAAGGAGGCCGAGCTGGCCCGGTTCCTGGGCGTCCTTCGCCCTGGTGCGGTCGCGCGCCTCATCAAGTGCATTTCCAGCTACGGACTGCCCGTCAACCTCCACGACAAGCGCGTGGTAAAGATGACCGCTGGGAAGTCCTGCCCCGTCGATGTGCTCCTACAAAAAATGGCCGTCGACAAGAAGAATGACGGCAAGAAGAAGAAGATCGTCCTTCTCTCGGCAATCGGCAAAACGCATGAACCCAAGGCCAGTGTCGTTCACGACGACGCCATCCGTCTTGTCTTGTCTGCGTCCGCTCAAGTCGCCCCGGGTGTCCCGGACTCTCTTGCGACGACTGTTGTACCTCCTGGCTCCAAGAGTATTTCCAACCGTGCCCTGATACTGGCAGCGCTTGGAAATGGCACCTGCCGCATTAGCAATCTCCTGCATTCTGATGACGTGGAGTTTATGCTGTCGGCCATCTCGAAGCTAGGTGGCGCAAGTTACTCCTGGGAAGACGCTGGCGAGGTTCTCGTCGTGCAGGGTAAAGGAGGGCGACTTACCGCCAGCCAGGATGAGCTGTACCTTGGCAATGCCGGAACAGCCTCCCGCTTCCTCACAACTGTCGTCGCACTTTGTTCTGCATCGGACGTCACCTCAACAGTTCTCACGGGCAATGCGCGCATGCAGGTCCGACCAATTGGTCCCCTCGTGGACGCCCTCAGGTCGAACGGCGTGGACATTGAGTACCTGGGCTCCAACAAGAGCCTCCCCATCCGAGTAGCCGCAGCCGGGGGCTTCGCAGGTGGTGTCATCGAGCTCGCCGCCACCGTCTCGTCTCAATACGTCTCCTCAATTCTGATGGCAGCACCGTACGCCAAGCAGCCTGTCACCTTGAAGCTTGTTGGCGGCAAACCCATCTCCCAGCCATACATCGACATGACCATGGCCATGATGAAATCCTTTGGTGTTGTGGTCGAGAGGTCCACCGAAGACCCCAACATGTACCACATCCCCCAGGCCGTCTACACCAACCCGGATACCTACGTCATCGAGAGTGATGCAAGCTCAGCAACGTATCCGCTTGCAGTCGCCGCCATCACCGGCACCAGGTGTACTGTGCCCAACATTGGATCCTCCTCACTGCAGGGAGATGCTCGTTTCGCCATAGACGTTTTGCAACCTATGGGATGCTCTGTTCAGCAGACCGAGACGTCTACCACGGTTCAAGGCCCTCCTGTGGGCCAACTCAAGAGCCTTCCGCATGTCGACATGGAACCGATGACGGATGCCTTCCTCACTGCCAGTGTGCTGGCCGCCGTGGCCACGGGAACCACAAAGATCAGCGGCATTGCCAACCAGCGCGTCAAGGAATGTAACAGGATTTCGGCCATGAGAGAACAACTTGCCAAGTTTGGCGTCGTCACGGACGAGTTCGAGGATGGCATCATCGTTACAGGCACTCCGCCTAACGCGCTGAAAGAACCTGCGGCCGGCGTGTTCTGCTATGATGACCACCGCGTGGCCATGAGCTTCAGCGTGCTGTCTGTTGTCTCGCCGTCGCCCGTCACAATTCTCGAACGAGAGTGCACTGCGAAGACCTGGCCTGGCTGGTGGGACACCCTCTCGCAGTCATTCCAGGTCCAGCTGAAGGGTGATGACAAGCACGCAGAAGAAGGTCCCCGCGCTTCTGTCAAGCCGGCAGAGAAGTCCGTCTTCATCATCGGTATGCGCGGTGCCGGGAAAACCACGGCTGGAAGATGGCTGGGACGCCTCGGGAGTCGTAAGTTCATCGACCTTGACGAAGAACTGGAACGCAGGGCCGGCATGACCATCCCGGAGATGATTCACGGCCCGAAAGGCTGGGAAGGCTTCCGCAAGGACGAGGTTGACCTCCTCCGCGATGTCATGAAGAGCCATCCTACAGGCTACGTCTTCTCCTGCGGTGGCGGAATTGTGGAGTCGCCAGAGGCCCGAGAAGTGCTCACATCGCATCGCAACAGCGGCGGCTGCGTCCTGCTGGTTCACCGCGACACAAAACAGGTTGTTGAGTATCTTCTGCGCGACAAGACTCGGCCGGCCTACAGAGAGGACATCGAAGATGTCTACTACCGCAGGAAGCCACTCTACGAAGAATGCAGCAACTTCCGCTACTTCAGTCCTCATGCGGCGGCGACGTTCCAGACTGGGGTTCCTCCCCGTGACTTCGAATGCTTCGTGGACACCGTCTGCGGCGAGAACACCAGGGTGGCAGAGACACTCTCGAAGAAAAGCAGCTTCTTCGTCTCACTGACGGTGCCTGATGTTGCCACGGCCTTGGATGTTATCCCACGGGTTGTGGTTGGCTCAGATGCCGTCGAGCTGAGGGTCGATCTTCTCGAGGACCAGTCAGTCGAGTCCGTATCGCGTCAAATCTCTGAGCTTCGGTCCGCGGCGCAGGTGCCAATCGTATTCACCTTGCGAACCGAGTCCCAGGGTGGCCGCTTCCCCGACAACGCCTCTGATCAGGCTCTGGAGCTGTACAGGGCAGCTCTGTACATGGGCGTCGAGTTCATCGATCTGGAGATGACGTGGCCGGACTCCATTCTCCATGCAGTCGCCGACAACAAGGGCAACTCACGCATCATCGCCTCTCACCACGATCCCCTTTCGAAGCTTTCCTGGCAGAATGGTTCATGGACTCCCTTCTACAACAAGGCTCTGCAGTGGGGCGATGTCATCAAGCTTGTGGGCGTTGCGCACAGCATGGCCGACAACTACGACCTTTCCCGCTTCAAGGCGGAGATGCTGGCCGCTCACCGCACACCCATGATCGCTATTAACATGGGTCCGCTTGGCAAGCTCAGTCGCGTTCTCAACGGCTTCCTTACTCCAGTATCCCACCCGGCACTGCCGTTCAAGGCTGCACCCGGTCAGCTCTCCGCTGCCGAGATTCGGCGCGCACTCAGCCTCCTGGGCGAGCTCGACACACAATCTTTCCACTTGTTCGGAAAGCCCATCTCCAAGTCGAGATCCCCGGCGCTTCACAACTCCCTTTTCCAGTTGACGGGACTCCCTCACCAGTACTCTCCGATTGAGACAGACGACGCGAAGACAGTTGAGGACGTGATCCGTCGGCCTGGCTTTGGAGGTGCCTCTGTGACGATTCCTCTCAAGCTCGACGTACTGCCTCTGCTTGATGACATTTCCGAGCCAGCCAAAATCATTGGTGCGGTCAACACAATCATCTCCTCGGAAGGGAGTGAGGGCCAACGTCTTCTTCGCGGAGATAACACCGACTGGCGCGGGATGATGCACTGCCTCACGTCCGCGGGATCTTCTGTTCAGACCGTCGACGGTGAACCCAACGCGGCCATGGTAATCGGCTCTGGGGGCACCACACGGGCGGCCATCTACACGCTCAAATCGCTCGGCTACCAGCCTATCTACATTCTTGCGCGAAACTCGCAAAGTGTCGATCAGATCAAGGCATCATTCCCCGCTGACTACAACATCCAAGCCCTCCTCAGCTCAGATGGGTTGACCTCGGCAACTGTTGCCCCAGCCGTCACTATCAGTACCATCCCGGCTGATAAGCCCATCGACCCGTCTCTGCGCGAGACTCTTATTCGGGCACTTGGTCAGACGTTGCCTGACGGCAAAGCCGCGCCGCGCGTTTTGCTCGAGATGGCCTACCAGCCACGGCACACTGCCGTGATGCAGCTTGCAGAGGAGGCTGGCTGGCAGACGATCCCAGGCGCTGAAGTTCTTGCAGCTCAAGGATGGTATCAGGTATGACATTCCTCTATGTGAGCAACATTGTAACACGAGTCTGACTCACTGACCTTCACCCAGTTCCAATTGTGGACCGGCATCACCCCATTGTACACGGATGCGCAGGCGGCCGTGGCCGGCGAGCCTCTGTCTACTGGCTTGCCAGTGTAGATAAGTGGCATTGCATGCCAATCTCTCCACAAATCACGAGGAATGGTTCCGTCGTTTTCAACCCTCCAATCAAAAGTCACACAGGCGAAGTAGGCTGGTCAGTCATTATTACATTTTCGTGCGCAGTCTATCGCTAGGATGCTATCGTGCAATCGTTGTCTACCGTGAAAAAAAACCAAACACAGCCGGCTTCCTTTTGCCCCTGCTCCATTTCCTTTTCATCTGTCCGCGTAGAATTTCTATATTTTGTCTCGTGATCGATTACACAGCGTCGACCGGCGACTCAATGTTGGTACAGGGTGCGAAACCAGTTTCGCACAAGTCGGGAGAATCCATGATGCAATCTGGTGGGAAGAGGATCGTTCGACCGGCAGGAAAGTCCCGCTGTCGTGGGCTTCGAAATGTGATGACACAAAAGTAGTGCGATGAGGGTGGGACGAGCGGACCTCTCCCTCCCGTAGTGACGCCAGCCGCAATGGAACCCCTGCGAAATGGAATGGGGTAGGTTGCGTCGATGACGGGACGCGACCATTTTTGGGGAGATGAGCGCAACTTGGCTGCGGCAATGGTTGGGCCGCCTGAGCGATGCACCCACGTCACGTCTGGTTTGATGACGCAGGGTCCGAAGACTAGTCCGATTGCAGATGGAGTGACGTAGGGCGGAGCGACAATGATCTTCAGGGTCTCTCGATGATGTCAGGGCGGCCAAAGCAAGGCGATTGATTGGCTGCCCGCCGACTCGCATTGGACCCTGAATCAATGCAGTGTCCCACTTTCCCGTCACCCACATTGGGCGCGGGGTATGGACCCTGGAATGACCGCCAACTTTCTTGGTGCATCGGCAACAGGACTGTGCTGGCGAAACTTGGTGGCTCAACCCTGATTGCCCCGCCGGCGATACTTCCCGGGAAGTTCGACGTCTGGGTGGCAGACTCGGTAATGCCGGGTCAGGGCATCGGCGCGACTGAATGTCTTCTCTTCGGTGCAGAGGTTGCAACGAACCTTTTGCTTCCTAGCATTGTGTATTGTGTCTTCGTGGCGAGTCAGGTCGTATGGCCGGGAGAAGATTGTGCTGCATGGCTTGCCCGTGCTCGGGTTGATGCGGTCGCAACGGTGTGGTCCAGCTTGTGTGTTCAGGAAGCTAGGCGACACGGGGCTGGTGACTTCCGGATGTCTGATAGCTGCTGTTCCCAGGCCGTGGGGCTGACGATGGCCCTCTCGCTTGTGTTTCTGTAGGAGCGCAGGGGTCTCGAAGCGGAGAGTACATCCGTGATAGGTGCACGTGTACGTGCCTCCATCCGCGTTGCTTCCCATGGGCTTGGTGAGCTGACCAGGAGTGCTGGCCGAACTGTCGGTGGAGCCCGCCGAACTCAAGTTCGGAGTTATCCTCTGCTGTGACTGACGAGCGTGGGCGACAAATGGGTAATGCTGTGGGATCTGGATGGCCGAGTGCATCTGCTGTTGTGCGGTATACTGGTAGCCATCGTTGGAGGCGTTGTGCGGAAACAAGGCAAGCTGATCGACCGGAGCGCTCATCTTAGCCACCTGGCTGTCTGCTCCGAAATCCGAGGCAGTTTCCTGGGAAGGGAACAATGAAGGGAAAACCGAGTCGGTGTCGGGGCCGGGGAAATCGAGCATGGCGTCCTTGGGAGAAATCGTCTTGGGCGTGTCAGTCTCAGTCTTGGTCGCCATCTGCTGCTTCATGATGATGGCATCTTGGGCAGCTTTGTTGTGCTCGCGGATTTGGTGGGCAGAGTTGAAGCGCAAACGAGACGATGCGGCTGACCCAAAGTCGTGCGTCGAGGGTGCGAGAGGGGACCCGTGCCGGAATGGCGATCGATCCCGCGACGTGGTAGACGTCGGCGACTGGCTGGCACTGAGATGCTGTGTGTTTGCTGCGCTGAGTCGTTGAGCAAACAGTTCGTTGCTTGGAGAGATTTCGAGTTGCTGCTGATGCGACGGCGACGCGGACGTGATGGTGAAGCTCGGGTTGTACAACTCATCGCTGTAGATGTCTGTCATCGTCCGGTCAAGCTTTGGAGGCTCGGCCAATGCTGTTGTACAATCTGGTAAGCGGAAAGGTTCAGACCAGAAGTTTTCTTGTAGCAACTTACTTGTCCTGGTGCGTCGTCTGTCCTCGTCGGCAGGCTCTCCGAGTGTTGGCGTAGCTGGCGAGTCCCCGCCGACCGTCGAGCTGGCTACCGAGGCGGGGTGTGATCGATTGTAAGTGTTACCGAAATCTGGGGCCGGCAGAAGATTGATTCTGTCTGTTCTTGGCCTCTGGAGAGCAATGGCGGCAGGGTATCCCATTTCGGGGTGATCCACGTGGCCCAAGTTGTGGTAGCCTGAGAACATGCCGCCGTTGCCTCCCACAGCCTTGGCCAACTGATAGTATGAACTGTTGCCATCGTGCTGCATGTCGCCAAAGCCATCGCTAGCTGGGTCGGAGATGGCGATGTGCGGGTTCGAGGCGGCGTGGTTATATGGCGACGCAGGCCCGGCGGATCCCAGAGATGACAGAGAGGATTCGCGTTGGTGAGGCATTCGGCCAAAAGCCTTGTGCGCGTACTGGGACGAGAGAGACCATGGATCGGAGGGCATCAGGTCGGGCAGCTGGCTCAAATCCGTGAGACAGTCTTCTTCGGCGGTCGGCGGCGATGATCGATGGGTTGATGGAGAGTAAGATCTGTCGAAGTCGGAAATCTGGGAGCGCGGCACGAGGCTGTCCTGTAGGGCGGTGGTGTAACTTGATGGCTCTGGTTGCGAGCCGGTTGATGTGGCGAAGGGGTCGAAGGTATGTGTGTATCGAGGCTGGGTTTGAGCTTGATGGTGTGTCTGTTGGGGGTACTGGTTTGGGCCGGACAAAAGCATGGTGTGAGGATCGTTGTGGGTGGGGAGAGATGGTAACTTGAAAAGAAGGCGAGTGGCGAGATGGGGCGGGTGGGTAGAATATAAATGTTCCCAAGGGGACTGAACCCTCCGGACCGCTGGGTTGGTAAGGCCCAAGAGGGCCAACCCGGCCAGGGAAAGGGTGAGGTACCTGCGCCAGACGACATCGCATTTGGGTACAAGGTTACGTAGGATGGAGTCATCCAGACGATGACCACAACCATCCATACCTGCCTACCTTAACGCCGAGCTAGCAGAGCGGAGCAGCCGCGATCCACACCACATCAAGCGTCGGGTTCCAAAGTGGGTCGATCGTAATGGGGTGTTAGTGTGGTGTGGTGCACCGTCGGGGGCCCTGCAGGGGTGGCCCGTGGGTGGGCAGAGGGGGTGTGATGTGGCTTCGGCCGGGCGAGGGGGGCATTGGCAAGGGACCAGAGAAGATCTTTCCGGACTGGGGACCTGTCGGCCAACCCCCAGCACAGCAGCAGGGCAGGGCAGGGCAGGGCAGTACGAGCTGCTGCAACAAACCAAACCACCATCCAGACTCGCATCCCGGCCCGGTCTCTACAGCACAACGTGCAGCCAACCTCAACCAGCCTGTCTTGCCTACTTCAGGTGAAAGACGGGAGCCAAGTTTTGCCCAGATCCGGCAGGCGATTGGTACATCACCGAACGTTTGTCCGAGAGGCCTCTCCCACAACAGGTACCTTAGAAATCCATCATGACACAGAGTCACAAGACTCGGCCGCCTGGGAGACCTCCCGGAGAAGACCCGGAGAAGAAGACAAGTGAGCCTAGGCAGCTTTATTTCCGACACGCTGGTCCTGGTGACTAAGCAGTCTCGAGCATTGGAGGCTGTTCTGGTATCTTCATCCAGCACCGCATGCATCGGCTTCATCACTCGTCCGTCTCCGACTTGCCGGCTTTACTCGGGGTTCAACCCTCGGCTGTGCATTATAAAGCCAGAAGATTCTCTCATGAAAAACCTGATGGACCACCCCCGATTTGGAGTTTATGACTGACAGCTGACTGTTCTCATCAACATGCCCTTTCCAGCCAACAAAGCAACGTAGAATGACGTCGAATGTCTTGGCGGAACGTCCATGTTTGGGTTTGTGGACCCACTGCGGTACAGGCCCTCCTCCCTCCGTGTAAAACTCGGCACAGCCGGGGCAGCCCTCCTGCAGATCACCCACCACCAGGCTCAAGTAGCCTGTAGGTGAGTCCTGCAGCGCTGTCACTCTGGGGCCTTCCCCGGCCTGGCCCGCCAAAGTAGGTATTCGTAGCGTCCCGACCTCCGCGGACGCCGTCCAGCATTCCCGCATGTACCCGGCCCTGTCGTGCTGGACCCCCAGCCGGGCCAGGGTCCTGTAGCCGATGCCACACCACACTGCGCCGACGGTGCGACACCATGTGGCGGACGTACATGTACGGCTCGCTTCGGTTGTCACGGCCTGACCCAAAGGCCAAAAACTGCCGCAAACATGTACTCGGTACATTGCATAGGCGCCTCTTTTGGACGGGCGCCGATGGCCGACCCTGAATGCCGGGCTACCTCCCACCACGATGGGTGGCCGCCATTGAAAATTTTCACCACCTGCAGCCCAAGCCACGCGACCTCCAACGGCCGGCCGGCCACGCCGCCAACTCCGACAGCAACGGCCTGGAACTTCGGCATTGCGCCGATATCCCGCCGTCTCCGGGGGTGGGGGGTTGTTATTCCACCAAGCGGTTTCAATATTCCCGGTCGGACCGTCTTTAGTTGAATAGGTTTGATGGGATTCCCTACCCCGATCAACGCCTGAGATGGAAGATGCACATCTGCCCGGGTCCAACTCGACAATAGCATGTCCGCTCGTTTACACGACCCTGCCGTAGACGAAACACACGAGTCCGGCGACCCTTCGGCGTACGAGTCACATGGTCAGGTGGCTTTGGGTGCGCCAGGCCTGGCCATTCCTCAGAGACGTGAATGCTGCCTCTCCGATGGGTATTTTTTACGTTCAGGTGACCTGGCGAACACGCAAGCAGTCATCGTCACCTCGCCCCCTCTGTCTTGTCCTTCTGAGCCTCGCCGAGGTCCAGGCATCACTTTGCGGATGGATGAGCCATACTACGTTACTCGTCAAGGCCGAGCCTCCCTCGCGTGTGGCTGAGCCTCCGAATGCGGCCCATCTTGGTTTTTATTATTTCGCCGTCCCGCGCAAGCCGTGCTACGAATATGTTCAGTCTTCGCTGCGAGTGCGAGGTGCCCCTACTTTTAGAACCGGGTGTCAGGACCGGATGCTAAAATGCTGGTGATTCTTCAACCGAGGCAGACTCCCGGCCAGTGATGTGGCTGCCGGCCGGAAACACCGGACCCGCTTCTTCTGTGTTTCGGCAACCCTACTAAGGTACTCGTAGCATGTACCCTCTGGGCGTGATCTGCAGACTCGGTACTTCCGCCACATCGGCTGCATGAAGCCGTCAGCCACAGCCACTGTGGCACTCTACGATCGGCGTCCCCGGTCAGACAGCAACGCCGCCAGGAGCCGGCCGCCGGTTCAGCCTCCGTCCCGGCAATCGCCATTGAATATTGCACACGGAGTGGTTGTGTCGGCGGCCCCCGATATATACTTGACGGTTGCATCTGAATGCCGTCGAGTATGTGCTGACCATCCAGCGTAGAATGGCAAATATGTCTAACTAAGGTATTGTGTGATGTATTTGTCGTTTGTTTTGATGTTTCAATTTATCGTCAGCCGTGCAAGTAATATATTTCTGCCTGGCCTTGCAAAATGATGCTCGGTGCAATCGTACCATTCAAACGGGTGTATCTTCTTTTTCATCCGGTACACGCACCTTCACGTCTGTGAGTACAGCTTTGTCTGCTGTCATCCTTCCGCTTGCAGGGCTGGCCGAGGTGCTGGTTGGTATTTCCGACTTCACTTGTACCTGCCACATTCGAAGCGGCCGAGGACCTAACCTCCGCGATATAAATAGTACATAATACAAGTCATTCCTGAGGTAATACGATATCCTTTCGACAACATGACGGTCTGCATGGTGGAAAACTTTCGACATGATTACGCCCGTGGCGGAAGATGAAGCTTGAACCAACCATGCTGGCCACCACGCGCAACATGCACAAATGCCCGAGGATATATACCACCAGTTCTACAACCCGCATACACTGGTATCCTCAGTTTATGCCTGTGTTGTCGGAAGCCCAGGCGTCCATCACGACAGCGACGCCAGGCGTCAGTGTGTCCGGTAGTAAACTGATCGAAATTGAAAGAGGCGCATCTCCAGGCAGGATGCGCCATCGCAAGCTATCACTGCCTCTAATACCACGTGTCAGTGGGAAGATATGAAGGTCTCGCTCACATCCCGTACAAAAATCGACTGCAACAACCCGATGTGGGCTAGACGGATTTCGTAGAACTGCGTCGATTATCATTCATGCGTGGTTCCTCGCCAGCCACAAGGCATTCAGATAACTCGAATCAGAGTACGCGGTCAACAACAGCATTGCTGCCACGATAGTATCATTAGACCACACCCTGTGCATTTTCCCTCGAAGCCTTTGGCCCATAGCTAAATAAAGCCCAAGCACCTATGAGCTCTGCCAGCCTGACCACCAGGAATCATCCCGGCCGACTACCCAAAACAACACCCCACCGGACGGGCGCCACGAAAAACAGTCCACATGCGTCAGCCACACATCCAGGGCATATCCTTCCTGTTCCTGAACGACCAGCAGGGCCCTCGGCTGACTGGCTTGATATGGCTGTCTGTTCGCAAGCAAGTCCAAGAGCGACATGTACTTAGCACGCACCGCGAAGCGACCGAGGACGCAGGTGCCGAAGGAGACAAACAGGACAAGCTGCTGAAGAGCGACCACGACCAGAGGCATTTTCAGCGCAACACATGGCTGGTTGGAGCAGAACCAAACCCACGACGCGAGATCACGCCAGCAAGGGAACACGCCAACCACAAAGCAAGAGTCACACCGACGCAGAGCACGAGAGATGTCAGTGAGGGTATATTCAACCTCGAGTCCAACCCCATGATAACCCATCCTTTCCCGTATGGTACAGTAGAACACCAAAGCCAGCCAGTCCCATAGTCATTCATTGTCACAAGAACACCTGGCCCACACCGTGGAGGCTGGCCAAATACCACCTCCCGCGACGCGCGCCATTACCAAACGCGTCATGAACCCAAAAGCAATTCGTGAAAACATGCCAGCAAGACCAGAAAGCACTTAGCCACCGAAACCGTACAGGGTGCGTCCCTGGCGCTTCAACGCGTACACAACATCCAGGGATGTGACGGTCTTGCGCTTGGCGTGCTCGGTGTAGGTGACCGCGTCACGAATGACGCCCTCGAGGAACGACTTCAGAACACCGCGAGTCTCCTCGTAGATCACTTGAAAGACATTAGCCAAGCCAACGGTGGCAACGATGAACGGGGCGACATACTGGCAGAGATACGCTTGACACCACCACGACGGGCGAGACGACGGATGGCGGGCTTGGTGATACCCTGAATGTTGTCACGAAGAATCTTGCGGTGGCGCTTGGCACCGCCCTTGCCGAGACCCTTGCCGCCCTTGCCGCCTGTGACAGTCAGTACGGGAATCAAATGAGGGATGATGAAGTGGTGTATGATGGGTCGGGTGACTTACGTCCAGTCATCTTGTTGAAGTGGTTGGGATGGGAAGTAGTTGAGTGTTTTTGGGTGTCTGGTAGACGAGGTGTGGCACTTTGATAATGGTGGGCACGAAACGGGGATGTGAAGGCGATGATTAGTGGGCAGAATCAGAGTGGCAGATGGTTCATGATTTATATCAGAAGCGTGACGCGCCGCGATCAGCCGGTCAGACACAAGAGTGTTTGCGACGCGGTTCCTCAACTGGGCCTAGCACTGTCCACGTCCCCGCTGTGTCTGGAGGGGCAAGGCCCAAGGCGTGTCGTGGGCGCGGTGATTTGGACGCGTCGGCCCTGGAGTGGACCGGGCTCGCCCCACCCTGGCACACTCCACGCGAAAAATCAAAACAACCGTGACCTGACATGGGCTGCCCCGACGTTGGTGTCGAACGTGGACGAATTTTCATTGGCTCAAAAGTCGACAACCAGATGCAGACACGACAGACAGCCAGGCAGCTCCCCCCGGCAGCATGGGCATCAGGACCGTTGGACTATCGAAGACAGCACAGATTGCATAGGAGCCATAAACCAGTCAAGAAATCCACGGTTTAAGTCACGGAGAAGCAGTTGGCAAGGAAGGGAATTTTGCGGCCAACGGAAAACCCCCAACAGCCACCTGCAAGATGGCTGTTCAACATCAAACGCCATCATCCATTGTCGATGACTGTGCTTGTACTCGTGGTGTGTCCAATGCTGCATGGCAATGAGGCGGAGGCGGGGCTCAAAGGCGGCTCAAAGGCGCATATGGAAAGTGAAGGAGCCAATCAAAAATCAGTCCCCGAGGAAGGGGCGACAGGGGCCGAATCACTTGGCCCTTGCACCTGTAACGCGATTCCGGGAAAGGCACCAGAGACCCCACTTTTTAACACCGAAATCAGCCAGATCACTCCTGCCTGCCTGTTCCCACGCTTTCCTTATTTATTCCCCTCACCTCCGCTCCTCCAACCAACTTTCCCTCCTCCATCTCACAACCCACAAGCCTCCACTCACAACAACCATCACTCACCACCACCACTATCCATCTCCCATCCTCAACCCGTCTACTCGCAAAAGTATCACAATGGCCCGCACCAAGCAGAGTATGTCTTTCTCTCCAATCAACGCGCCGCAGTTGCAACATTCGCTGACTTCCTTCCCCAGCCGCCCGCAAGTCCACTGGTGGCAAGGCTCCTCGCAAGCAGCTCGCCTCCAAGGCTGCCCGCAAGTCGGCTCCCTCCACCGGAGGTGTCAAGAAGCCCCACCGCTACAAGCCCGGTACCGTCGCTCTCCGTGAGATCCGTCGCTACCAGAAGTCGACGGAGCTCCTGATCCGCAAGCTTCCCTTCCAGCGTCTCGTTAGTCTCCCCCCTGCCCATTCGGGACCTTCCAATACATGGTCGCATCGACTAATACACATCACCAGGTTCGTGAGATTGCCCAGGACTTCAAGTCGGATCTCCGCTTCCAGTCCTCCGCCATCGGCGCCCTCCAGGAGTCTGTCGAGTCTTACCTCGTCTCTCTGTTCGAGGACACCAACCTGTGCGCCATCCACGCCAAGCGTGTCACCATCCAGTCCAAGGACATCCAGCTGGCCCGCCGCCTCCGCGGTGAGCGCAACTAAGCGCAACCATGTTGTCCTTTCTCGGTTGGTAATGGTGGTTCATGACTCGCGTGGGAATTCTTGACGAAGGCACCGTCACATGGGCAGGGGATTCAGGCGTTATCAAATGAGTTGTTTTTTATTCGCGTTCGGGCTGTACACTACAGATTCAGGCAGCGTGGGCATGCCGCCCAAAGGAAATGCGGACTTGATCATGATCTACCTCTTATCTCGCCACCATCCTGTGCATGTTGTGACTGCGACCACTGGTAACCGGCGCTCACATTGCGCATACCCGCTTGGGCTTGCCGCGGGCCTCGCCTCGCCAGATTGCCCCGATGTCGCATCGTTCTTGGGCATCGCCGTCCACCCTTGCGTGTGGAGGGACATACCGCCGATGGGAATGTTGTCGTGGGCAGGCAGGTGGAGGACACGCGAGCTGCGTGACGGCACTTCAATCTTTATGATGATGTTACGATGATTTGAATGCGCGTGCAAACACTACGCACTGGTTAAGAGATGCTAGGAATCATGCAACATCAATCGAATCAAATTGCCGCCGGATATCTATCCAGGCTTCGTGACGAAGCCAGCCACCCATGACGCGATGCGCATGGCGGTGTTGCGCTTCGTCATATGCCCTTTGCAATCGTCCAGAAGTTCTCGGTTTTAGACCGAGACAAAAAGTCTTTGGCCTCGGATTCAAGCTCGCAGACCTTGCTGCCCCATTTGCGAAAAGCTCGCGTCTTCTCCTCGCCCTCGAAAACCAGTTGACATGTGTTCGCCGACATGTCTTTTAGGTTCCCTTGCTCGTTCTCGGCCGAGAGCCAGTCTCGGACCACCAGATCCCGCCCAGCGCGGTCGCGGGACGGCACATTCTCGGTCCAGTCGATGCGGTTCAGCATGAGCTGCTTGTACTTGCGAATACTGTGCTCTCCACCTTCTGCAATGACCAGGTTGAATTGCGGGTGCAGAATGGAGACACCGGTGAGGCCGTGTTGCTCGGCGTTCTTGCTGAGCTTGAAACGATGCTGGCCGTTGGCAAGGCTCTTGATCTTGAAAACAACCATGTGGATGCCTTTCTCGGCATCTTTTTGTTGGTTGGCGGCTAGTTTCTCATGTTTGTCCTCCTTGCTGAGCTTCCTCTCTTCGTTTGATTGGAAATGCTTCTCTTGCCGCTCCGCGATCTGTCGGTTGACCATGGCCTCGACGGCAGTTGGGTCTTTCACAGCGGCCTCTGCGTAGACTCGCATCATGTTGCTCTTCTTCACCTTGGGAGGCGGAGCTGGTACCAGACCTAGACGGATCTTGGCCTGCTGTTCCTTGAGTTCTGCCATTCTCCTTTGTCTGCGCAGTTTCGCTTGCTCCTTGGAAGTCAGGTACATCGGCTTGGCTACCGGTGCTTTGCGGTCCTGCGGGGGCTCGAGTGCAACGGGATGCTGGACGAACTCGGTGATGATGCTGTCGGCGGTGGTGATCTTGTGGCGAAGTGCATCGGAGAGCTGGTCGTAGGTCCCGTCAAGGAGGCCCTCATCCCACCACTCAATCAGAGGAGGCGCTTCCACGACCAAGTTCTTCTCCAGGTCCAGCTCTTGGTCAATGCCCGCCTTTCTTGTCTGTGCCGCGATCCTCCTCTTCATCGCCTCGAGGGCGGCCTGCCGTCGCAGGGCATTGCCTTGCTGGATGTATTTGCCCTTCTGGTTGAAGACGAGCTGGCGAGACTGTCGCTGCTTGCTGCTGGCAGATTGAGTGGCCTGCTCATCGAAGTAGGGATTGCTCTGGGGTTTTCCAGTCGCGAAAGGGGCCCGGGAAGGATCGGCATGGTTTCGCGAGCTCGATGATTTGTTTGTTTGGCTTGGTGGTTTCCAGGTCCCAAGATCCTCGAGCGCTGGGTGCAAGCCGACATTGAGACCTCCCTTTGCTTTGCTTCCTCCGACAGCGGCAGCTACTCTTGACTTGAGCGCGGCCAGCTTGTCTGCGGCCGACTCCGGTTTCTGGATACGCGAGGAGGCATCGTGGCGAGGCGCAAGACCTGGTGCCTGGCCCCGTCGGTCCATGTCTCCGAAGAAGAAAGATGTCGGGGAAGCAAGCGTTGGAGAAGCCTGAGTGAAGCTGTGTATGTGTGATTTGAGGACGTCGCGTTGATGAGTGTTGGATCTGGGATGAGAGGTGCGATCAGATGCAAGCGAGAGAGCGACAGGCAGAAAAGGCTTGGGTACTCCAATGGCCCAGCTGAAGTCCAAGGCGGAGCTTCGGTCGACAGTGCAAATACAGTAGGGAAATCCACCGCCCGTGAACTCGGTAGGCCTAGGTGCCAGGCACTGCAGGCAAGCACCGATACCCCACCTCAACTGGGGACTAGCCAAAAGCGTGCCTGGCGAGCACTTTCTGCCGTCTGACACCGCAAAAAAAAAGATCCCGTCGACCACCCTGCGGCAGGCGCCTTCACATCTGCCCAAGAAAATCACGATCCCCTCCACCGGCCGATGCCAATTGCCGGATACTCGATTCTGACATGCACCCATGAGATGATCTTATTCCTCCAGTCGCCATGAACATCTCACAACCCGTCTCCTCCGCCATTGAGACGGTGGAGTTCACCTTCCTCACTGAGCCGGAGATCAAGGCCATCTCCGTGAAGCGCATCGAGAATGCCAACACCTTCGATACCCTGACCAACCCAGTACCGGGCGGTCTCTACGATCTCTGCCTCGGAGCATTGGGGGATAGACCGTAAGTGCCTGTGCATCTACTGTCGATTGCGATGCGAGACGCTGACGTGTGGCTGGCGGTAGCTGCGCAACATGCAATCTGAATCAATCCTCCTGCCCGGGTCACCCGGGTCACATCGAGCTGCCCGTTCCAGTGTACCACCCGACTTTTATGGACCAAGTCCTTCGCCTACTTCGAGCGCAATGTGTGTTCTGCCACGGGTTCCGCATGCGCCAGACAGACATTCACGCATACACCTGCAAGTTGCGACTCCTCCAACATGGCCTTCTCGATGCCGCCCATCGAATCGACGCTATTGGGGAAGATTTCTGCGGCTACAAAGTCGAAGGCATCGACTCGGACAGCGAGGCAGATGAAGAGGGCACCGACAATCTCACAAGGAAAAGGGAGGCCTTTGTGCGACGCCACCTGGCGTCGAGTAAGATCGGACTCGTCGACATGCGCAAGGGAAAACACGAAGGTGCGCTGGAGCTGAGGCGCATTCTCATCAAGGACTTCATGGCCGCCATCAGCAAAGCCAAGAAGTGCGATGCATGCGGTGGCGTCTCTCCAGGATTCAGGAAAGACGGCTTCGTCAAGATCTTTGAGAAACCTCTGTCCGACCGGGAACTCGCGAAGATGGCGCAAAAGAACCTGAAGGCCAAAGATGCCATGGCCATGGTCACCGCAGCCAAGCCAAAGGCTGACGGATACAACTCGGACGAGGGCATTGCCGATGTCGAATCATCCTCGGACGTCGAGCGAGGCAACGGCGCGACTTCGTCAGACAACGAAGCAGAGTCTGCCGACGACAACGACGCCCCGCCCGTTGACGCCAAACCGGCATCTCGGCAGCGCTACATCAGCGCCATGGAAGTGCGGAAACGCCTCATGATGTTGTTCGAGAAAGAACAAGACGTCCTCTCACTGGTCTACAACTCCAAGCCTCTCAAACGCAAGGCCGGGGCGACCACGGCAGATATGTTCTTCCTGAAGACCGTCATGGTTCCCCCGAACCGCTTCCGCCCAGAGGCGCGCACAGGTGATGCGCAGGTCACGGAGGCGCAGCAAAACAACCTCTACAAGAACATCCTCCAAGCTTGCGAACAGATTGCTAGGATTCACCAGGAAATCGGAAGCGTCGAAGGACGTCGGCGCACCATGACCGACATGCACAACGCTTGGTCCGACTTGCAGAACGCTGTCAACTCGCTCATCGACAAGGACAAGAACCCGATCATCGGTGCTGCTGCGAAGCGCAATGAAGAGGGTATCAAGCAGAAGCTGGAGAAGAAGGAGGGTCTCTTCCGCAAGAACATGATGGGAAAGCGCGTCAACTTTGCTGCACGCAGTGTCATCTCGCCCGATCCCAACATTGAAACCAACGAGGTTGGAGTGCCGCCCGTCTTTGCTCGCAAGCTCACCTACCCCGAGCCAGTCACCAGCCACAACTTCAGGGACCTCCAGCAGGCCGTCATCAACGGCGTCGACAAGTGGCCCGGCGCAGCTGCGATCGAGTCGGAGAATGGGCAGATCACCAACCTGCGCGGCAAATCGGCCGACGAGCGCGTGTCGTTGGCCAACCAGCTGCTTGCGCCCTCAGATGGAAACACCGGCGGCGTCAAGAACAAGAAGGTGTACAGGCATCTCACAAATGGCGACGTAGTCATCATGAACCGACAGCCCACCCTCCACAAGCCTTCCATGATGGGTCACCGCGTCCGCGTGCTGCCTGGAGAGAAGACGATTCGACTGCACTACACCAACTGCAACAGTTACAACGCCGACTTCGACGGTGACGAGATGAACATGCATTTCCCGCAAAACGAGGTTGCCAGGGCCGAGGCTCTCCAGATCGCCGACACCGACCACCAGTACATTTCCGGCACCGCTGGCAAGCCGTTGCGTGGCTTGATTCAGGACCATCTTTCCGTCTCCGTGGCGCTCTGCAACCGCGACACCTTCTTCAGCAAAAGCGACTACCAGCAGCTCATCTATGCAGCGCTTCGTCCCGAGAGCGGGCACATCTACGGCGAGAGGATCGAGCTCGTCCCCCCCGCGATCATCAAGCCGGCGCACCGATGGACAGGCAAGCAGGTTGTGACGACCATCCTGAAGAATATCAAGCCGCCCAATGGCGAGGGCGTGTGGATGAGTGGCAAGTCTCAGGTGCCTGCCGATCGTTGGGCGCCAAACTCCGAGGAGGGCACGGTGCTCTTCCAGGATGGCCAGTTCATTCACGGAATTCTGGACAAGGCACACCTGGGCCCCAGTTCTGGCGGCTTGGTCCATGCTATTCATGAAGTCTATGGCCCGGCTGTCGCAGGAAAACTCCTCAGCAGCCTGGGAAGGCTTCTCACTCGATACCTCAGCATGCGAGCTTTCACTTGCGGCATGGACGATCTCAAGCTCACGCCGGATGGCGAGGCGACACGCAAGGAGACCTTGAAGGCCGCCGACGAGATTGGTCTTCAAGTCGCTGCCAAGTACGTCTCCCTCGAGGATGGCCAACTCACGAGCACCACCCCCGAGCTCCTCATGCGGCTGGAGGAGGTCGTTCGGGACGATAGCAAGCAGGAGGGGCTGGACATGCTCATGAATGCCCGGAGTGGCGAGCTTTCCACTGCCATCACCAAGGCCTGTCTTCCGAGTGGCCTCGTGAAACATTTCCCCAAGAACCAGATGCAGGCCATGACTATTTCGGGAGCCAAGGGTGGCGCGGTCAACGCCAACCTCATCTCATGCAACCTTGGCCAGCAGGTCTTGGAGGGTCGCAGGGTACCGATCATGGTCAGCGGCAAGTCCTTGCCTTGCTTCAAGCCGTTCGACTCGAGCGTTCGGGCCGGAGGCTACATTGTCAACAGATTCTTGACTGGCATCCGTCCTCAGGAGTACTACTTCCACCACATGGCAGGACGTGAGGGACTCATCGACACGGCCGTCAAGACTTCCAGGTCTGGATATCTTCAGCGCTGCATCATCAAGGGCATGGAAGGCCTTACAGTATCTTATGACTCGACAGTCCGAGACGCCGACGGCACACTGATCCAGTTCCTGTATGGTGAGGACGGTCTTGATGTGACGAAGCAGAAATACCTCCACGACTTCAGCTTCGTGCTTCGCAACATTGGCTCCGAGTCAGCTCAACTCAACTTCAGTGCCGGCTTCAAGGACATGTTTGCCGGCGACAAGAAGGAGATTCTCCGCCACATGAAGAAGGCGATCAAGCACCAAGCAAGCGCAAGTGATCCCGTCAACTCGCTGGTCAACCCCGCCAAGGTCGCGTTTGCAACGTCGGAGAAGTTCTTCGGAGAGATGACAAAATACCTCGAGAGCAACAAGGACGGACTCATCCGCGACAAGGGAGATTCCGGCAGCAGCTCGTTCCTTGTTCCCAGCGTCAGCAGAAAGACTGCAGAGCTTGTCTTGGCTGCCAAGTACATGCGCTCCTTCGTCGAGCCCGGCGAGGGTGTCGGCATCGTCGCTGGTCAGAGTATTGGCGAGCCTTCGACCCAGATGACCCTGAACACCTTCCATTTGGCCGGTCACTCTGCCAAGAACGTCACGCTCGGTATCCCCCGTCTTAGAGAAATCTTGATGACAGCGAGTCGCACCATCTCGACCCCCTCCATGACGCTGTTCCCCAACGAGGAGTTGGCCGTGGCCGAGTCGGAACTCTTCAACAAGTCCATCAGCCGACTGCCTCTGGCGGACGTTCTGGACTCTGCCAAGGTCGTAGAGAGGGCCGGCAAGGGCAAGGATGGCGCCCTGCGCAAGTACTACGACATCCGGCTGACCTTCTTCCCCTCGGAAGAGTACACCAAGGCATACGCCATTGAGACGGCAGATGTTCTGAATGCGGTAGAGAGGAAGTTCTTGGATCATCTCATCAAGCTCATGGTGCGGGAGATTCGCAAGAAGAAGCAGGGAAGTGCGGCAACCCCCACCGTCGGCAAATCATCGGGCACCGTTGAGATGGAGCGCCCCACGACAGCAGCGGCACAGGCCGGCGGCGATGACGAGGACGAAGACGACGATGGCGGCGACAACGATGCCACCAATGCCAAACAACGAGGCAACCGGTCCGAGGCTGTGTCGTATGGGCCGAACGATGAGGATGACGATGCGGTGCAGAGACAGATGGCTCGCGAGGCATCACCGGACGAGGACGAGGCCGCTGCAGACATGGACGACGACACGGCAGCTGATGTGCACGTCGAGGATGCTGAGCGCGCCGAGCGTGTCAAGCAAAGACATGGGCATGTCACCAGCTTCAAGAGCGACCAAGCCACTGGTGGGTGGTGCGAGTTCACTCTCGAGTTTGACGCGGATACTCCCAAGCTTCTCATGCTCAACATCGTCCAGGCCGCAGTCCGGAAGACTGTGGTGCAGGAGATCCCGGGCGTGGGTGCTTGCATCCTCGTTCACGACCACAAGCTCAAGGACCCTGTCACCGGCGAAGAGCTCAACGTGTCCGCGATCCACACCTCGGGCGCAAACATCAAGCACATGCAGCGGTATGGCGATTACATCAACCCCAACAAGATCCAGACCAACGACATCGCGGCGCTCCTGGACGTCTACGGAGTGGAGGCTTGCCGGAGCAACATCGTGCAGGAGCTTGGCAACGTCTTCGGCGGTCACGGCATTTCCGTCGACAATCGCCATCTCAACCTCATCGCCGATTACATGACACGGAACGGTGGCTACACGCCATTCAACCGCTCCGGTCTGACGGGCAACATCAGTCCCTTTACGAAGATGAGCTTCGAGACCACGCTCTCGTTCTTGAAGGATGCCACCCTCGATGGAGACTGGGATGACCTCGCCACGCCGAGTGGGCGCCTCGTCATGGGTCGTCTTGGCCGGGTCGGCACAGGCGCGTTCGACGTGTTGACCAAGCTCCCGACGCGGCACATGGTTTCCGAGGCTGATTAGGTCTGGTTCTTGCATGTATGGAGCGAGCAATTGGCTCTGGCGAGCGTGAGGGGCCCAGATGGTCCGATTCTCTATGGCGTTGCGTCTGTTTATGGGTAATTTTGCAGGAGACAAAGAAGTGTGTTTGTGTCATGTAGATATTAGTAAATGCAATGTTCCACGCAGACCAGCCGGCTTTTTGCTTCGTTTTCGTATACCGCTCTGTAGTCATGTGTGAGAAGTGGTCGAGGGGCCGCGGGCGTCGGACACTGCAGTCGATCAGGGGACGGAGAGCCAATCCTCTTGATTTGCCCAGAAGTTTCATGCATGGCGTGCGTTGCCATTTTCGAACGCCCGTCGGTTGCCCGTCGGTTGGGACTGGAACTTGAAGTGTCATGCAGCCCGAAAGCCCGGACGCCCGCGGCCTCCAGAATGCCATGCCCCGCCAGCCGGGCCCTAGCCCGATTTGCGGATGGACTGGAAGGCCAGGGGGAGCCTATTCCTTGCTGTGATTGGCCCCAGTCCCGTGACATGGTAAGTGAGAGAACCAAATCTGACCTCCTGTCTCCAGCTTCACCTCCAGTGTGCCAGCCCCTTCACCTTCACATCCCTGCACCTGTCCTGGCCGTTGGCGCTACGAACATAGATACCTGGCAGTCAGTCGATGGGTGCTTTTGCGACCAGGGTGCTCTTCCGGGGGGCCACGGCTCTGCTGAACCGACTGTTCCCTGCCACTCATCTTTGTTTTTCACCGTACCGAGCATCCTATACGCGTGTCAAGATTCCGCCTTGCTGGCCGTCTGACTACCGCAACATTTGTGCTTCTCACATGGAGTACATGATCATCGCCGCCAATCCCGCTCCTCATGGATTCTGGCCGCGTCGAAGCTGTCTAGAGGCGAGTGTCGTGGCATGACTTGGAAGTTGCCGGCAGCAACGATCGGCAGACTCAGCGGCGGGGGGAGTGTTCTCGTCCTCGACATGCTGCTCTGGCTGGGGCCGCCTGTCTCTTCGACCGTCTGGCGAGACCCCTCCGCAGCACTGCGCGGACCAGACGGCAGACTCGGGGTGTCGAGCTCGAACCGACGCGAGCAGCCGTCGTCCATGTGTCTGCGTGCTCATCAGATTTGCCATTGAAGGGCCAACCTTTGCGACATTGCGGCCACGTACCTGCGGAGGGTGTCTTTTCTCGAGAAAAGACGCCCGCAGTAGTCACACCCATGATTCCTCTCCTTTGTGTGTACGCTCTGGTGGTGCCTCTGGAGGTCTGTCTTCCGGACGAATCTCTTGTCGCAGCTTTCCACGGCGCAAGAAAATGGATATTCCCGCTGCTCATCGTGTGTTTCCATGTGGGCTTTGTAGTTGTAGCTTCTGCTGAAGAGCTTGCCGCATCCCTTGACCTCGCACCGGAAATTGGCCTCTTCACGGGTGGTGAGGCGACGAGCGTTCTTTCGCGGCACAGTCCCCTTTCCTTGCCGTGCCTGTCGAGGAGGATCCATGCTCATGTTGGCTGCTGGCAGGGGCGAGCAAGCTGGAGGCCGAGATGACTCGGCAGAGCCATATCCTGGATACTCTTGTATGCCACGCCTCGGCGCGCTGCCTCCCTGAGCGCTTGTCGGGCTCCTGGGCGGCGGCACATACTGACCTTGCCTGGTTATAGTTCCTGATCTCGTGTGCGGCGACAGAGGCGAGTCCAGGCTGTGGCCATTCATGTGATGTGCGTAACTGTGACCATACGGACCGTGGGCTGGGGAGGCGTAGGCGAATGGGTCGTACTCGAGAGGCATTATGATGGAAGTTGGTGGCGTGGAGTTGACCGCGGCCGTCATTGTGGTCAGCGGCCATTCTTCCACAGTTTGGGCGTCCGGGAGCGAGGACGTGGTGGCATGAGAATCTTCGCGTCCAAGTCGGTGCGCCGCCATGGAGCAGGGGTCTCTGGCAGCCAACGCTTGCGACGTGTTGAAGCTCTGCTGATGCAGGACGGGGGAGTGGTGGTAGGCTGGAGGTGTCCCGGTTGAGCGGATGGTGTCGGGAGAAAACGTCGGCGACCTCGTCAGCAACGGGGGTGTCAAGCCCATTTCCAGGATACTTCTGAAACGGGCTTGCGGGGAGAGCAACGGTGACTTCTCCCAGATGTTCTGCTGGCAGTCTCTGATGGGACTCGAGAGGGCGGGGCTATGGTTGGGGAGAGAGGGTTGTGCGGGTGGGTGTCTCGTACGGAAGGGGGACAAAGGCGAGGCAAGGAAGCGGCAGCAACGCGTTTTATACCGGCGAAGCAGCCCCTGGGATCCATCCACCGACTTGTACACTATGACCTCTCGGTTGTCATTGTCATTTATTACTGTGAGAATATACGGCAAGCGCCCCAGTCCGGGCAGGCAATACTCCTGCGGTGTGGGGCGGTCGACCAGAAGTCGACGACAAGCATCCGAATGGACCGCAAGGATGGGTTCCCAGATCATCTGGGGGACTGGCTTGACTGGGTACTTCTCCTTCCGCAGCATTCTGCAGACTGGGGACTCGAGCAGGTACCAGGAGAGGGGCAGAGACAGGCTGACGTGTGGGGGAGCTCCAGGGCTGTGAGGCACTCACAGCGGTGGTCCAACTTGATGGGAAGCACCCATGGGAGCAGACAGAGAGACGGGCGGACTCCAGTGGCGTCCTACTCGTCTTGTCTTTGCCCGGTTGACATGATGAAGCTGCAAGAGGACCAACAGACATTAGGTCAGACAGGGACATGGGTCAGATGCAGGAGGGTCGGGGCCAGCCCCATGCAACACACCTTCCACCCCACCCCTTGGGCTGTGAGTCCGTCTTCCAATGAGCTGGGCTTGATCAGGTTGGCAAGGTTGGTCCCAGGGACGGGAAGGATTCTGCGGTTGGTGCTTTCAACCATACACACAATATAAACCCTGCACTTCCATATCTAGAAGCAGGCAATCGACCTCAAATTAAACTGTGAAGACTCACTTGCCGAAGGGTTGACTACTCGTACCTTCACTCACAAACCAGAACGTTGCAGACCCGAGGTTGGTAGATTGTAAAAGCTGGATCGTTCAGCGGTTTCCCTGGACGAGCCCGGGGGTTTCCGGGAGCGTAGAGTCGGCGCAATGGTAGGGTGGGTGGTGTTCTGATGACTGGGGAAATGGGGTCATGGCTCCACTGCGCCCTCTCACTGTGCCGTTGGTCCAACTCCTCCGACGGGAATCCAGCACCTCCAGCTGTGCTCCAATCGAAGCTGGTCTACCTGCCTACACCACCTCCTTTCTGCCCGCGGGCCCCATGCTGCCACGGCGTGCAGAAGCGGATCGAAGTCGATGCAATAGCAGCTGCTACCTTTCCGTATGAGTACCTCGCTCACCTGATCGGTGCCCTTGACGCAAGTACCACAACCTGTGGGTGCCTGCGGGGCTGCTTACCTACTAAGGTGACGTCCAGCTCAAGTCACAGTTGCAGGCACCAGACACATCACGTGATAGCGTGCACTTTTGGCTCCTCGGCTCCACTTTGATTCAAGGTGCGACGCCATCACTCACCGTGCGGTTCTCTTCTTTCGAAAACCACATGAGCCATCCATCAACTCGAACGGGAAGCACCCATCGCACAAGGCTGAGGTTTCATTCCCTCTATTGTCCTCTGCTTCTGAGATAGTTGGAACGACCACGGAAGCATCTTGCCTGTTGTTCTGCCGCCGCCTAGTCCACCCTTTGGCAACTGCCCCAGCCGGCGTTGAAGGCAGCCCCAGCCACGGGTGCGGAGCTTCTCGTCAACCAGGAAACCTAGCGACGAAGGAGGCCGGCAACCGGCCCAACCGCCCTCAAAATGAAGTTCTTCATCGAGTGAGCTACCGGCATGCATCGTTTGGCTCAGCATCGCCATTTTTGCTTACCACCCTTACAGCGACTTGCCAGTCCTCTTCCCGTATCCCAGGATATACCCGGAGCAATATGCGTAAGTCCAAGCTCGAAACTTGGAGCCACGTATTTCTGACTGGGATTGGCAGCTACATGTGTGACCTGAAAAGTTTGCTCGCTCGCTCCAACTACTCGCTTCGCTCCCACATGGCTGACATTTGGCAGAGACCTTGGACGCCGGGGGCCATTGCGTCTTGGAGATGCCTTCAGGAACCGGAAAGACAGTCTCACTTCTTTCCCTCATCATAGCTTACCAGCAACACTACCCAGAGCACAGAAAGCTCATCTACTGCTCTCGTGCGCATCGTCCACATCCCGTCCGATATCACGCGTTGACTTCTTACAGGTACCATGTCCGAAATCGAAAAGGCACTTGCCGAGCTGAAGGAGCTGATGAAGTATCGCACCAAAGAGCTTGGCCGAGAGGAGGACTTCAGGGGTCTCGGCCTGACGAGTCGGAAAAACCTTTGCCTGCATCCGTCAGTCAAACGGGAGAAGAGTGGTGCTGTTGTCGACGCCCGCTGCCGCAGTTTGACCGCCGGGTTCGTCAAGGAGAAGAAGGACAAGGGCGAGAACGTCGAAGTTTGTGTCTATCATGACGTGGGTTGACGTTGCCTGCCCAAGCCAAGCCGGCGTGCCCATACTGATTGAAACCAGAACTTGGACCTGTTGGAGCCGCATAACCTCATCCCAAACGGGGTGTGGACGCTGGACGACCTCTTGCGTTACGGCGAGGATCGAAAGCAGTGCCCGTACTTCACTTCTCGTCGTATGGTAGGTTCTGTTTGCCCTCTCAGGCTCCCAGGTCATCGGCGACCAAGACTTACATGCCACAGATGCAATACTGCAACGTCATCATCTATTCGTACCACTACCTTCTCGACCCCAAGATTGCGGAGCGAGTCTCCCGGGAGCTTTCCAAGGACTGCATTGTGGTCTTTGACGAAGCCCACAACATTGACAATGTGTGCATCGAGTCATTGAGCACAGATATCACGGAAGACTCGCTGCGGAGGGCTGCAAGGGGAGCAACCAACCTGGAGAGGAAAATTTCCGATATGCGGGAAACCGACCAGCAGCAGCTGCAAAACGAGTACCAGAAACTCGTCGAAGGCCTTCGCGATGCCGATGAAGCTCGCCAGGAAGATGCGTTCATGTCGAACCCAGGTTTGTGACACATCCAGCACACCAAAGATGGTTCTTCCTGTCACTCACACAACTCTAGCTTTGCCAGATGATCTTCTAAAAGAGGCCGTCCCCGGAAACATCCGCCGGGCCGAGCACTTTGTTGCCTTCCTCAAGAGGTTCATCGAGTATCTCAAGGTAAACTCCACCACACCGCCCCTTCCGCTACTGCATTTCCCGGTCTAATTCTGGCGACAGACTCGAATGAAAGTCAGGAACACAATCTCGGAAACGCCTCCGTCCTTCCTCGCTCATCTGCGAGAGTTCACGTTCATCGAAAAGAAGCCACTGAGGTTCTGCGCCGAGCGACTAACGTCCCTGGTCCGGACTCTCGAGCTGACCAACATTGAGGACTACCAACCACTGCAAGAGGTGGCCACGTTCGCCACTCTTGTGGCAACCTACGAAAAGGGATTCCTACTGATTCTGGAGCCTTATGAATCGGAAACAGCCGAAGTCCCCAATCCTGTGCTGCACTTCACATGCCTGGATGCGGCAATCGCCATTCGGCCCGTCTTCGAACGTTTCAGCTCCGTCATCATCACCTCGGGTACGATATCGCCCCTGGAGATGTACCCGAAGATGCTCGGTTTCTCCACCGTCGTCCAGGAGTCGTACAGCATGACCCTCGCAAGAAGATCGTTCTTGCCCATGATCGTGACGAGGGGCAGCGACCAGGCATCTGTGTCAACCAGTTTCCAAGTGCGAAACGAGCCGAGCGTGGTCCGGAACTACGGTAGCCTCCTGACGGAGTTTGCCAAGATCACACCAGATGGCATGGTCGTGTTCTTCCCTTCATATCTCTACATGGAGTCCATCATCAGCATGTGGCAGGGTATGGGAATTCTGGACGAGGTCTGGAAGTACAAGCTTATCCTGGTCGAGACACCCGATGCCCAAGAAACGTCACTGGCACTGGAGACTTACCGCACTGCCTGCTGCAATGGGCGAGGCGCGGTTTTGCTCTGTGTCGCCCGAGGCAAGGTGTCCGAGGGCATCGATTTCGACCACCAGTATGGCCGCACGGTGCTCAACATCGGTGTTCCCTTCCAGTACACCGAGTCCCGGATTCTCAAGGCCAGGCTGGAGTTCCTACGCGAGACGTACCGGATTCGCGAGAATGACTTCTTGTCATTTGACGCCATGCGTCATGCCGCCCAGTGCCTGGGACGCGTGCTGCGCGGCAAAGACGACTACGGTATCATGGTGCTTGCTGACCGCCGCTTCCAAAAGAAGCGTGTTCAGTTGCCCAAGTGGATCAACCAGGGTCTTTTGGATGCGGACACAAATCTCAGCACCGACATGGCTGTGAGCAGCGCAAGGCGGTTCCTGAAGCAGATGGCCCAGCCGTTCCGGGCAAAGGACCAAGAGGGAGTGAGCACATGGAGCTACGAAGACCTCATGAAACACAAGGAGCAGCGGGATCTGGAAAGAATCCAGGAACTGGAGGAAAGGGCCGCCCAGCAGGGCAGGGAGGATGCGCGCACAGTGGAGGATGAATATGGCATGGACGAGGATGGTCTAGACGACGATCTCATGGAGATTGATGGCCTGTAGAGATATGACCGACTGCCTAGGTGGCAGGTACATTAATCCCAAACATGCCGGCGGACCCTCGGCCTCGTAGCGCTTGGAATGCCATCTTGGGTATACCTACGGAAGCTTCATCTCATCGAGGACGTGCTGTAGGACCTCCCTCTCCCATGAGCTTGCGAATCCTTCCAAGGTTGCAGTGGGATGGGACTCGGAAGAATGATCGGACGCTACCGCCTCGAGGATTGACCTAGGAGGGACGGCGGTACCAGCCATGGCGCTCGGGCCATGTATCCACTGGAGCTCCCCTCGTGTCTCCATATCAAGCTGGAACGTGACAGGCGAACAGTGAAGCTTACCCGCTGAGGCCCATACATCTGCATTCAGCGACCGACCAACCGCGGCCTATCCCACTTACCTCCACCTCGATGCGTGAACACCCAGGGCCATCTTTCCGACGCAGCCCGACCAGCACGACAGCTCGATAGAATCTCGAGAACGACAAAGGACACAACAAAGGAAGCGCTCGGAGGACCTAACCATATCATCAACCTGTACGAACCGGCAGCCCACCACCCACTGACCTCGATGACCACCTAGGCTGACCTTGCCGTCTTGCGAGTAGCTAGATACCTCCTCCCCGGGCACCTGCCAGTGTAGCCCAACCGATTGTCACATCCCCAGAGACAGCACGAGCCCGAACCGAGGATCGATAATCCACAGGCAGACACCGCCGACACGCTCGCCGGGCGACCATACCTTACCTTACTGGGCGGGGCGCATACGACTTGGGCGAGCACAACACACCAAGACGACCCGTCACGACCTCTCGCGACGGTACTACAACTGGCCGCGCTCACGACAGAGCCCTCCCCTCCCTGCCTCAATACCGCGTCGGGAAGTGGACATTCGCCGCGCCGAAGAGGGCCTTAAGTGGCTCGACCGCCAAACTTCCACAACACCGCCAAGAACATTACGAAGATGGCCAGCCCGGTCCTAAACTTCATCACATTCAATCAGGACCACAGCTGTCTTGCTGTCGGTGAGAGCATGCTGTCACATACAGATTACAAGGGCCCGAGCTAAGAAGCTGCCTTCCCTGCAGGTACCTCGAAAGGGTTCCGCATATTCCACACCGATCCCTTCTCCAAGATCTTCAGTAGTGACGATGGAAACATCGGCATCATTGAGATGTTGTTCTCGACGTCGCTTGTCGCAATCATCCTTTCTCCCAGGCACCTCATTATCCAAAACACCAAGGTCAGTGGCTCTGCCATATCCAAATCGGATGCCCGCTAACCCAAACCCCTTTCACAGAGATCGTCTGTGATATGCGAACTCACATTTCCCTCTGCGGTCCTTGCGGTCCGTCTCAACAGGAAACGGCTCGCAGTCGTTCTTGAGTCCGAGATATATCTGTACGACATCTCAAACATGAGCCTCCTCTACACGATCCCAACGTCCCCGAATCCGAATGCGATATGCGCACTGTCGCCCTCATCCGAGAACTGCTTCATCGCCTATCCGCTCCCCAAACCTCGCGAAGATACAGGCGACCGACGTCCGGCCCACGCACCCCCTCTGTCCAACTATGTGGCGCCAACTTCAGGAGAGGTTCTCGTCTTCGACACTATCACCCTGAAAGCCGTCAACGTTATCGAAGCTCATCGGTCACCCTTGTGCAGCATATCTCTCAGCAGCGACGGAACGCTGTTGGCTACAGCTAGCGAGACAGGCACGATCATCCGCGTCTTCTCTGTTCCTCGTGGCCAGAAGCTGTACCAGTTCCGGAGGGGCACCTACCCCTCTACAATCTACAGCATGTCATTCAACCTGGGCTCTACGCTGCTTTGCGTGTCCTCCATGTCTGATACAGTTCATATTTTTCGCCTTCGTGGACCTCCCGCCACCGGACAAGCTCCTGTTACTGGTCAGATTGATGCGCCGTCGTCTCCCCGCCAGGACCGGTGGTCTCGCTCCCGCAGCTACGACAGCGCTAATGAATCGCCTGGCGGCAGCGCGGCAGCTTCTCCTCGGGAGGATGCTGAAAGCGGCAGCCCCAACAGCGGCGGCGGCGGCGGCCCCTTGGGGGCTCACCGTAGGCAGAGCGGTTCATTCAGCAGCATGCTCCGGCGGTCATCGCAGATCATGGGTCGTAGCGTTGCTGGTGTTGTTGGGTCGTATCTTCCGCAAACGGTTACTGAAATGTGGGAGCCCCTGCGCGACTTTGCATACATCAAGCTTCCAAAGTCAAGTACGAACCGCGCGCCGCCATCTGGCGGACTGGGTCCGAGTAGTAGCGGTGGGAACCTGGGATCGCCTGGTCCGTTGCGCAGCGTCGTTGCTATGAGCAGCAGCAGCCCACAGGTCATGGTTGTCACGAGCGACGGGGGCTTCTATGTCTACAATATTGACATGGAGCACGGCGGTGAGGGCTGCTTGGTGAAACAGTCTTCGTGAGTTGTAGCCGTCAAGCTTTTGATCACAGAATGGTGTTGCTAACGATGAACAACAGGCTACTCGATGCAGACGACAAGCTCGACACATCTTCTGCCTACGGCTCATGAGAACGTCAATTGGTCCACCTTGCTCTGCGCCACGGCGATTATTTTTTTTGCCAAGGTTGGACTCAGTCTCTTCGTGGTTCATGAACTTCTCGGCTCCCGTCCACTTAACATTCGTCGCGGATCATCGATTCGCTCGACTTGCTCACTGCCTCTGACAAGAAGGCGAATCAACAGCAGGGAGGAAGACCTTCCACGCTGATACATTCTCAAACTTACTCACACCCACGGTTATGTCAGTTGGCTGACGTCAATAATATAATATCTTGGTGCACGAGAGAAAAAGTAGCTTTCACCCGAGAAGGTATCTCGCGGGTATATTGAAGTGAAACCCAATGCTAGCTAGCGGCCGTAGACTCGTCATCCCAAATCCAATCATACAGAATACACCGGCACAACTCCGAGGACTATTAGCCCATCAGCAGCCACAGGCTACAGAACGCAGGCTTCAGTGACCACAGCTGTTCCAAACCCCCGAGCTGCATGTCCCAGCGCCGTGCTCCGGCAAATCGCAAAAAAATGCCATACCAGCCGGCAAGGCTATCTCGCGTATGGGCGGTTCATCAACGCGATTTCTCGGGTGATATCTGGCCATTCGAGCTCACGCTTCAACTCGCCGTGCCCTCGACGGCTTTGCTGGAGGAGCTCCTCCCACTTGAGAAGTTCGTACGCGAAGAGGAGATGCGGCTGGATGATGACATTGAGTCGCCGTGCTCTGACGAAGCAGTAGGCTCGCGGCACGGAAAGGTCGAGGGCTCTCATTACTTCAGCGATGCAGATGGTGGCACTGCGCGAAACACCGACTCGGCAGTGAACAAGAGTCGCGGTATTCCTTTGCCGCCCGCGATCTGGGAAAAGGGTCAGTCAGGGTCTGCAGACAAGGGGTCTGCGCACATAGGTTGACTGACCAATGAATCGGAGGCATCTTTCAAACTCATCCGTCAGAGGATCAATGCCGTTGTCCTGTACCCCTTGGACGAGGCAGACATTGTCCGTCCCCCAATCTTCCAACTCGCCGTCTCTCCACATCGAAGTCTCCCCAACACTCAGAATCTGGCCGATGCCCATGGCTTTGAGGAGATCTGGGTTGTTGGCATGACCGAGGTTGCCGAGATACATGTAGTCCAGTATCCGGCTGGGGAAAGACCCATCAAGCCCGGGGAGCCATGCCGGTTCGTCAATGAGCGAGGTGATCTCGATGCTCCGTTTGCCTGCATGAACAGGAGATTGACGAAGCAAGCGGGGCTCGAGACAGGTCAACAAGGCGACGTCGCTAGGATATGCAAAGAAGTTGCGCTTCATGTCCGTGTGGAGGCGCAGCCATGCCTCGGGGACGCCCCGACCAGTGCTGTAGCTGAAGTAGGCAATGCCGAGCATGGTAGATTCGGTGTACCCGTCCGCGCAATGGATGAGGACTTTGCGAGGTCGGCGGACGGCCTTGCCCGGTGCGTCGGGCTCTTTGTCGATGCATGCGCCTTCATCTTCGGGGATGGTACCATGGGCGAGGTGATAGATCCATCTGCAGGTGTCCAGGATGTCGTCGGCTTCTGGTTGCGACCAGGTCATCGGTGACAGGCTACCCGACGAGGGGAAATCGACGAAGGGACATGTTGTGGGCTCCTCTTCGGACAGGGCAATGTCCCGTAGAATACTAGGCTTCAGGCGACCAACGTCGCTGCATTCGATGAGGATATCATAACAAGCATCATCGTCCAAAGCGGCATCAGGCGTAGGACCCAGCCATACGTTGTGGGAGATCTCCGTAGCCCTGGTCATGGCGTACATCTCCAGCCTCTCTTGGTAGAAGAAGTCGACGGTACTTCCGGTCAAGCGTCCGGTAGAATCGACGGCCACAATCTCCGGGGAGTCCTGCTCGAAGACGGAAAATGGCCCGACACAGATGAAGGTGTTGTACTCGGGGAGCATGAGGCCCTGAGCTTCGTGTTTCTCGCGCCATATACTCTGTGCTGAAGCGACGTCCCATGCGAGCTTGCGAACGACGCTCATATTATCGCCGTATATGACGATGTCTGAGACCATGGCCCATTTGGCGGTTTGTATCTGAAAGTTCCGCACGCAGAAGCCGTCTCGTGGGTCGGGGTCGATGAACTCCGAAGGCGAGGACGAGTTGTCGAGAAACTCGTGCGACGCGATGGCGCCCTTCAGGCGGCTGATGGCCAAGTCGCCATCGGCCTTGACGAGGGTCAGCCCTCGGATGCAGGTGGGTGTCCGCCTCAGCGTACGACGGCGCGCAGTGAAGAAGGCCTGCTGTATGTGGTTGTGCGGATGAAGACCATGGAGCCAGGGGAACACCGTGGCTGGGTCTGGCAATGGTTGCCGAGACGTGTGGTCGACGGCGGCGGCTAGTTCTTTGGCATCAATCTTGTAGATCTTGAGGGGACCCGACTCCAGGCGGGGCAGCGTGGGGGGCGGGTAGAGCAGTGAGCTCTGGCAGGCATTGTGATTGTCGAGGGCGCCCTCGTCGTTTGAAGAGTTGGACGAAGGGGCCGGAGGGTCACTTGATGGTGCAGGGCCTGCTGGACAGATAGGTATGTGTTTGTTTGGGATGATTGCGGCTTGTGATGAAGGGGCGGAATCCAAAGATATGGCCCCCAGAGCCGATGCTGGTCGATGGGGTGGGGCAGGTCGAGTGAGCGCGATGGTCGCCATTTCGATGACCAAACTGCAATTCGTTATCGTCGTCGCCGTCGTCGTCCTTCTTGTCGTTGTCGATCAAAGCTAGAGCGCCCGCGCCCGAAGAGCTGATCGGAATGTGATCGCAAATACAACACCCTCGGCGATGTCGTCCCGATCTTTCGACTGAAGGCAGGAATTGGTCAGGCTTCGAGACGTGATCTGAAGGTACTCGCCGTGTTAGTCCATGTGGATATCACCAAGCGTGCGGCAGCAGGGAACGGTGGAGAATGGGCAAAGGGTAGATATCTCAAGCTTGCCGGGATAGCGAACGAATGGCGACGGGAGATGAGAGGTAGTGAGTGTTGTATTACAATTACCAGTGAACCGACCATCAACACCTGATGAGCAAAGGCAGCACGCCAGTTGCTCCGGGTTGAGTGTTGATGATAGTGGCCGGAGCTGCAGTGTGTGGACTCCCGGTGAGGGTCCGGAAGCTCAGTCCAATGGCCGAGTAAAGGGCACTGGCAGTGAAGCTGGGGTGTTCACGCCAGAAGGTGGGGTGAGATGTGGACGCGGTAAACCGAGCCAAGACAAGGGGGTTGGTTCAGTGGAGAGCGGGCAGAGGGATGGCGACGAAGATGCCAGTCATGTACGAAGAGGGACAGACTGACTGACTGATGGATGGACGGACGGATGGATGGATGGTGTGAATTGATCAGAATGCGGAAGAGAAACACGAGACAAAGTAGGAACCAAATGGGGGACTTCACAGGGATGGGTCATGGGATGGGATGGGATGGGATGGATGTTGAGGAGGGAACGAAGAGGGGTAAGTGATCGCGGCGGACGATGTGATGTGATTAGGTTGGTCTGTCCAGCTCGAGGCCTTGGGCCTGGGCCGCCTGTGCTCCTCTCGGCATGGTTGGCTGGAGTTGCTGTAGCTGCATCACGTATCGCGCGTACCTCGTACCTCTCTGTACATGCACGTCCCCCTACGTTTCCCCGCCATCGCTCACGGCCGCTGCAACGGCGCGACACAGCCAGCGACGGGCAGTTTCCAGTCGCGACGGGAGTCTGCCCTGGAGCTGTAGGGCAACGCATGCCTGGTCATTTCAGGCTACCTGTCCCATCATGATTCCAAATTGCTGCCGAAGAAACGAGACAACCCGACCATGTACCGAAGAGTCTAGGAAACATTTCAGCACAACAAGGGCCGGAGGTCTTACAGTGGCAGCCCGCGTTGCGCCAATAGATAAGACAGGCAAGCAATCATTCGTCTTATCTCCCGCTTGGCTAGCTGCCTAGCCTGAAACTCAAAGCACCGATATAGGGTAAGTATCTAAGGATAGATTAGACAGGATTAATAATAGTACTTCTTAAGTAAGATTATATAACTCTAAAAAGTACTAATTATACTACTCTGTATTAAAGGACAATAATTATACTACTAATTTAATATTTAGATTTAGAGATTCTAGTTTACTTTATAATTTAATTTTTTATCTTGAAAAGATATATCTTACTTAAACTGAATAAGAAAATAAGGATAGTTTCTCTACTAGTAGCTACTTTTCAGTGATCAAGGAGTTATCTACTACTATGTCCCTAGTTAAACAGTACGACACTGTGCTATGGTCAGTCCTACCCACTGACGACATGTGCCTGCCTCCCTGCTGGTCATCATCTTCCCACGAGCGGCTTCCGCTCCCCCAAGCAGCTCCAACTTAATCTGTCGTTGCATCGCCCGCCAACATCCGACCTCGCGAAACGAGGTGTCCTTCTGCCTGGCATGGCCAGTAGAGCATCCCACTCCTACGGTCGAACTTGCCGACTCGCTCCTGTTACCCCCTTGAACGACTCCGGTGCTTTCGACAGCACCCCGCCGATTGCCGCCCAGTTCTTTTACAAATCTGCCGTAACAATCGATGGAACGCTGTCACAGGGATCACTCGGCGGCGCGGCGGACTCCAGGGGGTCCTCCGCACAACTGCGACCATTTGCGGAAGGGGACAATAATGCTTTGGAAACCGCTTGGCTTTCCGTGATCTCGGAAGATGACAACAAGGTGCACCAAGAAGCGTCTGCGAGAAAACGTCTCGGTCGAGCAATAACCGAAGCGAATGATGCAAAACTATCGGCTCTCGTTCGTGTCATGGCATCCAAACACCTCGACAGGCACGGGGGAGGCGTGCCTGGGGCAGCGGCCCTCGTGGATGACCCTCGTCCAGAAAGCGGTGCACCATCACCTGCTGTATGCTGCGCAGAGCTGCACATCGACGTGTCGTCCGAGCTCCAAAACACATTCTGTGCCCTTGCAAGGAAGAGACAGCCCTCTCTTGAGTTGGAGAATGTTCTGCAGGCAGTGGTGTTGGAACTGCAGCGCCTGTCCGGCAGCGCTGGGCCAACATCCGCGCAACCTGCTGCCGATGGACAAACAACGGCCGGACTCTCAGCCTCTTCCCAGGTTTCTGGAAGCTACAACTCCAAGGTAGACCCGGCGAGATCTGAGCAGCAGTCAGAGGACGCCATGCCGCAGCATGTGACGCCCGCATCAGGAATCAATCGCGGACATGTCGATGATGGAATGTCTGGTACCCCTTTTATTCGAGTAGAAAGCCCCGGGACATCTACTCAGGACATGTCCCGGCCCCAACAACCTGGCGACGCTCCCGGGTCACCCTCTGCTCCAGGCGTGAACAGGACGAATGAACAACAAGATGGGCTCGACGCATCTGATGCCTCGTATGCTCGGCCCAACAAGGAGGTTGCAGTCGGCATCTCCAGGCTACACATGGTCTCCATCCCAGCGCTTCAGATGAAGCCCATATACTGGTCGCCAATCAATGACATAGCGGTCGTGATGCGAGCCACGTGGTTCTATCGGTATGCCACAGCCAACCGCACACTTTCTGAACACTCCTAATGATTTGGTAGAGACAACATGATGCCAATCCCGGCAGTCGTAGCTAACCAACTCGAAGCTGGTTATCGAGAATTGCAGCCCTATACCAGAACGTGGAGCGATGAGCTCCGATGTGCTATCGAAGTCGGGCCACTAGGCGAGGAAAAGGTTTCCCATCGGCTCTGGCCTACTGGCGACGCACAGGGCGGCAGGGACAGGCTGGGGGCAGAAGACGAGGCAATCTCAACAGATCCTTTCTGCGCTGCCAGGTGCTTCAGAGGCGAGGCTGCTGCGCAAGGGTCCATTGATCCCGAGCCTGGGCATGGGTCAGACAATCCTGCACACAGGAGCTACTCGGGTTACGACGTCCTCTACCAAGACGGCGAGCATGCGTTCCTGCTGAAGCCCAGCTTGAAGCCATCGGCCTACTATGGCAGAAGGCCAGTTGCCAAGATCATGAAAGGCCTCACCGTTGGCATCCCAGTTGTCCGCGGCTTCGACAGGGCCGCATGGCAAAGACTGTACGACAAGAAGACCGCGGCTAAGGACTCCGCCGAAGAGCCTGCCGGAGAAGCCCAAGAAAGCTCCGATGGAAACCCGCCACAGTGTCCCGCGTGCCAGGCCCAGGCTGACCGTGGCCAGATCTCTGACCTTATCCTCGTTTTCCATGGCATCGGCCAAAAGTTTGCAGAGCGGGTGGAGAGCTTCCACTTTACGCACGCCATCAACGCTTTCCGAAAGGATGTCAACGTGGAGCTGCGCAACCCTGCCGTGCAGGGTGTGTTGAGGGAAGAACACAACGGCATCATGGTGTTGCCGGTCAACTGGAGACACTCGCTCTCATTTGAGGATGATGGTGCCGATGCCGATAAGAAAAGCCACCCTCACGAGTCGTTCGGTCTCAAAGATATCGAGCCTACGTCCATCCCCGCCATCCGCAGGATCTTAAGCGATATCCTATTCGATGTGCCCTACTGGATGTCGCACCACAAGGGCAAGATGATCGAGGCTCTCGTGAGGGAGGCCAACCGCGTGTACCGACTCTGGTGCAGTAACAATCCCGGATTCCATTCAAAGGGCCGCGTTCACCTCATTGGGCACTCCCTCGGTTCGGCCATGGCAATCGAGGTCCTGTCACGGCAGCCCAACCGGGCACCAGCCCAGGACCCTACATCCTCCAGCCCACTGTCGCACTGCTTTGAGTTTGACACTACAAACCTTTTTCTCGCAGGCAGTCCTGCGGGGTTCTTCCTCCTGCTCGAAAGAGGCGCGCTGATTCCTCGCCGAGGGCGGTCAAAACCTGGCGCGGATGCCAACGACGTGAATGACACCGGAGTGACAGGGGAGGCGGGCTTCTTCGGCTGCCTCTCCGTGGACAACATTTATAACATACTGGCCAAGGAAGACCCGGTCGCCTATCTGCTGAACGGCACCATTGACCCGGTTTATGCTGCCAGTCTCAAGAAGGCATACGTGCCAAGTACAGCGACGTCCCTATTCCAACACGTAGGCGACGCGATGAGGAGCATCCTCCCAGGCAAGGCTGTGTCGCCTGCCGACGTAGCTCGTGGTGCTCAGAAGCCTATCCCCATTAGGCTTCCATCCCAGCTGGAGCTTGAGGTGCACGACTTTACGCGGGAGGAGCTCGCAGAGAGGAGAGCATACCTCCTCAATGATAACGGACAGGTAGACTACTACCTACACTCAAGTGGCGGTCCGCTGGAGATACAGTATCTCAACATGCTCAGTGCTCACTCCAGCTACTGGCTAAGTCGCGATTTTATTCGCTTCATATGTACAGAGGTCGGGAGGCGCCCGGGAAAGGCCGAGTCCATTCCTTCGCTAAGGGCCCAGAAGTCGGCAAAGAAGGATCTCACTACACGCGTCTGACGCCCGAGACAAGTACAGTACCTACATAATGATACCCATTCACGTACGGAGGCTCTCGAGATGTTGCCAAATGGCATGGTACAGTACTCCGGGAGGATTGTTGCCTCATTTCTTCCAGGGTGAGGTCGAATACAGGGCCACATGCGCAAGCAACGTCATCATGAAGCGCGGCGCCCCCCTCACCTGCCCATGTTCTGCCATTGAGGTGACATCATGCTCTAATTCAGTACAGTAGATGCATTTCACAACGGTCGTCATCAACCAAGTATGTTAACAGCCTCATGCGACACGCGCGTCGGAGCGTCTGTCTCGGAGGGCAAGGCACCTAAGGGGGTATCTCGAAGAAGTCGGTACATACACATGTGTCCCTTCTCGCAGGGGCATCGACAACTCCCCGGTTCCGCCGCGATCTTGGCGGGCGCCCATGCACACACCCCTCGAGACCATCCTGGAAAGTCGCTCAATGTCATATCTGGGGTAGCCCGCCCCCGTCATCATACGGAAGTTGATGTCTGCCCGCCAAACCCACATCCCACCCATATCCGCGCCGACCTCTTCCAGGGCTTCAGACAAGACGATCACCCCACGGCGAAGCTCCCGGTCCTGCTCAACGCCAATTCCAGTCCTGAGAGCTCTCAAATATCCCAGCTTCGGCTTTGACTTATGTCTTCCGGAATGTCTGAACGCTATGATCGAGAGTACAGGGGTGACCGAGGACGATCTAGTTCCCCGGCGCAAGGCTATTATCCATCTGCCCGCCAGGCAAACCCGACACATCGAGACCATTATTACGAAAGGGGACCCTCCCGTCCGCGATCCGTACCACCGTCGCAAATGCTCGTGCCTAGCCACCCAACGCGTTACGACAGCTCTTCCACCATGTCCCCGCCCCGGGTCTTACATGAGCACGAAGAAGGCGAGCGGCGTCGCGATGGCGACAGATGGCGATCACCTTCTCGGAGGCCAGCCTCGCATGCCCGTTCCGCAGTCGACAAATCATTCAGTGCCAGCAGTTCGGGCATCGGTGTTGGCCTCCTTGGGGCCATCGTTGGCGGTCTGGCCGCACGCGAAGTTTCGTCTGCTGCCCTTCCCACTCGCCCAAAGAGTGAACTGGATGACGCTATCGACGGCGCCGGCAAGGGACCCTACACCGACCCTCGTGATGGTTCGGTCTACTATCCCCCGCACCCCCGGGCTCGCAGGACCTCTTCAGCCGACAGGAAAGAGGCACAAACAACGCGCATGGTGTCGACCGTGGTTGGTGCCATCATCGGTGGCCTTGGGGCGAATGCCATTGAACGTCGCATTGAAAGCTCGCGGCAAAGGCATCGTGCCGATCAGAAGGCGTGGGAGGACAAGTTCGGGCGGGATGGTCTCGATCGCACGGATGAAGGAGGAGTACGATCGGGGAGGTCGTATGATCATCGACAAAGCAGGGAGCCAGACTACAAACAGGACTCGCGCTGAATTTGCGAACTTGAGTGAAGATGGGGGGAATGGGGCTTGCAAGTGATGTATTGGGGCTACTGGGTAATCATAGGCGGTAGTAGTCAACAGGCTCCTTGAGGACGAGCACTGCAACTTTGACATACAGGTCGAGCTCTCGGGGCTGTTCTTCTGTGAAGTGAACAAGAGACCCCGGTGCCGTCATTTGTCCCAACCAGCCCCGAAGATAGCACAATAGCAGCCACACTCTGACAATCCTTGTGCCGAGTCGACCTGCTAGACCTGGTCGTCCCTCGAGCCATCCATTCCCCGTATCCCTCGCCATCCCAAGGCTCCTTGAGCACCTTAGTCGGAGTAGCGCTCGCAACGCTGTCCTTGGCTGCGAGCAAACTTCTTCTGATCCTCCTGGTCTGACCTTGCCATGCTTCCAAAGACATCGAAGGTGCCCTCGGGGGTGGGATCGTCGTCTGGTCGCAGCTCCCAACGGGTGCCCGGGTGCACTTCATTACCGCGACCAGCCTGGTCTGTCTTCTCGTCTGATCGACGGAGCCGATCGCGGTAATGCCTCTCCCTCTCCACGATGACCTTGAAGAACTGCGCGATCTCCGCGAGCGCAATCTGCTGTCCCTCAGAGCAGCCAACGGTGTTGAACAGAGACTGAGAGTCGACAAGCTGCTTGGCGATCACCGAGTCGGGCTGACAGAATGTACGAACCCTCATGGCTCGGGCATTGACTTTCATGGCATGGAGGAGGCCCGCAATCTCGACTGGATTCCCCTGGCGACGACCGAAGAAGCGGAAATCCTCAATGTGGAGGTCAAGGAGATCCAACTGCGTTTCGAGATCGTAGCGGAACCCGACCACCTTGGGCCGACCCTTCTGTCCCCATCCATCGGCAATCTTCTTGAGCTTGTTGGGGTCGAGGCGGCCATGGTTCAGCTCATTGGTAATGTAGGCGTGCAGAGCATTGCTGACGTGGAATTCGAGTTCGCAATACAGGAGACTCTGCTCTCGTGGATTGAGGGAGATGACGATGCGAGGCACCCTCGGAACCTTGTCTGTATCTCGCGAGCGGCGGCTGTTCTTGCTTGGAGTCTGCTGTCCGTCATCAGTCTTGAACGTTACTCTAGCACGACACGCTTCGGAGCTGGGTCCAAGTACCATGTCCTTCGCCATCCGTTTGATGCTGTCCAGGAGACCTAGCTTCTTGGGGGAGAAGTCCTTTTTCTGCTGGTCGCTTGGGGTGGGATCATCGTCTCCAGGGCGCTCAAGCCAACCCTGATGACCGATCATGGTCTTGCCTCCAACTTTCTGGACGGGAACACCCTCGAAGGCAAAGTAGGTCGTCAGCGGCGAGTATGCTGCAGGTGCTACCTCTGCGTTCTTCAGTACTTGAGTGCGCGCTCTCGCTCGTGTTCCTCGGACCGGGCTTTGGTCACGAGGACGGGCATTGTTGCGGCTAGGGCTCGATGCGCGAGGCTGGGTGGACGGCATGCGCGCGGCTTTCTCGGGGGACGCCCATCCCTTGTAGGTATACATGACGTTCTCAATCTTCTGGGACACGGTGTCGCCTCCAAGGTAGACCGGGCTGCCGTGGGACGTGATGTTCGAGGCATCCTGTGAGTAGAGAGATGACATGTCCTCGTCAAGAGGCGAACTCTTCCGAAGGTCGTAAGTGAGCGGGTGCGACGATGCAGGCACGGTGTTGGCTCGATGCACATAGGTACCGTATTTCCTGCTGTCCTCGACGTTAATGTCGTTGGGTGTCGCGACGTTACGACGTCTTGCCAGCGTGTCAGAGCGCATGGCATCCGGCGAGCGATGTTCAGCCAGGTCAGAAGTGTCCTGGCGGCGATGGCGAAGATTGCCAGCGTCATGTCCGGCGGCATCCATTTCGTCCAGCCTCTCGAGGTCCTTGTGCGACTTCAGGCGTGAGTGGGAGGTGCCATGAGTGTGTCCGGTGCTGTTCGTGCTCGCAACAAGACTGGATCTTGTCATGCCCGAGCTCGACAGGCCGTCTGTAGTGCTGGCCCTGGCCTTGTCCCTCAGCGGGCTGCCCACGCCTGATGAAAACCTAGTTCAGTTCAGCAAGAGACAAGTGCGAATGGAAGTATAGGGGTTTACCCACGCATTGGTGAGTCTGTCCACCTGGTATTCGGTGAGATCCATGTTGATGTGGACGGACTGTCGGGCGGCGCGTCTGGGAGAAAGAGAGTGCGTCCGGTGAGGTGAAAGCGGGACAAATGAGTCTCGGATAGGATCCGTGGATTTGATGCTCCGACTGTTATCGAGATTTCGGCCCTGCCTTTGCAGCAAAGTGTCTTCTTCGGTGTTCATTGGAAAAGCCCTCCCAGGATTCGCTCTTGGAAGGGCCTTGGTGCAAACGGCGGGCGATGTGGAACGAGGGCTGAGCCTGTGCTGTGTCTGAATGTTGGAGGGTAGGGGCTCGAAACGAAAGTTCGGGAGTTCCGAAAAACTGGGAAGATTCGCCAAATACGCCGGAGGTTCGTGGCAGCTGGGTGGGAAAGGCCCGGCCACGTCTGGGTCCTGTAGCTCCTCGACGCTGAGTGCACGAAGCCAGGTTTGAATCCGAGACTGAAATTCTGATGATGTTGCCTCAGGGCAGGAGTCTGATGGTCAGCCAGTCGTCGGGGAAAAGATAAGGTACACCGCGGGGGTTGTGTTGTTGTGAAAGCGCGTGCCTGACGAACACCGTGGTTGCACGTGGTCACATGGAGCCCACAGCGTGCACTGGCAGCTATGGACGGCCCAAATAGGCATTGGGTTGATCAATTCGCTTACTTGCCAGTGGACAGGCAGGATGTGCGCTTTCCACAATTTCAGTTCCCTGCATCTGTCCAGATGTCTCCTGCAAGACCTCTGTAGTGTCTGGCGGTGACTGCATCAGCACGGCTGCTCCGTGTTCTGTTCGGCCCATGGTCAGCACAACTGCTTTATATACATTATTCGGATGAGCCACCGCAGTTCCGATCAAATGTTAGGAAGGGTACTAGCCATTCCGGCCATCAACTCACCTGCACTGGCACTTGCAGAGACTCCCACCTCCGCAGGGGTGAGGTATTCGATGTCTCCATCGTCAACCTCAACATCTCCGCTACCATAGGAGCTAAAGAAGGACGATGCCGCATTCGAGCCCAGTGGAGATTCTGACGTCTGTCAGCGCCCAGTCATGAATAGATAGGTAGGGTCACGAAGTCGGTGTGTGGTTTGACGTACTGAACGAGTTGATCCCCGTTACCCCTTGCTCGTCGTTGTCTCTCCGCTCCATGCTCGATGCTGATTGCTTGTCCCTCACGACATACCTGCGAGAACCTTGGCGATAAGCAGGTGAGGGATGTAGTCAAAATACTCATGTCGTGTCGTCGTCCCGCTTACCTTACTTGCCGTCAATTGACCGACGGGGCTTTGCCTGCCATCGGAGACCGGTGGCTGGGTGAAAAGGGGGGCACCCACGAGCAGGGGCCACCCCGGCGCCCTGGCAAAGACTGACATCACGGAGGAACCCAGGAGAGAGATCGAGATGAGAGTAGCTAATTCTTCCCGGTGATTCGGGTCAGAGATCCTGTCATTCTCGCCAGCGTCCAATCGCACGATCGGCTCCCCAGAGGTGTGATTGCGGTGATGCCAATGTCGATGCAAGGGAGTAAGGTCGGTAAGCAGTGATGCTTGAATGATCAATTCCCAACTTCGTGAGCTATTCTCGAGGCCGCGGTCCTACCAAAAACTCAAGCGATCGAGTACATCTACTGCGACTGCTGTCATCCTACTCAAGGCCAAACCAATTGTATCCATGGGTCGGCTGCTTCTTATTGCCCTGGCCGGTGGTTGGCAGACAACGAGGGTCAAGGAGACCTGCGTCAAGCCCAAACCAGTCATGAGCTTGGCGAGCATTGTGACGACGAACAGCATGTGGCGCAGCTCCGGAATTGAGGGTCTTCGTCTGGGAAGAAAACAGTCCCCCTGTTCCAACTTTGACTGATGTCGATGAAGTTGAAGGTGACGCATCCCACTCGAAGTCGTGACCGCCGTCGAAACCCAACTGAGGTGTGAAAGGACCCCGGAAGACGGATGTCTCGGTCGCGGCGCTCGTCATATCGGGGGACACGAAGTCGGCGGTGCGCATTAGGTGCGTGGTTATGGAAGGGGGCAGGGGTTTGCCTTGCGAAACCAGGGAATGTTTCCTTGCAAAAATTGGGTGAGGGATCACGTAGTTCTTGTCGATGAGACCAGGCATCGTGTCCTGGAAGGCTGCTGTTGCCGGTGCTCTTGAATGAGTCCGTTTTTCTCTGCTCGTTACGACCGCGCGCGGCTGACTGCATCTTGTGCTTTTGCGGCCATCGCAGAGGTTTCGGAAGAGGTTGACAAGGCGTGCCAATGTTCCCGAAGAGGTCCCCAGGCTCGACAGCGTACGTGAAGCGCGCCGTGTCTCTGTGGGCATCGTTTCTTCGGGAGCACTGCCGGAAACGACCGGCAAGTACTCCTTTTCCCCGACGAATTTGCCGACGTTGGTTCTCTCCAGGTTCCAGCAGGCCCGATGGAACCTCGTCGGGCTGATGCTTCGAAAAATACAGGTGCCGCCGTCGCGTGTTGACGTGTACATTGTGTGTTCGATGGTCCATGCCTTGCGGTTCTTGAGGCAACCGAGATCGCTGACCGTGCTTCGGTTTACTCCGGCATCAGAGAGGCGAATGGGGTACCTGGACGGATGATTCCACCGCCAGCTACAGAGTCTGGAGCTCGGCTTGATTGCGGATGTGATGGTTGTCAGGTGAGGGATGTGCGGGAGGTCAAAATCGGCCTGTGCCAGAGCGGTCAAAATTGTGGACAGTGGTCGGAGTTTGGTGAACGTACATGTCTGTTCATGTGGTCACATCGCCAACGCTGGAAACCAGCGCCAGGGTCATCTGAGTGAGCACAGTCGACCTCGATGAGCTCGTACAAAACACCGCCTGCAATGCCCAAGTCGCGATCTCCAAGGTGGTCTCGAAGGATGAGGAACACCTGTAGCTAAGGGTGGTTAGCAAAGCTGTTCTTGATGTAGGCGAGTGTGGGAACGAGGGCGGCGGAAAATTCCTCACAACTTGGACACCGTCTCGGTACTGGAAGTTTCGTGGCACGTGGGCGCAATATCGCACCAGAATATTGCGACACTCTGGCATAACTGTCAGTTCATTCAACGACCATGCGATGCCTGCAGGCCCAAGGATTGAACATACTGTCTTCTGTAGCAATGTCAAACGTCCCGTCGTCCTCGGATCGAGTGCCCCCAACAGTAGACGTCGTGCACGAGAGGAGCTCTGTGCTGCCGTGCCGGACATGCGAGTGATGAAACCCGTCATCAAAGTGGCAGAAGTTGCTTCCACCATGCGGCAGTTCTGCGGTCATGATCATCGACCACCCCGGTGAGTACCAAGCGAGCAAACATGGGGCGCAGAAGTAGAAACGGGACGGCGAGTGATCAGCAGAAAAGGCCCGAAAAAGTGCGCGCCCGTCGAAGGCACTCAAGGTATTGAAGTATGTGGGTAGGTAGGTCTAGTTTTGCCTTGCAGCTCGGAGTTCCAAGCCTGTCACGGCCCTGCGCTTGGTCTCGCCTTCCGGTCCATTCAAAAGATGCAGTGCAGTGAGTGGCGGGTTGGCTCTTCGACCTCGGACAGTCGTGGTATGACCGCCGCGCAGGGTATGGTACCTACCTTGTAGGTATGTGATCTCTGTCAGGCAGGCATGGCCGGTTGCACCTGCCTCGCCGTCTCGCAGGTCATCAGGCACCTTGCCAGAGGATGGCGTGGTAATCTGTCCGAGGCTGGGCTGCTCCTGCCCTTGATTGCATTCGAGTCCTGAGCATTTTCGTGCCCGCCAAGCCTGGATGAGCGACGGGACGCGGCAGGATCGAAGACCAGCTCGCACGGGGCTGTTTGCGTGCGTATGAGTCTATGAGATAGTATGGCAGCTCCAGAATTGCGACAGCGGGGAAATCACAGCTGCTGACCGGTCAAGCCACTCACTCTGTGTTCCCCGGATTTCATAATGTGGCGGCGGCCGTGTCGAACGAGGCTGGTGCACTCTGGCTCTAGTCCCTGCCGACGCGTGTCCCGACTCGATCTCCCGGTGTGGGGGCCCCATTTCCGCACGAACCACAACTCCTCACGCGCTATTGCCGTCCCCAAATGCCATGAGACCTGTCCCCCTCACTTCCGGATGGGTTGACCTCACACTGCTGCGGGCCAATCCGACCTGCTTCGCCGAAATGGCGGACGGGCAAGTACCGACCCAGCTACCCGATCTCATGTTTCGCGGCTCCTCCACCGAGCCTCTGGTCCCATGGCCTGCCCAGCCGCTCCACTGGAGCCATCATATATGAAGGCCGTCGCACGGCTGTGCCTCTGAACCGAATGCTACCGTCCGTCTTGCCATTCTCCAACCGCTTCGGAGTACACATACCAATACCACACTGCTTCCTCAATTACCCCAGATTGCCCGACCGCAGATCAGAGCAGCGCTGCCTCGTCATCGACCCATCCCCTGAACTCCGTCGGCGCCTATCGCATCCCCGTGTACTAGTCAGTACCTGGCGGCTGACAGACTCCCGGTCTGCGGAGAAGTACCTCCACCCTTCGTCTGTACCATTTCTCACACATCATGACTACTTCCGAGACTTATGATATTGGTAAGGCCCCATGATTCGGTTGACATGCTCTGATCCGGCAGATATTGATCCGTTGTCCTAGTCATTGTCGGCGCTGGGCCGGTGGGGTTGATGCTGTCGACATGCCTTGCAAGATGGGGCTACAAGATCAAGCACATCGACAACAGGCCTGAGCCCACGCAGACGGGGCGGGCCGATGGCATTCAGCCGAGGTCACTCGACCTTCTTCGGAACATGGGTCTCAAGGCGCCCATCATGGCGCACAAGCCTGCCCGTGTGTACGAGGTCGCGTTCTGGGATCCAGTGGGCGACGGCGACAACATTGGCCGAACCGGGACCTGGGCCAGCTGCCCCAGTTTCATCGACGCCAGGTACCCCTTCACCACCCTCCTGCACCAAGGTCACATCGAGAGAGTCTTTCTTGAGGATCTCAAGAAGAACGGAGTGGAGGTTGAGCGTCCCTGGACCATCACAGGCTTCAAGACGGACACGCAACCAGGCAACGACCATCCCGTCGAAGTGCAGCTTGAAAGCGTTGACGGGACAGCGAAACAGACCCTGCGGGCAAAATACTTGTTCGGTGGGGAGGGGGCTCGGTCATTCATCAGGAACCAGCTCCAGATTGCCGTCAAGCACAAAGATCCGATTGAGCACGTCTGGGGCGTCATGGATGGTGTGGTGAACACGGACTTCCCAGATATCAAGGTTCGTCCCCCCTCACATACAGACAGCGAAAGACACTGCTGACCCGTGTACCAGATGAAATGCACAATTCACAGCAAACATGGCTCGATCATGGTCATCCCCCGGGAGGACAACATGGTCCGCCTGTATATCCAGATCTCCTCTTCCACCGATCCTGACTGGAACCCCCGAAAGACCGCGACCGAGCAAGAGGTGCAAGAATCCGCCAAGCGAATCCTGCATCCTTACTCCATCGAATGGGAACGGGTAGAATGGTACTCGGCTTATCCCATCGGCCAGGGCATCGCCGAGAAGTACACCTTGGATCACCGTGTGTTCCTCGGTGGCGATGCCTGTCACACTCACAGCGTTAGTACACAGCCCCCGTTTGATCTCGAGGACGACGCTGACTCTTCTTCTGTTACAGCCCAAAGCTGGCCAGGGCATGAACACCGCCTTCCTCGACGCGCAGAACCTTGCATGGAAGATCCATGCCGTGGAGTCCGGCTTCGCACGCCGGGACATTCTGCAGACGTACGAGGAAGAGAGGAGGGAGGTGGCCGAGACACTGCTCGACTTTGACAACAAGTACGCCAAACTCTTTTCCCAGCGACCTGCCGCTGTCTCTGAGGCAGAGGCGGCCTCGAAGAACGGGCGCCAGGGAGACGGCGACAACGACTTCATCCAGGCGTTCAAGTCGGCTTGCGAATTCACCAGCGGCTACGGCGTAGCTTACGGGGCCAACCTGCTGAACTGGTCGCCCAGTCATCCCGCCCAATCATCCCTCGCCAACCCTTCCGGCTCGAAACTCCGCCCTGGGCGCCTCATGATCAACGCCGATGTTACCAGAGTCACCGACGCCAACGTGGTGCATCTCGAGCAGGAGATTCCGTCAAATGGCTCCTTCAGGCTTTTCCTCTTCGCCGGTGACCCATCCATCACGCGACATGCGCTCAAGCACTTTGCAAGCCAGCTCCAGAGTGAGCAGTCGTTCTACACTGCCCACCAGAGGTCAGATGTGGCAACCGTTTCACATCACGAGAAGCACAACCCGCACAGCAAGTTCTTCACCATCTGCACAATCTTTGCCGCCCAGAGGAGCAAGGTTGAGATCAGCAGAGACGTTCCCAGCGTCCTGGCGCGGTACAGGGAGCACGTGTACGCCGATGACCGCTGGGACAGACGAGTGCCTGATGCCAAAGCATCGGCTCACGCTAAGATGGGGTTGGACGAGGAGCGGGGTGGAGTGGTGGTGGTGCGACCGGATGGGTACGTCGGTATCGTTCTCGCTTTGGAGGAGGGTAATGGTACAGTGGATGCGCTCAACGAGTACTTCGGTGCCTTTACTACGAAAAAGTTGGGTCGGAGGGCCTCGCAGCTCTAATGTTGATGGGAGACATACTCTTGACCTACACAAATTAGACTGGGCAATATGAATAACCTTGTTTGATATCTCTGTAGCCATGGCGAAGCCTGGGACCGGTGAGTCCTCGCAGGCGGTTATCGGCGAAGAAGAAGTAGAATTCGGCAGGTGCGAATACATATGCCCGCCCCAAGGTTGAGGTGGCGGGTGTGGTGTCTTCAACTTTGGGAGAATGCCAATGCAGGAAGAAGCTGAGCTTGGCGCCGCTCCTTCATTATTGCGAACGATGTATACTTAGAACTAAAGCATCCAACATGCAAGATTCCGATTTACCAGTACCCCATTTGCCAGTACGTCAAGAGGCAGCGTCGTCGGTAGCGGTGCAGTTGCCCGGAGTGGGGTCAACGCGGTACCTTCGTCGCGCTACCGCCGAAGCCCGGCTCGGACACTGAACACCTAAAATTACAGGTTCAACCTCGACTGTCCCACGTCTTCCACCTGACAGCTACCTAGCTGCACCGCCTCTTGCTACTTGCCTACCCACCTCACCCAACATACACCCATCTCTGCCGAGGGGTTTTCCACCCAGAGCACCAAGATATTCAGTCACCTTGCAACTTCACCGCGCAGTTTCGATCAATCTGAGCAACCATCTGGGAAGGATAGGGTCGGCCACAATTCTACCACGCGACCGGCACGGGTATGAACCCATCTCTCCCCTTCCCCTCCACATCGCTTCTCGTGGCGCAAGCATCTACACTTCTCCCTGCCTCATCATTCTATTTTCCTTCCTTTATGCGATCTTACTTGTCTGCTACGGGCTTTCCTCATCACTGCCTCTTTGAGCGTGGACTCATCGGTTGCCCCTCCTCTTTGTTTGACGCTTCGCAGCGCAGCGCATACCACTTTGTTCCTTTGTCGACTGCGCACAGCGCAAAGCACAAGGAGCGCATCCACTGACGGAATCCTAATAACAGATATACCCCGATGGAATCCTCCTGACCTCCCATCGACTCGCAACCCGATCTCCCGACCAAAGAACGCTCGCAGAACGACGTCGCAAATAAGCACAGTGCCTTCCAACGTCCACCGGCGCAAGCTGATATTCGCAATGTCAACGGGCTATTCGAGACTGCCCTGAACTCGAGACTTTCCTCAGCGCTACCTTGGCCGTCGCCGACACGTACGCAGCCCGTTCGGTCCACGCTTTTTCCCGATCACCTCTTTCTGCTGTTTGGTATGAACAAGACGATGGGCATTTTCAGTGGAATACGGTCTTTGTTTGGCGCAAATGCCACCTCCAAACGTACGTCCCACGCTCTTCTGGCAAGCTCCTCGCATCCACTTCGCAACGAAAACTAATAGCGCCCATCTTAGTCCCTGGGACCGACTCACATCTAGGCAGCACGCCCAGCACAGATGGACGACACATTCAGGCCCTTGCGCCATATTCTTCGAGGGATGCAGGATCGCCTGCACCAAATTTTTTCCACGAAGCTGCAGCAAACGATCACCTCGAACCGATAGGCAATGGAACCACCTTGCCAGACTTTCGTGCCGAACCCATTCCTGGGTCCTTCCCCCCCGACGAGTTGGGCTCTGTGCTGCACCTGCCGACTGATAGCGATGACACGGGCGCTCGCTCGGACTATGCTCCCTCTTTGTCAACCAGGACATGGCCGCAAAATGAGAAAGCTATCGATGGCGTTCATCACCATCTTCTCAACCCGAGCCCGGCGAAGACTGCGCGCCAACTGGCCGAGCACGAGGCTATGAGGCACCACATGTACCCAAAAGGCACAATGCCACATCCTCGGTCAAAGTCAAAGAGTCCCAGACGACAGCGCAAAGACTTGTACCGATCGAAACGGAGTCCAAAGGACCCCGGTATTGAGTCGGACGACTCTAGCTCTTGGGGGACAGCTTCTAGTCTTGGTACCCCGAGCATCACACCTTATGCGCAATCCGCATTGGAGAACGCAAAGGGGAACATACTCAGCAAGCTGCCGCCGCTTGTCTCCCCGCTCACGGACGATGGCGGGGAACAGGAGATGGCCATCGGCACGCACGTGCCCCCCACCGAGGAGGACGAACCAATGCTGGCGATGGGTCAACTTGCCATCAGCGATGAAAAGGAGGGCGATCTAGGCGATCACGGCGCCGACAAGCAACTACATGCAGATCAACAGCATGAGGACCGTCGCCGAGAACGCGAAAGGATCGAAGAGCAGAAGCGCATTGCCGCTGAGCAAAAACGCCTGCGTGAGACAGGGGGCCTCCGAGCTCCGAGGCACCGACTGGTGACCGAGCTTAGCGGGGATTGGAAACGGCAAATCAAGTCGACGCTGTCACGGGGCAACGATATCATTATCCAGACAAAGTCTGGCAATGGTCTTAAAGCCCACGACTTTGAAAAGGTCATTCTCCCACAAGCTTGGCTCAACGATGAGATTATCAATGGCTCCCTGGAGTGGCTTGATGACCATGTCAACACGACGGCCCACCGCAAATGCCTGTCGTTCAGCTCGTTTTTGTGGCCCAGGATCAAGAGTGGACAAAGCACCGACCGACTTCTCCGCCGTCTTGGCATCTCGAACGCAGAAATCTTTCTGGCCCTTGAGACGGTTCTCATCCCCATATGTGCTGGTAACCACTGGACGCTGGTGGTTGTCCGGCCCAAGGGGCACACTGTGGCTCATATGGATTCGATGAACCCCGGGGGAAGTCCATCCGTGTTGAAAACCGCCCGGGAGTGGGTGAAGCGTGTCTGCGGAGACAAGTTTGTCGAAACGCAGTGGAGTATTGCAAAGTACCAGGCGCCTTTGCAAATCAACGGCAACGACTGCGGCGCACATGTCATCACAAATGGGGTCTGCATAGCGAAGGGCGTCAACCCGGCGGAAGCCTACAAGGCAACAGATATGCCCTTGCAGCGCCTACGGATCGCGGGAATGCTTCTCAACAGGGGTTTCAGCGGCGATTTCGGGCTCGGCAACTTCTGAGTCGTTCATCTTCCGGGCTTCCCACTCGGAGAGCGGCAACACGCGGATATTTGTGCAAAGAGAGGGGGGCAGTATGAGAGGATAAAGGGTGAACGGAGTACGATTTGTATATATCCCAGGCTTGATGAGGCTGATTTGGCCAGGCCGTCGGCGAGCGGGCCAGCCGCCGCGGCCCATGACTTTTAGGCGTTCGGAATAGATACCCGGCCAAGGATGGCTCTTCTTTCCCTGCAAGTGGCATCTTGACATGACTTTGTGGAAATCAACAAGTTTGCACCTTTCATGACTCTTACTCGGTCAGCCCGACTTGCCAGAAAAGTTGGCGTGCCTGTCCAAGCGGGTCAAGTGGCACCCCAAGTTTTCTACCCAGTGTCACATGGGGAGAAGAAATTGCGGCAACCTTTGAAGGATTCTGCCAGGGGTGCCGAGACGCCCTGAGGTCAAGGGGCTGATCACTTGACCACCTGGCGACTCGAAAAGTTGGCTATGGAGTGGTGATGTCTGACAGAGTCGTGATCGAGATTCATGGCAGTGTGTAGTCATCGCTTACTTAGCGGCCGGGGCAGAGGCTGATCCGGCAGGGAGGTTCCGGGTCGTAATGGTCGTCTCTTAGGTATGTTCGTCCAGTCACGGCTTTTTGGTGGAGGTGCGACGATCAGCCGTGTGGTGGTTTTGTCGCCCTGATGATTTTCAGTTTGGAACGGTCTAGCCGTCCAGGCCATTTCAGGCCCGAGCCACTAGTCCTGGCAAGGAAAGCTTCTAGAAAAAGTCGCCACAGCCGCTCGGGATGGAACCTCATCGATCCAGGCCCGTTCTTGGCCGCCGCCTGGTGGTGGCGATAAGCAGGTAATAAGACGGTGTTCCCGTTGCCTTTTGTCCGTGGCAGTCCGGAGCACACACGACGTTGGGCAACAGAGCACGGGAAAGTCGACGTGGCAATGGGTCAGCTCCCGCCCTGACTGTAGGAGGTATTCGCATTTTTGTCAAGGTCGGATTTCCCAAGTGGGCACGGCGCGAATGGCAAGTGGTGCGTCCAGGGACGTGGGTGCCCCTGTGGACGGATTGTTGATGGGAATGAGAAGGTTCATCGAACACGACCCTGCACGCCAACAAGGTTATGGCGGTTGCTCCCGAAACTCAACCATTTCCTTGGCTGGAATGCGGCGCTTGGGTCTATCGCAACCAAGCGAAGCACCGTCATTCCACGCAGACGCGGGCCGGCTTGGCCTAGAGCCCATCACAAGCGGCGAGTCTCGTCCGACCTCACGAGGCACTCATCATAAAGGCCCAGTTCTGGGCCCGACCAGCGTTCGATTTGGCAGGGAGCAGCACCACTGGAATCACCACGTACGCCTCCACTGCAAGCTGTGCGACGCGACCCAACCTCCCAGCCTGGCGTCGTCTGTTTATCACTGCCCGATCTTGCCGATCCCGTTGAATGTGACGGGGGGCTCGTTGCACGGAACCGACATAATGTCTCACCCTCGCCATCTCCAGCTCCCCTTTGCGGTCGCTAGCCAAAAAGTCCAAGTGATACAATCGTGGTCATACTCGTCGCAGATCCGCTGGACCTGGGTGTCATTGCAGATGCAACAGCCTCTGATAGGAAGTGTGCCTCCCAATGAGAGCATTGAATTAAGCCTTGATCATCAGCGAGGACCTCGTACTGGTGTTTAGAGTGGTTGTCAGCTCTCCGTCCCAGCCAGGGCGATTTACTGGGCGATGGATGAGCTGCACATTGAAAGGCGCCGCTCTTGCCGAGCTGGCTAAGGACCAGATCTCAGCTATTCCTGAACAGGTATAACCCGTTTCGCCTTCGTCGTCAGCGGGATCCCTGAGTGGTCAGCTAGGCAGGTGGGCTGTTCGCATTCGAAGGCGCCGAAGGCTTCTCTCGGCCTTCCACGGCTTCTAGCGTGGCGCCACTCCTGCGGCCATCCCTGCGACATGCAAAGAGCCCAGCCGGCGGCCCACAATCGCTTTGGCTCCCGGCCACTCGCAGAGGACAAGACCGTCTCATGGTTATGCCCAAAGCGCTAGACGGGAGGAGGTCTCGGGAACTTCTCGTGTACCACTCGTCGGCCCCCCAAAGGCCCCCCCTCTGAGAGATGGCGGGCGGAGCACTGCGAAAGGCTGATGGGGGAAGAGTTCCAGTGTCGCCACCGCGTTCAAGCATGCTGCATGGGTCACCCAAGACACCCGGTTTTCATCGGTTATGACGTGGTAGCGAGAGACGAATGTCGCGTCCGTCTCGGCCACCGACGGAACAGCAAATAGCACCCGCCCATACCACGACCGGGGGTAGGAGCACAACAGAAGTAGTTCCTCAACCCCGACGCCTTTCCATCTGTGGCCATCAAGAAACAGACGTCGCCCGTCCTGGGAAGAAGCCGAAGGCCGAACGCTGAGCGAGCCACGCAGTATTACTCGCTGCTCGATGTCAGACGGACGGAGAGGAATCAAGGGAGGGCCTGGACGGGAGGCATGATGGGCCATTGATGGGGGGCTCGCGTCCACCGTCCAACGTCGTGGATACGGTGCCCGACCACTCTCCTTCTCCACCTGCCAGCAGGGCGAGGTTCCGAGCTAAGGCACAAGCGCGCCCGTGATGCGCTGGGCGAAGATCGGCGCCCGGCCACCTTCCCAAGTCGCCCGGCTTGTCCGGCGCCATGCACCGTTTGGTCCATCACGAGTACCCGGTACTTGCAGCGGACCTGAAGCTGGGACATGATTGGTGAACGGCCCTAGGCAGGGTGTCACTACCTCCACCCAGTCCGTCTCCGCGGCCCTTCCATTCGAGTGTTCCATTTGGGACGGTCTCGGGACAAAGTCTCTGCTCGCCGTCTTGGAGCGGGCGGGGTACCTCGAGGCCCCCCCCCCCCCGGGCAAATGAGCAAGAATCATGCCAGCAAACGCCTTCTGGAAGCATTATGGACCGTCCAGGTGGCTTCCCCCCCGCCCCCTGCCCACCCAGGGTCCGCTCTTGGCCAGGTGCCTACCTATCCAGGTACTTGCCTGCCGTCGCCAGTACTACCTACTCGTACGGGTAGGTGGTGGTGGTGCCTCTGCCTAGGCCGTACCTCTCACACCCACCCGGGCCGATCAAACTCGCCCTGGGGCTGCCTTTTCGTTCCCACCATCTTCTCAATCCCTCCTCCTTTCCCTCTCACCAGACGCTGTTCAGTTGACGACCCGTCATTCTGCAACAAAACTATTCAGACTTTACGGATTCTCTCCGCCTCGAACACTCCAGCGACCCACGAAGCAGACATCAACTTTTCTGTTCCCTCTCTCCCGTGTACAGTACATTCCACGAGCCGTGACGCCCGGCTTGCCTCATCTTGGAACCAACTCACCTGCCAATCGCAGTGAGATCTGGAAGTTCCTGTCCGTTTCTGCGCTCTTGGCGTCTTGCCTGGGAACACAGCAACGAAGAGCACCACCCTCTTCCCCGTCATTGCGGCTTTGGGAGGTATAATCTCGAGGACAAGAACCCCCTCGGCGGTCGCTCTCACGCAGCACCACTTCCCGTCGTTTGCTCGCAGGGACCCTCTGCCCCGAAACTCCCGCAAACGGCGACCAAACTCCAGACAGCACAAAATCAGACTGTCACACAGGGCACCGCCAGGTTTCGGCTAGTCTTTCTAGAACGCTGCGCTGCGCTGCAAGCCTCCGCCCCCTCCCTCCGATTCCACGTCTCTCTTCGTCGGTTTCCGGGTGACAGAGGCATCGTTCATTCCGCAACAACACGAACGGCGGACACTCCCCTTTCGAACTCGACTCGATCCGAGGAACCGCTTCGCCCCCCCGGTACTCGTCGCCTTTTCGACATTACGAACAAGGACCTCGTGCACTCCCGTGGCGGCTCCTACATCTTTTTCCCGAACACGCTTCGTTGCCTCCTGCAACCGGCCGCATTTACTGCCACACACACCCATCTACTGCTCCTACGCATTGTGCCGACTCACCTCCCATCCATTCTTTGTCGCATTTGAGGACAAGTGTACCCGCTTTGTCTCAATCCCGGTCATCCTCGAAAACACGCCTACCTCGCCCCCCGCAAGACCAGCCTATTCTCTGGATTCCAAGGGCGGCCTCCAGTGGCCCATCATCGTTCGCCCCCCATTCCCCGTTCTCGTGCCACAGCGAGTCCGCGACGGCAACACGCACCACATGAGAAGCACACAGAGACAACCCATCATTGCCATCAGGTTGCAATAACACGAAGCGACTCCATCACCGCCAACAGCCACCCCAAGTCGGCCTGGCCTTCCGCGACAACACTTCGAAAGCACACCCGCGGCCATTCTCCTCGAAGCCGCAGTTGCTTCTCAATCATCCCGCCTCTTCCACAACCTAATCTCTCGTGGCCATGAGAAAGCCAAGGGCAAGGACAGAACAGCCTACCTACCTAAGCCCTTCTCCGTCGCCTGACCGCGAACTACCACCTGCGCTCCCAGCCACGGTCCTCCCGGACTGGGACGCCGTCATCATGTCTTCGTCACGACCAGCCAGCGCCACACTTGGCTCTGCTGCTGGCCACTTCTTCATCGTCCAGCCTCCTTCTCTCGCGGAGATCCTGTCCAACATTTCCTCCCCGCCGTGGACGCTGGCCGCGTTCATGGCGTACCTCTCCCAGAACCACTGTCTCGAGACCCTCGAATTCACCATGGACGCAGATCGATACCGCAACGCCTACGACAAGATTCTCTCCGACGCTGCTTGGGCCAAAGATGGAAACGACCATGTCTGCTCCCTGTGGGAGAAGCTTATGCAAGCCTACATCATTCCTTACGCCCCGCGGGAGGTCAATTTGCCCTCCAGGGTCCGCGACGGCCTCCTTGCTCGAGACTACACCTCCATACCCCCGGCTCCCAGTGAGCTCGACGAAGCGGTCGGCATTGTTTACGAGCTCATGAACGACTCTGTTCTCCTGCCATTCATCGAATCCCTCTCGCCGGCACACTCGGAGAACTACCTGGAGGACGAAATGGCCATGGACATCGCCCAGTCCAGCCGATCACGTTCGAGGCTGCACGGCGACGCGACAACGTCCAGGTTAGCAGAGCCAAGCCGCACGCCCAGGCACTTGACACAGCTAATCATTCCGCGCAGCGGCACCAACAGCAGGGCTGGCTCCATGTCTGGCGAAGCAGTCGACCGCGACACCTTGACCGACGACAGTGGAAGCGCCGTATCGCCGGGGACGGAACCGATGACGCCTCCCACGACGCCTCCTACGTCCGAATGGACGTTCAACCATTCGCCAGGCGGCTTTCAGAGGGCGCTGACAGCCCACAACAACGGCTGGAAAAAGGTTGGGGCCAAGCTTGGCTTCAATCGCAGATCTCGCCCCGCCCCGAGGCGGCCGAACCCTACCTCATCTGGCCACGGCGACGACAATGTTTCCATGAGCGACGCCAGCCCAATAGATCCGAGATAGGGTTTGCAGGTCATGCCATCGTCTGCACCCGCTTTGCCAGCCGTCCCGGCCTCCCAAACTATTGCATCCAGTCGTGCCTCCTCGGACTCGTGGGAAGAGCCACACCCTGGTCTTCGGCGGCCGTACCCCCCGGGGACGGGTCTGGCTTTGGTTGACAGGGCGGCTCCTGGCGGTTGTATGGATGGCATGGCCGCAAAACGGCCGCGCTCGCACAGCCGCGTACGGCCCTGGCTGCCCCGACGTGGTGCGCAGCATCACATTGCTGGCGGCCGTGAGCCGCCACCGCCCTCTATCAACATATCCCAGACCAACCTTGGACAATCTTCGTCCTCCCCAAGTGGTGGCACATCAGACGTCAGTCTCACATATGATGCGGCTGGGCCACAGGCTGGATCTCACCTGCACGTCGATGTGCCTAGGCCGAATTCGAATGTCGCCATGGAAAGTCAACAGCAGCTCGCTGCGTCCACAGAACCGTCTCTTTTGGCATTTGGCGACTCTTGCGGCCTGGGCGCCGGTGGGGATGCCAAGACCACGCCCGGGTCGTCGTACATCGAGAAAAGTCAGCCGGGAACGCGGACTGATATGTACGGTTGGGATGCTGAGCTTGACCGCCAAATCGACTTGGGGCACAGGCCTATGATCGGTAGAGGCGCGCCTTGCGATTGCGACCTCGAAAATACCTATCGCAGGGCCGTTGGGTGCAAACGCAGCCTTCTACACCGTGTGTTCAGCCTGGGCAGCAGCACATTGGACGGCGCCCCTAGCAAGGTGCGACGTTCTGCGAGCTCTTCTATGTGAAGGTACATCGCAGGATGCTTATAATACTGGCGCCTGGAGACTTGGCAACACAGTTCCAAGTTCTGTCGGGCCCCCTACGATCTAACAGCCCGGACAACATTCAACAAGGGCCGGTGCTGCCCGGACCGTGGGCCGGGATACCTCACTCCACCTTTTTCATATTCTCCCTCTATTCTCATGTCGTCGGCATCGGGGCGTACACACGCCCCAGAAATGGGCCAAAACGGCGATTGCATTGCGAGGTGTTTGGCGAGCTGAGCGGGTTCATTTTCACGTGTATTGACGGCGGAACACAAAAACGCATATAGAGCGGGGTTTACCGCAACATCGACTCGAGATACCCCTTCCTCCCAGGAGTAGAAGCGGAACGGCATGCATACATACCCGGCTTTGGTACAGGATCCTGGCGTTTACACTCTCAGATAGGCAGGTCGACCGCGACTTTGCGGCGGAACGACGGACCGTGTCCCTCCTGCATGGGAGGGGACGATGAGGTCAATGCAGAACTTTAGTTGCCGAAGTATCTATCATGATTCATCACCTGGAGAGGAACCGAGGGATGCTGTTGAACGAGGACCATTGAAGCCATCAGCGTGCAATTCACTGTCGAGGGTGATTCTGCGCTGTGAGTCTTGGGGTGTCACGTGATGCTGAAGTGCTTGGCCGTGCCACTCTGCCATCGTGACACAGTGTACCGACGACCTCCCACCACCTCCACTTCGTTCTCCATAATCCCCGATCACACCTCCCCCAGCACTCACATTCTGCATGTTCGAATCGACTTCTTTTAGGGCAATTCTGTTGGCTTTGTAGCTCATTTGAAATCTAACTCATTACTATATACGCAAGTCGGGCTTTGAACACCAATCGCCCACGAGGCCGCCCTCGGCATAGCCACCCAAACCGTACTGTGTTTGCTCCTCCCGTGGTATATCACACTCAAATTGAGGCATGCAAACAACGCCAAATATCCCGCCCAAGAAGCATTCGCGCCCTCAAGACCGACTGCAGGTCGGACAACAAACAAATACTCCACATCTACCGCCCATCGATACAAACCGCGAAGAGCTCGTCAACAAACGTCGGGGCGTCGCTTCGCTCCGCCTCCACGTTCGAAACCAGACCCTGGGCGCCCGTGTGGACGCTGTCTCCGGCTGCTGCCAATGTCGACAGCTCAATAGGAGCACCACGACCGTTGTTGACACCTGCTCTTGCAAGAGCCACTCGATTGGGCGGGGTGACACCGCTGGGCTCGACGCCTTGGCGGCGAGTTGGCGCCGCAATTGGCGGCGCTCTCGATGCACCGGCAAGGACTGTGGGATGCGACGGCATTCCTTCAGCATCGTGGATCTCGACCCGAATCTCCTCCGAGACCATGATACCGCCGAAAGCCGACTTTGCTGGGCCTTCAGACGCGTACATCGGGGGAGCATCTATCGAGCTGTCTGCGGATCGGTTGTCGCTATTCCGCCTGCCGGGCCACAGCTTCAGCGTCGAACCCGTGTCGTTCGAGTTGTTGATGGACGAAGGTCGGCCCACCGTCGTTGGGATAGGGTTGCCGTCACCATCCACGGCCTGCGATGTGTGGTGGTGGCGGCCCAGTCGCCGGAGGCGAGACGGGAGCGGTGAATCGCGGAATGATGACCGTTTCCTTTCTTCAGCCATCACCGCTCTCTTCTCGGCAGACACGGACTTCGCAATGGGCGCAAAGTCGCGGTGCAGCATCTGAGCGAATGCCAGCTGGGGCGGCCCGTCGGTGCCAACGACCTGACGAACCTTGAAGAAGTTGAGGGGCAGAAGCTCGCACTTGTCGCTGGCGACTTGCACATGAATGGGGATCACCATGCAGAGAGCAATCATGCTCGTTGCCTGTTGATCCCCGCGGTCGCTGCGGGTAGGCAGCGTCACCACCTTGGACGACAGCACTGCCTCGTCGAAGATGGACTCGTCGACCCATTCCCTCAGGGACTCGAGCGCATCGTACAGGAGTGTTGTGAAGACGGTCTCCCGGGTCGACAGTCTCCGCAGGGCATCCAGCCTCCGCCAAAGGTTAGAGGCCGACATGCCGTCCAGCTGTTGGAGGAACTCAAGATGCCACGGCTCGAAGCGAGCGATGGGCAACTGCACACTAGGGAGCAAGTTTCGAGCACCCTTGCGCACCAAAATGTCGAATCCGTAGCTGCCGACGCGGGCGCGGATGCCGTAGAAGCCCAGATGGACACCGGGTTCCAGGTTGCTTTCCTCGTCGGCATTTTCGGCCATCCTCTGCAGCCTCGACTCAAAGTCCCAGCACTTGATCTGCATGCTGGAGCTGATGATGCCGCTCACCTGGCGGAGCTCGGCGAACCGGTAGCCGGCAGCTTCCAGTCGCGCCAGGTCCCTCTCGTTCTGCACCCGTCGCACAAGGAACATGAGAGATCCACGTCCGAACTCGTGTTTCCGGCGCTGCAGACCCTTTTCGGCCAGGTCGCTGTCGCTCATGCTTCCCTGGCCGGCTGAGTGCAGGCCTCTATCCGGTCGAGTGGTGCCGCCGCCGGTCGGAAGGATGTCGTCCCAGAGCTTTCCAACTGTGGCAAGGGTTTCCTTGGTTTTCTCGGCCAAACCGACAGCCGCCACACAGAACAATTCCTTCAGAACGAGGTCATAGTCGGAGATCATGTCTCCCTGCTCGTCAATCATCTTGATGGCGCCGACTGAATCCCTCTCGCGGGACGCGCGGGGCAGCTGAGACAAGTGACTGGCCATGCCGGAGACCAAGGGCGAGATGTTAGTCCAGTTCCGGGAGGCCCTGAACATCCAATGGAAGAGGGGGTGAGCAATGCCGAAGGTGTCGCTGGCGTTCTTCTCGATGAAGGAGTCGGTGATCTTTTCGCTGGGAAGGAGGCCATCAGGGTTCACGAGGATACGTCCGTCCTTGTCGAACACGGCAGCCGCCAGGATGACCTGCTGAGCCTTATGGGCATACCGCCTCATCACCCTGGCGGTGTAGATCGCGACACCTGCCATGATGCAGCACGCAAGGATGGACTGGGGTTCGAGCTGTCAGCTTTGGGGCTTGTCCCGTGGTGTGGGCAGGACATCGGCAACATACCAGGCAAATGACGACGATGACGGTCGTGTTTCTGGAGAGCTCGTTGCTCGAGGTGCTGAGGCGGACGAGCTGGTACTTGGTGCCCGTGGCGGCGCACCAATGCATGCCGGAGACGGCCCCAGCCAGGACAACGGCGCAGGCGGCACGCTTCCACCAGGCGTTTGTCCATGAGGCCCTGAAGACGAAGAAGAGGGCAAGCGAGACGATACTCGCGGCCACCGCGATGATTGCCGCTCCCACAACGTTGACCGGGGAGTATATGCAAACATAGTTCTCGATCGAGTTGTTCCCGACATAGTGCATGCCACAGATGGCGGCACCAGCCAACACACCCCCAATGGTCACTCGCCACCACGACACGGTGTTGTTCGTTCCGACGGCGATGAAGGCGGCCAGGAGCACAACGATGGGCACGAAGAAGGACAGGGCGGTGAAGCTGCTGGAGTATGCAATCTGAAGCCCCGGCTCTCCGTTGCCTAGGTCGATGGCTCGGTTACCGATGAAGTGCTGGGATCCAAGTTAGGAGACTGCACGATAGCCCGGGCACCGTTCGAACGCGCAAACACGACGTACCATGCACCAGATGGCGATGCCTCCCATCGAAACGGCCGAGCCGAGCAAGAGGAAACTAGAGGCGTCACCGGGTCAGCAAGCAGCCTCTCCGGACAGGGCAGGTAGGCGGGAGAGATAGGGGGGCTCTTACTGGTTGAAGATGCCCTTGTACGAAGTCCTCCGGTTCAACAGCTCCAGTGTGCAGGCGGCTCCGATCAGACTGACGACATAACTCAGGGCGATGAAGCCTGCGTTGAAGGATTGCGGCACGACCTGCCCGCGGTACTGCAGGAGGAGGTCTTCGGGCGACTCGGACATTTTGGCTGGCTGAAGGCGTGATGTGAGGGTGGTGGCGGTGGTGTGTAAGTCTTCGCCGCGATCTGGGACCAGGCCCGATCAGATATCCCTGGACGAGGTTGTCGGGGGTTTCTGGATCGTTCGTTCGGACGATGAGGTCGAGGATGGATGAACGAAATGCTCGCCTGGGAGGGGGTCCGTGAAAAGGGCGCGGCAAGCATATCAATGGGCGTCCAGCCGGTCTCCTTGATAGCGCGATCCCCCAGAAACGCAAGAGACGCACGCAAGCGTCCGATCTGTTCGACCAAGACAACGCCAGCGATGTGCGCCAGGGGGGGTGGGCCGGGGGGGGGTCGAGTTGAGGAGGGCGCGCTGCCGGGGACCACCACCGCCACCAAGTACACCACGGTACATTACATCCTTCACATGTGCAGGAAAGCCAGCCGCCCCCACAAGAAATGTGAAATCGGGCCACAACCAGCGGGGACGCAGAAAAAGGTCAAGCAGCAAGCGAGACAAGAAGGGACGACTTGTCGGCGGGCAAAAGTCTGGAACGGCTAGGACGATAGCGTCTTGGGATGGTGGATGCTGGGGCCGGTGACAGCTTTGGCCCCTTCTCTGGTCGACGACGGCGGCACTTTAGCAGGTACCCGAGGGCCGCAAGACTCGGAGATGGTAACCGAACCGGGCACTTGACGGCGCGATCGGTAGGGAGGTGTTCATTGTCGGGGGAGGGGGGGGCAAGAGGAGAGCAGCCCAGACTGTCTGACGCAGCCCTCGAGTGCCGAGTCCGGCTGGGGGTGACTCGGATCCCCGAGAGACGACAGGTCACTCGTGCCACCAGAAAAAAAGCAATGATGAACGAGACCTCCCCCCCTCCCTCTCGTCTCTGAGGACGGAAACGGCGTTGCGCGGGCACAGCAAATCGTAAGGGGCTGGCTGGGCGTAGCGCGGACAAGACAAGACAAGAACATTGATACCCCGGGGCGCATCCCGCACATCATCCCTGGACCCTCTCTCATCGGTCCCTTGGGATTTCTCAACTCGGGGGGGGGGCTCCTCTGGCCAGATGCGGGCATGACCACCCAATGAAGCGGCTGCGCCAGAGACAGAGTCTTGGGCCCAGACGGCGCCAGAGGTGCCGAGCATGTACCTGTACGTCGAAGCCCGTTCAGCTGTTGAAGCCACCAGCTTCAGAGTGATTTTTTGGGGGAGGGCCCGGAGGTCTGGTGCGAGGCCGATGAGCCATGCCCATCCTGGAGGTGGGAGGGGCGTGCGTGCCTTGACCAGGCGGCCGTGTTCCCGCAACAAGGGATGGGATGGGATGGGATGGATGGGTCACTGCCCGCTTACCGCTTTGCCTCTGCCCGTTGGCGTGCTGATTCCAGTGGGAGGCGCGGAACCAGGGGCAAGATGCTCTTCTCCACATCATAGGCTCGGGCAGGGCACCGCAGGGCGTGGCCGGTGGATGGTGTTGAGGGGGAGGATGGGCAAATGGGATGCCGGTTGGCGTGAATCCCACGACAACGACACGACGCGATGTGATGATCGTCCCGTGACACAAGCGCAAAAGCAAGCAAGACCTGGCTTGATGTGCGTACCAGTAAGCAAGCCTGCAGTGTCCGGCGAGCACCATGCTCGCCCTTGCTGGGTTGCTTGTCCACCGCCAGCTCTCCAACCAGGCCGACACGACCGCCAGTGGCGTAGACTCGAACTTGAGAACAAGCAATAACTTGATGCATCGGCAAGCGGACGAGGAGGTCAGTGGCGCTTGGCAGAGCGCGTCGAGTGACCCCGCCCGGCCGAGGATCCGGGCAATGCAATGGGAAAAGCGCACTGACATCCTCTTCTCTCTCTCTGACCATTTTCCTTCGTCCCTCTCCCTCTCCCTCTCCCTCTCCTCCGGCGCCGCGTCTCGTCTCGGCGAGCAAAGGGGCGAACTTGAAAGGGGGGCAAGCCGGCCCCCTCTGCCCGCCGAGTCCTCTCAGCTGGCCGGCCGCTCTTGGCAAACGTATGCCACCTGTGCGAATGGGTGGTGGCTCGTCCTGAGCTGGTGGTTGACGGCGTTGCGCTAGCTGGCGCCACATACGCCGGTTGAACCGCTCGCTTCCACTTGACTTGGGGCGCCTGTTACGCCTGTCCCGAAAAAAGGAATGACCGGCAGCGCGGGAATGACGAGGAGGAAAAGCAATGGAGGGTGAGCGGGGACGCATCCTGCAGTACCTGAAACTGCAAGCACAAAGGTATGTACGAGGAGGCACTCACTGTAGATATATATGTAGGTCCAGCATTGAAGCCCGAGAAACAGTATTCTTCTACGGGGATATGAATGACGGGCAACGCACGCACCGTCTCCCTCGACTGCTCATCCCAACTTGAACGGGAGCATCTTCAGCTGGAGGGAGAGGTGCGTGCGTCCCACGCACCACCGAAATTCCCCGGCGCTGCCCGGACAGGACAGGATGCGCAGGACCAACTACCTTGGGCTTGGGGTACTTGTAAGAAAGGTCAGGTAGTACAATAGACCGACCGACCGACCGACCGTGAACTCGGCCGTCAAATGTCGGCACAGAAGTAAAAGCGAGATGATCGAAGGCTAATCAAGTGGCAAGCAAGCAGGGCAGGCGCCGAAGAGGTCTCAACTCAATCTTCAAGGTCACTGGCGTTGCAAGCATCCCCTGGTCGCATTGTCGCAAGCGGCCGAGATATTCTCCCTCCCCTTTTCTCCCAGTGCCTCCAGCGGTCGCCATTCAATTTGGTGTCGTCGTCGTCGTGCAACCCACAGGTTGCGGTAGGGTAGGCAGGGCAGGCAAAGCAAAGCACCCCTGACCATGTCTGCATCCGCAACCGACGAGGTCTCGCCAGGAGCCGGCCGCTCATCTTTCAGCTGAGCCTCCTCGGTCATTTGTTGTACAAGTACATAGGTCACGCCCGGTACCTCAGTAAGAACTAGCCTCAGGCACCGGGTCAGCCAACGACTCGGTGCCCCCCTCCGTGACACCGTACTGGGTGGTAGCTTTTGTTCAAGTTCATATTTGTTACCGGCAGGCCAAGCGGATCAACGGCTTGCGCCGACGAGCTGGTCACCATTCGGTCATTGGCCGGGCGGACGGTACAGGAAATCTCGGGGGAACACTTGGGCACGGCTCGGGCCCCTGATCCTGATCCTGATCCTGCTAGCACACATATCTTTACCCGCTTCCAGCGTCCCAGTGTCGCCTGAGGATCAGAGGGTGCACCGACCGGCCCCTGCTGATGGGTGGTGGGGTTCTGGCGAACGGGTCGGTCTGATCGCCGGCGATCTTGGCTCGGGTACGACGTTAAGAAGAGAAAGATGGTGGGTGTGGGTGGGTGGGGGACTCTCGGAGCAAACTGAAGATTGCCCTTGCATCCAGGTCCAGGTCCAGGTCGTCAGGGCAGCGGCAGCAACTGAACAGGGGGAGCCCGGGAGGTCATCTGGTCATGTCAACTGCCGTCGCCTTGACTCCCTGACTCCGAGCCCGCCTGCCTCTGCGAACAGCTGCGAAGCGTCACCCTTAGCCTGCGCAAGCGCATCTGCTAATAGTATTTTAGTAGGCCGCTGCCGCCGAACCTGCAGGTCGAGATGGGCCCATCTCATCTCGAGCAAACAAGTCGAGGCCCGTCACAGCCTCGGAAGCACCCAGGCGTGCCGGCGTGCTGGCACGGTCGTCCTGGTCTGCCCTGGCCGAGGTAAGTATCGTGATGTGATGGATGGATCGTTGCCGATCGGACATCCGGGACAAGCTGTCATCCCCCCCTTGCACGCAGCAAAGACCGAGAGCACTGGGCAAGGTCTGATCGCCGACACGTGGTGCTGCAAATCAGGTGGGGGAGGGGGGCAAGGACTGGAGTCGGTCTGATCTTCGACTTGACTTGACTCGACTCTTGTCTTGTCCGTGACGACACCTTGCTGCGATCGTCTTTTGACGTGAAGAAGTCAGAATCAGTTCATCCGAGCCCTGCCGACCTGTGAATGCTAGGGTTTAGTACTTGTATGTAGGTCAGCAAGTAAGGGTCTTTGATAGCCACCAGCCGCCACCCACTACTCAAGCCACTCTGTGCAGTACGGACTGCCACCTGAACAGCCCTCTCTCCAACTCAGATTGTCGAGTCCAGATCGTGTCCCGAGCGCCTCCCTCGCTGCTTGCAGCATTCAGCCAGGTTTGCCGGCGGCCCCTTGCCGAATCTCAACCGTAATAACGCCTCCCCCCGCCCCTCGGCAGATCTGATCTGATCAGCCCCTGTGAGGAACATACTTGAAGCACTGGCCGTTGGTCAGTCAGTCACTTTTTTCAATGGAAGTGTCTTTCTCAGATGACCCGCCGATCCAGGGGTCGGCCATTCCATTGCTTGTGAGTCGCGACGACACGCGACTCGACGGGCCAGCATTCTCTTCGTGGCGAGGGGCGGGCGTAATTCCTCAGGTGGGGGGTTTCCAAGTCTCGTCCCGTCGCATCGCGTCAGGGCGACGCGTCCGAGTCTGAATTGGGGTCACGGTCACCCTCCCTCCATCAAGCATGAGGAGTATCGCTGGCTGGCATGGTTATTGCAGCGGCCCGCTGCCACCTTGCTGCATGTACAATCTGCTCCGCCCTCGTCTTGGTGGCCTGGGCAGCTGGGCAGTCTCCCAGCCGGAAATATTTCCGTCTTTTCTCCCTGCTCCCTCTCGTCACTGGACTGGCAAATTGGCAGTTGTGAACTTTCTGCTCTACCTGTCTGTACACTTGCTCCTTGTGATCCATCCATCCACCTACCTCTGTACCTGAGCTTGGAGCCTTGTATTTTCCAGCTCATCACTAAAATTTGCTTCAATTATCACCCAGCACTCGCTGCCACAGGATGCCCTTCTATGTACCGAGGCAGTCGGGGCCAATTGCAGCGCCCAGGCAACGTCCATTAGTGATCCATGCCCCGCTGATACGGCCCCTCCAAGTCCATCTTCAGGGAGGTGACCTTCCCTCTGCGCCTGACTTGCCAGTGTTCTTGCGGTACCTACCCCGCCATGAGGTGGTGTGCGTCTACCCCCACCTTGCTATGCGGGGCAGACATTCGTGGAAGACGGAGCGAGAGAAATTATCGTCATTCTGCACGCCGACAATCGCATCGAATTGAATCCCATCGCGCTCGCTCCCATCATCAGCTCGAATCTCCGACCGTTCCTCTAGCAAGTCCACTCTGCCGTACTGGTCGAATAACTACGTACGCAACGCCGAAGCAGCCAAAGGGAGCCTTGGTGTGTCGAGTTGGCCGCCATCTTCGCGGGCTCTACTCTTCTCTACCACAATGTCTGCCCCTCCGCCTCCTCCCGCCTCCGAGAGCCTTCCTGCGCCTGCACCTGCGCCTCTAGAGATCAAGGCTCTCGCTCCTCTGAAGCCCGACCTATACGAACGCGCATGGTGCTCCATCCCGCATCCGACACTCCCCTTGATCGCCACGGCCCACGGCAAAGGCGTCACCGTCTTCTCCCTGACAACACTCTCTGCCCACAGTACCCTCACCGGGGGCCACTCCCGCTCCGTCCGCTCCGTCTCCTGGAAACCGAACCTCCCCCCACACAAGCTCTGTATCGTCACCGGGAGCTTCGACTCTACCGCCGGTCTCTGGCGTTGGGACGGGGACCTGCCTCACTCCGCCCTCGACACGAGCGCATCCGACGACGCACCTCCGACAACCAAAGTCGCCGACCTCGAGACCGAGATCACCTTCCGTCCAGAACAACGTCGCCTCAGTGTCGCCTCGGAGTCGCCCAGCTCCGACAAGGAGTGGGAGTTCACCCTCGTCCTCGAAGGCCATGACTCGGAGATCAAGTCGGCCGTCTTCTCGCCTGCCGGCGCCCATCTCGCCACGTGCTCGCGCGATCAGACAGTCTGGATATGGGAGGATGTCGGCGCCAACGAGGCTGACGATGAGTGGGAGACGGTTGCCGTGCTGAATGAGCACGAAGGCGACATGAAGGCCCTCGCCTGGTGCCCCGACGTGCCGAATCGCCAACGAGGTGGCACCTATGGCAGCGACGTCCTCGCCAGTGCCAGCTACGACAACACCGTCCGTATCTGGCGCGAGGACTCGGACGGCGAGTGGGTCTGCGTTGCCGTCCTTGAAGGCCACGAGGGCACCGTCTGGGGTCTCCAGTGGGAGACGAGGCCAAGGAAGGACGGCAAATTTCCTCGACTGCTGACCTTCTCCGCCGACAAGACCATCAGGATATGGAGCCTGCGGGCCGACGACGACGCGAGAGGCGGCAGTTCGGGCCAGCCTTCAGCCTTCGGCTCCGGCCTGGGTGGGATCCCCAACACAATGCGTCAGTCACTGCGGGAAGACTGGTACTGCTCCGCCACCCTCCCGACGGTCCATACCAGGGAAATCTACTCGGCCTCGTGGAGCTCCACTACCGGCTTGGTAGCCAGCACGGGCGGTGACGGCTCCATCGTCGTGTATGGCGAGGACGAGGCGGCGGCACCTTCTCCCGAGGATGCGGCGAACCCGGACGCTACGGTTGAGAAGGATTCGCCAGCAGCAACCACAAAACCCGCTGGGTGGTCTGTTCTGGGTAGTGTGTCGACGGCCCATGGGCCATATGAGATCAACCACATCACTTGGTGTCGTAGGTACGATGCCGCTTCGGACAAGAGAGGCGAGGAGGAAATGCTGGTCACCAGTGGCGACGAGGGCCTCGTGCGCACCTGGGAAGTCGGGCGCCGGCCTGAGAGCAGTGTGGTTGAGACCTGACGAACTAGAATATCATGAATTGACCGGCTGCACGGCCTGCGAGCAAGCAACATTACAATGCACATCTGGAGACTTCCCGAGAAGGGCCCACTATGTAATGAAGAACGTCTTGTTCCTTCCACAACACCATCTGATGCAGATGAGCATCCGTTCTGTAAAGATGAACTGATGCCTCGGCGATGTATTCATCAAGGCATCAATCAACCCAGTGAACTTTCTCGATGGATGGGTCAGGTCTGCGCGTAGTTGCATCTTACCTAAGCCGTTCATTACGATCACGTGCCATCTGGTCCTTGCGCAGGCATCCAAGCTACCCAGGTATCTGGGTACCTACTCACCTACCAATCTGATTCGAGGCAACTCATACACGTCAACTTCTCAACATTCACCTCCTCAGCCAAAGACTCGCACTATCCAAGGCCAAACTGCCCGTCTCGTCACCCCTGCCTGATCTGGCATCATGGCAACAATCCCGTCCGCCCGAGCTTCATTCAAGAAGAAAGATGGCGTCCTCACAGTATCTGCGGACCAGACTCGGATCCTCTGGTCATCCGGGGCTGGCGACGGACCACCGACGGTTTCTCTGGCCCTGGTGAACGTCGCAAGTAAGCCGGAGGGGCCAGGCTCATGATGCCGTGGTACAAATGGTTAACAAGGCCGCAGACCTCCAACAGACGCCGCCCACCAACCCCAAGGTCATTCTCAAGATCATCGAGAAGGCCCCCGGAGCAGCAGAACCCACGAACTACATGTTTACGTTCACGTCTGCTGAGGCCCGTCCAGAAGCAGACGCCATCAAGGCCGTTCTTTCCAAATTGCTACAAGATGTTCGCTCGAGTGATTCCACGCTGCCTAAGCCTGCGGCCTCCACGAGCACGCCCGAGCCTAGAGGCGAAGGCGGAAAACAAGTCGGCAGCGGCTCGTCATCAATTGCATTTGCCACATCTGCCAACGCAAAGCCTGCAGTCCCCGGTTGGTTTGATGATGCCCAACTCAAGTCTGACATCGAGCTGCAGCAGTCCCTGATGAAGGCCGACCGGAGCATGCACCAGACATACATGGATGCGCGAGCTACAAAGCCCGAATCGATCTCTGACGCGGCCTTCAATGCGCAGTTCTGGTCGACGCGTACGAACCTCCTGCGCGCCCATGCAATCGACATGAACCAGAAGCGCGGAGCATACAACGTCCTTTCTACAATCAAGCCTCGCACGGAGGGTGAAGAGCTGAAGCTGAGCATCAGCGTCGAGCAAGTTCAGCTCATATTCAGTCAACACCCCCTCATCAAAAGACTTTATGACGAGAACGTACCCAAGGTTCCCGAGGCCGAATTCTGGTCTCGCTTCTTCCTCAGCAAACTGTCGCGGACCCTGAGAGGAGACAGGGTCCAGGATGAGAAGAAGGAGGGCATCGTTCGAGACCCTCTCTTCGATAACCACGACGAGAGTGAGAACACAGAGGCCTTCCAGAGTAGAATCATGAGCCAGAGCGTCCCCCACATTATCGATGTCGAGGGCAACGAAGAGAACACCGGCGGTGTCAAGTCCGGCAACCAAAAGGACGTGGAGATGCGCCCGCGGAAGAACGTCCTCATCGTCAAGACGCTGAACAGCCTGAGCGAGAAAATCATGGCCAACGTCGCGCCGTCTGATGCTGTCGGCCCCAACCCCGAAGACGAAGATCCTACCTTGAGACAGATTGGTCTGCGTGACCTGCGAGGCGACACGCAAGAACAGCGTGTCATCTTGAATGTCAAGGAGCAGAGCCGCTTCTTTTCCAAGCACGAAGAGACCCGGTCCGCCAATGCCGTCATGTTTGCCAAGCAACGACCATCCGACGTCCTCCTGGAGGTCCAGACTGACGTCGAGCTACTACACACGGACAAGACAAATGGCATTAACCTGCATGGTGCCATCGGGATCATTCCCGACAGTGACAGCGACGACGACACCCCAAAGGTCCCACATGTCGGGTCGAGGGCATCCAGGAAGGCCGCAGAAAACGACGTCATGGAGGGAGTGAAGAGAAGGCGCGTGGAAAAATACGGCACGGGCTCTGCAGCCACGGAGGTCATGGGCCTGCCGGTCGATATCGCGGAGCGATGCCAGTTGACTCATGCGACAACTGTCGAGTTTCTCCACCAATTTTGGACGGCATTCCTGTCAGGCGACCCCGACAGAGCGCCCGAGCTGGGATATCTCGTCGAGTCGTTGAAACGCTCCGAGGAACGCATCAGCGCTGTGGCCGCAGAGGCTGAGGCCGCGCGAAAGTCGATCATTGACAACAAGACAGCCGAGATCAAGCTGAAGTACAAGACCACCGGCATCAAAGACCGAAGTTGGCATCCGAAGCAGGTCAAGGGTGGGCAAAAGGCGGTGGTGCAGATGATGCGACCCATCTCTGATGCCCTGAAGAAGGCGCAGGCGGACTATCAGAAAGCCCTGGCGGAGGAAGGCATCCAGCAGACGTCGGAAGTCTAGGCCCAGCACGATGGCGTGTTTGCACAAGGAACGAGCAGTTGTAGGAATATTCTTGGGCGTTATATTGCGCTTTGGAGCGGACGGCCCGAAGAAATAGTGTACAATAAGCGTGCATGTCTACAAATAATACAAGAGCTTGGAAACACTCTTTAAAAACACAAGAATGGTAACACCTCTGTGCCACCATCTCAAGCCGGCACCGGCTGCCTGACCCTCGCTTCTTCGGCATCCTGGGGAGCCTGGACCACCCCGAAGCCCATGGACTTGGGCTTCTTCTGCCGACTCCTCTGATCGCCGTACTTCTGGTCGAACTTCCGGATCGCCTTGAGGCTGTCCATATCCTCGCTGATGCTCGCGGCAATCTCTCCCGCCGCCTTGTCAAAGTGCCGCTTGTTCAGAGTCCGGCGCTCAGGGAAAACGTAGGGCTCAGGGCCTTCATGCTTGCCAGCGTCCTCCAACTCCTCCTGAACAGCTGCCATGGCGGCGGCAACACACAAGTTCTTGAGATCCGAGCCCGAGTACAGCACTGCTGAGCGGGCGATGGTCTCGATGGAGACCGAATCGTCAAGACGCTCGTCCTTGAGCATGATGTTGAGGATCGCGGTGCGGTCGGCGTGCAGAGGGAGGTCGACCAGGATCTTGCGCGGCAGGCGGCGAAGCACGGCGTCGTCGAGGTCGAAGGGGCGGTTGGTCGCCACCATGATGAAGGCCTTTGTGTTGTTCATGCCATCCCACTCGCGGAGGAACTGGTTGATGGTCTCGCGGTGCGAGGGCCGGGACCTGGACTGGCCGCGCGCGGCGAAGAGTGCATCTGCTTCGTCGATGAAGATGACAAGCGGACTCAGTTTCTTGGCAAGGGAGAACAGAGCTCGCACATTCTTCTCGCTCTGTCCGACATACATGTCGTTGATGCTGGCACCGCTCACCTCGAGCATATTCGCTCCACTCTCCTTGGCAACGGCCTTGGCCAGGAGCGTCTTGCCCGTACCGGGAGGCCCATACTATGCATTGTCAGTGATCGTGCGTGCGAGAACAGGTCAACGAGGGCCGAAGCGCCCGTTCGAGGAGGGGATAGCAGACTCGGGGAAGGACTTACGAGAAGGCAGCCTGGGATCCTGTCGTTGGCCAGAATACCATAGGTAAAGGCCTCTGGCCGCTTGAGCGAGAGGGATGTGAGCAGTTTCAGGGCTGCAATCGTCTCAGGAGGCGCGTGGACGTCGGCAAACGTTGTTCGGATCTCATTGACGTCGATAAGGCCCGTGAGAAGTTTCTTCTCAAAATCGTTGTACTTGCCGCCGGAAGCCATGCGCTCCGGTTCAGCCTTGGATTTTGTTGATGCTTGCGACTCGTCCGTGGTCTCCTTGTCTCCGTGAGCCTCGGACTGACCAGCCCCGGACCCGAATGTCTTGGATCCGAAGACATCGATGAAGTGGTTGACAATGCTCCTCGAGGCGACCGCGTTACTTCCAGGGGTAGCAACGTGTAGCAGTCTGGCAGCGTGGTAGACGTCCGCTACAGGCATGACGGTCGTCGTGACCACCTCGGGGAAGAGTTCAGGCTCAAGGCCACGAACCGGGGTGGGACGGTGATTGCTGACGCCGTCCAACGAATCCACCAAGCCCGGCGTTATACTTGCCCAGGAGGTGAGCTCTGAAACAAAGCTTGTGTCTGGGTTGCCGCGCGAGGCGAGAGCCCTGGACATTATGTGGATGTTTCGCAGATTCTCCTGTAGGAAGTCGAGAAGTTCCCGTTTCTCCCTCTTGGCTTGCCCGCCCGGGATCTTGTGTAGCTGGAGAGGCAGACGTATCAAGCATTCCTCAAAGCCGATGTCGCCCAGAGTCGAGACGAACTGCTCCGAGGGGTCTTGGACCGCAGACGTGCCCAGTATCACGATTTTCTTTCCTCCCTGCCACATCTCATCGACCAGGGCCCGCAGCCTCCCAATAAGCAATGCGCCTTCCAGTGTCATGTTCAGTTCGATGAAGTTGTCGATCTGGATGATGAGCGGCCTAGTTGCATCGTCGGTCCTGTTTACCGCAGCCTGGACAATCTGCTCCAATGCCGCGTTGATCTTGAGGTTCTCCCACTTGTCGACAGAGGGAAGCACATAGTCTCTGGCGCCCCCTTTGATCCTCTGTAGCTCTTCTTCCACTGGGGTTTTGAAGGAAGAGTTGGGTGCAGCTTGCCGAATGTTGACCCAGGCGGACTCAACGTCTGCCGAAAGGTCGTCGTCGCCGGAGTCGGAAGAGTCGACTCCCTTGGTGAGTCGACCATTCATCTCCGCTGTCCTGTAGGCCAGCATGGAAATGGGCCCTCTTGAGTAGGCGGGGTCCTGGCCCAGGTAGCCGCCGACGATCATCGCCAGATCGTGGGCGTCTATGCGGAGAAGGTCGGCCTCGAGCTGGGAGGCAACGCGAGTCCCTAGCTTGCGCGTGGCGTAGGTGCCATTGTAGTTGGGGATATGGGCCACAACCAGCGGCCGTCTCATCTCTCGACGACTAGGGCCCTCTTCCGCCGTGAGCGAGAACTCAGCCCTGACGGCCGTTGTCAGCTCTCCAAGTAGCTTCGAGTCGAAGATGCGTGATCCGTGATACTCCAGCGTCCAGGAACCCGCGGTATAGGTTCTGCGAGCAAGTCCATCGCCAGTGCTTGCATCGTTCGAGGCAGCTTGTTGGATAGTATCTTCGATGCGTGTTCTCAGAAAAAAGTCGTCGATCTCGATCGCAGCTTGGTTGCCCGACCCTTTGCTTGGATCAACCCTTCTTTCAGGGGATAGAATTGCTGAAACAACTGGGGAGGTGTTCTTGGCGTCTAGGAAGACCAGTGACAGATCTTTGGGTGCGTCCGGAGCCGGTGAACGTTGATCAAGAGTAGCTGCCCACTTGTCGCGTAGGCACATACTCAACCAGCGCGCAGTCTCGCCAAGTAATTCGATTCTCCGCAAGGAGACTCCGTTAACACCTTGTGGCAGCTCTTCCAAGGCCAGCTGCAGAGTTCCCGGGTTCAATGAGGCCGTGTCCAGGACAGTTTCCAGGTCTCGCCATAGCCAGTCATGCCACTGCGCCCCGACGTATCCTTTGTGCCACACAGGGTCATCTGCCAATATTTTGAGTCGATTCTCGGGGTCGTGTGGTGTGATGTTGCCTCTTAGGAAGACTTTCGGTATGTGGACAGGAGGGAGGTCGCTGCTCGATGGTCGGGATCGGGTAGATCGGAGTCGGCTGGACGTGAAGGCGCTGTTCTTCGCCCGCTTTGTCGTTGTTTCAACCGCACTATCGAAGTCTGACTTGCTAGCAGTTCCCTGCTGCTCCGCTTCGGGCTTCCCAGGTGGCTTATTCCCATCAGACGTAGGCGCCGCGTCTGATGTGTTGTTGCGAAGTCGTAGTGAGGTATGGAAATGCCGCCGACTTGAAGGCGTCAGTCTGGTGGCAGCGAGCGCCACCGCTGACAGCGACGGAAGGGCTCGTGGCCCGGGAGAATGCATTCGAGGTGTTTCGGACCCGTGACGCTGTCGTCCATGGGAATTGTTGCATGGTTCATTGCTGTAGTCTGGAAGTCGGCGACTGAATGGGAAATTTAAGCGGTCAACAGCGGCAAAACATGAGCCTTCACCGGCCCTCACCGAGGCCAATGCACGAGCACAGGACCATGGCGCATTCTTCCCAGCACTTTGATCGTCCACAGACGTAGAACAAGTCGCGTATTTTCATAGGCATCAGTTGTATATCATGGGTCTCGTTAATTACCAGGGGTGGAATTCTGGTAAATAAAATTCAGTTTCCACCTCGGCCAACCTTTGGCACCTCGCCCACCAAGCGACCCAAGTGCTCAACTGCTCCTCCAGTGTCCAGACCAACTCTTCCGTATTCCACACTGGCTTCCGAATGCCTTGGCTAGGTAGTGACTGTGTTGAGGACAGGGGCCTGGCTGGTGCCTGAATGGTGATGCTGTCTGCGTTATGCGACCATGTCTTGCTGACATCCTGAACGAGGACTTCGGCGAGACTGCCGACTCCCGTCATCTCCCAGGGCGCGTCTATTGTGCAAGCGGACAGCAGCTCCTTCCCATCGACGACCCCAGAGCCGGGTATATACCGACACTGCAGATATAGGGCCGCCGTTCCGGCCCAGCTATGCACATCGCGCAGCGCGATCTCGAGATCAGACCAGGAGTTGCCACCCACGTCAGACAAGAGTGAGAGACACTCAAGGGCAGGCTGAAGGGAGTTGAGCACGAGCATCATCTTTCTGAACAGGTGCAACTGCTCCGGCTGCAATTTGTCAGAAGTCTTGGAGCGTGTTGCTGCCACCCAATTGCTGATGGCCCGCACGAGCTGAGCAACGCTGTCGATGTTGGACCCCGGTATGGCGCAAGGTGCACTCGATTTGGTCAGTCGAAGGCAAAGAGCTTCGCAGAAAACATCGAAGACGACGAAAGCTTCCTGTTTGGAAAGGGTTGCCAGGAGAATCGCTGGCAGCATTGTCCCCATGCTGAATGCCATGATGGCTTCCTGCTTCATGCCTTTTTGTAACATCATGACTTGCCTCGAAAGCTTGCCGCTGAGCACCGCCTGTTTGAAGTTGTGGTAGAGGAAGGAGAACAGTTGAGGGGCAGCCCGAGTGTCCCCTTCAGAGAGTCGCATACCGTATGACTGGACCTGCGCAACAAGAAGTTGCGGGTCTAGCTCAGGGGGCGAGTACTCTCTGGTAACCTGGTAGAAGAAGTTCGGGACAGCACAGATGCCGGCCCCGTAGGACTTGACGAGGGAGATGATGCGTCGCACAAAGCCGACGTACACATCATGCTCACCTCCGTCGAGATCGTTGAGTCCGAGGTCTCTTTCGATCTGCTCCATGGTAGCTGTGAGCGCCGACGAGCACAGAGGGATGAACCGCTTTTTCTCTTCCTCAGAGGACGTTTGCAACGTTTGTCTCATCCAGGACAGGGTTTCTGGGAACGTCTCAGTCAGTCCAGAACTTGATTGTCAATTACGCCACTGGGGATACACGAACCCTCAAATTGGCGGCGGCTCGAATCGTAGCTGAGGAGCGTCATGGGTTGTCGGAACGAAGCTGACACAAAGGTCGCCCCTTGGTTTTTCAGAGCGACTGCGAACTGACCCTCGTACATGAGGTGCTTTTGCGGCTTGACGAGACTTTGCAGCCATAGCTGTAAGGTAGAGATGTGGACATCCTGTGACAGGTCAGCTGCAATTCCCATTTAGTAGAGAGAATAATCAAGTCACAACGTACTGATAAGTCAAAAGCACCATGTTTGAGGACCTCCGCAAGGAAGAGCGGGAGGTATCGCCGCTGGTGGAGACTGAGATGCTTGGGGAGCTTGTCAAAGAGGCAGTGGGTGCCAGGCTGGAAGCACTGAGAGAGTCGCTACATACAAATTAGCACGCGAAGACGGGGTCCACGGACAGGTGCGCAGTACTGACCATGGTTTCGCATCGAATCATTGTCGCTGCCAGTCTGCCAGCTACCGCGACCGTTCGTTCCAGTATTGTCGTGGCTACTGTATCTAAACGCAGAAAATCCGCTAAGTCGCCGTCACCACGAGCCATACGACGGGCTAAACGAAAGAAGCCTGCGCTCAGGTTGTCGTCCACAAGCTTTGAGATGATTAGCATATCGGTATCTCGATTGTCGACGGCGTCTTACCATGATGATATTGTCGAGGCTGGCTCTGTCTGAATCGTGGCAACTACTTGAGGGTAGCGTTCGCTCAATACGGCTGAGAAGGGTGTCGATGATGGTGGCAGCATCTCGATAGATACTCCATGGTGATTCAGCTGTCGGCACAGCAAAGTGCTGGTAGACTTGTCCGAGTTGGACTGGAAAGTCAGCCAACGGGAAGGACGATCAGATGGAGCTTGTCCACTTACGATAGTTGCCACTCAACAGCGCGAGCTCGGCACTGCCAGCATGTTTCGCAACATCCAACGATAGTGCTACTGACGTCTGGAGCACTTCCATGGTCGCGGCTTTGTTGCTCGCTATCACCGCCCGTGTCAGGTCATGAGTGATGCCAGGACCAGATCTTTTGGTCAAGTCTTGGAGCTGCTGCTGGATGTCCTGGTCAATTGAGTCGTATTGGTAGAGGAGCTGTTGAAACATTTGGGCTTGCCACCTGAACAAAGGGTGGAATGAAGCCCCATCTCCCTTGCTGGCAAGGAAACGAGCTAGTTGACTCCAAGCGCGGAGACTGATCAGGCACGCTTCCTTGTGTGAACTGACCGGGGCGACCAATCCCTCGAGATGGCTCAGTTGCGGACGATGATCGGGTGGTGATGCCCAAAAGAGTGTGCAGAACAGGTCATGATGATTCCGGAGTGCGGCCAGGTCGTGCTGGTGAACATCGTGCTCCTTCGAATACTGCCTGTTGTGGTTTGGCAGAATCCGAGTCACGAGATTCTTGATGTGCTTGTCTGCTTTTTGACTGGCAAGGCGATTGATGGCAACGGCAACAAGTTTGAGGAAGACGTGAAAGCAGACGTCTCCCGCCTCCACCCGAAGAGAGGGCGAGAGATGGAGGTGCTCCAGAAAGGCAGGCGAGGAGCGTGCCTCCTCGTTCCGCAGATGAGACAATTTCGTGGAGGCGAAGAAGTCGAAGATGGTGCCGATGACGCCGCTGCAAGTGACCCAGCCCCATTCGTCGACGAGGTAATGGCAACGAGCAATGAGGGCTCGAGCATAGCCGTTGAAACTTGATTCTTGTCGGTTGTTGGTCTGGTAGAGCTCGAAAACCCGCCTGATGATAAGCTGGGGCAATGCCCAGCCCTCCATGGCAAGCTCATGTCTTAACCCAGGCATGACCATACCTAAGTCGTCAAACTCACACAACGGGAGGAGGACAAAGACGCTCCGCCACAGCTCCTCGAAGACACGAGCGTCAGAGCAGGTTTTGTGCTGCGGCTGAATCAAGACAGAGTAGAGCACATCCCAAAATCCACGCCTGGGTATTCGAAGCTTACCCAGGCTTTGCATCAGCAAAACCCAAGCTTGGATGAGGACACTGTCGGGACGGATTCCCCTCTCTCTGAACGAGAGGGTCTGACAGTCTTCGTAGAAGCTGACAACGTGCTGCGACCCTACCCCGAGAAGCCGGGAGACACACGCCATTGACAAGCGGGCCACGAGGGATTCCATCCGGGACTGGTCAGAGAAGTCCGCATTGCGGTGCCGACAGATCGTCAAGGTGGAAGTGACAGCTGCCAGACAATGCGATAGGACCTCAATGGTCACCATCTGGCGAGCACTATCGTCGCAAGTTGAGCCCTCGTCCAGTCGATCTAGGAGGTCGCTCATGGTTTCATGAACACGAGACATGAAGGCACGCAACTGAGTTTCATCAGACACAGTGAGGGCGTCCTGAATGTACTTCCAGATGAATGCCGCTGAGGCAGCTGCGTCAATCCGCGGCTCATGGGATGGCCGCGTGAGATCATCCGAAATGGCGTCCACGAGCAGTCCAAGCTCCGAGGAGACTGTGTCCGTCCACGCTCCCCATCTCAATAGCTGACCATTCACACTGGAGAAGACTCTCGGCCGCGTGTGGCTTATTTTTTGTGCCAGAGACGGATCAGTGGAAGCTTGAACACAGCCATTTCCCAGCAGTGTGTCTTCGTGAAAGTATATCCCCTTCTGCAAAGGGAAGACCTCGAAATGGTGGGTGAATTGCGTGCCATAGGGGCCTAGGCCAGATAGGACATTGTCGGGAAGCTTGTTGCTCTTGATTGTTTCCGGATGGACCGTGGGCAGCGGGTCATGGACGCTGACATGTTGTGTCGTGGGCAGCGGGTCGTGAGCATGAATATATTGAGCGGATGTCGTGTCAACTCGAGAGGGCGCTGTGGTCTTTCTCGGGCGAGATTTCCGGAATAGAGCAGGCGGTGGTTCGAACACAGCCGTTGGAGGTCCAAGTACTGACGTGGAGGTACTGACGCTGGGAGGTGCCGAAAGCCTGTTGCTGTGGCGATACAGCGTGTCCAGGACCCGTTTCTGTTTGTCGAAAGCAAGCCTCACCGGCTGGCCAGCCGAGTCGTCCTCGAACTGGGCGGGGCGGGCAATGCTTTTCGTGCGCTTCTGTCTCCTTTGTCTGATGACCGGCTGCCGAGGATTGGGCGGTGCACGATGAGCTACCGGGGAGTGGCCTGTTGCGCCCTCTGAGTGACATGACGAGCCGAGGGGCATAGGAAGCCTGGTCCCACTGAGAGAGGGCAGCCGTTGTCGCGAACCAGAGAGACTTCTGGCCAGAGCCACATTTGAGGTGGAAGCCGCGGCAAGCTTCGGTGGTGTTGGAAGGTGTGCACGGGGCTTGATCCGGCCCTGTTTCCAATCCAGAAGGCGAGTCCCGGCATCTATCTGGTCTTTCCGGGTGGCGAAAAAAATAGTTTTCCGGGTTGGACTTGATCGTCCTTTGCCTGTCTTGCTTGTGGCTGTTCGCGCGGCAATCTTCAGGAAGTTTGGCGCGTCCGAATCTATTACATCTAGAATGCCAAGGCGAGGAGCTGGGACACGAGGGAGACGTCTCCGTGGTGCTTTTGCACGCTTTTGGTGGCCACGGGGCTTTGCTTGAGCAGTTCGGGGGCCGCCTGTGAGACTGCCAGGATCTCGGGTGAGATGACGCGTGATTCTCGACTGGGTAAGGCGTTCGGTGTTGCCAACCTTGCGGGATACCTGGCGAGACGGCGAGGATGATGCGCGTTCATCGGGGCTTGCAAGGCCAAGTATGCCATCTTCCTCGGAGGAGTAGGCAATGTCTCTTGCAACCGGTCTTGCTTCGAGTTGACGGGCAGGCGGAGAGTCAGATTCTGAGCTGTCATCCTCCAGGCCGGACGCAAAGGTGGGTTCTTGCTGAGGTCGTCGGTTTGCGGTTTTTTTGATAGCAACACCTCGTTTCTGCGTCGAATCGAGCAAGCCATCATGCTGGCGGGCCAGCTGTTTCTGTTGATGGCGTCCCTGTTCGGTAGCTCTGTCTAGTCGGAAATGAGAGGCGGGAAGAACGCCACGAGCTCTCTGGCGATACTGAATGATGTCTGATCCGCTCTCTGCAGTGCTGGAACCGTCGTCGTCCGTCGGGTTCTGATCAATCGAGTCCTGCATTGTGAGATCAATCACACCAGCACCGCGCTCTGGGGTCACGGCCCTCCGAGGTAGATCCACGGCAATCCGCTGCAGTGCGCGGTCTTGCTTTGAAGGAGACGGACTGGGCAGTCCCTCCGAAGCTGTGTCGAGACTCGGTTCAGTCAACCGAGGCGTGGCGATCTTGCTACGCCGTCGACGTTTGAGAACAAGAGATCCGGTGGGCGGCTGCAGCCTTTTTTTCGAGGCGGTCCTCTTCGGCTGTCGTAGAATGTCATCGATGGATGGTAGTTCCTCGTCATCGCTTACAACAGGGCTCGTGGGATTTGTGTCATGTGTTGCAGGTGTATTGGAGTGTCTCGACAAGATTGTGCTCGTGTTCGACGAGGGCGGGAGTTCTCGCAGTGAAGACGGGTCAAAGACGTGTAGGTCTGAGATGCTGTAGGAGCTGCGAGCGGAACCTCGGGGGGTGGAAGATCTTTCTTCCCAGCCAGCTCCGGAGTCGCCCCCCACGGTGTTCTGGCTCTCTTCCTGGAACTCCCGATCCGGTGACTTCTCTTCCCGTGACGGCTGCCCTTGACGACCATTCTCTTCTCGGTACATCCGAACTGGACGAAGTCCATGGTCCTTGAGAGCTTTGGAATATTGAGCGCTTTCGATGAGATATGGATTCTGCTGGATGGGCTTTCTCGGGCGGAGTGATCGTGAAGTCGCCTGTTTTGTGATCGGATCAGGCGCGACTATACGCGTCGGGCCAGACGTTTTCGAAGTCGAGAGTGCAGATGGCAGTGTGGGCGAATGCTGCAGTGACAGTTGTGTGGCTTCCTCCCCTCCTTCGTGCGCAACGGGTTGAGGTCCAAACCCAACGGATTGGCTGTGTCCTCCTGATAAATCGTCGTTGGTATCGAGAAGAGGGTCAGGTGAAGCGTTTCTGTCACCTCCCTGAAATAACCGAGTCGCAATATTGCCCCGGCTTTTTGCGGGCAGCGCGGAGGCGTATTGTGAATCGAAGAGTTCGTCGGTGTCGGGGAGAGAAGAGAGTGGGGAAGACTGTGGCAGCGTCTGGTCGACTTCGGCATTCTGCAGGCTATCCGCAATGTTGGGCTGTTCGCGAGGAGAAAGTGGTACGTCCCAGATGTCTCCAGTCTGGACATCTTCCGTGTTCTGGTGCTGGATCTGATGTGCTCCAGAAGCTTGAGGCAGCTCAGAAGCCAGTCCTTGGCTGGTCAAAGCTTCTCCCTCCTCGTCGTCCTCCTCATCCTCCGAGTCCTTCACGAATCCCTTTGCCAGCCACTTTGGTTGCGCCATTGTGGATCATTGCGGTTGACAGGTAAGTCGGTCATTGCCATGTAGAGCCAATAGACATCTCGATACGTGTATGATGCGGCGATGGAAGGCTGAGTTTGTCGCTGGCAAATAGAGATCTTATAGGGTGGGCGTCAGATCGGCACGGTACCAGGCGTACATGTCGATGCGTGCGATAGTGTGTTGTCCTCCTTGAGCTTCGTTTTCCGGGCAGGGGGGTGTACCGTCGGTAGGTACTCGTAGTTCAATCGTTAATGGTGGGTGGGCCATGAAGTCCCAGAAACCACGGACGCGACGCGACTGATGTAAAGACGGGTGCGGGGGCGCGTGGGCACGGGACTACGCCGCATGGGAGCGAGATGAGGTAAGCTCTCCCGTCAGGCACAAGCAACCAGGCCGTAGAACTTCCTCGTGCAACCTCGAAATAACCACCGACTTCGGTTCGATCTGTCAGGCGTCGGCAGGCGCATTGGGTATCGAGCTGGTATCCAGTCAAAAATCACGGACACCCACGGAGTCTTGAATGCACAATGCTCAATCTCAGGAACATTCTGCCTCTGGGCTTGGCTATTGGTGCTGGGATCTTCATCAGCAAGTCTTCCGATCTGGATCCAATTGTATTATGTCTCCCTGCTAACCAGCCATCTTCGAGCAGGCTCATTTACCCTGAAGCCCGTACTTGCCGAAGAAGCTCGCCAGCGTAGCTTGGCTGCAGAGAACAAAGCCACGAACCCGCCGACCGACTCCTCCAAAAATTAGGCATAGCAGAGGCATGAAGCTGGAAGAAGTCAACAGGCCATGAACCAACTCATCTCCATGTGTGTCTTCGACTTGAATGCCATGGTTCCTTCTCGGCACCATTCGTGATGGCCAATATGCTGCTGCCAACTCGCTGTTACGAGGCAACTTGGGTTTCCAACCACAGATTCGCAACTTGGTCAACTTTCCTAACCAAGATGGTGAAACAAACATATGTGGACGGATGTTCTCAGCAAATCAGGCTCGCGATTTTCCCAAGACAATTCATTCATGCAGGGTAGGCTGTTTGCTATGGATTCTAAGGTACTTCACAGCCATTAAGCAAGGAGCCCAAGGACAACCAAGACCCAGCACTTGAGGATCCAGGAGACAACCTTCCCATTCAGTACCCGCAAGTCATCTGTTAGCGCATAAGAACGATAAAATAAGCAGCGCGGTGAAGACCATTGGCAATGGACTTGTTGCCAACGTGTTGAACATTCCAATGTGTGGCATTCACAGCCATCCTTGAATCGGGACGTATGCGACTCCCGGGACTCACTGCATCAATCAATGCTTGATCGCATTGGTAGGCGCCGCCCTACTGCTGGTAGCCAATCCGGTGCTCGCAATTACCGAGGCCTGCAGCTCTGCATGCCCGGAATGGTCTGTTCAGTGGCCAGCCAGCCTTAAAGCGGCGGCTCTTTATCGGTGTCTGCACTGGCGTCCATCTTCCGCTAAGCCATAATCCGGTAAAACCCATGTCCCGGGTTCCATCATACGATCATCCCGAAAAACCCTCTTCCCGAATCTCCTTCAGCCAAAACCCCCCAAGGCCCAACGCCGCAGCATCTCACGACCTCGCACCATCCTGGAAAGTCTCCAATTGATACCCGACCGACCCCGACCGACCGATTCTCCTCTTTGACCGATCGCCCACAATGCTCCGAACTCAGGCCTCCTCCCTGCTGCGCGCCGTTCCTCGGCAGCAGCAGGCCATGGTCCTCCGCAGGGCCGCCACCACCCACGCCATCTCCAACCCTACTCTGGCCAACATCGAGAAGAGGTGGGAGTCTATGCCTCTCCAGGAGCAGGCTGAGCTGTGGATGTCGTTGAGGGACCGCATGAAGGGCCCCTGGAACGAGCTCACTCTTCAGGAGAAGAAGGCCGGTACGTATCCTGTCCGCGTTGCTCTCGGGTGTCTTCTGTCGGCAATCAATTCCAATTGCACGGGCGTGTCCCTCAAACTCGGCCACCTCTTTCGAGGCGCGTCAACCCGCAATTGACCGACAAGCGACAACGAGGAGAGCTTCGCCCATCCTAATTGAGCTTGTCGCGACTCTTGGGCGACGTAGCTGTGCCGGGCGGTGCCACGGGCAGCCCGGGCCAACCTGTTCAGCACCATTCCAGGATCATCACGCCACACTTGCGATTGATTCGGAAGGCTGACTTGTTTTGGTTCACTATAGCCTACTGGATCGCCTTCGGTCCCCACGGCCCTCGCGCCCAGGCCCCTCCCGGTGAGGGCTCCCGCGTCTTCTTCGGAACCGCCATCGCTGTCGGTGCCAGTCTCGCCCTCTTCGGCACCACCCGTCTCTTCGCTGGAAGCCCCCCGCCCACGATGAACAAGGAGTGGCAGGAGGCTGCCAACGAGAAGCTCGTCGTACGTTTTGCCCGTATTCGCCCGTGGCCTGCCGTGCCGGCACTGGCTTATCTGAGCCTACATGCTAACCGTGAATGCTTCCCAGGAACAACGCTCCGACCCCCTCACCGGTATCTCTTCCGACTTCTACACCGGCAAGGGCCAGGTCCAGTCGCCTCCCAAGCAGTAAGCTGCGGCTCCCTCAGCTTTCTCGATTTGCCGCCGACCGATGCAACCACGTGTGTAAAACTACGTTTAGAAGGAAGTCGAGACTTCCCTGGTTACCGGGTCCGGACGAATGCGCCGCCGTTGTGGTTGTAAATAGTGTATTGGAAGAGCTCATTCCCAAGCAATCGTTCCTTTGTCCATCATTTAGACTGTGTCCACGTCCATTGATTGTCCCCTCCCATCTTCTGAAGCGAAGTGACAGGCCCAACTTGAGTCTATCAGATTTTGATGCACAGCACAGGCATATGAACGGATGAAGCATGCCATCAACAGTCCATGTCAATTTCTACCTAAGGTCCAGCTGAGGCAAATTACATCATCCGGAGCAAGCCATAACCCGGTCCCTACACTGAGAAAAGGCTGGTGATCCTCTGGCACTCAAGATTGCTGGGATACTGATGACTCGAGCGCGAGAACAATCGCCGTCCGGCTCGGGATGTAAACATGGGTCCAGTTCTTACGTCCGTTCCACTCCATGGGCGTCGTGAAGAAACGAGTCGAGTTCTCGATTCGTCCGTGGCCACCAACATCCTTGTTGTCGGAGTTGAGAACAATCTTGTAGGTACCCTCAACCTCGACGCCGATACGGTAGTCGCTGTAGCTCTGGCTGGGGTGGAAATTGAAGATGAAGACACAACCGCCGCGCTCAAAGACGATGAGCTTGTCACCCTCATGCTTGAGAGAGATGTGAGCCTGAGGGGCGTGGAGCCAGCCGTGGTACTCCTCCGTCTTGTTCATGTACTTGTCGAAGTTGTTGAGGAATTGGTAGCGGAGAAGATGATCCTCCGTCAGGTTGAGTTGGCGGCGGGCGTACCAGAACGAATTCTGGTTGCCTTCGCGAGGGAAGTCGAGCCATTCTGGGTGTCCAAATTCGTTGCCCTCGAAGTTAAGGTAGCCTTCGCCGCCCAGGCCATGAGTCAGGAGGCGAATCATCTTGTGCAGAGACATGCCGCGATCAATAACGCCAGTCAGCGGCGTCAAGGTTGACATGTTGGTATACATCTCGGCATCGCAGAGGTGCATCATCAGTGTCTTGTCACCGACCAGTCTGGGTACGTTAGCATATTTCCGGGCCGCTTGTCTGGTGAGGACCGCACTCACGCTTGGTCATGACTTTCGCAGTAGGCAATCGTCTTCTCGCCATGGCGACGGTTGGTCAGGGTCCAGCAGATGTTGCCAATGTCCCAATCCTCGTCTTGCTGCTCCTTGAGCATCTTGATCCACATGTCTGGAATGGCCATGGCCAGACGGTAGTCGAAGCCGACGCCGCCCAGTGACAAGGGGAGGCAGAGTGCAGGCATGCCTGAGACGTCCTCGGCTATGGTGATGCTTTCCGGGAACAAGTCGTGGAGCAGCTGGTTGGCAACCATGAGGTAGACGACGGCCTCTTCGTCAACGTCGGCCCCGAAGTACTCGTGGTAGCCTCCAGAGAACCCGCTGCCATGTTGGGTCAGTACATGCGAAGAAGTCAGTTGAGGGAGGAGGTTTCAACTCACGTTCCGATTCCATGGTGGTGGTAGAGCATGCTGGTGACTCCATCGAAGCGGAACCCATCAAACTGGTACTCATCCATCCAGAAGCGCAGGTTGCTCAACAGGAACCTCAGGACTTCGTGGTGGCCATAGTTGAACAAGCGGCTGTCCCAGAGCTCGTGGCGGCCACGAGCTCCTTCATGGAAGTATTGATGGTCCGAGCCGTCAAACTCGTTCAGGCCATCGAGCACGTTCTTCGAAGCGTGGCTGTGCACGACGTCAAGTAGCACGGTGATGCCCATGCTGTGGGCCGTGTCCACAAGCTCCTTGAGGTCCTCGGGAGGGCCGTAGCGGCTGCTTGCGGCGAAGAAGTTGTTGATCTGGTAGCCGAAGCTGGCATAGTAGGCGTGTTCCATGACAGCCATGAGCTGAATGACATTGTATCCCAGGTCATTGATGCGAGGCAGCATGTTCTTGGTGAACTCCTTGTACGTTGCGACGCGGAGCTCAGGGGACGAGATGCCCACGTGGGCCTCGTAGACGCGGATACTCTCAGGCTTCTTCGGCCTAGGGTGCTGGAATTTGTACTTTTCCTGCGGTGGCGGGTTCCAGAACCTGGCGTCATATGCCGGCGAGACGGCCAGATCTTGTGTCACATACTTGATCCATGCGGGCAAACGGTCAACCCGTTCACCACTGGGCAGCTGGAGGGATATCTGAGGTATCGTTAGTTGCAATGGCCGCTAGACTGAGTTCGACTAATTTACCTTGATCTTCGAGTTGTGAGCAATAGCAGGCTGGCCATCCTTGGGCGGCAGAACGATCTCGAAGACGCCGAACTCATTCTTCTTCATGGGATGAGAATCACGGTTCCAGCCGTCTAAAGGGTGGGTTAGTCAAGCGTCAGGTACATCGGCGGGTCGTGAGGAAACTCACTGAAGTCACCTGTCAGGAAGGCCTGGGTGGCATTTGGGGCCCATTCGCGATATACGATTTGTCCCTGAGCATCCACGTTGAATCCATAGTGATCGATGCCCTGAGAAACTCATTAGGCCAACGAAGGAAGGTAAGGGGGTATGAGCGACTGGGTTGGCTTGCCTTGGAGAACTTGTCGAGGCCACCCTCGGTGGTGTTGATCTTGTCGATCCACTCTTGCGCCTTCGAAAACCGTCTCTTGAAGGCGTCCTGGAAAGGGGACAGCCAGGGGTCAAGCTTGACCACGCCTGCAACTTGTCAGGTTCAGTTCGTCTCAGGTGTCACGAAAAACATACCGGTCCCGTCATTGGGAATATCCTCAGCAGTGGCGCTACCATTCGGCGCCAGAGCGTTGGCGGAGTTCTCGATAGCTGACATGATGACAGCGGAGGCGGTCGTGGCTACGAGATGAAATTGCGAGAGAACCACGTCGGTCGGTTCGAGTGCTTTGCGATGAGAACTTGTAATGGACGAACTGCGAAGAGGGGCGGAGGTGATGGTTTTGTTGGGAGAAGCAATGAGGTTGGAGACGAAAGGTGGTGAGGAGACGATGAATGGGCTGCGATGAGCGCTGCGAGCTGGGTGTGAATTCGAACCAGGGGGTGATATATGTACTGGGTATCAAGCGACCGAACAGGAGGAGACTTCAATTGGCCTGGCCTGGTCACGTCTTGGAGCTTCTGCAATCTCTGCAATCCCGGGTAGCTACCTGGTACCTGCTACTGATAGGTAGAACTGTATTGCCACCACGAGGAAGGAAGGGAGGAGTCGGGATACGTCTGGGGACACTTGGTGCTAGCGAACGGCACCGTGGGTGCGTGCCCCCTGCAAGAAGCTGTGTCTGGACATTCAGCTGCTACGATGACGTCGGAAAGACCGCAGGGCCCCCCGATTGAATTTGGACGAGAATAAGCCCTGACTGCGGCGGCTGTCCGCCATCTCGTACCTTACCTCGCTCGTCTGCCATCCCAGCCTCTTGTTTGCATTCCGCAGCCGTGCACGAGTTTTGAACGCTGCCGATTCAACGTCTCCAATGATCCCCCTCTTCACGAGCGTCTCGACTGCAGTGACTCTCCCCCAGCACTCGTCGTCAGTCGTTGTCGCGGTGGCAACTGGAATGCGGGTTCCAGGTGGCCGGCAATTCGCTCATTTCTCGTCATGGCCTGGGCAAGCCTGAGAGGAGACGCGGGAGCTATGGGCAGGCAAAGTGGGCTGCTTCACTAGCGCTGGCTGGGGTGGAAGTAAGTATTTGTACGAAGAAAGTGCCTGCCCCTCATTGCATTGGCGGGAGCCATCAGCACACCTTCCTTGCGCTGTGCTAACAATGGAAAAGTACTTGAACCGGGCTTAAGTACCTGTCACACCTGCCGCCCCGCGCTTTTTCTCGTGAAAAGGAGAAACTTGGAATTCCGAGGAGGGGTTACACAGTGTTGTTTTTGCCTTCTTGGCTCGGGGTGTCCCGTAGGTTCTCACATCAGATTCAATACGCGTCCGGTGTGTCTTGGTAGTGCTGTGGTACTTAATACCAGATTCCTGGGCACCGCAGGCAGGCAGGCAGGCAACTGACGGGAGCCCGAGGTGGAAGGTAGTGCGGGCCGCCGTGGCCGGAGCTCCCCGCATCAGCTCTTATCAGCTCATCCTAGCGAACGTCGGTGACACACCAGCCTCGCCGATCGACTGCCGACCAGCCTCCGGCTTCAACATCACCTGTTGCGAATGCCCTTCGGTACCTCGGCTTATCCTTGACTTCGCCTTATCTCGGACGGCAGCTATACAAGCTCGCTGTCCTTGAAGCTGCTGCCGACAGGATGATGACCAGATCTGGACCCCAACTTTGGCGCACCTGTGCTCGGTGCGCAACTGCCGTGCGCCCCTCCTCCTCCTACCACCGACATCTCTCCACGACGGCCAGGTCGCTGGCCTCCAGCCGCAGGACGAATGACTTCAACTCCGGGTTCACGAGCAGCTACGATCCGAGTGCCGACAATGGACGCGGTCCCATGTTCAACAAGGCCAGGTTCGGCGTTCCTGAATTCTACCCACGAGACTTGAAGAAGAGGGTGGACGACTTCGTCGTCGGACAAGACCGCGCCAAAAAGACCATCTGCTCGACCATCTTCAACCACTACCAGAACCTTCGGAGAAGGCGTCATCATGATTTGGAAGATCGGAAAGCGCGGGAAAGGATCCAGAGACAGCGTTATGCACGGGATAGGGACATGCACGAGAGATGGCGCGATACGCACCCTGTACAAGGTATGATGTCCCTCTGCGCGATGAGCCTTGCTTTAGCATCATGGCTGATAAACCTCGCGCAGATGAATTCCCGGGGCACACAGAGTCCGTCGAGCATTTCACACACGGCCAGGACGGGACATCGGAATCGAACGAAAGCTACATGGCGGAAGAGCCCGATTCAAGCTCCAGAGTCCAGGTTGACAAGTCCAACTTGCTCCTCCTCGGACCGACAGGATGCGGAAAGACGTACATTCTCGAGTAAGTTCCTTGACCTTGAAGATCCGTTGGCCTCCGAGCTAACGACATGACCCCAGGACCCTAAGTAAACAGCTCAACGTCCCCTTCACCATCGCCGACTGCAACTCCTTCACACAAGCCGGGTACATCGGGCAAGATGTCGAGAGCTGCATCGAGCGGCTGTTGATCGAAGCTAATTACGACATCAAGGCCGCCGAGAACGGAATAGTGGTCCTGGACGAGTTCGACAAGATAGCCCGGAGGGAAACCACAAACGGAAGGGACGTCAGCGGTGAGGGCGTACAACAAGCGCTCCTGAAACTGGTAGAAGGCACCAAGGTCACAGTCAACGTGAAAGACAATAGGTCTTCCCGATCGCCGACTCCCACCGGCTCGCCATCGGCACCCCAGTCAAGCCCTCCTCAGGGCAAGGTCGATCAGTACAGCATTGACACCTCTAACATTCTCTTCGTCTTCTGCGGCGCTTTCGTCGGATTGGACAAAGTGGTCCTCAGAAGGGTGTCCGAGCCTTCGATGGGGTTCGGTGGTGAAGTTCGAGGTCGACGGGGCCTCACGGACAGCCGCCACGATCTTCCTGCCCACATGTTCCAGCATCTGCCCCATGCTGGCGCGGCGGCATTGGCTTCTGATTACACCCCTCTGGACTTGACCACGCCTGCCGACCTGCAGGCTTTTGGATTCATACCAGAACTGATTGGGCGGGTGCACAACATCTGCGCCTTGAGCCCCCTCTCGCTGGAAGATCTGTTCAGGATCCTGACGGAGCCACGGAATAGCCTTGTCGCGCAGTATACAGCCTTGTTCGAGACGTATCCGTCGAGACTGCAGTTCACGAACAAGGCGCTACGTGCGATTGCAACGAGGGCGAAGAAGAACGAAACCGGCGCCCGAGGCTTGAAGATGGAAATGGAGAGAATCCTGGCGGAGCCCATGTTCGATGCGCCGATGCCATATGTGCTAATCACCGAAGATTGCGTGAACGGCAGCAGAAAGGCCAGTTATTGGGGAAAGGACGGGCTTCTCGAAATGCAGAGGAAAATCCACGAGGAGGACTCGGACGATGTCACCTCTGCTCAGGATACCATGCGGTTCGAAAACTTCCGCGAGGCTGGTCAAGCTGGCTCTTAACAATCTTCGTTTGGACGCCTTGGCTGGAACCGAGCCGGAAACAGTGTTCATGCTTGCAATCCGGGCTGCTCCGGGCGAGCAGCTTCTAGGATGGTATACAAGGGTCCTGCGGAGGCCGATCAGGTGGCTTCACCACGTGTCGATACGCCCTGCGCGTCTCGGTGCACATCATCCGGTGCCATTGTGCACCGACGGAAGCGACTCTTGGCCAACAGATGGCCAAGAGTGTTGTCAGTACACGCTTGACCTTCCGCACGACGCACAATGGCTTCTGGATATATGACAGCGACGAAGCTGGGAAGAGGCTTGAGAGATCGTCCTTCAGTCAGTGCACGTCTCACTCTGCTCTTGGGGTAGCTCTATAGGCCTCGAATCGCCAAAGCAGAAGAAGGGTGTCCGTTGTCATCGAGCCAGGTTCAAGGCTGAAACGCAAATACTTGGAATGGCTCGCTCAGGAAAGCCCACGCACGGACGACTATTGATCGTCCACATCAGATTCGGCTGCCAGCGGGGCGGACAGACATGGTCGATGCCCGGTGCCGTCTAGAGACTCGGTGGTAGATCACCGAGTAGCTAGATTCATGAAATTAAAGCTTCTAGCGTCACTATTTGATACGAGATGTCCATCTGCCAGCACAGTAGTCCCATTTAGAATCTGGTCAGCCTGTGATATCCGCTTGTAGAACGTTCGTGATCGAATGAAGATTGGACGCCAAGCCATGCAGTCGAATGCTGAGGTACATTTTTCAGATTGACAACAAAACGAAGGTAGTTGGACCACATCGCTTTGAAATGGAAGCTGTCCTAGAGCCTGAGCCAGGCTAGTCAGACTGTGGTTGCCGAAGTTGACGAAAATTAAGCAGAATTGCTTGTCCAGCTCCTCATGACATCCTCTGAACACCAAAGCCGTTTAATTGTACCCACCTTTGGAGTTCAACTTGCCTCGTGGAATCAAGAAGAGAACAGGGGGGCGCAGGGATGGGTGCCTCAGGCCCAACGCAACTGGAAGCAAGGATGGAATCCCCGACGTGGCCGACGGGAGGACTGCGCGTTGTTGGGTTGTTCCCCGGCCACTGGATGGGGGAGCTTGCGCGCCTTAGGCTGGACAGCGGAGGTCACTTTGCTGGAAGGCGGGCCCCGGAAAAACCCGGTCTGGCCATCTCAACCAATCGGACGGGCAATTGAGCTTGGGCCTGGCGCATAATTTTACGTCGCGGCGGGAAAAACAGTATCACGTGACTCGACGAGGGAAGCTAACCGACGAAGTCCTTGGTCCCGAGCAAAACTGCTCACTTCTCCCAAGTCCTCCTTGAAGTTCAACCATCACCTCTCCACTCCCCATCCGAAATCGCTCTCCGTCATCTGTCAAGATGTTCAAGAGGTTGGTTACATCCCTCTGATCGACTTTTTCGAGTCACGCAGGCCCCAATTGCAGTCAATTGAGCTGACTGGTCCCGGTAGCGGCATTTCCTCCGTCGCCCGAGCGGCTCGCCCGACGTTCGTCGCGGGAGCCCGTCGTGCCATCCGGCCCTCGTTCCCTCGCTTCCCTGCGGCTTCCAGGTTCGCGAGCACCACGGGAGTTGGCAATGGCAAGATCTACCAGGTGAGTGATGGATGATGATGCCGACGTCGCCGCACCTTCCGGTCGGCCGAGGCAAAGGGTGCCGAGGCATTAAGGACATGTTGACTGACAACAATACGTACAGGTCATCGGTGCCGTCGTTGACGGTATGTAACGATCTACTCGGCTTGAGCCTCGGGCTCTTCGGCCGGCGCTCTCTGGTTCGCCGTCTAATGAATTTCAATAGTCAAGTTCGACACCGCCAAGCTCCCCCCCATCCTGAACGCCCTGGAGACCGACAACCAGGGTAACAAGCTCGTGCTCGAGGTTGCTGTACGTCCACCTGGCAACTCCATCAACTACCTACCATTGTCGACGTGTCGCTGACACCCTTACTAGCAACATCTCGGCGAGAACGTCGTCCGCTGCATTGCCATGGACGGTAAGCACACAGTGTCCTCGACCTAAAAATTTGCGCAAGCCCGCTAACAGCGCACAGGTACCGAGGGTCTCGTCCGTGGCTCCAAGGCCGTCGACACTGGTGCCCCCATCACCATCCCCGTCGGTCCCGAGACCCTGGGTCGCATCATGAACGTCACTGGTGACCCGATTGACGAGCGCGGCCCCATCAAGTCCAAGAAGACCCTGCCCATCCACGCCGAGGCTCCCGAGTTCATCGACCAGTCCACCACCGCCGAGATTCTCGTCACCGGTATCAAGGTCGTCGACCTGCTCGCCCCCTACGCCCGTGGTGGAAAGATTGGCCTGTTCGGTGGTGCCGGTGTCGGCAAGACCGTGTTCATTCAGGAGCTTATCAACAACATCGCCAAGGCCCACGGTGGTTACTCCGTCTTCACCGGTGTCGGCGAGCGTACCCGTGAGGGTAACGATCTGTACCACGAGATGCAGGAGACCTCCGTCATTCAGCTTGACGGCGAGTCCAAGGTCGCCCTGGTCTTCGGTCAGATGAACGAGCCCCCCGGTGCCCGTGCCCGTGTCGCCCTTACCGGTCTCACGATCGCCGAGTACTTCCGTGACGAGGAGGGACAGGATGGTACGTTCGAAACTCACTGACACGCCCGCCGCATGGCCACGGATATAATGCTAACACGTCACCACAGTGCTGCTCTTCATTGACAACATTTTCCGCTTCACCCAGGCCGGTTCCGAGGTGTCTGCCCTTCTGGGCCGTATCCCCTCCGCCGTCGGTTACCAGCCCACCCTTGCCGTCGACATGGGTGGTATGCAGGAGCGTATCACCACGACCAAGAAGGGCTCCATCACCTCCGTCCAGGCCGTCTACGTCCCTGCTGACGATCTGACTGATCCCGCCCCCGCCACCACCTTCGCCCATCTGGACGCCACCACTGTGCTGTCCCGTGGTATCTCCGAGCTGGGTATCTACCCCGCCGTCGACCCCCTCGACTCCAAGTCCCGCATGCTTGACCCCCGTATTGTCGGCCAGGACCACTACGACACCGCCACCCGTGTCCAGCAGATCCTCCAGGAGTACAAGTCGCTGCAGGATATCATTGCCATTCTCGGCATGGACGAGCTGTCGGAAGCCGACAAGCTTACCGTCGAGCGCGCCCGCAAGATCCAGCGTTTCCTGAGCCAGCCTTTCACCGTTGCCCAGGTCTTCACCGGCATTGAGGGCACGCTCGTCGACCTCAAGGACACCATTGCCTCGTTCAAGGCCATCCTTGCAGGCGAGGGTGACGCCCTCCCCGAGAACGCCTTCTACATGGTTGGCGACCTTGCTTCGGCCAAGGTGAAGGGTGAGAAGATTCTCGCCGAGCTCGAGAAGAACTAGACGGACGAGGAGAAGCGATACCTGGAGAGCGCCGAGAGATCCCTTGAGCGAATAGGGTCCTGAGCCTGTGTATAGAAGGGAACGGTGGTAAGGCGAGGTGTCTCCTTAGCTCAATCAAGTCTCCTTTGTGGGCTGTGTACCAAAAATTCACATAATTCCTCTAAACACGCCCCGTTATCTGCTTGCCAACGTGATGATGATAGTTCAAGGTAGCCGGTGTTGGGCTTCATATGTCCGCCTTGTGGGAAAACATTACGGGCACTACGTGACGTGTATGATTGATGACGATGTGTATTCATTCGCTACAAAACGAGGTGCCTGATGACAGCGCAATCCATTATAGCCAAGGGTCCTCCCGTGGGCGCTCGTCCCGTAAATTGCCAAGGACAATATCCAACGACCCATAGCGAAGAGCTGTGTCAAGATGGAGCTTCTCCATCTGTACATCTTCCAGGTCCGCCCCTGGCCCGTTCACCATTGTCGAGGCCGTGTCTGAACTCGGGCTCGGTGACGATATGCCATCTGATGGGCTCCTCCCCTGCCCAGCCAAGTGTTGCACGGAAGACGGCGAGCCTTCGGACAGAGCACGTCGAGAGTGAGACTCGACCTCGACAAAGGAGCAAGATTCGGGGTCATATCTTGTCAATTTACCATTGTTGTCCACCATGAAAGGACCCGTATATTCTTCGGCGTCTCCATCGGGAGAGAGGATGATAGGGGGCGGTTCGAGTAGCTGTTGCTGATTGAGAGCCGTCGGCGGCGGGATCCACGTCGGGTCTTCGAGGATAATGCGAGCTACCGCGGTGGGAGATGTAGCCTGTACCACAGCCAGCGGACCGGCCATGTATGGTGTTGACCAGTCCCTGATGCGGCGGTCTAGACGCTGGAAAAGGCGGGCGATGCTGGGGATCTCGCGGTCTGCAATGCCGTCAACCCACCAGGTACCGCGAACAATCTTGAGAAACATGAGATCTAGAGAGCATGAGAGTTAGTCATGGCTTGCATACAGGATCTATGCTATAAGTAAACCAGCACCCCGAGATGGACAGCGGGTCCTGCTCATTTTACTTACAGTGTGCGATGATAAGAAGGGCACGGGGTCGTCGTGCACTAGCAAGTTCGATAAAGCCGCGGGGAAGGTATGTAAACCATGTGATGGCACGGAGGTTGAGACGAGGCCCGAAGCCGTTCCGAAGCTCTTGATACAGTGACCCGAGATACCGGAGGGTTGCGTAGTACGTGTCTCTCGCAGAAACATCGGCATTGGTTTCCGTATCATACTCGTCCAAGCCGGCTTGCGCATAGTCTCCTGGCATGGAGAGGGCAGAAGCACTGGAGGCGATGGTAGACGACACCATGAATAGCAGGCTGTTGGGGATGTGGAGGGCAGCCTGGTCGAGATCGATGGGAGGCCGGCAGAACAGCTCTGCTATGCCAGACTGCAAGAGACCCTTGGCCTTGACGAGGTCAAAGACGACACCGATGCCCCGCCAGAGGACCATCCAGTCAAGGATGAAGAGTTCCTTGCAATCTGGCTCGCGAAATGTCTGGGAAGCCAGGCCTATGAGCAGGAGGGAACATGCCATGAGTGCTGGGTATGTCTCGGGGCGGGCTTCCTCGACAGCATGGCGGTATCCTTCAAAAGCCCGGGCACGGTACTGGTAAACACGGGAGGGCTCGACCTCGATGGCCTGACCAGGCGCGGGGTCAAGCTGTAACTGGATGGCGGACAGGCTGAGCAGTGTGTCCATGAGGAACGGGCTCTGAAAGGCGTAAGCTGGGATGGTGATCTTGAGAATGTCGTCGAGCCTCTGCTCTCTGGCATTTCGAACGGTCAAGAATGATGCAAATGTGTTGGTGGTGTAGTACCACATGAGTTTGAGGTCGGTTGCGTCTCTGACCGGTGCCGGGATGAAGAGAGGCTCTCGCACGACGGTGACCGCGCCACGCGATGCTCCATGTGGCGAGAAGGAGGAGGGAGAGGAAGAAGACGACCCTGTCTCTGTCCGAGACGTCGGGATGGCACTGGTGGACCGTGTCCGCGCTGCGCCTGTGGCTTCTGGGTAGACGCAGTCACTACTCCGTAGGGCACAGTTGGTGCAGACGGGACGGGCCTCGTTACACTTGACTTTGCGTTTTTTGCAGTTCAAGCACCCCGAGCGTGACTTCTTGTGTGCCCTTTTCGTGTGGAACGGCCGGTGAGGGATGGGTCCGGTATCCTCCGGTTGTGTGTCCATCTTGCAGATATCAGCTGTGGTGAGATGAATGACCGCGGGTTTTACCCCTGAACGCGTTGAAGGTGTCGCCAGTCTGCTCCCCTGCAGTTTCACCAAGGTGTGACTAATGATGGAGGGGTGGATGTTCCGAGGTTGAGGGAGGTGGGATACGATGATGTAGTCAAGACCGCTGAGACTATTTCAGCCCTATGGGCCGGAAAGGCGAGCGGGATTCAGCAGTCGACCCCAAGTAAGCCTCAGGCCAAGTCCCTGCGGCCTAGTCTAGTGACAGGAGGTTGACCGTTGATTGGCACACGCCAGTGACTTCGCCGTGTTGGACGACTCGATCTGTCTGAATTGTCGGTGACAGGGGGGCAGGTTGGGAAACTGCAAAAAGAGCTTGTCCGAAATGGAATGTTACGATCGTTCCTGTTGAGAATGTAGAATTCAATGACAAGATCGCTCGATACACCCAATGTTGGTAGTCAGAAAGTCAGAATGATAAGGTCGGGGTAGCAAAAGCGGAAAGTGGATGAGTTGTATCGTCCACGTCATCAAGGTCAGTGTGCGAATCCTTTATCAGATTGAAGGGACGATGGCACGTCGGTTTCGTGATCTGGGTGGTGAGCCTCCCGCCCTTGCACCACTGGCACCATCATAGACCTAGCTTAGTTTGGCAAAGCATTCGAGCCGTTCATTCCTACTTACCTAGGTTCCGGCACTGTCATTGGCGGTTTAAGTGGCTGCCTGTTGCAACCATTGAGCCGGTAACATGCTGGCCTCAGCCGGTACCTTAGGTATGTATCCCTGGAACACCTGTGGACGACTAGACAACATGGACAGGCTCGCCCCAATTCTCATTTGGGCTGAGTGTCGTTCAATGATGCGCCAATGTCAAGATGACGAACCAAATGTAGTATTTACCTGCTGCCATTTTCGTGAGCCAGAGGTAAGACAATGTTTAACTGTCGGGCAGTGCTCCTCAATAGGTACCTGTATACAGTGGACCATGAGCACCGTCTGATCACATGACTTCGCGTCGAGCCAACGCGTGCACACACTGAGGTGGTGCAGCAGCAACGGGTCTGGTTGCAATTGATGTACCTCCAACAGATTGACCAAGCGCAAACTCCGGGATTCGAGACTCGCCCATCTTGGCCATGCACAGTCTTTTCCGCCCTCCAGACGAGAAAGTCATAGAATCGTTGCAACAGAGATTTCCCTGTCGCGATTCCCAGATACAGACCCTCTCCACACTCCTCAATGTAGGTCCCCCATTCGAGCCCCTACCTCGTCGAGACTCGACTGATCGTCCGCGAGCCCCATTCAGCACCATGTCACAACATCGTCCTCTACGGCACCGAAGCCACGGGGAAGTCCAGCATAACCGAAGCACTCTTGCAAAGCCTCTCCGCGCCGTCGACCACTGACGCGGACGACGCCCCGAGTCGTCTCGACCGTGCCATCCTCAACTCTGTCCAATGCATCACACCCCGCCATCTTCTCGAGAGAACCTTGAGCGCAGTTGCCGATGCCCTGCACTGGGAATCGCGGAGGAGAACATGCGAGACTGTTTCGCAGCTGGCCGTCGAGCTCTCCCACATGCTCAAGGGCGCGCAACGCCCCGACGACTGGCGGTTCGTTCTTGTCTTCGACTCGATAGACCGTCAGCGAGAAGCCTCAGCTGTTCTCCTCCCAGCTCTGGCTCGGCTATCTGAAACGGTTGGTTCACCCCAGTCCAATCCAGACCTCCGAGTGTCCACCATGAATCCTAACTGGTAACCCACAGATACCGTGCCTGACGTGCGTCTTCATCCTCACCTCGCCGCCGGCTGACTTCCTCCGCATCTCCGCCGCCCCTCACATACACTTCCCCAACTACTCCAAGGCGGATTTCGTCAGAATCATGTCCCTGACGCCGCCAGAGACTCTGCCAACAACCACGCCCGAAGACACTGCTTTCCTCTGGCCACGGTTCTGCGGTGCGGTTCATGATGCTCTCACCTCGGCAGCATCTCGCACCCTCCCGTCCGGCCGCCATGCGTGTGTGGCTCTCTGGCCTCGCTTCACTGCCCCAGTGCTAGCCGCTACACATGGGCCCCGTGAGTTCTCCAAGCTGCTCATCGCCGGCCGCGCCCATTTCCAGGACGAATCGCTCCTCAATCCCGGCATCATCTCGATCTCAAGGAGCTCTGGGAGTGGTACGGCCACACCGACTCCGCAGGCCGCGACATCAACTACCCCAGCGTCAACTTCCGCGCCAGCATTGGTGGCCAAACTCCCCACCATGGCCCGCCTCCTCCTTCTCGCCGCCTACCTGGCCTCCCACAATGCCTCCAAACATGATCTCACCCTCTTCTCAACCTACCACCACGGACGGCGTAAGCGGCGGGGCGGTGGGTTTGCGGCACCGCGCCAGTCCGGCGCTCGCGGCAACAAACATCGCAAGATTTCTCGCAAATTGTTGGGCGCTCATGCTTTCGCACTCGAGCGGATGATGGCCATCTTTGCCTCTATGCGAAGCGAATGGGCCGCTGAGAAGGGGCTCAGCGCTGGTGCCGCCGGGCTAGATGCAGACGTGGGCATGGCACTCTCGACTCTTGCGAGTCTCCGCCTCCTCGTCCGCGTTGGCGTCGCTCCCGACCCCTTGGATAGGGGCGGCAAGTGGCGGATCAACGTAGGCTGGGACTTTATCCGCGGCGTGGGCAGGAGTATGGAGATTGAGGTAGAAGAGTGGTTGATAGACTGAACACGATATGTCACACCACCCACTTTATGCGGTGGACTTGATGAGTTGGTGTTCCTGCATACTCGTACATGGGCATTGTGATTCATCGGTCAAGGTCAAGATCAAGGGCATGTTGAAGACCATGGCCCTGTTCTATTCGCTGTCTAATGGCATTTTGCCAAGATCATGATCCTCATTAGATAGTTTTGCTGCCGTTTGCCGCAGGTAATCAGATGCGCCGATGCCGCTGGACATGATACCTTTTTACAATACACAAAGACGCCCCTGACATCTCTAGAAACACCCGCGTAGTCTATAGCCCGGTCCCTCATGCGCCTTGTTTTCCGCATGTGGGGGCTGATACAATGTGGGCGAGGCCAGCCGGGCCTCGGACACTGACTGCTGCCATGTTATCCCCTTTCCCAGAACTGGACGTCGACATCCAGAACAGAAAAGAACACCCGCATCTACAATCCAGCCTTTCTATCGCTGGCCCGCCAGGTATCCTCCTGTTTGGTCCCCGGGGCCAACCAGCTGGCAGCGCCGTTTCCCGGCACCTTGTTCCAGCCGCTCTCGTCCGTCTTCTTCAACTCGTCGCCTACGCTCGGGCCAAAGCTGGTCGATGCCGACGCCCGCACAGGGCTATCGAAAACAGGGGCGTTCTGAGACGCCGCTATCGCGTCGCGAGTGTTGATCGGAAGCAGAGGATCGTCCCTGACATCCATGAGGCGCGCCTTGCGGTCGGCCTTGTCCTTGTCGTGGGTACGATCGTACAGATACAGGCCGAGGAAGGTCAGAGCGATGCCGACGCCCTGAATCGGGGTAGTCGAGCTCTGGAACCACAGAATAGCGACGACGATGACGAAGACGCGCTTGAGCAGGCTGGCGACGGAGTAGGTGACGGGCGAGACCATGGATAGGAGGATGAAAGCCAGGATGTTCTGGGCAAAGTGGGAGATCCCGTTGAAGAGAAACTCGATGGCCAGGCGGCCGTGGTCGAAAGCGCCCGTCTTGTGGTTCAGCTGGACCGTACCATCCTTCATTAGCTCGGCCAGGATCCCACCGCCTTCTGACCAGAGCCAGATGGGCGCCGTGAAGCAGAAGGCCATGCCGGAGGAGTAGCAGAGCAGGTTCAGCTTGTCGAGCTTCTGCGACTTGGCCGACTGGCCAGCGGCCTCTGCCTTTGCGGCTTCGTTGAAGAGCTGCTTCGAAACAATGTTCTGCACGACGAAGACCATTGTCGCGAAGAGAGCGTAGAGGAGTCCGAGAAGCTCGCCGCCGTACTCGCTGTGCTTGCCCGAGCAGGCGAGCATGACGCCGAGGGTGAGCGGGATGAGCGACATGTAGGTGTTTGTCGAGTACTTGATGTTGTAGAAGAACCGGTAGGCCAGGACGGTGAAGAGGGGGGAGAGGCCCTTGATGGTGTGGACGAGGGAGACGGGGATCTTGGACGTGGCCACCGAGGAGAGGAGATGACCAAAGATCTGGAAGGCGGCGAGGGGCATGGTGGTCATGATGACCTCCCGCGTAGGGTATCGGATGCCATGTCGCAGGGCCGGCACCCTCTGCTTGAGCACAGGGAACGCCGAGGCCAGCCAGGCGAAGAGGAGGCAGTATGACGCGACGAATGCGAACTGGATGAGGGTGAGGGTTGCAGGCTTGGGCCACGCCGTGAGGATCGATTTTGAGGATGTGTTGGTGAGGGCCGACGAAGCGTACCACATGACGCAAAGGGTCTGTAGACGGTAGCAGTTAGCATTGCGACCATGTCGCCCTTGTCATTTCGGCCGGGGGGAAGCTGTTGGGACGTACGACGAGCATGGGAGAGACAGGGGCCTTGAGTGCATCGGCAATCTCGTGGGCGTTCTGGGTGACGCTTCCCTTGCGCGACCGTATCGTGCGAAAGGCGTCGCTCAGGCTCTTCTGCCTCGAGTGGCCTCGGCCGTTTGGAGCTACAGCTGGGATAGGAGGACCGCTCGCCGGGAACCTAACACTGCGACTGTCTCTCCTAGGGAGCCATCGGTCGCGGGAAGAGTCCCTACCGTTGGCATAGGACTGGACTGCTGGACTTGTTGGTCTGTTCTGGTGATCGGCTGCTGAGAGGGTATCGACATGGTCTGGAAACTTCTCCATGCCACCACCGTCTGCCGAGTCTACTTTCGGGTCGCCATGTGGCTTGGGGTACGAGAAGCCACGACTCAGAGACGGTGTACGTCTCGAAGAGCCAGAGGCTATTGAGTGAGGCATGATCCTTCCCGGTTGTTGTGTGCCTTTGTCTTTGTTGCTTGCGACGAGGTCTTTGTGTGTTGTCGGGAAGCTCGAGATGGGGGGCTGGCCGAGGGGCAGGGGCTCGTGTTAACACTGGAAGTGTGACGACGGGGTGCGCTTCGGCGGAATTGCGCAAGATGTATGACTGCGATGCTCAGGGCATTGTTCTGGATTGGAGTATCGGTAGGGGGGCTCGGGAGGAAAAAGGCGTGATGTCTTGTGGCCGTGTTGAAAGGGAGCAAGTCGAAGCGACCAGCTGTCCTGGTCCGGGGGTTGCGCGACACTGACCGAGTTGCGACTCGGAGGTACTAGGCCAGGGATCTGCCCGTGCTTCGCAACAATGTACTTGTACTACCCAGAGAAGGTATCGTCGTCGATTGAAGGATAGATGCCGACAGAGTAGGCACAGCCTCAAAGGACTGTAGGAGGCTGGGGTGAATGCTGAGAAAGAATGCTGAGCGGGTAGCAGAAAGACGGTCGATTTGGATGTCACCTGCGAGGCGTGATGATGAACTGTTTGACAACGTTCGCATTTGACAGCGCCTTGAGCAACGCTAGAGGTCGGTCGCAGGTACCCGACCTTGAACTGGCATCCACCAGCAACGCTAATCGCAAGGTGGAGGTACCTCTCCAGGGCTCTGGGAGGTCTTGGTCCGTGCGCCGAAGCCTTGGAACGAACATCCTGGGTGGTCTTGGGCGCCTGAACAAGACGCAGCATGCTTGTAGCTTTCATGTCCTTCGGCTTTTCAAGGAGAGATCCTCTAGTCTTCATACCTGGCTATTGTCTAATCAATCAGTAAACATTCGTCATTGAGTGGTCTCGTATGGAAGTAAGCGGGAACGGATTGTATGCATTCCCAGAAATATGTAAAGCCCAGAGATGTAGTGAGATGGGTGGTCATGTCCTATTTGAATACTCAACGGACAAGTTATCTGGTCTAATCAAGCAGGTGAGTAAATGTCGATGGAGCATCAAGACATGTAATAGAGCACCTTGCTTGACAACTTGAAAGTCGGCGCATTGGTGAGGTCTTGCAGAAAATAGTGGGTCAAGGCTCTTCGAGGCTGCGAACGCCAAAGTTTTGGCGTCGGGTAATCCGACTACCACATCCCAGCTTTCCTTCCCTCCAATTCTACCTGCCGCCCCATTCCAGCATCGTTGCGTTGCGCAGGCCTACCGATATCCTGCTCATTTGTTCCATCACAGCACGTTCGCGTAGCATATCGAAGACCAGGCGTTCCTGACGGGTGCATCGCCCAGGCGACGTCCAGACCCCTCGGCGCGTCGCAACCGACCCCGTCCAGGGTCCATCGTCATCATGGCGGCCCCAAAGATGACCAAGAACCAGATGCGGCGGGCTAAGAAGAAGGAGCAAAAGAAGAATCAGGCACGTCAAACTCCTTGCCTTCTTCGGTCGATGTGCGCAAGTCCGTTGCTAACCACCAAATTACAGGCAGCCTCTTCGCAACCCACCGAGTCTACCGAACAGACGGAGTCCGAAGCCCCCATCGCTAGCGCAACAGCATCTGATCTCGAAGTTAAGAAACCAGAGACGGAAGAACAGGCACAACCCGATCTGGTTGTTGATCTGGATCTCGAGAGCGACGCATTCGGCCTGTACAAGGATATCTTTGAGAAGTTCGGCGCGCCACTAGACGCGGATGAGGTCTCCAAGGAGGCCAACGCCGGAAACCAGGGAGAGGTGTTCTACGACCAAGACGACGACATCCCGAGCGAAGACGAGGAGTCCGGCCCCGCGAAACTCTCCAAGAAGAAGCGCAAGCAACTGAACAAGCTGTCCGTGGCGGAGCTGAAGGCCCTCGTCAGGATCCCCGAGGTCGTTGAGTGGCAGGATGTGTCGTCCTCGGATCCCAGGCTCCTGGTCCAGATCAAGGCGCAGAGGAACGTGGTCCCCGTGCCCACCCACTGGTCGCTCAAGCGCGAGTACCTGTCGTCGAAGCGTGGCATAGAGAAGCCGCCCTTTAGGCTGCCCAAGTTCATCGCCGAGACGGGAATCACCGAGATGCGAGACGCCGTGCTGGAGAAGCAGGACCAGCAGACCTTGAAGCAGAAACAGCGCGAACGAGTCGCCCCGAAAATGGGCAAGTTGGACATCGACTACCAGAGGCTTTACGACGCCTTCTTCCGCTTCCAGACGAAGCCCGAGCTGACGCGGTTTGGCGAGGTCTACTATGAAGGCAAAGAAAGCGAAGTCGACTTCCAGCACTTCCGCCCCGGCGAGCTAAGCGACGCAAGCAAGGAGGCACTTGGGATCCCGCCGGGCGCCCCTCCCCCTTGGCTCATCAATCAGCAGAGATTCGGCCCCCCGCCTTCGTATCCCGCCTTGAAGATCCCCGGACTCAACGCCCCTCCTCCCGCGGGGGGTTCTTGGGGCTTCCACCCGGGAGGTTGGGGAAAGCCTCCTGTCGATGAGTTCAACCGGCCTCTGTACGGAGGTGACATCTTCGGCCTTGCCACCCAAGGTGGTGGTGGCGCCCAGCAGCAGCAGCTTGCCCAGCCGCTGGCAGCAGGAGAGCCTGTTGAGAAGACGCTCTGGGGAGAGCTTCAGCCGCGTGAAGAGGAATCTGAGGAAGAGGAGGACGATGATGATGACGAAGATGATTCGGATGAGGACGACGAGGGACGCGATGGAGCTGCCAGCCCAACTGGTCTCGAGACACCTGCTGGTGCTGCCTCCAGCGTCCCGACAGATTACGGCCACGGCATCGAGACCGAGGTGTCTGGCGAGATGGATCTCCGCAAGCAACGCCGCGGCTATGACACGGAGGAATCTTCGCACCCGCGGTCGGCATACCAGGTCATCCCAGAACGACAACAGCGGACCGAAGGTTTCTTCGGCAGCGACCGCGTCTACGACCTGTCAGCACACCAACAACTCCCCGTCCTTGGCCAGGAGGACGACTCGGGCCGCAAGCGCAAGAAGCCGGGCGATGTGGACGTGGCCATTGACATGGACAGTCTGCAGCAGAACGACGGCCTCAGCAAGGAGGAGCTGCGCCGCCGGTTCGAGGAAGGGAGGCGTGAAGAGGGGCCCGGAGCGCAATGGACCTACCAGGAGGACCTCTCTGAGATGATCGCCCAAGAGTCTCGAAAGCGGCAGAAGGTCGACGAAGCACGGAACGAGAAGAAGAAGGAGAGCAAGTACAAATTCTAGGTAATACCCATGTTGGGGGGAAGGGAGGCTTTGGCATTGGGGGCCACGTTGCTGTAGTATGTGTATTGTCTAGGTAGGGTGTGGGTTCCGCAGAGGAAAGACGGCGTTTCTGGGGTTTGCAGCATATGTATGTTGAATATGGAATCTGCGTCGCTGGCTGCACCACAATGAAGGAGATGATGCACTTTTTGTATCGCCAAGCTTCCTGCGCTTGGCGTACAATGGCAATGACACCGGCGAGCTCGACGGTGGAGACGAATGCTGTTCGACATGTGACAGATTATTACTGGCCCCAGAGAGGCTCATATGTTGTACAATGCTCTTCCTGCGAATGACTTGTTCACGACATCCTCCTATGCCGCCCCTGAGCAGGGTATGCACTGCCAGCCCGATTTTCCAGCACCCGAAGCACCCAGGCCAACGCAATCGGCGTGGTAGAATGGAGCGCGGCAGCCCTAAAGTTGGTAAAGATTAGCTTCGAAACATTCAGTTACTTCATAATCGTAGAGACCTACAATTTTGGAGCAGAAGAGCATTCTGGGCCCCAGCACCTGCCGGCCGCATACCTGGCAGACGGATGCACTCTTCGGCTTGGCCGGCTGCTTGGCAACGGGGTTCTTCCCGCCCTTTTCCAGGTCCTCTTTGGCGGCGGTGACGAGCTTAAAGGCTGGCTTGATTGTGCCGTCGTCGAGGAGGTGCCGCGTCAGGAGGTACGTGAAGTGCTTCCCAAACTCAATCATCCGCGAGTCTGCGGCGACCAGCCAGTCGGCTTTTTGTTTGACAAACTCGAGCCACGATGACTGGAGGTACACCTCCGAGTTGATTCGCTGGGAGAGCATGAACTCGTCCCAGGTGGTGATGAATTCCCTCTCTTCAGGGGGAATGTCAGAAAAGTCCTCAATGGCCTCGCGATGCCATTGGATCAACCATCTGTCGTCAATCTCGGAACGAATAAACTCGCTGCCCGGCTCCAGGGGCAGACGAGTGATTGGGTCGTATAATGGCTGCTTGGTGAAAGGCACGCGTAGCGTCTTGGACTTGGGCTTGTTCTTGGGCTTGACCTATTGCACCAGATCAGAAGTTGTCACTAGCATCATTGGAAGGGGACACGCACCTCTGTAGAGGCTGTAGGACTGGGGCCCGGAGCGCTTCGCCTCTTGGCCTTCTTGACCCTGCCGTCGCCCTGGGGATCCAGCAAGGCGCGGTACTTGATCCAGGACGAGTCGCCGTTCAGGAACTGCTCCAGGCCGAACGGCTTCGCTGGGCTTGACAGATGAAAGTGGCCGTCATCCTGGCCGTGGTGGTCATATCGGTGGGCCACCTGTATATGTGCGCCCTTGCCCGAGAGCTGGGTCATGAAGTCATACTCGGGGTGTTGCAGCTTGAGATGCATCTGCAGCTGGATCAGAGATCCGTGAGCAATGCCGCACGATACGCAGCGATAAGCTGACAGCTGTACGGTTTGGGCCGGAACATCATAGATGACATGCCCCTCTTCGACCTCTTGGAAGGCCTTTCGTTTTCGGTTTTTGGCTTCCTTGCCTTGTGCTTTCCTGCTCAGGTCCTTGAGGTTGTAGTTGATGGAGTTGCGGGTTCTGAGGGAGCGGTTGGGTGTGACATCGCCGTCCATCTCTTCATCGTCGTCGCCGTTCAAAGCACCGTTTACAGCAACACCATTGGCTGTGGCATTCTTGAGCGGCGAGCGCGCGTCCGGAAAGCTAAGGCGCGCTGCCGACGGAGATCCCATGGTATCGGGTGGGCTGTGGGCCGGCGCCAGGGAGGTGTAGTCCGGCGAGATAGGTGAGTCGCCGTAGACGGTGATGGACGGCTCGACGTCCTTTTCCAGAGGCCTGATGGCGCTCGCCTCGTAGCCAGTGGACCACCTGGTGTCGATGTCGAAGAGGTACTTTGTGTAACGTGGTGCGGAGGATGGTGTCTTGAGCCGAAGCGGGACCATGGCCCGAGGCTTTCCGAAGATGTGATTGATCTCGCCAGAAATAACCCATCGTCTCAGATCTGGAGGGTGCACAAATGAAGAAGATGTCATCAGAGATGCCGGGTCCAGGGGCGGCCACTCGCCCTCTCCTACGGCCTCCAGATCGACGGTGATCTTATAGGCGTCGCCCAGGCGGAACCTGTTGTCATCGCCGCAGTTGATGAATATGCTATCCTCGGGAATATGAAAGGGGCGTGGCAGCCAGATGCGTACGTTGCGATATGGGATGGCTTGGTAGTCGAAGGTCTTGAGAGTGCAGACCTGGCTGTGACAGTGCAGAATGGTATCGCCGGCGGCGGAGACATGGCTGAGGGTGAGCTTGCAACGAGCCTTTGTCTCGGCCACGTGGCGCGGTGAACTGGAGATGTCGGCCAACGGATCACTGATGCGGATCCTGGCGGCATCTCGGTCGACAATCTGCAGGACCTGAACACGCAGGGCTCGCTGGACTGAGCCGACCTCGTGAGCGAGAAAGAGCTGATCGGCGAGAGAGTGATTCTTGGGTTTCGGTGGTCCATTGCTTGCCTCTAGGCGCCGGCGCTTTGCTGGCCGCTTCTCTTCATCGAGCTCAGAGTCTCGAGAGGTGCTGGGCCTGTTGGAGGAAGGGGTGTTTCCCATGGCGGCCAGGCTCTCGACACTGCGCGCCAGATTCCTCTGAAGAAACGGCGTGGAGCGTTGATAGCCTGTGACAGTCGTGACTGGCATTTCTAGACGTCTGCGGCGTACGGGAGCTCGAGGGCCCCAAGGCGGGGGTCGATGTGAGGATGAAGGGGGCTCCCTAGATTCCCGTTGTTGAGATGCTCGGTCTGACGCGCCAGAAGGGTGATTGATCCAATGAACAGAGGTACGACAGGCCAGAACTCATCACCTGAAGAGCTCAGCGCATGGCTGGAGATCTCAAAAGGTTGGAGGCCTCTGCCGATGAATATTTTCAGTCAGATCCGCGCCTGTGACTGAGCTGGATGTGAAGATATACCTGCCTCGGGCGCAGACGCGTTTCCGAGTCGTTCCCTGTCAATACAGGAGACGGGGGGAGCGTGTGGTGTTTGCGCCAGCCAAATGATGAATGACCAGGGTGCATGACTAGCCTGAGGTACCAGAGTGGGTACCATGCCCATTCCTCGCGTGGTTTTGCCTCGGAAATTAGGTAAGCACCTGCCCCCTTCACTGAATCACTGGTGGCGTCACCTCGAAGGACAGGCGGCGCTTATCTGCTTACCTTATCCAGGCATCCTCGCCTCAGTGGTGTTTCTCCCTGTCCCTGCCTGCCCGGGTTGAGCAACGACAAACCTGTCGGAGAGAACCCAACAGCTTCCTCACTCTCAACGTCACAAAATATTAGCTCAAAGACTGTAACTTCCCAGTTTATTCGAAGACTGTTTCTCGCCCAGATATAGCAGCCCGAGGAGCTGCCCCAGTGCCTACAGACGAAGCCGGCGCAACGTATTTCGTTGAGTGCATCTCAGAGTTCGGACGTGAACAGGTACGTGAGTGCAGTTGAACTCCGCCGCTGGTCTCCTTTGCTTGCCCCCATTCTACGCGACAGCGGTCTCGTCGAAGCATCTGCCGTATCTGGCCTGGCTTGGTCTACCTAGTCTGCACTGATTCCGGTGCTCTGGTAGAACACCCAGACCGTGCGTGGCACTTTACCTTTCCTTCATGTTGCACCGCAGCCGCTCCGAAACTTGCACAAGCACCTGGTTCATCGTTGACTACCTAGTTCCTCGCTAACAACCGCAGCGTCAGGAATTCAGACAGCTTGGCCTAGCCATCATTTCACACTCAACCCAGGGACAGATCCAACTGCAGTGGCCATTCGAACACACCAGCACGGTGCCCTGAGGTCCGGGCCGTCGTCCGAGTCGAGATGCCGGGGTCCGGCCAGGGCAAGGACCCGAAGGACCCATCAACGCCGGTCCGTCGCAACAGCGTGCGTCAAGCCCGGCGACCCGCCCAATCACTCGTGCAGACGCCGCCCACGCCCAACACGATCAGAGATTCCTACACGACACCGGCTCGCGCTCGCTCATCGGCGCGACTGCGCCATATTGCGGATTCATCTCAAGATAGCGCAAAGACGCCGGTTCTGAGTACGAACCAGATGACCCGTGGGTCCCGATCTCGGCGACGGGGTCGTAGTGCCCCAAGCCAGTCCCAAGGTGACACCGTCGGTGGTCCCGCGACAAGGTTGAAGAGGTCCCGTCCGAGTATCAATTACGACGAAGCAACCTCATCGGGTGAGAGCTCCAACAACGAGACATCGTCAGATGAGGAGACTTCAGACACCGACAGGAAAGACCGAAGTGGCGACGACAATCAATCTCCCTCCACAGGCGAGACAGAGCGGAGGACCAGCGCCAGATTGCAAAAGGCCAAGATCTCTCCGAGCAGTCGTCGCCTTCCTGCTTCTCCACACGGCACACCAAAGCCACGCAAGGCACTGCGGCTACCGTCTGGGGAACGACGTGTTGTTCAGCAGCAAGCCACGCATCGGAAAACATCTGGCCCGGGCCGACCGGCCAGCAACGCCATCATACCGGACTGGCAGGGCTCTCTGCCACATCTGGTATGGGTGCAGATCTTGACATACGCCGCGTTGACTCCTGGGCCCTTCGAGATTGACGTGAGCTGTCTAATGAAACTAGCCAGGCTCTGCAAGGCCACCCTCGATCCGGCCATGACTGTGCTCTACCGAAACCCTCCGATAACCTCTGAACATAATTTGTTCACACTGATTACGCTGCTGCGACGACCACCTTCGCGGCTGATGTTCAACTACCGAGCGAGAATACGGAGCCTTCATCTTGACCTATCGGTCCTCTCTCTGACTACCAACACATACACCTCGTCCCAGAACCTCATTCAGAATCTGGCCCAGCTCAGTGATGTTGCCATCGTCCACCCTCTGGACAAGCCGCCGTATCGGAGCCTCGATGCCACCATCCGATGGCACTACCCCGAAGATTTGTTCCGGGGACTCCAAGTGGCAGAGGATGCGTCAGAGGCTCTGATGGACAAGACGAAGCCAACGAGGCTAACAAGCTGGACGTGGAACGAGCGGTTCGTAAAGCCCGGTACGCATGTGGAGGGCCTCGCTTCGATACGACAGATTCACTTGGGAGAAAACTTCAACTCTCTCCGACGAGTCAAGTTTGTCAACTTTCAGCTACCCTCCGTGCGTGACGGCGGGTCTGTCCGGAAATCTGAGGAAGCGTTCGCTGCGCTCCACGCCAAGGACCAGGAACACACGCAGCTCATGGCAGACGCATTGGCCGCCCTGCCACATTTGACCCATGTTGCATTCGAGTCGAGCACGTCGGTGAACACCGAACTCCTCCCGCTGCTGCCGCGCGGCCTGAAAAGCCTCGAGCTTATCAACTGCTGGGAGATCACATCGGAATCTTTTAGCTCTTTCCTCCTCACCCACGGCCACTCTCTAGAGTCTTTGGAGCTTCATTCCAACCAGGCGCTGAACCTGTCCTTCCTGACAACACTTGGGAAGGCATGCCCATGCCTGGCAGAGCTGCGGATGAATCTTCTCTACTACCGCCACCACGAGTTTCTTGACGACTCGGACCCCTTCTACGACAATCTGTTGTTGGAGCACGAAATTCCCAGCTGGCCTCCACGCTTGCGCGTGCTCGACATGGAGAACCTCCGAGGATGGAGCGCCGGTGCGGCAACGATGTTCTTCCAGTCCCTGGTCGACAGTGCCGCCAATCTCCGGGACCTCAGACATCTGTCCGTCAAAGCGATGATCGATATACCGTGGCGCGAGCGGAGTGGGATCCGTCAAGGCTGGCAGGACAAGCTAACCAAGGTCTTCCTTCGCCCGCTCGTACCCCCCGCACGTCTTACCAGCATACGCCGGCCCGCAGCAAAGGACTCGGCCAAGCAGAAAGTGCTTGCTCCTTCCGACAATTCATCCGCGGGCCCCTCGAGGCGCAGTAGCCGCCTGAAGGAAGACAGCGCCGCGGCCGAAGCACGAGAAGACATGCAAAGCCTCCGAAATCAGGTTCCATTGCCTGTCAGGACCTCAGGGCGCTCAGCGAATACACAGGCGGCTGATGACGAAGCCGACAGCAACAACGCGATTGTTGGCGGTCTCTGTGAGGTTGTGGAGATTGTCATCGACAACCAGAAGCCGCGAGAACAGCAATTCGGCATGGAGGACTTCCTCGACGAAATGGACACGTCGGGGTCAGAAGGGGATGCGGAATGGAACGGACGATGAGGCTCACTGGACATGGTCAGATTCTAAGATGCCCCCCTTGGTGCGAACATGCTCGATACCCATACATTTCGCGCTGTATTCTACTCCACTATAGCTTATACAGAAGCATTTCGCTCATAGCCAGTCACTAGTATCAAGCCCAGCGGCAACATCGCAACTTGACCACGGAAGTCATCAGTGATGCGGTGGTGTTTCATCTAAGCCCGTCGTATTTGTCTGGAAAGACTTGGAGGCTCTCACGGAATATTCAGGAGAGTCCTACTTACTTCCCGTCTGTCCCCATACCCTGGCTTAAGGGCATCTTTTCCCACCAGAACCGACACCTCTCGATCTCCAAGCTCGACAGCCTGCGCACACTCGTCGGGGTTCCCCGAGAACGCCCGCCCGCCCTCTCATCATTGCCTTGGCCAAACACCAGCACCTCTCCCGCCTCCGGCAGAGCACCCTCGGCAAACGGGCTGATGAACCGCGGCCAGTGCGTCCCCGTCGCCTCGTGGCTCGAGAAGACCAGGCTATCCTCACCAACGGGACTGGCGACGAACCGACTGAACAGCCCATGCATCATCTCCGAGACGTCCACCAGCCCATCATGGGCGCCCAGGCTCTTAACGTCACGAGCAACAACGTCGCCCTCGGATCCATGGTTAGCGGCGGCGAACGGCTCGCCCCTGGCGGCAAACTCATAGACGTAAACGGGCGTCCCGGCCTGTGCGTTCCGGTGTGCCGTGAGAAGAACAGGGGCAACGTATGCTTGGTCTGCGTATGCCGCAGCCAGTCGACAGAACTGGGGAGAGGTTCCTGGGGGTCGTGGGAGATATGCGTCACTTGGCGCGTCGGCGGGGTCAGGGTACAGCGCTGCCAAACGTTCGAGGTCGGCAGCGGATAGGCCGGGTATGAGAGTCTTGAAGAAGGCGTTGAAGTCCTCGGGCGTGGAAGCCTTAGTCTCGGCAAGGAAGATGGCGCCTTCGTGGGAGTTGAAGCCGGTGATGACAGGAATCAGCGCGCCAGATGGCGGTGACGACGTTGTGCGGTGCACGGGTATGTCGGGGATGATGCCTCCTTGGCCGTCGATGACGGGTTGGAAGGGCCAGCGGAGGGAGTTCTGGTTGGGGACCCAGACGGCGGCGGCAGCATCGAGGATGGATTTCAGGGGCATGGCCTGAAGTTGTTCGACTGTTTCTTCGGGCGTGAGCTGGAGAGATATGCTGCAGGAGCTGAGGAAATCCCGGAACTGGCTCTCCTGTCTCTCGTGCGTGGGTGCCAGGACGGAGCGAGCTGTGGAAGCGCCAGACTCGAGAATGGCCTTGTGGAACAGCAGTCGTGCCGGGTCTGCAGAGAGCATGTGGTGCCCGATCTACAGACATATGGTGAGTACTATGATCACGGGTAACTGCAAGTCTCCCCAGGGGACTTAAGACTCACGGAATGTGCTCCGGCGCTGACCCCCATGACAGTGACATTCTCAGCATCACCCCCAAAGGCATGTATATTGTCTTTCACCCACTCCAGGAGCGCCCTCTGGTCTCTCAGGCCCAAGTTGAGGCACCCCTCGCTCTCCCCGACGCCGGAGGAAAGGAAGCCCAACGGCCCCAGGCGGTAGTTGAAAGTGACAGCCACAATGTCCCTCGAAGCGTGTCCAACAAAACTCGCCATATCCCTCTCCGCGCCTTTGCCAAAGTTGAAGCCTCCGCCATGAACATAGACTACGACAGGCAACTTCAAATCGGCGCCGCTGTCCGTGACTGGGCGGAAGATATCTGCATTCAGACAGTCTTCGGACACGCCCCAGCCCTCGGCTTCATCCATGCTGCTCGCAAACGTCGGACACAGTGGCCCGTGTCTGGTCGCATCGAACGACTTAGTCCCTGGAGGAACAGGACTTGCCGGCCTGAAGCGGCCCTCGGGGGTTGCAATTCTGGCATAGGGGATTCCCCGGAATGCCTCGACTGCTTTTGGGAGCCCGGGGCGGTCGGCATCAGCTGTGAGAAGCAGGCCACGATAAGTGCTCTGGGGCAGCCGGATTGTCGGACCGTCCTTCATGTTGGCTACGTTCAAGTTTGCTGAGTGATTGTGATGGCCGTGGGACGAAGAGAAGCAGGTCGAGTAGCGTCGTCAGCACAGCCTACGAGAGCTAAACAGCACTGAGGAGCCTCGGCATCTACTAGTATAGCCGGCACCTCATCGAATCACCCCGCATATTGCCCAACTCGCATCTGTCATCACTACCAGCGAGACTTTGCCCATTTCCAATACTTTATAAAGTACGTGATTGCTGTCAGCAGAGTAAAGACATATAGTACAGTACGAACAGAGCGACAGACGAAGTTCAATGTGCCGCGACGCCTGCAACCGAATGCCACCCCATCCCTGACACAATCCAATCCAAATAAACTCCTCCAGTGCGTGCGTGCTACCCCTTAGGAAAAGAAGAAGAACGGGAACTTCCCGAGCGCCAGACGACCCGACGCTTGATAGTAAAACACATAAGATATGGAAAGACTGCCCTCCGGCCTCACATGGAAGCCGCAACCTTGTCACCCAAGGTCGCCGTCGAGATCCGACGTCGTTGCTGCTCCCTAAACTCGCGGCCGGCCTGTCGACCTTGCTCGGCGGCGAGGTCGCGTGCCGCCTTAGCAGCCATGCTACGCTGCCGCCGCTCCTGCTCCCGTACCGCGACATACGAGTTGTCCTGATCGTACAGTTCCTTTCCCCGAAGCCGTTGACGCTCGACAACCTCGTGAGGCACAGGGGTCCGTTTTGCGCCCGCACTGCCCGTCGATGCTGACGTGTTCCGGCTACTCTGGGACTCGTCCGTCCCCGTCGTCCTGCCGCGTGAAGCCGTACTGGCCGTGCTGGCATTGCTAATGTTGCTTGCCGATTTCCGCAGAGATGGGCGAGATGAGAGCCCGATGACCGACGTCCGCTTGGAAGCTGCCGCTACCGGCTCCGCAGCCGCCTGTCGCGGTCGTACAGGATCCTGGCTGTCCTCGCTCGACGCCTTCACGCGTCGGGCACGGCTCGCAGCCGTCTCTCGGGGATAGTTTGCCGGCGTAGCGCTACTGCGAATAGGCGCCGCCTTGAACTCACGCCTTTTTCGTTCCTCCTCGGCCTCTTTCTGGAGCATCTTCTCATGCTGCTCCTTCTTCCGACGGGAGATGGCCTCGCCGGGCAGCTCGAACCTCGCAACGGTCGGCGCCCTCAACGACTTTGCCCGCTGGGGCATGGCAGATGCCGGGGTCGCTGGGGTTGCCTGAGCAGATCGTCGCAGTTCGCGTTGCTCCTTGAGGCGTCGAGCCACCGCCTCACCCGGGAGCTCAAACGTCGGCTTCGTTGGCTTCGCTGATGTGGCCGGGCTGTTTGAGAAATCTTGGCCCGAGAGTTGTCGTGTGGCAGCCGGCTTCCTGTTTGCTGGTGCTGTGCCCTGAACATGCGGCTTGGTGCGGGCATCTCCTTCTCTTATGTTCATGGATGCTGATCTCCAGAGTGACGGTCGCGACTGCGTTGGTTTGACCCGGACCGATGCGGACTTTGACTCCACGCCGGTCACGGTTCCAGAGAGACCTGATTTGGCAAGCCGGCCACCCACCGCTGGGGACTGACGTGTCTCGCCCGTGGAGTTGAGCTTTCGGACTTGAGAGGCATCATGCAGTGCCTCGAGATCATCCTCGAGTTGATCGAGGGCCTCCACCGAGTCCTCAATGCGGCCTGGGGAGCTGCCCTTAGAAGAAGGGACCAATGATATCTGACCAGGCGCTATGGTAATTTCGACAACAGCATCGTCCTCCACGGGTGAGGCACATGGAATAAAGAGATCGATAACATCTCCGTCGGCCTTGCCGGCGACGGGTGGCGAGGTCAACCTCACGATGGGCTCTGAGGGGGCCATGTCGCTGTTCCGGTCGTCAAGCCAGGACGAGCCGAGCTTACTTGCATTACAGGTAGGCCGAAGCTCCGTCGCAAGGAGCCTGAACACCTCCGAGCAGGTACCGTCTCCTCCAAGGTTCTGTGGCTGCTTCAGCAGGTTGCACCCATACTAGTGGTGTACGACCGCGGGTCGGGTGGTGCGCGTGTGATGCGAAGGGCTGAGATCGTGCGTTGTATTGAGGATCCAATCGAAGAGGCCGGCCAGGTGTCTTTGGAGTATCGCGGTTTCGCTATGGGCCTGAATGGACCGGACGGGGTTGATGATGGGTTCTGTGGTGCAGGGCACACAGGTCAGACTGGGCCTCTCCAAGCTTTAGGGTGGGTAATGAACACGGCTCGGGGTCAACCTACCTGGGGATGAACGTGGGGTAGGACAGTAGAGATCCGGGTCCTCGTCACTGGTCTCGCAGTCTTCCTTGATGACGGAGAGCTCCTCGATAAGACAGTCTGTGTCGACGGAGGAGTGGGCTGGACGGCGCTGTGGAAGTTGTTCAATGTGCGAGCGAAGCTCATCGAGTCCCAGAACCGGGACCCCGGGGTAGCTCTTTATCGGAGTCGGGGCACTCGACGCCATTGTTTGATTAGTTCCGTTGACGATGACCGGGGTGCGAAATTGGGTTCCCATTTCGGCGGAGTTGGCGGTGGTGGTGTTAGTACAATTACTCGTACGTGTACAGTGTAGAAAATGGTGATGAACTCGTGCTGTGCCGATATCAAACCATGAGACGAGGCGGAATCGAGTGAAAGCTGGCTATCGATGCCCTACTTGCAATGTTGTGATGCAGACGAGAGGTCCGGGGATGAAGCGGTTTTGAGGGCGCGCACACATGGGCTGAAGTTGCTGTCACGCAGCTTGCATGTGCCCACGGTGGATTCCTTCTCGCCAGCAGAACCCCATGCACCATCCAGGCAGGTGCCTCGGCAGGGGACCAACAACGGGATGAGGTGATCTGCAGGGTCCATGATTCCTTCCATTGAAGATGTTGTAGAACAGGTCATATTGTCGTGACGATGCAAGGCCTGCCTACCTAGGTACTACGGCACTCGTAGGTCCTTCCTTCCATGCTGTAGGTACGTACCTACGAGGTAGCTACCCTGAAGACCAATGTTGCACCTACGTATCTCGCGTTGCGATTGAGAACCTCGAGGCCATGAACTGTCCGCTGGCCCTGGAAAGCATCGCCCGCTCGTTATGGGCTCGATCGTCAAGCCTCCACCCCTGAAGAAGTTGGGCATGGCAGCTAGAGGCAGTGCGGTTGAGTTGATGGTGCGATAACACAACCCTGCTTCGAGCGCACCAAATGCCACTGCTAGCGATTCGCCCGCCATACATATACTCTCGTCCTGAGCACCAGGGTAATCTGTAACGGAGTTTCGCCAGTCTTCAGCGCCGTGGCACCGAGGCTGCCAAATGCGCTAGTGACCACTGCACCAGGGACACAGGGCTTTGCCGCGGCTGAGGTGCGGCGTGAGCATGTCCTCGCTTCCAATCAGCGAAGACGTGGAATGCGATGCCAGCCCTAGCAATGGCAGTGCGCAACGGGGTCGTTTGCCGGCGGGAGATTCCCACGTATACCGGCAGGACGGGAACTGAGTCTCTCTTCCATCCCCGAGGGAGTCAGGGAGACGTGATGATCCAGTGTTTTGGGTCTGTTGACGACGAGTTCCAAGCAGGGAGCTATATCCGCCTGGCTTGGGACGGTAACAGAACTCCGCCCGGCGTCGAGTTGCCTGAGGCATTGTTTGGTATTCCGCTGCATATATGTGCCGACGGGCGCATTTCCAACTTGGACATGGCGGTTGTGCGCCATCAGGGGCTTCTCTTCTCGGCCTCCTGCTCGGCCAGCTCGGCTTGAGCTTGCAGGGATGGAGCGTGCTCGGTCGGGATACGGACGAGAGTCAGGGGCAGAGGAGGGGCAGTTGGGTCTTGCTCGGCGGGAGCAGACGGAGGTGTGTTCGCGTTGGGCTTTGCAAGTTTTGCTGTGAAGGTTGCAGGTTCAGCCCGGCTCTTGATCTCTCCCACGCTCCGAAGGGGGCCAGTGCATAAGCAGGTACTTACCTGACGCCATGTTGATAGCACCAAGCACATTATGCCAGTTGCCGATAACGGTAGCAATTGCTGTGTGGGTTCTTGTCAGTGGCTTGAGGCGTCCGAGCTGCGGCCGGAGCCTCAACGTACCTTCTGTGCCGTCGGATAGTGTTGATAGCTGCTGCTCGAGAGCCTCCATCTGGGAGGCAACCGCAGCGCTCATGTCCCGCAGCTGCTTCAGACTCTGAAGCTCTGCTTTCTTTTCTTCAATCCGTGCGATCAAAGCCGGCGAGGGGCCACCGGAGTTGGAATTTGAAGCGCCTGGCATTCGAGGTGGCATTGATCGTGTAGGGAAAGACATGACGACGGGCGAGTGTATCCAGTTGATATGATTGCGACACTGGTGAGAGGTCCTGCGGGTGCTGAATAGGCCTGCTGGTGACGGAAAACGGCGACGAAATGGCTTTGTGATTTTGTTGCGATTGTTGATACACCTCAGTCGGGGTCAACATGGCGGGGTCGTGTCACTTGCACAACTCGAACGCTGCTCTGTGACTGCACCAAGTGTGGACGGGAATCCTTGGATGCTCGTGGTGGGCTGGTGGGGTCCTGTGGTGAGCGGACTTGACCCGCCGCGCCCCCAGCAACCAATGCACGCATCGCCCACCACTGTCACCGTCGGCGCTAGTCCAGAAGTGGGCATCAGTAAACAACCCGGGGTGCCGCCTATGAAATTTGTCCCCAACCACCGTCACCGCTTCCCGCAAAGACAACTTCTACCTACCATTTTCGACACACCAGAACACACCCATTCCGAAGCTCGCTCAGGCTGCAGTTCCTCAGTCACGATCTGTCGCACTTTGGGGCAAAGTTCTGCGGTCAAGCAGACGTGAGCCCGTGTATCATCATACATCTCGCACTCTCCAACCCACCCAACCCACCCCATCTGTCCCTCCGACAACACCAACATGAGCCATGGCCCGCCTCAATGAACCACCGCCGCCCATGGACGGCTCAGATATTCGTGAGTTGAGACTCTTGTGAACCTTTGAGCATCGTCCATAGGCTGACTGTTGGATGTCAACCCGCAGTGCGCAAGAAGCTGTTGCGCCAGAATAGGGACCTCGCAAAGTCCAACGCCACCCTGACCATGCGCATCCGTGTGCTGGAGCAAGAAAAACAACACCTCATCTGCCAGAAGCTCGAGCTCGCAAGCCGTGTCCTGGAGCTGGAGCAGAAGCTGGAGCGCAATGCCACCCAGCGCATCGCCGACCAGGCCCTGGAGATTCGTGCGAAACTGGAGGCCCAGCTGGCCGACTGCATGTACCTCCTGAGCGACCTTGGCCAGGAACCTCCTCGAAAGCGCAGACAACCCGCAAGCCCCCGCTCTGGCAAGGCCTCTAGAATGCGCCTTAGCATCACTCATCGCAGCCCCCCACGCCGCCGCATTATAGAGTCCGAAGAGGAGGCCGAGCTGCGCGCCATGTCTGAAGGGCGCCTGGTGCCCATTTTCGAGTCCCAGCATGCCTCGAGGCAGACCCTCAAGTGAGTTGCGCCCCTGCCGCTCCTGTCGTTAGCGCCTTACTGATGGCTAATGTTTCGACAGCCCCGAACAGATTCAAGCCCTGTGCTCAGCAGCGGCCGACTCCAGCAACCTGACTGAATCCCCAGAGCTTGGTCCTCCCCCTCTGTCCCGATTTGTCGACACAGACGCTGGGGCTCTCATGCCGCCACCACAGCAAAGCTCACCCTCCCCAACCCGGACTTCCGAACCCCCCGCCCAAAAAGAAGAGAAGCGCCTCCCATCGCCACTCGCCAGTCCCGTCAAGTCTGCAGAGACAAAGGCGGAGACCACGGCACCCGAAGTAGCGCGACCCAAATCCCCAACTCCACAGCCCGCACCGAAGCAACCTACCGTCACGGCACCCGATGCGCTGAGAACTGGCTCCAAACGAAAGTTCGCCAATAATGATTCCAACGCCCAAGACCCGAGCATGTTCGTCTCCGAACTGCCCCAATCCCGCGCCACCGCTGCCATACGTAGCGAGAGGAAGAGCAAACCACTCAAAGAGTTGACAAGTCTGCGCCGCGAGGCCCAGGCAAAGCAAGCAGCGCCGTGTGGTGAAAACAGGAAGCCATTGTCAGCCAAAAGCACAAACGAGAACATGGAGTCTCCCAAGAAGGTTTCGAAACCGCCAGCGTCCGCGCCGGCCAGTCCCAGCAAGGCCGGGAAAGCGAAAGGAAGAGCGCGCGATATCGACACTAGGTTGCAGGGCAAACTACCAGACCCGGTAGTGATTCAGTTGCCGATGGATCCTCCGACGCTGCCAACGCCGGTCACAACGGTGATCTCAGTAGAGGAGGTCCAACCGACGAAGGCCGAGCTTCTTTCTCCAGGCCCGCCGACTCCTACCCCTTCGGCGCCTCAAGCTCACGATACGCCACCTCCAGCAGACATTTCGGCTATGGGCGAGACCGCAAGACCGAGCCGTAGATCACGCGCTTCTGTCAGCTACGCCGAGCCCAACCTTCGAGATAAGATGCGTCGCCCCACGAAGGAGCTTTTTGATGCCGTCACGGGAGACGGACGTAGCAAATCACGGCACTCGACCTCCAGGGTGGACGATGTTCTTACTGCATCGACACCGGGATCTTCGACATCTCATCACGCGGTCGCCACATCCCTGGCGATGCCCGCGAACCCAAGGACGACTGGTGAGCACGGAGCTCGCAGCCCACTGGCGCAGAAGACACCAAAAGAATCAGATCGGACTCCACGGGGGCCGGCGATGTCCACGGTGCAAGACGTTACAGGCCAAGGTCCCGTGCAAGCCGGACCTGGGTCCAGGCGGGAGCACGTGTCCAAAGCACCTACGACAAGCGACCCTTATGATTTTACAGCTTCGTCGCCGGACAGCGAAGGGCCGGCCGCACCTATCGAAGACCTGAAGCCGGCGAGACGACAGTCCAAATCATCAAGACGCCTCTCCTCCATGGCAGATGGGGACTTTTCACTCGACAGCACGGAGACCAAGCAGAAGCCCAAGTCTACAGCGGGCAAGAAGCGGGCATCCATCGCGCACCAGCGTGCTGACCGCGGCCCTGCTGTCGAGGTAGAGGCCGAGACGATGGGCACCACCAGAGGAGATGCGGCTCCTAGGGCCATGGTCACTGGCAGGAGGAGGAGCACGATGGTATGACCAGCGCGAAGTATTTGATGTAATGACGCAGCCCTTCAGCAAAGGGTGTTCTCGGAGTTGGATGCCTACCTTTTAGAATTGTGGCCGCCTTTCCTACGTTTGGAGCGGCCAAGCAACAGCGTCTCATTTGGGCCAGCCTGTCTGTTGTTGCTCTGAAGATACCACCCTTGTTTCCCAGCTTTCCTGTTACTGTCCCGGCGTGAGCGTCAGCTAGCGAAATGAGGGCATCCAATCGAAGTCATTTGGTTTGTCGGAGAAAAAGTTGATATGCATTAAGTGCTGCAAAGGAGTTCCGCCACCATCCGCCTCAAATGTCGACACTTCAAGTCGTCTCGTCTGCCCCGCTGGTCGGTCATCATCACCTCGATGGGGAGGGAGGTCATGATCCGCCTGACGGCTCGACAGGCTTGGTGTACGTGACCTTTTCCACCGCAACGCTCTCATTACCCTTGTCGTCTTTCCGCAGCTGGTAGACGTAGAGTGTGAGCGAGATGCCCTGGACCTAGACGGAGGATCCGTGTTAGAAGATGGTCACAGCGATGCCGGTCCTGGCGTACGCCGAGTACTCACGTCCATCAGGCAAAAGCTCGGCACGGGCTCTTCTCCGTCCTTGCCCCATCCCACCGCGAATGCGCCAGTGGCGCTGCCGGGGTTGACGAAGAACTTGTCCATGTACTCGAAGGCGTCGAAACGGTGGGTGCCGCCTCCCCAGCAGAGCACGTCCACGTCGAGCTTGTTCGCCTCGGCCAGGAGCAGGTCGGGTTCGGAGGAGACGAGGGTGAAGCCTTCGAGGAAGCCGATGCGCAGGGAGCCGTGGGTGACGACCTGGGTCAGGGGGAGACCGGCGGCCTCGACATCGTAGCGGCCCTTGACGATCTTCAGGTCGGGCGCAATGGTGCGCAGGTATTCGTACGTGTGGCGGTCGGTGAGGTTTCCGAGGCAGAGGGTCTGGCCGATTTTGCCGGGCGCGAGCAGCTTCTTGAACTGTGGAGGTGGAGAGAGGTTAGCTGTGGCCGGATTGCGTCGCGAAGGATCGGAGAGCATGGCGGACCTTTGCGGGGATGTCGAGGGCGCGATCCGGGATATGGAGGTCTCCGATGACAAGTATCAGGAAGGCCATGGTGACGAGATCACTGCACGCTGGCGGTTACGAAGAACGAGAGCGCTGGAAGGAGAACACAAGGGCTGCGTCTCGGTGTTCGGGTCGTTGAAGTTGACTTGGAGGAGCTTCAGGAGCTTGCCTGGAAAGCAGCTGGAGCTGTCAGGCCGGAAGGCTGGGGGTTGGTGACGGGCGACCCCGCGGACTTGTACCTCTCCGATGCAGGAGCTGCTGAGCCGGGATTCGTCTTGGAAAGCTGAATCGGACGCGATACTCCAGGTGAGCTGAAGTCGTCGAGTTCGAAAGGGCGTCGTGGGTGTAAGTCGGTCAGACACCAGCGCATATACACCTCCCGCATTACCAGGTGCCAGTGCAAGATGCAGGTGGTAGCGCGATGGTCGCATGCGTTACGTCAGCAAAGGTTGTCATGGTGGAGCTGGGGATACAGGCACTGAACGACATCCATTGACATCCATGGAGTGTTGCTTCGATGGAGCTACGATGACAGCCATCGAGTCGCCAAATGAGATCATATGCATCTTTTACAACAAAAAATGGATTGATTCCCTTCCGAACATTGACGAGCACGCCGCCGCCCTCGACTTCGGAGCCAGTCTTCATACAGCTGTGGACCTTGTGAGGAAAGCCAAAAGGCACACAGGTACCTGGTATAAAGAAATGGAAGCATTCGTATCACAGACGCTCCATTTCGTCTTTTCAGGACACCAGCAGTGACATATCAACAGGCGATGTCAACGGCATAATGTTGTTGGACAGGCACATTGGCCACGGTGCCACACACTGCGCCACATCAAGATGGACAGCAGCGGGGAGCTCGAGTCAGCACCACGACCCAATGCCTGCAAGAATGCTCAAGCTGTCCGCGGGGCTTGCCGCCCGAGATGAGGGTCCTTCAATCCAGAGAGGTTCAGGCTGCGGCGGTGACCTCCGCAGTCCGCTTCTTCATGATTCCCCACCGTGCATTAGACACTTGAATGCCGAGTTTCCTCCGTTCGCGAGGCTCCGGGTAACGGACGTGCCCGCGCGTGTTCAAAATCACGCCTTGGCCGATGATGATTGTCCCAATTGCAGAGGGAGACCAAAAATCTTGAGCCAGTTTGCCTCTTCAACCCCCAGAACTCACCGTCGTGACAGCTCATTGGGCCGGCCCCTGGAAACCTATCCAGATTCAACCACTGGACCGAGCTCTCTCCCCCACGGACTTCATTCCTGACGTCCACTGTCCCCCCTCTTCCTCCTCTCAGCCTCCGCCTGTTGGCCAAACACAACCAGCTCCCGCCCGCCCCTTCGCTTTCGACCCGGCCGAACTCCAACCTTTCCATCCAATCGACGCTCCAGCTCGCCCGCCCAAACCCCCGATCGGCTAGCTTCCGTGTCATCGGCACAGAGTCCCGGCGCGTCGGCAGGAGTCCCGCTCCGTCACAGTCTCAGTCTCTCTCCAATGCATACCGTCTTTAGACGCCTCCCGCTCCGCACTATTCGACCTGAGGGGATGACTCTCCACACGCTTAAGAACCCCTCATCAGCCAGGATCTCGCTGGTTGCGGGACACCTCGGCTCGTCTCCGACCTCTACACCATCCACGTCACAGCTTGTAAGATACCCCTCTACACACCTATCTACCTTCCTACCACCACCTTCCCTTGCTATATAGCTTTCCCCGGACTTCACACACTCAGCTCACCCCGTGTTTCTTCCCCCGTCAAACAGCCTAGGCCCCATTCCACCATGTCCACCCAACCTGAACACGCCGCCCTGCTCATCCCGGGCCCCATTGAGTTCGATGATGCCGTCCTCCATTCCATGAGCCACTACAGGTAAGCAGGTACCCCCCTTCCCTCTCCTCTTATCCGTCCCGACTGCGTCATTCGGCTGAAGCTGACCCCTGAGCGACCCAACAGCGAGAGCCATGTCGGCCCCGCATTTGTAGCTACCTTTGGCGAGACCTTGTCCATGCTCCGGAAGCTCTTCCAGACTTCGCATCCCGGCTCGCAACCCTTCGTCCTGTCAGGCTCTGGTACCCTCGGCTGGGACCTCGTCGCCGCAAACCTCGTCGAGGCCAATGAGGACGTCCTGGTGCTTTCCACTGGCTACTTCGGTGCTGGCTTCGCCGACTGCTTCAAGACGTACGGCGCCAACGTCACGCAGCTGACCGGCCCCGTCGGTGGCAGGCCGCAGCTCCCCGAGATCGAGAAGGCCCTGTCGGAGAAGAAGTACAAGGTCATCACCGTGACTCACGTCGACACCTCTACCGGTGTTCTCAGCGAGCTCAAGGAGCTCTCCAAGCTTGTGCACAGGGTCTCTCCGGATACCCTGCTCATCGTCGACGGCGTGTGCAGTGTCGCTTGCGAGGAGATCGCTTTTGACGAGTGGAAGCTCGACGGCGTTGTCACCGCAAGCCAGAAGGCCATCGGCTGCCCCGCTGGTCTGTCCATCTCCATGTTCAGCGAGAGGGCCATGTCCGCCTTCCAGAACCGCAAGACCCCCGTGCCGGCCTACTTCGCCTCCATGAAGAACTGGACACACAGTGCGTGCCACTCGGTCCCCCTTTGTGATGCCCCGACGAGACTGACCCTTCCTTCCAGTCATGCAAAACTACGAGGCCAAGAAGCCCTCGTACTTTGCGACGCCATCCCCTCAGCTGATCCGGGCCCTTCACACCGCCCTCACCCAGATCCTGCAGAAGCCCCTGGCGGAACGGTTCGCCCGCCATGCGGAGGTCTCCGACAAGATCAAGCAGGCCGTCGCCAACCTGGGTCTTAAGCTGGTGGCCACCAAGCCCGAGGACCAGGCCCACGCCATGACCGCCATTTACCTGCCTGAGACAGTCAAGGCTGCCGAGCTGCTGCCCGTTCTCGCAAGGAAGGGTGTCGTCTTCGCCGGCGGCATCCACAAGGAGATCGCGCCCAAGTACATCCGTTTCGGCCACATGGGCGTCTCAGTGGTAAGTCGATGTCCCTTCCGAGCCCCGCACGCCGGCCGAAAGATACACCAGAGCCTTGCTAAATATGACTGCAGACCGACCCCAACAGGAAGGAGATCGATAACGCGCTCAAGGCGCTGGAGGAGGGGCTTACGCATCTGGGTTATCAAAAGGCATAGAACAGCCACGGAGGGCCGTGAGCGAGTAAATAGAAACGACATGCCTCGAATCTGGCCATGTGCGAACGTGTAGAATAGAACGGCACAGGTACACCGGGAGGCCTGGACATTCCGTGGATTCAAGATGTTCGAGATTATTCCAGTGGCTTCTCTTGATGTGTGGGGTTATTTGGTTGCTGTGCTGGCAGGGCCCAAGCTTTCCTGCCAACCTTCGGTGCAGATGCTGCAGCTGCAGGTGCCGTTATAAGGGCGGGTGCCAGTGACGGTTTGCCGCCACCAGTTGGCTAGTCGTAGCAGCCAAGGGCGCAGATATCTTGCGCCGATTGAAAGCTGGGCAAAAGTCGGGCATCTTGAACGAATGGAAGAGCATCGAGATGCGTGGGATGGCGTACAAGTAGAAGTACCGGTACCCGGTGCGTCACCAGAGCCGGGGGCCACAGTCCGCCGTCCGGCAGCCGCGGCGCGCTGGAACCAATGGAAGATGCACCTGCGCGGGAGCTTGGAGGGGCCATCCTGTCGCGTCCAGCCTCAGCTGGTCAAAGCTTCCGAAGGTACCGCTACTTTTCTGGTGGAGTCCGACAGCCTGGCTGACAAAATTGGTTAACCCCCGCCATCTCTCTTCACTGTTACCTCGATCGATACCTACCTGCCTCAATCCCATGCTCCCTCTCCCCTCCCGCTCGTAGACTTTCTCCTCTCGCAACCGACCGCTTCCACCGCCGAAACTCCACCGACAGGATCGAGCTTTTCCCGTGCCTCGCCCTGTGGACTTTGCCCGCGCTTTCCTTGGGCCTTTCCGCCGCTTCAACGCGCCGCATCAGGTGACCCCGCCTGGCTGCCCTTCGCGCCGCCATCCACCACCAGCCTTGCCCATATTGCCCGCCTCCGCCTCGCCTCGCCCTGCTCATCCCGCCCGCCCGCAACACCCCCTTCCCCGAGGAAGTCAAGCCCGGACGGCCGACGACTTCTTCCGAATACACAAACACCGACTGCACCTTGCACTTCGCAGCCTTCATACTACTACACCCCCGCGCGCGCAACCGATACCACCACTCCGATGACGATCACGCTTCCGGAGCTGGACAACATTGTCCGCACCTTCTACTCAGAAAAGGATCAGGCGCTGGTTAGAAATCCCACGTCCTTGTCTCCAGCTTCCTCACGGTTGCTAATAAACCCAACAACAGCGAAAGCAAGCAGACGCTGCTCTGAACCAGGTACGACGGACCCAGACCTCTCCCGCACACCGACGAACCCTTTTAACCGTCTTTACCACAGTTCAAGGAGGACCCCGATGCCTGGCTTCTCGTCGATAAGATCCTGAGTGATGCCACCGTCCCCGAGACCAAGTGTACGTGCCTGTCTGCCCCTCTCTTCGCGTAGTAGTAGCAGTAGCTCTGACCAGTGGGCAGTCATCGGTTTGACCGTGCTCGACAATGTCATCCTGACGAGATGGAAGGTGCTCCCCAGGGAGCAGTGTGTTGGTAAGTCAACTATCACCGACTGGACCCTCCGTTGTGATACCCTCGCTGACCCTCCGCTCCAGGAATCCGCAACTTCGTCGTCCAGTTCATTCTCCAGCTCTCTAAGGACGAGGCGACCATGAAGTCGGAGAGCACGCTGCTCCACAAGCTCAACCTCGTCCTCATCTCGATCCTCAAGCAAGACTGGCCTCACAACTGGCCTACATTCATCAACGAGATCATCACCGCTTGCCACTCCAGCCTCTCGGTCTGCGAGAACAACATGCATATCCTCAAGCTCCTCTCCGAGGAGATTTTCGACTTCTCCGCCGATCAGATGACCTCCACCAAGACCCGAAACCTCAAGACCACGATGTGCAACGAGTTTTCGCAGATCTTCCAGCTGTGCCAGGAGGTGCTCAGCTCGGCGACGCAGTTTAGTTTGATCAACGCCACCCTCGAGACCCTCCTGCGCTTTTGCAACTGGATCCCGCTTGGCTACATCTTCGAGACTCCCCTTATCGACACGCTCCGCACGCGGTTCCTCCCCCAACCCGAGTTCCGCAACGTCACTCTTCAGTGTTTGACCGAGATTGGTGGCCTCCAGACTGGCGGCCCAGGACAACCTAACTCGTACGACGAGCAGCTGGTCAAGATGTTCACCGAGGTTCTCACTACCATCTCCACCATTATCCCCATCTCTATGGACCTCAAGTCCACCTACCCCAGCAGCAACTCCAAGGACCAGGAGTTTGTCCAGAACCTGGCTCTATTCCTGTCGAACTTCTTCGGCATGCACTTGAGCGTGAGATGACCATCATTTCGCAAATGACTGCGCAGCAGCTGACACGATTATAGCTAATCGAGAACCTCCCTAACCGGGATTATCTCACCCACGGCCACTTCTACCTGGTCCGGATTTCGCAGATCGATGATCGGGAGATCTTCAAGATCTGTCTCGACTACTGGCTTAAGGTCGTTCAGGAGCTGTATGACGAGATGCAGCAGCTTCCCATGAACGACCTCAACCCAATGCTGGGCATGGGCGGTATGGCCGCTGCTGGCGCCGGCGCCCCCAATCCCGGCATGCTCGAGAACTACCCGCTTCGGAAACACAAGTACAAGGAGGTCCTTTCCAACCTCCGCCAGGTCATGATCGAGAGGATGGTCCGTCCCGAGGAAGTCCTCATCGTCGAGAACGACGAGGGCGAAATCGTCCGCGAGTTCGTCAAGGAGAGCGACACTGTACAGCTGTACAAGACCATCCGCGAGTGCCTGGTGTACCTGACGCACCTGGACGTCCTCGACACCGAGAGCATCATGACGGAGAAGCTCGCTCGCCAAGTCGACGGCTCCGAGTGGTCATGGCACAACTGCAACGTTCTGTGCTGGGCCATTGGTTCCATCTCGCTGGCCATGAATGAGGAGACCGAGAAGAGGTTCCTCGTTACCGTTATCAAAGATCTTCTCGGACTGACCGAGATGAAGCGTGGTAAGGACAACAAGGCTGTGGTGGCCAGTAACATCATGTACATTGTGGGACAGTACCCCCGGTTCCTTAAGGCACACTGGAAGTTCCTCAAGACCGTGGTCAACAAACTCTTTGAGTTCATGCACGAGTCGCACGAAGGTACGATCCCCCGAACCCCAGCCCAGACCCTGACCCTCTTGCTGACGTGAAGTGCAGGTGTTCAGGACATGGCTTGCGATACGTTCATCAAGATCGCCAGGCAATGCCGTCGCCACTTCGTTGCGCTGCAGCCGAGCGAGACTGAGCCCTTCATCGAGGAGATTGTGCGCAACATGGCCAAGATCACATGCGATCTCACGCCCCAGCAGATCCACACCTTCTACGAGGCCTGCGGCTACATGGTCGCGGCTCAGGGCAACAAGCACCAGCAGGAGCGCCTTCTCGCGGACCTGATGGCCATCCCCAACGCCGCCTGGGATGAAGTGATCAAGATGGCGAACCAGGATCCGACCTTCCTGGAGAACGCCGAAACCATTAAGATCATCGGCAACATCATGAAGACAAACGTGTCCGCCTGTTCCTCGATCGGATCATACTTCTACCCGCAGATCGGCCGCATCTTCCACGACATGCTGCAGATGTACCAGGCGACGAGCCAGCTCATCTCGCAGGCGGTGCAGAACCAGGGTGAGATCGTCACCAAGATGCCCAACGTCCGAGGACTGCGGACTATCAAGAAGGAGATCCTCAAGCTGGTCGAGACCTACGTGGAAAAGGCCGAGGAACTCAACGCGGTGCGCCAGCAGATGGTGCCTCCTCTTCTGGAGGCCATCCTCACCGATTACAACCGCAATGTGCCGGGTGCTCGTGACGCCGAGGTTCTCAGGGCCATCACCGCCATTGTCACCAAGCTTTCTGTGAGTATACCCGGACCGACGACAGCGTGGTGCATGCTAACGAGTGGCGCAGAACCTGATGGAGGATCAAATTCCCGGCATCATGGAGAACGTCTTTGAGTGCACTCTGACCATGATCAACAAGGACTTTTCCGAGTTCCCCGAGTTCCGCGTGGAGTTCTTCAACCTCCTCCGCGCCATCAACCTGCACTGCTTCCCTGGTGAGTAGCCGTGCACACAACCCAGCCCCCGAATGATCTAGCTAACAATGTCATCCAGCCCTCCTGAAGCTTGACAACCACCAGTTCAAGTACATCATCGACTCGTGCACCTGGGCGTTCAAGCACAACAACCGTGACGTCGAGGCTGCCGGTCTGAGCATGTGCCTGGAGCTGATTAACAACATTGCCGAGACGGACGTTCAGACGTCCAATGCGTTCTTCCAGCAGTTCTTCATTTCCATCCTTCAGGACGTCTTCTTCGTCCTCACCGACTCGGATCACAAGGCCGGATTCAAGACGCAGTCTATGATCCTGATGAGACTCTTCTACTTCGTCCACCCGGCCGACGGCACGACGCCCAAGATCCAGGGCCCCATCTACCCTCCCGACCAGGCCCCTGGCGGGACACCAAACAAGGAGTTCCTCGGCACATTTGTGGCGAACCTGCTCCGCACCGCCTTCTCCAACCTGCAGCCGTATGTCTTCCATTCCAATGCCAGCTGACAGGTATGAATCGATGGCTAACTATGCTTTCAGGGCTCAAATCTCAAGTTTCGTGGAGGGTCTTTTCCTTCTCAACACGCAGTACGACAAGTTCCGCCTGAACCTGCGTGACTTCTTGATCTCGCTCAAGGAGTTCGCTGGCGACAATGCCGAACTCTTCTCGGTCGAGAAGGAGCAGCAGGAGAGAGATGCCAAGGCTGCCGACTTTGAGCGCCGCGGCAAGATCGGAGGTCTGCTGAAGCCCTCTGAGCTGGAGGACGACGAGCTATGACTGGCCCAGGAGCTGAGAACAGAGTACGCCCCGGACATTGCGATTGGCGCAGGCCAAGAGCCCCAGTCAGGCGCCGCCTTCGACGAGTGGGAGCTATACGGAGTTTGATGCCGCAGCTGCTCGGGGCATCATCAACGGCCCTGCAGTGTCAACCGGTTCCTCATCCTTTCTCCTACGTCATTCCGAGAGCGTGGAGCTCGTATCGGCTGAGCTTGGAGCCCGCACGACACGACACAGCGGTGACCAGCGCCTGCCTGGCAGCACCTTTCATCGCTTGCAGAATGCTCTTACTTTTCACATTCTTCTCCTTCACTCCTTGGGCGATGGAAAGCTTGGGCAGCGAATGGGACGTCGTCTCGGTAGGTAGGTTTGGTGCCCGTGGAGGGAGATATACGTCTTTGTGTGTTTTTCGACGGCGAAAGCAAGGGGATGATCCAAGGGGCATGGGTGGCTTCGCAGTATGCGCCATGGCTTGGCAACGTGTAAATGAACAACAGCGATGCATGTGTCGTGTCAAACGACGCCCGCTGGAGATGATGGTAGGAAACAGACGAAACATGGTCCAGTCAGACAGAATAAAGAATAGGTTAAAGCAGTGAGATTCCCAGCATAGCACCAACTCTAGTGAAGGCAGAGGACGTCTCAGTTGACATGACAAGTCGACTTGGGTTGACGGGGCATGTCGAGCAACGGGTCCGGTCATGGTGTTCGGGGCCCACTCCGCCCGTCCGCCTCGGCGTGGGGCCGTGTCGCCGGTGGGCCGCACCAGCATGCCGGAGCACCACGGCAAGATGCAGCCCGAGATACGTGCGCAGGGTATTACGAGTGCAAGAGAAAGAACGCCATATCACATGGCACAATCCGATCATGTGGTCGGCAGGTTGTGCTGTTACCCCCCCTCCCCTTTGGAATGGGAAACGTCTCAAGCCCCCACGGGCATGACCGCTGGCGAGCATGTTCACGAAATCTGTCTCAGAAGCCGTTCACCGTTGTTTTACACGGACCCTCCGCCACGCGCCCGGTCTGCTCATGGAGCATGATGTGATTGGACTCGAAGCTCACCGGCGGCTTCTAGAGGAATGGGAGACTTGGGACCCACGTTTGGCGCTGATGAAACAAGCAATACTTGTAGGGTGAGACGGCAGAGACGTTTTCTCTCTCACACAACACGAAATCCCATGCCGCAGCCACCGGGCCACCACCACCGAAGCAAGACAGGAGGTTTCCCTAGTTCGACGTCCTGCAGCGGCTGTAGTCTAGCAAGGCCACCACGCCCTGGCTCTGGTCGTCATAGATGACCCATGAACGAAACGCCCTCCCCTCCCTCTCCACTTAAGCGAGATGTGCCCGAAACGATGCAAGACATGAGCTGAGCGGAGCGGCACACACTCGCAGACAAACGCGGGCTGGGGCTTGAGAGGAGGGTGGCCAGCCAGCCAGCCAGCCGCCCTTGCTCAATTGGAAACCCCATGTATCGATATTTCCATCCTTGATCAAGTGATCATAGACCTGTGGGAGACGAGGACTCGCTGTACGAGCACGAGGCTCATGGATGGAAAGCCCTGATGCGTGACCGGGGACGGGGTGAACTTTGGCCAGACAGACGTACAAGCATACACTCCTCACAGGCGGTATTACCACGCCTGTCACGGTCTGTGGGAGAACATCCAGCACCCCGCAGACCAAGTACAACCAAGGCCCCTGATCTCAAGCCCAGCACGAAGAAGACAGACTTTTGTCGTCGCACGAGGCTGGCTCGGTGGCGCCGGGGTATCCAGCCCCTCGGCCCTCGCCGTCGGCCAGCGGTCGGGGCCCCTGTCTGTTGCTCGAAACGCTTCTGTGCACCTGGCGTCCTGGCCTGGCCTGTCAACACACAAGCGCTCGTAGCTGATGAGATGAGACGGCGCTGGTCTGGTCTGGGGGGGTCAGAGTCTGACGCATGATAACCATGAAGTGCTCGCCAGTCTCGATTCGGCCAGGGGGGGCCTTTGTCCTCGAACGCGGACGGGCCGGGACATGATCGGGTCGAGGCTGGCCATCATCCAATGGATCGGACCAGGAGGTCCCTGACCCTGGCCCTGTCCCTGGCCCTTGGTCTGGCTTTTCCCTCTCACCCCTTGGAGGTGCGGGCGGCTTGATGTTAAGGCCGTCGCCGAAATGAGTGGCGCGTTCGTGATGGTGCCAAGGGCGGACTGTTATTGGGCGGGCAGGCGATGGCAGGCCGTGGGCACGGCCGCACGGGCACGCAAGGCACGGACAGACCAGACCAAGGCTCGGACGGCACAGGGTCTGCAGAGACAAGACGAACGCTGAAGCCACGGGGTGGTCCGCGTGGCCAGACCCCTGTCGAGGGGGGCCGAGTGATTGCGGGGGAAGGTGATAGATCAGATCGTGAGCGAATACTCCGTAGAATGGCACAATGCAATGACACGATTGCTTTGCTCGGTGGCGTACATGTATGAGGAGGAGGTACTCGTAGCACGCAAGGCACCGCAGAAGCTAACCTGCTTGAGCTTTCTGTGGTATCGGTGCGAGTAGGAGTGGTACAGTCGGGTCTCTCGAGGCTGAGCTGGGGGTGAGGCCGTCCCGATTCGCAAAGGCATTGGAAAAAGACGCTCGAAGAAGGCAATCGAGCATGTCTCACTTCTCCGAAAGCCTCTCGGAGCTGTGCTGGCAGGTGAGCAGTGAGCAGTGACTCCGACTCAGTGAGCCGTCAGCACCGAGAATCCCCGGAACCGTGGGGGCGCCCGCGCATATCCGAATCCCAGCCAGCCCCGGACGTGCGTTCAGTACACCTGCAGACTGCAGCAGAGGGGCCCGCAAGCCCGCTTGTGCCCTGAGGACTGGAGTTCAGGTTCAGGATAGCTCGGCGGGAGGAGTTGATCCCGAGGGCTGGGCTGCCGCTCGGTGGTGCCGGCTGTGCCCTTATCTGGCGCCGTGGTGCGGTGCGGGCGCAGCGTTTGATAGTCGGTCCTCGTACTTGCCCCCCGCCCTTATTGTCCGAATGGAACCCAAGCTGGACATGCCCTGGATTTGGGGGGTTCCGGAAGTAACCTAGAGGTAGGTCAGTACTGACAAATCCGTCGGCATCGCGGGCGAAAACAAAGGAGCCTGGCAACTGGAAGCCGGTTCACTCCGCTCGGAGCCTGGAACTGACATGTCGGATTTTCACCACGCCACTCACTCGCAAATGACCGGCTGGTCATATGTCCATGCCCATGCCCATGCGCGCACGGCGAGAGTGTACGAGCCGAGCAGCGTTCCATCTGTCTGCACTTGCCTGCGTTGGGGAAGTATTGAATTGACCTGCCGACTGAACTTCAGACCCCAGAGTTCAAGAGGCAAGGGCCGAGACACCAGGACAGGACGGGAGGCAGACAGGCCGCCGGCCAGGGGTGGCTGGCGACATGGCCCACGCCTGTCCAACGTCCTCTGCTCGAGCTGAGCCTGCTGATTCGCTCCCGCCCTTGATTTTCCATGTCTGCGCGCCTGCCCCCCAAAAGGTCGACGCAGGTGCAGACCAAAGCGGCAAGCGTCTGACTTGGCTGCAGCAATTGTGCTGCGACCAGCCGAGGCGCCCCACGCAAGGCAAAGTGCATTTACTGAGGCAGGCAGGCACTCATTCGGTAGGCAACTGGCAAGCATGGGAAGGCAGGCATGGGCGGTTGGCCTCTATGGCGGACGGGAGTACGAGAGGAAGGAACGACCGACAGCTGCAGGAGGCGGAAGGAGGACCCCATCTGTCTGGCGATGCAGGGCAGGACTACTCCCACTGGACTACCTTACCTTAACTGCAACTGCATCTGTCCTCTATCGATGGGATGGAAGGTGTCACACCCCGGTCATGTAAGTAAGTACCTTGCACAGCTTCAAGCTCGTACCTCTGGGCCGTTCCAGTTCGGCCGGCATGTTCGACCATCAACTGCCCGGCCGTTTCCATCCAGGGCGGCGTCTCGCTGGCTTACACATATTCGTCAGTTGGCTTGGTTCAATTGGGGGACAAGCGACCAATTTCGAGATGATCGTCATCTGAGCGGCAGCCAAACAGCAAGGCCCCAGCGTCGCAATCTCAAATCTCTGCCGTCTCGCCACCACCGTCGAACCAGTCAAGCCAGTCGACCAGTCCAGTGTCGTGCCAGTCACACTAGCAGGCCGAGCATCGTGTGGGGTAAGGTGGTAAGGACTAAGGAGGTGGTCGCACGGCAAGCACGGGCGCACGGGCAACGGACAATGGCAACGGGTGAAGGTCAAGGAAGAAGCCCACATCTCCACGATTTTCGAGGCCACCAGACCGGTGCCAAGCTTCGCAGGTGGATGCTAGCGTTGAGCCCATCACCCAATGTTTCTGGCGTGCAGAGAGCCCGTGGGCTGTTGCAGTGGGCATCAAATAACTTGCATACGAGAAGACATCTTACTGACTGTACCCGTAGATCCAACCCCGAGATGTCAAGCGCCAGTGTGAGGGCCCTTGCGTTACCAACGCTGCTCGTTGTATCCGCCCGGACACTTGGACAGGGGCAAGGCGAGATGGCGTCTCCTCGATCTGCTCAAGCGCCCACCCGAAGTTATCTCTAGCGTCTGTCTGCTAGCAGGAAACAGGGGAGGTATCAGATGGCCCTGGGCCGGCCGCAGATGTGATGTCGGCCACCTCGTTGGCCCGGAGGATTGATTGCTGGAGACAGGCATGGCAGGCAAGGCAGGGAATGGGATGGCATGGGATGGGATGGATGGGACGCAACACTCGGAGAATAGACGTGGGCAGCTTGTCGACGTCCACGTCCACGTCCACCCAAGGTATGCTTCCACTTCCATGCCCGTCCAGTCCTGCCCGACCAGAGTTCGCCAATGCCAGGCACAAGCAACCCTTTTCCCCGCCTGACCAACCTCTGCTGCTATTGGTTTGCCATTGGCATCCCGCGTTGCAGGGCATCATCGCATCATCCTGGATTGGTCAACGGGCAATGGATATGCAGGACAGAACATGCCTGCTTGCCTGCCCGCCGAGAGCAAGGGGGGGTAGATGATGCCTGTATCAAGGCGTCAGCCAGCCAGCCGTGGGATTGGTCCATCCTCCCCATCATCAAGGGGGGGGAGCAACCAGGCAAGGCGAATGGCATTGGAACTTGCAAAACCGCGCTGTCTGACACTGGTGCCGCTTCGGGTGCCGTGCAGCCAGCGTTGCAGTGGGAGGCACCGCTGCACAACCAACACTCAAGACGCCTCAGCAGAGGACTCCCGACGGCCGGCGCAGCACAGCACTCTGGTGGATGGCGCACACCACTTCGACCTGTAGGCCGGCCGCCTCCACCGTCAGTATCGCCACGGCAGGCTGCTCCCAACATCCCCCAGGCGGCCGCCAGGAGTGTTACACGGCATCCCGCTGGGACACACACCCCTCATCACGCCAGCACTTCTCCAGTTCATCAACCTCAAGGGAAGCCTACCATGGCAATGAGGTGCTCGCAGGCAAGCAGAACGTCTTTCGTGAGCAGCCGTCCATGAAGGTCGTCGAACTCCCAAGGCAGGCACCCCGCCGGCTGGCAGCATGGGCAAGGCGTCATGTCCTGTCCTCCACGGACAACTTGAAGTACCTGCAGATAGACATGAACTGCACCAACAAGTCCAAGTCCACCCACCCCTTTCTTCGAGGAATGCAGACCTCGCACGAGGGCCGCCCCAGGCACCTTCAATTACAACAAGTGCAACAAGGCAGATGAGATGGGCGATTGAAAATTTTCCTCATTCCCTGGCCTAGCCAAACAGATTCATTCAAAGCGGCCGCCTGGTTCTGGTCTCAGCGCCTCGTTCGGCGGCCTCGCCGTGCTCCGGGGATTTTCTCGCTCGCTGGGCAAACCACACCACACTTTTCCACACCTCAACCACGAACCAACAACCGCCGCAAGCCGATCCCTCAAGCACGCACCCACGCACGCCCTCCAGCACTCACCCGGCACGGCAGACAGAAGGGCGGGGACTAAAAAAGAAACACATGACTTTCCCCCCTCCCCCCTGCTCAATTGGTGAGGGCAGGCAGGGCACTGAGGGCAGGGGACCGGGGACCCTAGGGCGGCTAGTGTGCTCTGGGAAGGCTTGGGTGCAGATCACGAGAGACGGCTTCGCCAGGGCAAGGGGCGGATGACCCCATCGCTCTCCGGTCTAGCACCGATTCGTCATGGCGCATGAGGCGATGGGTCTAGGACGCTTGCGTATTAGCGCATGGTCTTATCCCTGCCCCGTCTGTCGCCATTCTCTCTGCAGTGCCAGTGCCAGTGAGGAAGCCAGAGCTGGCTGGCCTGCCTGGCTCCTCCAGGCGCCCGCCCCTGTAGGTATTCGTACGAGACGAACGTTCATGGTGTTCCTACCGGCTGACGCTGGAGGCGCCGGGAATGATGCAACACGAACGGCCTCTCGGGATCGTATGTTGCCAGGCACCAAGCATTTCAGTCTGGCGTAGGCACGGAAAACTCAGCCAAAGGGGGAAGAGGAGAGACCAGACGCAAGTCTCAGAACGAGAAACCGCTGGGCACTCCCACTCACGCTCACACCAGGCTGGCCAGCTTCACCTTCACAGCGCTCCTTGTGTGAAGTGCAGCACCTCAGGTGCTTCAGCTCCATCCCTCGGGCCTCAGGTAATCAGCGACACCCCCTCTCAAACACCAGCTCATCAGGTCCATCCAGTGTCTCCCTCCAGGGCGTTTTCTGGTCCTGGCCGACCTGCGTCTCGACTCTCGAGCAACCCCCCGGCAGGCTGCTACCACACCCACCTCCCGTCCCTTCCAGTGTCACACCCACCACACGCTGAGCAAGAAAAATCTGCGAACCCTCTGCCCGACCCCGACCCCAGCCCAGCCCACCCCGGGTGCGCTCATGATCGCTCGCCCACTCACACACCACGATGCACACCCTCAGCGACCCACAAGAGCAGACGCTAGTCCTACCCTCACACTGCAGCAAGTGCAGCAAGCGCAGACTGAACAGGGGGGCGTGTGTTGCGGGTGTGAACTTGAAGTCGATTAGTCCTGTGGGTCCCATCGCTCACGCCATCCGGCGTCCTCCTGGGGTGCTCTGCACACCCACTCCACAGGTGCGCTCGTCTCCCGTGCAGAGACGCCCCTCCCCCCCCTGCCCCCTGCCCCCTGCCCCCTCCTCCCACCTAAGTAAGCCAGGCGCCGGCCATGCTGGCACAAAGTCGGTACCTTCGCACGCAATTCGCCCTGTGGGGTACTTCCATGGCGTCAGAATGTCCTGCTTGTGCACCACGGTACTGTGGGGGACGGGCTGTGCTGAGGATCGATACATATGAGCCGACTCTCTTCCCACTTCTCGATCCACCAGCATCTCTCCATCATTCGACTCCCACGACTCTTTCTTCATCGTCAGACTTTCCTTCCGCTCTGCATCTTCCAAGCATTGCACTGTTCTGATACGACTCGAGTCTTCTCCGTGTCTTTATAATACCACTGTCGCCATCACACGCCACTTCTCTCTTCCACTGCCAACTCCACCAACCAACCACCCACTTCGTCCCTCGACCCTGACTCGACTCGACTCGACTCGACTCGACTCGACTCGGACACCTCGGACATAGCTGTCCCCCTTCTACAAACACCCAAACAACACAATCTCAACGTCAGACTTCGCCATGGCCGATCTCTGGACACACGAGTTCTGCCTCGGCTGCGACAAGCAGACCGAAGGCACCGCCTACTGCTCCGAATCCTGCCGTCTGGCCGACAATGACAAGACCTCGATGCCCGGCTCTGCCGCCAGCTCGCCAGGCCTCAACACCCCCAGCTACCCTTGGCTCTCGCAACAGGCCCAGCCGCAGACCGGCTTCTTCCTCAGCGCCGCCGTCGACTTTTCCAACCCTCAGCCTTTCGGCAGGTCGACGTCCCGGACCCTGCAGCCTTCGAGCTCCAACACCAGCCTCTGCTCCATGAGCACAGTGTCTTCCAACACGGAAGCCACCCAGCTCTCCGAAAAGACCAGGCAAGAGCTGCAAAGCTACGCCGCCTCCTTTGACAACGCAAGGCTCGCCCGTCGCCGCTCCTACTAAGCGAGGCACAACCTTCCTCGACATGACACAACACACTCTACTCTTCATACCACACTATTCACACATGACTTACGAATACACTCCTCTCTCGATCACCCGACAAACACAAAACAACATCACTCCAATGACCCGCAACGCATCACACACACACACACACACACACACACACCAACACATCTTCTTCCTCTTGTCTGTCGACATCACCAATCCATTTGTTCCCTTGGTCCTACTTCTTCATTGTATCAGGACGCGGCATCACATGGGAGTACTGCATCATAAAAAAAGCTGGGGGCGGATATGAGATGCGATTTACCCGGGACTGGCTGGCTTTGCAACATCATCCGCAAACCTGGCAAGCCTCTGCTTGAACAGCAACAACAACCACGGCGCATATTGGAGCACTTCTTCTGCTTTTCACTTTCTTGTACGACATTCGGGTGGGCTTTGTACCATGATATGTCCCCGAGGAAGCCTCGGGAAGGCATTGGCATACCTGGTTGCAAAGCATGGCATTATTTTGTTTGGATTGGAACGAGCTGGCTTCGCCAACGCGAGGAGTTGGCAGGAAGCCGGGTGTGCCTGCACAAGCGCATTAGGACGGCAGGATACCCAGGAAGCACGAAAGGCGTTTATGGAAAGGACTCTCCCTGGAGGCACTACAGCCCACGGGAAGATTGGGAAGCTTGGATCTGCTCATGAAAGACGGAGCAGCCGCCTGCTGGGCAGAAATTACTCTGCAATCCGGCAGTAGGTAGATTGACATGGTACCGACAAGAATACAAGTCATAGATTCCAAGCCAAACACTGTACCTTCACCATCACTTTGCCATGCACGCCTGACATGGCACATTCACAATGTTCATTACTGCTCCCGATGACTGTTCTTCCCTCTCCCTGCCCCATCTTTAATTTTTTTTGCCTTCCCTCTCCCGAGCATTCCTGCGGTCCGCGTCCCGTCTCCCTGCCATCTGAGATGACTCCCGTCTTCCCCTTGTCCCGGGTTATTCGTCATCGCCATGCTAGGCCGTTTCTCCCTGTGACTCTTACATTCCTCATGGTCCAGACCACAGGCCAAAACGACCGTCAGGCACATCAGGGCCCCACGGTGCCTCCACAGGTTTCCATGTGCTGTGGGCCGTCCGGCCGGCCCTGCCCTGGCATCTCGGGTCGTGTCACCGGGGGACCGGCGGCCGCTCGCCGCTCGGGTCATCGTGGAGCCCCCCCTCTTTCAAACAGAGTGCAATTGTGCGCCTGTCCACTAGCAGTAGCAGCTGCTAGCATTGAAGGGGGGCCATGTCATAGCGGAGAGAGGGATGCTGTGGACTGTGGTGTGTGTGGAAAAAAAACAACTGAGCCGTGCAAGTGCCACGCTGTGACTCCGGGGCGGCCTGTGGGACTTGACTTGCCAGTGATCCACCGCCGGCGCCGGCAGGATGCGAAAAGCCCACACGATGGTGCCAGCGCGAAACATGCTTTCCCCGCAGAACAAAAATCAGCTGGCACCGGTGACCGGCGGCGGGTTGATGAGCAGCTATTTGCCGATGGCAGTGTCGTTCGACGATGGCAGCAAGCAGGGCAAGGTCGGGGAGAAACCACGGCACTCAATGACTGGATCATAATGCCCCCACTGCCAGCCGGTGTTCGGAAGACCCGCCGTCTCACCTCGAGCAACAGCAGTGCTGGCAAGTCCAAGTTTCCCCATCCCTAGCAGCACGCACTTTTTTGCTCGTAGCGTGGAGCTTTTTTTTGCTGTACCGATGCCCAAGGCCAGCGATTGGAGTACCTGGTTGGCTGGCTGCAAGGGACCGGACCTGGCTTCCTGGGTTTTGTATTTGTGCTTGGGCAGGGAGACCACAAAACCTCGGCCAGTGGTCGTCCACCCGCTGCCATCGTGCCTGGTGCCGCGGCGACTCGGAAGAACTGGAGAGGGACACCATCTGCCAGCTGTCCGACGCATGAATGGCCAGCAGGCATGAGGTACAGTAGCGGCCGCTTACCTGGCTATAGTACCTACGTTGGTGGTGCTACGTGTGCCAGTGCAGACCTGTGCCGACCAAAACACGCTGTTTCACCACTGGACTCTCTCCATATTGGCCCTCCACTGCATATTGGATCCTCTCGCGCCCCTCGTCGCATTAATCGAGGAGCGGAGGTTCCCTTTCCACGGACGTTTCCGACCCCATCGTCGTACGTGTTCTGACGATGATCTGTTCTGCTTGTTGCTTTTTCCTGACGGAGCACTTGCTTGCGCATTTGCGTGCCATTCAGGGGGCCCGGCCGCCGGTGGGTGACGGTAGCCACGTTCATGGTAGTCCGCAACGTGGTCTGGGATGTGATAAACGACGTAAATTGGTCCTGAGACACCAGCGTTTCCAATCCTGGGTGGCCGACGCGGGTCGGATGGGGGTGCTGCCAGCGGCAGCGGTTTTCCACGGGAAGAAGCAAGGTTTGAAGCACGGTTTCCTCTGGGTCGGGTTCGCTCCTCTGACTTTTTTGCTGACGACAGTCACGGTCTTGTTGTTGTCTCGTCTGCCCGGTCTTCCGTGGCACGAGACGGAGTGGGATGGGACGAGGCAGCGGAGTCAGCCGGCCTCTGGCCCCTCTCTGCAAAACTCTCTCTCTCTTTGCATCGCACCACATCACGGCATTCTGCCATCATTGCTTCTGCGGCCTCATGGGGCTTGAGAGGGGGGGCTCGAGGGGAAAACCTCCGAAGCCTCCGCAAGCTGCGGGACCCCGGCGGCCGGCTTTCACGCGTGATCCGCACGTCGACATTTCCATTTGTCATGGCGCCGACTCTGCGAAGATGGTCCATCATGTCGCCATCCTAGGGCTGCGAGTGGATGATGCGGAGAAGTCCCGGTTTCCGAGCCGTCCTGCAGCAAGAACCCGTGGAAGTGGTGGTCTTTTCTCTCCTGACGATGCATCTCTTCGGACCACATCTTCGCCCTGGACCAGGGTCGTGACTTCACTTGCCGGCCAGTCTGTTCCAGACCCCTCAGTGTTGCTCCAGGAAGGGCTACCCACAGTCGTCGTCAACGGCGGCAGAGCGCAGGAATTCTAGACACTCCGGACTTGGGTAGCAAGCTGCTAGGGCAGACTGCAGCGAGTAGGTGCTCGCGCTATCATCAGCTTGTGGGGATGAGGGGATTGGAACCAAGTTTATGGGTTATCTTGGGCATCGATCAACAAAGAACCCCATCCCAGCAGCTCTGCTGACAAGCCGCGCCGGCCGCGCGTTTCCAGACATCACATTCCAGATGCTGGGAAGCTGGGAGGCTGGTGACCAACGGTTGGAAGAACCTGAAACATTTCTACCAACTGCCGAGGATGGCGGTGCTATTCCTTTTCGCCACATGTCGAGAACACATGACGGGATATGGGAAATGACATCAATTGGGCTGGTAAGGGCAAGGAATGTCCATTCTTGAACCAGACGAAATTTCATTCGAAAATCCAAAAAACCAAGACAAGGCCGTGAGAGTTGCACGCCACTGGTCCCGGGGCACACTCCGTGCCTCCGCCAACCCCTCCAAGGACTGACTGGCCTGCAGAGAGGCGCGACCGCCGCCACGGGTTCAGGGCTTGCACGCAAGCAGACAAGTGAAGTGTCCTACTGTGCCCATGGACTCTTCCAGAGAGATGGCGCTGGTGCTGCGTCGACGCCGGTGCCCGTCGCCGGGTTTTTGCCAGGTCCCACGGGGAGGGGCGGATGTGAGCGGGCACGCAGGCGCCCGACGGGCCTGCGTGACAACCCGAGCACTAGAGGCAGATCGATGATGCTCTTGTTTTAGTGGTATCTGGGGGAGGAGTCACGGCGGCCCTGGCCGGACAGAAGCGAGACCAGGGGGGGAGGGGTGGGAAGAGGCAGTACCCACTGAAGCTGGGTGACCCCTGTGCCCTGGCTTCGAAGATGCTGGTAAAGCAGGAAGAGGACGGAAAAGGCAAGGGTGGGATCCATAAAACGAACAGCTGTCAAGACTTAATTTTCATCTACCTGGGAGCTAGGGCAGCACGGGACAGGCAAAGTAGCGGTACGATCGAAGCTAAGAAAAACCAGCTGAGAGACGTAGGCATGTGATGTACCTCTACTCCTGTCGCTTTTTGCGTCACACACATGTTCCGGCTTCCCTGGCAAAGTCGAGATCCAACAGGATGACTCACCAAGAAAAAGTCCGTGAACGGGGGAGACAAGGCTGAGCCAAGTGTTGTTGTTGCCTTGCTCGGCCTGGCGTGACGAAATTGTCCATGTTCCTGGATAGGGGCCATCTCGAAAGAGTCACCGAAGCTGGAACATTCCAACTCCCAAATGGGACCCTGAAAATTTTTCAAACATGCCATTCTCACTCAGCCTCAGCCTCAACTCCGAGTCTGCTCCCACGCACGTAAGGCCCCTTGGACGAGTCCGGAATGGAACGTGGCCAGCCCTCGCGGGTCGGTGCCAGTGCTCAAATTAAGTTGCCGCTGCATGGTCTGTCCGTACCTCCATCCATCCAGACGTGCAGGTGTCCAGCCAGCCGTGCGTGGCCTTACTCGCTAACAGCAGCTTGGAAAAACCCAGGGTGGCAGGCCGGGCCAGCAACTCGCTGTTTTCGTTTCATCATCCTCCCCCATCGTGAGGTGCCAGCCTGCCTGCCTGCCTGCCAGGGAACTGAATGTGGAAAATTTACGCGGAATTTTATGCAGTCCGTCACCAGTCGGGGGCCACCAGCAGCGCTCCAGGGGTGTGCTGCCAGGGCAGGCCCGGCGGACAATAACCCAGGAACGGGAACGTCCCGTCGAGGGTCGGGTTCAAGTTCTGGCCAGGCACAGGCGCCACAGCTTCGCCCGGGGGGGTTGAACGGCATAGCCGAATCCCGCCCACACACCCTCCCCCGGCCAAAGTCAGCCCTGTGCCTCCGAGAATGAGAGCGAGGGCATCTCGGGAGACATCAACTGCCTCTTTTGGGACCTGCTCGGCGTTCAACGAAGACGTACGAGTAAGTAGGTATCATCGGGAAGCATCCCTGTGTGCGTTGGGAGATCTTTCCCCCTCTCAAGGGCTGCAGTCGACGCAAGCCATCGAGTCCGTTTAAATTGCCCTCCCTGTCGTAAGGGGCCAACCCGAAGCAAGCCCTCGCAGGTCCAACAAAGCCAGAGGGCTCTGCCTTCATCCCAAGTTGAGCTGCCCGCGCGGCAAGAAAGCTTGGGCAATCCCGAGGGAGCTCGCGCACTTGCCGTCTCGGAACACAGGTGAAGCGGGCAAAGATCGGCGGCGACCTTTCGACGTGCCTGCTCGTGTCAGCACAGATAACACCCGAGACGGCAGCAGAGCCGAAACTCTGTCTCTCAATTCTTTTCTTCACTCCTGCTCAACACCGGCATATCAGGAGTGTCAGTATAACGGCCGGGGGGGCTGGCGATAGTTCGGAGGCTTCCCCCCCTGTATCCTGGTTCTGACCGGAAGGCAACGCCTGCATTGAGGAAGTAGGGACTTGTATCTCGATGGTGAGCGAGCTGGCGTTTCCAAATCCTCCACGTCGCCGGCATCGCCGCCGGCATGGTGATGCTGACCTCATCTGCCTGCCTGGCGAATGGGAGAGCATGATGGACGTTGGCAACGTGTCAGCACCGTCAGCTGAATTTTCTCCTCGCAGGGCCATCATCTTCCCCTGCATGGACGCTTCCATGCTTTGCTTCCCTGCTTCCTACGCCCCTGTCGGACAGGTGAGAAGCTGGTGTTGCGGCTGTGGCTGGTCCTCCTCCGAGGCCGATTCGGCCTCCCCGTGCGCGGCATTCCAACAACAATTACACCGCGCCGACTAGAGGGACCTCAGGCGGTCGCCTTACGCCTGTCTAATAAAACTCCTCAGTGGAGCGAATAACTGCGCGCATGCTGCCTTCTGCCTGCATCGGAACATGTTCCGGGCCTCCGAGGCATGCCGGCCGGTTGAGTGGCCTCGGACTGGGCGACCAAGAAGGTCGACATGCTTCCATCCCGCCCAAGCGGCTGTCTTGCCGTCGTGACTCCTGTCCTCCCTGCCTGTGGCACTTGATCTGGAACAGGTCCCCTATTGAACACCGATTGTCTGTTGTGGTGTGATCTCAGGAAGACAGCCGTCCCGTCCCGTGCAACCGCCCAGCGTGGCCACATGCCGAATCGGATCATTGCTGCAGCCGGGAGGCTTGACACATCCTGCAGGCGTGCGTGCGTGTCCTCGTCGTGGGGGAATGTCGGCCTGACATTGTCCTTTCTTCCAGACCCGAGGCCTAGAATGGCTGGCGAAATTGCAAAGCACCCAGCCCCCTTTCCCAGGAGGCTGTCGCCGGGCCGGCGAGGTAACGCCAGTCTCATCGATTGACTTTGATCGACGGCTCACCAGCACAACAACAGGCCCGCCGATGTGACGGCAACTGGGGGCGTGGCAAATGGCCACAATACAACATGTCACCCAAGGGCGGGTTGTGTGGGATGGTTGCCCTGGGGTTGTCGCCGGGTTGAAGGGACATCCGCCAGTTGCGTGGAAGTCGACTTGGACCCGTTGCCACCGTGGCTGCAGTGGCACCGTACCAAGTCAGGCTGCAAAGTAGAACGTTGAGCAATCCCAAGTGCGCGACAACTTTGCTCTGCTAGTGGTTCTTGTTAGCACACAATAGGGGACAAGTCCTGCTAGCAGGATCGATCGCGGTCGACGGGTCGATCGTCGATAACGCCTGTCAAACGTCCAGAGCAGCAAAAAAGGGGCAAAGTGGCCGTGGGTATCGGGGCCGCTCCAAACTCTAACGCGGCCTCGGACGTCAAAAAAACATCAGTCCCAAGCTTTGAAGCTTGAAGGCTGAAGCGCACACCACCCAAGTCCACGCCCCTGGGCCAGACTTGTCTGGTCCGTCCCGAGGGCACACCAAGGCGGCCACTAGGGGGACACTGGTCTAGGCCCCCCTTTGTTGGACGAGGCAAATCCTGCTAGCTCTTTTGCACGCTGCAACCCCATCCGGAGGTGGCGAAAAGAGGGAGACGGAAATGTCCCCGGCCCTTGGCCTGGGTATTCCCGGCGGCCCAGACGCCGACTGAAGCCTGAGGCCTGGTCCGGATACTTGTCCCGTTCCACCCACACCTGGACAAAGCCGGCGAGCAAGCCGGCACCGGCCGGGCCCGGAAAGCGGGCGTTCAAGACCTGAAGCTGCGTTGCGACGGGGCGTGAGCCGGGGCGTCCCCAAGGTCCCCTGGGCTCCTCCCCCGGGGGGTTGGAGCGGGCCGCCGGCCCCAAACTCTCTGCTCTGCCTTGGCAACAGTTGAGCGGGAGCTACCGTTGACGGACTCGCCGGGAACCCCGTGCTAGCCAAGTTGAGTGTTCAGACTGGCTGGTCCCCGGGAACAAAGATGGGCGTGGATGTGTAATAGTTGAGGTCTTAGATTCAAGGTCATAGTACCGGAGACTGCGGGCTCTGTCGTCCATATTATCAATAATGGAATGTGGGTGGAAGTATCTGATATGGCATCTTTCTCGGGTGAGTTGGCTGCGCTGAGAGACTCTGTGTTGGAACCAGCGTGAAAGCGCGTCAATACTCTGAGTCGTTGGGGAAGAGGAAAAGTGCTTGCCAACCGCCGGTTGCAGGTTTAGTCAGAATTCTGCCATCCAAAGCCTGTGGTGACCAAAAAGTGTCCAACGTCTTAAATCAAGCGGGAAGGAGAGACTGTCAGTGATATCCACTCAGGTAGACGAAACTCGAGGCGGGTGCGGACATCAGACAAGGAAGCTGCACCTGCTCAGCTGTGGCTGAAGTCATGGGCTCATGATGGCAAGTAGAAATAAGGCAGGCAAGACGAAGTAGGGACCTAGAACCGGAACAATCTGAATACCAAATGGGCAAAGTCTCAAACACCTCGAAAGCAGGATGGTCGACTATTGAGTGCCAGCCGATACCGACCAGACTTTGTCCGGGGATAGCAGCATCCAAGGCCCGGGCTTTTATCACTATCGGTATACACTTGCATCTTCGCATGATTACCAGCAGTGCCTAGTGACATTGAAACTCTTTCATCAATCGCTCAGAATGGACCCCCGTGGTCTGCAAAACCGCCCGTCGAACACGAAGAAGCGATCGCCGCCACCCATCGAGAATTCCGAAGGCGAGGCAGAAAAGTACAAGCAGCAGCGAGCTGTGGCTACAGAGCAGTCACCCGGCGGAACTCTCACAGAGACCTCAAGAGCCCTTCTTGTGTCTTCTTCGTATTCGGACATCGCGGTGCCGGTTCCCAGCGCAGATGCCACCGACTGTTCCGTGGACCAAGCGATACAGGTCTTGACCTCAACGCCCTCCACCTCAGGCCGCGATATATTTCCTGACTCGGAGGAAATCTCATTGCCCACTCTCAGGCTTACACGAGATGGCTACGGCATCGGTGCTGCGGCTACAGCGGCACCCGAAATATCGAGCACCCTGACTTTGAGGCCAGACTCGGCATCGAGCCTCACAATTCCCGTCCCTTCGGACAATATCTCGCAACCCGAGCCTGATGGTACCTCTTTTGTGTTGAAATCGACCACAGACGAGGAGGGAGAAGTCGAGGCTGCTCGAATCCGTCGACACAAAAAGCAAAGAACCATCTTCCCCGGTGGGTCGAAACATGGTAAAGACGCAATACCATCCCCGATTCCGGTACCGATCTGCTGACACAGACTGGCAGTCTCGTTCAGTGCTGCTCGTAATGTCTCTGAGGCGGAAAATGAAAAGGCGAAGGACGTCTTGGCTGGCACGGCCGGTTAGAAAGGCGGCATGCCAATCCTGGAAACTCTCAACCTCGGAGCCACAATTGCCAGACAGAATCAAGTCCGAGCAGACAAGAGAATCAGACAAAGATTCGTCGCACCCCGGCCGCAGCAAATCAATACAGTCCTCACAGCGGGTGGTATACAGGGCACCGACCAGTGCCTCCATATCGACTCTCGAGACGGGTCGGCCGGCGTCGCTGCAGGCTCCATGTTACAGTCGAGTGCTCAGAACGCCGCTGATGAGCCCGAAACCAGCGCCCCCGAGCGATCAACACCTCTGGACCCCGGGCGGCTGAGAACGAGAATTCTGGAGGTTGAAGCAAAGAATTCTCATCTCAGAAAACGCATGCCCTACTGGTACGGACTGAGTTGAGTCCCTGCGTTGCATCCGGAGCATAATGCCTGGCTGACGCTACTTCTGCAGCATCCGGGCGGGAAGACGTCTCCAAGCCGCCTTGCGCGTCGCAAACTACAACGTCTGGAAGATCCACGGGGTCGAGTACCCCGAGCGCGGGCAAGGCCAGATCATGCATGTTGACAAGACTCTTTCGGGTGTCCCGAGCAGGACAGACCCGGGATTTGGTGGGCACTTTGCGCGGGCTTTGCGCAACGGCTTCTACACAATGGAACTCGAGTGTCTGTGGTTCGAGACACCCAAGCTCATGACAGTCCCTGTTAAACCTTCGGGCGAGGGAAAGACTGCAGATGCTGATGGAGAAATGGAGATGGAGATGTCCTTCCAGGCTGCAGACGGTGCGTCCATCACCGCCTACGACGTCAAACTGCAAGTCCCACCCCTTATGCTCCAAGAAAAAACCGGCGCCGCGGCTAATGTTTCAAAGGGAGCAAAACGTGCGATGGTTGGTCATTAACGTTGACCTACCTCTTATGAGCATTGACGACGGCTTCACGCTCCTTGAGCTTGAATCGATGCCAAGGAGCCGGCTCCGCATCGCCGTACCCAAAGACTGCACTGTCATGCCTGAAGGTGTCGAGGAGGGTGGCACAACTTCCCAGCAAGTCATCATGTGTCTCGACGGTTTGCCCTGTATCATGACCAACTGCAAGCAAGGCCAGCTTCCGGCTGGTGTTGTCGACGATGACGACTGGATCACCGCGATGAGTATCGAAGGACTGCTCTATGACCCCGCAGGCAACGCGAGCGAAGCAGGAAAGAGATCAGACGCCCAGAGGTTCTGGAACGAGGTCAGGGCATCAGCCCGGTATGACACTCGATGCTGGAAGACCATCGTGGAAGCCATGGCGCAGGGCAGGTGCTCCATGACCATGATGCACACTGACGGGTGGACAAAGGTCGATAGCGTTGCCACAACTGCCGTCTCTGGGCCCATGTCGACCCTGAAGGTATCTGGGCTGAAGAACTCAGAAAGTGTTGGAGAGCAGCAAACCTCGGGGCCGTCGGGGACAGCTGCCGTGCCTGGCCAGACTGTTGGCGGCGCAGAGTCCGGGGGCAAACCAGGTGAGTTGACGCAGGGTCATCAGAGCCCGCCTGCCGGCTTACTCTCGTCACCGGACATCATCCCCCACTACCATACCATCTATCCTCGCGAAGACTCCCCCGAGCTGTCAGGTGCCTCCGACATCGACTAGGGGTCCGGCGAGGCATCATGAGCCTCACAGAGAGAGAAGGAGTAGAGAGATCGAGTACGCTGCCCGGGCAAAAAGAACGACATACAAATATACGGCGCTCACTGATTGAGATTGAGCATCTTGTGGCATCACTGTGTTGATGCAGTGAAGTCGGGTCGAGGTCGGGTCAAGTTCAATGAGATCGTGTGCCTGCAACATTGTTTCTCCGGGCTCCACCTGGCTGGCGGGGCCGCCCAGGCTGCACGCCCGCGCCTGGCAGCCCCACCTGCCCGACGGCACCTCATGCCAGGTGCCTGGTGGTGGAAAAAGCCCCTGCAGCGACGACTGAACCACGGCGAACTTTTTAGAAGGCAGAGGTACCTGGCATTGCACATCACCGCCATCCCGCCGCTCCAAGCTCCCACCCCCCGACTGCACTCGACCGAGCCCTCGACGTCGAAAAGCTGCCCCCGTCAACTCCAGATACATCAACAGTAGTCGGCCTTTTGCACCAGTCGCCCATCATGCAGGCTCCGGTGCTGGTTATGAGTACGCGAACTGCCCCTCTTCCCGCCCCTCCGCCCCTGAAGCTTCGCATCTCGAGCTGCCCACCCCCCGCCAACGTCATGTCCAGGATCCGGCTGACAAACTAGACACCAACAGTGGTGAGCGGCAGACAGGCCGTAGGGCCCAGATGTCCAACATCGCGGCCGCGAAGACGTACGTACCTACCCCTCCGATGGTCGACAAGCCTCCTTCTCGCCGGCGCACCTCGACTGACTTGCCGGCCCCCCCCGCCCCTCCAGTGTCGCCGACATCATCCGCTCCTGCCTCGGCCCCAAGGCCATGCTGAAGATGCTGCTCGACCCCATGGGTGGCATCGTCCTCACCAACGACGGCCACGCCATCCTCCGAGAGATCGAGGTCTCCCACCCCGCTGCCAAGAGCATGATCGAGCTTAGCAGGACGCAAGACGAGGAGGTTGGCGACGGCACAACCACCGTCATCATCCTGGGTGGGTTTTCCTCTTCAATACCCGCGATGCGCACGCGCCCTGGCCCCTATATACTAACGATCTCCAGCGGGCGAGATGCTCGCGCAGTCGCTCCCCCAGCTCGAGCGCAACATCCACCCCGTCCAGATCATCGCCGCCTTCAAGCGCGCCCTCAAGGATGCCCTCGAGATCGTCGACGAGATCTCCACACCCATCGACGTCAACGACGACAAGGCCATGCACAGTCTCATCTCGTCCTCCATCGGCACAAAGTACGTCTCGAGATGGTCCGAGCTGATGTGCTCCCTGGCCCTCAAGGCGGTCCGCACCGTCTCGTGGGAGGCCGGCAACGGCAAGACCGAGGTCGACATCAAGCGTTACGCCCGCATCGAGAAGGTTCCCGGCGGCGAGATCGAGGACAGCCGCGTGCTGGACGGCGTCATGCTCAACAAGGACATCACGCACCCCAAGATGAGGAGGCGGATAGAGAACCCGAGGATCGTGCTGCTCGACTGCCCGCTCGAGTACAAGAAGGGCGAGTCCCAGACCAACATTGAGGTGACCAAGGAGGAGGACTGGAACCGCATCCTCCAGATCGAGGAGGAGCAGGTCAAGGCCATGTGCGACGCCATCCTGGAGCTCAAGCCCGACCTCGTCATCACCGAGAAGGGTGTGTCGGACCTGGCCCAGCACTACTTTGTCAAGGCCAACGTCACGGCCCTGCGCCGCGTCCGCAAGACGGACAACAACCGTATCGCCCGCGCCACCGGCGCCACCATCATCAACAGGGTCGAGGACATCCAGGAGTCGGACGTCGGCACCAAGTGCGGCCTGTTCGAGATTGAGAAGATTGGCGACGAGTACTTCACCTTCCTGACAAAGTGCGAGGACCCCAAGGCCTGCACCGTGCTGCTTCGTGGACCCTCCAAGGACGTCCTGAACGAAGTCGAGCGCAACCTGCAGGACGCCATGGGTGTGGCGCGCAACGTCGTCTTCCACCCCCGCCTGTCGCCCGGCGGCGGCGCCACCGAGATGGCCGTGTCCGTCAGGCTGAACCAGCTCGCCAAGGGTGTCGAAGGTGTGCAGCAGTGGCCCTACAAGGCCGTCGCCGACGCGCTCGAGGTCATCCCTCGCACCCTGATCCAGAACGCCGGCGCCAGCCCCGTGCGCGTGCTGACGGACCTGCGGGCCAAGCATGCCGAGGGCAAGACGTCGTGGGGCATCAACGGTGACGAGGGCACCATCGTCGACATGAAGGAGTACGGCGTATGGGAGCCCGAGGCTATCAAGCTCCAGAGCATCAAGACGGCCATTGAGGTGAGTGACCAGTCGCGTGACCCCCCGTGACCAAGAGGAAGAGGAAGGAGAAGATGCTGACTTGCTGGTCTTTTAGTCTGCTTGCCTGCTCCTGAGGGTAGATGACATCTGCAGCGCGAGGAAAGGAGGCGCCGGCATGGGTCTCGGCGGAGGCGACGAGTAAAGAAGGTCAAGTGTTTGGAAAAGCAACCTAGCCGAACGACGAGGCCAGTGAGGCAAGGTGGAGGCGGAATCAAGTGGCCAGGAGACTACCGTGTTCATGTCGCGCGCGGGTATACCCCCCTGTACGAAGCATAGATGGCGTCGGGATCACAAAAAGACCACTTAGAGGAAATGCACAAATGCAAGCTGATGATGGATTGTGTTGTTTATGAAGTGCTTGGTTTACTACCGACCCTGCAGGCCAAGTGGGAAATGGGTAGGGTAGGGGGTAGGGTATCATGGGCAGGCCTGGCCGGCTAGGTGAGGTATGGTAATGTACAGAAATGGTGGTGAACATGCACTTGAGTTCGTCATCAAGTGCCAGTAACCCGTCATGCCGCATCGTCGTCGTGGATGATGAGGCCCGTTGCCTTTTCCGCGGCTTCCTTGCCCTCCGTGTCTGCGTCGGCCCGAGAGGCGGTAACATCTGTGCCGGCCGGCTGCTCACCGTCGTCATCGTTGGTTTTCGTAATGTCTCTCTTCGCGATGCCGGCAGTAGGGGCGGCGGCTGATGGTTTGGAGGCAGGACCCTTCTTTGCCCTGTTCTTCTTCTTCTCCCTCTTTTCCCTGTTCTTTCTCGTACGCTCCTCGTCGGCAGCGGCCTTTTCGGCCCTCTGGCGCTCGAAATCCTCGGTGGCGCGCTCGGTCTTGACCTCGTCGTCCATGGCGCGGAGGCGCTCGTACTCGCGCCGGCGGGCGGCCTTGTAGACGTGGAACTCGCCGGAGCCGGCACCGGCGGAGGAGCCCTGGACATTTGTGACGATCTCGGGGGCGGCTTGGCCGCGCATCTGGCGCTTGGCGACGGCGGAGGAGTCGGGGATGCGGATCTCCTGGTCGGGTTTGGCGAAGAGGGCGTCGAGCTCGGCGGCCTGGGCGGAAGAGGGGGTGAGGGCGCGCTTCTTGGTCGGCCGCTTGGACCGGGGGTCGGCCGAGGTGGGGATGGACTCGGGGCCTTCACCGGACATGGCGGCGGTTTGGTGGGATGGGTGCGCGCGGGTTGCGTGGAGGGGGACGACGATGACGATAGTGTGTTGGAGTTTGGCAGTGGTCGCGAGGCAACCTTGAGGGAAGGCTGAAGAATTGACCAGGGTGGGAACTGGAAGCGTGGCGCGAATGGCCCGAGCGCCACATTTGTCCGGCAGGTACTCACAGGCAGGTGTACCGAGCAAGTACCGTCCCACAGGCACTGGCCATCTGTCACAGATAGGGTGCCAGGTCGTGCAACCCCTTGGACGCTGTAACTGTGCCTTGACGGATTTAGAGTGTCCAGGGGCAAGATCGGAGATTTTGTAGCCAATCGTTTCTCCAGGGTTCATGTCTGAAGAGCAGTCATTGGCCACCGGTTCGTTTGATGGCGGGGACCCTGGGGCCATTTTTATTCAACCTGGAAGCATCTGGCGGCCGGACGAAGCTCCCACCGAGGGGCACTGCACTCATCAGGGCGCTCTTGACTCTGGACGGGAGTGAGGAATTTCCGTCGAGGGACCTGAGCGTACCTCAGTGACCCTTTGTATGTAGCGCCGTCTTCGGCATGACCTTAACTTGACGGGGGCGGGCCCGGCCCTAAAGACGTGACGGGCTTTGGGACTGGCCCCGGACGGTACTTGGCGTTGACCTCCCACTAGTACTTCTCCTGCCCTGGGCTAAGGCACTTGACTGACTCTGGGGGAAGGGAAGGAGCACCTGGCGACCGGACCTAAACTTTGGAAACCTGGACCTGGACAGCCCCAATTGATCCCATGCTTCTTTTTTCTGTCCCTTCGTAACAAAGTTGTTCGACACTCTCCAACTCCAACACATTTCTACAACAAGCGAGCATAGCATACCTAACTACAGACGATTGCTCTGGTCAAAGTCGCCCACCACTACTACAGCACCCCTCACTTCCCGAACCGCGCCCCCCAGACCACTCCAACAGCTCTCGTGCCGCTCGCTGCCCCTCGTCGCCACCTTACCAACCAACGACTCCCCAACAGTCATACTGACCACCACCCGACCACAACTTCGACTCCGAACCCGACAGTCGCCCAAACATCTCCCACCGTGTACATATTTATACGACCAAGCCAGCCTTCTTTCTAGCCCGCTTTCTCTCTTCACCGACCCCTCCTCCAGAACCCCACGAACACCGCAAACATGGCGAAACCCAGGCTCATCATTCTGATCCGGCATGCCCAGTCCGAAGGAAACAGTACGTCCCCCGCATATCCTCGACAAGTCCCCCCTTTCTCTCAACTGACACGCCCTCTACAGAGAACCGCGAGATCCACCAGTCCATCCCAGACCACCGTGTCAAGCTCACGTCGGACGGCTGGAATCAGGCACACGACGCTGGCCGACGACTGCGAAAGCTGCTCCGCGCCGACGACACAGTGCACTTCTTCACATCTCCCTACCGACGTACCCGCGAGACCACCGAAGGCATCCTGGCCACCTTGACATCCGATGAGGAGGAGCCCTCCCCCTTCAAGCGGAGCAACATCAAGGTGCACGAGGAACCCCGCCTGCGCGAGCAGGACTTTGGCAACTTCCAGCCTTGCAGCGCCGAGATGGAGCGCATGTGGCAGGAGCGCGCCGACTACGGCCACTTCTTCTACCGCATCCCCAACGGCGAGAGTGCCGCAGACGCCTACGACAGAGTTAGTGGCTTCAACGAGAGCCTGTGGCGCCAGTTCGGCGACGACGACTTTGCCAGCGTCTGCGTGCTAGGTGCGTTTCCCCATTACACTATCTAGTGTTCCCTACTGTGACCTAAGTTCTGTACTGACGAGTTGTCTGCGTGCAGTAACCCACGGTCTCATGTCTCGCGTCTTCCTTATGAAATGGTACCACTTTAACGTCGAGTATTTCGAGGACCTGCGGAACGTCAACCACTGCGAGTTCCTCATCATGCGCAAGCAACCCGACAGCGGCAAATACGTCCTCGAGAACAAACTGCGTACCTGGTCCGAACTACGCCGCGAGCGCGCCGCCCTCGTCAACAAGGAGAAGGAGGAGAAGGAGAAGAAGGACGGAGCTCCCCCGCCGGCGCTGGAAAAGTCTAAGAGTTTTGTTCCTACCAGACGCTGGGGAGGGTGTCCTAACGGATGTAATCATCAGAGCCACTACTCGCGCCGCGACGACCTCGAAGCTCTGAGGCATAAGGACGAGGTTGCTTCTGCCGTCGCCGTGGGCCTCCCTGCACCAGGGACCAACGGTGCCTCCACCGCCGCCGTCGCGGCCGTCTGTCGCCAGAAGGGACCGTCGCATTCCAACACGCCCTCCGTCTCCAGCCTTGCGAGTCGGCGGCCCGAGGGCAGACCCTTTCCTGGGTACAACTCGGACGACGACCCGAGCCACGACGAAACGGACGCTGCACCCCCGTCGCAGCGCGTACCACCGCACATCGACGTCACGCGAGCCCGCGATGATGTCGTGTCCTCGCCAGACGGCACCCCGTCATTCATCTCTGCCGAGGACCGGCTCCGCGGCCTGCGCTCACCAGAGATGCATGTCGGCCGGGACGGCGGCGGCACATATTCGGGCCACGCGTCGGTATCAAACAGTGACGTCGAGGATCACTCGGAAGATGAGATCCATGGCCTCGGCGGGTCTGCGCGGCACGGCCAAGACCGGGTCGCCTCGCTCGCCGCTCAGCTGCAAAAGATCCCGCTGACCAACGGCCGAAGCAACGGTCACGCCTCGCACGCCAACGGCAACGGGCGGCCTGCTGTCGCATCCTCTGATGTGGCCGCCAAGACACGCAACAGCCAGACTGACGAATATGGTATGCGGCCGGGCTCGCATGCCAACCGCCTGGGCGATGTGAACAGCAGCGACGCATGCTCTGACTGCGGGACACTACCCGAGGACGATGAACTGGCCAAGGCTGAGGCGCGGGATAGGAGCATCCAGGGCAGCGTGTACTGAACAATTTGCAACGGCTGGTCTGGATGCTATTGATGATACCTATGCAGTGTACGACCACCGCCGTCGGGGCCTGCCTCAGCGAAGGAAGAAGGGGAGCATTTTCCTACTTGGCGAGTCACTTCCCTGCAGCCAGAAGGGCTGGTCGCAGGTATGAAGCGTGGATATGGGAAAAGGGGCGCCATGGGTCACGCCGAGAGCATGGGTCAGGTGCACCATAAACGGCGTTTTGCTTTCGAACATGACAGAGCGTAAAGATGATATCTTACTTCGTGCCTTGGCCAATATGTGACTGTCTCCACCAGCATGGTAAGTCACGGCTGGATGTCCGTAATCCAGGAGGCCCAAAAGAAAGTCCAAGATTGTAACCCTCGTCTGCCTATATACGCCGCCCGTAACGCCGGCCTGTATGCTCTGTTGGCTTCTCCCGCCATGTTGGTGACCAGCTATTATTACTCTTCTCACAACCCGTTCCTCCCCTGAAGGCCTCCCCTGAAGGGTTCCGACCCTGCGCTTCCCATGCCGCGATGAAAGTAGACACAGGATGATCGCCGGGGAGAAGAGGCATGGGAAGGGGGCAAAGGAACAAAAAATTGGTTGGAACAAGATACCCATACGGACGCCAGTTGAATGCCATGCTTTCCCTTCGCCATACCATGCATTGCAGCCCATTTATCCATGCCCCTCCCCCAATCCCGTAAACCAGCTGTATCGTCAAGAGCCAAATACAAGAGCCAAATACATGAGAGGCTCGCCCAAAGAATATTAAGATAAAAAACATTCGCATCAGAAGAATTTGGACATGGCCCTGCTGAGGTCGATGAAATCCACAGGCTTGGTGACGTAGTCGCTGAAGCCGGCCGACACGCATTTGTCCTGCACGTCCGACATGACGTTGGCCGAGAGCGCGATGATGGGGAGCTTGCCGAAGCTGTTTTCTGACTCCCACTGACGGATCTCGCGACACGCTTGATAGCCGTCCTTGCGCGGCATGTGGAGATCGCACTACAGAAACATGTCAGTGAAAAGTCTCATGCAGGCAGGCAGATGGGATTCAACTTACGAGGATCAAAGAGTAGTACTCGTGGCCGCGCGAGAGCACCATGTCGGTACACTCGACGCCGTCGGCAGCGACCTCGACTTGGACGCCGACCTTCTTCAGGTACTTCTGCAGCACCTTTTGGTTGACGGGGTTGTCCTCGACCAGGAGCACCTTATACCCCTTGTTGCCCATGCGTTTCTCGATTTCTTGATAGCTCTGCTTCTGGCTCTCGACCATGCGCTGCGCCGTCGAGCGATTCCGGTCAATGCTCGAGTCCTGCATCTTTTCAGGATCGAAGATGACGGCGAAGCGCGAGGGCTTCACAGGCTTGTTGATGAAAGTGACACGCTCTTCGGAGACCAGGGCCTCCTGCTTGGCATCGGTTGCCAGCTTCACCACGGCCTGTCGCTGCCCGGTATCGGAAAGGATCAGGATGGCCGTCCTGTCTGTGGTGGTAAAGTGCTGCACCCTGTCAAGCATGGCCATCAATGACTCGGGCGAGGGCAGGTTGAGGACAATGTGGGTAAAGTGAACTGGATCGTCGCCCCCGATGAGCTCGTCCGCCTGCTCGACCGACTCGAGGGCCGTGATCTGGTGGGGAACATCCTTTGGCAGGGTCTGCTCAATGTGTTGGACTGTGGCTTCACGGCTGTGCGTCTGAGGGCAGATGATGAGAATCGAGTACATGGGCGGTCGGAACTCTTGAGGCGGGGTCAGAGTCTTTGTCGAATCGTGTGTAGGGGTCGAGCTGGATGATGTTTCGCTAGTTGGGAGCTCTAGCTTCATCTGCGACAGGTCCTGGCCACTTGCTCGCGCGGCCTCACTGAAGTGCACCAGGCCAACGTTGACCGACGAGACCGACGACCTCTCGGTGATCTGGGAGCGGCCTGAGTGAATTGACGGGTCCGAGCTACCACTAGACGCCAGCGAGGAAACACCAGCCTCTGCCGCGGGACTCGTCTTGGGGGTCAGCCGGAGCGGCCTCATAGCGGGCAGCGGCTTATAGCCCGGCGGAGGGAGCTGGATGTTGTGCTGTGGCTCCGTCTGCGCCGGAACAGTCATGGGGCTGATGGGCAGGTCGGGGTGGTCCTCAGGCGTCGGCAGCGTGAAGCGGGCTGTGAAAGTAAACGTTGAGCCTTTGCCAGGAACGGCAGTTCCCTCCATCTTGCCGCCGTGGAGCTCCACGAGCTGTCTTGAGATGACCAGGCCGAGGCCGCTGCCACCATGCTGGCGGGTGCTGCTGCCGTCGATCTGGCTGAAGGGCTTGAAAATGAGCTCAGCCTCGTCCTTGGAGAATCCGCGTCCCGTGTCGATGATGGCAAACTCGAGCGATATCTCGTTGGACTCGAGGGCTGAAGAGTCTCCGCGGAAAATCCGGCACCGGCTGAAGACCTCGCCCTCGGAGGTAAACTTGATGGCGTTTCCGATGACGTTCAAAAGGACCTGTCTGATCCGCACCTTGTCTCCCTTGACCCACGTGGGAACATCCGCCTCCACCACGTAGTTGAGCTCCAGCCGCTTGGCAATGGCCATTGTCGACACCAGCTCGTTCACGTCTTCGATGAGCGCTCGGGTGTGGAACCACTCGTACTTGAGCTTCATCATCCCTGCATCGACCTTGGAGAGGTCCAGAATGTCGTTGATGATCATCAACAGACTGTTGGCGCTGGTCTGAATGGTGTTGGTGTAGTCACGCTGCTCCTCGTTCAAGATAGTGTCTTGGAGGAAGCTGACCATGCCGGAGATGCCGATGAGGGGTGTCCTGATCTCGTGGGACATGTTGCTTAGGAACCTACTCTTCGACTCCATGGCCTCCTTGAGCTTGGCCTCGAGCAGCTTGTGATCGTTGATGTCGGTTGCCGAGCCGAAGAAGGAGCTTGCGCCGCTTCCGAAGTCAATGTTGTCAATCTCGACACACCGGATCAGGTGCCAGCGATAGTCGCCTGCCTTTGATCTGAGCCGCACTTCTGTCGTGTAGGAGAGCCTGCCGTTGCTGTCGGTCGCGACCTTGATAATACCCTTCCTTGCAAGCTCAGACAGGTCCGTCGTTGGCAGTTCATACACAGAGCTGCTGCTGGAGCTGTTGTTCCGCGAGAGCGCCTGGTGAACACCCCTGATGTTTGCTTCCGAGAGCTGGCCCCTGGCTGCCTTGGGCGTGTTCGAGGGAGAGGCGGCGGCGGGAGCCGTCTTCTTCATTGTCTTCCTGTCGACAGGGCTCCTAGGAAGAGGAGTCGGCGGCCGGTCGGTAGGAATTTTGCACTTGGCAAGATCCTCAGGGTGGACGAAATCCATGAACCCGAGGCCCAAGCAATCGTCAAAGCTCTGGCCGGTGTAGGACAGCCACTGGTCGTTGGCAAATGTGATGCCCTCGTCCTCGGTCGCGGTGAAGATGATCTGGGGGATGAGGTTTGCCAACAGGCGGTGCTTAGCCTCGGATGCCTCAATCTCCTCTTGGCGGGCCGCTTTGAGCTCAGCAATATGCTGGTCGTGAATGTCCATGTATGAGCCGAGGAACTGCATAAGAACCCCGCGCTTGTCCCTGGACGCCACGGCGCGGGCATAGAACCATCGGTACACGCCATCGAAACGTCTGATGCGAACCGTGCGGGAGAACTGTTCCCCGGTACGGAGCGAGTGACTCCAGGCCTTCAGGTATTCATCTCTGTCCTCAGGGTGGATGCTGCCCCAAGGGTTGGCGGCCAGATCTGCAACCGTCTGTCCGCGGTAGGTCAGGTACCGACTGTTGACCCAGACCACCTCGCCGGTCTGAGGTAGTGACACAAACACGTGCGCAGGTAGCGCATCTAGCATGAGGCCCTTCAGACGATCTGACGGCGGCGGCATGTCTGCGGGTCCCATCTGGAGAGAGCCGGCGCGAGTGGGCGCCGTTTGCGCGGCAGGTTTGCTGACGACACTGGAGCTGGGCGGCAAAGATTGGAAACTTGTCGCGAAGTCCGCCCCGTACGAGTGAAGCTGCGTGTGCCTGTGCTGAGGGTCCGGTGTTCTCGGTTCAGGCCCTCTGCCTTTGCCAGCAGTGTCGTCGTCGCGGGGAACATTGAGATCCTTCGAAGACATGCGCCTCGTGGGGTTGGTGCTATGACCATCATCAGGTCGATCGCTGAGGTCGTTATCCGCGGCTGTCTTCCGCGACTGTCGGCGATCAACTGGCGAGGTCTCTTTGGAGGTTCCGCGGTGTTTGTGGGAGCCGCTGGCAGATGACGAGTCGGTCGCTGAGGCAGACAGCCTCTGCTTGGTGCTGAAGTAGCTGTCTCCGGAGCTCGACATCTGGGCTGGACTGACCCCTTGCCGCCTGTCCATGACTAAGGAAAGGGTGCCTTGGTCCCACCCAGGTGTGCCGCTCGGGGAACCCGCGGCACTCTTGGAAAGGCCAGAGTAGTCGCTAGGGCTAGTGATACTTCCGGTTAGTGAAGGCTGGGGAATCATGTCTTCAGGCAGCCCATAGTTGAAGGCGCCCATGCTGGTAGGGTCAGCCAGGGGGCGGCCGTCTGTGGCGAGGCCGCCGAAGCCTGCGGTCTGGGGTCTCCTGCGCTGCATGCCTGCCAGCTCCGTCTCAAGGTTAGAGTAATGGCGTGCTATAGAGAAGGACGTCGCCAAATGGGGGCCGAGATGCTCCAGGGAGTGTCGCAGAGTGGACGGGTAAGGAATGATCGGGCTGAGGATGGAAAGGATGGCAATGGGATGCGGCTTGTCATTGCGCGGCGCCTCCTCTGGTGACTGGGACCGGACACGGGCATCTACCGAGCCTGCGCGAGAGTCACGCGCCTGCGTCGACTTTTGCTCCAGAGCAGAGGCGTCGAGTCTGAAAGGGTGAGTGCTCGTAGGTTTCGACAGCAGAAGGTGTGTCAAGGGGATGTGCAGTACAGTCCACGAATTGTCGATCCCGATGGCCTCGGGGGCCGGCATCCCGGCATATGTTGCCGGGCCCGAGTCGGGATTGAAAGAGTCCTCGTCGACAGTTGCATCTGCAAAGAAAGGGTTCTCCTTCGGCTCAGGGCGTACTGCGGGCGACGGAGCCGGGGACTGAGACCAGGGGGATGCGGGTGCCTGCTCATATTCCTCGTACTGTGGCGAAAGCTGGGGCAGTTGTTCTTGGTCGAGCCGGGAGATCATGCTCGAAGGCTTCCACTTCTCCGAGGGCGCGGACGTGGCGCTCTTTGCGCTGCGCGGCGCATTCACGTTGCTCAGCAGTGTGGACAGCTTGGCTGACGAGTCGCCGCGGGGTTTCTTGGGCCTCTTCTTCGAGGACTGTTCAGGGCTCTTGCCGTCGCCCTTGGACTTGCCCTGCGGTTCCTGCGGCTGGTTCTGCAAATAAGGATAACTTCGGGTCAGAGCAATGACTTTGCCACGATCCAGGACTCTCGTGACACCCGCATGGTCGATGAGGGGGTCGGCCTCGTAGTCTAGCGCCTGAAGCATTGGCAGAACCCTACCTTTGCCGAGTGGCGGCGGCGCGAGGGGGGCCTCCCAACTTGGGACCTTGTCGTCGTCCTCGGCGTCGTGCCGCGCCAATGAAGTCTGGTTGAGCTCGGGGCTCTCCTTCCTCACTTCGGCGGGTTGTTGGCCGGGAGGGAAGTAACTCTTGCTCCTTGCCAGAAAGGACGGCCTTTTGGACATGGCGGGCTCGCCGCCGGACGCTCTGCTGGCCTTGTCCTCTTCGTAGGCAGTAAAGGAGTGCCTCGTTTGGAGGGAGGGCCGTGATACTGGGCGGTGGCGATGGGATTCGTCGGTGACGGGGCTCTCCGTTGAAAAGTCACCCATGCTACTCGGGACCATGCTGCTACCGCGGGCCAGATATGCCAGGCTCAGCTCGTCCTCTTCGTGCTCGTTGTAGGTCGCCTTCTGACCCCACGGGACATTCTCGATGTCGGTTGAGTCGGCGGGGATGGCAAGCGTGACGCGCTCGGCCTTGTAGACATCGCGCATAATCTGAACGACGGTACTCCACCAGGCGTCCAGGCCGGGTTCAGCGCTAAGCATCAGGGAAAGATCGTACAGGTTGGGTGTGGGGAAGTCGCTACCCTCGAGATAGGGGGCGGATCCCGAGGGATGGAACGTGAGCGCCGAGGCGGGCGTCGACGAGCCGGAGAGGACCTTGTCCTGGGCGGCGAAGTGGTCGAGAGACATTGCGTGCGACATGAAGTTGTACGAGGACGGCGACATGGTGTTGAAGGGGCGCTGCATATATCCGGGGGCGAATCCGGGGGTGGTGGCCATCCGTGGAAAGGGATAGGACGGCGTGCCGGCCATCAGACCGGGTGTGTAGCCGCCGCGGATGGTGTTGCCCGACTCGGTGGACGTGGCGGTGGTAGGGCCAGAGGAAGCACCAGGCGGCGCGGTGATGGACTCCTCCTGGATGGGAGACACGCGTGCCTTGTCTGCTGGACTTGCCAGAAGGCCCCTCGTGGCCAGGTCGCGCCTCTCAAGGTCGCGTGCCAGCCGTTCCCGGTATAAATTCAGCTGGATCTGCGATTCTGTGAGACTTGGTGACGACCCAGCGTCGCTGCTGAAAGGGTCGACGGTTCTTGCTCCCGGCTCAGCACCTCCGGCAACAGCGTCTATATAGCGCGTATTCTCCGCTGGCGCCGTGGGGCTCGGCAGACCGATGCTGCTCGTCGGTGAGGCAAAAGCGGCGTTGAGCACGGCAGACGGCGACTCGGGAACCAGTGAAGGCGACGTGGACGGCGACGGGCGGTCGGCGCGCTTCTGCTGCTGGCCGTGGGCCGGCATGGCTGCTATTTGCGCGTGTGCGGCCGTCGAATGGGCAGGGACTAGTCCATGGCGTGGGCTCGGTAAAGGAGGTGTCGTGGCGGTGGTAGCCGACTTTGTCGACTCGGAGGAGGCTCGTCTGGTGAGGCTGAGGCGACGTGAGGAGTTGGAAGCCTTCTTGTCTGTCGTCAACTTGGAACTTGGCATTACTTGTCAAGCAGCTCAAGTCCCCCCTCGCGCAGGTTGAAGTCGCGATGGATGGGGTGACGTCTGGAAAGAAGGAGGGAGCGGATGGTTGGCGCTTAGGACTGCGAATCGTGAGATTGTGTCGGCCTCGAGGGAGGAGTTCGGTTCCGTGGGTTGGAGGGATGCGCTGCTTTCGTTGAAGGCGAGGCAAGGCGAGGCGGTGTCGTGTCGTGTCGTCGTGTCGTCGTCTAGTGTCGCCGGGGTCGTGAGGAGCGAAGAGACGGACCGCTTGGTCGTGGTGGTGGTTGTTGCTGACTGTGCAGGACGGGATGCGGCGCGAAACGGCGGGAGAGGTTTTTCGTTTTCGTTTTCGACGAGAGGGGTGATCAAGCAGGGTACAGGTGCAGTGCGGTGCAGTGCGTCGCGAACGAGCGAACGAGGGTGCCGTCAGAAATCGGGAGTGTTCAGTTTGGACGTGTGTGCATGAGGAACCAGGAGGTGAGGCAAGAGCGTCTAGCCGGATGTGCGAGAAAACGGAGGGCAAGACAAGGCAGGTGTGGAGTGGGATGCCGTTGCGGTGCAGTCGTGGTGTGGTGCGGTGCGGTGTGGTGACGGCGGGAGGCGAGGTGAGGTCGGATGCGGATGCGGGTGCGGGTGCCAGCGTTGGACACTGACTGATCTGACGGCCGGGCTTCCTCCTGTAGGTACATCAGGTATGTACCTCCACTGTCTTGTTCAAGTTGTCCAATGGAAGACTACTACACTGGACTGGACGTAAAAAAAAACAATAATGTCCGGTTTGGTAGGCAGGTACTCGAAGGCAAGGCAAGGCAGGCACGGCCGGTGGGCGCTCTTGGCTGGGTGGCTATTTCGCTCCGTCCTGTGTACGGACTGGACGGGTAGGGTAGGTCGTCAGTGGAAAGGTGCCCCCCCTTGTGGTTTTCTCGGGGGCTTCGCTCCCTCCTCTTAGCCCTTTATGACGTAGCGTGGATCTCCCTCTTACTGACCACACTTTGCACCGGCAGCCGGGCACTTACCGTTCGGCTGGCCCGCCTTTATCTCGCAAGGGGGGGCGGGTTGGAGGGGGACGCGCTAGATACTTTGCATGCCCATCAGAGATCCCCTGCAGATACCTCAATTAATGCGCAGAAACACTGCAGAAAGCGGTACCCTCGCCTGTTTTGTGGGGACTTTGATGGGTATTTGTCAAGTCGCCCTCCGTTTACGATCCAAGACATCCAGGGCGCCCATTCCTCAAATCCGGGATCATCAAAACTTCCGTCTGGTAGGTCTTCTAAACACTCTGACAACGGCTTTGAACGCTTCTCGTGGTAGAAATAAGATTCGCGAGGTTCGATTCCCCGAAAGCAGCATCCGAGCCAGGGTGCTGCGATTGACGATGATGACCGCGACAGATGGCCTGACATGTAGCCATTCGTGGATTTCCGGATTCCTCAACTCACGGCTCGAGAAAACCGTCCAATCTCAAGCCCTTTTTCTGGGCATCCATCACCTGTCAACCGCCCGTCCCGAACGGCCGCCATCAGAGGAAGGCGCGGACTCCTGTCCGCGGCGGCGGTGCTAGACCCCGACCAAATCGACAATCGCCCACCAGACGTCAAATCGCAGGCAGAGCATCTTACATGGCTGGTCCTGGCGCATGCAAGCCGGGTGTTTAGAGGTCGGGACGCAGTGGCCCCCTGGCGCGCCGCCGCACCCTCCCGCCGTCGTCCGCGACAGTCTGCGGATGACAAGATCGCAAGCCAGGCACCTAGGCATTTCGGGGGGCCCCCATCGCCGATCTCCCGGGTGCGAGGTGCGGTGGGGCTTAATCTGAAATCTAAAGGAACTTGAACCTCTCACAAAAGTTCTGCCCGACCCGGGCGACAGCTTGCCGTCTGAACGATTTTGTCTTGCCCGAGGCTAACGGCGGGTGTGGTGCACAAGTTCAGCTTGCAGCTCGCTTTCTGGACATGCCACCGGGACAAGTGGATGGGGAGATTTCCCTGGCGCCGGATCCCGAGAGGGGGTCGGTGAAGAATGCTGGCGGCGGAGACGGCCTTGAGCTCCGACTCCCCGTGTCCGGACACCGCCCCCAGCCTCCTCCCTCACCCGCTGGCCAGAGAATAGGGGCGCGGCCGACGCTGGCAACGAGGACCGGTTCTGAGCCTCAGGCATGGACGACGGCGACAGGTGGGATAGCTTGGCATGCTCGTTTGTTGTTGTCGTCGTCACGCTGCCATCGTCGTCGTCGTCGGCATGGGCTGAGCAGGTCACCATGTCCACCTCCAAGGTCCAAAGCTTGAGTTGCCCAGCCCCCCTCAAATGCCGACGAGGCTCCATGGAGGGGCGGGCCAGTTCGGTCCAGGCGCAGATTAGGCGAATGCAAGAAACCCCGAGGCCACGTTTGTGTCCTGGGGAACCATGGTATCTGAACATCGTAAACTCACGACTCCAAAAGACCAGGCGGCGGAAATGGTGATTGCCATGGTATTTCTCGATGGCCTCGAAACGCGAGTCGCGCCATGGCCTGACTCCCCACACAAGCCCTGGGATGTGCCGCGATGCATGGTACAGAACTTGAAGGCTCGGAACGTCGGAGCGATGGGGCAAAGCGACTGATCAAGTCATCACGACGACAGACGACTCGACAGGAGACAGGGGAATGCCATGCCCACTGCAGCGGGGTGACGGGTCAGTGACTAAGGTCAAGTAGTACGTACCTAAAGTATCGCAGGGCGAACTTGAACTTTGAAAAAGGGTTGCTTGCTGCGGCTTCTCGCTGCTGTGTTCAAGTTCAGACCGACGCATGACCAGAACCCCTGGCCTGTGTACCCGCAACTCACGATGAAATGACGTAGTAGGCTGCCAACTTTCATGTGCGATTGCGTCAGCGGCCCAGAAAACTTCCAGATCTTGTCCAATTATCTAGCCTGTCCGGCGCTCAACGGGGAAACCTGGGCTGAGGGGTTCCCGCTTTTAACCCTGCTTTGGATCTTGGCTTTTTCCTACCTGAACCTGAACGTTCAAGTTCCATTCCGCCTACCACCTCAGCGTCTCCACAGCCTGCGCTTGCCGGGAAGCCGAACCGTTTGGCGCTCCGTAATCCGAAAGTGTGATTCCCGTCTAAAATTACCACCTGAGTGTCTCTGCCTGTCCGCTGTGTCTAACCCACATCATTTCCACACCAGAGCCATGCTGGCAGTCTTGGCAAAACAGCGACAGGCTTGTCTTTGATAAATTTCTTGCGTTGCTGTGTAGGTACAGATAGTCTCATCGAGGCTAATCTTGCCATTACCTAGTACCTTGGGTGCACTAGTGTGCAATGAAGTCAAAGTTGCACCAGCAGACATGATTCTTCTCCCTGATTTCCGACAACTCGATGAAACAAAAGGCCAATCACCATCAACCATAATCCTTCACTACTGCTGCTGCTCCAGTCCCGGTGCCCTGTTCTGCCTGAATCCAAACTTGGCAGCACTGATCCTCAGCAGCAGAGGAAGGATCAGCGCGATGGGAACGACAAGCTGCCACCACTTGATCCCCAGAACGTTCTTGTTGTAGTCGGTCCACACGGCGCTCAGGACTGTGGCCAGCAAGGCAAGGTAGATGAAATACCCGGACAACCTATGGTATTTATATAGCGACTTGGCCTTGTCGACGCCCCCGTACAAGCCGGGCACCGCCCAGATCGTGAAGCCGACGAGGTACTGCAGCAGAATGGCGATGGAAGTTAGAATTCCTAGAGTTCCATGTACCGAATGGAAGTGTGGGCCGTGGCCGCGGATCTTGTTCACTTCGATGATGGTGACGCCGCTGGCAAAGACTATTCCAGGCCGTGTCAGTACATCTGTATTGGGACTGCTTCGGTTCGAAGCGGAAGCCGGTAGAACCCGTGCCACTCAGTAGAAGAGTAAGCCAGCTCCCGAAACAGCCGGGCTGGGAAAAGAAGACTCGGGGACGATCATACGTAGGAACGAGGTGACGTTGAGTGCGGCGTGGGCTCGCTGTCCGACACGCTTCTGTTCAGGCTCGTGCGTGGGTTGAAGGATAAGTATCGCTTGGGTGACGGCCAGGAGACCGAGAGACTGGAGAAGCGGATGTCCGGAGAACAAGATGACATTGTGGGTGAAGACTCCACGCCAAACGATGGCGACGAGGATGAGAACACCACCCTGGGTGAGGAGAGCATAGTCTTCATCTGGTATTAGCAATCACATTTGCGGCTGGCGACATGTTGGACGGGATTCAAGTACCAAGCCAGAGATTCTTGTAAAGAGGCTGTTGGGACGTTTGGCGTGACCCTCCCAGGAGGGGTGTCGTCAGCGAAGGCACCTCCGTCTCAGGCATGATGACGGGATTGAGACGATGGAAGCAGTGGAGCGCTGGAGATTGTCTTCCTTCTCAAGGCAGTCAATCGAGACAAGGACAAGAGCTTCGACACAGTTCGAGATATATCAAACGAAGAGAGTCTCTAGGAGAAATTACTCCAGTCGATATGAAGGTGTCATTGCTGGGGAGGTTTGTCTACCAAAGCACGTGTGTGAGATCGGCATTGTGGGGGAATGGCCCCTGGTCCAATCGGAGCCCCGCAATTACCTACCACCCTCACGATGAAATGGCGGCATGGCGGGGTCCGGAGACGTGCTTGAGAACTCGGCCGTGAGGTGACGACACCGGGAGCGGCAGAAATCGACACTTCATGAACCAGTCCAGTTCGCAGGGGATCATGTAAAGCGACAAACACGAGAGCGAGAGTATGCACGAGCACGACTCAATTGCAGCAGGAAATGGCGAGAGTTGATTTGGTCATCACGTGATGCTCGGACCGGCTCCGCGGGGTTGTGGGCTTCGGGCCGGCCATGTGCGGGGTCAACGGGACAGACCCGAACTGAAAACCTTCAGGGTCATTTTGGACATCTAGACGTAGACAAGTATTCAATAAAAGAAGACGCATGTCAAGGCACTGAGTATATTTAGAATACAAATCGCGGGCCTTTGTTTTTTTCAGAAGTAGACAACTTGTAATGGCGCCCTGTAACGCCCATTCCCACTCCGTTTGCCAGCGTCAACCTCGAGCACATAAAATGACCTCGACTCGCAACTTGATGCACAACTTGAAGACCGAGGAGCTACTGCCCGGGCCCCAGAGCCCTCCGGCGACAGGCACGCCGTCGGCAACCTTCTGGAACCCAAATACCGCTTATCGATTGGTCCGGCCGGCAGCCTTTCTACGCGCGCCGGCACCGATGTGGAGCGGCGGGGTTCTAGATGCCTCGACGAAGCCGGTGTCGGAAACCGCCGATCCCCTCTAAATCCAACCTCACCCGCTCCTCGCCCGCCTGAACCCGTGTCCTTCACCTTCGCCTTCACCCCTTTCCTCCCATTACCGAGAGAAGAACCGCAAGAGACTGCCTGATACCAACGGGACCGACCCTACTTGCTATCCAGCCTAAACCAGACCACCCGTGACCCCTTCCGCTCTACATCCAAGCCACTTCCAAGATGGCCGCTCAGGAGTACAAGCTCGAGTCCATCGAGGCCTCCCGGATCGCCTCGGACGACATTGACTCCACATTCCGCTCCTCAAGCATTGGTGAGCCCCTATTCTTCTTCCTACAGCCCCTCGACGCGGCCCATGACTGACCGGCTTAGATCTCATCTCCGGCACCCTCGGCGGCAAGATCCTGGCCTTCTCAGATGAGTGGTTCGCCGAGGCCGCCAACCTGCTGACTCCCACGCCTCCCATCAGGCAGCCTGGCAAGATGGTCTTCACCGGCGCCTGGTACGATGGCTGGGAGACGCGGCGTCACAACACGGAGCCCTTTGACTGGGTTATCGTCCGCCTGGGCGTCGCGTCCGGTACCGTCGAGGGCATCGAGGTCGACACGGCCTTCTTCAATGGCAACCACGCCCCCTCCATCTCCGTCGAGGGCTGCTTCAGCCAGGACGACGCCGAGGTCATCTCTTGGAAGGGCGGCCGCGGCAAGTGGGAGACCATCCTCGGCAACGAGGAGTGCGGTCCCTCGCAGCGCTTCGGCTGGAAGCTCAAGGTGCCCACCACCAAGCAGTACACCCACGTCCGCCTCAACATGTACCCCGACGGCGGCATCGCACGCTTCCGCCTCTTCGGCCACGCCGTGCCCGTCTTCCCCGACGACAAGGAGGCCATCTTCGACCTGGCCGCCGCTCAGAACGGTGGCGTTGCCGTGTCCTGCTCCGACCAGCACTTTGGCACAAAGGACAATCTGCTCCTGCCGGGCCGAGGCAAGGACATGGGAGATGGCTGGGAGACGGCGCGCTCGCGGTCGCGCGGCCACGTCGACTGGACCATTGTCCGCCTCGGCGCCCCTGGCTACGTGCAGAACCTGGTCGTCGACACGGCACACTTCCGGGGTAACTTCCCGCAGAAGGTCAAGGTCGATGCCATCTCGTGGGAGGGCGCCGGCGAGCCTACGGCTGATGCCGAGGGCTGGAAGGAGATCGTCGCACCAAGCAAGTGCGGTCCCGACCAGGAGCACGAGTTTGACAGCGCCGTGAAGGATGTCGTCGTGACGCACGTCAAGATTGTCATCATCCCTGACGGCGGTGTCAAGCGTCTGCGTGTGTTTGGAAAGAGGGCGTAAGTTGCTTGGTACTGCCAGTGTTTGTGTACTCAATGCAATGATTCCCAAAGTTGGTTCCTCGCCTCATATCGCATGCTGGGGCTTGTATGTGATGTGACGAAAACGGAACATCCTTTTCACATATTTCTATCTTCTTCCAGCTAGACAAAATTGCCCCTGAAGTTCGATTGTGATAATGCAGTCCTGCATTGCAAGTCTCAAGTCATGTTGAGTACAACTTGGGAGTCGTGGTGGGGTTGGTCCTGTCGGCGCACGGACCACTCCGGGCGGGCCTCATTTCGAATCGTCAAGCAGTTGGATAGGTGACATCAAATGTCGGGGGCTTGACTAGGCCCGCAACTTGAACGGCTTGTCTGCTCCAGCAGCATCAACCCCCCTTCTGACGCAGCCCAAAGCAAGACATTTGTCGAGTCGACCTGCTCGCCAATACACGTGTCGACCCTTCGATCACAGACCATCACACTTCACATACCAGGCAACCTGCAGCCAGCGCAACGCACAGCTTGGCGGAACCAGAAGCCACCTCAGCCCATGCGCACTCGGTTCGGGCGCCCCAAGTTGCCCCTCCATGCATCACCATGGACTTCGGAGATCCCAACGATGGCACCGGCGACAGGCCTCCGCGCCAACTGCCAGCAGACCTGCCCAAATCGCTCGATGATCGCAAGTCGCGGCCTGTCGATCTAGTTCAAGAGACGGAGATGTACGATGGCTGGCAAGGTATGTCGCGTGCCCGAGTCTCCGGACTTGACGGATGCCCGAGGACATGCCCCCCTTTCTCCCCATGCTCCCCGCCCTTCACGGGGTCATAGGCGAGGACAGATGGATAATTAATTCCCATTAGGACAATCACAGTTCCTCACGTCACCGATCCTCGCGAAGCCCCTCAGTTTCAACGACCTTTCCCTCGACGACAACCAGGGCTACGAAGATGACCTTGGCCGTGGCGGCTCGGCCAGCAGCGACGCGCGGCTCATGGAGATGCTCGCCGCCCAGGCCGCTCACCAGGCTACGCCGGGCCTCGACCACGAAGACACCATTCTCGCCAACGAGAAGCTATCCGAGGCGGAGAAGAAGGATACGCTACAAAAGACTCTGAACATGGCCGCCAGCAACGGCGACGTCGAGAGGGTCACGAGGCTTCTCAGTGGCAACGCAAAAGCCATGATCGATATCAACGCATTAGATGAGGATGGGACTCCGCCCCTGATCTACGCCAGCTGCTTCGTACGTCGTCTGCACAATATCACGCCGCCCCGACTGGGAGCGCACCCGGAACGCTGACCGTTCTTTGAACCACAATACAGGGCCATGAAGGTGTCGTCCAGGCCCTGATCGACGCCGGCGTCGACGTGGACAGGCAGGACCGCAACCAGTGGAGCGCCCTCATGTGGGCCATGACCAACAGGCACAAGGGCATCGCGAAGACGCTGCTCGACAACGGCGCGTCCCCCGAGCAGAAGACGTCGTCTGGGCGGACGGCCTTTGACTTTGTGCCGCCCGACAGCGAAATGTCCTTCTACTTGCACGATAGCGGCTACAACATCGGCAACGCTGGAACCGACGACTTTTACAATCCCGGCTTCTCCCAAGATCGCTTTGAGGAGGAAATGGCCGAGAACGAGATGCGGAGAAGGATGATGATGGACAGCGCCAGAGACCTCGAGGTCGACTTGGGGAACGTCGGCATGGACGACCAGCCAGAGGCAAGCTTCGCCCTGGGCTATCAACAGCAGATAGACACCCGCATGCTGACTAGTCGCTTTCACAGGAGCACGACGACTTCGAAGAGGAGCAGCCCGAGTTTGACTGGACGCGGTGTCTGCACGACCAGATGTTCGTCTTCCAGGAGCACGAGCTCGACCGCATACTCGACATTATCATCACAAATATGCGGCCGCAGCGGTCGCCGACTCAGAAGCCAGTGCCCGCCAACATGATCTTCCTCAGCGCCCGATACGCCCACTACCACGCCAGCCCCGACCTCCTCGCCAAGCTCCTGATCTCCGCCATGGACAAGATCAACGACGTCGTCGAAGAGTACCAGTGGGACATGACCATACTAGCCTTCTGGATCTCCAACGCCACGCTACTGCTCCACTACTTGAAGAAGGACGCCGGTCTGATGCAGGCGACGGGCGAGTTCCAGGCGCAACTCGCCGAGCTGGTCAACGAGATCTTCATTCTCATCGTGCGCGACGCCGAAAGGCGGCTGGACAAGGTGCTCGACCCGGCCATGCTCGACCATGAGACGATCCCGGGTTTCGAAAACATCACGTTCCAGAACGAGTGGAGGATATTCAAGCGCAAGGCGCAGGTTAAGGAGGAGCCGATGGAGAAGCGGTTCCGGCCGCCGTCGCCAAAGCAAAAGGCGAAGCCGGCGCCCCGCAACGTCACGTCGCTGCTGTCCTCGACGCTGTTCGTCCTGGACCTGTACGACATCCACTCGGTCATCACGGCCCAGATCGTTGCGCAGCTGCTGTACTGGATCGGCGCCGAGCTATTCAACCGCATCATGTCCAACAGGAAGTATCTCGCGCGAACCAAGGCAATGCAGATCCGCATGAACATTTCCACGTTGGAGGACTGGGCGCGCTCCAACAACCGGCAGCCTGAGCACTACGAGGGCGGCGAGATGAACTCGACGGGCGAGACGACGGTCGAGGCGGCGCGGCGGCATCTCGCTCCCGTCATTCAGCTGCTGCAGTGGCTTCAGTGCTTCTCCTCTCTGGACCAGGACGATCTCGAGGCGCTCGTGGGCACGCTGCAGCAGCTCAAGAGGTTGAGTCCGCAGCAGCTGATCCACGCGGCCCAGCACTACCGGCCCGAGGTCGGCGAGAAGGGCCTCCCCAAGAGCGCTTTGAAGTATATCAATGCCATCATGCAGGAGCAAACACGGAGACGGGAGGAGGAGCGGCGACAGAGCAGGACCGCGTCGCCAAACCCCAACAGCAGCGGCAGCGCGCCAGTGACGCCGGTCAAGGGTAAGGCGCAGAACGGCAGCGCCGCCGACACACCCGGCACGCAACAGAGCGTGCTGACGCCCGTGGCCCGCGAGCACGAGGACGACGAGGACGACGCGCCGGAACACCTGCTCCTCGACCCGGCGCTGATGCTGCCCTTCTCGCTGCCGTCGGTCACGGACATGCTGGTGTCGTACGGGGCGGGCTTTGGAGGGCTGAACCGGGAGCGCGAGCGCAAGTACATCCCGACGGTGCCGCAGGAGTTTCTCACCAAGCTGGAGGCGAGCGGGGCGCGCAAGGGGCCCATGTTCAGCGAGAAGGACTGGGAGAACGAGGAGGTGTAGGGAAGGAAGGGGTCAGCAGCGTCATGACATGTAGCAATGAGCAGCAATTCTCAAATAGACAACGAGACGGCCATGAGGCGTACCCCAGGGAGGGGCTTTATTGGATGTCAACGACCGTGGCTCCGTGGATTGGTCTGGCTGGACTCTGCAAGGGTCCTCGATGTAGCCAGGGGGCCGTTCGGCCGCTCCGTTTCTTTGGTGACTCCCTTGTTGCGGATCTCGAGAGAGCTTGAAATTGATCGGCGAGAGGGCGTCGAGTAGACCTCCTCTGCCAAACATGAAGGAAAAATCGAGGATATCATGTTGCGCCAGGTCAGGCGGCCTCTTTGTTGGATGGTTTCCCGGCAGGATAGGGGTTGCGGCAAGAGGCATGACGCTGTGTTGTGGCAAGCGGCCGATGGAACGAGACGTGGTCGCCTGCCACGTCGTGCTGGGCCGCTGAGTTGGCAACAAAGAACGACGTCGGGAGCGGGCGACCCTGTCCGAGGACAGAGCAGAGGCGATTTGTGTGTTTTGTTTTTCTGCCGCGGGGAGGGAGAGGGGAAGAGAGAGGGGGAGCGAGCGAGACAGACACGGACACTCCGTGCTCCCTTGGCCTCCCGTTCCTTTTGTTCAGCATCATGTCTCTGCATGACCCCAGGTGACGGCTGAGCGATCTGCCAGGCACACCTAGCATTTTATTGGCTGGGCATGAGTCCGATGCATGCTCGACTGGAATGTATGGTGTTGCTTTTTCCTCAAGCCAAACGATAATGCGCAGTGTTTCCCGAGTGATAGCTCTCGGGGGGCTAAAGCGATCGACTCCCCGTCTGTGCGTTTGCAGAGCCGATCCGAGCAGATGCCTCTCCCGGGCCTGGGCCTTGGGCCTCTGAGTGTGTTTCTTCTCTTCAGCAAGCCATTTGCTTTCTCCTTCGGCGGGATGCACGCCGAAATGCAGATGATTGGAGGCAAGGCGGCTTCTGTGAGCGGCTGGCTGGCTGGTTGGCTGTGCGAGTACAGTACTTCGTGGCGAGTCAAGAAGGTTACTAGCGTGCTCCCTTGGCGCCGCGGCCATCCCTGTGGCATCAAGATGGGACGGGGGCCCCGGGGATCATGGGGATTGGTAGGGCTGGCGGGCGAGGGGATTGGTCGCGACCAACAGCCGGCAGTCAGGGCACCCAGCGGGCGGGACTTGGGCGATCCCAGCGACCGGGACTGGCGGGACAGGCCGAAGGTGGGTGATCTGATCTCGCCCACCCGACCCGACCGCACCGCCGAGGGGAACGCAAACGGAGACAGACGACCGACCCGGGCGGTCAGTCCCTGGTGTCAGTCCCTGGTGAAGATCATGTCGCGCCCCCGTGGCGACCGGCCGACCTGTCTGCAGCCGTGTCACCCTCGGCACGTACCCGTAATGCGGCCGGCGTCGGCGGGGAACGTCTGACGGCCAACGAATGTGCGTGACAGTGGCCTGGCGGTGAGAGAGTTGAGGGACGGTGAGGCGACGATGCGCTGGCGGTGGGTGACATGCTTCCCGGTATCTGTCTGGCGGTGACACCTTGAAGAACTGATCTGTAAGGCAAAATCAGGTAGGTACCGTACTTCGACTGGAGGAGGGCAAGCTGTGTTGGTGCCCAAGGAAATCGGAGAGGAGGACCTGCGTGCAGATGTTGCTCAGGGGATCAAATCAGTAAGTCCCCTGATGAGTTCTGGGCTGACCGAGACATGCGATGGCAGGCAGGCAATAGTTCGCCTGATGTGCGATAGGTACCTTGCCCAGAGAGACGGGTATGCTGATGATCAATGCCGTTTGCTTCTGCAGGTCGGGTGGAAGCAGGGGCATGTTTCCGTTTTGGGTAGTTGCGGCGGTGATGCATGAGGTGAACGAAGGGAGGAAATGGAAGGGTGGTGTTGGTACCATTGGGGTCCGGGTCCAGGGGGGCAACGGACAAAAGAAAGTGTACAAGCTGCAGCTGGAGGTCACTCCGAAAATACCTCCAGCTGCCCGCCGTCTCTTGTCAGCATGCGCTCAGGACGGGAGTCGCCGGGTTCGTTCTGGCAGGAACTCAGGAAGAAGAAACCAGCCGTCCCACCCCCTCCAGATGGTGGGAAGGGGTCATCCAGCGTCTCTGTACCTGCCTTAGTGCCAACAGATGGAGGGGGGGGAAGGAAGCACCGAGGGAGGGGGAGGAAGGTGCGCCCGGGTTTAGACTTTCCACGCAAGCAAGCACGATGAGGTGGGTGGGTGGTTATGAGGCAGGCACGAGCAAGGGCCTGCATGAGGTGATGGCACCGTGGGATGTCCAGGTCCTCCCCAAGGTTCCTGGGCCCGGCCCCGGCTCCGACCCGCGCCTTTGGTGGCTCAAGTTTAAGCTGTGACAGATGTCCAGTCCCGTCGATCTTCAGCAAATCCAGGCCAAGGGACAGGCAAGAGGTGGGTGTTGGACTGGAGGCTGTCTTGCATCCACGGAAAGCTATTTGATCAACGGGTGCTCGCTCGCTCCCTTGCGCCTTCCCTCCCCCCGTCTCGACCTCTTTCCCCTCGATCGTCTCACACATCCATCGTCTGCCACCTTCATACCTGCTTCTACTTACCTGACCCTGACTTTCCCGTACCAACTTGAACCAAACCAGTTCCAGATCCGGGCCTGTCGATCGTCTCGTCGGGTCTCATCTCGCCCTACCCGACCTCGTCTACTCTGTCTACACCTGCCTCTATGCCTACCAACCTAGGTACTCCTATCACTCATCTCGACTCCGGCCACCGTCCCGAGCCATCTCCCTTCACTTGACTGAAGAAACAGGCCGCCCATCTATCCGCAAGACACGCGACGTGTCTGTCTCCCCTCGTCTTGGGTGAACCCAGAAACCCTAACCTGTCAACACCACACCGCCGCCACTACCACCGCCACCGCCTTGTGTCTCGCCACGAGTCGGCGCATTCCCTTCGGACAACAACGGCACGGCGCACTTACACGCGTGCCAAACGCGGTGCCCGTCTTCTCGGCATCAACCCCGTCCATCCCTTCGGCCATCCCCATCTCGACACCACAAAGGCAACCTACTCCCAAGTCTTACCGTCGACCTGAAGACTTAGCCTGCGCTGGGACCCTCTTCCCCTGGCGCCGTTGGTCATTCTAAGATCAAGGCACGCTCACCACGCCCCGGATGGCGCCCCCGATCTTTTCTAGTGTCCGCTCAAGGTCCCGGCCGAACCTCCTAGGGCCCTTTAGGGACGACTCGACCTTGGTCGCCTTTCGATACGAAAAGACTGCCCAGGCAGAGCCTCCCACGCCCCTGCCGCCGCGCTCGCCCACCCTCCCATCTCCCAAGGGTCGATCACTTCGCGCTGTGGCCTCGGACCTCTCCAGTAGGACAACAACACTGCCGCCGACCTCACCACGAGGCCTGGCTACCTCTCTTTCCAACACTGCCGCCGGCTTGTCGCCCTCTCCCTTTGCCGACCTCGTCGTCGTTTCTCCTCCTAACTCTCCAACACCTCCGCGAGAGGTCCATCCCGCCCTGCGCGAATCACCGTCTTTCTCTCCCTCACCAAGAGGAACGCTCACACCTGCGACCACCGTGACCACGGCCACCCCACGCACCCGGTCCTCCCTCATCAGCGACTGCGACGCCTGGAAGCGAGACTCGGGCGCCCCAACCACCTCCTCTACCACCATCCGGGGCGACGATGTGAACGATTACTACTGCCACTTCGACGACCCCTTGTACGACAAGCTACGCGAGTGCGGCGTTCTTGTCACCCCATCCCTGGGCTCTTCCGGTTACTCCACCGACGACGACGACGGCCTTAACACAACGCCCGCGCATCATCCCCAGTCAAGGGCACCATCTTATCCCTCCCGTCGTCGGGAAGGAGATCTGGACCTGGACTCGGTTCCCCACATTGCTGGGGAAACAACCCCGATCAAGTCGGCGCCGCCCCCACCTACCGCCGCGCCCCTTGTGTCGTCACCTGCGGCATCCCCCCGGAGTCGTCTGGTCAAGAGCTTCAGCTCAAAGACAAGTCTAGGCATTGCCGCTAAGCTGCGCAGGCGAAGCGGCAGCAATCAGACCGCCTCCTCTATTGCCAGCAGCACTTCATCTGTCGCAGAATCGGCATTGGCCATGAGGCTTCTGGGAGAGTCAGCGGGCGTCTCAACCCGGACAACCACGCCGCCGCCGCCCACTAAAACGTCGCCTAATCTATCCCCTGCGTCTGCTCCCGTCCGCCTCGGCCTGACCCTGTCCTCCTCCCCTGTCGCAGACCCTGACTTTTCGCCCCTTTCCATCACCATCCCCGACGACCGCCTGCTTGAAGATGACTTCATGACAAACTTGACCTTCTCCAAACGTGGAAGTGTCATGTTCGGCGGTCGACGCGCCGTGTCCCAGCCTGACACCAGCCAACAGCGACAAGTTCCCGACGCGCTCTCCACCCTGACCGCCGCCGATACGACGCGCGCGACGCCGTCGTCGCCACTCGAGCCCGATCTCGACGCGCCGCTGCCGACAGACACCACGCCAGTCGCCGGCGCAATGGCTCCCTCGACCGCGACCGATGGCGCCTGCGACAAGCGCAACAGCGATGCGAGCGTCGGGGAAACCGCCATTGATCGCACATCGCAAGCCACCACAGCCGCGCCTAGCATCCGCGTCATGTCGGCCGATGTAGAGAAGGACTCGCAGAAAGTAAGGCTGCTGTACGACTCGGGTGACCTTACCACATGGGAGGGGGAGAACAGGCTCTCCCCGCTTGGTGAGCAGAACGAGCCTGCCGTGGGCCAGGCGTCAGAGGATGTGGAAAACGACCGGTCAGTTTCGCTTGCTCGAGCAACCCCCATGCGCTTTCCCACTGACCAGGTCTTCTTAACAGCGTCCCCGAGCTTCAGCCTTCAGTTTGGGCCTCCCCGAGATCTACAAGCTCCCTATCGACACGGCACGATGCATCACATCGACGAGAACACGAACTTGCCGGCGGCATTGAGGACTGGGAAGACGTTAACGGCGCCGACGTCGACCGGTATGGCTTCATCAGCCCGCGCAGGCCCGAGTCGCGCGGTGGCACACCGACCGAACTGAAATCGGCACAGTTCGCCCCTAGGAGGAGAAACGTGCTCATCAAACGGGATCTCTCAGGATTGTCGTCGTCCCAGCTGAGCGCCCGGTCGCCGAGTAGGAAGGTGTCCGCGAGGTCTCTCAACACCCAGAACTCGGAGCGGTCAGTCCGGTCGCGACGTTCGACCAGGTCTGCCATACGCCAGGCCAGCAACTACCTGCCACACAACCGCAACCGGCGATGGATGGACGAGGCCGGCGACATGCTGACCATGGCACCCGGACTGCAGGATATGCTGGAGGACGCGCGGATCGAGAAGATATCCGAGGCCATCAAGAAGAAGGAGACGGAGAGGTCCGAGAAGTGGCGGAAGATGGCCAAAGTCGTCAAGAGAGGCAAGGACGGTGAGGGCATGGAGTTCGAGTTTGATGTGAAGAACCCGAAGCTCATCGAGCGCACGTGGAAGGGCATCCCCGACCGGTGGCGAGCCTCAGCCTGGTATTCGTTCCTCGCGACAAGCGCGAAGAACAGCCAGGGTTCGGCCACGGAGGAGCAGATCATGGCCGACTTTCACCGGTTCCAGCAGGCCAACTCGCCGGACGACGTGCAGATCGACCTCGACGTGCCGCGAACGATCAACCGACACATCATGTTCAGGAGGCGCTATCGTGGCGGCCAACGCCTGCTGTTTCGCGTGCTTCACGCCCTGTCACTCTACTTCCCCGACGTGGGATATGTCCAGGGAATGGCTTCGCTGGCAGCAACGCTCCTCTGCTACTTTGACGAGGAGAGATGCTTCGTGATGCTGGTGCGGATGTGGCAGTACAGGGGACTCGAGCAACTGTACCAGCCGGGGTTTGAGGGCCTGATGGCGGCCCTCAAGGAGTTGGAGACGGAGTGGCTGGGCGGCAAGGACATGGCCAAGAAGATGGTGAGTGCCGGGAAAACCGAAGGCCCTTTCCCACGACGGTTATGACGAATGCTGACCCTATTTAGAACGAGCTCTGCATCGACGCCACAGCCTACGGTACCAGGTGGTACCTGACGCTTTTCAACCTGTCGATACCTTTCCAGGCACAGCTACGTGTTTGGGATGTCTTCCTGCTGCTCGGCGACCAGGGCGCACGGCCAGCGACGTCTCAAGCGGACTCGAAGGCGGCAGACAAGCATGTGGCAGGCATCGACGTGGTGCACGCAACGAGTGCGGCACTGATTGATGCCTTGGGTGAGGTGCTTCTCGACTCGGACTTTGAGAACGCCATGAAGGCACTCACTTCGTGGATTCCGGTCAAGGACGAAGACCTCCTGATGAAGGTGACCAAGGCGGAGTGGAAGGCGCACCAAGGCAAGAAGAAGGCCTAGAAGGCCCTGATGACAGGCAGCAGCCAGTCGTGGTCTCTTCCTGGTCCCGTCCCACTGGCATGAGCCTAGTTCAGTTTCTGCATTTCCCCCGTCTGCTTTGTGCGGTGTCTGCGGCGCAGAGGGGGTGGAAAGCCCCTCCATGACTTTGCGCAACCTTACGGCGGCATAGGGGGTGGAAAGCCCCTCCATGACTTTGCGCAACCTTACGGCGGCATGATCAGGGACTCGGCGTACGGCAAGATGTGTGGCGCCCTCGTGGACATTCGTGGGCTTGGTTTTCGGCGTGTCTCGTGTTTGTTTCTTTGTTTTACAGCGACAATACCCCCTTCCCCTTTTCTTCCGACATTGGCTCAACAGCCCGTCGCCAGCATGTGCCTATTTCGGGCCAGGGCGAACATCTCATTTGTCAACGGCATGGTCAAAAGACGACCACATGGGTTCCTGAATGGCGGGAGGAACAGCGGTGCCGATACAACACATAATACATAGAAATGCAATCCTACTCTACTGCACGACACGGTCTACTCGTCCACGCCATGGCTTCTAGCGGTCGAACCAACCAAGGACGGGCACTCGGAAGCGGCGAGGAAGGCTTTTTGATGAGATGTTTGACGTCTGTCCAAGAAGTCGGAGACCGCAAGCACAGCCTGGCCCCCAGCCCCAACTGACATGCTGGGCGGGCGAGTGATGATGGTGGCGGAGCTGGAAAGGACCGTGGCAGCCACCGCATCTAGCAAATGGACGGCGTCAGTGGAGGCTCAGGGTGTCAGCGGGCCTTGCGGATCTTGGGGCGCCGACCAGTGACGAGAGAGGGGCTGCCAAGTAACCTTCCAAAACGGCAGTCGTCGAGCGGCGGGAGACCGCGGCGAAACAGATGGGACGGGGTGAGGGGAAGCGGTCTTGGCTTCTCTGATGTCTTGACCGAATAGCATAAAACCGGAGTGCCCCGGGTCCGGCAGCGATGTCAATACCCATCAATCAAGCCACGACCTCTCCAGTCTAGATCGAGCACATCCATCAACTTCCAAGCCAAGAGATATACGTTTTCAAAATAACCACATCTCATACACCTACCAAGTCTGGGGCACCGTCAACTGCAACCTAAGCATGAGGAACGTGCTGCAACGCTTCCGGAGAACAGACGGGAACCACACGACCGAGGTCCGGTCTGAAACCAACCCGGACGAGCAGTCCAGCCGTCCACCAGTCTCTGCCACGGTACACACACGAGACACGGCTGAAGAAGAGGAAGCCGCATCGGAGTATTTTGCCGACGACGCATCGACCATCCGGCCGACGCGAAGCGATGCAGCGTCATCCATATTTGGGGACGACGCCTCGACACTACAGCCTGACACGTATACGCCCCTCGGAGCAGAAGGCGAAGGCAGTACAGGTAACGACCGACGGTCTCGCACGCGGCCGCAGCCGTGGTTGCGGCAGCGGGCCGAGGAAGAGCCGGAGGTATTCTTGGTGAACGGCGACGGCAGCTACGCCGGGCCGCGTCCTGGCGCCGGAGCGGGAGCGGGAGCGGGGCGGGGGCGGAGGACGGCGGGAGCGGAAACGGGACGGGTGCCCGTGCGGGTGCAGGTGGACGAGGGGCCGGACTATTGGCACGCGACGAGGGAGCCGGAGCCGTTCAACCCGTTTGACGAGGTGGCCCGGCTGTCTCAGCGGGAGCGGGTTGACCTAGCGGTGAAGAACGCAAGAGGGCCACAGTACCAGGAGCTCAGAGTGGGTGGCGGCTGGGGGGTTGGGATATAAGCTGGGGGGAGGTTATTTGCAAGGCGGGATTTGATGAATGATGGAAGCGTATGTTTGGCAAGGCCTCGGGATGTGTTTTCTGTTCGTACGAATATGGTTCAGTCAAAATGCCAGAATATTTGCTGCGGCAGCTAGGGCAAGTTGGGTAGACAAAGGGGGCTTCAGATACGTAAACGCTGCCAGGCGGTTGTCAGCCACCGCTGGCAGTTGACCCCCAAGCTCGCCCCCGGGCTTGGCGCCAGCCCTTGCACCCCTCCCTTCCTCAGCCACACTCCACATGTTTCTTCACAGTGTTTGCAACCCCACGCCTGGAGTCGGACGGAGTGGAACTTGCAGATGCTCTTCCAGGGGCTGACAGGCCACTAGGAGAAACTCCAACAGTGAGCACGGTGCCTGAACTGACCCAGCTGGCCCAGTACCCGCCCCAGCAGAAATGGAAGCGCCGTGGAAGCGCCTTGACGTGGTCGTCTCGGGCCTCCCCCACCTATAACACCGCTACTGATATACAGAGTATGTCCTAGTATCCAGCTCTATTGCAACAAGACCACGCCGATGGTGATTTGGACCGGAGCACCTCAACTTGACCATCGCCTTCGCGTCGGGGCGGTCCTGTTCCCCGGCACACGTCAGGAAGCAGAACCATGCCACACCGAGATGAAGGGGAACTAGAAGAGTCAGACAAGCGTGCGATGGTAGCAGTGCGAAGGATGCAATATCGCCCCTCTTATAAGGGCCCGGCCGGCCGCCGTCCAAACCCACAGATCCCCGAGGCAGGGCAACCAAGATTGGGAGGCATTTTCTCTGCAAGGTCCTCTGCTGTCCCCCCTCCTGTCTAATTCCTTCCCTGACGCCAGGCCAGGCCCAGGGCTACTATAGCTGCCGCAAGCTTCTGAGATTTGACTTGCCCCTCCCCTCCCGCCGTTTCTCCCCGTTGAGCCGGCGCCCCCCCGAAAGCGGAAATCGTCGCGAAACCGGATCGAGACCAAATGCAGCCTCAGGGCTCGGGTTTCTTCCAACAGCAGCCAACGCGGTGGAGGCGCGTGTTTCCTCCGTTGGGGCTGACATGACGCGCCCTCGACAAGTTCCCGCCACGATGGCCCGAGTCGCGAGTCGAGACTGCAGGAGGCGTCGCAAAAGATCACCCGTGCCAATCTCCCCTAAATAATTGAACCCCGCCGCCGATGGACCCCCGCCCGCTCTTCGAGTCTTCCCCCCTGATTCATACCAGGTCAAGTCAGAGTCAGGATCAAAGAGTCGTTCATCTCACCCGTCATCAACGTCGTCGTCGTCGTCGAACCTGGTCGCCCATCCTTGCCCTTCCCAGCTGGGCCACGGAGCAACCAAGCGCTCAGACGTGATGAGCCGGCAATTGGGTGATCAAACAACCCAGTCCGATGGCCCCCCCCCTTGCCTCCCTTCCCCCCTCCTCCTCGTTTCCCCTGACCTGGCCTGGCCCGGCCTGTCCAAAAGCCTCCCCGGCTGCACCCATGTCACTTCGCTTGGGTGGTAATCTGCCAACGTGGAAAGCAGCACAGGCAGGCAAATGGCCCCCTTGACTTCGCGTCACGCCGCCAGTGTCATACTCGTAGGGGGAGGATGGTACTGTAGGGTGACAGCCCGTGGTCCCCGAGAAACACCGCCCGATTTCCCGGATTTCGCAGCAGAGATGGCCCCTGAGCCCAGTACCAGGCACACAAATTTCCCCGGCATAGTTGACTGCCAGTATAGACGGACAAGCTCCACGGAGGGGGCCGCAGACTCTGCCCGCCTGCCTGCCTTCGCATCCTCCCCACGGCCCCGGGCCTACGTACGCCCTTACGTGGAAAGCCCGGCCACAATGGCCGATACCACTACTTCCGAGTCTCTGCTCACACTGATCTCAGTGCTAGTAGGGAACACTCCCCCGCAGCATGCCGTCCTGCCGTGCCGCGTGGTGCAGTCCGCCATCTGTGGTCCAGAGCCGCATGACAATCAAAGAACAAGCGAAATGGCGCCCCAAGTCCAGGGTCTGAAACATGCCATCATAAGCTTCATTTCACGTTTGCTGCCTGCCAGCGATGCTGGCACAATGCCATGCCTACCGTGACCGCCATTGCCTCATCTAAGTACAGCATGCCAATTGCCTGTGTTTCCTCCCTGTCGTCTTCCTCCAGGGTGTCGAAGGATACAACAGTACCGGGGAAAGTACCCCCAAAAAGAGCCGTCTCCACCGTAGTGAGAGAACAGGCACGCCCCGCCAACAAGGGGGGTGGGAATCAAAGACCAACACCTCGACAAGATATGCCCACAAACCGCCCGTGTCGTGTGTGCCGCTGTAGGTGCATTGGTACAGAATGTGTAGATCCAACCTGGTATCCGTGGTCGGCCTGTTGACAAAGGAAAGAGACCTGAAATCTCCTAAAGCCCCAATCCCCTGAGAAGCGAAGTTGCCGGAAAACTGGCCGTTGATGAATGTCGTAAAACCCGTTTGTTGCCGGATCTTCCTGAAGCCCGGTCGATGAAATCGCCCCAATCTGAGTATAAATGATCCCCCGTGGATCTGGTCCGCATCGTCGAGCGCGCCGCTCTGCCGTCGACTCGTCCCTCCCGGGGTGTTGCGTCGCGACTGAAGCAGGCCTCGACATGCCTGCCTAGAATGATGAAGAAGAGCTGGCGATGAATGTAAAAAGGTCTTGCGCCATCCGGAAAAAAGAAAGGGGAAAAAGCCGGAAAAGAATACAGTTGTAGAAGTTGTATGGCCGTCACCGCACATCAGCAGGCGGCCTCGGCAGGTACGGCGATGCCCGCGATGGCTCCTCAGACAGGAGGGACGACACCGAGTGGCCACCGATGCTTCTAGGGACTTGCGCCGAGACGTTCGAGCTCGCCAGCGGCGACATGGCCCTCGCCGGCCCGATACTGTCGCCGCGTCTCCGACCCCCAGACGCCCTGTACGATGATACGTCGCTTCGTTGCCGCGAGTGTCCCCGCCGTCGTTCTGGCGATGCGTTTCGAGAGCTGCGACCGCTGTCGAGAGCCGAGGGCGACTTGAGCCGCTGTTGAGTGGGCGCCGGAGCCGGCTCCGGCGGTCCCGTGGCCTTGCGCTTGTTCCTAGGAGACTCCCCTGTTGTGCCCGCGAGCCAAGGTTAGCCTAGAGCGAGTCTCGCTTCCGCTTGCTCTTGTTGGACGCACCCGAAGCTGAGGCGGTTTGGTTCGGTCCTCCAACATGCGACGTTGGCGGCTGCCAGTGATGGAAGAATATGCCCGGGCTCGCCTGCGATTCCTGCTGCGCCGACGAGGCGTGATGGGATTGCCGCTGTTGCTGAGGCGGCGCTTGCTGCTGGGCCATCTGGTGCGGGTGATGGGATGGGCCTCCCTGGGCGGCGGAGGTGTTGATGCTCGGAAGGTGTGATGTCGGGCCCGCGAGTCGGCCTGTCGATCCCGTAGACGACATGGTGTGCGCCCTGCCCCTCGTTGTCGGCGATCCAGGGTACGTGATGTAGCCCTGAGGGCCAGCGGCCGAGCCCGGCGTGCTCGGCACCGGGGCATACGGCGCATAACCCTGCGACTGTGAGTCCCTTCGATGTTCAGGTGACCTCTGTGCGTGAATTGCCATCAGCTGCTGTGGCTGTCCGGGTTGTTGCGAGGCGAGGTACTGCTTTGCAACATCCAGCGCCGCCTCGGATAGCGCGCCTCCCATGCCGGCGAAGACGAGAGGGACGATGGGCGGCGGGATGCCCTTGTCGAGGGACGTCTTAAGCATCTCGACCTCCAGTTTGCGCTGCTCCAGTCGATAGGACTCCTGCTTGGTCTTCTCTTCTTCCTGCCTCCGCCGCTCCTCCTCTGCCTTGGCGATTAACCACGTCCTCATGGATTCCTCGGCGCCCTGCCACTGAGGTGGCGGGCCGGGCATCTGGCCCAGAGCGTGGCTTTGGTGAGGGGCAACCTGCGAGACTGACGATGGCACTGGCGGCGGTGGTGGAGGGTTGCCTGGGTGGTGGTGCTGTTGCTGCTGCTGCTGCTGGGGAGGCAGCGCCATGGCCGCAGGGAGCGGCAGCCCGCGGTGTGGTGCCGCCATATGCTGGTCCAGGGGGCTGTGGCTACGTGGGAGGGACGGCAGCCGGGGGCGGTGCAGGTCTTGATAGGCTAGGGGGGGCGAGAGTCGAGACGTCGAGGGCGGGGTCGGAAGATCATGGGCGGGCTTGTAGCCGTAGTGTGATGGCTGCTTCGCTGTGAGCATCGTCGTGTATACTCCGTGGGCTATGAGTGTGCGAGTGTGGGTGTAGTGATGGTGGTGGTGGTGGTGGCGGTGGTGGTGATGATGATGTTGACAGCGCGGGGAGAGGGAGGCGCGGGTGGCTAGGCTTCAAGGCTCAGACCGTGCCGTGGACGACATGTGAGCAGCACCAGTGTGTGCCAGGTCGACAACGGGTGGTGGGCCTGCCTGCAAGTTGTACGCAGTACTGTAAGACCGTGACTGGGGGTGCAGAAGGTGATCACAGATCAGAACAGAGGTGAGGGTGAAAAGGTGCAGGTGGACAGACGGCTAGGTCGGAGTGAGAGAAGAGAAGAGGTGAGGCGGGAACAACCTTTGTGAAGAGGAGCCGAAGCGGATGCCCAGGCCAGATGTACTTGCAGGTGGGATCCAGTCCAGCAGCAGCAGTGACAGCGGCGACGGGGCGGGGCGGCGAGGCGATGAGCTATCTCCACGAACGGGGCCTGGCCCTCATCTAGTTCCCCGAGGTCCGGTCCCTGCTTGCTTGGTTGCACGGTTGATGTGCGTGGATTCCCGGCCGCGCATGCCCGGGCAGCTAAAAAGGCCTTTCCGAGGATGGCAAGGAGCTGCCACGCTTGAGATCAGGGATGTCCGCTTTGAGCAGAAGGAGCCGGGCCGTGAGTGCTGTACAGTATGGTACGGTACCAGGGACAGCTCTACCGGACGATCAGAGAGGGGAGACAGGATGGAGCGAGAGAATGGTGGTGGTGGTGGCACTGGAGACCCTACTTGGGGTACAGTAACTACTCGCTTGACTTGGTAGTGGTTGTGGTGATTTCTGGGGGCCTAAGGTGCGGGAGCATGGGACCGGGGTATTGGGACGGGGAGGGGGCGTCGTCCCGAGGAAAAACAACAAAACCTGGCAGCCACACTTGAACGATGTCCAGACCAGGTCCGCCTTGAGAGGAGGAGTAAAATAAGGGCGAGGGAGGGGGTGGGTTGAGAAGAGAGAGAGAGGAGGGGGATATGATGAGACGAACTGACAAGGACCGGCCGGCGGGCTCTCGAGGTGCAGAAGAAACGAACCGTTGATTGCTCGAGCCGTCTCCTGACAGGTCTAGACAGGGCAGGGACTGGTGTCCAAGGAGAGAGGGAGAGAAAAGGGAGGTACTGGCACAGAGAGCGGGGGGGACAAGCCCTGGGAGCCCTGGAGCCCTGCAAGCTGTTGCTGGGCCTAGTCTACCTAGTCGTGTGGAGAAGGGCGGGCGGGCGACAGAGCCTGGCTTAATTGCTTAGTTTCCTTTTATTAACCACGAGTGTGTGTATCAGACGAGAGAGACGATGATCTTGTAGAGGCCCTGCACCGGGGGGCGTGTCGAGAGTTTCCAGTTTCAACGCTGGCTAATAACGGCGGGGCGTGTGCTTGGAGCGAGCGCCGCCGCCTCCTTGCTAGCTAGCCCACCCGTGGCCGTGGTGTGTGCGTGCGCGCTTGCGCGTGTGTGTGGTGTGTACGGTACAGGCAAGTAAGTAAACCGAACTCACGACCGACCTCCTTGCAGTCTAGCGTGTGGCCTGGGGGGCGGGTGAGAGGGCGAGGGAGGGGCGCAGGACGCAAGCTGTGGCGAAGGCATGCAACCAAGGGAAGGGAAGGGGGGAAGAGGAGCAGAGGGAGCGACTCGGAGGTGTCGAATCCTGCTTGGGAAGGGGGGGGGGGGGGCTTGCATTCGCTTCTTGTCGCGGCGACATCCGGGCCCCTCCGAAGCACTGCCGGATGGATGTGATTTGGCCAGTCCAGATTCCAACCAGGTCACTGGTCCGGTGCTCGGTGTCGACCTTCAAAAGGGCTGAACGTCATCCCGATGCGAATGAACGACATGGGAGTCTGTCTGCCTGCGGTGGCCAGGCTCGTGCTTGCCGTGCGTGAAAACAAAGTACAGTACGAGTACGGACGTCCTTGAACGATGTGTGCTTGGTTGCCGACGAGTGCTGGGTTGGCAGATGTGGAGGGAGATGGATTGCTTTCCGTGACAGGCCATCAGCTCCATGCCATGTGGATATGGGCAGGATGAGCCGGGGCTCAAGACCACCTTGTGAGCCTAAGACAACACCCAGGGGGTGGCGTAGAAGGGGGGAAGGGGGACGACAGCCCCTGGCGCCACTTGCAACTGAACGAAAAGCCTCGCATCACCTCTCCTCGAAACGGCCCAACGATGTCCTCGTACAGTACGGGCGATATGCTTGTCTTGGATGACCGTGGCACGCGCAGCCCACATTCTTCTTGTCCCGGACCAGTGGAGGGGTCCGAGAAGAGGGCAGGCGCGGCGTCGCGGCAACCTCTCCAGCGTCTCTTGATGGAGCGACGAGACCCGACCAGCTCGATCAGATCGGAATCTTCTCCTCACGGCGCCACTGGGACGGCCAGTCCTACTCGTATGGGTGGGGGGTGAAATCGGCTCGACTCGACTCGGCTCGCTTCGTGAGCTTGACTGCCGGGTTGGGTTGTGACGCGCGAGAAGGCCGTTCTTCCTGCTTGAGAGGCAAGTCGTGAAGAATGTTGCTCGCTATCGTTCCGAACCCCGCCGGCGTTTGTTCGTGACGATCTTGGGAGTGAGGCAGCAATGCACACATGCGCCTGTGCCGAAAAGAGAGTAGGCTTTCCATGTTGACATGGCTAGTGGAATTGCGGCCCCGTTGGCGGCCACCGGTGGTTTCCCAGAGCAAGGCAGCTTGGGCAGGACAGGGCACACAAGTCCAGGCCCCCAGCCCAGGAAGACGGCGTGTGGGAGGTGGAGGAGAGAGGAGGCGGGAACCACCATGTGGCTTGACCCTTTTCCTGACTTGGATTGACATGGGGGAGCGAGGGAGGGATCGGCGCCGCTTGAGCCCTGGCCTGAACCCCCTGGCGCCATCTCCGTGGACCTCATGTCTCCTGTCGAAATGGGTCGATCGACTCCCGGCTTTCCAGGGTGTCTCCTTGATCTTGCGAGGGCCATATCCGGCACGATGGTATTTAACAAGATGAACGCTCATCAGCGGCATGCAATTTGTCGGCAGCGGCCTTGCTTCAGCTTGATGGGCAATTTCGCCAACAGCCCTGCATGTCGGGGGGTCGGGGTGTTGAACAGGGTTGGAGCCTCAGCCGGGCTGGTCTCTTTGATCGAGTAATCTCGAAGCAGCGGGAAGGCGCGCGGGTGAACTTCTCAAATCAGCAATGAGGCGTCTGCCTTATGAGTACAACTGGCAGGTACTTACATTGCTTACTCGTATAAGCATCACTCCCGTGGAGCAACGTCACGTTGGGGCGTGTGCGAACCCATGCGCGCAGTGACATGACGGCTGAATTGTTCCTATGCCCTCGGCGGTGTTCAAGTTCTGCCAGGCCGCCCTCCGGGGTGCTTTTGCATCTGTTGCTGTATGGGTAAGGTACGAGAGTCAGGTGCGACGTGGTACATGGCGAAGGATACAGAACAGAGCAGCGCAGCGCAATGCAGCACAGCATACCACAGCCGACGATATGGCCCCGGGGCGGCTCGGTTCCTTGTGCGACTCTGCCCGCCGATGAGACCATCCAAAGAGTGAAGATCTAACGTCTCGCGTCGACAGGGAGATTGTATGGGCCGGCTGTCTCGGCGGCAAGTGAGTCGCCCGTATTCGTGGGGTTTCGGCTGCAGGACATGACAGCTGGCCGGTATGTTGACCGCAGGAGCTGGACACAAAAAGCCCCGGCGTGGTGTACGAGCAACGGCCTCCGGCGGAAGACGCGGTTCACGGGCTTCGGCTCGTGTAACTCGTCGAGCATCAGGGCCGAAGAATCGTGGACGAAAGGGCGTCTTCTGTTGCTTCGGGCCGGTCGGCGTAGATGGAGGTGGCACCTTGGGACTCGGACTGGCGGGCCTTGACGTCGAACAAGAACCGAGACAAAGGCCGCCGACCGTCGCGATGTACGAGCCCGGGCACAAGTAAGCATGTCTCTGTCGGGTCGGATGCATGGTGAGTGGGAGATAGCACGAGTAGACGGCACGATGCACTGGACAGCTTGGGCCCAGGACGGCACTCGACGTAGACAAAGTTGAACGTTGCCCAGCTGGTGAGAAATCTTCCAAAGTCGAAGCCTCAAGTTGAGGAAGGTGCTCTCCGGCTACCTTCCTTCCCATGGGAGGGCAGGTGAGTGACGAATGATGTCCGCACCTTCCTTCCTTCCTGCTCGGTCCTCATACAACGGCACTTCTCAGCTACGAAGCCTTGTTGCTTGTCGCATATCTTTCTCTACTCCTTATAACAGGAAGACCCAGGGAGAACACGCTGGTGATAGTGTCCAAACCTGATCCGACCAATTACTTCCAATCCCCTCTCACGTCGCTTCGTCCAGCAAGGTCAGCCTCCAATTCCCGTGGTTGGTAAGGGTGGGTCCGGGTTGGACCCCCACCTCACCTCGAACCCCGGTCGGCACCGAGAGGCAGAGTAAATCTGAAACGCAGTGATCCCTGTCACCGCATGCCCCTAGGACCGATGGGGAAGAACCCTGGCCCTCCCGCTTTCCATCGCTCCTTCTCATCATTCTAAAGTCCCGATCCAGCCCTGGCCCTGGCGTTGAACGGGTACGCTAAGGAGGACGTGGCCTCGAGGAATTCCACATGTCCACGCACCTCATGTGGCTAGTGCTGACCAGCTGGACCCCCTTAGCACCCGTCTGTGTGCCAGTGGCGCCTGGCGCCTCCCCCCCGCGCAGCACGCACCATGCAAGTGTGGCTCCTGCGTCAGAGCTCTGATTACGAGTATTGTACTTGCTCCACACTGAACTGCACCGCACAGCACCGCACCTGCAGCACCTGCAGCACCTCAGCATCGTGCTCTCGTCACGTACTCGTAAGGTACTTGTAAGTGCCAGTAGCGGTAAATGCAGACGATGAGCGCAATCCCAACGGTACCTGTACGCACAAAGTCAATCTGTGGTAGGGTGGCGCACAATCAACGGCGTTGGGTGCCAGAAGGAAGGCACGATGGGTAAGTTGGCTGCCATGGCGCGGGGCTGGTGATGTGGTGCACCGGGCAGTGGCGCTGCACTTCACCGCATCAGGTCAACCAAGATCCATCCCATCCATTTGAGCATCCAGCCGTCGTCGAATCACCTATCCCTGAGTCGGCACGCACAAAACTCGGACTGCTCAGATCGGCATCCGACTCGAAAGCGAGGGGAAACATACTCCCAGCCTGCTGTTCGCTTGCCATCGGTACTATGGTACGTTACTCCTGCAGTGTATCGTCACCATGCCAGTTTCTGGCATGCTACATACTTGTACCCTCCTGCCCAGCTACCGTCCGTCATCGTCGTCGCTGATTCAGTGTCCATTCCAGGTTGGCCGAGGAATGGTGTGCAACCGCTGTACTCGCCCCCCCTCCTCCCCGCCATCTTCAGCTCGAGAACGGGCGGCTCATCTCGACATCCACATCGCATGCATGCATTCTTGCTCGCTGACGGCTCATCGGCACGACCGACTTTTGTCGTCGTGCTTTCTGCTAGTTGAAAAGGCAGAAGCTCAGACATGGAGCTTCCAACATCGCCATCAACAAAACCGGCCGTTGCCACTTCCCTGTTCCAGCTGGCGCAGCCAACTTTGGATTGCAAGATTCGCGCGAAATCGATGCTAGTCCACAAGACGACATGGACGTCGGGCGCCTCGTTCGCTACTTGGCGAGCGATCGGCGGGCGCCACGCCACGCCACGACCTTTCTACTCGTGCGAAGAGCGGGCAAGGCGGGACAGAAACGTGCTGGGCTCGTGTCTTTTCATCCCTAGCCAAGTTTAGCCACCATCCCCGACCTGGTCAGAGCGCCGGAGTCACGACCAACTAACTGCCCTCAAGCTTTTCGACTACCGCCAGTCCCCGTGACCCGACCCGCCCAAGCAGCCCCAAACAGCTCCCAGCAGACACGCACGGCGCTCATCATCCCAAGGACGCCCTCCGTTCACCAGACGGCTTGCTTGTGGCGCGCCACAAGGGCTTCTTCAGCGCCCGTCAGCGCCCGTCCTGACAGAGCGACCGGCGGCCCACCACACCTGAGCCTGAGCCTCCCAGGCCAGCCACGACCCCCAGCCTGGGGCTCCAACTTTTTTCCCCGAACGAGATGGACGACAAGACGAGACGAGACGAGACCAGACGGCACCGGCGCACCAGCCGTCCCAGCCACAAGTTCCACGGGCGGCCCATTGCGGAGCCCCCGTACGAACCACATCTCTTGGACCACGCGGCATTCCTCCCTTTGCGCTGCCCATCATGGTAGATCATGAGCTCATTGAGGCAAGCCCTCGAGGTCTAGACGCCAGCGAGCCAAACTCGGCCGTTCAAGGAGCCACACACCGTTCTCCGGCCCGTCAAACCTGATCGATGGGCTTCCCAAGCTGGCGGTTCCTCCGCGAGCCCAGTTGCCAGCTACTTGAGTACCTCGGGTCCGTCCTCTGGAACTGATCTTCATAGATGGAAATGGATGGGATCATCACCAAAGCTTGCTGTGAGTCTGCTTGCCTGCACAAGCACACGCCGCCTTACCCAGTGCGCGGGTCCGAATGTGGCTATTCGCTCCGACTCCCGCAACTCTGTTTATTTTCATCATTTACGCCGACTCGGGGGGTGGATAAGTCTCCCACCACACATCCTCCACCTTCGCGAAAAGTACTTGGAACAAGTACGAGTATCTGATCCCGCCCGGCCCCTCATCCGTGGGCCGTCGGTGCTGCGCTCCCTAGCGGCCTCCTCTGTGCGCGACGCCCAGGATACAGTCATCCGATGGCCGGCCGCTCTCAAGCGTTGGACCGTTGCGGGGACAGGGCTGGCGAAGGCGCCGCCGCGCGCTCCTCCTGTTGACCCTTCAATCAAAATTCCATCCTCATCTGGACGGCCCGACCACACCCTCGTCAAGCCACACTTGCCGCCGCACCTCACGCACCTCCGCTGATCCCGTCCCGTCCTCCTCTCCGGCCCCTCGAGAAACTGCTCGGGGACAGGGGCAGTCAATCAGGCCGAGGGCGTTGCCTATTTCTGACAAAGATCACCAGCATCCGCAGCATGTCGGTAAACTCAGTAGGCGAAATGACGCTGCAATGCCGCTTCCCGACAGGCTGTCGCCCCCCCTCTCCAATTGGGTCCAATTTCGTCCCAGCTGGTACGTGCGGAATGTCCTCCGTCTCCTGGGTTTTTGCAAATCTACCTGCTCGTCAACCCGAGACCGCCCCCTGGGTAGCCTTAAAACCAGATGCCCTTTTGGGATCGCCGCCGCCCAGGTAGACCCGGAAACGAAGTCAAAGTTTCCCACTCGAGTCTCGGGGGAAGCAATCAGCCTGGGATGATCCACGAAGCGTCATGCGTATCCCCGGCCCGCCCTTGCTGTTTTGTTTGCCTGCCCTGCAGAGGCCGCCTGCGTGTCATTTCAAGACGCAGTCTCAAGTTGATTGGGCTACCAAGGACAATCGATGGTCGGCATAGGTCTAGCCTCGTCTCCGTCATCAGTTCCTAGCAGGCGAGCTTCCATGTCTGAAATGAGGAGCTACGCCAGCCGTCCGCACCCATGATACCACGCTTTCGAGGTGGTCCGGCTGAAGATGGTCTGTGCTGCTGCCTGTCGAGGAGAGCGCCCCTGGAGGCATAGTTCTGAGCAACCCGCCATGCATCATGCCAATTGCCTCGGCTACTCCTCAGCGGCTGGACATCGTTCATACTAAAAGGTCAGTACTCGTGCTAACTCGGCCAGAGCCCACAGAAGTGGAGGAGCTGCTCGTCCTAGGCGGCCAGGTCCAGACCTTCGTGCCGTCTTCCTGCTCCCTGCGACGGATGGGTGTATCACTAACACGCCCGCGCGTGGGTGATGATGGACATGGTCTGCCTTGCATATTTGCAAGGATCAGGCCCTTTGATGTGGGCACGGACCGGTGATCCTCCCAGGGGCTTGGCTTCCTTCAGGCTCGTTACAAGACGACGAGGCCGGGCTGTTGGGCTTCATCAGCCAAGATGTGCCGTAAATTGACGAGTTGCGCGGCACTCTTGTTGCCGCTGAGACGGACAAGGGGCAAGAAGAAGACCGACAGCGCGGAAGACCAGGTCAAAACAACATGCCGGCAGCGGCGGCAGCCCTTTGTCGGGCCTCTTGACTTGGGCGGCTGCTTGGCGACATGGTGTTGAAACGCCAACGCCAACGCCAGCTGGTTCTCGGGAGCACAGGCAAGCCCGGCAGGCGCCAGAGACACGCCGAATCGCAGTCCAACCCTTGACGCCCGTCATATCATGCCTCAGATAATCCTCCGACCCTTCGCGTGGACGTGGACGGGCTGGTTTCTTCTTCGTCGAGTCGCACAACCCCTGCTGATGGGCCAAGCTTCGTGGAAAAAAGGGAGCGGCCTGGCCAACTCATGATCCTTCGAACCCCCGGGTACGCATGCCGTGCTTGTGCTAAAAGAGACCGGCGATCAAGGAGACCAAACGTGCCATCGTCACAGCTGGCCTGTTCTGGGGGCACAAGACATGTATTGTGACCGTGTCGGAGGTTGAAGGCCCGGGACCTGCAGAGTCATGCTTGCGTGTTATCAAACCCCAGTGAGTCTGTGTAAAAGGCTGACTGGCTCGTTTGGCTCGGCCCTGTCACACAATTGCTTGCAGCACTTAATCTCCGGCTCTAAAACGGCAGAGTGCATACGACGCGCTCTCTGCGCCCGCTTCAATGCTTATGATATGATGATACCAGGAACAGACGTGATGGATGTTTGATATTCTCGTGTTCTACACCTCAAGATTTCAAGTATGGCCAAATCCAGAAATCTTTTAACGAATCATCCGGAATGGTGTAATGGTCAACATTTGTCGCTCTCATGAACATGACGGCGCCGACAGGCTCGGGGTTCAATTCCCCGTTCCGGAAATTCCCTTTTGCTCCTCTCGCTTCTGCACTACTACTAGTACGAGGAATCCCTTTGCAATCAAACACAGCGGCATCTGTCTGTGTCCTTCGTTTCCCATCATGGTCTGTATGTGTCTTCTGTATTCAGATACTCGTCCATCTCTTCTTCTTTATACATCATACCTGCCGGAGGGCGCCTCCCGTTCTCGAATCCGACCCAATATCATGACACTTCCATCCGTCAAAATACCACACTCTCATGAAAAATCACCGCTCCCCTCCCTGCCAACCTCCCTTCTCTCCTACTCTAGCCCTGAAACAGCCTGTCTCTGCTGGTAGATCCCTGGGACCCAATGCTGTTCCTCCCTGTGTTGTCGTACGGTAGATTTTCCGCGTCAGCGGAGGCCATGGTGCTCTGGCGCTGTGGCTGGCGCTTTGTGAGCACGCCCTTTGGTTTTTCCGTCACGCTCGGCGCTGGTGCCGGTGCTGATGACGGGGCCGGTGATGGGCTCGGTACAGAGGCTCCTGCCTGCGACTGGGTGTTGTCGCTGTTGGCCCGGGACTTGGTGAGTTTTCTGGGCTGCCGCCGCTGTGACGTGAGGGATGCCACATCTACGGCGGAGCTGTTGTCTGACAGCCGGGTCTCGCTGGACCGCTGGCTCGGGGCTGACTGCGTCATCGTCGGTCTGCTGTATGACGGGTCATCCCTGATGGGCACGGCAATGTTGAGCCCAGCTCCGTTGGCATCGGTCGAGGGCAGTGTTGCCGGACTGGGTGTTGTGCGTGCCGAGGACGAATCTGGCGTCGGCGCCGGAGTTGGTATCAGAGGCCGCGCCGCCGAGGGTCGCGCTGCCAATGGTCGTGCCGGCGGAGTGGCGCTGATGGGGGCGTGCGTGGTCGTGTAGTTGTCCAGCTTCTTCTCCAGGACATCGACACGGACAGGTTTGGCGATGTAGTCGTTCATGCCAGCCGCGAGACACTTTTCTCGATCTCCCTGGATAGCCGATGCCGTCATTGCGATGATGAGCACCTTCCGAATGGCGTCCACGGGCTCGCGGCGGATAAGCTTCGTAGCCTCGTAGCCATCGAGCACGGGCATCTGTACGTCCATAAGGACAATGTGGTACGGCCGGCCCTCTTGTGCCTTCTGGCGCAGCCCCTCTACCGCCTTCATGCCGTTCTCATACGCATCGACGATGGTGTAGCCCAACCTTCGCGAGAACTTCATGGCGATGGTCTGATTAATGAGGTTGTCTTCGGCGATGCAGATGCGGATCTGATCCTTGGGGATCTGCGTGAGCTGGAGGTACGGGAACAGGGACTGCTCGGCCGGTACCGCCGTGGGGATAGTGAACCGGTCCATCGGCGGCGGCGACTTGACAGCCTGGACGTCGCCGGCGTTGACGTCCGAGGTTGCCTTGTCAAAAGTGACGCTGAAGATTGCAGTGGTGCCGACGCCCTCCTGACTTTCGAGTCGGATCTGGCCCTTCATCATTGTCTCGATGAGGGATTTGCAGATACTAAGACCCAGGCCACTGCCGCCGTACTTCCTCGCCGTGCTGGCGTCGGCCTGGCTGAAGGGCTGGAAAAGCTTCTTAAGCTGGTCTGGGGGAATGCCGATGCCCGTGTCTTGCACCCTGAACGTCAGGACAGCCTTTTCGGCCGTCTGAGACTCGACCCTGGCGCCGATGGTGACAGCCCCGTTCTCCGTAAACTTCAGGCTGTTGTTGATCAGGTTGCCCAGCACCTGGTGAAGCCGGATTGGGTCGCCATAGATGAGCATCGACGGCAGGTCGATATCTTGGATGATGACCACGTTCTTCCTCTTGGTCCGCTGTCTGTTGCTATACGACACAGCACGGACGACCTCGCGGACCATCTCCTCGGGGTTGAAGGCGATGACGTAGAGCTTCATCTTGTCTGCCTCCATTCTCGAAAAGTCGAGAATGTCGTTAATCACCGTCAGCAGCAGATCCGCAGACACTCTGATCGAGTCGGCCATCTCAAGCTGCTCCTTGTTCAAGCCGCTGTCTCTCAGGAGCTCCGAATTGCCAATGACACCGTTGAGCGGTGTGCGCAACTCGTGAGAGACGTTCGCCAGGAAGATGGACTTGGCCCGGGCAGCCTCCTCGGCGAGCTTGACGTTGCGCTTGGCCTCGGTCTCGGCCGTTCTTGCCTTGGCTTCTGCCTCTCGTGCGAGCACCACGGTCCTCTTGAGCTCAGACACGTTGCGCTCGTTCTCCTTGGAGACCTTTTCGACGTCCTTCATGGCGAGAGAGTTGGAGTAGCTGATGCCGATCTGATTGACGAGCAGCTGCAGTACTGAGACGTTGCGGTCAGTGAAAGAGCCAGGCTCACCCTCGAGGTAGAGAACACCCAGAAGCCCATCCTCGGTTGGGCCTCGTGCGATGGGGATGGCGATGATTGCCTTGCTCAAGATGTTTCTTGCGAGCCATCCCTCACCGACGTTCCCGAAGCGCTCGTCACTCAAGATGTCGGGGATGAACAGGGTCTCTCGGAACCGGGTGCAGTACAGGATCACATTCTCTGCCACCATTGGCGTCGTCGAGATGGACTGTCGGCTCAAGGGTGCTTTGGCGCCACGCTCGGCGTCTCCGCTGGCGCCCAAATGCCAGCCCTGAGAATCTCGGACCACGATTGCGGCAAGGGTGGCCGTGCCTCCGCACGTCTGGAGAATTACGTCGCACATGGTCTCGAGGAGCTGGTCAACGTTGAGGACGGCTGAGATGACCTGCGATGAGAGCAAGATGGCGTGCAGATCAATCATATCGAGCGCAGGCAGACCTGCCCCGGCCTCGGCTTGAAGGTTGACCGAGCCGCGCCAGGCGCCGATACGCTGGTCGACCACGGAGTGATTGGCACCGGCGCCACCCGTGTCCTCTGCCTCGTCGGCGTCAAGGGGGCGGAAGCTCGGCGGCACCACATCAGGAGCAAAGTCGGTCTGCGTCGTAGCATCGACCACGCGCGGGTTTCGCGTAGGTCCGTGGAGCAAGAGGGTGTGCTCCTCCTCCACGTGGTCTGCCACGCCGACAGCGCCAAACTGTCGGTATAGTGCGACGGCGTCCTTCATCGCGGCTCTGGCAGACCGCCTCGCCCGTCGGCCGACAAAGACACCTGCCATCAGGTAGTGTCCGAGGGCCTGGTCGAACGTCTGGTTATGTTCTTCGGCGTGATCCAGGGCCTCCTCGTACATGCGAATGGATCCGCCATAGTCCTTGCCCAGCTCCAACGCCTGCGCATCCAGCATCTTGGACCACGATGCGTAGTTGACGTTGTTGACCGCCTCCCACTCCTTGATCTTCTTACTGAGCTCCTCCAGCCTGGAGATCGTAGACTGTCGCTCGCCCTCGAGGTCGGTGGGGTTGAGACGAGGGTCGTCCAGTTTTCGGAGCATTCTGCCGGCGAGAGCGAGGCCGTAGAAGAACATGAGCAGCCGACTGTTGCGGGCTGACCAAAGATGGCCTGCCTCCTTGTAGCACAGCTCGCCGAGCTCGACGGCACGATCGTAATGGCCGTAGAGGAAGAGCGGGACCACCTCAAGTGTCTCAAAGAACAGTGTGGCACGGTCGCCGGTGTGGCTTTTGCTGGCGAGCCACGTCTTGTAGGTGTTGACGTTGAACTTCTCATCCGTCAGGACATGGAGCGCGTCCTTAGTCTTCGTCTTCCCCTGCATGGCACGGCAAACCTGGCGGACGGAGATGAGGAGCGGTCCACCCCTGGTATCGTCCTTCCAGCTGAGGATATCCTCGCAGCTGTATTGGCAGTAGGCCTCCAGGTCTGCGCAGTTCTCGCTCGCGTAAAACTTGAGAAGAGCAGCAAGACCGGCGCTGAGGATGGAGGAAATGCGGTCGCCTGAGGCGGCGGCGTACTCCACGGAACCCTCGAGATGAGCCAGGGTGACGGAGATGGGATAGTGAACGTGGCCGATGAAGTTGGCGTACACCATGTATCCCCTCGCCATGGAGAAGGGGTCTCTGAACTTATCGAGCAGCTCGATGCAAATGTCGCCCACCTCAACTGCCAAGTCGACCATGTTGAAGCGGGACAGGGCGATGACGCCGAAGTACATGAAGGCGAGCCCCGACTGCGGGAACGAGCCGCAGGTCAGGTGAAGGTTGAGGGTCGCCAGGGCCAGGTTGTAGAAGCGCAGCGAGTCGCTCCACCATGCCGAGCTTACCGTCTCCGCGAGAACAGCCCCGACAGATGCCAAGCTGGCGTCCTGGACATCCGTGGGATCCATCAGCTGCGATCGGCTCATCGTCTGCAGCTTGACTGCGAGCCTCTCAAACTCGGCATCACACTTCTCAAACGTGGGGTTCTGGTCCAGCTTGATCTTCAGCGTGGCCAGACACTCCTCAAGAGACTCCACCGCCGCGAGGGCATCCCCGGACTGGGCAGCGATCCTGGACTTGAGTACGTAGGCAGGCGCCATATCCAGCGGTGTTCGGGCGGACCGGAAGACGAGCGACAAGAGCCGCTGGGCCTCCGTGTTTTGGTCAATGTAAAGATTGCACTCCGCCGCGCGCAGGTACAGCTGCATCGTCTCGTCGTACGAGGCGTCGCTCACGCCGTCATCCCAGGGGTTGGGCTGGAGTAGATCAACGGCCGTCGAGTAGCACTTGGCCGCTGTCGGTCGAGCACCGTTTTCGGTCGCCGTCGCCGCACACTCAAACAGTAGCCGACGGAAAGGCTCACGTTTCTCGACACGTTCCTTGATGATGTCGACGGAAGCGCAAACGTGAAAGGCGGCCGTATCTCTGGCTCGCGGGTCGTTGGGGTAATATTTTAGGAGCGTCTGTGCGATGATGAACTGCATCTTGCGGGCATTGCACTCCTTGAGGTTGGAGGCCGCCTGGATGTAACGGTCATGGGCGAACCTGAACCGGTCATCGGTTTCACCGGGGACAATGATGCAGGCTGTGACAGCTGCCTGAAGTCCGGCGACGATGGTGTCCGGGGAATACGCCGTGTTGACCTCGGTGACTGCAGCGTTGACGCAGCCCAGCTCGCTGTATTGGAACTCGCCGCTCATAAGCCGGCTGACCAGCTCGAAGGAGAAGGAGTAGCCCAGCAGGGAGGCCCACGCCAGTATGGCCCGCGAGGCAGGGGGCAGTTCGCCCAGTCTCTGCGTGATGAAATCTGTGTCCAGAACGTCATAGCCCTCCGTCTTGAACTGGTCGAAGAGTCGATCGAGATCGTAGTGCCAGTTGCTGTCCCTGTAGTCATACCAGATGTTCTTGTTCCGGTAACATGCGCTGAGCATCTCCCTGATGTAAAAAGGGTTGCCGGCGGTCTTGGACTGAATGACGAGTGCCAGCGGCACAATATCGTCCTTGGGGCGACATAGCGTCGTCGCTACATACTGAACAATGTCATTCTCGCTCAGCGGCGATAAAGGGATTCGCGTGACACTCGGGCCGCCAGAACTGGTGAACTCTGCAGGGCGAGGATGTTAGCAAGGGTCCTCATGCCACTAGTTTTTGCACATCTCGGCTTACCGTCGGAGTCGGGAGGGTTGATAATGGACTGAACCCTCTCGAGACTCAGTTCATCAGGACGGTAGGTCATGATGACAACCATCTTCATCCTGGCGCAGATGATCTGGGTGATGAGCTCCAGCGACTCGCTGTCGGCAAAGTGGAGGTCATCCAGGACGAAGCACACAAACTTGTGTGCCGTGAACATACGGAGCACGTCGAGGAAGATGTTCATCAGCCGCGTGTTCTTGGTTGACGTCCCGGCCCTCAGGAAATCCTGAGACGTCTTCGAGGACGCAGCGGCACCGGACTTGGGAAGTAGACCTGGAGAGCCTTCCGGAGATGGGCTGGTGGGCTTTGCGCTGCCAGGTCGCACGTGGCGTGCCTGCATGATCGATGGCGATCGGCTCAAGACTGCGGCGCTGTTCGTCTCGATGGAGCCGAGAAGGTGGTCGGGCAGCCCGAGGACCTTGGCGAGCATGGGCCATACGGGGCGGATGTACTGCTTCAGCGCGTGGTGGAAGGGGGTATCGGTGCGCTTCTCGCCAAAGACTTGCTTGAACAGTGACGACAGCAACTTGAGCAGCGGCCCGAAGGCCTGCCTCCTCGCGTTGTCGAACTTGGCCGAGACATAGTAGCCTCGCTTCCTCGCCTCAGTGAACACCGACTGGTACAGGAAGCTCTTGCCGAGGCCAGCAACACCCTCGATGGTGACGACCTCACAGTGCCCTCTGCGGCGGAACCTTGCCGAGCCCAGCTGACGCGACAGACTGGATGATGTCGACTCAGCAACACTGTGCCGGTTTCCTTCACTACCTCCCCCAAGACTGTCAACCAAGCTCCGAGTCTCGACGGAAACGGACTGATTCCTCTCCCAAGGCCTGGCCATACGGTTCAGAGGTCCCGAATTGGCCGACGTCGTCGTCTCTCCAGAGACCGTCTGAGAGTCGGATAGCACCGACGGAACGAAGCTGGCGCGGATCGGCCGAAGGTCGGATGATGTCCCTTGCGTGAAGGAGCCGCTACGGCGGGTGGTGCCCTCGGCCGAGCTGGCCCCCTCGCTCGACACGTCGGCATTGTCAAGCAGCTCGTTCGATAGCGTTGAGCCCTCCGAGATGCGATTTGAGCTCTTTTGGCTCATCAAATGACTCTTGGCAACCCTGTCGATAACTTTGAGAAGCTCATTTCTCTCCCGCTGACGGCCGATCATCATTGTCGGCAGGATGAAGAAGGACGAGACATCCTTTTCACCGATGGTCCATTTCTCCAGCGCCAGCCAGTCCTCGTCGTTCAGGAACCGCTGGACCTTGACCAGGTCGTGCCGGAGGCCGCTGGCCGAGTGATACCGGTCGCCCACGCGCATGGCGGTACACTTATCGATGATGCGGTCCAGAACCGGTGGCACGTCCGGCCGCACCTTGGACAGGCGCGGTATGCTGCCTTTGAGGACCGAGTGCACAATGTCCAGGGGCGAGTCGCCGTCAAAGATGGGCTGCCGCGCCAGCAAAGTCCAGAAAATGACGCCGAGTGAGTAGATGTCGGTACGACTGTCGGGTTCGGCGGGCATACGCCCCGTTTGCTCGGGGCTGATGTAGAGGAGCTTGTTCTTGGCTCCGAGTTCTTTCGAGAGGTTCGACCACGCCGAGCTCTGCAGCCGGTTCTCAAACGACCTGGTACCGGTGCCAAGAGCGAAGAGCTTCACCCTCTTCGTGTCGAGGTTGTAGTGGAAGGCGTCGGGGCGGAGCTCGCCGTGGGTGGCGCCCTGACCGTAGTGGAGGATCTCCAGGCATTGCGCCGCGCCGATGGCAAAGTCTAGGAACTGCGCGAGGGTGATCGGGGGTTCTAAGTTGAAGTCCTCCTTCCTATACGCCTCGAACCGGTCGTCCACCCATCGTGTGCGGAAGAAGGCCGGGCCAAGGTCTATCCAGTCGAACAGTATGTTCCGGCCCGGGTGCTGATATATCGCGACGATGATCTGGCCAAGATCGCCTGGGGCGGGCGGCAGGCGCACCAGCTCCAGCGGCTTGACGATGTGCTCGCCATTGGGGTCTACTGAGGTAACGAGGTTTTTGGTAATGTGGAACGTCCTCTCCTCCCGCAAAATATGATATGATATCCTCGCGACGACGGGCTCTTCGATGTATTGGGTGTCGGCGGCTGAGGTCGGTATCGGCGGCGACGCGGCTGAAGGCGAGAAGTCGCTCCCAGGGTCGCTCAACAGCGGACCGCCTGTGAGAATGCTGGAGGAGCTTGGGTATTCGGAGGGGGAGGGCCGGCCCGACTGCAGCCTTGCGGCTGCGGAGCCCGGGCTGGAGGCAAAGAGAGGGGTCGGTGATGGCTGCGAGTATGGAGAGACGAAGCGCGTCCCCGTGGCATGCCTGTGAGGATGTATTAGAAGGACCATTGCAGCGAGCGCTACGCGGTCAAGCCGCGATCAGGGGGAAGGTTTACCATGTGTCGTATGTGGTGTGAAAGGGCGACTGCCCGTCGTCCCAGGTGTACCCTGCGATTTGACGAAGTCGCTCGAGGAGCCGCTGTGGCGGATCATATTGGTCGTCTAACGACGAGAGGCCGCTGTCCATCTTGGCGGATATGTATTCTCACGCCGTCCTCGGCGAGAGGCGGTGGTCGTCTTTGGGGAGGGGGGCAGCTGGAGAATGGCCGTGGGGCGGGACAGCTCCGTTGCTGCTGCTGCTGCTGCTACGGGGTGGTATCGCAGCGTCATCCAGATCTGCTCGAGGACGCAGGCATGGTCGCTTTGCGCGTATGATGGGGTGAGGGACCTCGTGAATCGGGATCGGGCACCGGGACCAAGCTTTCTCACGGCGGAGGGGAGATGGGATGAAGAGAGATGGATAGGACGTGCGCATCTAGCCCGGGCGACTATCGTGGTGACGTGACCGGGGAGGAACGACCTCGTTCGTTTCGCTTTGCTCGATGTCCGGTATGTCGGGCGACTGACGAGTCTTTTCGAGTCTGTGGCGGTCTGTTCAACGGGAGGTTCGGCGTTGTATGGTGCCTGTAGTTCTGGTGCAGATCGGTAGGCCGGAGGTTCGGCTGTGTGGCAGGGATTGTCTGCTGTCGCTGGCAGCTTCCGAGCCAGGGCGGGCGGTGCGGGCGGTTGATCGAATATGCCTGTGATGGTGTCACACCCACGGACGGCCACGCAGAGTCGATCAAGGCCCAGCGCAGACGGTGTGTATGTACCTCGTGCGAAATGTCGGTCGCAGGCGAGAAACTGAACAGACGTTGTCAAGCAAATTCGACTCGTTCGCCTTCCCAGTTGTCGTCTGAGTCGTTGTCGGCTCCACAATCGGGCATCCGGTGTCCCAGAGAGAGGACGAGATTTTGGGTCGAGTGCCAGGCTTGCATTCGACTCTCGCAGGGACCACGCCCGCCTCGACGGGGGGGCGGCGGACTGACGAACTGTGGTGGACGTGCTAGCGGAAGCCCACTGGCACCTCACTGACTCCAACCCCCAGGGAGGCACTGTAATCGATACCTCGAGGGGGGCTGTCCAAAAGTATCTCTGATGTGTAATTCTGCTGCTGTAAGTACCCAGTCTCTAGTGCTGCAACGGTACCAGTCGTTCGATAACCCCACCCAGCAGCAGCAGCCCGGCTCAACATGGTAAGCTCGGCGGCCAATTTTGGGTGGAACATGTCATCACTCAGCACCTTGCAACCTCCCCTTCCACCTCCAACTTTGGACACGACAGGTCAAGCAAGGCACGAACTCCTTTCCATGCGAAGAGCCACAGCTACGGTGGGATTGGTACCAACCGTTGGGCAGGTGAGCAAGGAATTGTCCGTATTCCTGGGAGGGTGAGACCATCACACAGGTCCCCTGTCAGATTTGACACTGTCAATCAAGGCCCGGCTAGCCGGACGTTTAAAATGAAGACCCCCTGGAAACTCCCGTGATGGTTACCTACGTTTTTGTCAATATTTTGGGCTCCAAATCGAAACAACCTAGGCCTTGCTCTGTGATTGGATAGGCACAAACCGTCAGTTTGTCCAAGATCCACCGCCGGCTGCAGAAGGGCTGGTAACTGTCAGGCTGTCATCTATCAAGTACAAGCACTTCTCCTTGATGTCAGAATTTGGCGTTTTGGTCGGTGGAAAATTGTCCATGACAAGAAATCCGTCTCGTCATCAGCGCCGCGGCGTTGAGCTATCAACAGCCATAAGGCGCTGAGCACATCAAAATCACCCAGATCAAAACAACACAGTTCGAGTCGACACAGCAACTGCACGTCGCACAACGATGCCGTACAAATCAGGGTATCCTTCATCCCCCGGTCTATTGATCCGTCTTCTTCTGCTCTAAAGTGCCACCTTGCGTCCCTTCGTCACCCAATGATCCCACCCTATGTAATCCCGCTGCCAATGAGCTCGGCGTCCTGCGTAAAGCAAACGCCCTGGTATCCTTCAAATGCACCTGTCGCGGCCGTCCTGTAGACAGTCGATGAAACTATCCCGCGGCGTCACCCGCTTTGCCCCCTTTACCAAACCATCCGCCCGCCAAACGTCAGAAAATGCGCAACAAAGGCAACTCCCTGCCACGAGGAGGCAGGGCCCGGCTGGCCGGCCAGCTTAGACCTGCCTGGAGGACTTGCGGCTGTGCGAGGGCTGCGACACCTTGGAGGCGGCACGCTCCCTGGTAGGAATCTCGGTGGTGCCGTCCGAGGTGGGCGCGAAGACAAAGTTCTGGGCGAGGCGACGCTCGGCGTTCTGGCGGCTGTTGACAAAGTCGGGGTAGTTGAGCGTCAGCTCGACGGCACCCGAGACGATGTGGTCGGCGGCCTCGACTCCCAGCATGAAGGAGTGGTCCTGGTTGCCGACCTCGTACCTCCAGGAGCCGAAGCGGCCGCGGGAGTAGATGTCGAGGTCCTGGAGCTTGGGGAGAAGCTTGGTGAGGACACCCTCGCGCTCGAGGGAGGGTGTGGGGTAGCCGTGGTCGAAGCGGCGGTGGTAGGTCGAGACGATCTCGTCCTCGGGGCGGATCATCTCGGTGTTGATGAGACCCTGGATGCAGTCCTTGAGGAGGTTCTCCTCGTCGACGGGCTTCAGGGACGACTGCGACACCTCCAGCATGATGGACCAGTAGGGACCCTCCTTGGCGTCCGAGGACTCGGCCTTGGAGCCGTCGGCGAGGTAGAGAGTGGGCAGCTTGACGCTGGACTCGGGCTGGTTGTAGGGAGAGTAGTTGGAGAAAATGGTGGCGCGGTAGAAGGGGCAGTTGTCCTCGGGGAAGTACAGCCAGCACTTGTCGCCGATGCGCTCGGGGCGCTCGCCGCGGATGCCGACGCCGATGACGTGGGTCGTCGAGTAGAAGAGGCCCTTGGAGAGCGAGACGAGCTCCTGGCTGCCCATCTTCTCAACGAGCGAGTCGACGGCCATGGTCGAGATGAGCTTGTTGTACTTGACGGTGGTGCCGTCGGCGAGGGTGACCTTCTTGGCCTCGGCGTCGACCTTCTCAACCGAGTTCTGCTTGCCGAAGCGCTTGTTCTTGGCGGGGAGGGTATCGGCGACGGCGATCCAGATGCCACCGGTGCCGTCACGGGCGGGGAAGCGGAAGGTCGCGTTGGGGCCCCAGTTACCGGCGACCTTGTTGAGGACGACGTTCTTGGTGACGAGCTTCAGATCGGGGGCGGCCACACGCTCACCGAGCCATTGGCATTGCATCTGGCGGGGAAAATGTCAGTTGGGGACGTGACCTCGCGCGGAGCATGGGATTGGGTGGAAGTTTGTACGAACCTTGGTAGTAGGGACGGCCCAGACCTTGTAGTTGTAGGGGCGCATGAAGATGTTGGCAATACCCTCGCCGGTGTTGCGGACGATCCACTCGTCAAAGTTCTTGGGCTTCGTGTTGGCGACGCGGCACTCGAGGGCGGCATCGATGAGGCCATCCATGCAGGTAACCTGGTCCTCCTTGGGCAGCATGGAAATGTTGTTCTGGAAGGGGTAGGGGACCCAGAGGCCCTTGTAGCGGACGTAGGAGATGCGCTGGTGGGTGTACCAGTCGTCCTCCTTGGGGAGAGCCTCGTCGATGCAGTCATCGAAGTACTTGTAGTGGGAGAAGATGACGTGACCACCGACATCGTACAGCTGCCGCGGAGGGGTCTGTCAGCGACTCTGTTCACGATGTAGCGGGGGAGGGGGAGCGGAGGAGGGAGGACGTACGAAGCCCTCAGGGGTAACGTCCGTGGAGGCGAGACCACCAGCCTTCTCCTCGGAGTCAATGATCAGCCACGAGGGGCCATTCTGTGAACCAGTGTCAGCGAAGTGTCCAAGTCGGGGTTGGCAGTGGATAGGCGGTGAGGTGAGGACGCACGACGTGGTTGAGGCGCTTGGCAGCACCCAGGCCAGTAGGACCGGCACCGATGATGAGGACGTCGACGTTGCTGTGTAGAAAGCCATTGTCAGCATGCTGAGGTGGTTGGTGTTGCTGCGAGGTCGCTGGCCAGCTTCGGCCGGGTGGGCAGACTCACATGTCGGCCATGATGTCTGTCTCAGGTGGGTTGTGTAAAAAGATGCGGGCGGCGGGGTTGCTTGAGCCGGAGGCAATGGTGGAGGAGAGGGGGGAGAGGCTGTTGACAGTCTTTCCGAAAGGCAGCACCAAGGTTCGAGGGCAAGGACGAAGCGAAGCTGTCGATGGAGTAGACGTGGTGTTTATGGCGCGTTGCTAGAGGGGGGGGGGGTTCCAGGGGAGGGAAGAAAGGAGGCGGTCGAGAACGGATGGAGGGGCCCAAATTATTTTTCGGCAGGGGTCTGTCGGGGCGAGTCGAGTTTGGGGGTGTGGACTGTGGACAGGCGGCGGCACAGGGGTCGTGGCCGTGCAGGCGGCAGGCGGCGGTGGTGACGGTGGGACGCCCGCTCGTTCTTCCTTCAGTTTGCAGTTGGCAGCGCTTTCGTTCTCTCCAGCGGGTGACTTGGAGGCAGATTCACGCCTAGCGTGTCTTTATCGCACTGTATGCCTGCACCAAGAAGGCTAACCCAGCTTCGTGTGCCAAGCGACACACCCCCATGTGGAGCTGCAGTTTGAGCTTGGTAGGTACCCTTGCCGACCCGCAGCGCTGGAGACAAAACGACCAAGGGAACACGAGCGGTACTTGCAGGATCCAGCCCACCTCAAGGTAAGGGACAGCAGGTGGCTATCGACAGGTCATCTCCGGTCTCGACAGCTTCGAGATGGTCTAGACAGGTCATCAGCAGTCCAATATTTCTGGAAACGAAGTTACGACCGTGGGCATGTACCGTTAAAGCAGGCAGCCGCTCGTGTCGTATCAGCCCCACGACCACGATCTGGTCTCACGGTGAGTGCTGTCGCCGTACAATCGGTTGCTTCAGTGCTGGAAGACAAGCCCAGAAGGACACATGGTGGCCATGGCTGGTGACCCTGATACAAGCTTGCTTGAATGGCGAAAGAGAGACACGAAGGAGAATCAAACCCCCGATGAGCGCCCCGCGGTTGTGACGACGACGCGACGTGGCCGGCCAAAGCTCGAGCACGATCTGCAGCAACCCCTTTCCGACTTTTCCCCCTCGGCCTCGACCTTTTGGTTCATGCCCCCACTCACTCCAGTCGATTCGAGTCAAGTCGGACCGGGGCCCGCTTGGGGGGACAAATGTCAAGTCGACGTCGTGCTCGTCGAACGGCTGTCGCGAGCCTCAACCCTAGGTCAAGTCAGTATCAAGGAAGTACTTGATTTGTATTCGGGTGGTACTCACAGAGCATGTGAAGCTGGTCGGTGTTGCTTGGTCGGAGAATTGCGCACTACTAGGGCGAACCACGACCGATAATGGCTGACTCGATGCAGTTGGGGCAAGCGGCCCGTCGTCGATGGCTCAGTTAAGGCAGTCAAGCTCACTTCAGTACGCCTCAAGATGAAGTCGAGCCCGTCACGGTGTCATCAAGCCACGAAGCCTCCCGCTTGGCATCGCCATCCCAAGACGCTTGCCGTGCCTGGCACCCTGGCTCGTTTCAAAAGATCTGACGGGCTGGCAGTCGCCCACAGATTGCCGCGACGGCTCGGTCGTCGTTTAATGACACGCCGCCGCCGCAATCTCAATTGGAAATTGAACCCAATTACAGTGCAACGCGCCTGGCCACCACCACCACCGCCGTCCCGGCAGGGCGTAGGGCATGATGCCGCGATCCAGCTTCCCACTGGCACAGACCGGGGAGAAAGGAACAGGAAGCAGGAAGCACCCAGGCGGCCCATCTCGGCTATGCACAGCGATCACCGTCCACGAGATTGGCAAGAAACATATTGTTTAGGCAAATGAGGCAATTCGCTAGCACCGACCACGTCCGAGAGCACTTCCATTTCAGAATCGGCCGTCGAGCCCTTGTCAAAGCCCTTGTCGACGCCGTCCCAAACGGTCTGTAAGCCACGACGGCCCGCTGGGCAGCCACTTTGATTCCCAAGCTGTGATGCCATGGCAACATGGTGAATTGGAAACCAAAGCTCTGGGTCGGTCCAAGGAGCCGCTCCTCTGGTGTCGCAATCGCAAGCGAAGCACCACGACCTGCACACCTGTCATCTTGACGCCCCTCATCAAGACCCCACCAGAGCTGTTAATCGGTGGAGATGGGCCGGTGAGCGTGCCTGCGTGGTTGCGTGGCATCATGATAGACGGCGGGCAACCCCAGGGGACCTGGATACTCCGAGTTGACTGCCGTCACTTGAAACGCGCCGACTGGATCTCTTGCCGATCGCAACAGGCACACACCCAGTTTCCTCCCGTCTCATCTTTTTCACACAAGGCTAGCCAGCAGCCTTTCCATCCATGCCGCCCCGACACCGGCCGACTTTGGCTGGCCCAAGCTGCGACATGGGACTGCACTGGACTCGGGAGCCTGCCGGCGGGCCGTCTGACTTCCGGGGCCTTGCTGAAGACGGGAACAAGCACATTGGCAGCTGCTGCTGGTGGACTGGTGGTCCATTGTAAAGAGTCGGGTATACCAGCACTATGGGCGGCTTCCAGATGCCGGCCAAGATGGAAGGAATCTATTTTCGGAAGCCCCAGGACACATGTCCCGACACTGCGATCGATCGTTCCGGAATGCACGTCATCGGAATGCCTCTGTTCCAGGGCCACGAGACATGGCTGAGAACAGTTGGCCGCGTCGTCGCCGTTGCCGTTGCTGTCGGTGCAGTGAACAGAGCCGCATCAAGGGCGGATTACCTTCTGCGGACAGGTCCACACGTGGACATGGTCCGCCGGTGGTGGAGGGATCAATCGAGTCGATCAGTGTTGCCATGTGCCGCAATGGGACGAATTCATGGCCTCGCAAGGCTGGTGACGGCCAGATGCTCTGGCATGTAAGTACGGTCTTGGGCAGGCGGCGCCTCGACCGCAACCACCAGCGGTCTGCTGGCCGAACCCTTGCGTGCGTGCCACAGCCTGGGAGGTCAGACCTGGGGAAGGGCCATCGGGATACGGGATGGATGAGGGCGGCAGCGCGGCGGCGGCGGCGGCACGGCGGGCTCGGCGGACGCCAAGACATGGTCATCCGCTTTCTTCCAACGGTCATTGTCTGGATACCCCTGACTTGTCTGGTCGGACTGCCGCGAGATCTGCTTGGCGATGCCCCAGCCATCTTGAAAGTGCATCTCTGCTGCATGCAGATGCATCTCGTGGCTGACATGATTGAGGCAGATGCCAGACAATTGTGAACCAGATGGGCTCCCTGTGATCTGGGCAGCGAGTTCTGTGACCTTTTCGGGGAGGGTACTCTGATTATGCTGATAATGCTGGGCATACTGCTAGCAATCAATATCAATCGCATCTCGGGAGGATCGCATCGTCGATGGGGAGTTTCCCATGCATTGAGGTCGACTGCACACATCGTCGGCCAGATGCTACCGAAGAACTGGAATGTACATGGCGGGGGGATCCCGACTTGCACCGTCGCCGGAGCCACATCGGCGTCTAGAATTTGCGTTTGTGTAAGTATCTTCAGGTCGCCCGCGAGTGGCGCCGAAAGCGATGCAATGAACATGTGGCAAGGTCGAGACAAAGCGAGGGCTCGGTTCCGGTCGTCCCAGCGACAACGCGATGGCGCCGGGCGTTTGGCGTTCAACGGGCCGGCCCTGTCAGAGTGTCGTCCACTGGAATCGTCTGGTACTCGAGGTGTACCAAGTAATGTACACCTATACCTATGTACACTGCCATGAACTGCTGCCTTCCAGATCTGCGATGCTCATAAGCAACCTGACTCGAGAGAGTCAATCAGAAACGGGTTACGCGCAACCCGCCTGTCAAGACGACAAGTGAAGTGCCGGGTGGTTCTCAACTAGAGGCAGGATCAACAGGAGGCCAGCGAACATCAGCGGAGCCAAATGCTTGTGTTTGTCCCGTCGTCGGGGTGTCCCCTGGGCTTGCAGCTTGACTCTTGAGGATGGCCCCCCTTTTTCCAGGGGCATCGGGCCCTGCCAGCATCTGCATCCAAGCCTGTGCCAACATGGAACTCGGACTGATTGTGGTTGCGGGTGGGAACGGGAAGCGGGAACGTGGGCTGGAGCGGCCGGCTTGATTTGCTGCTTGCCGTAGGCCGGGCCCCGAAGAGCACAGGGACGGACAGGGACGGACAGGGGCAGGCACCGGCGCAACCTCGTGTCAGTGAATTGAGGCGAGGCGCGCCAGGGGCAAGATGAGCAGATCTGCTCGCGCCATGCGGTGGGTCGGGTCGAGGCGTTGCCGGAAAGGGGTGTTGGTCCCCCGACTTTCCTCCCCCTGGCGGGAACGGTCGAAAGAAGGAGGAAGACGAGGTGAAGCAGCCGGTTCCTGATGAATCTTCCGAAGGCGCGTGCACTGATCTGTGATGCGAGGTAGGCAGGCCCGCTGGCTCCGTCGTATTCTGCGTGCCGCAAGATATCTGAGTATTCGTACCGAATGCAAAATGTGGCCCGTCCGACTGCGGCCGTCTCGGACCCGGTAGGCGGGCACAGCTGGAACGTGTTACGATCAACATGATGCGATGGCTTCGTGGTTCAACGCTTTCGTCCGACAAGAGAACAGGCTGCGAAGATGCTGTCGAAATTCCATCGGTCAGGGGCAGGGGTAGTTCACAGTGGCCCAGTGGGGGACGTCCCCCCGTGGATGCTGATGATTGATTGATCCATTGATTGAATGATTGACCTCTGGCTGGCCTGTGAGGGTCGAGAGCGCCAAAATTGGATCGAAGGGCTCTTATTGCGATGGACCAGGGGGGTTGACGACACCCTTTTTCGGCCCACGTCCCGCGCTGTGTGAGTGGTCAAGTATTGCCTGCAGCGGCCAGTGCCAGTGCCAGTGGTGGATGGAGGGCCCGCCGCCGCATCGAGCCCCCGACTCGCAACTGCACAGCCCCCGGCCTGGATGAGCAAAGCAGGAGCTGCTGCAACAGGTGGAGGTACATTACCTGTCGCTGAGGTGAGTTCTTGGGCTGTCCCATCGGGTCCAGCGCCGGATTTAGTAGCCACATCCCACTTGCCTACTGCACCCACGCGCTCCCCGAGTCAAAAGCTGCCCCAGGCGGTACCGTCGTGCCCTGAACTGAACCCGTCCAGTCTGCCCGTCCGTCCACCGTTCATCTCCCTCTCTCTCAGGTACTTTCTCCATCCCACCCACCCACCTGCACGAGCCCACTGGTACCAAGGTACTTACACACACGCCCCCCTGTCCCTTGCCTTGCCCTTGTCCCCCCGTGTCAAACTGAACCCGTCCCGCCGCGTCGCAAGCCTGAGAAGCACCACCAGCACCACCGCCAGCAGAAAGACAAGGCCTGGCCTCTCGCAGCCTTTTCGCACCCTTTCCCAAATCCTATTCCTAAACTTCCTCTTCTTGTTCCACTCTCGCCAAACGCACCGCTCTTCACACCCCAGCTGCCGTCCCGTCCTCTTCGTCGCGACAAGGCCTTTGATCAGACGGGCGTTGAACAAGATCCTGGACCTTTTCTTCTTCTTCACCAATCTTTGGGACCTCCCGATCGCACTCTGTCCACTGCCGAGGTAGCACCCCACGGTCGCACCTTTTTTTGACAAGTGCTTGGCTCGTCCCGTCCACTCGCTCTCACCCCCCTAAAATTTGTCCACCTCTGCGTGCGCTCTCCCCCCCTTATCGACCACCATCACCACCACCAACCGACCGACCCGACTCGATCACGGCCTCGACTTCCCCCCCTCGGATAGACGAGCGACCACATCTTCGCGCACAAAGAAACACACGTTGACGACTTGGACGAATACTACGAACCTGCTGCCTTAATCTAATTCCCCTCCCCCGACCCTCCCGCTACCGAACAATCCCCACGATCATCGGTCGCGTTCTCAAACTTTCCACCCACCAGTCACAATGTCTGCCGACGAGAAGCAGCGCATCTCGGGCGAGGTCCCTCGCGGCGAGTTCAAGAACTCGGTTCTGCCCACCATCAACCCGGCCGCCGAGAAGCTTCAGCAGGCCCAGAAGCCCGCCATCCACCCGGCTCTCTACGTCGCGTGAGTTGCAACCCGCAAGACTGCCACCGCGCCGAACAATTGACTGACCATTCTGCCTTTCAGTGTCTGGATCAGCTTGTCCTCCTCGGTCATTCTGTTCAACAAATGGATTCTCGACACCCTTAACTTCCGTAAGGCCCCTGAAATGCACAATCGTGCCGCACCCTCCCCAAAGACACTCTTCGCTGACCAAACCGATGCTACACAGGCTACCCCGTCATCCTGACTACGTACCACCTCCTCTTCGCGACTCTGATGACCCAGATCCTTGCCAACTGGACCACCCTCCTCGATGGCCGCAAGACGGTCAAGATGACCAGCAGGGTCTACATCCGCGCAATTGTCCCCATTGGTGTCTTTTTCAGCCTGAGTCTGATCTGCGGCAACCTGACCTACCTCTACCTCTCGGTCGCCTTCATTCAGATGCTTAAGGTTAGCAAGCCCAGCCTTCACAGAAGCACCTTGACAGCTGAAGTGTGTCGCTAACCAACTCGCCAGGCCACCACGCCCGTCGCGGTCCTCATCGCTGGCTGGTCTCTGGGTGTCTCCACCCCCAACCTGAGGGTCTTCCTGAACGTCTCGGTCATCGTCGTCGGTGTCATCATCGCATCCATCGGCGAGATCAAGTTCGTCTGGGTTGGCGTCATCTACCAGATTGGAGGTGTCATCTTCGAGGCTCTCCGCCTGACCATGGTCCAGCGCCTCCTCAGCTCCGCCGACTACAAGATGGACCCTCTCGTCTCTCTGTACTACTTCGCACCCATCTGCGCCCTGATGAACTTCGTCGTCGCTGTCATCTGGGAGGTGCCCCGCTGCTCCATGGAGGAGGTCTACAACGTCGGCCTTGTCACCTTTTTCCTCAACGGCCTGTGCGCCTTCCTCCTGAACGTCTCGGTCGTCTTCCTGGTATGTCCCCACCTCAAACGACTTTCCCACGACATCATTGCTAACGACTCGCCTCTAGATTGGCAAGACTTCCTCGCTCGTCCTCACCCTCTGCGGAGTCCTCAAGGATGTCATGCTCGTCGCCGCCTCCATGGCCATCTGGGGCACCGAGGTCACGGGTCTGCAGTTCTTCGGCTACAGCGTTGCCCTGGGCGGCATGGTCTACTACAAGCTCGGCTACGAGCAGCTCAAGGGCTACTTCGGCGAGGGCTCCCGCCAGTGGGCCGACTTTGGCCAGCGCAAGCCCGTCCTGCGCAAGCTGAGCGTCATCGCCCTCTCGGTCCTGACCTTCATCTGGCTGCTGAGCCAGATCGCCCCCGGCTACAGCGCCAACAACACCTCGCAGCTGATCAACACTGTGAGCGATCGCGTTGGTGGCAGCAAGGCATAAGAGGCCACTTTTCGGTTGCGGCAGCGATTGCCGCAACGAGTTTCTTAGACTCGAGTCTTGATCCTGTGTCAGACCAGTCTCGACGACCAGTATCAGGGAGGGAGTCCAAGACGTCACCGCATACACATCGGCGTTCCGGCTTCCGCACACGTGCGCATCCCGTCTGTGCGCACATTGTCTGAGAGAAAAAAAGAGTATGCTTGCTTTTCCGCGTCATGCGCTCTTCCTTGCGCACTTTGGCCATCTGGGCATTTACCGAGATGGTCAACATCCCGGCTTCTTCAAGGTGGTCACCTCTCATCGAACAGGAGGGCCACTTTCAGAGCGTGTTTTTATGAGGCTGGACACATGTGCAGGAAATGAGGAGGGCAAGAGAGAGAGACAAATACACGGTTGTTGCTTTTCCCTTGTTTCCTTTCTTCCTGTTCCACACTTCCACCTCTTTCCATTTCTCCCAGTTTTGTTTCCCGGTTCCTTGCCTGTCGAGTTATCTTCGTTGGTCGCGTCCTTCCGGGCGATGGCAGGCGAGGACACGAAGGGTGTGGGATTGGGGTGAGTTTGGTGTTTGTCACTTGATCCCACTGTACTACACACGAGCCGGCTGCGGACGGCGGAGCAAACGGCGCAGAGCGCGAACCTTGGTCATGGCACTGGGAAGGGGGTTGGTTGTTTTTTTCCCTGGGGCCGCACACGGCTTCTTCAAGAAGTCATTGCGATGTACTTTAGACGGCTCGAGGACTGATAGACATGCATGTATGCAAAATGATGATCATTAGGACCGACGGCGGGTGTGGTGACCGTGACGGCAATTCTGGGTGTTGTACGCAAGTTACTGGAGGTCTGGACCCCAGTGGTCGCGACGTGGAACAGGCATTGCTGCAGGCACTCCTCGTATTCCCTCGTTGCTACGTGAGTGTTTGCGGGAGGGAGATGGTGCGCTCATTTGCTCGCAGCTGCTCCTACAGCGACAGGGGACATGGATGAACAGGGCCAGCATTCCCATGTGTATATGATCTCAACACCAGATGGGCCTGCCAGCATGACTGTCAGCTAGCAACATTTGGACATTCCGCTGTCATACGTTCAGGCTGCACCGACACTCGAGAGACTATGGTTCGTGGACGCTCTAGTTAACTGTCAAGTCACTAGCCCTATGTACGGGATGAATCCCTCAGCCGAGCAGTCCCACGTCCGTCGCGTCACCACAAGATGAGGGCGCATCTTGCTTCCCCTCGCCCACCAAAAACCAGCCTTGCTGACAAGAGTCCGACCACGATCGCCGTGGCGCCAGACGACACACACGAGAGAAAGGAGGGGGGATGAGCGCCCGCATCGCCCGCCCGCTGGCCGGGGGAGGGGGCGGGGAGTCCGACCTTGTTTCTTGAAGGGTTCGTATTGTGTTTTTTGAGGTCCTCGCTAAAACCTGCAGGAATCTCAGAAGCCAGATGTGTGACTTTGTATGCTCTTTACAAGCCAGACCAACTCCCCAAGCCGAATGACGTTTCGCAGAAACCCGGGTTTTTATCCTTATCCCATCGTTCCGTCGTTTAGAATTCTGTGGGGAGATGTCAGCGGGGTGGTCGATAGGGGGACATGAACCCAAAGTTGGAATGGCGGGCCAGCCTGGAAGTGACATACTCAGAGGAGTGAAGAACCACCTGTTCTTGCCGCTCGTGTACCTCTCCTCGAGGACCTTCTTCACAGTCTTCTTGGCGTCCTCACGCTGGCTGGGCTCCTTGAAGGTGTCGTTGTTGACGGTGCCCTTGAGGCCCTCGAGCTCCAGGGTGTAGCGGGTGGGCATGAGGTGGTTGTAGTTGACGAGCTTGACGAAGGGCTTGACCTTGGAGCGCTTGTCCTGGCGGGTCTTGGACATGCGGCGGGTGATCTTGGAGGGGTAGCGCTCGATGCCGGCGACCAGGGCGTGGCCGAAGGGGTGAGCCTTGTTGCCGCTGTCGACGGGCTGGATGATCACGACCTGGAGGGAGGGCGAGTGTCAGCGAGTCTGGTTCGTCGGACGGTTGAATGCGAGCGGTGCATGGGAATGCCGAGTGTTCCTCCTCTTGTGTGACACGCGCTTCGAGGGGAAGAGGGTTGATCATGATGTGGCGGCAAAACCAAAACCACATCTCCTCGTCAGGAATCATCCTATTGTCGCCGGACCCTCTGGCCATCCCGATTCCCCTCGGTGCGCGCGTCGACCATGTCCCTCCCCGGGCGCAATCGTGCCTGCCCTCGTTTTTCCTGTCGCTTCAAATCGGGTGTGGAAATCGCGTCGGTATATCGTACCTTCTTGCCGGCATAGCGGCCGTGGGTGATAATGGCAACGCGGCCGACCTTCAGGAACTTCATGCTGGCGGTTCTCGTGGGGTTGGACGAGAATGAAGACTGGTTGGGTGTGAAGTTGGCGGGCTGTCGATACTAGGCGTCGGGGTGGGAAATAATTTCGAATTTTCCAGGCATTGGTGTGCGGTAGCCGATCGGGGTTGCCTTAGTCATCACACGTGACCCTGGGGGTGCTGGCGTTCGTGTTGTCCAATGGGCGGTTGTCTTGCTTTGTGGGGATTATCAGACGGCATTGGGCGGTCCACGTCTCGACAATGGACGCTTCGAGCTCGGCTCCACGTCCTCGGCGACAGCTCTAGTCGCGAATGCACCCTCCGCCAAACTGCAGTTCTCCACGACGAGACTGAACCCGACACTCCCCCAGCAACCACATATTCGCTGCCCTCGCACACCACACCATGCCTGCCCCGACGTACATCATCTCGAGGGTTGCGGACCCCATCTTCGCCGTTGTCATCGGCTTCGGCGCAGCAGTCACCCGCATCAACCGCGAAGAGAAGGAGAAGGGCAAGACGCGGCAACAGACCATTGAGTCTTTCAAGAGGTAGGGCACCGACATTGCGTCTCTTGAGATTGCACTGCTAACTCCGAGTCTAGACGGGTTGGCCTTCTCAAGGCATAAGTCCGGTTTACGTTGTAGCACCACCTTGTTCAATTGATACCCAACGGCACTTTTCCACACGATCCTTGGCCTTTCTGCTGCGACATGCCTCCTCCTCGTCAGTTGCCATACTCCGGGCCATACTCCTTCTTCATCGCCTCGCGCACCATCTGCCCGCACAGCTTTGCTGTAGGGTTGGTGCTGACAGCCAGTCCCTTTGCAATCTCGTTCCCGTGTCTTCCGCCAAGCGCAAAGTCCCTCGAAGCAGCCTCCTCGAAGTCGCTACGGCCCCAACTCGCCTCTTTCCGCGCTCCGTCGACCGCTACCTTGTCATCGCCGATGCGCTTGCCTGTGGTGTGGTAAATGGCTGCACGCTGCGTGTATGCCGAGGAGAGCGTCTTGGCGGCCTGTGGCGAGACGGCGGCGAAGGCCATGCGAGGGGACAGCAAGCTGACTGCGGTGTCGAGATCGTCCAGCGCCATCTCGGCCATCTTCTGCCGCTCACTGGCATCAGGGTTCTGGATCAGTCGCTGCGCATCGACACCGGCGTCTTGCAGGAGCATGGTGTCGCCATACAGCCGGCGCAGGGCCTGGACGCGGTTGTTTCTTGCGCTCGCATAGTTGGGATATTCTGCGATGAAATCCCCAAGCTTGGCGAGCAGCCCACGGTACTCCTGCTGGGGCTCGGATATTGTCTTCGGCCTCAAGCCCGCCAGCTGGAGCTCCAACTGCTGCATTGCCAGCACGATCTCGCGCTCCTTCTGGATGACGCGCTCGTACACGGAGGTGTCGCTGATGTGAGGGTCCCGCGGCAGAGATGGGTCGAGCAGCACATTGGTCTGCGGGTTGTAATCAGGGTCCTTGATCTTCTCGAGAACGTCAACGTCCCGGGTGCTCATTGAGGTCGCGGCGGCCATCTTGTCTCGGGCGGCGGGTTGCAGGCTGATGGTGATTTTCTTCCGTCTTGGCTTGAAGGGTTGCTGAATGATGAACAGGATGCAGCTTGTCTTCTAGAAGAGCAACACGGTTCGAATTGCATTCCACGGCCGCCCTGCACCCAAGCTTATCAATGCCGACTTTCCAGCACATGACGGATCCCGTGGCGCAAAACGAGTCAACAAGTGCAGGGGCCAGCGTTCCTCTTTCCGCGCCGATGCGGCTACGGGAGGCAAGCCAAAGATCCATATGCGGGCGCAGAGCCCCGTCCAGGCACGGCCTCCCGCCTCTGCCCGGGGCGACTCCCCCGCACCCGGCAAGGGGCGGCTTATCTCGGCTCAACCCCCCGAGCCTGACCACCGTCGGCGCCATTCCGCGCACGCGGCTGTGCGACCACAGGTCCTTGGACAGCCGTCGCCAACCCTCTCGTTCTTGGTTTGGCAGTTGGCCAAGGTCGGGGGACGGGAAGAGCCTCGTCATGGTCTGCGACGGACTGCTAATCTGCCGCCAGGCATTGGACGAGAAGCAGGGCGTCACTCCCCGCCAGCCAGATCTCATGCCCGTCCCGGCCGGGGTTCCATTGGGCGAGGCCTTCGGAGGGCGTCCCTTATGCCGCGAAGGCCGCCGTCCATTGTCTCGTGTCAGCATGGTTCCCCGTGCGTTCCGTCGGGGGCGGTGGACCTGGAAACGCTGCCTGCGGCCGCCTGTGGCCGCCGTCCCTTGGGAAGCCGAAGGCTTTGGGGGCATGTTCCTGCTGCTTCTGTTGCTGCTGCCGCTTCAAGGCGATACATAAGGATGGCGGTACACCCAGAGCCTCCTCTTGCCACTCGGTATCTTCTGCAACCAAACAGTCCCATCACGAACCAAAGACATCGTCGTCTTCCTCCAACTCGTCACCACGAGATCAACGAAACACATCACCCAAACCTAAAGTCAAGACTCAACCCCCCGATACCTTCTGAGTGTCAATGTCCCCTTCTGCCATCACCGACTCGCCCCCTCAGCACGCCGCTTACCCGGCGTCCGTCCCCATCGGGGATGGCCTCGCCGTGCAGCAACCTCCGCCCAGCTTCCAGGGATACGACCACGTGACCTGGTGGGTTGGCAACGCCAAACAGGCGGCATCCTACTACAACTCCTTCTTCGGCTTCAAGACCATCGCCTACCGCGGCCTCGAGACAGGCTCGCGGTATCTGGCCTCCTACGTCGTCGCCAACGCCGGCGTCCGCTTCGTCTTCACCTCGCCCCTGCGCTCCAGTGCGCACCTGCCCGAAGATGAGCCCATCACCGAGAGCGAGCGTGCCCTCCTGAAGGAGATGCACGCCCACCTCGAGAAGCACGGTGACGCCGTCAAGGACGTCTCCTTCGAGGTCGACGACGTCCGTGCCGTCTATGACCGCGCTGTCGCCAACGGCGCCGTGTCAGTCCAGGAGCCCGCCCTGCTCCACGACAAGCAATACGGCGACGTCCTCACGGCCGTCATCCGCACCTACGGCGACACTACACACACTCTCATCTCCCGTGCCGCCGGCTCCTACTCGGGACCCTTCCTGCCTGGCTTCCGCGCCGCCGCACCGCCGCCCTCGTCCGTGTCTCTGCCCTCGGTGCCACTGGCCCACATCGACCACTGCGTCGGCAACCAGTCGTGGAACGAGATGGTCGCCGCCTGCGCCTTCTACGAGTCGTGCCTCTCCTTCCACCGCTTCTGGTCCGTCGACGACTCCCAGATCAGCACAGAGTTCTCCGCCCTCAACTCCATCGTCATGGCCTCGCCCAACAATGTGGTCAAGATGCCCATCAACGAGCCCGCCCCCGGCAAGAAGAAGTCCCAGATCGAAGAGTACGTCCTCTTCAACTCGGGCGCCGGCGTCCAGCACATCGCCCTCCGCACTCCCGACATCATCGCCACCGTCAGCGCCATGCGCGCCCGCGGTGTCGAATTCATCAACGTCCCCGAGACGTACTACGACGCCATGCGCCTGCGCCTCAAGACGGAGAAGCGCCGCTGGGAGCTGCGCGAAGACCTCGACACCATCCAGCGCCTCAACATCCTCATCGACTACGACGAGGGCGGCTACCTGCTGCAGCTCTTCACGAAGCCGCTCATGGACCGCCCCACCGTCTTCATCGAGATCATCCAGCGCAACGACTTTGACGGCTTCGGCGCCGGCAACTTCAAGAGTCTGTTCGAGGCCATTGAGCGCGAGCAGGCCGAGAGGGGGAACCTGTGAGGAGATTGCAGGGTTGAAGAGACCTGCCTCGGTGACAGGGGCAGGTAGGAATTAAAAGGGTTCGGGATAGGCACGGAGCATAAGCCCTGCTTTCCCAGGGAAGCACGGGCACGAGATGTGGATTGCATCCAAGACAGCTTGGCGACGATGACACGATGATCTGCATGGTGTGGTTTGTGTCGTCCAGAAGAAGACGAGGGGCTCATTCAAGGACCAAAAATGGTTCCGCCCGCCTTGGTATTTAGCCAATATACATGATGAACATGACACATGATGTCCGGGTGGTGCTCGTCCACGCTTCATGTCCTACCCGGTCGTAAGGGGATCCGGGCACTTCCTTTTCAACGCCCTCCTTGATGTAACCAAACGATGACCGGCCTCTTTACGTATCAATATCCATAGCCCCGTTCGTGTCCCCATTGGCCGTTTCTGTCGCCGCCGCTGCCGCGGTTGTGTCGCTCTGGCAGCCCGGGCAGTTGTGGATGACCTCGTGCGCAAATACGTCGCAGTCGATGCAGAAGTGGTTGCCGCACACCTCGCACGCGTAGCGGCCGCTCTCGCTGACGCCCTTGAGGTCTTTCCTCTTTGCCTTAGCGGCGTCGGCCTGGGCTGCTGCGGCGCCGTTGGTGCTCGGCTGGGCGCCGTTGGCCGCCGCCTTGCTGCCGCCAGCGTCCCTCGGCGGCTTAGGAAAAGGGGACAGACAGGCGTAGCAGGCGGCCGACCTCGAGGCCTCGGCCCAAGGGACTTCGACCCAGTTGCGCAAGGGGAACAGGTGGTGGTAGGATCTCGCCAGGTGCGTGGACAGAATCAGCGTCAGACCACACGCTGGGCAATCAGCGGGGAGGCGGCAGACGCGGGTGCCGCAGCGGGTGCACAGGAAGCCCTCCCTATTGGGCTGGTTGTGGCAGGCGCAGTAGGCGGTGGCGTCGGCAGCAGCGAGCGTTCTCGAGGGGAAGCCCATCATGAGCAGTGACGCAACATTCTGGGCCTTTGTCCGGGTGATGGGCGGCGTCGTTGTCTTGAGCATCAGCTCGCGGAAGTGGACCTCGTCGATGGCCACGCTGTATTGCGAGTCGTCCCCGGCGTTTGTCTTGGAGCACAGCTCGGCGCAGATAGCCACTTGCGCAGCGAGCCCGACTATGGACACCCTGGTCCGGTCTTGTATCAGGCTGCTCACTGTGTCGTGGATATCGCCGGGATCGCTCGAGAGGAGGGCACCGAAGACGATCAAGACCTCTCTCGTGCCGTGTGATGGGGTGTGACTGTGTCGCGATAGTCAGTACAAGGCTTCCAACGGCCGAGATAGCCCTGTTGAGGGGGGACGGGTTGAACCTACAATAGAGCGCCCCTACACATCTCCAGTGCGTTTTGCAGGCTGGGGTTGCCTTGTGGATCAGTACCGTCCCAGTCCTTGAGCTTCTCCAGGTGCTCCGCCGGGTTCCCGCCGAGATCGCTGATCCTGACGGCCACGCCATCCCGCATGCCGACGATGCCCAGCTGCGAGATTGGGTTCTGCTCAAAGAACTCGCGCACAAACTCGCGGGCGTACTGCCATGTCAGCCGCAGGCGTGTGGGAAGCAAGTCCTTCTCGCCCATGGCGAAGGACATGTCCAGCACGAGCATAAGATGGCGGATGATGCCCCTCTGCAGCGGCGTCGTGTCTCGCAGTAGCCGCCGACGCTTCTCCGCCTCTATCCTGTCACCGACTGCAATACTCCCGTCCACCCCTTCCGTGACCGTTTCCCAGCTCCTCTTGACGGCCTCCCATGCCGCCCGGCCGCCCTTCTTCTTCTTCTCGCCACGACGTCCCCCGTTTTTTGATGCGGCCGCTCCGTTCGACGGATCTCCAGGATTCGATTGTGAGACCTGGTGATCGTTCATGTCGTCGGACATGTCGTCCTCGACGTAGTCGGAGTCGGACATTGTGAATGAGGTACCTTGGGCAGGCGGGGATCGAGAGTCGGAGGCCCGGTGGCAAAGTCGTTAAAGAGGTAAATTAATTGGCGGGATTGCCTGTCGAATGTGGGAAAGGTAGGAAAAGAAAACAGCCCGGCGCTCGCGGGGGTAAGTAGGGGTATCTTGCGCTCGAAGGAAAGTGATGATGTAGGAGAAAGAGAAGGTGGGACGAGGCTGGGCCCAGAAGTTACGAGTTCACGCAGCCTTGCGACGGCCCCGAAATTCCGACCGGCCCAACCGTCGGTACGCGAAGCGCTTGCCAATCACATTGCACCCTTTTCCAAGACACGCAGCATCAGATCTATCGCCACCCATCAAGACTCGTGTGTTTGGGACCTAGTCATGGAGCAAGTGCTGTGGTTCATCTGATAATCTATGTCGAGATGTTCGACCAGGCGCTCTGTTGAACATGACACGTGCAGACGCGCCCTTCTCTTGAGCAATCATGTCGTTTGACTGACTATATTTCTATGCTTCAGCTAATAAGATACATGTAGCGCGTATGGCAGCTTGATGAGTGCCGTCGATAGTGTGAAAAATCCTAATGCATTACGCTTCTCCTCCTCCGGGGTATAAACTACGAACCAACACGCATCTTCGGCCACTCCATATACAACAACGATCCTTCCCCTCACCTCACCTGGCCATCTCGGGCTTCACCCTGACGCCCTTGCCACGATCCCTCCACTGTGCTCCGGCAGCTGTCCCATGCTGGGACGGCGCTTCAGGAGCACCGTGGGCGCACCGCAGGCAGCTGTGCCCGGTTTGGGCGTATCCAATAAGCATTACCACCAGCTCGCGTGCCTTCTCGCACCGGCCTCTCTCCTCCTTCCTCTCTCGTGTCGTCTTCGTGAATCGCCGTGAAAACGTTGTGGGTGTTTCGTTCGACAAAACGTTGCCAGGCGTCGAAGAATGCTGAATGAGTGTGCCGAAAAAGACGATAGTGGTCAAATAAATCCTCAAAACTCCGTTTTTTCCGTCAGCGTTATGGGCGGTCGTCTCCTCGTGGGAGGCCCGTTTCGAATAGACGCTGTTCGTGTACATGGCGCAAACGATGCGCAACAATGCGCGACGCTGCCGTCGCCACCACGTGCCGGCCGTTCCTCTCTTCGCTACAGGCGCTCATGGCTCTCGGGTGACCCTCGGGCGCATCCGTGGAATGTGGTCAGCGAATGGCCTGCGGCTCCTAGGGGTAGGTGGCGCCGCCGCCCTGCATCGGCCAGTCGTCCTCGGTGATGCTCGACCAGAAGATCCAGACCATGACGACAGCCAGGAGGGTGAAGAGGGTCTGGAAGAGGGCGCCGTCGATCGCCCCACTGGTGCCCCTGCAGATGTAGGAGCTGATAACGTAGTTGAAGATCTGGCCAATGGCGAAGAGAACCAGCGCGGCGGTCAGGTAGATCATGGGGCGCTTCTCGCCCAGGATGCGCAGCACAAGGACAGCCTCGAGGACGTAAAAGGCGACGAGGAAGATGAGCGGAACGAGCTGGTAGAGGACGTAAAGCGCGATGTGGCGGTTGGGAAGGTTGTAGCTGCTCTCCCAGATGGTGTTCCACCTGAAGCCGGTGGCGAGGGTGATGTAGAGGGTGCCGCCGAACAGGATAGCGGCCGAGCCAGCCATCAGGCCGAGCGACAGAGGCGTGCCGTCGTCAACCACCTGGTAACCGACGAGAGCGTTGAGCATGAGGATCCAGGTCGTGGCGATGATCATGCCGATGTGGACGGCCGTGAACGCCTGAACCAGTGGGTCAGTACACTGCGAAGGGACTAACAGGGTGAGGGACGCGACGTACGATGCGGACCGAATCCGGCAGGGGGAACTCGCCGACTGAGAAGATCTCGGCGAGTGAAATGATGATGTAGCCGGCAAGGAACATTTGCATCTCCCTGTTAACACAACTGGTCAGCACAACAGCCTCGCACCAAGCGGGTGTCCCTTATTCTTCCTTACCTCCTGCCGACAGCTGCGCGCTTCCTCTCCGACTTGATGAAGAGGAAGGCCGACACGCCAATGGCAATGGCAGCCAGAATGATTGAGCCCAGGTTGCCTAGGATCTCGTTGTTCGGCAGCGGGATGCCGGTGAGCTGGCAGCCGCCCCAAGGGCCGTTCTGGTCGTGGTTCGTAGACAGGACATTGCAGACTGGTAACGTCGAATCGCGGCAAAAGTACTGCAGAGAGAACGGGTCAGTCATTCGTTCGTTCGGGACGTCTTTAGGCGACGAATTGGCCCTTGTCGGAAGACGAGCTGTTCATACCTCGAAGTTGCCGAATTGCGTCGACCCCATTGTGGCCGATTGTGCCTGCGACAGGGAGGGCGCTGCAGGTGGTTTTTTTCTTCCTTCCTTGGTAGAGCGAAACGAGGTCGCGGTGCTAGCAGCACAGAGTAGAGCTGTCTTTAATCAAAGAGTGGGTGTTGGGAAGAGGTTGGCACGTTGGTGACGAGGTGTGTTTCAGCGGTGCAAGAAGCGAGAGCGGGCCGAGTCAGTCGAGTCGAGGCGGGTCTTTCTTTGTTCAGTTGAATCTGGCAATGACGGAGCGGCGCGAAAGTCGCGTGTAGGTCCGAGCTAATGGCGATACTTGGGTTGTAGGGTTCGAATTGGCGGCGATGATGAGGAGGCAGATTATTGGGAGAGATGCGGTGTCGACGAAGGATTATGTGGTGTTGTTTGTTTGTTGGGTGGCTGGGAGACTGGAAGCAGGTTCTGTACTGCAGGCGGGCAGACAGACGGTGGACGGCGGGCGGGCGGTCGGGGCTGTCCGTGTCCTCAGGTCGTCCTCGTCGTCTCCGGGTGGATCGATGTGCAGGGTGGAACTTAGTGTGTACCTGAGGTGCAAGTAGGAACAATTGTAGGTCGAGATATTTGAAGAGAGCCTGGAGAGAGTCGGCACCGCAATGACTGCGTCGCTGCCCTTATTATCTGGCTTTGGGGTGTCTCTCTCCCTCTGTTGCTTTCAGACGATGGGAAGAAGTGGCAGGTGTCGAGGTTTGGGGGGGGAACGACGACGGTGCGGAGGGAGACTGGGAACTTGAACGGGACCGGGAGAGGGAAAGGTCAGGTCAGGCCAGGCCGGGCCAGGGTCTGCTCTGCAGGGCAGATTACGGTGGACTCACTGGACGGACACAGGATCAGGATCAAGGCGGGCGGCGGCTGGTGCTAGGAGGGCAGGGCAGGGGGGTGCTTCCAATACGGTTCAAGGTTGCACGGCGCTCGTGGCGGGATGGGTGGGTGGCGGCCCGTTGCATTAAGCGGGAGGGAGGGAAGACATCCGTTCGTGAGAGAGTGCGTGCGGTGCGTGGGCGAGAAACCTGGTTCGGGTGCGGTCTAACGGGGGTTGCGTGGAATGGAAGCTCGACTCCCGTTGTCGGTCTTGGCCAGAGCGCGTCGTGTCGTCGTCGTTGGGCGCATTGAGGCCCCGCGGCCGTGGTGGTTGCATGGCCGGCTCTCAAGCAGGCTGAGGTGCTGGGCGACATAAGGTTCCAGGGCCCCGTTACGGACTAGTGGCTTTCCTCCGGGCCCCACCGTCATAAGCAGGGACGGCCCTCCGACTGGCCGTGCCCGCCATGACTTTCTACGCTAGGCCCTGAATGTCTCATGATTGGCTGCAAATCCTCGGAGCAGGTAAATTTGCAAGGGAGACCATCCCCGGCCCGCCTCGGTAGCGTTAAGATGGCCCCAGAGTGGAAATTACCTGGAATCCATCTCTCCTCCCCCGCCGAGGACGGACTGTCATCGTCTTTTTAATGCACGGGAGATCGCGATGATGCACATCAATATAGCAGATGCGCGCACGACTATACCGTTCTTCATGTGAACAGACCGCGACAACCTCCAAATAGAGGCTTGTGCGGCCCCTCGTCGGACCATTGCCGCGGCGGACTGGCCTTCTGCCCCAGATCTACGGCACGCACGACCTTAAAGGACAATAGTGGAGTGAGTGCCTCGAGGTGTGGCTTGTTACGGAAACAATCAAGGCGCTGCGCTGGCACTCGTCCAGCACGCACGCGTCTCGGCTTCGGCCAGTGTGCTGCACGCGATTCCAAGGCGGCACCGTTATGCATGATGAGGTGGACGTCCAGCTATTCGCAGAATGGGCCGGGGCCATTAAAGCGACCCGGTGCGATGATACCCCATTTTCTGCCTCGCAATGGGGTGTTCCTTGCTCGCCATCGACCTCCTCGGTCTTGAGTCGATTTCTTTATTGTTAATGCCAACAGATGATTTGGGGGTTCAAGAAGGCTCTGCCACTGTTGAGAGCCCACGCAGGGCGTCCATTGGTTTCAACCTCCCTCCAAGGGAGCTTCTGGATGAGCCCTGGATCATTGTCTTGCCCTTCCAGCTGAAGGTCATCAAGATCGCCAAGCCGAGGGCTCCGGTATTCTCAACGGTCCGCTTGTGGAGTGGCGCAGCAGTGGCGGTCCCTCTTTCGAATATATCCATCATGATCAAATCAGCATGCCATGAAATTGTGGCGAAAAGGCTAAATACAAGTCCTATGGTGCACCGCTTGCAGACAAACTTGACTCTACTGATCTGTTAGATTGTTAGTCATGTTCAAGTTGTGGCTCACATGTCAACTAACCACCTCTATCTTGTGAACATTTTAGGCTGAGCTGGAGGTAGAGAAAAGCAACATAACCTGGATCAACGTCTCGAACAGCTAACAGCTAGCCACTGTCCACCCCCCCGTCAACAGCAGCCGCGTGAAACGGTGCGCAAGTTCGCCTCTTCCGTCGAACCACGACGTCCAGGAGTATGCACCTGAGCCTCGTGCCGTGCTACCAGCATGTAGGACAAGTCCCGCTATAGCCCAGCTCGAGTCCTCTTCCACCTCCCCTTCTGTACCCGACAATCCCACTCGCACCAACCTCCAGGTCGCCTCCGTTTCAGATGTCTCCTTGCTGCCACTCCTTCTGCACCCTGAGTGGTTGACGACATCGTGGTGGCTGCTGTCTCTCGCCACCCCCAAGCCACCCCCAACTGGAAGCTCCCTCAGTTGCTCAGCCGGGACTTGCGGCCAGCCCGTAAACAACGTGCCAGTAACAGCGTCGGGTTGTCAACATGTTTCCTGCCAACCCTGTATACCCGACAACCTCGCAGGTCCTGGGCATCACGCTTCGGCTGGGCGGCGAGCTCGAACACGAGCTGGGCTGCGGTGAGAATCCGAAGAGTCGGCAGGGAGTTCGCCGGTGTGTTCTGTTTTTGGAAGCTCCAAGTGTAGTGTGGATCTGTGTGGTGTCGTGTTCCTCCAGGACACGTGAGATCCAGGCCTCTGCATGCAGATCTCGTAACCAGGTAGGAAGCATCGTGAGTGGCTCGAGGCCACCGGGCAGTGTCCCCCAGTACAGGCTTGGCCGCCACCTACTTCTCGTAGCATCTGCTGCGCCACCACTGTCACCGGGTGCCTGAAGTCCATCACCTTTCCGCCGAGATCGCAGGCTCGACATCGGCAGTGTGCTCCATTCCGGGTCCGGGTCGGATCCGGGTCAGTAGCTTGGGACGCCACGGCACGGCGCCGACCCCGCCCCGGAATGGAGACCGGCTTTAGGCGGGGTTCACGTTCACGGTACCGACCGACCACCTTCGTGCCGTTCCGGATTTTGTTAAATACCCACGGCAGTGCCCGGGCCTTGCAAATCGCAATGCTAAGGTGTAATGGCTGGGACTACCTCCCAAGCAGGTGTCTCCTGGGTCAGGGAGACCTGGGTCCACCAACGAGCAATCCGCTTTCGACAGAAGGCCGGCCACGGTCAGGATGGTGGAACAAACACAATCTGTCAGACACGGGACTACATCGAAGATGCAATGACACATCAGACAGGAGAATAATAAGAAGTGAGCCGCGCTTGCTGAAAGTCGTAGTATCAGCACGAAAGACAGATGGTCTGGAGATTGACAGGCAGCAGGCATCGAGGTCCTCTCGCCCCGTGTGACAGTCTGCCATAGCCAGCGGTCACATGGGATCCGTCGGCATTGGAGCGGCAAAACTGGTTGTCCCCTTGACCGCACATTCCATCTTTCTCTTTTCCCGAAACCAACTTGAAAATGCCTGCTGGTCAACTTCTCGATGCATGTCTGCGGACCGCGATGAGCGCAGCTCCACCGAACGGGTCCTCGAGTGGACACACAATCGGCAGGGTGACGTCAGTTTGGGTCCGAGGCACTGCGCACCTTTAATTATGCGCACTTCTTCCAACTGTCTATCTCAGGTAGGTACTTATCTCAGATACTTCAGTTGAAGCTGAACAATCATACCTCGACCTCTGATTCAAACTGTTCACTTCAGTTTGAGCCACTGGAAGATAAGTGTTAGACACGGAACCGGTGCTTGCCCAAGTATTTCGACTACTGTATCCGCCTGACAGTGTCGACCGCGGCGCCCCGAGCGAAGCAACTCCGGCGGAGGACGAAAATCCCTGGTCGGGCGGGCGATCTCTTGCCTGAACAAGTTGCCCGTGCCGAGTCAGGCCGCCAACTTGATGCGAGGCTAAGATCAGGGTCTCCAGTTTGCCCAGCCCGGCGCATTGGAGTCCCCGCCGTTGCCCAGAGGCTGACGCGCCGTCGGGGGTTGGTTAGGGGCACTGGGCTGAGCTGAGAGGGGGCCACGTCGCTCGATGTCACGGGTGAATTTGAGGTGTCAACGTGGTGAGGGAAACGTAAAAACACCAAGGGTATGGGAAGTTCGCTCCAATGGATGCCTCAAAGGGGGTGTCGGAATGGTATCAGTTGGGTGATGATTACGTTACCAGCGCGGACGACGGGACTTACGGAGCGTTTGGAGTGTATGGAGCTCTGGATAGGCAGCCTGAAAGGGGAGATTAGTCGGGTCCGACATGGCCGCGAGGATGTAGCGAATAGGGGTGGGAGAGGCGCAGAATAGGGGACGCGCTGAGATCAGTGGGAGTCCTGGAAAAGGAAAAGCATCCATCGGTCGCAGCTGTTTCTCCAAGCTCTTCTTCTCATCCTTCATTGCAAATTTTGACATTGGAATCACGCCGACCGGAACACTCCTTCAACCCCAACTCATGCAGTCCCGTCCGCTTCTCGACTATACATCTCGCGACTGATCGGCCACGAACACGGCCTCCCTCGTATGAAGGACGCCTGCCATCCGGTCTTCTCTTCTTACCTCAAGCCCGCGCATCACGACGCGGAAGCATCGTTGTCCCTCTCGGCCGCCTGGTACGTTTTCTTCCTAGGATATGTCCATCTCCGACCGAGTCGGAGAATGGAACTCCCCCAAGTCTTGACCTCCCCTCCCCCTCGTTCCAAGTGGATTCGCGGGGGTTCTCGTGGGCTCGTGGTCAACGTGCACGTCGTCAGGTGCTTGCTAGGCTGGACGGACGGTTGGCATGTGGTCAGGTGGTCGCGCCGCTCCGCATCTCGTCCCATCCGGACACCGGGGATGTACTGAGCGGGACATCATCTGCTCGGGTCTGCCTAGTCGCGTGCCTGCCATTCCATGTCAACTCGTCTTGGTTCGAGTGTCGGATGCGCACGCTGTTGTCACGCCGCGCATCGTGTGTCAGGCGGCTTTCGCGGCTGCGATTCGATGCGCTGGATGTTGACCTCGACGGCCCGAGGGAGCCGGGTGGAAAGGCCGGGCTCCTCCAGCTGTCCGATGCCCGCCGGATGCCCGCCCGGACGGAGAAAGGTGCGCTGGAATGCGCTGTGGTCAATCACTGCCACAGCGCCCCTACAGCGCATCTACAGCGATCGTCCCCTGTCTCATCCCCTATCTCTTCCCCCTGCCCCCTGTCCCTCCGGGCGGCGACCCCCCGCTTTTCGGCCCCACCAGCTACTGCACGTCCCCGCCGAAGCAAGCAGGCAAGCACGCTCTCGTGCGTGCAGTGACGACTGACGTCTCTCCCGTGTCCTGCGCGTTGCAGGTCCGGTCCAGTGTCCCAGATGCCGGCCACTTAGGCGAAGACCCTGATTGAATCACCACGCACTATCTCTTCCCGCCTCTCTCTCGCCTTGCTTTGCCTGCCTCAACCGACCCCCGACCTGACCTCACCGCAGGCTCAGCCCGACAAGCCGAACCCGCATTACGCCCGTCCAGCTTGCACCGGATCTGAGGTGCCATCCTCCTCCACCCACCCTTCCTCTCCCCCCCCTCCCTTTTTAAAACCTCTTCTTCCCCCATCCTCTATTCTTTCGCGGAAGGGAGCTGCTGCCAAACAGCCCCAACACCGCCCAACATTCCCTCCTCAAGGTCCTCGCGTCTCCCGTCCAACATCCCCCTCCGAACGCTCCCCTCCCGCTCGGATCAGGACGAGCAGGCGACCTCGCTTCTCGACTCCCGCCGCGACACGGCCGGCCCGGACGCCCGAGACGGCACACGACCCCGATCCCCCGGCCGCCGCTCCGTCGACTCGTCCGACTCCTCGTGGACCGACACGGGCGACATTGCCGAGCAGCTCGCCGACGAAGACCCGCTCCGCTACACCCTCACCCACGACGTCGATGACGAGCTTCTGTCCGGTCTGAACCGCCGCCATCAGAAGCACCCTAAACACCAGAAGCGTGTGCGCATCCAGCCGCCCGACGGCCATCGCGATAGCACCCACCAAGGCCACGGCCACGGCTACGGTCATATCGACAAGGAGGCCATCGAGGTCCCCGTCGTATCCCAAAAACGCCAGTCGGCTCCTCTCCGGGTCATAGGCTTCATCATGACGGGGGGACGCTCCCTACATGGCCTGACGGGCAAGGCCCTGATGTGAGTGTTCCCTGGCTGACGGACCAGCTGCGGCATAACTGACATTCAATTCGCAGCTACTTCACGAGTATATTCGTCTCCCTAGGCGTCTTCCTCTTCGGATATGATCAGGGTGTCATGTCAGGCATCATTACGGGCTCCTACTTCAAGAACTACTTTAACCAGCCCTCGGCCGCAGAGATTGGTACAATGGTCGCTATCCTCGAGGTTGGCGCCTTTATCTCCTCTCTCGCCGTCGGTCGCGTCGGTGACATCATCGGCCGGAGGAAGACCATCCTCTACGGATCCATCGTCTTCTTCATCGGAGGCGCTCTCCAGACAATGGCCAACGGTATGCCCATGATGATGCTGGGCCGCTTCATTGCCGGTTTCGGCGTCGGTGCGCTGTCGACCATTGTGCCCGTCTACCAGTCGGAGATCTCTCCCCCGCACAACCGTGGTAAGCTGGCGTGCATTGAGTTCTCGGGCAACATCATCGGCTACACCACGTCCGTGTGGGTCGACTACTTCTGCGGCTTCATCGAGAGCGACCTGTCGTGGCGCGTTCCGCTCCTTCTGCAGTGCGTCATGGGTGCCCTACTGGGCTTTGGCAGCCTCATTATTGTCGAGTCGCCGCGCTGGCTGCTCGACAACGACCACGATGAGGAGGGTATCGTGGTCATCGCCAACCTCTACGGCAAGGGCGATATCCACAACCCCAAGGCGCGCGAGGAGTTCCGCGAGATCAAGATGAACGTGCTGCTGCAGCGCCAGGAGGGCGAGCGCACCTACGCCGAGATGTTCCGTCGATACGGCACCCGTGTCTTCATCGCCATGTCGGCCCAGGCCCTGGCCCAGCTGAACGGCATCAACGTCATCTCCTACTACGCCCCCATGGTCTTCGAGTCGGCTGGCTGGCAGGGTCACGACGCTGTGCTCATGGCTGGTGTCAACGGCATCACCTACTTCCTGTCGACCATCCCGCCCTGGTACCTGGTTGACCGTTGGGGCCGCAGACCCATCCTGCTCAGTGGTGCCCTGCTCATGGCTGTGTCGCTGTCGCTCATCTCCTACTTCATTTACCTGGACGTGTCGTGGACGCCCAACTGCGTCGTCGCCTTTGTCATGATCTACAACGCCGCCTTTGGCTACTCGTGGGGTCCCATCCCCTGGCTGTACCCTCCCGAGATCCTGCCTCTCAGCATCCGCTCCAAGGGTGCCAGTCTGTCGACGGCCACCAACTGGGCCTTCAACTGGCTGGTCGGCGAGATGACGCCCACGCTGCAGGTTTGGATCAAGTGGCGGCTGTACCTTGTGCACGCCTTTTTCTGCGTCGTCAGTTTCGTTGTTGGTGAGTCTCCCCCAGTGATGCCGCCTGCCGTGCCAGTGTGTCGTCGATCAATCTCGCTGACACCCCTTACCCAGTCTACTTCATCTACCCCGAGACTTGTGGTGTGCGCCTGGAGGAGATGGACTCTCTGTTCGGAGATGCCAGCACCGCCATCGGCACCCCATCGATTCATGCCGAGACAGGGTCACTCATGGGCCCCGGGTCGCCGGCCTTCTCTGGTATCGGCCCCAGCAGCTCCATCCCGGGCCTGTCGCTCAACCCGCCCGACGCCGCCGCGGTCGATGCCAAGATGCAGACCAATGACGTTGAGGCGAGCAGCACTATCAGCGGGTGGGTGTCGAGGGTCGTTGGGCGCACACGCGGCAACAGCGGTGCCAGCGGGGCCCGGTATGCACCACTCAACCAGCAGGGCGAGGGCGCAGATGACAGGGCGTGATGTGATATTTTGGGGCAAGTTGGTTAGATGGGTGAGATTAGAGTATGCTTGCATATAGACGGGGGAGGTATTTTCTCCAGCTGGAAGATGTGAGACTGGGAGCCTTGTTGGGAGTGGATGGAAGCCGCGCCGGAGCCGCGAGGCTACAGCACGCTGTCTGTTTGAGTACTCGGTGATCCCAGGGCCACATTGTGTATGTGTTGGATGTTTGTGTGATGGTGAGGCCGGGAGCACAATTTAGAGGTCATCTTCTAGACTATGAACTTTTTTACGACTCGAATGCTGAGATGGGCATCACCCATATACCTGGGTGACTACGTGCATACTTATGGAATCAGGATTGGAAGGGGGAAAGTATTGATTCTTCAGTCTCATGGTGTATCCTGGGCTTGTCGAGGTGTTGTCTGTGTTGGAAGCAGTTGTGATCGTGATATGGGACTTTTGCAACGAACCTTACATCTCAACCGGAAGTATGACTACCTACCTCAATCACATGTTATTAAAAAAAAACCTATTCTAATACAAATTCGTATCCAGATCTGCTATTTACGTCTCAAAATGCTTCGCCAGGCTTGTTGTGGTAAATTCGCACTCAAGGCAGGCATCAAATTGACGACGTCAACTCGGTGGATCTCCAACAAATCAAAACCAAACGTAACCTGAACCAAAACTACACTCGTCACGTCAACTTCCAGGTTCTCATCAGACACACTTCACTACCGGAATTCGGAGTCTTCACCACCAAGCAGAACACCATACACTTGAATAGCCCCGAGCCCGCCATGTCCTGCTCCGCCGAACACGACCACAGTCACAGCCACGGCGACGATGGCCACGGCCATGTCCACGACCACTCGGACGACATCACGCCCGCCCTACAGCACAGCCTCTACCAGCAGATCAACTTTGACGAGGTCACCACTCTTAACGAGACGGTGCGCGACAGCGGTCGGGCCATCGTCAGAAAGACATGGGCCGAGCGACTGAGCGAGGACCCAGAGCTGGCCAGCGACGCCGATGAGCAACTCCTCATGAACATCCCGTTGCGTCTCCCCCCCTGACCCTCTCAAACAGCATTGCCAGCTAACACCTCTCCCAGATTCACCGCCCAAGTCAAGCTCCATTCCCTTCTCCTCCGCACCAGCGACTCGCCCTCGGCCCCGCGCACGCTGCACGTCTTCCTCAACCGCGACGACATCGACTTCTCCTCAGCCGAGGACGCCCAGCCCACCCAGACCTTTGAGCTCTCCCGCACATCCCAGGTCCAGGAGATCCCCGTCAAGCGCGCCCTCTTCGCCGGCGTCCGCCGCCTCACCCTCTTCTTCCCCGACAACTTTGAGGACGAAGATGAGACCACGCGCGTGTCATACCTCGGCTTCAAGGGTGAGTGGTCTGCTCTCGGAAGGGCGCCTACGAACATCATCTACGAGAGCGCCGCCCGTCCCAATGATCATGTCGTCCGCGGCGCGGAGTCGAACCAGATGGGTAGCGGCATTGGTGGGGGGAAGAAGTGAGAAAGAATTCATGAATTGACATGTCTCTCCGTTCGCCTCAAGGCCTTCACTTGTAGGAAGTCTTCAAGACTGCTGTTGCATCATGCTCCATGTCGTGCCTGTTATCTATGCTCCATGCTGAAAAAAGGGTATCTGTCCCAACGCCTAGCCAACATCCCCTGGCTTCGCAATGCAATGTCTACAAACACACAAATGCCCCTTACATCTAAAATCCACCCTTCCTCTTCTTTTTTACCGCCGGCCGGGGCCGCCTCCCGTGCTGCCCAGGCACCGGCTGCGACATGACTCCCAGCCCCAACGGTCCCATGCCCTGCGACTGCGACGACGTCGGCACTTGCGACGACAAGGCGTGATCGGGCTTCAGCAGCCTGCGCGCCGCGATGCCAGCGCCGCCGATGGTCGGGCCGTCCGAGGCGAACACAGGTGGAGGCGCCACGAGGACCGCGGGACGCTCGGTGCGCAGCGGCGGCAGGGCCTGCGACGAGAACGCCGTGGGATCCATGACCGACGAACTCGGCAGCGCCGTGATGCGGGTGCGCTTCGCCCGGCGCCGCGAGTCGGCCCGCTGCGCCTTGCGCACCTGTGCGACGTGCTGCGTCGACGACAGCCCGACGGACGACTGGTACCCCGTCGTGGGGTTACCGCGTTGCTCGGGCCAGAAGGCCAGAACGTTGTGGGCACGTCCTGGGACCCTGCGCGAGGGATCGAGGCTCGCCGCGAGCATGCTGAGGCGTTGGAGGGCCGGGCAGGCGCCGGCGTCCTGGGATGACGCGCGGGATACCTGGGAGCTGCCGAGCTGCGACGAGGGGCGCGAGGGCGACTGGCTTTGCCGTGGCGTTAGGTAAGGCGAGCGCTGTGAGGCGGCGAGCTCGTCGCGTTCGGCCGCCACCTCGGGATCTGGGACCCACGACCGGAAGCCGTCGAACTGGCTGGCGGTGTCGGCGTCGAAGACGGACACGGCAAAGAGGGAGGAGAGGGCCGCCTCGGTCGCCTCGGCGATGGCCAGGTCGCGGGACTGCCGAGCGGCTGGCTCGAGATCCTTAGAGCTCCAGAGGCTCTCGACGTGTTGTCGCATGGCTGCCATGGTCGTGCCCGAGTTGATCTCCAGGCCCAGGAAGCTCGGCACCACGGCGTCGACAACGACGCGCTGGTCACTCACGTCCAGCAGCTCGCGAAGCTGCAGGTCCCAGTTCCCTTCGGTGGCAGCATCGAAAGGGGGCGGCTCGAACGAGGGGTCGTACTCGCGTCTGGCGAGAATTGTCAGTGTCTGGTGCATGCAAGCAGGGTTAGGCAGCATTGACGTACAAAGTCTTGAGAGCCCGGCGTTCCTCGCCTTCCGTTAAGGCAACAGTGAGAGCCTGATGCAAGCGCTCAAAGTGGGAGGGCGCCTGCCCGTCAGCGCTGTCACGAAGACGCTCGACCTCGAGGGCGACCGATTCTATCGATCCGCCCACCTGGGTCGCGAGCCTGCTGACACCCTCGACCCCCTGCCGCGGCCACCTGGGTGGCGCAATATCCTCCTCCTCCTGTGCGCCGGAGCGAAGTGCCTGCCACATGGGCCGGGGCTTCCTCGCCTGTTGAATGATATTGTCGGCGTCGATGAAGGCGTCGGGGATGACAAACGTCTCCGCCAGCTGCCGGATAACGTCGGTCCGGCGCTGTCTCTGTACCATCCACTGTGTCCGATTCGACAGCTCCGGGTTCTTGTCCGGTGGCTGCAAGTCGCCGCCGTCGCCAGTCGTGGCGGCCACAAGGGAGGACTGCAGGCCCAGTGCCTCGTCGAAGACGAATAGCTGCCAGAACCGGTCTTCCCTATCCATCGACTTGGCACCGGGGCCCTGAGGCGGCGGCAGCGGCGACCGCGGTCTGGCGAGATCGTTGGGGACCCTGACATCTAGGAGAGCCGGGGCAAGACACACGGAGCGAATGCTCCGAGCATCGTCGGTCTTGTCTCCTTCGGAGGGCGGTATGCGGATCTTGTGGTGCTGAAACTGCGGCAGTACCCCGTCCGGTGTGGCGCTGAAGACGAACACATCCAACAGGTCACCGGTGCTTGCGTAGACGCTCACGATGCTGGGGTCGTCCCCGAGCTGGTGCCAGCCGTGGTTTACCGTCATGGCGAGAGAGTCTCGGTCCTCGGACCGCAGGTGGGCGCACGACATGAGGATGCGCAGGCCTTGGGCCTCGGACGAGGACAGCAAGTCAACCCAAAATATGGTCGTGCTGGTGAGCACAAAGGCATGGCTCTGGTTTGCCGGACTGATCTGAACGTCGAGAATCCTGTCGCCCCGCGTCCTGAGCAGGGGTTTGTGATAATCGAAGCTCGTCTGCTGGCGCAGATCGACCAAGGCGAAATTGGTGCGGCTCCAGACCAACATGACGCGGGGACGGTGCGCCACCGTAGATATTGACGGCTTGGGGTCATCCAGGGCATCTAGAGCAGCGTCCCAGTGGCTCCAGTTGCCCTTTGCTGGGCCGACCCAGAAGATGCCGTGAAACCCGGCGGCATTTGTTGCCTCGCCGGCCTCTGGCAGCTGCTCTAGCACACCATCGCGAATGTGCCCGCAGTACCGTAGGCGGGGGAAGAAGTCGTGAGAGCCCAGGCGGATCTTGCCCTGCATGTCCCAGACAGTCCAGAAGCCGTGGTCATCGACGATAGCCAGGCGCTCCGGCCTGCCCGAGGACCCTGGGCTGTACGCGAAATCCGAGTGCGCGAGGCCGCCGGTGTGTGTGCTGGGGATGGTGAGAACAGGTTTCGGCTCGATCCGCGACGGCCGCTCCGTGGTGCCGCCGTCGGGCCATGGCGCCTGACCCGTTACTGGCAGGCGGTGGTACTGAGGTCGCAGAACGGTTGTGCAGAGCTTTTTCTGGACGATGACATAGCGGGAGGGCGCGTCTTGGTCGGCCAGGTTCAGGGCTACCTTGATCTGGCCGATGGGGCTGTCGTCTTGCGACCAGAGGACGACGTCCTCGGGGGACTCTGCGTCTGAGTCCAGCAAGCGCAACGCAGGGTCCCCGTCGCCGTCGTAGGGACCCCAGTGCCATTTCGTGCGCCGTAGTGCCGTAAGACGTAAGAGCTCGCCCGAGGCGCCGGCAGCGGTGGCCAGCAAGGCCCTTGGCCTTCTCGACTTGGTGAGGCTCATGTCCGTCATCTGGCCCACGGCAATGAGGGAGCGGCGGCCGGCGGTAGGACCCCCAGCATCCTGCTCAAGGAGGTCCGAAAGGAGATCTGGGGCAATCCCCGCAATCACGTCGGGGTGTGAGCCGCGGATCCATCGTTTGTGCTTGCGTTGGGCGCGCCAGGTTAGTTGCTGTGGTTGCTCGACGGCCGATCCCGGATACCACTTCTCGGCTTGCTTGAGAACGTGGAAGCCCAAAGCTTCCACCAGTCAGCGGATGCGCCCTATGGTCAAGGGAAACAACATACCTTGATCGGTGATCCTGCTGGCATGCAGTGTCGGCAGCTCATCGTCGTCCCGTCGGGGAAGGACTGTGATGCGCGGCGGGCCGTACACGCGGTACCCCTCAACCCGAAGCTCGTCCATGAGGTCCGGCAAGTCCCTTCAGATCCTCGTGGTCCAGAGTGGCGAGGGTCGTCCTGGTCATGTCGCGGAAGCGCCGTTTTGGCCGTAACTGCATGATATGAAGTGCCGGCAAACACTGCGAGACCAGGCCGATGCCTGGACTGGCAGGGACGGGGAGAGAGTCTTTATTCCAATGGCTAGCGATGGGAAAAGGGTGCGTGCAGAAGCCGGGATTCTAGTCGAGTTGTAAAAGCTGTTGGAAGCGGTGTGAAGAATACTAGGTGTGGCCAGGATGTGAGTGAGGTTGGAAATTCTGCAGACGGGACGGACCCGAAAATCTTCAAAATCCATGCCTGCACGGCGCCGCGCTCCATCCATCATGCAAGTGGAATCGCCCGCGTTGGGTCCCGCAGCAGGCCCCATGGCGGGCTCGATTGGCCCGGGGCGACGCCCGCCCTCCACTGAAGATCCCGGCCGTTCGGGAGGCTGCAGGGGACTTGAAGGCGCTGACTCCGCTGAGCCTCTGACGCGACACCGCTGGAAACGCGTCGACGTAGCGCCCGCATCCGGTAATCTCTTATCTTATCTCAGGGACTTGCCCCGCCTCTTTGCCCTGCACTCATGCAACCTCAGGTCTTGAGGCTCGACTGACGCGACTCCAAACACCACATCCCAATCTCACCAACAAGGATGAGCCAGCATGCCGCCGGCCGCTGACGAACGACAGGAGAAGCAGGCCGCGGCCCAGCAGGCTGTCGATATCCTGCATGAGATCTCCACCATTCTCGTCCGTTGAGAACCTCCCGTCTCTCTCCAGGATATACCCAAACTGATGCCTGTGACAGAACTGCCAGCTCGACCGCCGCACCCTCTCCATCTGCATCTCCATGATTGAGAACGGCGTCAACCCCGAGGCTCTCGCCGTACGAACCCTGGCCCTTCATGAAGACCGGCCCGCTGACATCCCAATAGACCGTGATCAAGGAGTTGCGCAAGGAGGCTACCTCTGCAGAGATGGACATGAAGGCAAGAAGACGCGGAGCGTAACACGGGGGAACGAGACGACCATGACCAAGAGTAAGACCCGGTGAGATCGGGAACGACATCAAAATACCTGTGTTTACGACTTATTCGCTACTTGGCCTGTCAGACTCACATGTGCCTTGTTGTAACCGATGATCATCCGTCGCGACGTTGGCGACGTAGGCCGGAAGAACAACAATAGACCCCCGCCGGAACCAGGATGCCTCTCGGGTCACACCAGACCCTCGCCCAGCCTTGCTGATCAAAAGGCCGACTGTGGCCGCAAAAGCAAAAACGCCACGTGCTCCAAACAAACCCCATCCCCGAGGTGTATGCCAACACTTGCGACCGAGTCTTTACCCAAATCAGAACCATGTCTATCCCTTCGCCCCCGTGCCAAACGCCATGTACAAGTCAACCAGATACCCTCACCCGGAACGCCTTGCGTCTCCTCAACTCCTGCCGCAGAGAGCGACAGGCTTCAACGATGCCCGATGAGCATGATATCATTGTCGTCATCGTCATCCTCCTCGTCTGATTCAGTCATCGCATCGCCCTCGTCAGAAGCCGACTCTTCTTCCGACTCGTCTGTCCGCGAGTTCCAAAAGCTGAGAATATCTTCGTCTGAGTCCTCAGCTTCTTCGTGTTGATGCCCGACCCCGTCGGGGATGACCCCTGAGACGACGCCGGGCGGCGGCCTGTGGCGCATGGGGGAGGAGGACCGGGCCATCCTGTCGTCAAGGGGCCCACGATGGGCACCTCCGCCGCCGGCGGCCTGAGGCACGGCGAGGGAGGAGAAGCGGCGATGTCTTGCGATGGGCACTGCGGCTGCGCCGCCCTGCATCTCGACCGGAACGACGGGGCCCGCCGAGGGCGATAGCGGCGGTGGTGCGTCAGGGTTGGTGGGCCACTGCCTCGGGGCGCTCATGCGCAGTTCGACGGTGTTGTATGAGCTGCAGATGGCGCACTTGAGGCCCAGCCAGTGGTAGGGTACGGTGCTCTTGCCGCTGCAGTCGTTGCACAGCACGACAGCCTTGGTGTCGCGGAATTCCTGGGGCATGGGCTGGGCGAGAATCTCAAGCTCGAGCTGGCGGAACTGGGTCTCCATGTTGAGGAGGCTCTTATTGCATATAGGACACTTGTACGACCGGCGCATGTGCTCCTCGTAACACCTGCCGTGGATGCTGTGGCCGCACTGCATGAAGACGACGGGCTTGGGCGACGTGAACATGTACTCGCCGCAGATGGGGCAGTCGCAGTCTGTCGAACGTTCGATACATTTGTGTGTGTCCTTGATGGAGATGGAGATGCAGGCGCAGCATTTCTACGATGTGTGAGTCCGAGAGCACGAGTTGAACATGCGGCATTGTGGTGGCGGCGGCTTACCTTGCAGTGGAAGAAGTCCTTGCCCAGACCCTGGCCTCGCCGGCAGATGCCGCAGTCGTTGCAGTGGTAGATGTTCTTGTTTGGGTGGTCGTCCCAGAGCTTGCATATGCCGCAGAAGTAGCGGGCCGCGGGGGTGCCGCAGTTGATGCAGCTCTCGGCGGCCTTCTGGGGACAGGCGCAGAGCATGCAGAGCATGTTCTTAGTGTCCTTGCGGATGAGCTCGTGGTTCTCGGCGGCATCGTGACAGAAGCGGCAGGTGTACCACTTGGCGCATGTTGAGCACTGAAGCTTGACATTGCGGCGGTAGTGCTGGCAGCCGAGGGGTCTCGTGGTTTCCGAAGTGGCATTGGCAGCGGCGTCGTCCTCGGCGGGTGATAGGCTACCCTTGGACTGCTTCGCGGGGACAAAGGTGGGCTTGATGTCGTCTGGAGAGAGGCGGAACGAGTCGACAGAGGCTGCATCGCTAGCGCTGCTCTGCCAGAACTTGAGGGCCTCTAGGGCGCCAGCGGGTACAGCGCGCTCCCAGGCCTCGCCGGCGGTGACGGGGGCTCTGGGGACGTCGGCGCGGGGGCGCGGGGTGATGCCTAGGGCGGTCTGGGAGAGGCGATAGTTTTCCATGAGGGTCTCGTGCATGAGGCGCGCCTTGTCCTCGGGGGAGATGGTCTGGGCCTGGATGGTGATGAGGCGCCTACGCAGGCTACCCATGCCATCGTCCTCGGGGAGGGAGTGGCGGGGGTCTTTTGTGGTATTAGCGGCCATGGTGGCAATGGACGGAGCAGGGCCGAGGGTTTGGTCGTTCGTCTGGCGCGAGATTCTCGAGTTCAAGGCGTTTGGAGAGTCGCTGTTGGAGGAGTGGCGGAAGCTGGGTAGATGGCCGACGGTGTCACCGTGCTCTTCCTCATCTTCGTCTGCGACAACGACATCCGCTGACGGGATGGCCGCGGGGTTGGCGACTGTCGTCGTCGCGGATTGAGGGGTGGAAGGTTGCTGTGCGCAGTTCGGATCGGTGTCGTGTGCCGAGGTGTCTTGGTCCTGTCGAGTAGGGGGCTGCACTTGGACCTGATCGCGATTCGTGGCCCTTTCAGAGAGTCGTCGAGCTTGCCGGATTACCGGGTTGATGATGAAGTCGGCGACCAGAGACGGCATTTGGGGGTTCTCCGCCTGAGGAGGGCGGGCAAGCGGGTGGACGGGCAGTCGACGATCAGGGCTTCTGTGCGACTGATTGACCGACTGACTGGCTGCTCTGGGGGATTTCGGGACAAGGAACGAAGAAGATGGGAGAGTGGTGGTTGTGGTAGTGTCGGTGGTGGTGGTCGTGTGGTGGTAATGGTGTCAGGGCCGGGGGTGGGTTGGATGACAGTCGGTGTCGACGAGCCAGGGTGGGGAGAGGGGGATAACTCTGAGGGTTGATGCACTGGACACTGGAGTCCCGTCGTGAAGGAGGGGTGGGCAGGGGGCCGATTAGTTGAAGAGGACGAGGTGGACCGGGGGGCGGAAGTGCAGTAGCAGTAGCAGCGGCGGGCTGCGGGCAGAGTAAAGCATCGGAGAAGAGCGGGCGGTTTTCACATGCAAGCAGATGCGGTCATCGGGGGAAAACGACGGACAGGGAAAAGGCTGGAATATATTGCACGTTCGGCTTTCCCTACCGATCTACGCTAGTGCTGTCTTGTAGAAAGCTGGAAGATGCAAATGTTTACTTTCCTTCAGGTTTTCCGTTGTGGGAGGGAAATGGCACGTGTGACTTGACCAGGCCAGGTCCGGTATGTGTACCTTGGACCTTGGCTGAGACCACGGGACGGGAGGACAGAAAGTCAATGAATTCTTTCGTGCGGTGCAAAGGTACCATACATGCTGCCATTAAACAGTGCTCTGCTGGTACCCGTCCGACGTAATCTCGGACATCCCGTCGCCCTACTGATGCAGTCAAGCTTACTGGTAACTTCAGTAGTTGAAGCTGACAGGCACTGACATCGATCATCACCAAGCTGGACTGAACTGACTCGACCTAACCTGCCGCCGCTTTGGCCAGGTCCGGAGCTATGCCATCGATGATCGTCCCTGGCTGGAGACGGTGGTGGACCGACAGAAGCGGCCTGGAAGCCCCACTTCACGGGCAGGAGAAGAAACAAATACATGGTACCTCTGGTGAATGAGTGATGGACGCCGGTGTGATGATGTCGGCGGCTCAATTCCAGGGACGACGCGCCGCATCTGGCCGCCGTCACAGAATCCGGTCAAGAAACGCGATTTGAGACCAGAGCTTGACACGACACGACACGACTGGACGCGACCAGTAGCCGCACTTCAATTTGACGTCTTGTTTCGTTCGGACTCGGAGGGAAAGATGTGCTGCCTTGGACCGAGGCTGTTGGCATCAAAACATTTCCAACCTGTATTCGGCTGTCCGGCCAGACCAGTAGCTGAGTGATGGCTCGACTACAAGAACTGGAACCATTTCACCATCATCTTTCCAGGTCGTGGATCCATCAACCTACCTTGTACCTACCTCAGGGCGAAGCACTGAAGTGCAGGAGGCCACACGAGCTGCAGTGGAGTTGCGTACCGTGCATCGAAATCTACAAGCACAGTACAGAGTTCAGCTTCCATGGCCCGTTTCAGCACTGTGTGCGTACGGCCCCAGCGCGAGATGTGGCCTCTCCGTCTCCAAGATGGCAAGGGAACCCAGGCCCCGTGGCATGCGGAAGATAGGGGAAGTCGCGCGCTATCAGCGGCACTAGCATCCGCGGCACGCGTCCGCTAGCACCCAGGCCCTGGTACTTCCAGAGGTCAGGCATTCTTAGCACCCAAGTACCTGCCAACGCCCGGCTGTCACTCCCGTCCAGCTCCAGCGGCCCTGCAGCTTGGGCCGCCGCCGTTCCTTCACAGTGAATGGAATACGACGGGTGGCCCAAAATTCCCACCACGTTGGCTCCATTCGCGCCGCCGCCGCCCGCCAGCCGCATTTACCTGCCACTGCTTCACTTCTCACCACACGCCCTTTTCCCTCCCCTCCCCCCTTCCAAATCCCATCCACCTCTTCAGGGACCGGGCCATCGCGCATCTGCAAAGTCCAGATCGTCTTTCTTCCTTCTCGGCTGTCGCAGCAGCCTTCCCTTTTCCATCCTGCCAATTGAGTTCCCGACTCGTCCGATCATTCGACTCTCTCTTTCTGGCCTGACCTGATCCAGACTCGCGAGAGCTGCCCCTTGTTAGCTCCACGTAGCATCCCGCGCGCGAGAGAGCTCTCTCTCCCGCCAACAACCTCCAACCCTCCGAGCCTGCCCCCGGGGAGACCTCACACCCACACACATCAGAAAAAAATCACCATGGCGTCTAGCAGACCACAAGTCGTCGCCTCGGGCGCCGACGTTGGTGATGGCGTCAGGAGACGTCCCGTCGCCGCCGGCCAGTCCGTCCCCCTTGATGCCGCTCCCCAGGCTGAGGACAAGAAGAAGAAGCTGGCCAAGAAGGTACGAAGCTACATGAGATGATGCGCTGCCCCCCCTCCCCTTTCTGTCGGCTGACCTTTGCGCGCTCGCTTCCAGGAACCGTCCTTCCTTCAGACCCTCGACGAGTGGGAAGTCATCATCGCCCCTCTCCTTTTCACCGCCGCCGCCATCTTCACCCGCCTTTGGAAGATTGGCCTCAGCAACATCGTCACCTGGGACGAGGCACACTTTGGCAAGTTCGGCAGCTACTACATCAAGCACGAGTACTACTTCGATGTCCACCCGCCCCTCGGCAAGATGCTCGTCGGCCTGTCTGGTGTCCTGGCCGGCTACAACGGCTCCTTCGAGTTCAAGTCGGGCGAGAAGTACCCCGAGGACGTCGACTACACCTTCATGCGCGCCTTCAACGCTTTCTTCGGTATCCTCTGCATCCCCCTCGCCTACTACACCGCCCGTGAGCTCCGTCTGCGCCGCCCCGCCGTCTGGCTCGTCACCCTCATGGTCCTCTGCGAGAACTCGTACACCACCATCAGCCGCTTCATCCTCCTCGACTCCATGCTGCTCTGCGGTACCGTCGCCACTGTCTTCTGCTGGTCCAAGTTCCACAACCAGCGCCACAACAGCTTCGAGCCCGAGTGGTTTGTCTGGCTCTTCCTCACCGGCCTCAGCATCGGCTGCGTCTGCAGTGTCAAGCTCGTCGGCCTCTTTGTCACCGCCATGGTCGGTCTCTACACCGTCGAGGACCTCTGGCGCAAGTTTGGCGACGTTCGCATGCCCGCCACGACCCTCGGCGCCCACGTCGCCGCTCGCGTTGTCGGCCTCATCGTCGTCCCCTTCCTCATCTACATGCTCTCCTTCGCCGCCCACTTCGCCATCCTCAACAAGTCCGGCCCTGGCGACGCCCAGATGAGCTCCCTCTTCCAGGCCAACCTCCGCGGCACCTCGGTCGGCAAGGACAGCCCCCTTGAGATCGCCTACGGCTCCCGCGCCACCATCAAGAACATGGGCTACGGCGGCGGTCTGCTCCACTCCCACGTCCAGACCTACCCCGAGGGTTCCAAGCAGCAGCAGGTCACCTGCTACCACCACAAGGACGCCAACAACGACTGGTTCTTCTACCCCAACCGCAACGATGAGCCCTACGTCGCCGAGGACGAGCCGCGTTTCATCGCCGACGGCACCACCATCCGCCTCATCCACGCCCAGACCGGCCGCAACCTCCACTCGCACGATATCGCCGCTCCCATGACCAAGGGTGACAAGGAGGTCTCGTCCTACGGCAACCTGACCGTCGGTGACGCTAAGGACCACTGGAAGATTGAGGTCGTCCGTGACTCTGCCTCGCGCGACCGCACCAGGATCCGCACCCTCACCACTGCCTTCCGCCTGCGCCACCCTGTCCTCGGCTGCTACCTCCGCGCCGGCAACAAGAACCTCCCCCAGTGGGGCTTCAAGCAGATTGAGGTCACTTGCACCAAGACCAACAACCCCCGCGACACTTACACCCACTGGAACGTCGAGGCCCACTGGAACGACAAGCGTATGTCTTCTTTCTTTCCCCTGAAACGGTAATATCCTCGCTGACCAGTCACCCCTCGCAGTCCCCAAGGCCGACTCCAACGCCTACAGGTCTCCCTTCCTGCATGACTTCATCCACCTCAACGTCGCCATGATGACATCGAACAACGCCCTCGTCCCCGACCCCGACAAGCAGGACGACCTCGCCTCGCAGTGGTGGCAGTGGCCCATCCTCCACGTCGGCCTGCGCATGTGCAGCTGGGACAACTCGGTCGTCAAGTACTTCCTCCTCGGAAACCCCGTCGTCTACTGGGGCTCGACCGCCGGTCTTGGCATCTTCGGCCTCGTTCTTGTCTGGTACATCTTGCGCTGGCAGCGTGGCTTCAAGGACCTGAACCAGAACGAGGAGGACCAGGTCCACTACGCCGGCATCTACCCCGTCCTCGGCTGGTTCCTGCACTACATGCCCTTTGTCGCCATGGCCCGTGTCACCTACGTCCACCACTACTACCCCGCCCTGTACTTCGCCATCCTGACCTTTGGCTTCCTGGCCGACTGGTTCCTCCGGAACAGGAACCAGACCCTGCAGGCCGTTGTGTACGGTCTTCTGTACACGGTCATCATTGGCCTGTACATCTTCTTCAGCCCCATCTGCTTCGGCATGACGGGCGACAACAGGCAGTACAACTACATGAAGTGGTTCGACACCTGGAGAGTCTCGGACGGCCCCCCTCTGGCCCCCCTGTAGACGTCTGGACTGCAAGTCCACGCATGGACGGACGATGGGGAATCACGTCCACCCACAAACTGGCCGCCTGGGTATCACCGTTAATCGGAGTCAGGGGAACACTCTGCGGCCAGACCCATTTTATTAGATGACACACGGCCGTCTCTCGTGCCTTTTTTCTCTCGACTCATTGTAAGCATATGACGACAAAAAAGGGGACGGACTCTGGCGCGATGACTTGATTTCTTTTGCTTTCTTCGTCATGAGCTCGGGGCCAGGGGCGCCACCCAGGTATTGGAGGAAGATCTCGGGGATGCTGGCAAGGTGTATGTGGCGCCCCCTGCGTAGAGATGAAGAGAGAGTGAGAGATAATGCGACATTTTAGAGGATTGTCTCCTCTTGATCATTTGTGACTTTGTTGTTGTTGTAGGCCTCGAAACGATTATGCATTATGATGGTACACGCCAGAGCCTTCGGAGAGAGCTGCTGCTGCTGCTGCTGCTGAATCCAATCCACTCCAATGCTGCCCCTGTTGCATACAGCCAGTTCGTATGTGATGGGCTGTTGTCCCCAAGCATCCAAGAAAACCCCTCCCCCTAGCAGCACCCGCCGCCGCCGCCTTTTGACGAGTCTCCGCCCCCGAGACGCACGTTCCGCGCACCGCCCGCGCTGGGTCCCTTGACACCGGATCTTCTATCGTTGAGGTCGTACTTGCCGGCCTGGATGTTCTGGTGTATCCGCTCGGCGACGCGCATAAAGGCCTTTTCGACATTCTCGCCGCTCTTGGCGCTGGTCTCGACGTACTCGAGCACGCCGTTGCGGCGCGCCCACTCCTCGGCCTCGGCGCGGGTGACCTCGCGCTTGTTACGGGCGGCGCCGTCGCCGTCGCCCCCTTCGCCCTCGACCTGGGTCAGGTCGGCCTTGTTGCCGACGAGGATGACGACGATGTCGGGCTCGGCGATCTGGCGCAGGTCGCTGAGCCAGTCGGTCACGTGTTGGAAGGTTTGTTTGCGAGTAAGGTCGAAGACGAGGAGGGCGCCTGAGGCGCCGCGGAAGTAGGACCGCGTGACGGACTTGTATGTCTCTTGGCCGGCGGTGTCCCAAAGTGACAGCTTCATGTGCTTTTGAGGCGTCTTGTCGGCGTCCGGGGGCGCGCGGGGCGGCTCGGGCAGGCCTTCTGGTTTCGGCGCGGGGGCGGCATTGGGATCTGAGAGGTCTGCGTCGGCGGCGTTACTGTCGTCGTCTTTGTCGTCGCCGCTGGGGATGGCGGCCGCGGGCGGAGGGGGGAGCGAGTGTGGAGGGCCGACGGGGACGATGCGGGAGCCGAACTCGACACCAATTGTCACGTCGTGATGCGGCGAGAAGCGGCCTTCGCAGAGGCGGATGGTGAGACTGGATTTACCGCAGCCTGAGTCGCCGATGCAGACGAGCTTCGCGATGTAGTCCCATGGTGGCGAGGACATGCTTGGGGGCGGGCGACGGGGGGGAGTTGGACACGATGTCTTGAAGGGAGATGTTCGGCGCTCGCGTGCTCAGTATCACCGGTCGGCCTTTGGACAGTCGAGGCGAGAGTCTATCCGAAAAAGGGGGGTGGGGGTTTGCAAAAGGTCGGGATGATGGACGGCGTGTTTCTGTAGGGCGGGCAGATTCGCAGGTGATGTCGGAGAGCTCCTGTCACGAGCCGGGGCCCGTTGGTCTTGGGACGGTTGCTGGCTGGCTGGTGACTGGGGCACAGGGCACGGCACGGGCAGGGCACAGGTCGGTGCTGGTTTCCAGTGTGACCGGGGAGGGAGGAGGGAAGGGTGGGGTGGCTATCTTATCAGTGACGCAGTTCAAGCTGCCGTGGGTGCTGATAAGTGATGTGATGATGGTACAAGCGAAGCATGCAATTGTGCCATAGAAGACATTGATTTCACGACGAGGGCTTGTGGATACGGCGCGGGGTCGGATGTTGATTTTGTTTTCGTCCCGGAGACCGTCCCGTCTCTGGCCTCTCCGAAAGTCGGTGATGCGAATTCAGTCCGATGATAGAGAGCAGGTCGAGTCAAGCAGCGTCGTTGTCCTTGAGCCCTCACGCGAGCCGGACAGACAACCTGCAGACCGCCTTCTTATCGGACCAGGTACTTACCAGGATGGGGCCCGCTGGGAGCCCCGATAAGCGGCACCCCAGACGCTCTAGCACGGCGCCGGGCATGGCCAGGTGGGCCCCTGTTAGGCAGGAGGCTGCATCTCTGCTGCGCGTCCCCGTCCGTCAGCGGTTCCAGGCACCACCCCCAGCGACCTGTCCGCCTGACGGAGTGCTGAAGCAAGTCAAGTACCGCCCGCCCCGCCCGCCGGGGCATGAATGGGGATTGGCGCACGCCCATCCGCGTCCGTCGGGGTCATCAGTCATTCGGGCAGGGCAGGCAGGACAGGGTACTGCAGGCAGACTTGGCCGTCGTTCGTCCCTGCCTCACCGATCTGTTTCCGGTCGGTCACTCGTCCTCCTCCAGCCGCCCTCCCGCCTCTCGCCCGTGGTACATCGACTTGCCTCATGACACACTCGCACAGCTTTTTGCCTTTTTGACTGAACGTCTGTATATTCTTCGCCAGTCCCCTGTTACCGTCACACATCGCCGCTTCTTCTACACATCGGGATCTAGACTCCCCCAAGCCGGTCGTCTTGCACCTGCAACACCCAGCGCTTCCGGTACATCAATCGCTGCCTCAGCTGGCGCAACAACAACGATAGGCACCTTGTGCCGGTCGCCTAGCACAGCCCGCCGTTTCGTTTCCCGGTGATCCTGCAAACTCATTCACAAACAAACTCGACTCTCTCCGCCGGACTTGAGCGAGCGCCTCTACTATCCTTCATACTCCGGTGGGCAGGCGGTCCACGGAGATCGGTGCACTATGTTCTCGGAATGTAAGCCTCGTGCCCACCATCCATATTTCCCCGCCACGGCAGTCTTCTGACCCACGCACCTCGACCGCAGATGCCTCCAAGTTCCTCGCCCAGTCGCAGAGCCGACTCTCTACCTTTGCCGGCCAGGGCGATAACGACGAGAACCCACCCCGACAGCAACACGACCGCTCATCACGACTGGCCGCCCCGCGAAACCCGGCAGCCCGCTCCTCCTTCTTCGCCAGAGGATATACCAGCAACCCGTACCAGCAGGGCGGCGGCTCTCGGTACGGCCAGCTCGGCTTCGGCTCCCGCATCTCGGTAGCCCGCGACGACGCCCCGTTGTTTCACAGCACGCTCAACGAGTACAACGACGAGGATGAGGAGGACGACCACAGAGACGCCGCCGACCTAGCGGCCCTCCAGAGGTCCCGCCGCGTTGCGGCCGCCAGCAAGTTGGCAGAGAGCACAGATACGGAGCCCGACGCCAGTCGCGGGTCTCTCGACAATAGCATCGATGCCGGCACGAGCCACAGCAGACGGTTTCTGGACCGGGAGAGGCGGGGTATCAGGAGCAGCTGGAACGGCACACGCAGCACCGCCGGCCATGGCAAGGGTGTCGACGCCATCGACGAGGAGGCTGAGGACGACACGCCGAGCCCTCCGCGCGACAACAAGATGGTGGATGTCGGCCTCGACTCGCACATTGAATACGACGACCCGCCAGCCTCACTCACGGGCGAGCAGGACGACGAGGACAGCCCGCCCGCCTTTCAGAAGTTCCAGGGCGGCAAGGCAGACCGTCAGGCCTTTACCTTCCGGCGGGAATCGGTCGGCGAGGAGCCCGAGTTTGACGAGGCGCGGCGTGCCAGCTCCGACGACGAGGACGCCCTGCCGGCCACGATACCGTTGGCTGAGGGTGAGCTGTTTAAGTACGATCCCTTCTTCGCCTGGGCGTTCTTGATCCTGTCGGCGGCACTGCTCTCGACCTTTGTGCTCGTCTGGCTGCACACATCGCAGGGCAGCCGCATGGGCGACACCATCTACACTACCCTCCGCGCCTCGTACCACCTGCTGGCCGTTGACACACTTGTTTCAGTGGTGGTGGCGCTCTTCTGGCTGGCGGCGCTACGGTCGTTTGCGCGGCCGGTGACGGGGCTCATCATCGTGGCCGTACCGGTCATCATGGCCAGCTTCGCCATCTATGCCTTCGCGTCGAGCTTTAAGGGGTCGACGCACGGCGCGAGCTTCCAGGACAAGGTGCTCCGGTGGGCCGCGCTCGTCCCGGCCATCGTCAGCTGCCTGTGGGTGTTTCTTACGTGGAAGTCGCGGCACAGCGTGCGGCAGGCAGTGGACATTCTCGAGTTCTCGGCGCGGATCCTTGCGGCCAACTCAGCGCTGGTGCTTCTCGGCTTCGGGTGCCTCGTGCTCATAGTGGTGTGGACGTGGCTCTGGATGGGCATGTTCACGCGCATCTTCCTGGGCGGGTACTTCTCCAAGAAGCTGGCGCGGTTCATCATCGGCGTGTCGAGCTGGTGGCTGGGTATCTGGTTCGTGCTCATGTACATGTGGACCGTGGGCGTCATCAACTCTGTGCAGCGGGCGACGACGGCAGCCACGGTGTCTCAGTGGTACTTTCACCGTAACGCGGTGCCGGCGCCTTCGTCCAACGAAGTGGTGGGAGCGGCGCTGAGCCACTCGGTCACGACAATCTTCGGCAGCATCTGCGAGCAGACGTTCCTGGCGCTGATGATCCGGGCGCCGCTGCTAATTCTGCCGCGGAACCTGGCGGTGGTGGTGGAGGCGATCAGCGCGCGACTGGTGCCTACGCCCATCACGGCGCTCACGAACCCGCTGACCATTACGTACGCGGCAATTCATTCACAGAACCTCCAGACGGCGGCAAGGGGCTTAAGTAGGATGGACTTCTTGTCTCCGAACCGCCCGACGACGACGCTGACGCCGCACGTCTTCACATCGTCGATGCGGGGGTCACGGTCACCGACGCTGCCGTACCGCCTGGCCAAGATGCTGCTGTACGCGACGCGGGCCATCATGGCGACGGGACTCGGGTTCGCGGGATGGGTCATCACGGCCAAGCAGCTTGAGATGGCGGCGGCGGACGGCGGCATGGGTGTTCGGGGCTCGGCCTACGCGTATGTGGTTGGCATAGTGGCCAGCTTCATCGGCTTTTCGGTTATGGGCGCCATGGAGAACATCCTCAGCGGCATCCTGGACGCGGCCATCATCTGCTATGGCAGCGAGAAGCTCATGATGAACGGCAGCGGCGGGTACTGTATGGAAGCGGCGGCACTGTTTGGCGAGCGGCGGAGGGACGAGAGGGGGCTCCCCTGAGCCCTGACGTGGTCTATGGAAGGACAGAACGCGGAGGAGGGACTGGGAAGTGGTCTTTCAGACAGAGCGACGCGCTGCGGCGCGAACTAGCGGGTAGCAGATGATTCAATCCATTTCGTGTTCGAACCCATGGTGAAGTCGCCAGCGAGAGCATCATGATAGTCGTCCGTCGCCGGGTGATTGTCTCTCAGCAACTTGAAGTCAACTGCCAAGGGCAGCGGCGATGTGGTTGGATAGTGGCAACAGATGTTCGCGTCCGCAGTGTTCTAGAACGTTATCCTTAGGAAACCGACCTACAGCCAGTTCCAACAGCTTCCACGCTCGCCGGACTGTGCAAATAAGAATAAGGTCGTGATGAGGGGCGAACCACGCGGACCCCGGGCCCCGGGGGTCAATCGACAATCGACATCACGCTCTGCTCGTCACTTGACCGCCTGGCTGCTCACTTTCGTGGGTCCTCTTCGTCCCAATCCCGCACTGCCAAGGGCCAAGCTCCTCACTTGATACGCCGCGGCAACTCGCTCTGATGTTTCCCCCCTTCCCCCCCTGAGAGAGAGCTTCCGCCGGCCAGGCTGTCGCGATTTCCGCCAACCCCCCTCTGTCCCTCCGCTCCGTCGGCGGCGGCGATTGCGCAACCCTTTGTGGCGCAGCAGCGGAAGATGGCCGTGAGGGAGCAGAGAAGACAGACAGCAGCACGGATGGGCAGCTTGCAGCTTGCAGTCAGGGGTGATGTGCGAGGGAGCTTTCGAGATGAAAATGAATTGAGAGCATATTCTTCGGGCGGTGGCGGGGCTCGTTTGTCCTGGGGCGCAGCATGCGTTCGTTCGCGTCAGGGCGAATGCATGATGGTGCTGGGGAGACGCGGGGCGGAGGAGACAGACAAGAGGTCTGAAGCCAAGATGCAGTCATGACACACGGGCCGGGCGCATTGGCCGGCGAGTCGTTTCCGGCGGGGGGCGGGGGGGTTTGGCTCCAAAACGTGAGGGGCAGGCAGGTGCAGGTGCTGGAAGGTGCTATCCGACAGTCCACTGCGGGGCATCTCTCCCCTGTGTGCGTCTTGCGCCCTGTGCGATGCCGAGATCCCGTCTCCCACTACCTTACAGTGAATAGCTCGCCTCCGAGTCTCGACCTGGAGAAGAGGCTCCCTCCCTGTGGCCCGGAGGCCGTAGCGAGCACAGCGCCCAGGAACCATCCCAGGATCCCAGCTCGGGGGGCGACCCCGTCGTGGCCGGCGCCCTCCCAGCGCCCAGAGCCTAGAGCCTCCTCCCCTCCCCCCCAGAGTTATTCCTTAAAGAAGGCCACCCCATCTCGCAGCGCGCGGCCGTCGTCATCCGTCGAACGTCCCTTCGACATCATCATCGGCGCATTAGCAACGACAGGCCAAGCAAGACAGACAGACACCCTCACATTCCATCAGCCCGCGCACCATCCTCCCGACCCCTCCACACATGTCAGACTTCGCCGCGCCCTCAGGGCCCCCGCCGCCCGAGGTCCCTCCAGGCTGGACCGCCCGCTGGAACGACCAGTACAAGGCCTGGTGAGCATCCCCCGCCCGCCCTACTTCATGTGATACTAACGTCCAACACCAGGTTCTACGTCAACCTTCACACCAAGCAGTCGCAATGGGACAAGCCCACCGAGCCCGCCGTGCCCCCGCCGCCCCCGCAGGACATCCCCGACGGCCCTCCCCCGGGCTACGCCCCGCGCCCCGGCGATGCCCCCATCGTCTCCGACCAGAAGATCAACCCCTACCCTAACCAGCAAGACAACCCTCACCCCTCCAACAACCCAGGCGCCAGCTCCAGCTCGCCTGCCCCCGGCGGCCCCGTCCCCGTCGCCGCCTCCGCCCCGCCACCCCAGGACGGCACCCGCGGCCACGGCTTCCCCGACCAGCTCCCACCGCGCCCCGAGCAGCAGCAGAAGAGCGGCAGCTTCATGGGCAAGCTCATGGGCAAGATGAAGAGCACCGGCAGCCCCATGCCTCCCCAGCAACACCACGGCTACCCCGGCGGCCCCGGTCCCCGCGCTGGCTACGGGCCTCCACAGCCTCAGTACGGCGGCTACCCCCCTCAGCCTCAGTACGGAGGCTACCCTCCCCAGCCCCATTACGGCGGCTATCCGCCCCAGCAGGGCTACGGTGGTTACCCCCAGCAGGGCTACCCCCCGCAGGGCGGCTACCCGCCTCAGGGCTACGGTGGCTATCAACAGGCCGCCGGCGGCAGGAGGGGCGGCGGTGGTGGCGGCATGGGCATGGCCGGTGGCATGATGCTCGGTGCTGGTGCCGGTATGCTCGGTGGTGCTATGCTGGCCAACGGCCTCAACGACTCGCATGAGGATGCCTACCAGGACGGATACGGTACGTTGCAATCCCCGGCCCCTATATCACTTGAGATTCGAAACTGACCTATTCGCAGAGGACGGCATGGACGATGGCGGCGGTGGCGACTTTGAATAATCCAGCACCACGCTGGTAATGGGGCGCACACCTCTTCCCTTCCTCTCACTATAATGATTTCACGGCCGCTGGTCTGTTTTACATATTTGTTGGGATTGGGGCTTTTTAAGGATCAAACGAGCTTGGAGACGTGGACAGGGGGCCCTCCCTACCCTGTCATGTTTTTTTTCCCCCGCGGAATGCCGTCTGAAGAAGGACATGCATGGGCGGCTTCTGTTTTTCGCACAAAGATGAGATGCTGTATCACTTCAGCAAATTTCAAGGGAAACTTGAATCGCCCGCTCGGCTGCCTGGCCGAGCACTGATATACTCGGTGCCTAGCAGCTTGTAACAATGTTCTTCGACCCGATACTGTAGCCGGGTGTTTTCGTATTTATGATCTATGCGTATGTGTTCAAGTTGTTGGGCAGAAGATCGGCCCGTGTGATGTTAAGACCTGACGAGAAAACAGGGCGTAGCCACTAGAGATGCCTCTCTTATGCCTTTCTCGCCTTCTTGCCACTGCCGCCGCCGTTGGCTCCACCGTTGCCGTTTCCGCCGCTTGCCTGGCGCTGGGGGGCCGACGAGCCCGCCAGGAACCCGGCCATATCGAACGACGGCGCCGCCTGCTGGCCGCCCTGGCCGGAGAGGATGGAGCTGAGAGGGTTCGACGACTGGCGGGCCTCGAACTCGGCGCGCATCTCGGGGTCCACTGGAAGCTGCTGTCAGCAATCAAGTCGATCGGGGCCCTGTGGATATAGGAAAGACATACTGTTGTTCATCAGGTACGGCATGCCCAGGAAGAGAACCATGGTGACCAGACCCATCAGGATCATGGGGTTCTTCATCACAATGTTGACAATGTTGACTAATGGAATCAGATCAGCATCTTCCTCTATAGCATCATCGGGAAACCGGGATCGCAGCGTACACTTGCTCCGCTCAACAAAGTAAGCCTTTCCACCGATGACGCGCGCGTTGAAGCCACGCTGGCCCTCGCCGCCACGCACGCCAAAGTCCAGCGCCGGCAGAGCCTCGCCCTTGTTCTCCCAATCATTGCCGCGGTGCGTCTCCCAAGCGTACAGGGTGCCGTCGGCGGCCACGTCGACGCGGAGCGGGATGAAGGCGTGCGTCGGCGCGTGGATGTCGAGCAGGTACGAGCCCTGGGTGAGGTTGCGGAAGACAAAGGTGTTGCGGTCCGTCAGCGGCGCCGAGGCCGACGTCGACAGCGACGAGAGCGTGGCGTGCGTCGAGGGCGCGAGGGTGTTGGGGTTCGGCAGCGACGGCGGCGAGGCGGGGACGTTGATGGTCAGCGAGAGCGCGGAGGCCAGGGCCAGCGAGGCCAGGGCCGTCAGAGAGGGGAGATGCATCGTGTTTGTCGTGGTGTGAGGGTGTTGTGGGCTGCGTTTCGAGCTTCGGTCGGTGATGGTGATGATGGTGGTGGCAATGCGGTTGCTTCAGTGTTCGACGTTGAAGACGAACGTCGCTGTTGGAGTGCTCTGCCAGCTAAGCTCTAGCCAGTGGCCAGTCAGCAGCCGCGCAACGTTATGGAGGTAGATGTTGCCCCGCTAAGAAACGACTAGCTCAGGGCGGGTCTGGCCGCAGGGCGTTTTGGCTTAGTTACTTCTTCCTAATCGGAGGGTAGCTGGGCAATAAGACTACACAGCCTATAATATAATAACGGGAATAGATCCTTACTAAAATACTATTGGAATTTAAAGAAAATTAACTTCCGAGAATATTCACTCGAAAAGCATATGAAAAGTAGAATAGAAAGCAAGACAGTTAAGACAAACTCGTCTTATTAACAACTCTAAATCATGGCTGGCTTGGCTATCTAACTCCCCCTTGTGTACGAGTGATGAATACTCCCAGTACACACGTAAAACGTGGCTTCGTGACCTATAGCAGATCCACAGACGTTGTGTGACCCAGCCCACAGCTATGCTTCTTCATATTCGAGGCCCCAATCAGCAGCTTCCTCGATAGGGTCGTCCAAGTTGACACCTGCCATGCGGAGCTCAAGCTGCGTCTCCTCGGGCAGGTCGCCAAGGTGAAGGTCCAAGGCGTGGTTGCGGTGGTGTTGGGTATCCTTAGCCGGATTATACACAGGCTTCAGCAGAAGAGGAAGCCTGGTACTACCCTTAAACATTGTCATATTCTCCTGCTGCTGCTGTTCAATGTGGGCGAGAAGGGGCGCCTTCCATGATCCGTCCATGTGTAACTCCTCGCGGTAGAGGCCTAACGTTGGATAGGCTGGGCCTTGAACAGCACCTATAAGCCGCCTCGTGCTGATCTGAATCTGGCCCCTGACGAGATATCTAGACGCCAGGGCGATACCCGTTGTCGGGCTAGGGTTAGGGTTGCTGTTTGGAGGCGGTGCGGGTGTTGTGTGTCTGGTATATAGCCGTGGGCGACGGATCGGCTCGACGTTACCGGCGAAGCCTGGCGGAAGCTTGATGGCCGTCTTCTCCAGTGCCTCCATCTCGTTAACCGAGAAGAGATATACTCTACCCGTGGCGTCTCCGATAGCAAGCTTGGTCTTATCTGGCGAGAAGGATCCGGCGGAGATGGGTGCGGGGGCTTCCAGGATAACCCGGACGAGAGGCTTATACTCTGCTCTGATGTTCCAGACCTTGACAACTCCGTCGGAACCGCCGGTATAGAACCGATCGAGCGAGGTTCCCCAGGCGGTGAACTTGACTCCCGTATCGTCCCGCTCCCGGTTGTAATGCTCCTCTGAGGCATCTCCCTCGAGGGGCGTTCCGTGCTGAAGCCGGTGAACAGGGTCGTCACCCCGAGCCGTATCCCAAACGTAGACGCAGCCATCAGTGGCCGCCGCTGTAACGTAACAGTAGGCCAGGGAGTTCGGGACGATGGTAAGCTCGTTGATATCGATCGCAGGGCAGTCCAGGCACTGGACTTCGCTGAAGGCACCTGCCTGGTCCGGGTTGTAGGAGGGCCGGAACAGTCGGATCTGCGTGCGGACGTTCTCCTTAACGAGCAGGCCGGACGGCGAGGTCGCGACGACGAAGCAGGGTTGGGTCGGATGCCAGGCCACCTCGAAGACGTTTTGAGTGCTTGCCGTAAGAACCTTGCACCGCTCGTTCTTGATACAGTCCCAAAGAAGAATCTCACCCGAGTTCCTCTTCTCCGGCGGGATGTCGTTGTCGTCGCCTGTCAGGCTGCGCGGGGAGTATCCGACCAGCAGCAGGTGCTGGGCGTTCTTCGAGATGCCCCACTGCATCGTTGCGGGGAAGTACGCCCAGGTCTGCGGCGCCAAAGTGCTCTGGTCGTCCTCATTCCATGATCTGAGTCCGGCTAGAGGGGTGCAGGCGGTGGTGCGGCCACTGTGGTCGACATGGTAAATACGCACTGCCAGACTCGGCACATCGGCCGCCGTAGCGATTAACCCCGAGCCGTTCTTGCTAGCAGCGACGAAATTGACGACGCCCTCGTGCGGCCATGTCAAGATGGAGCGCATAGTGCCGGCATCCTCATCGATGGACCATACCTTGACCGTCTTGTCGAAGCTGGAGGTGTACGCCAGACGGTTCACCGCGTCGTAGTCGGACGACACAACCGATGAGTACAGCCACGGCTCCTGAGACTCTCTCATGGCGTCCGTGCCGTTCTCACCCGTTTGGACGATGGGCCGGACGATTCGATGATCGGCATAAGCCTGCAGACGTCCCTTGTCTGGCGAGCAGAGGAGCAGATTCCCCGGCTTGTTGTATTGCTGGTTGTGGGAATCCGAATGTGTCGTCGTCCCGCAGACAAAATGCTGACCGTCGCCGACCCATGAGATGGTGGCAATATCTCCAGCACAGTTGGTCCACTCCGCGCGGAGGTCCATGTCGTCCTCCCTTGCTTTTCTAAATTCCTGGGTAAAGTTGACATGTCTTCGCATCCTGCCGAAGCCACGGTTGCCCTCGATCTCTCGGGCAAGCAAAAGGGAAGATATCCGCTTCTTTGTTGGTGGTCGCTTGATGACTTCAGGTTCTTTGACCTGCAGGGTGAGGGTCTGGGCACGTCCTGGATCCGTCGAGAGCTTTTTGACGGCATCTTGGAGGAAGGCCAGGACGGCCCGGATATCACGGTCCTTCAGACCATCCTTAAGGCACATTTGCTGTGCAAGCATCTCGATGGGCACCTCAGACTTGCGGAGGATCTTGCCCAGCTCCCGCAGCGGTTCCTTCCGACTGGTGCCTTGTTTGCCTTGGTGGATCCGGACGGCAGCTCGAACTGCCTCGATCTCCTGCCGGTTGAAGTCAACATGGTATACGACCGGGCCCAAGAACACATGCTGTCTGTTCAGAACCAGTCGCTTTGTTGCTGCGGACAAGACTGCTTTCCTCAAGGAGACAGGAAGATATGGACGGCTCGTGGATCGCTGAAGGCCTGGATATTCCAGCTCGGTTCGCTTGGTCGACGTCACGGCCTTGGAACCCGTTGCCGACCTTGGTTTGACCTGGGCAAGTCGGACCTGCTGCGAGTCTTCCTTCTTCAATGTTGGGGTCGGGGTCGGTGTCGGTGTCGGTGTCGGAACAAGAGTAGGTGGTCCTGCAGGGGGTATCGGCGGTGGTGCCTGTACCACCTTCGGGCCATGGCCAAGTGAAGCATTTGCCTGGGGAAGGGGATGGTTAGCTGCGTCTAAACAGGTCTCGGGGAGTATCGGCCGCACTTGTTGGTGCTTCGCTATCTGGTCGGGGATCTCTCGGGCGAGGTAGGCTTCGAGATTTTGCACGAACGCAGGCGACAGGTTGCCGCCTGTTCGATTCCTCTCCGCGTGGAACTCCGAGCTGCTTAGGAGGCTCTTGACAATCTGCCACGCGATCTGGGTCAGTAACGCGCTCCGAGGTCCATGGCCTGATTCCACACGTACCGCGGTGGTAACACCGGTTGAGATGACATTCGGCTTGTCCCTCAAGTATCGTGAAAGAATAGGCACGACCTGAGCCTGTAAACATTCGGCTAAACCGCGTGCTGGTTTTGGGGTCACCGCGGGTCGTGGTGGCGGCGGCGGGAGCTGCTGCGCTGCTGCCTTCGGGGCTGGAGGCAGTCGAAAGTTTGCTGGCGATAGGTGGGCCGGTGCAATAGGGATTTGGGAAGGTCGAGGTACTGCCCGCGGTTCCGTGATCGCGGCAGTAATAGGTGCGGAAGGTACAGGCGGAGGGGGCACCGACGAAGGCGCCCAAGAGGGCGCGATAGTGCGCTGTCGTTTCGTCGGACGTTCATCTTGCGATATGATCGCGGGCGGTGGTCGGTAGGTCAACCGAGGGGGACTGCCAGGCGGTGAATCCGTGAGGTCAACAACCTCCATCACAGCTTGACGATGCTTGACCGTAGTGAATCCCATCTTAGGCGTGGTACTAGTGGGCAATCGTGGTGCCGGAGACGCGTCCGACGCGTCCATTGCGGGATCGAGGATAAAAGGGTAAGGAGGGTCAGTATACTCGGTTCCGCGATTATTAGCCGTTTAGTTCCAGGTTAGGAGCGGAGATCAATCCTCAGGCATTAGTCTATTCACTCGGCATTCCTGCCTCTTAGAGGAATACTCTTCTATAAGGATAGCACTCATTACATTACGTAAGACTAGAAGATAGTAGATAGATAGAGTCTATTTCCGAAACTAGTTAGAGTGATTTGTCTGCTTATTAATTAGGATGTTAACAGTAGGCTTAATTTTAGTAGTATTTCGTTTGTAGGCAATGTTGTAGTAGAATAGAAGGGTCACGTTTAATTTTAGTAGTCTTTCGTTTCTAGGCAATGTTGTAGTAGAATAGAAGGGTCACGTTTAATTTTAGTAGTCTTTCGTTTCTAGGCAATGTTGTAGTAGAATAGAAGGGTCACGTTTAATTTTAGTAGTCTTTCGTTTCTAGGCAATGTTGTAGTAGAATAGAAGGGTCACGTTTAATTTTAGTAGTCTTTCGTTTCTAGGCAATGTTGTAGTAGAATAGAAGGGTCACGTTTACCAAACGTGACAACTGACACTCGGAATTCCAGGTTGATTCTTTAGCCTATCCCGTCCATTCGTACTGGCTCAATCAATCACCACCGATATCTTCAGGCGGGCAAGATCCTCGGCACCAGTCTCAGTACCTATAACTACACTTTTCAGGTATTCCGAGTACTGACTAACACAAACATCAGTCGCATGCCAATCCATCTGGCAAACCCATCTACCAGTGTGCAACCATTAGCAACGAGTCCATTTATATCTATCGTATCGCGAGGCACGTTTTGACATTGGTCGTGCAGCCTCATGTCACATGTGTGATTTGCACTGCCTAATGACAATATTGCTTACAAGCATAAATAGAACTTGACTGGGCTGGGGCTAGATAGATTCGTATCAAATGCCTTCAGGCAAGTGTGGCCAATAATAAACTTATCAAAACGATATATTTAATGACATTTAAGATGTGACCTGTTTTCCGTTGACTTGTGTTGGAAATCCGAGCGACAAAGCTACCCCCACTTGCGGCTCGCCTTAGCGCGGGCTCCCCGCGGAATCCAGATGAGTTCATGGTTTTGTATGTCAAGTAAAAAGGCTTATAAATTGCGACTATATCCCGGCATACATCTTACACACATCGACGCTTTACAGCTTGGCCTTGGACGGCTCGGCGTCCAGCTCGGCGTACATAGCGTCGATCTGCTGGCGGAAGACCTTTGCGGTCTGGGGCCTCTTGAGTTTCATGCTGGACGGCGTGTCAGTGAATGTCACCGGGAGGAACTTGAGGGGGACAGTGACTTACGTGGGGGTCAGGAGCTCGTTGTCAATCGTAAAGGGGTCAATGTCGAGGTAGACCTTGCGGACCCTCTCGTAGCTGTTGAACTTCTTCTTGCGGCCAATCTTGTCCAGCTCGGCAACGAAGGCGGCCTTGACCTTGGGGTCGTTGATGGCGGCGCGGACGGCGGCCGTGTCGGTCTTGTCGATGGGCTTCTTGAGGACCTTGCTGGCGAAGGCGGGGAAGTTCTCGGGGTCGATGCCGAAGACGGCGACGAGAGCGCTCTGGGCGGGGTCGCCGTGGACGTAGGCGGTGGCGACGAGGGCGGTGCTGCCGAGGTAGACGTTCTCGATGCGCTCGGGGGAGATGTACTCGCCCTGGGAGAGCTTGAGCACGTTCTTCTTGCGGTCGACAATCTTGAAGCGGCCGCGCGAGTCGACCTCGGCAATATCGCCCGTGTGGAACCAGCCGTCCGCGTCGATGACCTTTGCCGTCTCCTCAGGATTCTTGTAGTACTCCTTGAAGACGTTGGGGCCGCGCAGGAGCAGCTCGCCGCGCGGGTTGGGCTTGTCGTTGACGCTGTAGTCAAAGTCGGGCACCGACTCGAGGCAGAACTCGTTGCACAGGGTGGGTGCGCCGATGTTGCCGACGGAGAAGTCGTCGCGCAGCTGGACGGAGGACGAGGCGTACGACTCGGTCAGACCGTAGCCCTGGGCGAAGTTGTTGGCCCAGGCGGCACGGAGGAAGGTCTGGACCTCGGGGTCGAGCTGGGCGCTACCGCTGACCATCCAGTGAACGCGGTCGAGACCGACGGCGGCCTTGACCTTCGGGGTCCAGATCCTATCGTAGAGGAAGTGCTTGTTGTGGGCCTCGCCGTCAGGCAGCTTCATCGAGGCGCGCTTGGTGGCGATGACGCGGCGCGAGAGGTTGCCCTTGAAGCCCTCGGCCTCAACAGTGGCGGTGCGGATGGCCGAGTTGAAGCGGTTGAAGAGACGGGGCACGGAAACGAAGCCAGTGGGCTTGAGGATCTTGAGGTCATCGACGAGGCCGAGGATGTCGCCGCGGAAGAAGCCGATGCGGGCGCCCTCGGCAAGGGCGGTGCCGTCAATGAGGCGGCCGTAGATGTGGGCAAGGGGCAGGTACGACATGTGGACGTCCTTGCTGGTGATGTTGCCGAAGGAGCGGGCGGAGGAAACGGCGGAGAGGGCGTTGGCGTGGGACAGGACGACGCCCTTGGGCACGCCAGTAGTTCCCGAGGTGTAGTTGATGGTCTGGAAATCCTCGGGGCGAGGAGGCCGCATGGTGCGGCCGGACTTTGCGCCGATGGCCTCAACTTCGGCCATGGAGTAGATCTTGATGCCGTGCTCGGCGGCGAGGGCGCTCAGGACGGCGGCCTTGGAGTGGCCATCCTGCTCGCCGGCGTCGAGGGGGTCGAGCGAGATGAGAACCTTGAGCGTGGGCAGCTTGGGAGCGAGCTTCAGCAGGGTGGGGATGTGAGGGAGCGAGGTGAAGACGGAGGGAAGCTCGGCGTGGTTGATGATGTACTCGGTGGTGTCGGGGCCGAGGGTCTCGTAGAGGGAGACTGTGAAGAGCGACTGGGAGGCGGCGGCCAGGTCTGCGAGGGGGAAGAAGTAAGCGACTATACTAGGCTGCCTTGTGGGAGGGTGGAAAGGGGGACTGACCAGCAATGTGCCACTCGGGGCGGTTCTGCGACCACAGGCCGATGCCGTACTTGTCGGCGGTGATACCGGCGGCGGTATGGATCTCAACGAGACCAGCGCCAAGGTTCTTCCTGCGCTCGGCGACCTCAGCGTAGGTAAGCCAGCTGTACTTGTCCTCCCAGGTACGGGTAGCGGGGACCCAGGCGCGGTGGCCGAGGCAGTGGTTGGTAGGGAAGTTCTCGGCGGAGAATGCAAAGGCATCGTGCATGGTCTTGATGCTCGGGTCGAGGGTGGTCATGAGCTCCGTGTTGGCGACTCGCCAGTGGCGGTAGGCGGCGGTCCTGCCCTCCCGCTCGGAGCCGGGGACGGGGAGAGCGTAGGGCGAGCCGGGGGGAGGCGGCGTCGACAGCTCCTTGATGAGCGCCTGGACCTGGGCGGCGGAAGACATTGTGGCTATCGGTATGTCTGTGGGTGGGAGGAGGTTGCGGTAGAGTGCTGACGGGAGAGCCGGTCGCGGTTCGGCGCGGCAGCCGCAGGTATCAGGAGGTCGACGGTTGTGAGGTTCGGACTAGGGGGATAGAAGCAGGCGGACGAAGGAGGGGAAGGATGGGTGAGTAAATCAATATCCTAGGTGGTGATCCAGAAAGATGACAGGGTAGAGGGAGAAAGGGGGAGGTAATGGGGTGTAGTAGATGGTTGGTAGATGGATGGGATAAGATGTGATGAGCCATGGAAGTTGACGGCCGAGGAGCGACACCCACACAACTTGGACAGGGCCGATGAGACTGTGCCTCGGCACCTCCACAGATTCTGGGGGAGGAGGAGGCTGTGGAGAGGCGACCAGGCTCGTCCTTGATTGGACAGTAACCAGCCGAACAGGGGCCCCCGCTGGGGATTAGGGGCTTGGCCCCCCGAGATCCCGACATGCCCCCCTTGTGAGACTTGAACTGTGGCCCCTCCCGATCCCCCCTTCGTGGAGCAGCTGTCCAATGCTTGGGAGTCGGTTGTTCAGCATCACGGAGTACGCATCCAATTTGGACCTCACGACCGAGGGGCTGAAGGGTGGTTTGCATCGCTCTCTTGCTCGGCTGTCCTGCTGGGCGCCCTCATAAACGTGATGTTCCTTCAAGGTCGGCGCGACAAAGCTGCTTTTCACGACACCAACTTGTTCGGGTTTCAGCGGCAACAGAACCAGACGAGCTGTCACATGCCTTCCTGCAGGCAACCTGGACCACTACACCGCTGGACCCAGCGACTCGGGCAGCCGACAATGGCCGGCTCGGACTCGGAGAGCGAGGAGCGACAGAGCGCTCGGCACTAGTCAATGCCAGCTGGGCACCGTTGTGACCAACTGGGCACTCTTCAACGGACTTCATCGCATCAATGACCTGCATTAGACGGTCATCTACAGACTACCTACACTGAATACATCCATGCCACAGCCTTGCAACCACACATCTTTCTACATACTCGACCTCGAGATTCTATGATCGATGACTAAGCGGGCCAGTTCATCTGTTAACGCCGTCAACCCAAACTCTGAGGTGGCTTTCTGCATCATGGTGGTGATGCAATGAGCCCGGAGACCGCGGTTCTCCGGTGTTGGCAATCCAATTCCAAGATGAACATCCAAATCATTAAAGTCTTTCTATCCTGATATCTAGCCATGAACGAAGTATGACTAGGCCGTGTAAGCCCACCGACCCGAACAGTAGCGACAACCAACGTTGAGACACCACACATCAGAACCTCTTGACACCTCACATCACCTACCTACACACATACGAGTAGACCTCCCACGTATCTCACCTTGACAGACTCCAGAAACTCCTCTACATCATGCCCACCATCCTCGTAGTCGGCGCTACCGGCCAGCAAGGAGGCGGTGTCATCAACGCCCTCCTATCCCACGGCAACACCGACCTCGTCATCCGCGCTCTGACACGCAATCCTTCCTCGGCGGCAGCAAAAACCGTATTGGCGAGAGGCGTCCAGCCCGTCAAAGGAGACCTTCTGGACCGCCCAAGTCTCCTCGCCGCCTTGACAGGTGTTGACCAGGCATACCTGGTCACCGACTTCCGCGGACCCGATGATGTCGAGGGTGAACTCAAGCAGGGCAGACTCTTCATAGACACCGCCAAGGAAGCCGGTATGATGCTATCCCTCCTCACATTTGTCTTCTCAAGTTCCAAGTTCCCGCACTCACAATAAATGTGGCATATAGGGGTCAGCCACATCGTCTTCTCCTCCGTCGCCGGAGCCGACATTTCCCAGCCCGTCGAACACTTCTACACAAAATTCAAGCTCGAGGAGTACCTCCGCGCCTCCGGCCACGCATGGACCGTGGTGCGCCCCGTGGGCTTCATGGAGGTCATCCCGCCGCCCGGAATCGGACGCGCCTTCTTCCTAGGCGCCATGGCCTCGCTCATGGGCAACACCAAGCAGAAGTACGTGGCCTGTGACGACATCGGCAAGACCGTCGCCAAAGCACTCCTCCACCCCGCCGAGTTCAACCACAAAACCATCACAATTGCGGGCCAGGTTGCCGATGTCGACGAGCTACAAGCGGCTCTTGAGAAGGGAGAGGGCACGGCGGGCTGGGGCCGTGTCTGGATGCCTCGCTGGCTGGTGATCCGCCTGACCCCATATCACTACCGGCAAATGTTCGATGTAAGTGCGGAAAGCGTCGACGGCGAGAAAGTGGAATGAGGTGATCTGACTGCTAAATCTAGTGGTTGTATTACGAAAATTGCCAGCCGGGCAGTGTTGACGAGACGAAGAGCATTGTGCCCGATGTTATGGATATCGAGACCTGGGCGAGGAGGCAGCAGGCATTGCGGGCGACAAACTAATACAATAAGCTCATGCTTCCACACTACCCCTTGTTTTGGATATGGAGAGAAGAAAGGCCGGGCAGTGGACGTTGGCAGCAGACGCATCACCGTCAGTCGGCATCCGTCGAATGTGAAGACTCTTGCTAGCCTGATATTCAATCCTGGAACGGGTCGGGTGTGCTCCCCCCCATCTTCGCGGCCATGCTCAAACACATGAAAAGTCCACCGAGTGTGTTCTTCGGTGGGCGTAATACTACATCCTGTACAATTCCATCAGAGACGGACGGGCCGCTGGGAGGCCCAGCCCCTGAATACACATGCCCACCAACGCTTTCAAAACACGGCCGGCCAGTCGCTTGCCGCCCCAGGTCCTGCCTTCTTCAAGACCCACAACGGGCTCACGTTCTGTCCTTCTCTAAATCCACCACCGCGACGCTTCCATGCGACCGATTTACTCGCCCTTGAGCTTGTCCTGCCTGACCGAGAAGGCCATCTCGAGGAAGTCCTGCTCCTCCTTGGTGTGGAGACCCTTGGATCCGGCAGCGACGGAGGCGCTGGGGTTGCGACCGGCGTACATGACGTGCCTGCGGTTGTGGTGCTCCGTCTCGTTCAGGAGAGTCTCGATGCGAGGCTGCGTGAAGCTCCAGGCACCGGCGTTGAGGGGCTCCTCCTGGGCCCAAACGATGGTCTCGGCGTTGGGGTACTGGTCGAGGTTCTCCTTCAGCTGCTGCCACGGGAAGGGGTTCAGCTGCTCAATGCGAGTGATGGCAACATCGTCGAACTTGTTCTCGGCACGGTACTTGTGCAGAGCCGCCCAGACCTGACCAGAGCAGAGAATAACACGCTTGATCTCCTCGGGCTTCTTGATGGCACCGGTCTGGTGCTCGGGGTCGGGGATGATCCACTGGAAGTGCGACTCGCCGACGAACTCCTCAATGTTGGAGCGCGACAGGGGGTGGCGGAGCAGAGACTTGGAGAAGAAGATGATGAGGGCTGTGAATTTGGTCAGTCTTCATGATTTCAATATGCGTACTGCATGGGTGTCAAGACTCACGCTTGCGGAACTGCCTGTGCATCTGGCGACGGAGGACGTGGAACAGGTTGGAGGGCGACGTCATGTAGACGATCTGCATGTTGCAGTCCTGGTGCTGGCGCTCAAGCTTCTCGGGCGAGGGGAAGATGCGGGGATCCTCGTTGCAGAGCTGCAGGAAGCGCTCGAGGCGGCCAGACGAGTGCTCGGGGCCCTGGCCGTCATAGCCGTGGGGCAGAGACATGACGAGACCAGTCCTCTGCATCCACTTGACCTCACCAGAGGCGATGAACTGGTCGATGATGCACTGAGCGTTGTTGGCGAAGTCACCGAACTGGGCCTCCCACATGACGAGAGCGTTGGGCGAGGTCAGGGAGTAGCCGTACTCGAAGCCGAGGGCGCCGAACTCGCTCAGGGACGAGTTGGAAATGACGAACTTGCCCTGGTCGCCGCTGATGTGCTGCAGAGGGGCGTAGGTGTCCTCGTTCTCCTGGTCGTGGAAGACGGCGTGGCGCTGGGAGAAGGTACCACGCTCGACATCCTGGCCGGAGACACGGACGTGGTGACCCTCGCTGACGAGCGAGCCGAAGGCAAGGGCCTCAGCGGTGGGGAAGTCGATGTTCTTACCCTCGACAACCGACTTGGTCCTGTTGCTGAGAATACGCTTCAGGTTGCGGTGGATGTTGAAGCCCTCGGGGGCGTTGCCGATGACGGTACCAATGTGCTCCAGGGTCTTCTGGTTCACGCTGGTATCGTTGTGGGGCAGGACCTCGGTGGCCAGCTCCTTGGGCGACTTGAAGCCGTTCCAAGCAGACGTGGTCCACTCCTTGGATGTCGGCTGGTAGTCCTTGGACTTGGAGAAGCTGTCCTCCAGCATGCCCCAGACCCACTGCTTGTGTTCCTCGATGTCCTCCTTGGTGAAGGTGCCGTCGGCGAGCAGCTTGTCGACGTAGGTGGCGATCTGGGACTTGTGGGACTGGATGCGCTTGTACATGAGGGGTTGCGTGAAGGAAGGCTGGTCGGTCTCGTTGTGTCCGTGCTTGCGGTAGCAGACGAGGTCGATGATGACATCCTGCTTGAACTCAGCGCGCCAGTCGGCGGCCATCTGGCACACGAAGTTGACGGCCTCGACATCGTCGGCGTTGACGTGGAAGACGGGGGCGTCGATGGCCTTGGCGATGTCGGTACAGTAGGCGGTCGAGCGGGCGAAACGAGGGTCGGTGGTGAAGCCGATCTGGTTGTTGACGACGAGGTGGATGGTACCGCCGGTAGAGAAGGCGGGGAGAGAGTAGAAGCCAAGGCACTCGTAGACGACACCCTGGGCAGCGAAGGCGGCATCACCGTGGAGCAGAACGCCCATGGCGGTGCGGTGGGCCTTCTCGTCGTCGTTGTAGTGCTGGATAGCACGGGTCTTGCCGAGAACGACGGGGTCCTCGGCCTCCAGGTGGGAGGGGTTGGCGACCAGAGACAGCTGGACGCGCTTGCCCGAGGGAGTGGGACGCTCAAAGTTCATTCCCAGGTGGTACTTGACGTCACCAGAGCCCTCCTCGGCACCGGTGGTGCCGGCGAACTCGCTGAAGATGGACTCGTTGGGCTTCCTGACGACGTTACTGAGAACGTTCAGACGGCCACGGTGAGGCATGCCAATGACGATGTCCTTGACGCCGTAGTCGACGCTACGGTCGATCAGGGCCTTCATGCCGGGAACCAGGGTCTCGCAACCCTCGAGGCCGAAACGCTTGTCGTTGGGGTATTTCGTGGACAGGAAGGACTCGAAGCTCGAACTCCAGATGAGGCGGTCGAGGATGCGGCGCTTCTCGTCGATGCTGTACTTGAAGGGGTTGGGGACCTCGAGGCGCTCACGGATCCAGTCGCACTTCTCACGGTCGGGAATGTGGATGAACTCGATGCCGTAGGAGCCGCAGTAGATGCGCTCGCAGTTGTCGATGATCTCGCGGAGGGTCATCTTCTCGCGGCCGTCACGCTTGAAGCGAGGCAGGATGCCGGGGCCGAGGGAGTACTCGGTATCGAGATCCTTTTCGGTGAACTGGTAGTGCTCGAGGGTCAACTCCTTGGGCTTGATGTTGCCGAAGCCCTTTGCCTCATTCCTGATGCCGAGGGGGTCGATGTTGGCCTTGTGGTGACCTCTCGCCTGGTACGCCCGCACGAGGAGCTGGACCTTGAGATGGTTGGCAACCTCGGAGTTGGCGCTGCCGAGGCCGCGGGTGAGAGAAGGAACGCCACCAGTGGCGTTGGGGACGAGAGACGGGGGAGGGGTGAAAGCCTGGGAGATGGGCATGTCACCGGACTCCATGTTGCGGAAGTAGACCTGCCACGAGACATGAACGCTCTTGGGGTCCTCTTTCCACTGCATGTACATCTCGTCAATGTAGTTGGCGGTGTTGCCGGAGAGGAAGTTGTCGTTGGACTCGGGAGCCCTTTCGGTGGCGCTGGCATACTGCCTCTGCGACACGGACAGCTCGAGAGGGCGGCGGGCGGCAAGGAGAGCCCTTGAGCTGGTGACACGGGAGTTGCATGTCGACGTCAGGGTCGAGAAGCGGCAGGTGGATGGCGCGGAGCACCGGGGGGTCTGGAGCAGCCGGGAGCCGGCTTTGCTGGCCGAGCTTCGCAACATGGTGATGCGTGTCTTTGGGGTGCTGGAGCTAAGCTATAGGGGTAGCGCCGTCCTCGAGGACATGGAATTGGCCGCGTGCAAGCTTCGAAGGCGCAAGACGCAGGAAGGAAAGGGTTGGAGGATGCGGCGGGAGAGATTGGTCCCGCGTTACAATTAGGGATAGGATTCGAGATGGCTGGAGCTACAATCGCTTGCTGTCAGAGGTTGTAGGATGTGTGCGGTTGAGTGGAGAGGATGCAATGTGGAGGGGAGGGGACGAGGGAATGGGAAAAGAGGAGCTGGTTGATCATGTACGTACGAGGTTCTCAAGGAAAAGATTTCGAGGTGGTTTCCTCGAAAGAAACAAACTTCCCACGAATGACGAACACGATGGATGGAACTTGAAAAGCCCGTTGCTGCTGGAGGAGGAAATTCGGGAAGAATGCGACGCCGCCGACGTGTGACTAAGAGTCGGAAGGGAGCCGCTAAGGTATAGCCGACTAGCGTGCTTCATCACAGGTTACACTTAGTACAAAATCTCCGGAGCCTAATTTCTAGTAGATCTATAATTCTATAATAACTCTTTCAAAGCTACTCTCTGAATCGATTTTAAACACTATTTTAATGAGTTAAGTAATTATTTATTAGAAAAAAATAGAAAAAAGGTATTAAACAAAGAAGAGGAACTTAGATTTTTGCTATTCTAGAGTAAATAAATAGATTTTCCTAGGTAAATAAAGCAAAGTTAAGCTAGAAAAAAAATAGATAATATTAGTTACTACTATTACTTAACTATTATTGCCCTAACTTAAATAATACTTTTCTCTCCAGATCCAGGCTTACAGCTAGCTAGATAGCTAGCTAATAGAGGAAGCCATCTAAGCCTGCCCTTGTAAGCTGAAATAGGGGGCGACTTATGACGGTGGCTTTGAGGCCGCCTGACACCCGGATCGTGAGGTTCGAGAAGCAGGAGACGGGAGCTCTGGCAGTACAACGCCGGCTGGATCGAGGCCAGGCCAGCCAATGGCGGCGAAGGTGCTGTCAAGGTCCGGTTCCTGCCGTGCGTCCAGTGCGCTTGCTCGGCAAAACAGCTACGGAGTAGCGGGAGCTCGGGCGGCTGACCAGTCAGGGGGCTCCAAATTACCAAAGGCCAGGCCTGGCGACTCGGCGATTGACAGTGCGAGGAATTGTTTGTGGCTGTAGCTCGGCCGCGAGCCAGCCAGACATTTCGGTGACTGACATGGCATGATGGGATCGATTGAAATACGTTGACCGCAACGTTACAGCCATATCAACCTTCAAAGTCCTCCTTCGATTGCAATAAGGACTCCCAAGATGGAAGCAGCTTGGCGTTGTCGCCGCGGCGTCCGGAGCCTCCGGTAGGGACTCAGCACAGTGCTATTCCGAGCGCTGGCATGTCCGCCTCGAAACATGGAAGGGGCGATATTGTTCCCTTTGCCAGGCATCTTGAAATGGAGCCGGTCTGTGAGCGACCTGGACTCCACGACAGCATCACATTTACCGGGCGCAATACGAGGGCACTCCTATGTTCTCGAGTAGTCAAATTGGCTGAAGAGGAAAAAGGCACAGCTCGTATCTTCTTCAGATGAGTCCTGTCCTGGATGCAGCAAGTATCGGCAAAGTCTGTTTGTTGCCGACCGGAGATGGCCTCGCTTTGCCGTCTTGCATGTTGCCACGTCGTCCACCGACTGCAGTGAACTGAATCGAGGGATTCTCGAAAGACAACACAGAAGACAGACAACTGTAACAGCAACGGCGACCAACGGCATGGCCTCCCGAATTTAATGTTGACACGCGTTCCACGCACGTCCTCCAAACCCGTGTCCAGAAGCAGCCTGAGCCGAGAATAGACCACCAGCGACACTTTGGGTCGCAGAACCTCCGTCCCAGCGCTGACTAAAACGCGGATCGCCCGAAGTAATGGGATCGACGTCGGTTTCACCCGGCGCCCATCGTCCTCCCCATCATCAATGCGGGCGGCATCCCGTCTCCGGGACGGAGAGCATCTGAGCATAAAGCCCCATCCCCCCCTTTACCCACCAGGGACCAACCCTTCTCGCCGTCGAGACCCTCAAACCTCGTCCCATCCTCCCTTGTGCCAGTTGCCAGGTCCCCGACGTCTCTGCCTGCGCCGCGGCGCACGCGCTCGGTTTCACGTCACCATCCGGGGCGCCCAAAACGTTCACCGCGTCTCCTACCTAGGCTGTGAATCTGTGTGGTGATGCCCGCGAGTCTTTCTGCCCTTCAGGCTCCCCGCCGGTCCCCCGGGTCGCATGAATCCCGACACGGCCTCGCCATGGACGTTGTCCACAAATTTCAGACGAGGCCGAAGAAGGGGGGGCCACGCGCGGGCGCTCATCCTGCTATACATACCGCTGCGCCCCGGTCGCCAAGGCCATCAGAGACCACATCTGACGATCCCCTATTCATCTGTTGTAGATCTCAGCGCCCGCAAGTTGCAACCCAGGCAAGCCCTACAGCGTCCAAGAACCGACCAAAGAGAAGACCCGTGTCGTGTTGTTTCCGTCCACCCCCTCGGCCGCCAGAGAAAGCAACATCACAGCAACAACCACCCCCTCGACATTGCTCCCCGTTGAACGGAGAGCTTCCGAATAGAACAGACCGGACCAGATCAGACCTCCACACTCGACAGCCATGGCCGTCAACATCAAGCTCGCCCTGAGGGCAGTCCAGGGCGTCCTGACCCTGACGATCCTGATCCTTTCGTCCTACGGTATGTCTCCCTCACTTTGCCGATGCCTTCCTAGCCTCCTCGCTGACCCCTCCTCTCAGTGGCCAACTGGTACTACTCCGCGACCATCACCATCCCGCCCCCGCCCGTGGGCTTCATGGTCGCCGTGCCGGTCCTCTCCGTCCTGTCGCTGGCCTACCTCGAGGCCGCGCCGCGTTTCGCCCCCAAGGCCGCGCACCCCCACGCCATGTTCATCGTCGAGGTCATGAACGCCCTCTTCTACTTCGCCGGCTTCATCGCCCTGGCCGTCTTCCTGGGCAAGCTGCGCTTCTGTCGCGGCTCCGTCTGCGAGGCCGCAAAGGCCAACGCCGGCCTGTCCGCCATCCAGTTCCTGGTCTGGGGCGCCACCGCCGGCCTCTGCGGCATGGGTCTCTTCAGGGGCGGCTTCAAGAAGGACGGCTTCAAGAAGGACGCCGTCAAGATCGACGAGGTCCCCATGAAGGAGGCCCCCTAGAGGGGAGGCAGGCTGGTCGGATGACTGTCGTCAACAGTCACGTTCCTTGGGGCGATCTGCTCGGAAAAGGGGCGAACTGACAGCGACACCAAGCCGGGATACGTGACCCTCCGCCCAGGACGGCGCAGGGCTCTCGCTCCTTGGCTCTCCGTCCATCGAACCGTGGGTATTCCCTCGGCGAACGAAACATGGCAGCGGCAAATCGCCCTGCAACATCCTATTTGCAAGCGTACGACCGGAATTGTCCGGTCCCAGGAGTTTGGTCACGACCTCTGCCCTCATGTAAATTTCAGGGGGGCGTTTAGCTTTTTAGTACGCATCTATGCATCACCCACCTCTGGATAAGGTGTTCAATTCAATAGGAAACAATACCCTGCACGTTCGCTAGCCATGGCCGGTGTTTCGTTTGACCCCGTGCATTCACAGCCATAAACGTAGCGCGAACCCCCTTTTAGTCCACGACCGGCGTCTCAGATATAAGCAGAGGGTATTCATTCATATTGGCTCTTATATATCAATCATATCGACGTCCCTTATTTCAAATCCATTTTCCTCCTTCTCCCTCCTTGACCCTCTTCAGGGGGCCAGGGGAGCATCCTCGCCCTTGTGCGAGGGCACCGTCGTCTCCTTGGAAGCACCCTTGGTCGTCGTGGCAGCGGCGGCCTTGAACGATTGCTCAAAGTCGGCGATGATGTCGTCAATGTGCTCGGTGCCGACGGAGATGCGGATGAGGTCCTCGGAGACACCCGACGTCTTCTTCTCCTCGTCGCTGAGCTGCTCGTGGGTAGTCGTCCAGGGGCTGCGGCGGTGTTAGTGGGGTTTCTCGGGGGTGACATGTCAATCAGGTCTTGGACGTACTGGATGGCGAGAGTCTTGGAGTCACCGACGTTGGCAAGGTTGGAGATGAGCTTGAAGCCATCGACGACCTGGCTGCCAGCGGCACCACCGCCCTTGACGCCGAAGCTCAGGACACCGCCGAAACCGCGGGTAAGATACTTCTTGGCCGTCTCGTGGTAGGGGTGGCTCTCAAGGCCAGGGTAGGAGACCCAGCTGACGTACTCGCTGTCCTCGAGGTACTTGGCCAGGGCGGCGGCGTTCTGGGCGTGGCGCTCGGCGCGCAGAGACAGAGTCTCGATACCGATGAGGAGCTGCTGGGCGGCGAAGGGGTTCAGGCAGGCACCGAGGTCGCGCAGGATCTCGACACGGGCGCGGATGATGTAGGAGATGGCGCCAAAGGTATCCCAGAACTTGAGGCCGTGGTAGCCGTCGGAGGGCTCGGTGAACTGGGGGAAGCGGGCAGCGTTCTCGCCCCAATTGAACTTGCCGCTGTCGACGATGACACCGCCAATGGTGGTGCCGTGGCCGCCGATCCACTTGGTGGCCGAGTGGACGACGATGTCGGCGCCGTGCTCAATGGGGCGGATAAAGTAGCCGCCAGCACCGAAGGTGTTGTCGACCTGCGCAGGAGGTCAGTGGATATTTTGGGAGGGCAGATGGGAAGGACTCACGATCAGGGGGACGCCCTTGGCGTGGGCGACCTTGGCAATGGCGGCAATGTCGGGGACGTTGTACTTGGGGTTGCCAATGCTCTCGATGTACACGGCCTTGGTCTTGTCGTCGATGGCAGCCTCGATGTCCTCGACGCGATCACCGTCGACGAACTTGGTGTTGATGCCGAGGCGGGGCAGGAAGACCTTGAACTGGTTGTAGGTGCCGCCGTAGAGCAGCGAGGTGGAGACGATGTTGTCGCCGGCGTGAGCCAGGGTGTTGATGGCGATGAACTGAGCGGCCTGGCCGGACGAGGTGGCCAGGGCAGCGACACCTCCCTCGAGGGCAGCAATACGCTTCTCGAAGACGTCGACGGTGGGCTACGTGAGGATGTGTCAGCGGAGAGGGTAGGGTGTAGGGGGTCGCGGAAGACGCACGTTCATGATACGGCTGTAGATGTTGCCGAACTCCTTGAGGCCAAAGAGCCTCGCGCCGTGGGCCGAGTCATTGAAGGTGAAGCTCTGTAGTGGGAAAAGTGGTCAGTCTCGTCGTCTTGGTTCGGATGTCTGGTGTCTTGGGACAGTTCGAGGGGACGCCGAGAGGGACGTACCGTCGTGGCGTAGATGGGAACGGCGCGCGAGTTGGTCGTAGGGTCAGGCTCCTGGCTGTCATGGGGTGTCAGTCGAGCTTCTTTGTGGCCGGTCCTGGGTTGCCCAGAGACAAGGCGCAACAACATACCCCGCGTGGAGCTGGAGGGTCTCGAAGTTCTTGCTCAGTTCCTCAGACATTGTGGCGCTATTTGGGTCCGACGAGGGTATCTGGTGAGGGTAGGAAAGAGATCTGGAGGGGAGAGTGAGGTGAGAGAGGAAGAGGAGGGCGAACGGAGGGCGGAGGACGGAATAGAAAAAGGTCTCGGGAGCAAGAGCTGTCGCGGACCCTCAGGCCTCAGCCCACGCGACGTTAGGACTTTGTGGTCACTAGCGGTACATCGCTGCTGAGCCGAGGACCTGCCTGCTTGCAGCAGCGCGGTGCGACGGGCGGGGGAGGGGTCAGTCGGGGTCAGGATCAGAGCTTAGCAGCTTTTTGGCTGGATGATGCCATCGAGGGGCAATCGAACGCCGTGGGTCGGCAGGAGCATCCCAGCAGCACCTGCACGCGCCATGCGGGGGCGCCCATGCCTGATTGACCAATTCCCATTGCGACAACTGGAGCATGACCCAATGCAATTGCATCCCCATCTCCGGCCAGTCGCCGTCTCGGCCTTTGCTGGACATGCGAGTTTGACAAGGGGCAGTACGGTACGCTACATGTGCGAATGAGACATCACGAATCCTGGGCAGTCCTCTACGTGTACTTCGGATTCGGGAACTGGTGAGTTCCGGGATTAAAGTTGGAGAGCTTGCATGGGCGTGGGATACTCGGTCCAGGTACATTTACTAATTCTTTGAGTCCAACACAAGCCCTCGACCGTTGGGAGTGAGTCAGCCGGCGAGTCTTCGTTGATCCCCTTCCACGACTTGAACAAGTACCAGCCACCACGCCAGGACTCAACCAGTTCGTCTTGATCTACCTTCCCCTTAAATCTGATCAAGACCCGAATCATAATCTTCATTATCGAAGACATGGCCGAGAAGAAGATATTGATCCTTGGGAGCGGCTCGGTCGCCAAGCCCTGTGTCGACCTCCTCCTCCGATGCCCCAATAACACCCTCACCGTCGGTCTGTGGTCTCCCCGATGCCCATAATCCTGCAGTGCGGATCTTGTGACTGACCAACACTACGTTGCAGCTTGCCGTACGATGACAACCGCCGAGAGGGTAATTGCCGGCCGGCCGCGGGCCACGGCCATTGCCCTGGACGTCTCCTCTCCCGATCTCGACCGCTACATCAAGGAACACAATGTCGTCGTGTCTCTCGTGCCCTTCGTACACCACGCCAGTGTAATTCGCTCGGCAATCAAAGGGAAGACCCATGTCGTGACAACGAGCTATGTTTCTCCAGCGATGCGGGAGCTCGACGCGGAGGCCAAGGAGGCTGGCATCACCGATTTGAACGAAGTTGGCGTGGACCCTGGTGTCGACCATCTGTACGCTGTGAAGACCATTGACGAGGTCCACGAAAAGGGGGGGAAGGTATGTGCCTCCATAATTGGCGAGCTTCTTAGACTTCGAGGACCTTTCTAACCACGTCAAGGTTCTGGAGTTTTACTCGTATTGTGGCGGACTCCCAGCCCCTGAAGCTGCAAACAACCCTCTGCGATTCAAAGTACTGCTCCCTGGTCCTAAATTCTCGACCCGACCATCCACTGACGTGTAGCAGTTCTCGTGGTCCCCTCGAGGAGCCTTGCTTTCACAGCAAAACTCGGCAACGTTCCTCAAGGACGGAGAGGAAGTCCATATTTCGAACAAGGACCTCATGGGCGAGGCATGCCCCTACCATTTCATGGACGGATACTCGTTTGTTGCGTACCCCAACAGAGACTCGGTCCCCTTCCGCGAGGCGTACCAGATTCCGGAAGCACACACCGTCATACGAGGATCGCTCCGATACGAAGGAACTCCTGCGCTGGTCAGGGCCCTGATCGATATTGGTTGGCTCGATACCGAGATCAAGCCGTGGCTGAAGGATGGGATGACTTGGGCTCAGATCCATCAGCGAGTCACCGGAGCAGCTTCCCCTACGGAGCCAGATCTGATTGCCCGTGCTGACGAGCTCTGTCACTTTGCCTCGCCTGCTGACCGTCAGCAGATCCTGTCAGGTCTTCGCTGGATGGGTCTGTTTTCTGACCAAGTGCCAAACCTGCATGGGAGTCTGCTGGACACCTTGTCAGCGCAGCTGCAGGAGCTGTGTAGCTTCCAGCCTGGCGAGCGTGATCTGGTCATGCTGCAGCACAAGTTTGTGGTGGAATGGAAGGACGGCACCCAGGTGAGTGCAGCCGATGGCATGGGTCATCAGCATATCGCTAACAATGTCGGGTATAGAACACCATCACCTCTACGCTTGAGCTGTTCGGCGACCCCGACGGGTACTCAGGGATGGCCCGGGCGGTCGGGGGGCATCAAGCTGACCGAGAGGATGTTTTGACTGGTTCACGGTTACGAGCTTGGAAAAGGGGCACGTACGGCAGGCTACAATTGCACCTGAGGAACATGCGAGAAAGCAAGACAATTGAGGTGCCCGCTTCGAGGTCAGGGTCCTGCCAGCTCACACCCGGCTGGTGCAGCGTGGGTGGACGCCTCGTCCCGCTTGCCATGGCCGATATAGGAAACGGTGGGGTACCCTGGCGAGCACGCAATCCGCGCGAAAATGTCATAGCTCCATTTTCCCATTGGCCGTGCTTGAGTGGGGGTTTCTCGTCGTGGGCGTGCTTTCGTCTCGCGACAGCTTCATCTCGTCACCTCATGTCCTCTTCGTTCAGCACCCGGCTGAGCACGGCACACGGGGGCTGCTTCGTCTATCTGATGCAGACAATGGTGGTCTTGACATGCGGGAGATGGGCAGGTGTTGGCGCTGGGTAATCTTACGGCTGAGATGATGGTCGGTTCTGCAATTTGCAAGGTCCGTCTTTCCAGTCTCGAGTCGGGTCGTGCTTGGGCTGATTCGGCCGGCCCCACCCCGATCTGGGCTCGGAGCCCGGCATCGGCAGGCTCTCACCCGGCCGCTCCGAGTCTAAGCATCCAGCTCCGGGCCCGTCATCTCATGATCCCGAGCTCACGTTCACAATGAGCCGTGCCGGTAAACTGTAAGGTTTTAGCCATTGTTGCACCTGTACTTTTGCAACTAGCAACCGAGCGATCCTTCATCCCCGCAGTTCGCTTCCAACTAGGCCCTTTATGGAGACGAACCTCGGCCCCGGCTCCGGCTCGCCTGTCCCACCACCCCTGTGCTGCGAGGGGGCACTCTGTTTCAACTGCGTCATCGTGCCTCCCGCATCTTTAACGACCTCGTCACATAACCTTCAGAGAAAGGACACATCCTTCGGCCATCATTATCAAAATGTTCAACAAGCCAGCCCTGGTCGTGCTCCTCGTTGCCGTCCTGCTGGGCATCACGTCTCTCGGGCCAACCCTACGCCAGTACTTCAAGGTGGCCGGCGTCTTCAGGAACCTCCCGAACACCGTGCTGGCGCAGGAAGACCACATTGTATACATCGAGGACACGATCCAGTGCGAGGATGTACACCACCACCTTGAGAGCAATCAGCTGTTCCTTGCATGCGAGGACAATTATGAAGGCCGCTTCGAGTGGTTCCCTCCACTGGCCAAGTTCATCAACTCGTCCAAGATCGAGCACAGTCGCGGCTCCATCCATGTTGTCGACCCAGTGGTGAGTGCCTCCCCAGCTGCCCCCTAACGAGCATCCTCTGACCCCTCGTAGATCAAGACCTCCCGCCGCCTAACCTTCCAAGACTTTGACGGCCCCTTCACCACCCACGGCATCGACGTCATCTCGGACCCGGACTCGACCGCCCCCGCCGTCTTCATCTTCGCCGTCAACCATGTCCCTGACGCCAGCTCCTGCCCCAGCTCCACCTCTCACCAGGACTGCGTCTGGCGGGCTAGCTCGCGCATCGAGGTCTTCAGGCACGTCCTCGGATCCACCACTGCCAACCACGTCCGCACGGTTAAGCATCCCCTCATCTCGACCCCCAATGATGTACTCGCCCTGGACCCAAACTCATTCATCATCACAAACGACTACTACCACAAGGAGGGCCTGATGCGCCATGTTGAGCTCCTGGCCTGGCCCCTCAAGTGGTCCACCGCCATCCACGTCAGCTTCCAGCACGGCTCCTCGCTCAAGGACGCCGAGGGCGTCACGGCAAAGGTCGCCCTGGACAACTTCTACAACCTCAACGGCCTCGGCAGGGGCCGCGACGGCGAGGTCGTCATCGGCCGTGCTGGCGCCGGAGCCATCGAATTCGCCCACATCTCGCCCGAGAACCAGACCCTTAACGTTTTCGACCACGTGCAGGCGGACTCGACCGTCGACAACCCGAGCTATTTCGCAGACCCATATGCGGACGACTCGTTCGACGGCAGCGGCTACATCATCGCGGGACTCGGAAAGGCAGCCGACCTCCTGCACACGGCGGGTGACCCCAATGCTCTCGACCCGTCTATCGTCTGGTTCATCCCCACGAAGCCTGGGGGCAGGGGGCCTGCGGTAAAGGCGGGCGATGTGACGCCTCGTCTCATGTTCCACGACGACGGAAAGAGGATTCGATTCGCCACGACTGCCGTCCTGGTCGGCATCGACCCCAAGCTTGAGAACGGCCAGCGCTGGGGCTGGCTGTTTGTCACTGGTGCGCTGGCAAAGGGGGCTGTGGCCGTCAAGGTGAACCTGGAGGCTCTGGTGTAGGGGTTGGCTATACCGTACAGAGATGTGTATTTCTGCCAAGCTCGGACCTGAGCATCTACAAGATAGCATTGGCCCGGCGCCAGACCTCACAATGCAACGTACTTTCTCCACTCATGCTCCTCTTGGAATCCCAACATGTCCCTCAGCTTCCGATTGACAATAGGCGCCTCCTGTTCCTCTTCAAAAGACCCAGTCACCGGCACGCTGGGACAGTACCGCTCCAAGAGGTTAGTTGTGGGTATGTTGGCCGTGCTGCCGTTGTTCACGGCGTTGAAGACCTGGAACCCGAGGCCGTCCTTTTGAATGGCGAGCTCAAACATGCGCGCTAGATCCCGGATGTCGCTGTACGCCCACCCGTGGACCTTCCACCGGCCTGGATCGGCAACGTACGCGGCAAAAGCCTTCTCGAGGTCCTCCGGCGCGATGACGGCTCCGATGCGCATGACGTACAAGTCGATGCCGAAGCGGTCAGCGAAGCCCTTGGCGAGATTCTCGCTACACAGCTTGGAGATGGAATACGCGTCTGTGGGCCGGGCCTCTACCGTCTCGGTGACGGGAAAGCTGGCAAAATCACGATCGCCCTCGGCATATCTTTGGGGCAGACTTCAGCTGATGTGCCTCCCATGGGCGAGATGGTACTTACGTTACGCCGTAGACACAAATAGAGCTCGCGATGACAACCTTTCTGATGCCGAGCTTGCAAGCGGCCTCGACGACGTTGTATGTGCTTGTCACGTTGGTCTTGAAGGTCTCGTCGTCTGGGACGATGAGGTTCCTGGCGTAACCCGCTAAGTGGATGACGGCGTCGGGTCGAGGGGGTGGACCTTGCGGGAGAGGCTCGCTGATGGCGAAATGGGAGGAGAGAGCATTGAAGACCTGGCCGAGGTTCGTGAGGTCCACTTTCAGTGTGTGGCAGCCCAAGCTATCGTTTGCCGGAGGTGTGGCGATGTCGAGGTTAAGCACGGCATGGCCGGACTGAAGGAGGTGGGAGATGACGGCGCGGCCCACCTTGCCCGAACCTCCTGTGACCACAATGCGAGAAGGCATAGAGATAGATGTGCACTAGAGACTGATGATGTTGATCCTTGGAAATGGCTGTCACGACCTGTGGCTGTTTCGGCACTTGGATGGAGGGATGTTTTGGAATCTATGTTGCACGATGGAGGGGTAACTGGAAGGGGGGCTTAATCCACGGCCGGCGATCAAGCCGGCGCTAGGAATTCGGCGATGGTTCCGATACGAATAACCCGACCATCGGTCCGCAAACCATGTTTTCGTATTGATAGGTACGAAAAGGTTCAATTGTGGCCGACGGAATGTTTTTAGTTCAAGATCCATGAAGTACCTCCCCAGGTGTATCCGAATGTTACAGGAGAGAGTCAATGGTCTCCTCGAAGCTCGGAGTGTGCTAACCACAGGCACACGATAAGATTCGAGCACTCTGATAAGATAAGCCATGCCCAAACGACACCAGAGGTCACTGGTGAAAAAAAAAACCTGCTGTGCTCTGGGCAATCAGAAAAAAGAATCGTCAGGATCCCATTGCTGGGAAACGTCAGGAATTGAGCCCGACGTGGGGGTCGAACCCACAACCTTGAGATGTGATCTCTGTTAAGAGTCTCACGCTCTACCGATTGAGCTAGCCGGGCAACCGGCTTTGGATGTCTTCTGAGGTGTCTGGTGGCAATATGAAGGCTTTTTCTTGTGTCATAAGAGGTTGTGTGGAGCTGTGTGGATATGGCGATCGAGAACCGGCGGCGACGGCGGTTATGGCTGGAGTCTCAGCAAGTGGGCAAAGGGGGGCGCGGCGGGCGGCCAACCACGATGTACCCGGGAATTGTTTCACGGATGGGGGATGCGTGACATGCTACGGAAGCCTGAGAGCGTCCGCCCCGATGGATGGATGTCATTCTCAATCCATGATTCTTCGGGGGGTCTATTCTGGCCTTTCCGTTGCCACCACCCGACGTCCGAAGCCAAGCCCGGTCATCCGGCAGAGCACCGCTTCACGAAAACCCCCTCCAGTATGCAGCAGGATGCGCTCGGCCGAAGGTGCGCAGCAGGTTATGCGGATGTCATGGGGCTTGGCGCACGATAAAAAGTCGTGGTGGTTTTTGCATCAAGAACGCGGTCTATCCATCCTCCGACCAGTTGACCCCGATCGCGACCATTCCTCCTCTACTTGTAAACCTGGACAACATGGGGTAGCTCGACGCGTGAGTGAGCTGATTCATGATCAGTCTGGGGAACGCAGATTCTCCGCGACGGCCTGCAGGGTCGAGGCCGGACGTGCGTGAACGTCGTATGATGCGCCAGCAGTGGCCGACGGCGATGCGCCAACGGGAACACCAAGTCTTATCTCACGCCCCTCCAGCCACGAGGCGCGGCAGTCTACTGAATTCCTGACCACTGGATTCCAGCTTGTTCAATCTTGCCAACTGGCTTCACAGTAGTCAGTTGCTTCAATGATCAACCCGTAAAGACGATGGCGATGATGCCAACCACCGGCCATCTCGCACGAGGCATTATTGGAGGTTGGCGCTTCGGTTCGGCAATGGAAGGGAGACGTGCATGTCCGGACCAAGGGGTCGCGCCGCAGCCCGGTGTTCCGCCCAGCTGTCCCGTCTTATTCGCGAATCATTGGCAAGGGGGGAGGTCAAGATTGAGTGCAGGGCCCCAAGGCCCCCCCCAAGGCTCGGAGATGCCACCCTGTGTCCCCGAGCAACAGCGACTCAACCAGCCAAGTTGCGCCTACATGCGCGCTGACGTCGAAGAATCTCCCTGGGGGTGCAAATTTGAGGGAGCTCCCCAAAATTCCGTCCAGTGGAGGAAAGAGGCCGGCCCAGCCCGTCTGAGGCAGTCGGGTCAGTGGGTGAGTGAGACCCAGGCGCCTTCCAACGTCGGGTGGGCGCGGGGAGCCCGCGGCCTGAGGTGCCAGAGGTGCCCACCAGCTTGGTGAACCCCCGCCCCACCCAAACCTCAGAGCACGTCACCCCCTGCCCAGCTTTTCGGAAACCTCGCTCGCTGGCCCATCCGCGAAAGGGAGTGGCTCCGCCGTTTTTATTCCCATCCCATTGCGCATTTTTTCCTCAACCTGTCCTCCTCCCGCCCCTCTCCTTCTCTCCCCATCCCTCAATCCTCACAGTCCATCATCTACCCAGATTCACAATGGCCTCCGTTCAGCGTATCGGCGCCTCTGCCCTCCGGGCCTCGCTCAGGGCCCCTTCCACCAAGCTCGGCTTCTCCGCCGCCCGCTGCTACTCGGCCAAGACCCAGGTACGTCGACTTGCGCTGTTGTGCGCGCGCCCTTTTCCGATGCTTCCCGTGGCAGCAACCCGCAACCATTTACAAACACACCAAAGCTGACCGGTGACATCCTCGCAGACCCTCAAGGAGCGCTTCGCCGAGCTGCTCCCCGAGAAGATTGAGGAGATCAAGGCCCTCCGCAAGTAAGTTGCCATATGCCGCACCCGCACCCGCGCGCCTGCGCCTCGCGCCCCAACAGACAACTGACATGCTCTTCCCCCAGGGAGCACGGTTCCAAGGTCATCGACAAGGTCACCCTCGACCAGGTCTATGGCGGTGCCCGTGGCATCAAGTCCCTCGTCTGGGAGGGCTCCGTCCTCGACTCCGAGGAGGGTATCCGCTTCCGCGGCAAGACCATCCCCGAGTGCCAGGAGATCCTCCCCAAGGCCCCCGGCGGCAAGGAGCCCCTCCCCGAGGGTCTCTTCTGGCTCCTCCTGACCGGTGAGGTCCCCTCCGAGCAGCAGGTCCGCGACCTGTCCGCCGAGTGGGCCGCCCGCTCCGACCTCCCCAAGTTCGTCGAGGAGCTCATCGACCACTGCCCTACCGACCTTCACCCCATGGCCCAGTTCTCCCTGGCCGTCACCGCCCTCGAGCACTCGTCCAGCTTCGCCAAGGCCTACGCCCGTGGTGTCCACAAGCGCGACTACTGGGGCTACACCTTCGAGGACTCGATGGACCTGATCGCCAAGCTCCCCAACATCGCTTCGCGCATCTACCAGAACGTCTTCAAGGGCGGCAAGGTCGCCGCCATCCAGAAGGACAAGGACTACTCCTTCAACTTCGCCAACCAGCTCGGCTTCGGCGAGAACAAGGACTTTGTTGAGCTCCTCCGTCTCTACCTGACCATCCACACCGACCACGAGGGTGGCAACGTCAGCGCCCACACCACTCACCTGGTCGGCAGCGCCCTCAGCTCCCCCTACCTCTCCCTGGCCGCCGGCCTCAACGGCCTCGCCGGTCCCCTGCACGGCCTCGCCAACCAGGAGGTCCTGAACTGGCTCACTGAGATGAAGAAGGCCGTCGGCGACGACCTCAGCGACAAGGCCATCACTGACTACCTCTGGTCGACCCTCAACGCCGGCCGCGTCGTCCCCGGCTACGGCCACGCCGTTCTCCGCAAGACCGACCCCCGCTACACCGCCCAGCGCACCTTCGCCCTCGACAAGATGCCCGAGGACCCCATGTTCCAGCTCGTCAGCCAGGTCTACAAGATCGCCCCCGGCGTCCTGACCGAGCACGGCAAGACCAAGAACCCCTACCCCAACGTCGACGCCCACTCCGGTGTCCTCCTCCAGTACTACGGCCTGACCGAGGCCAACTTCTACACCGTCCTCTTCGGTGTCTCGCGCGCCATCGGTGTCCTTCCCCAGCTCATCATCGACCGCGCCGTCGGTGCCCCCATCGAGCGTCCCAAGTCTTTCTCCACCGCCAAGTGGATCGAGATTGCCAAGAAGGCTTAAGCGGCCAACGGGCCACCGCAGCGGATGAAAGGGGACGACCGGTGACGACGCAGTCGACGACGAGAGTCTGGGAAGAGACAGGGGAGGATCACTCGGAAAAGGGGTGGATTCAGCAGCCAAGGGGGGCGCATACTAGTAGACGACCTCCTGCAACGATACCACACCACTTGCGCGCTTGTACAACACGGGGAGAAAGGACAGCTTTCTCGGGAATTCCTACGAATTGAATACATTTGAGTTATGTGTACGAGGTCGGGGTCACTGTGAACAGGGGTCAAGCCAGCACAGGAGCAAAGGCTGTGATGATGCGCAAATGGTACCCCGATGAGGGACAGCAATTGGTGTCACTAGCAATTGAGAAGTCAATCATCGTCACCCTTGTCGTATAGGGGGTCCATTCACGGTAGTGACATCGCCGTGATGCTCGCTGCTATTTTCGGGCAAGGCTGGCGGTGGCTGGCAGACGACGAGGCTGCGACATTTTTTCTGGCCAGCTCGCCAGTCGTGGGAGCAAGGTCCGAGACAGTGGTCAACTCGAAGAGACCCAGGGGGTTCGTCCTTATTCCCGTTGACAATACCCGGGATGAGCTCTCGACTCCCGTGGCCTCGTGTTGAGGCGCCCAGCTTCCCCTGGGTCCCCAGATGAACGACGGGCGGCCGGTGAGACGCGAGTATTAAAAAAAAATTGTCCTTGGGGAGCTCCTCTGTGAGCTTCCAGGTTGGGCTGAAGAGAGAGGCCCCACCTGATTTACGTTGGGGACCCAATTGCGAAGCCAGACGAGCTCCGGCGCTCGGTCGCGCAGCGGCAGGGAGAGGAGCGGCAGGCGACCTGTTGGGGCGCCGGTTGGGAGCTTGGGTACGAGAAGCTCTGCAGCTTGGCGGGAGTACCTGGCGCTAGGTACCCATCTGTTTCTGAGTATTCCTTCTGCAGTAGGAAGCTGACATGGTAGACTGTGTTTGAGGCTCAAAGGGGGAGGCAAGGACGGGTTGTCATGTCTGACAGAAGAGGACTCGTCCGGCTTCTTTAATCCTTCGGGTCTCCATCCGCATGCCGTTGAAACTCCTCGGGCGACGGTGCTCGGCCGTCGGCAGTCGAGCTGCGAGAGAGGTTGCCATACCCGCGGTTATGGAAAGCCACGGGTACTTGCGGTGAGGTACCGCGGCATCTCCATCCTAGTGCTGGGCCAATGGGCGGGCAGCACGGTGGCCATCGCCCACTGGAAAACGGGGTTCCCCCCCGATGGCCGGACTCCGGCGAGCATTCTTTGGTGAGGCCATTGGGATCAGTGAGGTGAGGGAAGGGGAGCAAGGGGGGCCAGGCGCCCAATTTCCACGTGCCAGAGCTGGGCGATGGCAGGCAAAGGGAGCGAGGCTGGACGGGAGCTGGTGTCGCACAAGTACCTCCGCTGCAAATGCAAGCTGAAAAGGTACATGATGTGTAACCAGGCGCAAAATCACGAGGGAGCTCAGCTCAGCAGTTCGAGTACCTTCGTACCTGTCGCAGCTGGCGCTGGCGCTGGTAGTCAGCGGTCGGCCGCCTCTCGTCAGCAACGGTAATGGACCCCGAGCTTGTACCTTGGTAGTCGGTCGAGGGATCAGATCCCTTTTTCTAAATCCATCCGGCCTCCTTGCAACTGTGTCAAACCTTGAACACTGCCTCATTTCCCCCCCCATCACCATCAACACCCGAGCCTCGCTCTCTATCTCCTCTCCATCCCGCCCCTTCCCATCGCTGCCTCGGCCCTCGACCTCGATCTCCGAGACTACCACTACATCCCACGCTCGGTCAACGCATACCCGCGCAGAAACCCACATTGCCCAGCATAACCGCGTCCCGAGCCGAAGGAACGAACGAGATCGTCTGCATACCTAATCCCGCACTCCTCAGAACAGCAATCTCCCCCGGACTCCGCCCGAGCTCTCACAAGCCAGACCCGGACCCGGAGCCGCACTCGCAGCACCAGTAGCAAGCACCACCGCCGCCGTCGCGACTCCTCCTCTCCCATCCCGCGAAGAAGCACCCTCTTCCCTTGGTCAGGGCCTCGTCACAGTCAATCACCACCAAAGCCATGGTTGCCGTCGCACACGTTCCCGCTCCCATTGGGGATGCGTCCCTGGAGAAGAAGCCCATCAAGTTCTCCAACCTGCTGCTCGGCGCCGGTCTGAACCTCTTCGAGGTCACCACCCTCGGCCAGCCCCTCGAGGTCGTCAAGACCACCATGGCCGCCAACCGCGCCGACGGCTTCAGCACCGCCCTCGGCCGCATCTGGCAGCGCGGTGGTGTCCTGGGCTGTACGTTGTTCCCTATCCCGTTTCCTTCCACTGCGCATCGCTAACCCAAAAACCCCTACAGTCTACCAGGGCCTCATCCCCTGGGCCTGGATTGAGGCGTCCACCAAGGGCGCCGTCCTCCTCTTCGTCGCCTCCGAGGCCGAGTACTACGCCCGCGCCGCCGGCGCTTCCGAGTTTGGCGGTGGTATCATCGGTGGCATCACTGGTGGTGTCGCCCAGGCCTACGCCACCATGGGCTTCTGCACCTGCATGAAGACGGTCGAGATCACCAAGCACAAGCAGGCCGCCGCCGGCGTCCAGCCCACCAGCACCTTTGGCACCTTCATGGAGATTTACCGCAAGGAGGGCATCCGCGGCATCAACAAGGGCGTCAACGCCGTCGCCATCCGCCAGATGACCAACTGGGGTTCTCGCTTCGGTCTGTCCCGCCTCGCCGAGCAGGGCATCCGCGACATCACCGGCAAGAAGGACGGCCAGAAGCTGTCGGCTTGGGAGAAGATCCTGGCTTCCGGCATCGGTGGTGGCCTGTCGGCCTGGAACCAGCCCATCGAGGTCATCCGCGTCGAGATGCAGAGCAAGAAGGAGGACCCCAACCGCCCCAAGAAGATGACCGTCGGCAACACCTTCAGGTACATCTACAGCACCAACGGCATCAGCGGTCTCTACCGTGGTGTCGCGCCCCGCATCGGCCTCGGCGTCTGGCAGACCATCTGCATGGTCGCCATGGGTGACATGTACGTCCTCTTCACCTCCTCAAAACACAAAGCATAGCTAACACCATCACAGGGCCAAGACGTACGTCGAGAAGCTCACCGGCGACTCGGTTACTGCCAAGCACTGAACGACGAGGTTGCCGCCTCCTCTGGCACCGCTCACAGCCCCATTTTCGATATCTGCGACGCGCAGGAAACACTTCGCACATACCGGGGGCGAATACCGCCATGTTTGCTTTCCTTGTTCCGGCTTTCTTCTTGAATTGTGGTCATTTCCAATATCCGTGATAGACTTAGCCCCCGGCGTGGCCCGTCGGGGGATGGATGGGCATGATAATCGCACCGATTTGATCACTTGTTGGGCATAGTGTCATGTGATGAGCGTGATGGTGCACGAGTTGCCGATGGGGCAAGATGTTGAGGACTTGGCCAGTGATGCTAAGAGGTATCAGTAGGCTTCTGACATCGACACCTCCAGATACAAATATTAATGGTAGCAGCAGGAGATCCCTCTCCGCCTCTCCTCGAGGAGGAGGTTCTTTGTCGACCGGGCCGATGATGCTGACCACGGAAATCGGATTCGAAGGCTGCATCTACCACGGAACCGCCGAATACTGCCTATTGTTATCAAGTTGAGAGCAAGGGAAGGGCATCCTGAGTACAATCTCCAAGCCAACGCACCCGAGTTCCCTACGGTGCGGCGGCTCATTGCCGGCTTGAAGGTCGCTGGCTGTGGCTTGGGCTCAAGTCCTTGAAGTATGATATCCGCGTCTCCGGGGATGAAAACAGCGCCCAGGGTGTGGAAAAATCGATCGCTAGTGTCCTCATTGTGCACTATCCGCACTTGCGTTGTTGCCGTCGGGGTTTCATCAGGGCTGATGACTCTTTCCGATCAGTGGGAGAATGAGGCTTGTCAGATCCGGCTGTGCGATGCCATGATGTCCCGCTCAGCCCTCCTTATCTCTTCCATAAAGCTCTTCGTTGGGAATCCTGGATGAATGGTATCCTGGTTGGTTAGCATTTTGTCGAGATCCTCAGCCAAGCTCGCTGCTGCGTGGACTGAGGCCTAGGATCCAATTTGGCGGTACAGTCAAGCGACACGACACTGGGCGGGAGCGACCCCTTATATAGTCCGCAACTGACGGGACTGCGTCCTGGACAGTCGAATTGCTCTGATTTCGTCTGCAGATATGTGTGTTTGTGCTTGGTTGGATGTCTTGTTCAATATCATGCTCTTTGTGGTGATGTCCAGACGAGGCTGAGCAAGGCTGACAGCCACTGGGTACAGGGGAGGTAGCCTGTGGAAAAACAACGGCAAGTGAGATTGGCCGTCTCTCTGACTTCGTTCTGTGTGAACCCATGATTCTTTCGATGATTGAGGCTTCTGGGAGTCCCATCTGAGCTTTTCGGGAAAATCTAGGAGTTGATCACTCTGGTCGTGATGGGCCATATCGTGACCACTCCAACATCAAGGCGATGAAAGCATACATGCACCCACAGAAAACACAACTAAGATACGTAGACTGATTCATGCCAGTACTTCTACTGGCAGTCAGGACTCGTGCCGATTCCAAACACCGGGGAGGTGCCAGGCAACGTGGGTACCAGGACTTTGATATCAAGCTTAGCTCCCTGTGCTTTCAGACTCGAACCAGGAATCCCTAACCCAGTTGCTTCAGCAGGCAAGACTGCGATGACAGATCTAACCAAGTTTGGTATGCATACTGTTGCGAAGGTGAGCGTCTGCCTTCGATAGCTCTCATTCACTCGGTGCTCACAATTGGCATGACCCACCCAAGCTCGCGGATGGGGTTTGCAGCCCTACTGACCAATGGAGGCATATTGAATGCAGCTAACATCATTAAATCTGCTATACAAGTTTATATTCGTTAGAAAAGTTGTTTATGCTGCTTCTGTTCATAGACTAATGCCCTCCAGGTTGGCCTGCTGGTTGCGGCAGCTCGCCAAATGCCGAGTGATGCATCGACAGACAGCTCACACATGATGGTAAACCTTCCTCGCTTGATTTGTGATGCTAGTAACGTTCGAGGTATCACAATTTTATACCTGTTCAGACACAAGATGAAGGTTCTCGCAATGGAAATGTCGATGATAAGCAGTCACAGGCCAACATCCACGCGGAAACAACAGGCACCAACACATGAGTCTGATAAAACCCCAGCCCCAGTTTTGTTGAACCTTAGATCAGTATTATCAGAGCGAGATGATTGTACCCCGCAAGGCTGGTAGGTATTCTGGATGTACCAGCAGCCGGGCCATGGTCACCATGTCCCTCAACTCACTGTCGCACGCAGCAATGATGATATTGAATACGTCAGACGTGTCACGTCATGACGAAACTTCCTCCTGTCTATCAAGTATTGACGGTATCTCACGTAAGTCTTTCTTCGTTTGGAAACTGCAAGCTCTGTCGGTGATTTCACCATGATCCAGTCCCAACCACGTGTGCGTCAGTGTGTCTGGCACGGAAGAATATCTGCGACCCAAACATAATGGCGCCTTCCTCTGCGACTGTGCGACCAATCTGACACCACATATGCTCCCAAATCAACCCATGCCGTCCCCATCATCAGGGTGGTACGGCATGGCAACCGTGGCCAGTCCCTCAAGGTGCTCTATCCCTCAAGGTGCTCTATCCCTCAAGGTGCTCTACAACGGAGGCTCAATCCGCCGACTCGGCCCAACTCATCCGAGTGCCGCGACGTCGGAAGTCAAGGGCATCAGCCGTATCGAATTTAGACATCTCGAGGTATTTGGGCTGCGGCATGCCACAAGCCTCGACGAAGGACCTCGAGCTTCGCTTCGAGACGCCCACCCCCATAACAAGCGCCACAGGAATCAGGCGGCGCAATGCCGAAACTGTCTCAGACCTCAGAACCAGCAGGAAGAGCTCTTTCCCCGGGAACTCACTCTTGACGCCGTGTCGCCATGTTCAGCCGCGTGACCAAGCCCCCGTGCCGACGATGAAAGCGGCGTCAGCGCCTGGGTCTCACTCAGCCTTGTTTACGTGTTGCGCAACCACGAGGCCGCAACCAGATCGAGGGGCGCAGCGCAAGCCATAGCTTTCACAGTCACGAGGTTTGACTTCTGTAGTAAACCATGTCTCGGTCCATCTGTGTATAACAGAAAGCTGCGTGGAGGGGAGGAAAGACAGACGCTTTCCCGTAGCAAGACGTCACATTCCGCACCCCAGCAATTAACCCCTCTCAGTAAAGTCAATTGCCTCCAAGGCCCAAGGAAGTCAATAATAATAAAAACAACATCAAAACATCAATCACAAACCCCCGAATGAGATCAATGCTTGGCGGACCCCGGAGGAAATGACGATGGCTCAATTTCCCCCCCGTTGCATTCCCCAGCGCAGCAGTGGCTCTCCCCACCCTATCGACACACCACCGAGGCCCGTTCGTGGTGGGTGCGCCGATGAGCCCTGTCGGCGTCGTGGTGCACAAGCCCCTCGGGGCCTGGGTTCGTCTCAACATGGCCCAAGGTTGCATGAAGGAGGGAAACGAAACGTCCGATGGGGGTGGGCGGGCAGGCAAGGATGGATGGCAGACAGACATTCAATCAATCAATCAATTGCGGAACGGGGTCGAAGGAGAAACGGAAGAGTCAGTTGGAAAGACACGAAACGCGGCAAAACAAAGAAAACCTGGCCGGAACGGCGCAATCAAATCGAGACGGGGGACAGCGCAGCGCAGCGTTGGTCCGGCTCTCGCTCAGGGCGCCTCCTTGCGCGCCGGACTCGGAAGCAGGCCGATCCCCATCCCCCATCTCCATCCACATCCCCATCCCGGGCCGGGCTGAAAATTCGAAGTGAACCACAGTTCGCGTCCAGTCGGTCAATGGAAGGAGGGGAATCCCTACGGATAGCTTCGCCGGACGATGAAATGGAGGGGATCCGCCGCTGATTCGTGAAACGGTCGAGAAGCGGGAAGGCCAGTCCAGAAGCAACCAACTTGACGAAGGAAATGGCGGTAGGCGGCGAAAACGTGCCCTTGTCATTACTCGCGGCCGCGTAAAAAGATGCGACGCAGACAGCGCGCACGCTCCCCCCAACGTAGCGCCCACGCACGCCCGTAGCTCCGAGTCGTGGGCCGAAAACACACGCACAGTCTTGTACAGAAGCACATTTCGTGGGTTATGGTTGTTTGCAAGGCTGCCCAGAGGACCCTGCAGCGCATCATCAAGTGCCCAGAAAAGGCCAAGGTGATGGCCTTGGATCACACGTCTTGGACAGGTCTTGGTGTCTGGGGAAGGTCGCAGAGCCAAGAGCAGGAAGCAGAGAGGGCGATGCTTGGGGGCAGTATGGCCAAGAGACTTGGCGATGCGCAGAGGGTAGAGGGTGGGTTGAGTGAGCCTGGGGAAGAGGGACGACATGGCTCGAGTGCCTCTTGGCATGCGCAGCATTCGACGACATGTCTGGTCTTTGGAAGTCTATCCATCTAGGAGAGTATGGATTTTGCCATCTGGGGCCGATCTTTGTCCGCCGTCTTGTTTCACATCGCCGGTCGAGGTCACGGTCACGGTGGCACGGTGAGGTAACACGGGCTTTTGCAGTGCCGCCCGGTTGCTGTCATCCGAGCCACGCACGCCTCTGGTCGAGGGACTTCAGTCTGGCGCCGGGGGAAGACGGCTTGAAGGGCAGCATCAGACTGGGGCGACCTCCTGGCTCACACGGCGAGCGTCAAACATGAAGACGCAAACCCAGTCCGAATACTACCGGCGCCAGCCCGCCAGCCCTCAGGTGTCGCCGTGCCGGTCGCCCTGGAGATCCCACCCTTCAGCCCCGGGCCGGCGTGTGTTTTGAAGCGCAGCTAGAACGAAGGGCCCACGAGGCTGCTACCACCCAGACGGCCGTGTGTTGCCAGTGGCGGCAACGGTGCCCGTGCGACGCTGTCAGCCTCCCAGCGGGCGCTAGAACATCAAGTAAACGACCGGGTTCGTGCACTGGCACTGGCGGTGGGAAGAAGCAAAAACAAAAATGGAGGCGGAAGGCCGTGACGGTGGCATCGAGAAAAGGGCCGGACTCAAGTCCAAGCCCTCGAGTTGTTTCAGACCTTCGCGTGGCAGGGCAGGCAGCGTAGCAACGTGAGCGAGCCCGGGAAGCCATCGCGCGTCGCGAGAGGCCTGCCCGTCCATGTCGCGGCAAGACCCGGCAGTCGAGTCGATCGGGCATGCACTGCACTGCACAGCACAAGAAGAAAGCTCGCTCACTCTCGCATGCAGCTCGGACCCGGCCAATTGTCGCTGCAGACTCGGACGCCCACCCCCCGGAAAGCGGGAGCGAGGCCCACGAAGAAGACACGGGAGACGCGCCGTACTGGTCACCGAGCTCATCGATGCTAGTGGACAATTGCGCATGCTCTAATATCCGGCGGCTCTTCGCGAGCCTATACCACTGCCGGGGCTGATATGCTGAGCGATTTCTCTCTCTACCCGGCGGTCAAGCTGGGTCAAGTCAAGTCACGAGCATACTGGAACCTCAGATATGAGGCAATTTCCATCGCCAATGGGCAATGGCAATTGGCGGCCGATCCATCCATGATGATAGCTGGCCCGGCCCAGGGCAATATCCCAAATATCCCTCTCCCACCCAAGTAAGCCCGAGGGCGAAAGCAGGGCGCCGCCCGCCGCCCGCCCTGCCCCAATTCGATGCGAGCTCCAGCTGTGACCTGTAAACATAATTTGGCCAGGGCTCCTCTCAAGGGGCTTGGGGGCCGTCCAGTAGTAAAGACGGCCCACAGATGCCCAGTGCGCGCCTCCGTCGATGGCGACGTGCGGGTACCTCTTCCTGTGCTCAATGTCCGGGGGTTCCAGGGGTACCCCCTTGTCCCCCTTGGCGTAGGAACCACACGCTTGCACTGGGGACATGGGGGTTCGATTGGGGGGCGCCCCTGCCCTCCTGCCTGTGCCCTGCCCTGCCCTGACCTTCCCGTCCACTTTTCCGTTCGGCTGCACCCTGCTTGGCAAGGGTTCACACCGCAGAACCGCTGCAAACCAGAAAAGTGTCCGCCCGTTGCCCGGTCGCCCTCTGGTCTCGAGCCCTGCTTTTGGCCCTCCACTCCAAGTGCTCGCGATGGATGAAGCACAGACTGCCTGCTTGCCAGGGCGGCCGGCGTCTTGTCGTCTGCAACGGCACACGATCGGCTGCGTCGATGCCGCGCACCGCCGCACGACCACGACACACACCGCAATTGAGACCCTGTCGCCTCCTCATTGGGGGGCGCCCTGACACCTCACGGCTTCAAGGGCCCTTTTGCACCTTTGCATCATGTAATTCTGAGATAACGGCCGCGCCGGCGCATTCGCTGCCGACCGCCGATCGCGCCGCCGGGAACCACAAATTCGGGGGAAAATTTGGATTGCTGTCGCTGGTCTTGTCGGTCCGTCTGATGTCGACGTCAATCCAGTCTTTTTTTTCTGTCCTTTTTTTCTTCACGCCCAGCTGATTGATTGCCTGGGGGCGCTAGAGCTGTCCCCGTTCCTAATTGTGCATGTGCCTGGACTGGCTAGACACGGCCGTCAAGTATCCGCGGGTGCGAGGGACACTGTACGGGCAGATGTCCGTTTTGTCTCTGTGCACTTGCACTTGCACTTGCACTTAGGTTGCACTGACACTTGCAGTCCAAAGGTGCCCCGTGCTTCCCTTCTCGATTCGACCGGACGTGGGTCGGTGAAGTGCCGGGGCTCGCTTGGGCCCAGTTCGGGAAGATGGATCCATGCCAGCAACCGGCAAGAAAGATGGACTCGGAGCTCCATACTTTTGTTCTCGACGAGCAAGGCGAATGCCTTCATCTGCGCCGTCCAGTCGGGGCATCACAATTAATCATGCATGATGCCCCAGACGTGTTCCTCGTGTGTGTCGTGCCAATGTCCAAGATGACGGATGACCGAACCCGATCCCCCAATCCCCCCAGCCGCCACATCGCCTCTGACGTATGGGGGACCAGGGACATTACTCACGACACACGATAGGCGTCAAGGGGGCTGAAGGATCCCTGGATGGCGACTGTCACGACATTGTCACTCCCTTCCTCCTCGAGGCTCCAACCCCGTGTTACTGTGTGTGATGTGATGACTGTTCCAGCCAGTCAGAACCAGGAAAAGGATCTACGAGACAGAATCAGGGACGTCGATAGGCATGACTCGCGGCCCTTCCGTCCTCGGCCTGGCCAGTGCGTTGTAAGAAGCTCGCCAGAGTCGCCACCAGAGGACAGGTACCGCGGTGATTTGCGGCGGAGGTATTGACGTGCAGCGGCTCCAGAAAATCAACACTTGGTCCGATCGCGGGTTGCAGGGCAGGGCCACTCAGTGACAGGGTCGCCGGCGAGCACAGTTCCGTCCGACGGAGTCTGAGAGACTGCAGTGAGTGGTGCTACGGCCGGCCGCGGCAAAACGGCATCCGCGGTGGAGGCGGGACGGAAGTCGGTGTGAGAGAGAGCCATCGCTACTGTAGCTATCAACGACCTTAATCTCTCGCCCCGGCCGCCGGGCGTATCAAGCGCCATCGGGATGGATGGATGCGATGGGCGGACCGACTCGCGAAGCGGCACCACCAGTGCATCACTGCACACTTGGTCTGCACCCTGCGTCCCTGACACCCACAATTCCAGGCACACTCGCTGGCAGGCTGGCAGACAGACCCCACGGCGTGCAAAGGCCGCCCGGCCGCCCGGCAAGCAACCTGCGCACCCCGACGAATCCAGAAACAGGGACCAATTTCTGTCAAGGTCGACGACACCACCAGCCGGGCTGAATCGATCCAAGTCCGGGAACACCTGGAAATGTGGAGGAGGGGGGGGCGAGGGGCGAGGGGTGCAAGGCAAGGCGACTCACTCGGCCGGCAGGAGGCAAACTGTGTTGACTGAGAGCATCGAAACACCCGGGATTCGGTGAGCTCAAGCCTCAAGGTGGCCCCCCACTGGCATCCCTCCCCCCGATGCCCCGTAGAACAAGTCGCACAGTCTTCTAGAAGCCCGACCCAACCCACTCCCGAGTCCACCCACCATCGAATCAACGACGGCCACCCTTCGGGCCTTCGCCTTCGGTCCGTCCTGTTGGCGGGGGGTCCCACAGACAGCAGCTGCCGTGGGTGTGCTGTGCTGCGTCGCCCGTTCCGCGGCGATACCGAACGCGAGCAGCGGAGCAGAACGGGAGGAGCGGCACCACCTGACAGGCTGTTCGGCCGAAAGCCTCGGCGCCCACTGGCATCCAGCGGAAAACAAGGTCTCGCGAGATGACTGAGGCGGCTTCTCCGGATGCTTCGGCCACGACGCCGGACGCCCTGCCCTGCCCTGCCGAGGAGTCTTGATTTTCAGTCGGCCAAAATGGAAGTGACAGGTCCCGTCATTGCCATCCTGCCTCGGCAGCCAAGGCTGTCCTGACCAAACCTGAGGTCATCCAGGGCCCTGCTGGACAACTTACTTACAGTACGCCCCTCCCGGGGGCGGAGTCAGCCATGACCAGGCGATGGCCCCGACACTGAGTCGTGACCACATGGCACAAGGAATTGCCAAACAACCCCTCGACGTGACCTCTAGGACTTGATGGCGGTGACGTAACAAGGGAAAAGCCGGAGACGACCACGCCACCGTGTTTGAGGCCTTTGAAGCGTCCGCCAGTTTGCGCCCCGTCCATGAATAGTCGAGAGTGCAGATGGAGATGGATGGATGGAAGAATGCAAAGGGCGAGTCGCGTGGGCAACAGAGACAGAGAGACCTCCTGCCGCCGGTCCGGGGGCTGGTGCACCCGTGGGGGACACCCTCCAGCTAGAAGCGCTAGAACACGCCCCGGGAGAGAGAAGGCCGACGTCGCCTGTGGCCCTGGCCTGCCTGGCCTGGCCTGGCTCTGCTTGGCCTGCCTGACCTGCTGCTGCGTTTACCGCTGCACACGCAGGCACACCGCCGGAACGGGGTGCTACACGCGCCAAGCGACCAGTGATCCTAAGAATACCGAAGGCAGCTGCACTCTAATTGAGGGCATTTCGGGTCCCATGGGGAGAACCGGGGGAGGCCGGGGGGCGTCGGCGTCGGGCATGCGGCGCGATCGGCTGGTTGGTGGCAGCGCAGGTGCTTCGATTTGCGCGAGGCATTTCTCGAGCTCCAAAAATCCTCTGGCCGGGCGCTGCTCCGACGCGAACTCAAAGGCCGGGCCGGGCCAGAGAGGTCTGGGCCAGGCGCGGGCGTGCTCCCAAAGTCTGGGCAGACAACCTCGACCTGCCAGTTGCAGGCTTGCAGCGCGGCGCACGACCTCGAATGCAACTGAGCGCCTTTTTGTCCGTGGTCACGATGGGATGCAGCGCCTCCTGCGGTGGTTTCAACCTGGATGTCGCCAATCGATGATGGCCCGCTTCTTCCCCCCCGGCCGCCCGCTTGATATTATTACATCCGGCTCTGCTTGCCTCCTCGCGTGTGGGGGAGCCGCAGGTCCTGATGCTTGCTGGCTGTAGCGCGGGCTGGTTGGGGCGCATTTGTCTCGATGGAGTCGCTGTGGATGCGAGCTGGCTCGGATACGGTCTGTTTGTGTTCGCGTTTTTTTGTGCAGCTGGGCAACGACGGGCAAGAGTGTGCGAGAATAAGACGGACGAAAAACATGGGATGACGCCGTTGGGCCCCAGCTCAAGCTGACAAGGTTCTGGGTACGAGCGTTCGGACATGGGATCCCGTCTTGACAATCGCCCTCGTCGTGATGAGCGAATTGATCCCAACTGTAGACGTTGACGTTCAAAAAATCAAGAGGTCAGGTAGTCAATCCAGCACATCAGCTTACGCCTTGCGGGTTGCGACTGACAGCGAGCGCCAACGCCAACGAGCCCGAGTACCGAACGGAAAGACCACACCACACCACCAGCTGCACCTGCACCTGCACCTGCCACTGGCCGCACACACGGTGCTTGGGCGGAACGGTGATCGCGACAGAACTGGCAACTCGCGATAGCGCTCCCATTGGCCGGGGCGGAGAGCTAGGGCGGGCCCCGGTCGCAATGGCTATACCCAGATCGGCTTCGCTGCAAGGGTGATCCCGGCCGGGCTCTCAATGACCAGCCGCCAGAGCAAAAGCTTGTCGTTGCGCCAATGGGCGGCCGTCCTTGTCTGCGACCAGCGAGCGCTCGGTGTCGAAGCTTTTGGGGGATGGCTCTTGGAGACTTGGGACTTGGGACTTATTTCTTGGCCACCCCCGCGTGAACCCTTTTGCTCGATCACCGGGCTGGGCGGGCAAGCTGCAGGGCCGGCACTGGCACTCTCTTCCCATGTGGTTGGATGGGAAATCCGAGGGCCTGCTCGAGAATGTGGGTGTTGTTGTTGGTGTGGGTGTGGCCGCGTGGGTGGTGTGAAGCTCGGCTGGCATGGCAAGCATGGCAGGTAAAAGACAGGCAGAGCAAAAAAGTCGATGACGGGCACCGTGATATCGACATCGCTTCATTACGCGGGGAAAGGAAACTCGGGGCCACGGAGGGCATCGCGGGAGGATCATCTGCCAATTGGAGACGCCGCGGCGGTTCTTTGCATTCAAGTCAGGGTCGGTGAGCACGAGCAGTAGCCGCATCGAGAAGCTGCCATCTCACGGGTGCCCGATTTATTCCTTCCTTACCTTCCACGGGGCCTTCCTGGCAGCAGCTCGAAGCGGCTCGCTCCCGAGAAGATCCTCTTGGGTCTTTGCTCTTGCCGCCCCGGGCGGGCGCGACGAACGCTGACCGCTGGATCGGAGGAGGACGGGGCGGATTTGGGGGTGGACTCGATGAGACGGCCGGAGCCATTTCCATTGGGGGAGGATGGGATGGGATGGGCGGGCGGGAAGCCGCTGTCGCAGAGGGGAAAAAAAGAGATTTGGTTTCGTGATGGATTGGTCCAGGGCCCGAGGCCTGTCGTCATATACAGGAAATGGACTTCAGGCACCTCACGATTCCGCAGGTCTTTGAGGGTAGGCCTGGGGTAGGCGGTACATGGGGAAAATCGCGCAGCCCTTACGAGATGGAGATGGAGATGGGGATGGGATGGATGGGCCACCGGCCGTCGCATCATCCCGCCCCAGCCAGCCCAGCTCCAACAATTCCTCCGAAGGTTTGTGCATTCGGTGCCCGCCTTTTTTGGGGGGCACAGGACCACAAGGCAAGCAGCAAGCACCGACGGGCACTTTATGCCGTCGTGCACACACACGGTGAAGGCGAGAGAGCTACTGCAGTGCGCTGGCAGCGTACGTGAGGCAAGCAGGCAAGTCGGCCACCGCTTATTCGCACTGGGTCAGTGCACCAACACGGCAGTCCAGGCCCCCGGAGACAGCGACAGAGGACCTCCTTGGCACAGTGCCGCCTCGCCCGACCCTGCGCGGCCGCCTCTGGCTGGTCCTCCTTGGCTCACAGGCTCACAGCAGCACGAGGCCTTCCAGGCGGTGGTCAGTCAGTCAGCCTGATGGCAAACGCGAGCCATGTCCGATGTTCGCGACCCGTCCCAAAGTCTCCACGTCCACCGTCTCCTGGATGGGATGATTGACGGTCTGCAGGCCGGCCGTTGGAGTGGACACCGAGATTTTTCCTGCCCTCGCCTTTCTCCAAGGTCATCTCTCTCTACTCTCGCTCTCTCTGCCGTTGCTGGCCGGTGTCCAGGACGAGAGAGACCGACGAGAGTGGATCGGGGGCGAGTCGTCGCCAGTGCAGTCTGCTTTGCTTCGGCCAGCAGAACAGGGACCGGGCGGGAATGGGCAAGGTGCGGTAGGTATTGTTTACTTTGGCCATGGCCCAAAACAACAAAGGCTACGCTGCGCGGAATTGTCGCTCATCGCGTACCTGATTACTTTCCCCATCCATCCATCGCCTGGCGCTCTTCGTCAGGACGGACCGGGGGGCGTGTGGCGCCGCCGTAGCTGCGGGTCCCAGAAGACGAAGGGGAAGGGGTGGCATGACCGATAGCCAGGAACCCCTGTCGGCCTCGAGGGCAGCAGGGGCAGCCGCGACCCCCCAAGCCGGCTCGCGGAAGGGGCAGGGATTGAGCTCGAACCCACCCCGTGGGCTCTCTCTCGCCATCGCCATCGTCCTCTGTTTCTGTGTTGCTCTCTCTGCCTTGTCTGCCATTGCCTCTCGGGCTGGCCTCAACGGCGCGCCAGAGGCTGACAGAAACGCGTGGGGAGATCTGTATCATCCAGAGTCTGGCCGTGTTTCGTTAGGTCAAGCCAATGGCCGCCACAGGAGGAGAAGACTACGTCAGTAATATTTGTTATGTGTTTCCGCGAAGCCATCCAGGCAAGTGTCCCTATCGCCCCAGGGAGCTTCCCGGGCACCGCTCCGCTACGGAAAACAGGCAGAGGGGGGGCAACAGAGCTCGCCCCCTGTGGGTTTGATTTCGGCCGCCGTTGATTCGTGAGATGCTTGCGGGCAATTTTGCGCGCCTCGGAGAGGGCCCGACGCAGTCGGCTTGCTTGCTGGCGTTTTGCTGGCTTCGCGCGCACTGTGCCCAGCATGCAGGGCCGAGGTACCTTGGCTGCCCAGACGCGGTACCTGGCTGGATCGTCGCCCAGACCGTTCCCGCCGCCTCTGGATGTCCCCGAACCGATCGGTGGGGCTCGTACCCATCATGTAGCTGCACATGTACTGCCTCCCCTTGCCTACTCGACGAAGAAGCAGCACTGGCAGCTTGGCTCTCGCTGGTCTGGGGCGGCCTACACTGCTCGAGAATTCACCGTGGAGCAGCCGGACTAGGCAGGAAGGGCAGCCAGGCGCCATGGCAGGCAACGGCAACCAGGTCTAATCAGTCAGTCAGTCAGTCAGTAAGTCGCAGCAACGTCGCGCTCGCCGTGGCTCTCTCGCCTCCCCCTCTCACTCAGCACGGCGCACTGGCAGCAGCCGCCCCCCCAGCCGAAGGAAAAAAAAAAAGTCGCTTTCGATCAATTCCTTACCCACACCCACGAGAGCGCCGCCGATGCACCACCAAACGCACACACCCCCTTCCCCACGCCCCGAGCACCACGCCCCCCCTTCCCACCTTTCCTGACTTGCCTGCAAGTGGGCTCCATCACACCTGGGATTCCCGTAGCGTACCTAGCTCCGTTCGGCACGTCCTGGTCCTGGACCCAGGTCTCTCGCAGGTCTCGTAGTGTCGGCGTAGTCGGCGCTTGAAGCCTCGCAGCTTCCGCTTCCCGCTCGCTGTTGCCGTTGCCGTTGCTGGGGCCCTGGCACCTGCTGCCCATCTCCGTTTCTCCTTGTGCCCGCCCGTCGCCCATCCATGCATGGCCCGGATGCTCCATCCTCGATTAAGGTCTGCACTCACACACGCACCGCACCACACGCCCAGGTACGTACCGTACCGTACTTGCTGTACCGCACGCCGGGGAGCATCCACCCACCCAAAGTCTGTTTGGTTTAAGAGGGAAGCCACCACCCTCCTCTCCTTCCTCTCTTCTCTTTTTCCTCCTCACCCACGAAGGCTTCCTTGACAGTTTGCTCTTCACATTCGTGTGGTGCTAGGCCTCCCTTCTTCTTCGTCTTTTCTTCTCGACAACCTCTCCACTCACCCACCCACCTCAAACCCAGTTTGCGTGCGGATCGCGTACTTCTCGTCGCCCTCCCTACGACCCTCCAGGACAACCTCCCGGCAGAAGTATTCCTACGGAAAGCCCTACAACCGCCACCTCAGAAATCCGAAAACCCTTTCGCGCCACACGCCTCTCCCTACAAATAGAGGAGCAGTCGCCCCCGTTTGCACCTGGAAACACATCCGCACACACACACCCGCACATCACATCAAGCTTCTGCAACAATGGCCGAGTCCAATTCCGCCGCTGCGCCGGCGCTGAACACGCCTATCGAGTCGCACCGATTCGACGAGAAGAAGGGTCCCATTGAGGAGGACGTTCCCGCCACCAAGACCAAGGTCGAGGATGACGACGACGAAGATGAGGACATCGATGCCCTCATTGAGGACCTCGAGTCCCAGGACGGTCACGTCGAGGACGAGGAAGAAGGTTCGCATCCATCCCAATCCGTCTCAGTCAAGCTCTGCGCACAGCTCTCCGAGCGGGTCGCTCGACCCCAACATCAATTGGGGTAGAGGCGGCCCGTGCGTGACTCGCGCATGCGCCCGATTGTCTTGGTTCATGAGCTAACAACATCATCATCAGAGGACACCACTCCTGGCGGCGCCCGCAACATCCCCGAGGACCAGCTCCAGACCGATACCCGCCTGGGTCTCACTGAGCAGGAGGTCCTGAACCGTCGCCGCAAGTACGGAGAGGTATGTCTGCAGCGCTGAGCCCGCGATCGCAACTCCCACCAACACAGCCCCCACCGCGTCCCCCACTTTACATGCCCCCACCAAACTCACTCACCGTCACTGCAACGCTCGCGGCATGGCGACAATATCATATGCAATTGCTAACGTCCCGCCAGAACCAAATGAAGGAGGAGCGCGAGAACCTTGTTCTCAAGTTCGTAAGTGACATTCTCTGGTCTTGCAGCAATTGCCTCGCTCTTCGAGCCAGACTGTTGCGGACCGTCTTGGATTCACGAGAACCTTGCTAACACCTCACAGCTGATGTACTTCGTCGGTCCTGTCCAGTTCGTCATGGAGGCTGCCGCCGTTCTCGCTGCCGGTCTTAAGGACTGGGTCGATTTCGGTGTCATTATCGCCCTCCTCCTGCTCAACGCCGTCGTTGGTTTCTACCAGGAATTCCAGGCTGGTTCCATCGTCGACGAGCTGAAGAAGACTCTTGCCCTCAAGGCCGTCGTTCTCCGTGACGGTCAGCTCAAGGAGATCGAGGCCCCTGAGGTCGTTCCCGGCGATATCCTTCAGGTTGAGGAGGGAACCATCATTCCCGCCGATGGTCGCATTGTCACCGAAGACGCCTTCCTCCAGGTTGATCAGTCCGCCATCACGGGCGAGTCCCTCGCTGTCGACAAGCACAAGGGTGACAACTGCTACGCTTCTTCCGCTGTCAAGCGTGGCGAGGCCTTCATCGTCATCACCGCCACTGGTGACTCGACCTTCGTCGGTCGTGCCGCCGCTCTTGTCAACGCCGCCAACTCCGGAACTGGTCACTTCACTGAGGTCCTGAACGGCATTGGAACGGCGCTGCTCGTCCTGGTCATCCTCACCCTTCTCGTTGTCTGGGTTTCTAGCTTTTACCGCAGCAACGGTATTGTCGACATCCTCCGCTTCACCCTGGCCATCCTCATCGTCGGTGTTCCCGTCGGTCTGCCCGCTGTCGTCACCACCACCATGGCTGTCGGCGCTGCCTACCTCGCCAAGAAGCGTGCCATCGTCCAGAAGCTCTCCGCCATCGAGTCCCTGGCTGGTGTCGAGATTCTCTGCTCCGACAAGACCGGTACCCTGACCAAGAACAAGCTCTCTCTGGCCGAGCCCTACACCGTTGAGGGTGTTGACCCCGAGGACCTCATGCTCACTGCCTGCCTTGCTGCCTCCCGCAAGAAGAAGGGTATCGACGCCATCGACAAGGCTTTCCTCAAGTCTCTCCGCTTCTACCCCCGTGCCAAGAGCGTCCTGTCCAAGTACAAGGTCCTCGAGTTCTTCCCCTTCGACCCCGTCTCCAAGAAGGTCACCGCCATTGTCGAGTCTCCCCAGGGTGAGCGCATCACCTGCGTCAAGGGTGCTCCTCTGTTCGTTCTCAAGACCGTCGAGGAGGACCACCCCCTGGATGAGGCCATCGACATGGCCTACAAGAACAAGGTTGCCGAGTTCGCCACCCGTGGTTTCCGTTCGCTCGGTGTCGCTCGCAAGCGTGAGGGTGGCAACTGGGAGATTCTCGGAATCATGCCCTGCTCTGACCCTCCCCGCCACGACACTGCCCGCACCGTCAACGAGGCCAAGCGCCTTGGTCTCTCCGTCAAGATGCTTACCGGTGACGCCGTCGGCATTGCCCGCGAGACTTCCCGCCAGCTCGGCCTCGGCACCAACATCTTCAACGCTGACCGTCTCGGCCTCGGCGGCGGCGGTGACATGTCCGGCTCTGAGGTTTACGACTTTGTTGAGGCTGCCGATGGTTTCGCCGAGGTCTTCCCCCAGCACAAGTACAATGTGGTATGTCCCCCCCCCAAAAAAAAAAATCAAAAAAAAAAATCCCACGACCTGGCGTTCTCCCAGCTTGTCTACAGCATGATACTAACGCGCCGCGTTTAGGTTGAGATCCTTCAGTCGAGAGGATACCTCGTAGCGATGACGGGCGACGGTGTCAACGACGCTCCCTCGCTGAAGAAGGCTGATACCGGTATCGCTGTCGAGGGTGCCTCCGACGCCGCCCGCTCCGCCGCCGACATCGTCTTCCTCGCTCCCGGTCTTGGTGCCATTATCGATGCCCTGAAGACCTCGCGCCAGATTTTCCACCGCATGTACTCCTACGTCATCTACCGTATCGCCCTGTCCATCCACCTCGAGATCTACCTTGGTCTTTGGATCGCCATCCTCAACCGCTCCCTCAACATCGAGCTTGTGGTCTTCATTGCCATCTTCGCCGACATTGCCACCCTGGCCATTGCCTACGACAACGCTCCCTACAGCATGACCCCCGTCAAGTGGAACCTTCCCAAGCTTTGGGGAATCTCCATCGTTCTCGGAATCGTGCTCGCCATCGGCACCTGGATCACCGTCACTACCATGTACGCCCACGGTCCCGACGGTGGTATTGTCCAGAACTTCGGTAACATGGATGAGGTCGTCTTCCTGCGTAAGTTACACTGCCTGTCTGTCACATGTCGTCTCGAACTACCACTAACAACTTCATACAGAGATCTCGCTCTCGGAGAACTGGCTCATCTTCATCACCCGTGCCAACGGTCCCTTCTGGTCGTCCATCCCCTCGTGGCAGCTCAGCGGTGCCGTCTTCGCCGTCGACGTCATCGCCACCCTCTTCTGTATCTTCGGTTGGTTCGAGCACAACGAGCAGACCAGCATCGTTGCCGTCGTCCGTATCTGGATCTTCTCCTTCGGCGTCTTCTGCGTCTGCGCCGGTGTCTACTACATCCTCCAGGACAACAGTGGATTCGACAACCTGATGCACGGCAAGTCGCCCAAGGGCACCCAGAAGCAGCGCTCTCTGGAGGACTTCGTCGTCTCTCTGCAGCGCGTCTCGACCCAGCACGAGAAGTCGCAGTAAGCCGCGCGGGTCTCGGCTCGAGCCCTTCTGCCGGCTCACCACAACCACCAAGGGGAAGGGTGTGGCCTGACACAACAATCAATCACCTTCCTTTCCCGTGTCTAAATTACACGATGGGTATCTCATCGATATTCATTACTAGTCAATCATTCAGAGAGAGAGAGAGAAGGTGGGGGAGAAGGAGAGAGGCGGCGCCATACCCCTAGTAGACGCGTGTCTTAGACTTGATTTCCTAATACCAAGAAAGTAAAATGTTCACACAGTTTCGTTCCCAGTGTTCGAGTGAATGTGTATGATTTAAGATGCCACATGCTTGTGCTGGCTTGGTTTATTGAGGCACCACAACATCCTTGGTGGTATCCAGCTCCTCATGCCTCCTCAGATCCATGGGCCTGTCCAGCAGTGGCACGACATAGGGGTCGAATGTCTTCCAGTACGGGTTCTCGAGATGATACTTTTGGCTCTGCGTCTGATAAGCATGCTTGTCACATTGGCTCCCCCGGAATGTCACCCACAGCCTCGTTCTCGAACCGCTCGACGACAGTGAAGGAGCGCGGGTCATGGACGTCCTGCATGACGAACCAGTTGATGGTCTCGCGGTCGTTGACGTAGACGCGAGAGGCCTCGATGAGCTTGGCCTTGAGACGGGCGACCGAGTCTGGGTGGTCGTTGGCGTGGAGCTGGACAGTGATTGTGTAGACCATTTTGGCACAGGTATTCGAGAAGGAACGGGAGAAATATTGGTAGGAGACGGCTGCAAGAGTGCGGTGGTTGATGGAGTGAGGTTGTCAAGGTCGGTAGATGGATGGACTGAAGCTGGGAGTTTGTTGAGCGAGCTCGGCCTTCATGGTGAGGGGTACGGGACAGCTAAGGTACGTGCGGATTGGGGAACGTCATGTGAGGGGCAGTGTACCCCTCACCTTCAGTCTTTAGAGCTGCATTGAGTTTCGACCATCTGAACGTGGGATAGGCCAATTGCAAGATGGTGGGCTGTGTTTCGTCCGGTTGGGCACTGGCCCGAAGCAAGGGGGACTTCTGTCACGTCTTTAAAAAAAAAACCAGCCGACGAGGGACTGACTACTCGACTTCATCCGGGAGTTCTTCAGTTCTGCAATTCATTATCCACGTGACCAGCCTTCTGCTAAGCTAGAGTACTACGCCGCTCGCTCATCTGTTGTGCTGTATGCCAACCAGCCCGAAGTCTGTGACATCAGAAAAGCCTCCTCGTGATATCAAACGTGTGCATGGCCGTTTTGCTTGGACCCAACGCCTCGCTACCGAAAAGACAACCACCAGCCGAGGAACGCCCCGGGATGTAACTCTTAATAGCCATTCTGGTAGCCGTTCTGGGCGAAGTTGGGCATGCCGCCGCCGTTGGCGCCGTGTTGCTGCGGGAGTGGCTGAGCATTCGCACCCGATGCCTGGTTGTCGTGATGGCGGCCGCCCCTGCCACGCCAGCCCGTCTCGCCCGTACGTGTGGAACGGGGTCCCTGAACGCCGCCCTTGTCCGTCTGCATACGGCGGCTGATGGCTTTGGAGGACACACCCGCGCCGATTTCAATGTCGGGCTCTTCGACGACAAGGCCGCTCTCGATGGGCCTACCGCCGCTACCACCAATCTCGGCCGTCAGCATCCACTTGCGGTCCGCCTCGGTGAGGGCGGAGATGGGGATCACGCTGATGCCGCTGGAGTAGTCGCTGCAGTGACGCGGGCCAAAGCCGACGCCCCATCTGGTCTGTTGCAAGTGTGTCAGCTGCAGTTCAGGCTGTTGTCGATGAAGCATGTGGATGTACTTACCCTCAGTTGCAAGCGGTTAGGGCCTTGAGGGAACTCCATGGCCTCTTTGGCGGCCACGGCATCCTTCCTGGTGACCATCTTGACAAAAGCATGGCGCTTGTCTCGGTTGACGATGCAGGTCTGGACCTCGCCGTACTGGCTGAAGATGTCGCGGACCTCCTTCTCGGGGCATCTGAACTCTGGTTAGCATCTGATGGATCGCTGAGGAACCGGAAGTGACCTACATGACACCACCGACGAAAAGTGTTCGACTGAAGACACGGATATGGCCATCGGGAAGGGTCCTGTCATACTCGATCCATTTGTCTTCTCCACGGTGAGCAGGCGGGTTCATGGGATCGCCGCCCTGACGATGGCCGACGGGGCTGCGCTGGCGGTACTCGGAGCCACGGCTTCCACGGGGGTCATCGAAGCGACGGTCGCCCCTCTGATCCGATCGGCCGTCTCGGGAACGACCGGGAGATCGCGAGCGAGAACGCCTCGAAGGCAGCTCCGGCGATCGAGTCACGTTGGGAGCCTGGCCCCAGGCGGGAGCAGCAGAGTATGGCGGCAGGGGCGGTGGCGGCCCGCTCAGGGCGCCCGCTGTAGGTGCTCTACCGGCAGCCTGCATTTTTTGAATGACGGCTGGGATCTGCTCGAAAGGAATGCCTTGCTCAGCTAGGGCCTTGATAAGGATCACCTGTTGCTCCATATTGCCTTGCATGCCAGCGGCGGCGGGGGGAAGCGCGGGAGCGGGAGGAGCTGGAGCAGGATAACCGACGCCATTGTTGCCGAAGGCCGGCATTGGGCTGGGATAGAGATAAGGCGTGTGGTTCTGGGGAGCCACAGGCGGCTGGGGGGACGCAGACTGGGGAGCGATGGGTGCCTGATAGTTCTGGGGAACTGGAGGAGCCTGGTAGTTCTGCGGAGGGTACGACGGCGGCTGGGTTTGGACAGGAGTCGTGTGCTTGGCCAGGCTGCTCAACAGGCTCGCAAGGTTGGGAGGGATGGCGACTGGAGCCTGGGGAGGAGGAGGCGCCTGGATAGGAGTTGCCATCTGGGGGAGGGCAGGCTGAGCGGGCGGAGCGGGCGCCGAGGCGGCCTGACTGGTGAGCTTCGCAAGGGCCTCCATGATGGCGTTGCTTCCCTGGGGAGTCGGCGGTGCAGGCTGAGCAGGCTCAGGCACAACGGCAGGCTTATCCTGCATAGGACTAGGAGGGATGTCGTTCGCAGTGCTGTAGAAGGCCCTCATGGAAGGGGGTGGGCTGCCGTCGGGAGTTGTGGACTTTGCTACGTCAAGAGGTGACGAGTCAGCGCTTGCTTGCCGATTTGTGCCTCGGTGTTGAGGCAGGGCAGACAACGACGTACCCGGGGCGGGAATGGCGTTGAGCTTGGCTCGGGAAGAATCAAGCACAGCTTGGGGAAAGGTCTGACCCTTTTCCCAGATGTCTACCAGCTTATTGATCTTGTCCTACAAGGGAGATGGCTTCGTAAGTGACTACTCTTTGACATGAATGACAAGGCGACACGGGCATGTGAACGTGTAACGTGGCTGGCGGTGCATTGTACGAGACAATTTACAGCCCCGTCGAGGAGAGGAAGGCGAAACAAATGTCATGGGCAGCAGTGGCTCTCGTGGGTGTCTGTGGTGCCTGGCACAGCCATGAGGCGGCTGGCGAAGAACAAGAAGCTTACCTTGTGCGTGGGAGGGGCAGACTGGATGATATCATTCATCAGGACGGGCATGAGCTCTCGCATGCGGTGAATGCCGGCAGCAAAAGTGCCGTCCTCGCTGGATCCATCTATGGTCTGGCCCTCGGCCTTTGCATGATCAAGCCACTTGCGAGTGACCGAGTCTACAACGTACAGCACGCCTAGCTTGTGTGTTCCGGGGGTCTTTTTGAAGTGTGTGTAGAGCTTCTGGACCAGAACAGATTCGGACTGCGAGGAGAGAGGGCAAGGTTAGCAGGCGCGTGGATGGCACGGTCGGGCAACATGGCGACATACTTGGACGTTTGCGACGCAAAAGGCCGTCAGGGTGCCGATGCGGGTTCCAGAGACGCCCGGGGATTTCAGGGCCGACATTTCCTGCAGGCCCGACTCGAGCTCAGTGGCGGCGGACGCCATCGTGAAGGCAGTATTCAGGCGTCAGGCGTCGATTTGGGTGTAGAGGAGAGGATGTATCTCCTTCGATGGTAGGGAAGAGGTCGAAGAGTGCGGTGGTGGGCTTCAAGCAAAGCCTGGCTGGTGGGAACTTGTACTAGCAGGAGAAAGAGAAGAAATCCAAAGCGACCAGGAGATCGTCCAGATATTATTTGTTCTCTCGGAAGGCTGCGCTGCCTCAGGTGGGCGGGCAGGAAAGATACCTCAGGGTGGGCAGCTGCTAATTTTCGCTGCTTCCAGTTCTGGTTGCAGGAAGGAGCGCTCGTTCTTGCCTCAGGTAGAAGGTAAGGTGAGGTAGGTACGTGGTGGCTCCCCTATTTTTGCTCTTTCCAAACAGCAGTGAAGGGCAGGAGGGGGGCTGCCTATTCAATACGCGTGGACTGGATGGAGCCGCAGACAAGTTCCGGTCGCGAAACTGTGGTGATAATGTGAGAGTAGAGGGGGCACGAGGAGCGAACGAAGTTGTTCCAACGGCGTGGCGCGATTCACGGAGGAGGTCGCGATGGCCCAATCCCTTCTACAACTTGAAAGCGAGCGTCGCTGCGACTATTCGAGCCAGGGGCTTAGGTAGGCGATGCACGCTTTTCTTGGTCTTGTCTTCTTTGTCTTGCTTTGATCTCTTTGGCGGGCGGCTTTCCTTGCTTTGCTTTTGTACGTCTACGGCACCGAGTCCGATCGAGGTCACCACCGAGGGACCGAGTCACGGGACGCGCACGAGATCAGAGATTACAGGGCAGAAGTCGATGATCTGCACAGTCGCGGAGGTATTGGGTCGATCTAGAAAGGGGGGATGGCACGAGCGCGATGCGGGCATACATGCGTGCTCGAGCGAGCGATTCGAGGTGGTTGGTGGTGCGTTGGTGATGTTGTGGAGGAGGAAAGAGGGGAGGGATCAGAGCTGCCTGTCGGCGTTTGGGGAGCGGGATGGTCAAACACTGCCCGCCTGTGAAAGGCGGTTTTCCTGGACCCACATATCCGCCACACTGCATTACATAACCCAACGCGACAAGAATTGAAGCCCTAGGAATGTTCCTCACTTGTGGATTTATAACCATGACAAAATAGAGTTCTGACATCCAAAGCCGGTTGCCCGGCTAGCTCAATCGGTAGAGCGTGAGACTCTTAAAGGAGATCACATCTCAAGGTTGTGGGTTCGACCCCCACGTCGGGCTCAATTCCTGACGTTTCCCATCTGGGATCCTGACGATTCATTTTTGCTACTTTTGTCCTTGAAATAAATAGCCACCGACCAATTGCTGCTCCTCTCGCAAACTTGGTCTTGGTATCTAGCCTGCTGTGGTTATTGTATTCATGGCCGGACACCCGGGCAGCGACAAAATCAATGGCCATCTGCCGGTAGACCGAAGCTCCGCCCCTGTCCGGGCATGTCACTCGCTCTTTTCCTCCGAGCAAGAACAAACTCGAACATGGGCCATTTCAAGTTGTCACCTCACCGACCACACTCCTGATCCAGCATCAACGTCGCTCGAAAAACCAGCCCGAGTCCTCATCTCGACGCCAATCATTCATCGAGCCCACTTTTCACGTCGCTTCAAACGACACGGGTTGTCAACACCATGAACGTTGACATTCCCGGGTACTTCTTCGGTGGGCACTGCTTTTTGAACCCTCGCCCCTCACATCACTAACGCTCCCCCAGACCCGGAGAAGAAGAGGTACTTCAAGATTGAAAAGTCAAATACCGCACCCTCAGCAGCCGCATGGTCCTCCCACAATGTGAAGCGCCGCAAGCATCATGATGCCGAAACAGAGGCCCAGGAGCGCCGCGCGAAGCTCACACAGCGACACATCAGGCGCTCCCGCGCTCTGCGCGACCCTATCCTCGCCGGCCTCCTGACCCGTGAAATGGGTCTTCGCGATCCCAGCCTCGATGGCGTCCGGTCCGCCGCCGACGTGCCCTCGGCCATCTATGCGGCGAAGCTGGGCAGCAGGGGCAGCGTCAGCTTCCGGGACAACCAAGTTCTCGGCCAGAGAGCCGCCAACCCCGAGTGCTTCGTGGTTGGGCCGTCACCGGGCTCGGCCGGCCGCATATTCTGTTGTATGCCTGAACTTTGTATCTTCCCCGTGCTTGTGTTCTGACTGACTCCGTCTCCAGCTAGCGATAGTCATGCTAACAGCCTGATCTTGACGCCGCCACGACATTACAAAGTGACCTCTGATGGCAGGTCGGTCCTTCTCTCTCCATCCCACACTGTTCACACTCTGACTTGCGCCATCGATAGCCTTCGCGACGCTCGAGACGCCGCTGGTTATACGAGAACAGAGACCGGAAATGTCTTGTCGGCCTACTTTGTCCCAGCTGCCTCCTCCATGAGCTACAGCGAAAAGCATGATGTGCTCCTCCTTAGTTCACACCTTACACCAACACAGCTATGGATGATCGGGCATAATACCCGCTCCGATGAGCTTGTTTCCCTGTCGAACGGACGCGATTGGCGGGTGCCCAGAGACCTGTCCATCAACCAAGTCACTGCCGCACCAATGTCGAGCAGTCTCTTTTCGACATTCATCGGGACCAACGCCGGCATTGTCTTTGTCGACGCGCGACGTCAAGTCCACTACCATCCTTCCATCACTACTTCAAGCGCAGACGCCGACGAGCAGAAACCACGCCGACTCGACGTACTTTCTCAGTCGTTCCACCCCTCGAACCAGTCCATCGTCTATGTCGGCCTCCGAAGCTCGCAAATCTACTGTCTCGATACCCGAATCCCTACCCGCGCCGTGACGCAGCTGCGTCACACCTCCAGCGTTGCCCAGCTCTCGACCCTTGAGTCCGACGAGAACCGCCTCATCGCCGCGGGGCCGCGGTCCGCCATGGCCATCTATGACATTCGATGCCTCCGGCGCCAGCCCAATCTTCACAAGAACCAGGGCACGACCCCGGTCCTCAACTTTCCAACATACACCAATGATGCACATATCCAGATTGGCTTCGCCGTCCATCAGGGCGGGCAGGTTGTTGCCGCTGCCGACTCTGACGGGGGTGTAGGCATCTACTCCCTACTCTCGGGCCGGCGTTTAGCTTCCCCCGCCATTGATGCCATCAAGTCTGATGGCATCATCAAGGCCTTGCGGTTCGAGACACTTGGCGAGGATCGCCATGCAAGTCTGTGGGTCGGTCTAGCTGGAGGCGTCGAGAAGTACTCTGTTCTTTGAGGAGGAAATGACGAGGCGCACTGTGCAGCATAAGGCACACTATGTTCTACTCTACTTGATGCCGACCAACAGAAACTGGTTGTTGCTACGAAGGCCATCTGACAGTAAATTCAAGCAAGGCCAACCCCTGAACCCACAGAAACGACAATGCTTGTCAAGGCCGAGCGCTTCGAAATGTGACACAGTCGTTCCTGTTGTTTGGGTTGCGTGAGGTAGCAACAGACTGGGCGACAACGGAGGGGTCTCCCTCCATCGCGGCTCCATCACCAGTCTAACTGATTGTTCAGACATGGAACTTTGAGCTTGAAGATGTGTAGGATAGTTCGAGGCCGCCGATCGACGGTCTCGTCGGGTCATGCCCTCCGGGACGGATTGGTTCCAGACGAGTCGATGTCGGCAAGAAGTGACTTGTCAGTCACGACCCCTCCATACCCACTCCCAAGCTAGAAATCGCTACAGACAGGATGATTATTGCCCAGAGCCAGCCTACAAACACGATTCCATGATCCACCCAGCTCTTACCACAGAAGAGCAAATAGCAGTACATACAGCAAGCAGGTTGTTTGCCTGGCAACGAAGAGGAACACAAACTCGAGGGCTTCCTGCTCACGACCCGGCATCAAATACGAGCATGCTCTCTTCCCTTTACGTTGATGGATTCTCATCTTCTCAGACGCCCCACGAAACGTCTTTCTGGCCGTGTTCTTCTATATAACAGAGCCTCTACCCGAGTAGCTCCACCATGTCTTCCGTGTCTTCGAGACGAACAACACTGGGTTTTCCAGCCTGCTGTTTCCTTTCTCTCTTCTGGTAGCTAAGATACAAAAGTGTCGCTATCTCCCGCCATCTTCCGAATGACCGGGCTGTTTCCCTGTTGTCCACGGTGCAAATGCGCTTGTTCGCCAGCGTCTCATCCTCTGAATCGTCGACCTTGTTACCCTTCTTTAGGTAAAGATTACTCTGGAGGTCGGAAAGCAAGCCAATATTGAAATCTCGGGCCCCTTGATACGCCTGCGGACGACAAGATGGATCAGGCCATCGCCCGAAGACGGCCTCGCTGGCTTCAAGCTCTGCAGGCACCACACGCAGCAAGCTTCTGAGTCGCGCCATGACGGACAAGCTGGTGCGACGGATGATGGAATATCCCGACCATGCAGGCGGACTCTGCGAAATCCGGCAGTTCATGATGTCACCGACCTCCCCGACATTCACCTCTTGGGACTGCCAAAGTACCTCATTAGCACCCGAACAGTTAAGTTCCTCATGCTGAGGAAGTTGCTGTCTCTCAGGCATGAGAAATATGCACCCTCAACATCAGGGCGGTAAGCCCAAGTGAGCGTCAATCCATCGGAGTCGTCAGCTGGATGTCGCTGGCACCAGAAGCACCCAAGATTGTGTCGCCAGCCTTGGTCATCTACACCCCAACCTACACGCACAAGAACTACCTTATAGACAGAAGATCAGCAACGACAAGAAGACTGTGGTTCCAGTCCCTGAGGTTGCCAAAGCTATAGAAAGACCAGCTGGAATCGCTATGACACAATGTCATTCAACCACATTGCCGTGCTTGCCACGTGTTGCAAGAGCAACAAATACTACATCATGAAATGGTTGAGACGACAGACTATACACACTCTCTCCCTTGTCCCTCCTTCCTTCTTCGAGCTTGGCTTCTGCCTTTCAGATCATTTCAATATCCAGATCGGACCCATTCTGCCAGCGTGCTCATTCTGAGTTTACTATCGAGCCCTTCCGTCGGAGCCTTCCATACAAGTGTTCTTCGCCGCTTATAAAAAGAGTCTTAGGCTCTAAAATAGTAAGTAATTCTCTCTTTATCTCACTTATGTATATTGTTGCAAAAGAAGCTCACCAATACACAGAAGTGGTGGCATCATCAAGAATACAGCCATCATCGTCAATCAGAAGATATTCAACAACAACTCGTTCCTCCGCCACCTAACCGCTGCGATTAGACGGAAACCAAGAAGATTTACCATTTGATTGTTACGATCACAACCAGCGTCGGGCGGGATCTCTTCGGATGACATCCCGCGGCACTCATTTCCACTGTTGTTGCAGATGTGTCCCCACGAATCTTGCAGACCACAAGTTGATCTGCTCAACGCACCAAACACCCGGGCCCTGCCCACTACGTCAACTTCCAATCTCCTGCCCGTGGTAAAGGGCAAAAGAGCTCATCGCATCTGCGCCAAAGACTTGGCGCCCCCAAGGGTACCTATCCTTGTTCCCGACCAAATCAACTTCGACAACACCCAGCCTCTGCAGAAAAAGAGGCTGGGTTTCTGTCGCGGCTACTCATGTGGACTCATGTCGATGTCCACCGACGATTTAAGCCGGGCCCACAGCAAGCACCCTTCACATTCCCCGTGCGGAGGATCGGCCACTGCACGTTTCAACTACCTACCCAGAGAGGATTTCGGCACACAAGGCGGCTACCCTGCTCAAGAGCAAGACCGCCGGCTCTCTGAACCTCGGAGCTTGGAGTGACAGCAGCGTCACCCAAGTCATGGAAACCTCCCGGCATTCCGGGACAAGATGGCTTCCGCGATGGCGTCCGAGATGCTCCCCGCTTCGAACACTCGAAATCCCTTGACAACATGCCATACGCGGCTGCATACATCCCTGCGACTCTGGAACGCCAGAGGGACTTGGTCGCCTAAGACAGCTCGGCATTGCACTTCGCGGTACACAGCACCACAGGTAGACACCCACGAATCATCATCTTCTCCCACGACGAATACAAAACACACCGAGGTGAACGTTCCGCCTATATTTTAACAACCAACCACACTCGGAGGCTGAGACTATTATTACCTCCCCCCTCTTTTCAGATTATACGTCCCATCTAGCCCCGGGAAGGTCTTTGCAAAAGCGTCCCCGAGGGTCCAGTTCTCGAGTCGACGCAGGTGGCGCTCGAAGACGGGGTTGATCATGACCTCGTTGCTGTCGGGGACGACGAGCAGCGTGTCCGTGTCCTCGTAGGGCCAGTTGAGGGACAGCGTGGCCGTGAAGGGGACGAAGAAGATGTCGAATAGATAGTCGCGCGAGGCGTGGTTGCGGACCAGGAACTCGCGCATGCGCGGGAAGGGGAGGTGGTCTATCCAGGCGGGGTGTTCGCTGGTGAACTGAGACGCGACAGGGGCAGCCCAGGAGGGCAGGCGGTCGAGGTTCTCTTGCGTGGGGGCGATCTGCCAGCGCATGACGAGGAACATGATGTACAGAACCGCGACACGCTCGGGCAGGCGGGATAGGTCGGGAAAGGTGGCAAGGATATCGGTGAAGACCTTTGATAGGGGGTGAGAGTAGCGGCTGTTTGCCGGGTTGAGCAGGGACGAGACGGAAGGGTAACGGGGGCCGATGAGCTCCTGCTGTGAGAGGCCATCGGCGGCGCGCTGGCGGCGCTCATAGAGAAAATCGAGAAGTAGGCTGTCTAGAGGGCAGGTCGGGGCCGAATTCTTGAGCTCCTTGCCGAAACCTGCGTACGGGGCGGCCGGGCCCGGTGCTGGAGGCGGGGGCCGAGACTGGGCTGGTGGACGTTCCCCAGGCCATTCCCCGCCAGGCCTCTGGGGGCCGCTGCCAGAGGATGGATCTGATAGATGGGTCTGCGTGGCGGTCCAGTCGTGCTTCAGAGGTACATGTTGATAGCTGGGCGAGTCTTGTGCGCCGTTGACGCCGTCCTGTATCTTTGGGTACTTGAGGGCCGGGTCAAGCAGGAAGTCAAGGCCCAGTCTCTCAGGGCCCATGTCGAGGCTGTGTCGCATCTCGCTTCGCTGTTGATTCAGCATCCTACGCTGCTGCTCAATGGGGCCACCTTGGGACCACGGCGACGGGTGGTCAGATGGCCCTGGAGACGCAGCGCTGCCGGGCGTGGAGACATTGGCAGCAGATGTCGGGGCGGGGTGATGGGGCACCCCAAAGTGCTGCGCCGGGGAGGCAAAGGAGGCTTCAGGTCCTGGTCGTCTCCGGTCAGCCTAGTGAAAGGGGAGGAAGAGGAGGGGAAGCCCTGTGATGGAAACTCACCTGGTGCGGGCGGGGACGAGACCAGGGGCTGCAACAAGGATATCACGCTGGCAAGCCGCCTCTTGATATCGGCATTCTCGGCCTCGACGGCTTCCTTGGCGCGCAGGGCAGCCTGTAGGTCCTGATAGGGCTGCTGGGACGTCAGGTCCTGGATTTTCCGTTCTAACGTCTCTATCTGATTCTTCGTGCGCTCCCGGATGGCGCGCTGGGCTTCTCGATCTGACGATGGCGGGTCAGCAGATGTCACCCGCGGAGATGTGGACGTGTCGCAAGAGACGGGTCCATATGGACGGCAAAAGAAAAGGGGGAATCACTCACCGTTGGCACGTTTCTTTGCCAGCTGCTCGGGCGTCAGGTTCGCCACGCCCCTGGCACCGGGACCGGTTCGGCGCTTCTTGGAGGAATCTGATCCGGGAAGGCCAGCATCGGTGCTGTTGGGACTCCCGGCTGCGGGGCTGGGCCCATCGACGGGGGGGCCGCGCTTGTTGTAGCTTGGCAGGTCAGCAGCAGAGACAGTGCGGTCCGAGGAGGCGGCTGCCTGGCCGGAACCAGACGGGCTGGGCTGGCTGCCCGCGTCGGCCGGCATCGAGGCAGGTCACCGACAGGGCGGGAGGGCGCATCCGAGGTCTACTGGCGAGCCGGGCAGCTGTCTCGACGGCAGAGGGGGGCAGGACGAGGCCTTGCTCCGGCGACCCTTCCGAAGGGGGTCTCCACCCCGGGACCGGCAAGAGAGGGGCGAACGGAGGGCCCCTGTGACGGAGCGGAAGGAACAGAGGGGTGAGGATCCGAATGCCGAAAGATGGACCCTGGCTGTGGATGACCCAGGGAGGGAAGGCGAGTCGGGGGGTCCCTCGTTGGGGTGGACAGCTGTATGCGCCACGGAGCGGGACTTTGTGACAGAAATGCCGAGTGGATATCGGGGGAGTTCGTCCAAGACAGCCCACGAACGGAAGGCACTCCGACGAAGTGTGTGTGTCGTTCGGATGTTGGTCGGCAGGCAGGCAGTCAACGACCAGATGGAGGGCCAGACGCCAGTTGGCCAGACACACGGGCGCGTGTCGGGGCGCGCTCCGAAAAAAAGAAGAGAGGTGCCGAGAACCGGCGGGGAGGGGAGGAGAGGGGCGGAGATGATTGACGGATGAATCAATCAATCAATCAATCGACCAGTCAGTCAATCAATCGATCGCCTGCAAGGATCTCGGCGGACAAAACAAGGACCCTGTAAGCTGTGCTGAGCTGAGCTGAGCTGTGCGCGTGTAGGCGCGTCCTGTGCTGTCGCTCGAGCACTTCGTGTCGTCTGTGGGACTCGGACGCCGAGAGATGGAAAGGATGGGGCTCCAGAGCGGGCCTGTCTGTGGTCGACTTCCTACGCGCGCGGACGTGTGTGTGGTGTGTGCGGCAGGGCAGAAAAAGAAGGCTGGCCAGCCGGGAAAGGAATTTCGTCGATTCCTGCAGGCTCAATGGAATGGAACGGAGGGGGCCACAGGTTCGAGAGAGTCTGGTCTGGTCGAAGACGGGGATTTATGACTCGAGGGGGGTTTGGCGCCGCCCGATGCGGCGAGTCATGATGGAGGGCCGCTCGGTCGACGCTAGCCCATGACTAAGCCTCGATGGGCAACGCCTTCGCCCGAAGCGCCGCCCTGTTCCTTCCTGCTTTCCGTCCAGCGTCTTTTGGCTTCGGCCGTATCGGAAAGTGCCTTGCATCTGATCCAACTCTCGATGAGTCGATGCGGGCATGTCAGGATCTAGCAGGCAAGGCAGGCTAGCATCGTCGGCTCTTGATGGACCCGGCCCTGGTGGCGCGCCGGCAGTTGGTGCACAGCCACGGTGGTGATCGGACAGCAGCCACATCACCAGCGCCACACATGTCCCCCTACCTTTCCCTCCTCAGTCCCGTCCAGTCCTAAACTGCTCTGGTGCAAGATGGAAGGGTATCATTCTCGTGAGCATCGTAAATCATTGCGTGTCCACGCCCGCCTACCCCTTCATCACCTCGACAAAAAGCTCCCGCATCCCCTTGAGCAGCACCACCAGCTCCCTCGTCTCGTTGACCCTGTCCAGCACGCGCTCGACCCGCTCCCGCTCCAGTTTCGGCCGGCAGTGCCTCACGTCGTAGTCCCTCCCCGCCGTGCTCAGCTCAAACCACGCCTCGCGCTCCCAGTCCTTCTCGTCGATGCACGTGTACACAAACTTGAGCCGGTCGTCCTGCCCCGCCCCCTCAATGCGCAGGCCCAGGTTCTGCTGCCAGAACTCGAGCTCCGGTACGTTGAATCGCGACTGCGCTTCCAGCTTACGCGCGTATGCCCGCTGCGCCTCCAGCCGTAGGTCGATCTCGCGCTGCGTCTCGGCCAGTTGCTTCTGCAGCGCGTCGCGCGCAGCCAGGTGCCGGTCGCGCTCGTCCGCCAGCTGGGCAACCGAAGCCTCCATCTCGCGCTTCTCCGCCGCCTCCTTCTCGACCGTCTGCTGGTGCGTGCTCGTCTTGAGGTGGAGAATCTCCATGTCCTTGCGCTTCATCCGCTGGTCCTCTGCGCGACATTGTGTCAGTAAGGTCACGAACCACGCGCAGCGAGGGAGTGCGGCGTCTTACCTTCCAGCTCGGCGATGCTCATGTGGAACTGGTTGCGCTCCTCCAGCACACGTTTGCGACCCTGCTCGATGAAGGCGTCGAACTTGACTGTGAACTTGTTCATTCGCTCACGCAGCTCCTCAAAGCCAAAGTTGATGCTGGGCAGCGTGTCGGCGATCGAAGGGCCGGCCATCGGCGGCTTCGACAGGCTCGACGACATGGAAGGCTCGAAAGCGGAGGCCATTGTATGTGGTTGCGCGTGTGCGATTGAAAATAGCTGTGATTCGGGTGCTGAACTTGTTGTTTCTTGGGGCGGGATGGTTGGGCGCGTTGCGGCAATGTTCGTCTCCGAGTCGCAATTGATGTCGGTTGATGTTTGGTTCGCGACCGTGTTGCTGGGTCAACATTGGTCCCTTGTGTACCGGGATGGATGACTAAGCCGCCACTAAACGCCGACGACACTGGTCGACTTGACAGCCCAAACACGCATCGCCTCTTCTGGAAGTAGACATTTTGAAAAGCATCATCCCTGATTTCCAGTTGGTTTTACTTTTCGACGAATTTGAGTGTTCTTCTGCTGCTGCAGCCGAGCAACCCAATTTTCTGGTCTGGTTCTTGAACTTCCTCGAAGTCCATGAAACCTACACTCCTTGAACGACATTGTCACCAACCACGCTTCCACCCGCATTGCTCCTCATCTCACCATCCGCATGACTCTCCGGCCTAGATGACGGTCCCGCCACGCTGTCCAGTGCACTCTGCCGAGAGACAACACTCCCAGCCTCCTCAGCATCTCTCGCCGGCTCGCTTCCTCCTCCCCGCTCACTTCCCCCGCCGACGACCGGCTCCTGCATCACCCTCATCGGCGGTATGGCCCCTCCCCATTCCACACCATCAACATCCACAAGAACATGAAGCTCCAATACGCCCATGCCAGCCGTGACTTCCAGCCGGTGGAGTCCATCCTTCTTCATGTCCGTAAGCCTCTCTCGGGAAACCTCACCCTTCACCTCCACCCTGGCAGGCTCAGCAGGCTCAGGATCCGGCCTTGCCACCACTTTTTTCTTCGGCGGTCTCGTAACCTCTGGCGCTGGGGCTTCGTGCACAATCTCCGCTTGAACATCTGTAACCCCCTGCACCAGAAGAGGAGGCCCCAGGATGGCATGTGGCTGGACCATTCCTTGGCCCATCCACGCTCCTCCGCCATACCAGTCGCCGACGTAGTTTCTTCCATGATGATACACTGCCGAAGCGGGGGCGCTTGTAGGAATGACGCTCGGTACGCCGCCGGGGAAGTATTGGCCGACATAGTTCTGCCCGTTGACGTACGAGGCTCCCAGCCAGCCAGGGCCCGTCGGCTGAGGCTGCACCATGAGCTGCTGTACGGTGTAGGGTGCGCCATAAGGCACGCGCAGGTTGACGGGTGTGCGGCGGGTGACGATTTGTCTCGTAGGGGCCGGTTGCTCTTCCTCTTCCTCCGCCTCAGGTTGTGGCTGCGGTCGGCCCCCGACGATGCCGACTTCGCCTTGCGCTCCAGTCCAGACCAGAGTGACGATGTTTTCCGGGATCGGGGCGTTGACGCCGACGTGTGAGGCTGCGGCGCGGATCGCGTCGACGAGATTGGCGCGAGTGGGCGCTTCGAGGATGATGTCTGCTTGGCGCAGCCATAGAGGTTTGGAAGGGTGAAATGGCCCGGCGGTGCCGAAGTAATAGACGGAGATGTCCATGATGCCTTTTTTGATGTCGCGAATTTCTCCTCCTGTTGACGAGTGAGAGGATGACGACTACTTTTTTCCGGGCGTTCGTTGTTTCGGTGTTGATGGGTTTGCAGCGTTGTTTGCTCGCGAAGTAAGGAGAAGCCTTGACGCGTAAGGGCTCAGCACCGCAACTATTTATTGACCTCGGGGCAACTACAGCACGCTCACTTCTCCGAGTCCTGCCTTGTTCTCTTGCCATGCCGAACTCAGCGGTGAGTCGGCCACCCACAAACGTGAAATGGCAACAACTCTTTTCCACTACCCCTGACTCAACTACTAGGTCATTCTACAGCGTCTTCCCCAGACCGCAACATCACCAACTGGATACCGAAGCAATCAGGTAGCATTGAACTAGATTGGGTATGCACACGCCCCCCGCAGAAAATGGATAAACACTGAGCATAACCGCGCCGATGAAGACCCATTTCCCGTCTCTCCCATCTCCAGAACAAACAGAAAAACATCCGACGGGAACTGCAGCCGCCGCAGAAACAAGTCTCTTCTTTTTGTAGCAAAGAAACAAAATCAGCCGCCCCTCTTCGCCTCTCTCCGAGTCTTCTTCTCACTCGCTTCTGCGGATGAACAAAGTACCCAACGACCGCGCAGTGATGATCCTCCGATGATCCGTGTGTCTCGGCATGGAGGACCATGTCAGAGGATCGAACGGCAGGAAGTGAAGGATATGGAGCACGGCAACTCTCCCAGCGCGTGGTATCGTACAATAGTAACAAAATATGGGGGTCGATCGCCATGATTAGACCTCTCCCCTTCGGCGGTCCTTCCCAATCCATCTAACATACGGAGCAAAGCCTGCGACGTACCACGGGAATCCCCATGGGAAGGGGTCGAGGGTGTTGGTAGGAGGAGATCGACGGATGCGTTTGACAACATGTCGTCTGTCTGTGACGACTTGGTCAATGGTGGCGAAGAGACAGCCAGTCGATGATGCGTGTAGAGAGACAGGAATCAAGAATAGAACGACCGTGAGCTGTTCATCCTTTCATGCCTGTCGAGGGAACCCAACCAGAGAACCCGTGGGATATCAAAGCCAGAAACGACACCGAGACGCCGGCATGCTACTCAAATGATGACATGAAATGCATAGTCGGACGGGGCGGCCTCGTCCTCGGCCTTAGTCCAGTCCGATCATGACGCGGGCGGGTTGCCCTTGACACGCTTGGGCATCCTCGGTGTCGGGGGCTTGCCCTTATTGCCGTTGACCTGGCCGGCCGGCCCGGCACCCGGTGTCGGCGCCGAAGAGCCGTCGTCCTCAAGCTTGACGCCCGACGGCCGCCTCCGCTTGTTAGACTGCGGTGATGTGTTGGCGCTCGGCCCGCTCGAGCTGGTGCCCGGCTGGCTGGGCTGCATCTGCATGCCGGGTGCCTGCATCTGTCCGGGCGCCGGGCTGCCCATGACGTGCGGCGAGCCAGGAAGCTGCATGTGATGCTGTGCCGGGCTGGCGCTCATCTGCTGCATGTGACCCATTTGCTGCATCTGTTGCATTTGTTGCATTTGCATTTGCTGCATTTGTTGCATTTGCATTTGCTGCATTTGTTGCATCTGGTGCATCTGCTGCATTTGCTGCATCTGTTGCATGTTGCCCATCTGGGCCGCCTGCTGCATCTGGGGGTTGGGGCCGCCGGGACCGCCGGGACCGCCGGGGAAGTTGTTGAACCCGGGCGTCCGCTGACCCTGCTGCATGGGCTGGCCGTTCGGTCCCTGGGGCTGCTGACCGATCTGCATGACGTATTGCTCCAGGGCCGCGTAGGGTCCCAGGCCGGGGTGGTTGTGGCAGAAGCCGATGAGCGGGTTCATCTGGCCCAGGATCTCGGCAATCTGATTGTTGGGTCAGTAAAGTGTGTATGCATCGCGCTGGTAGGTGACTCTCTCACCTCGAGGAACTGGAAGACGGGCTCGGTGATGCCCATGCTCTTCTTCACAAACGAGTCGGGGAGGTCCACCAGAGCGTCGGGGGGAGCGTTCTGGGGCGACTTCATCTGCTTGGTCTTGCCCTTCTTGCTCATCTCGGGGGAACCCTTGGCGTCAGGGCTGTTGACCTTGTGCCAGTCCTTGATCCAGGTATGCGCAGGCTTGGCCGCCTCGATGGCGGCCTTGCGAGGAATGTACTCCTCGTGGCCGCTGGTGACAAACTCGAACAGTTCAATCTTCTGCTCGCTGTCAAAGTGCGCCCTAACCGTGCCCGTGGCGACCAGCTGTCATCTTGTTAGCTCAAATCTGTCGAGATCGCTGCTGCGTCAGAAACTTACGTGGGAGCCGCTGTCGAACCAGTAGACAAGGCTCGACTTTGTGTTCTCTATCCAGTGACCCTCGCCGGGGAGGGGGCGATCTGTTGTGCCCTTCTCCATGATGAGCTGCATGTTCTTGACACCGCTATCGAAGTGCGTGTGGAAGTATCTTGGCAGCGCGGGGTACGTGATCTCGTATTGCTTGTCGGCCTGGTCCTCGACGTCGACAATGTGCACCGAGTGCCGGAAGACGCCCTTGGGCGAGAAGAATTGCTGAACGAAGCTGTTCCAGTACGAGAGATCGTCCTTGGTCTTGGCGCCCTGTGATCACGATAATTAGCGAAAGGGTTTCACGAGGTAGGTGGTCAGATGTGCAAGGGCCGTCTACGTACTGGGTATCCGCTGAGGTGCTCGCTGAATTGCATGAGCTTCAGCAGACAGTGACCCTTCATGCCCTCTCTCCGCTGCTGTGCCTGCTGCTGGGCTTGCTGCGCGGCCATGGCCTGCATGCTCGAGGCCAGTGCTTGGTGCTGGGCCTGCGACATCTGCTGAGCCTGGGTCGGCTGCCCCTGCTGCGGATGCGGCTGACCGGGCTGCTGAGGGCCTTGGGCCTGGTTCGGGCCTTGCGGAGGGGGAGGCTGCTGGCTGGCCTGGGGTCCAGGCGTCTGAGACGGCGTCGGGTGGCCTGCGGACTGGGGATTCGCAGGCTGGGCAGACTGGGGCTGTGGTGTCTGTTGAGGCTGCGGCCCGCCAGGCTGACCCTGGGGCTGCGGCTGGCCCGGTTGGCCCTGAGCCTGCTGGGCCTGTTGTTGCTGCGCCGCCTGCTGTGCTTGTTGTTGCTGAGCCTGCTGTTGCTGGGCTTGTTGCTGCTGAGCCTGCTGCTGCTGGGCCTGTTGAGCCTGCTGTGCTTGCTGGGCCTGCTGCTGCTGAGCCTGCTGTTGTTGTTGGGCCGCCTGCTGTTGCTGAGCCTGCATGGCCAACTGAGCCTGCTGGAGGTTCTGCATCTGCTGCGGGTTCATCTGCATCTGTTGGCCCCCTTGCTGCATCTGCTGGCTCTGCTGAGCGGCGACCTGCTGCTGTTGCAAAGCGATCTGGTGTGCCAGCAAGGCCTGTGCTTGGGGGTGATTATGCTGATTGATCGAGGAGACGTCAGTATGTCATCGTCGCGATGCGCGCCCGGGGCAAAGTGGGGGGGGGGGTTGATCTTACAGGTATTCTGTTCTGCCTCATGACCTGCATTTGGGCCTGGTTCATCGGCACGCCCATGGGCATGCCGTTGACACCGGCCTGCATGTTGGCCTGGAAGGCCTGCTGTGCCATGATGTGCTGGCGGGCGTTTTGTTGTTGGATAAATCTTTGCTGCTGAAGCATCGGGTTGCTGGCAACTGGCAACGGGGACACGTCAGTCAGCAGGGGGGACTTGGAGGGGGGATTTGGGAAGGAAGAAAAAGGCTGCGTATGCAAGGCCGGGATGGACTGATTGATGGAGGGGAAGGAGGAGGGGTGGGTGTGGACGGCACGGGATAGGTACGGGATAGGATAGGTACGTACAGTTGCCGAATTGACCCTGTTGGAACATCTGGTTCTGTGCAGGGTTCAGGTGCTGGAGGGCGTGGGCGTTGGGACCGCCTGCGCCGGGCGGCATGCCTCCCATGAGGGCGGCAGGATTGACCTGGCCACCGGGACCCGATGCGGCCATGTGCATCTGCTGAGGCATGCCGCCTCCGGGCGCGCCCTGCTGTCCTTGGTGTTGAGGCATCCCGGGGGCCATGGGGTGGCCTGGGACGCCTGGGTGATGTTGCATACCTGCGGGATGTCCCGCGAATGTCGGTCCCATGCTCGTCATCATGTCTCTTCTCCTTCTTAGCCGATCATCCACAGAGCGTGGATATCGACGACTCCCTCCAGAAAACTATCGCATGCGCTGCGCCAATGTGCGGCGGGATCGAGACGACGCCTGTGGGTTGTGCTGTAGCGGATGGCGGGTGGGGGGGGTGCGGCCTGCGGAAGGAACACCGATGATCGACGGGGTATCTCAGGTAGGCGACAGGGACCTTGAAGGCGCGTCGACGGCTCAAAAGCGCTCGGTATGGGTGATGGCGAAGGGGTCGGGTGTAATGGCGTTCGGTGTCGGTCCACGGGGCATCGATTGAGGGTAGGGTCGGCTCGGCTCTGACGAATGAAGGAGGAAGCAGATTGGCACTGTTGGTGCGTTGCGTCGCGAGAACCAAGGTGCGAGGGCGCGGATGCGCGACGGGAGGATGATGCGGGCGATTGAAAGCCGGGCAGGACGCCAAGACGTGTTGTGTCCGGGCGATCAGGGGAACGCGGATATCGCGAGTGTCGCAAATGGCTCGTGATGTGGGTGGTCGGGCGATGGACGGCGAGCGAGACGGAGGCGTGTCCGGTCGGCGTCCAGCGTTCGGGGGATGGGGGGGGGGGAGAGAGGGAAGCAGAAAGGAGGGCGGAACGAAGGTTGTTTGGCGACGAGCGGCAGTGGACGAAGGAGGGAAGAGATGCGCGGAGAAAAAGAGAGGAATCCGGCGATAAGATGGAACTGTCGAGTGGCGGTTTGCGTGTGTCTCGAATCGTGCAGTCAGGTCTGGTCAGGCCGAGTCGTGCGTGCTCTCCCGGTCTCCGTTGGCGGATGGCGGATGGCGGATGGATCGTGGTCAGTGTCGTGTCGTGGTCGTGTCGTGGCTGTCCTGCCGTCGACTCAAGTTCGGGGGGACCCAGTCGCTGGATGCGGTGGAGAGCCCGCCTGGTGCAGCAGTGGGACGTGGACGGGACGGGACAGGTGGTACTGTGGGTGATGTGCCTCCGCGCGCGCAACCTGTCTCTTCTGCCGTGCGAGTGTCTTTCCGGCCCCGGCGCTTCTGACGATGGGGGCGAGGGGAGGGGAGGGGACAGGGCGGGTGATGATGGAGGCGCAAAGAGGCGAGAGAGGATTTTGGGGGTGCCGGGTGTCGTGGTCGCAGGCGAGCGAACAGACGGGGGGAACTGGGCGAGGGAAACCTGAACGGGGGTTGGCCCAAAGGTGAGGTGAGGTGAGGGAAGGGGCGGGCGCGGCGCGGCGAGGGAAATGGCAGGGAACGAAGCCCCCCGGTTTCCAGTGAACGTGCGCTGCTTCTGCTTCTGCTTCTGCTGCTGCGACGTGCGCGACTTGCAGCCGGCGCGCGTTCGAACCTCGTTGTCCCGGGGCGGATGTGGGTTTTTGGTTTTCCGGACAGCAGAGGGACGTGCTCTGTGGTGAATCTGGGCGTCGATGTTGAGGTGGACAACTTGAAGCTGACGATGTCCTCACCACAGATACAGGTTTAATCGGACAGAGGGGCGGGCAGGCAGATGCAGGTGCAGACGGGCAAAAGACCTGGGGGAAAACAGGGCGTCGAGTGCGGTCACGGTGGCAGGACCAGCAGACTGGACTGGAGGCTCGGGCAGTGGAGGAATGGCGAACCAAGTGCCCCGAAAAGCCGATATAACAGCCCAGTGGCGGTGTTTCTTTTCTTCGCCTCTTCTTTACCAATCAATCTATTTCTTTCGTTTCCCCTGACCAAGCTTGAATAACGCAGGTACTCATGCACTTATGAGTTATGTTCCAGTATGAACGCAAATGTAAGGCGGGAGCACAGGGCTGGAGCGGCGATCAGTGAGGCGTCGCCAGGTACGAGTACCCAGAGAAAATGGGCAGAGTGCCAGTGCCCAGTGGCAGTGGGAAAGGGATTTCTGCCCTCTGAGCTGGGGAGCCCGCCGACCCGGACAGGCAAAGCCAACGTGAGTAGTGGAGGGGCCCTTGCACCTTGGACTGCCGGATCGGTGGCTGGGATTGGCCCGGCCGCACTAGCGAGGCTTCTGACACCTCCGCTATGCGTCTAGGCCCTGGGAGACCATGCGTCTATCGGGTTCTGTCCTGTCCCTGGCTGCTAAGTGGCGGGATTCGCGATGCTAGCCCGGGGCGGGCCCGCCCACGTGCAGAAGAGATGCCGCCCTTCGCCGCTCATCACTGGCTGCATCGGCTCCGGGAGACCCGGTATTGGCATGCTGCAGAACCCAAAATCAGAACCTCCCCTACGTGCGTATCGGGACCCCCGAAGAGCGACTTCACTCTGGGTTTTTGCTTCCGGAAATTGCTTCAGAAGTGCGTTTGACAGTTCGGGTTATGCCTGATGGCTCCCTCGCACCAGAGAATGTTGAGGCGTTCAAATCAAGAGCAAGAAGTGACTCGCAACTTCAGCCACGCATTTGGTCACCTCGAGTTGCCTGCATCTTTCTACCAAACTCAACAGTGCAGTGTTTGCAGCAACAAATCCTCGAAGATGCTGCCAAGGGCTCTAGAACAAATGGAAGCCCGGCCAGGGCCGTCTCGCCGGCATCCGAGTCGCTCCTTTTCTGGGGCCCTCGCTGGAATGAGCAAGCGGCCGCTCCTGGAAAAGTCCCGGTCTCCGCCGCTGCACTTTCCAATCTCACGTGATCGCAATCCACTACCACAGTGCGATCACCTGCAGAAATTTCCAGAGGCACTGTCCGCCGCTACTATTTTTTCTCGACCAGAGCCTCAAACCAAAACTTTCTTCTCCTGCTCCCATCACTCATCCAGCCTTGCAGCAACAACCGCCCGCCGCATTCTCTCCAGGACTCTCATCCGTCTCGCGAAGCCGCAGCAGCTTTCCCGCCGCGACCGACGCTCGCATTTATTCAGTGCCTGCTGCTAGGTCGACGACGGCGCAAATGCGCTACTTCGCAGACGAGACGAGAGCTTCCCCGGCGAGTCGTGCGCGCGGGCAACAGGCCTCTTGGTATGCATCTCCTCCCCTTCCTCCCGCCGCCGCTCCCTGCCCTCTCCCATCATCGAATGATGACACGTTTTGAAACATTGTCTTCTTTTCCCGACTGAATCGGCCATGAAGCACAGTCGATCCGGACTCTCCAAAGGAGTCTGTTACTTGCCAGTATATCTTGTCTGACACATCACCTCGAGCACCTCGGGGCGGCACTGCATCTCTGGTCTGGACCGTTTGCTAACTATGCCAAAGACCAGGAAAACTTTGCTACTCAATCGCGTCTCGACTAACCACGAACAACGCCCAGCTTCCATCTCCCAGGTTAGTACCCTCCAACCAAACCCATACCCTTGCACACACCCTTCCGCGTGATGAAATTTCCATCGATACACTCGCAGTTTCCTCCGATTCACAACGAGCCTAAGTCGTGAAAAATGAGGTCCAACCTTCCTTGGATGCCTGACGGATCACACCTACCACACTTTTCTGAAATCCTGGGCTGGAATCTTCGCTAACCAGTTTTCAAAGACTAGGAACTTTTCGGTCGATGTTCGTCGATACAGGGACTACTTCTCTTGTTAGCATGGATTACGGTCATGGCGGTTGTGAGCTTCGGTCCGCTGTTATCTGCATTCGTTGGGGATGGCATCTTCAAGCAAAGCAACGGGCCGATGCTCATGAATACCAAGGGCTTGAATCTTGTTGTCAATACATATCCACAAATACCATGACTTTACCCAACTTCATCTGATTCTTTTAGAGCGATGTGAACCAACATGTGACTCTTCCTAGTGATTACGAATCGAGTCATTGAGTACGTCCTGGTGTAGCAAACAATCCTTGATGCATCGACGTCAAGGTAATTGAAGACCACTACGAAGCATGCTTGTTTCAAGAAAAAACACCCTTGTTTTGTTGAACCTGAAGCTAAACCAAGCCTCCTCAAACGCCATCCCCTTACCCAACGCCATTGTGCCCGCTATGATTCCCAAGATAGACAACCCAACATCCTCCAATGACCCGATCATGACACCCTCAGACCCTCGACCTGCTCCCTCCTGACCCTCCCACCGACCATGCCACGCCTGTTCCTGCCCGTGCGGCCGCGGCCCAACCAGTTGAGCTTGAGCAGCCGACACAACTCCTCCATCTTCCTGTTGCCGTCGTCACCACTGCCGTCGCCGACGCCGACACCCGCCAGGATGCTCATGCACTGCAACATCCGCCCGACCATCTCAGTCACCTGCTTCGAGTCCTCGACGTTCTGCTCGCGCACGCTGCCCAGCACCTGTTGCTGCTGCTGCTGGGCCGACGGCGTGAACGGCCGCAGGCCCTCGCTGCCGCCCGACGCATAACTGACGTTGCTGATGGCCCTACTGCGGCTGGCCCCGCCGCCGCCGTTGCTGCTCCCTGCGGCGCTGGCTGCTTCGCCTAGGAGTGTGGTCGAGGTGGAGCCGTAGCTGGCGACTGAGGGATCGAGACTCATGGCGGTGCCGGGACGGACCATGGCGTCGGACGGACTGCTGGATAGGGCCGAGACCGTGTCGGGCAGTGGCGAGGCGAGTGCCATGCTGGCGAAGCTTGATGGCAGGAACTCAAGAGAGAGGCGTGAGAAGATGGCGCGCAGGCTGTCGTAGCGAGGGAGGATGACAACGTCGCGGTATGCGGCGAGGACGATGCGGCGGACGTCGAGGACAGACGAGGCGGGGCTGACGTCGCCAGGGGAGCTGGTGGCGGCCACTCCGCCCCAGAAGTCGCGGGCCTGGTCGACGTTCATGAGTGAGCCGCATCCAGAAAACTCGAGGTCGAGCGGGAGGAAGACGGCCTGGACGAAGGGCAGGATGGAGGTGTAGGTGACGAGCCACATCTCGACGAGGGCAGGAATGACCTTGTCCTCCTGCGTGCGGCGAAGGGTGTGGTCGAGCGAGGAGAATCCGGTAGTAAGGAGATCGCGCAGGTCCTCGATGATGATGTTGGGCGAACGCCGCTGGATGCAGTACTGGATATGCAAGGTGACGAGCCTGTTGAAGTCCTCGACGGGCTGGCGCAGGTCCTCGCCCTCGAAGACGACGAGCATCTTGGCGCGGAGGTAGGGCCAGGCATCGTCCAACGAGATGTTGCCGACACCGCCGTACCGCGTCGAAGGGTCCATGGCTGAGGGGTCGGCCAGCAGGTAGGAGGACGAGGCGTTGTTGTGGTAGTGGCTGCTGGAGGGCAGGCTGGAGGGGCCGGGCCACTCCGAGTTGAGGGTGTAGGTGGACTCGCTGTCGAGGCGGCTGTCGGAGCGCTCGCCGGCCTTTTTGTCCTTGCGCACCTTGTTGAAGGAGGACGAGGTGGGGACGGGGCTGGCGGGCACGTTGAAACTGTAAAGGCTGGAGGGGGCGCTCGGATCCGTGGGTTTCGAGTTGCTAGCGGCCGAGGAGAGGGGCAGGTGATACTCGTCCTTGAGTTTCTGCTTCTGGCGGGCAAGAAAGTTGTGCTTCTTTTCCTTCTCCTTGACTTCCTTCTCGACCCCGGCTGGGTCGGCGGGGCGGATGGTGGCCGACGACGAGTTTGTGAGGCTGTACATGGACGGTGACGAGCCAGGGTCTACGAGGCTGCTGGTACTGAAGTTGCCGCGCTGGAGCGATGCCAGGGCCGAGCCAATCTTGCTAGGACTGGGCAACGGCTTCTCCTTTGCTTCGCCCTTGACACCAATCTTTCCGGGACGGGAGAAGAGCTTGTGCTTGGATTTCTCCTTCTCGGGTTTCGCGGGGCGGAGGTCGGGCACGGGCTGGGGCAGCTGGTGGACGGGGCTCGGAGGGTGTTGATGCGGTGCCGGCGGCGGCGGTAGAGCGGGTGACGTCGGACCGGATCTGGGGTAGGCGGCGTTGGCAGCCGAGGCTGCGGCGGCCGAGTGGTTGCCGAGGAGGCCGTTGTGATAGCCTTGGTGGCCGAAGCCGTTTTCGCGCGGGGCGCTGGCCTCTGTGAGGCTCAGGGCGGGCGGGCTCAGGGGACCCTTGTGGCTATTGTTGTTCGCGCCGCTGCCCCTCCTGGAACCTGCGTCAGACGCGGCATCAGACGAGGGTGGGATGGTCTGGGATCGCAGTCTGCTATTCGAACTGTTGCCATGCTGGAAGGCGGCCTGGGCGGCGATCTGGCTCGCAGAGAGGGCAGGGCTAGGGGCCGATGGAGCAGGCTGTGACATGCCGACGTGCGAAAGATTGGAGGTGCTTGTAGACGGCAGCGTCGGTTCGAAGAGGCCCTGGGTGCTGTGCTTCCTGTGATGGCCTCTGGTCAGGGGGCTGGCGGTCCTGACGGCGGAGACGGTGGGGATGTCGGTGCGGACGACGGGGCGCTGAGCCGAGGGGCGCGAGAAGTTTTGCAGGTTCGAGGAGCTCAGGTTCGGCGAGGTGCCGTACTGCTGCTGCTGTTGGGTATAGATGGAAGAGGTGGGTGGTGCGGGGGCGCTCGGAGCGTGAGTGCGGTGCTTGGTGACGTTCAGGGACAGGCCTCCGTCGTCGTCTTCCGAGTCGAGGCGCGGCGGTGGGCGAGGTCGCGGCGGCGGTGCCATGGAGGACAGGTTGGTGGCGGACAAGCCGGGCAGCGGACTGAAGCTGCCAGGTGCCCGGGGCGAGGGACGTGCTGGTTGCATTGTCGTCGTGGATGCGTTATGCGTAGGGGTCTGTTACATCTTGTGCCGGGATCATCGGCGCCAGCGCATGAGAGACAGGACAGGACAGGATAGGATAGGACGGGACGACGGTGTGTGCGTTGTGCGCGGGCGCTGTTCGTCGCGTGTTTTCGGCGGGCGGGAGGTGCGGGATTGACGGGGATGTCGAGCGGCGTCGGTTGTCGTGGTGTTGTGAGAGGTCAAAGACCCGGTAATCAGGAGGAGCTGAGGGAACAAGGTCAATTACAGTAATTGCCTGGGCTGGTGATGAGGCGGGCAGGGCAGGTACAACCCCTGCTGACGCCAGCCCGCCGACGTAATTACTCCTGGTCTTCCAGGGCCGGCGCACACCTCTCAGCGCCAGTGAAGCGCCGCAAACAGACCAACGCGATTGAACCGACTTACCTAAGGCAGGTACCCCGCGGATCGGCCCCACCACAATTGGAATGCGCCTGCCATCGGACGGGACTTGGTGCGGGCAAGACATTTTTACCCCTCCATCACCACCACCCATACCATCACCTCCCACATCTCCAGCATACCACAGCGCCTTCCTCTCCCAATGAACAAGATGGCCTCCAAATCTACCCAGAACATTCTCCGCGCGACCTACTCCGCCCCGGACGCTGAACCCTTCACCTACGAGCTCCCAGTCCCGGCCCCGGCCTCGGCCTCGCCCGCAGACAAGGTAGCATCCCTCGCCCGTCTCCGTGCTACCATCACCCAGGTCCAGGCCGACATCAACCGCCAGCTCACTGCCAACATGGAAGCCGACAAGTCCCGTGACGCCGCCAGCTCCGGAAAGCCCGTCGTCGACGACGAGAAGGAGGAGGAGAACTACGGCGAGGAGGTCGTGGCCGAGGATGACTGAGCAGTCCTCGCCATACGAACGACCCATCAAGCACACCACATACCCCCGGAAAGTGGACAGAAACGAAGAGAAAGAAGCAGGGGTATTGCTCATGCTTCTACTACCTCCACCGTCCAAATGCAAATGCCTCTCTCCGTCTCGCCCTGAGCAGAGAAATGGAGTAAAGAACAGGATATTATACGACGCCACCCACCCTACGATCGCACCCGTCCCCAGCTACCCGCACGCGCGGCCTCGCCTTTCTGCCCAGCCCGCCCCAGGCAGCCATAGTGCACGACCGAGTTGTCCGGCAGCACCGACACGACGCTGCCTCCGAGCCGCTTGTGGCATGCGCCGCACAGCCGCTCTTCCGTCACCGCCACACGACGGTTGCGCCCACCCTGCCCGCCCGGCACCCCGTCGCCCAGCAGCAGAAGAGCCTGGCTCGAGATGTATTCGGTCGCCCTCAGCCCCGCCACCACGCGCGACTCGTTGATGACGCTGTTAGCCGACCGGATGCGCCCGCGGAAGTACGACTCCAGCTCGCGCACCGGCAGCGTGTCGGGGATCAGCGAGATGGTTGAGTCGGCCGGCAGCCGTGACCCGTGCTTGGAGAGGAGGTCCAACGCCGGCCCCAGCGCCTTGGTGTGCGGTGGAGGCGGCGTCAGGTACAGTGACAGCAAGGTGTGGTAGATAGACGGCCGCTCGTCGTCAGCCTCCTCCGTTGACGTTGACGTTTGCCGTCTGTGGCCCGGCGAGGGCGCCCTAACGTCCTCGGCGCGGTGTGTACGGTTGCAGTATCTGAAAGGGTCAGCTATTGCCCAGGGTCAAGAAATAAAGGGGTACTGACTCTTCCGCCTTGGCATAATCCTTCATCTTGTAGACATAAATCTCCAGGGCCTGCTTGTGAGATCCCATGTTGCTGAAGACCACAGCCTGTGCTTCGTAAAAGGCGGCATCTACGTCGAAAAGTCAGCATCTTCTTCATTCAGATCCTTGTCCCAATGCAAACTTACTCTCCCGCGGAATCAGCCCGTGCGCCCTGCCCAGGCTGTACTGCCTGCTCGTCTTGAGGAACGCCACGAACCGCTCCATCTCGCTATCCCACGCCTCATCTTGGGGCTTGTCGCGCAGGTGTTTGATGTACAGCTCGACGAGGCGGTTGTGGAACTCGGGCGTCGAGTCGTCCAGCTCGCCAATGATGTGCTCCAGGTACTTGACCTCAAGATCCGAGTCGATACCGGCGAGGAACTTGGCCACGCGATCGCGCGGCAGCGTCTCAGCGTTCTCCGTGTCGGCTGTGAAGATCTCCATGGCCGCCGCCGGGTCGGCCCGCAGCGCCCACTCCGAGTGCATCATGATGAGGTCGATCTCGGACGGCGGAAGGCTCTGCAGGTAGGCGATGGTGCGCTGGGGGCCGTGCAGCGCCGGCGCGGCCTCATCGGGCGCGTCTGCCGTGCCGAAGCGCCGGAGGAGCTCCAGCGCCTGCGAGTGCAGCTTCTTGCCGTAGAAGAAGTCGACGAGCTGCATGAACTGGCTGTGCTCGAGCAGCTTCTCGTTGACCACGTCCGGGTCGCAGAAGTTGGGGATGCGGAAGAGCGAGCGCGCCAGCGTCGGACGCCAGAACATGTACGCCTTGAAGAGCGCCGTGTCCACGAGCCGACACACACGCAGCGCTTCTCCCTCGAGCTGCGCGTCCGATTCGTCGGGCGTCGTTGACATGAGGTTTCTGAGAATGTCCTCGGCCGACCCGTTGGTATCGGTTCGCTTCAGCCGTGCCGTCTCTGGGTCGATGACCCTTTGCAGCCGCGTTCTCGTGCCCACAAGGTATCCCGTGAGCGCGTGTACAGCCTCTGTCAGCTCCTTGCCCTCAAGGGGCCCGTCTTCAGCCGGCTTTGCCTCTGGGCTCGGGGTCGTCTCTTCGGCGCCCGTCTCTTGCTTCCTAGCCGAAGAGATGGACGCTGTGTCCGACTGTGCGGTGCCGCCCCTAAGCGTGCCTCGCCACAGACTGGCGAATCGACCGCCTCCCTTGGCGGGCGCCGCCTCGGCCGCAGACTCAGTACCTGGTGACGGGTGGTCACCATTGTTGCCTTCCGCCTCATCGTGCTCCTCCATATCAGGCGTTTCTGGTGCTGCCGTCTCAGGCTCGGCATCCTCCACTGGCTTTTCCAGCCATCCCGAGAGCTCACCGGCAATGGATGGTGGGTACAGTTTCAGCACCCTCTCAGGAGGCGCGTGCACCTCTTCCTCATTGAACAAGTCCATCGATTCGATGAAGCTTTTCTGCTTGAACAGCATCTCAGCCTTGAGCATCTTGACCTGGCGCAGTGTGTCTGCCTTGTCCTTGAGGAGCGCGCCCTCAAGCATGTTGAGGATACTAATGGCTTCATCGTAGCGCTTCGACTCAACCAGCTCCTCGATCTGCGAATCGTAATCGGTTGCGCCCATCTTCCACACCACCCTCTCGCTGGAGATGTGGAAGCCTTTGCCAGCATGCGCGAGGCTGACATTTGGCGGCGAAAAGTGCAGCTGAGCGGCGCCGGGGAGTGAGATGGTCTGCAGCAGCGACAAGGTATCGGGGTTCCTCACTTCCAACGACCCCTTGGCGGGGGCCTGGAGAGCGACAATGTATGGGTACGAATAGCCGATGGACTCTGGCGCCGATTGCCATGGGATCTGCCTCTTCTCGACGGGCTTGCCCTCGTCAGTTACGAAGAGGGTGTTGATATCCTTTGCCAGCACCATCTCGCCCTCGGCCAGCTTGGCCGCCAGTGGCTTCGGGATGTAACCGCCGAGTCCCATGTAACCCATGCCGGCGCTGCTGACGGCGCCGAATCGGCTTGCCTGACCGCCCGACGCGCTCGTACCGGGACTGATGATGTCCTCGACCTCGCTGGTGAGCACGTTGATGGTAACGTAGCCAGCATTCATGCCGCAGACGATCCTCGTGGCGCTGGCCCACGTAACAGAGCGTATCGACTCTGCAAGCGTCACCTCGACGACCTCGTCGCAAAGCTCGCTCTCGTTCCATGTCCACAACAGCAGGCGGCGGCGCACAGCGACGGCCAGCCTGCTGGTGATCTCGGGGATGCCCGTGGACGGGTCTTTGACAATATTGGAGGTGACGGCGAAGCAGGACGCGTTCTTGGTCCGGGTCAGGGTCTCGATATGTTCGTAGGTATGGCGGTCGTGCAGAGAGACGTGATAGTTTGACAGCGACACGATGACATTGGCCTCTTTGATTATGGCGAGCTGTTCAATGGCGCGAGTAGAGAACTTCTCGACTTCGCGAAGGAGGTCTGTTGGCTTCTTCGCCGGGGTCACGGGGGCGGTCCCATCGTCGTTTGTAGCTCCATTGCCGCTTCCGTTGTTGCTGGTCGAGCCGACGTTCAGGTTGGGCGACGAGGGGGGTTCGTTGAGTCGGTACACGCGGAGGGCGCCATTGTTGAGACCGACGAGGATGCGATCGCCTGGGTATGCAAATAGTTAGCCACATCGCGATGAGCACGCCGCCTGTAGGCTTCCCAAGCTTCCGTGCTCGACTGACCGTAGGCGAGAATTGTCTCGATCTTGGCCTTGACCCGCGGGTTCAGCTCGATGATCGGCCGAGCTGTAAATGCGGACAGCATGGCGGCGGTCACGCAGCTCGCGATTCGCGCGAGGTTCAGGCGGTGCTCTCCTGCATTCAGGACGACAGGAGCTATGTTTTGGTTTATCGATGAGTCGCTGGCGCCTGTGGTAACTCGGCAGTCATGCCTCGCCCGGCGTGTGCTTGTGAATGATTGCAATGCAGGGCGGCTGTGTGGTCGTGGAGGTCCCGTGGAGGTCGGCAGCTCGAAACGGGCGACGCCGAGACGAGCCGACGACGTCAGCGCAGGGGTTCGACGTACTGTGTGGATACACTCATGTCGCACTGCTTCGATCAGCGTCGTCGAGACAGCTGGGCTCTTCCACCTATGAAGCACACACTCCGTTGCCTAGGTATTTTCCGTCACCGGGACCTGCATAGATTCGCAGAACTCCCCAATCGAGGATATCAACCTGGTTGCCTCCAGTCGAAAAGAGCGATGATCCGCCGCAGCTGGGTGGCTGAGACTATGATGTTGCTGGGATGCAGGTCGGCGTGTGTAAACACGACAAGGGAGTCATCTGGAAATCCTTTCCGGAGAAAATCAGAGATGTCCTCGGTCTTGCAGCCAGGCCAATGCTTCTCCTTTCCAACCTTTGTCGTCGAAGTCATCCAGTCATGGAATTCAGTGGCAGACTTGAACGTGCCGGCCGGAAGCCTAATCCTGTTCATGAAGATACAACCTAGGGGCTCGTGGCTGGCATGGCCTGGGCAGATGAACGTCTGAATTGACCATGAATTGTTCCCGATTTATGTAATGTAGGGCAATGCTTACCGAGGAGGAACTCGCCATGGGCATGCCGAAGCGTTCGTGGCTCTGAAACGTAGAACTTGAGCTGATGGCATACATCGGCCTTGTCGTCGGTGCCGATCGAGTCCCAGGCTTCTTCCAGAGTATTGCCACGCACCAATCCCATGTAGATGGAGACTTGGTCTCCATCAAGACCCCGTCTACAAGCTTCGGGCACAGGAAGTCGGGGTAGAATACGGCGAAGGCCCAGAGGCAGTGCGCCCTTGCCTACGGTAACAACAAGTTCACATCCAAGCTAAACCAAGAGCCCAATGTCCTCATCAGGTACCGATGCTGGACGGCAGAAGCTGCCAGCCACTGTACCGAGTACTGAAGCACGTTGGCGAATTTGTGCTGACGACGGTAGTTGAATGTCAGGCCAGCCCCCCGTAAAGGAGGAAGAATCCCTAATATTTGCGAAACCATATGGTGGATGTGCTTTGTCTGAATTGGTCGGATTATCTGTGAGAGAGGGTAATCGAGCACTTTCGCAAGATTGTTTGGATAGGGTTGAGGTGATGATGACATCTAGGTCGAGTGAGTGGACGACGGCATTCCCATCACAGTGCCAGCGCGAGAAGCTTGGCCACAGGTTCATCTGACAGCCCGTTCCGTGGACAAAGACCAACAGCCCTTACACTGACCAGGTTCTGCTGCCTCGAGAGTTGTCATAGAAGATCCCAGAAAGTCAGGATGACTGGTAACAAATCGTGCTGTCTTGACACAGGCCATGAAATATATAGAAGCAACCGACACCTCGCCTCGTCTCTCCTTCGCCGTCTTCTTCAGCGAACGCGACCAGACCCAGACTTCCTCTCCCTAACCAAAATAAAAAATGAGAAAGTCCAACACAAACGCTATTCTAGATGCAACACCGCCCCGCCTCTCCGTCCTGGGTGTGCTGACGGCCCTTCCATCCACTACATTACCTACAATGCTCGACCAGAAATGATCAATCCAAGCCGGCGATGCGCATCAGGCCGTAGCCAAGAGTGACAACAACGATCAGCGTGAGTATGCTGCTGGGCACACCCCTGCTGATGAAGTGCTGAACCCTCAGGTATCGCTGACCGGCGGGATCTTCCTTCATGATAGCGGCTGTGAAAAAAAGGTTAGCGAGATAGAACCAGGTTGACAGCGGCATGGACTTACTCATGTTGGGGAAGCCACTGGTAGGCAGGCCCATGGCAGCGCTGCACATGAGTACACCGCCCATGACCAGCAGGTTGGGCGACGGGTCGTCCATGGCGGCGCCGACGTCGAAGACAAGGGGCAGGATGATGAGGGCGGCGACCGTGTGGCTGATGAAAGTGGCGATGACGAGGATAAGCGACGAGAAGACGACCAGGACGCCGTAGAGGCTCATGCCCTCGACGCCGGTCGACACGACGCCCGCCACGGTGTGCAGCAGGCCCGACGACTTGACGGCCTTGCCGAGCGACAGGCCGCCGGCCGCCAAGATAATGATGGTCCAGGGGAAGTTGTTAAAGTCCTCCTTCGTGAGGATACCAATACCGAAGAAGAGAACGATGGGAATAATGGCAATGACGCCCATGTCGCCAAACACGGACTCCAGCTGGTGGCTCGCGCACCACAGCCCGATGGTCACCACCGTCACAACGGACACGAACCACTGCAGACCCGAGAAGCGCTCCTTAACGGGGCGGATGGGTGCGATGGTCGTGCCCTTGCCCGGTTGGAAGGTGACGAGCAGCAGCAGCCAGATGATGACAATGGACACAAGGCCGACGGGGATGACGATGAAGAACCACTGGATCCACGTCGGCGCCGGCTTCATGATGCCCATGGCCACGACGTTCTGCGGCGACGCAATGGGCGACAGCATGCCGCCAATGTTAGACGCCAGCGCGATGCCCATGATGACCGCCTTGGACATGGCCGAGTCGGGCGGCAGCGTGCGCAGCATCGGCTCGATGATGGAGAAGCACAGCACCGGTGCCGCCACGTTGGAGATGAGCATGCTGGCAAACGCCGCTACCAGCATGTTGGCCACGAGCACCGTCCGCGGTGTCGTGCCCGCCTTGCTCAGCACGAACGTCGCCAGCCGCTTGTCGATCTTGCACTTGGACAGCGCCGCCGCCAGCGTGAAACCGCCCAAAAGCAGCATGATGACGGGGGTCCACATAGCCGCGAAGATGTACGCCGTCGCCGTCTTAGAGTCGAGCCGCTCGTGCGGCTTCTCCTCGGCGCGGACCACCCGCAGAATGACGCAGAGGAAGGGGATGACGAGGGACGTCACGAACAGGGGGATGGCCTGGTTAGGTTAGCTATGCTGACACCACCACGTCAGGAATCAAGCTTACCTCGGTCGCCCACAGCAGACTGACCAGCACCAGCAGCGCAAGACAGTTTTGCTGCTCTGGGCTCTCCATGATAGGCAGGAACAAAATAAGGAAAAAGACCGCCACCGAGCCGACGAGCGTCAGCAGGGCCGGGCTGGCCAGCCACGTCGGGAGCGTGTAGCGGCCAAAGGGCGTAACCACCTCCTTGGTCGCGGGCAGCGCGTCGTCGTCGCCCTGCAGACGACGCCCACCAGCGCGAGAGTCAGTGCCGAGCAACGTCCGGCCGAGGCTGGCAGCCTCGGCGCGGCGCTCCATACCGATCATGTCTCTCCACACCGTGTTCCGCTCCCAGACGACATGCTCGCGAAGGTGCGAGCGCAGGTCGCGCTTGGCCAGCTCCTCGTCGCCTTGGGTGACGACCTCGGCGTAAGCGTGCTCCATCTTGTGGATGTTGACCTCAATGGCGGCCAGCACCTCGTCCTTGAAGGGGTACGCGGTGGCGACGTGTGCCTCCATGTACTTGGGCCGGAGCTCCTTGTCGAGGATCTTGTCGAACTTCTTAAGGACCTTACGGAAGCCCGTCTTGTTGAGCTGCACAAACGACTTGAGCTCGCACAGCTGCACGTAGAGGCTGATGATGCGCTTCTTGAGCATGATGCCCGACGAGTAGAGGAACGACTGCTCGAGTGTCTCCTCGTTGTTGGTGCTGTACCGGCGGAGGGAGCGCGTCAGCTCCGTCGACGCGCCCATATCGGTCGGCGGCGGGCCCAAGATGTTGGGCAGAGTCTTGCGCCTGCCACCGCCGCTGGTGCGGCTCTTCGTCAGGCCCGTCGTCTCGTCGTCTTCATCGTCGTCGCTATCGTCGAGCGGCTCGTCGATGGATCCCGGCCCGTGGCCGCCATGCGAGGGCCGACGGGCGGTATTACCGTCTTCATCCTCCGAGTGGTTGCCAACATCGTGCAAGAGGTCGCTGACCTCCTCCAGAAGCTCGCCCTCCTTGGCCACGTAGAACGAGCAGATCTTCTCGAGTTCGACGCCGAGGGCTCGGCTGAAGACCTCCTCTGCATCCTCACCTCCTATCAGGGGTCGAGATTCGCCATCGCCTCCAGAGGACTGGTGGGCGGTCTTTTCGAGCTGGTAGATGCTGTAGGTAAGGAACAGCCGTTAGTCTCTTGCTGCGTGCGGAAGTTCAGGGGTAGCACAGCACAACTCACAGCTTCTTGAGATTGCTGTAGGCAATGTAGTGGCTGCTCCAGTCCGGAACAGCGTTGAACTGGATGCTATGCGAGAACTTCATGTCGTCCTGCTCCTCCAACCAGCGCCGCTTGTGTGTTTCCTTATCCCGACGACGGGCGATGCGGGCGTCGATATCCTGGCGCCGTGTGACGTGCTGGTAGTCGACGAGTTCGAAGCCGTCCTCGGAACCCCCTCCTCTATCCTGGTGGCCTCTGTGAGCGTCTTCAACGTCGGCTGGAGAGTCGGCGTATCGAGAGAGCGGTTGCGCGGGGCCTGCTTCGGAGAGAGAGGAGGGAAGACGGGGTCCTGCGTGGGACGGTATGGTCGTTGCTAGCGATTGATCACGCGGGTGGTCCGGGGGGAGGCGGGTGAGCCTTGTGGGTTTGTCTGGGATGCTCCGCGAAGTGGATAGCGTAGGCAATGACGAGGGTAGGCAGCCGGGTGGGCAAGCAGATGCGGTTCACTGTCGGGGCGGCTGTCGAGTCTGCGGTGTGTGCGGGTGTGGCACCTCGATCGAGTACGGGCAAAATGGTGTGCGAGCGACGGGAGGCAGAACTGGAGGGAGTGGCAGCCTTCTGGGCGGCCCGGGCTCCAAAGAGGAAAGCGGCCAGCGTGCCTGGACGCTGGTTTCTGGCACACGTGGGGGCAGGATTGGAGGAGGGCCCGCCGTTTGGCAGCCCTTATCCAATGAGCAGGTCACACGCCCAAGAACTGACGCCATCATACCGCACCACGCTCCAGGCTGATGGACAACGCTGGGGCAGCATTCAAGCCACACCTGTGTGCGACCCGATTCGGAGCATTTTGCACTGTGGACCCCTGGCCGTCAGCTGTCAGAGGCCGAGATAGGGGGCTTGTGTGTTCTGAAGTGGTCTCAGAACATGCCGGGCATCACCTCTCCTCACATTCCGTTGATTGAATTCAGCTCGTCCATTTTCAAAATGCCAGAGGTATTACCCAAGTCTAAAACGTTTGCTGCCTAGTAAACATGCCGTCCAAACACCATCCCATTCGCAACCACCTTGACTAGGTGGTGTATTTCTAATACCAGATGGGAGCGGTGTAGCGGTTCACCGCCTACACTCTGCTCGGGACTCCTAGTGTCCAAGCATCTGCTGCATCGCGTTCAACCGGTACGTCTCGCTCTTCTCCATGAGCTCCTCGTGCCGGCCCTTGGCCACAACGGCGCCGCCCTCGCAAACGAAGATGATGTCCGCCTTGCGCACAGTGTGTAGCCTGTGGGCGATGGCGATGACAGTGATGCCACGAGCCGCCTTCTCCAGGCCATCCTGAAGAGCCTTCTCGCTCTCGGCATCCAACGCGCTGGTGCTCTCATCGAGCAGCAGCAGCCGAGGCTTGCGCACCAGAGCGCGTGCAATAGCCACACGCTGCCTCTGGCCACCTGACAGCTGGGACCCGTTGGGCCCGCACTCGGTGTCGTAGCCCTCTGGCAGCCCCATGATGGTGTCGTGGATGTTGGCCAGCTTACACGCCTCAGTAATCTCCTCGAGCGTGGCCTCCTGGCCGGGCCTAGCGCCGAGGCCGACGTTGAACCTGACGCTACCGTCGAACAGCGCGCTATCCTGGGGCACGACGGCCATGTCATCGCGGAACTCGGTGCCGTCCAGCCTGGAAATATCCTGGCCGTCAATCTCGACCGCACCCGAGCTCGCTCTGTACATGCGCTGCACGAGCGCCATGATAGTAGACTTGCCCGCTCCTGACGGTCCCACGAGACCGCAGAACTGGCCCGGCTGGATTGTCAGGGACATGTCCTTCAGGATCTGGTGCTCAGGGCGTGCCGGGTAGGCGAAGGAGACGTCACGGAAGGTGACGCTCACGCCACCGCGGCCGGCCGTCGGCTTAGGCTTGGAGACCGCCGTGGCCTCGACATCCGTGTCCGTGTCCTTGGGCGACGGCAGCACGGGTGTCTTGCCCGAGGCACTCGTCGCCGGGCTGAGGTCCAGCAGGTTGAAGATCCTCACCGCCGCCGACTTGGCTTTTGAGACCTCAGGCGCCAGTGTGAACATTTGGCCCCAGAGGGACGCGCCAACCATCATGGCCACAAGGATGATGAGGAACTCGGTTTGGGTGTTGTTTCCCGCGATGATCTGCTTCGATCCCCACCAGTAGGCAAAGGCATAGATCATGTTGCCCGTGCCGTTGGAGATGGCGAGCCAGACGTTGGCCCACGTGCTGGCGGTGAGGATGTCCTTCTTGGGAGCGCTCAGCGCGCGCTTGAATGTTCCGAGCACCTCGTGCTCCAGAGAGAGCGTCGAAACGGTCTTCATAGAGTTGACGGCCTCGACGGTGATGCCCACGGCCTCGGCATACGCCTCGGCGTGCTTGGCCTCGAACTTGGTCAGGGTCCTCAGCTGCATGATGCCGGAGCCGAGAAGGATGGGAATCAGGACCAGGCAGACGATGGCGATCTTCCAGGCGATGATGTGCGAAACGACAATAGCCACGATGAGGTTGACAACGACGGCCAGAGCGGTACCCATGACGGAGCCGCTGAAGCCGCCGATGGCCGCGGCATCCTTTGTGATGACGGAGAGCAGAGTCGAGGGGCTGCGGTTCTTGGACTGATGCCACTCGACGTCCTGCTGGAAGAGGGAGCGGAAGGACAGCACACGGATGCGGTAGAGGAGGTTCTCAGCAATATAGCCGAAGGCCGACCAGCTGATGGCGTTGGCGAAGAACTCGACCACAGCGAGCATGAAGAACATGCCCGCAAGGAAGGCGCCCTGGCTGCGGATGTAGCTCGGCTCGTTGCAAGGGCTGGAAACGCCAATGGCGACACCGAAGATGGCACCCGAGGCAGTGAAAGTGCACCCGACAATGAAAGCAGCGATCAGGGCGAGGAAGATCCAGAGAAGGTTCGGGCGGACCATGCGGCCGATGCTCTTGGTCACATGCCAGCCTGACTGGTCATGCCCGAGCTCTTCCAGGCCGTTCTCGCTAGAGCCTTCAGTCTTGGAAGCCTTCTCGTCCGAGGCCTTGTCCGAAGCAGGCTTGGCAACGTCAACAGGGTCGAGGGCGGACTTCTCCATGTCGATGGTGTCGAGGGACATCTTGCTGACGCTGGGCATGGACTTGGCATCGTCGTCGTCGGAGGGGCGCAGGTTCTGGAGGTTCACGAGATTGGCGTAGGCGCCGTTGCGGGCAATCAGCTCGAAGTGGCTGCCCTGCTCGACGATCTCTCCGGCGTTCATGACGATGATGTTGTCGGCGTTCTTGATGGTAGACAGGCGATGAGCGATGGAGATGAGGGTGCGGCCCCTAGAGGCGTTCTCGACGGCAGCCTGGATGCGCCTCTCGCTGGCAGAGTCGAGGGAGGCGGTGGCCTCGTCGAGGAGAAGAATTTTGGGGTCACGGATGAGGGCTCTGGCCAGGGCGATACGCTGTCTCTGGCCTCCACTGACGAGCTTGCCTCCGCTGCCGACCATGGTACCGTAACCGTGCTCGAGGCGGTTGATGAAGTTGGAGGCGTCGGCGAGATCGGCGGCGTGCTGCACCAGCTTGGCAATCTCGACAACGTCGTCGCCGTAGGACTGGGCGGCGGCGACAAGGTCCAGACCTCCCTTGACGTCCTGGGCGAGCTTGGTGAGCTTGGAGCTGTAGAGTGTAGGCTTCAGCCAGTCGTGGGCCTCATTGGGCGAGTTGACGAGACCAAGGGCGATGTTCTCAATGATGGAGCGGTCCAGGAGCGAGGGTTCCTGCTGCACCAGACTGATGAAGCTCCTCAGGTTCCGAACGTTCAGGCCGCGGATGTTGTGTCCGTCCATGATGACCTCACCCTGGTGAGGGTCGTACAGACGGGTGGAAAGACCGGCAATGGTAGACTTGCCGCTGCCTGAGAGGCCAACAAGAGCAGTATATTTGCCCGCCGGGCAGGTGAAGGAGACGTTCTTGAGGACGGGGTGGTCGGGCCTCGAGGGGTAGCTGAAGGTGACGTTGCGGAACTCGATGCCGCCAGCGGTGCTCGGAGGCAGCTTCTCGCCGTCGTCGGTGGTACCGTTGATGTGCGAGGGCTGCTCGATGTCCTTGCGAAGCTTCACAAAGGCAGCCGAGGCGGATCCGAAGAGGGGGAGGAGGGGAGCGATCGCGCCGAGCATGACACAGGCTGGGGCGAGTTAGACACAGATGCAAGGTGTGGAATCGAAGGGGAACTGCTCACCATCAACAATCAGAAAGACGACGGTGTAGATAGCACCGACGGTGACGCCGCTGCCGGCAATGGGGTTGGCAACGTTCTTGGCAATCTCCTTGCTACCCTGCCAGTAGGCGAGAGCGTTGGCCGAGTAAGCGATGAAGTACAGCAGGCCAGCCTGGGTGCCGGTCCAGACGGCCTTCTTGATACCCTGCTTGTGGGCCTCGCGCATGTGGGCAGCAAACTTTGCCTCGAGGCGGGGGCCGGCACCAAAGGCTTGGACGACGGCGACGTGGGACAGGGCCTCGGAGGCGATGGAGGAGGCCGAGGCGATGCCGTCAGACATCTTGCTCGAGTACTTCTGAACGAAGCCGCCGCAAACGATGGCCATGATAAGGAAGGCGGGAACAAGGGAGACGAGGATACCGGCGAGCTTGGCGTACTTGACGAAACCGATGGCGTAGGCGGTGATGAAGAAGGAGATTGTGGCGATGAAGATGCCAACCTTCTCTGAGGTGCCGGACTGAATAAGGGAAATGTCGGCATTGAGGCGGGAAGAGACCTCTCCGGCCTGGCGGTTGTCGAAGAAGGCGGCGTCCTGCTTGAGGAGGCTTTGGAAGTACTTCTCGCGAAGACGGTGGGCGAGGCGCTGGCTGACGATGCTCCACATGAGGAAGTAGGCATAGATGAGGGCGAGGGCGCCGGCGCTGATGTAGACGAGCATAAGGACCTTGTCGTTGACTGTCTTTTGGGCGGCGACAGGGTCTGTGGTTTCCTGCTCATTGGCGCAGGTGGCACCGTTCATGTCATCGACAAGTTGACCGAAGAGGATACCCATAAGGGGGAAGGGTGTGCCGGCGGCGGCGGCCACGATGGTGCCGAGGATGATGAGGGTATAGTCGAGCCATGTCGGGTCGGCGTAGAAGAGGAGGCTGAAGTAGGTGAAGAAGGTATCCTTGGCCTGGTTTCGGGTCAGAAAGAAGTGCTTGGCAGGGAGAGAGGATGTTGATGTGTGTGTGTGTGTGTGTGTGTGTACCTTGAGTTCCTCGGGCTGCTCCTTTGCTGTCTCTGACGCCGACGAGGCATCATTGGCTTCCTTGGTCACAACGGGAGCTTCACCAGTTGCTGGAGCTGCAGCTGCAGGAGCTACATCTGCACTTGGCGCTGGTGGTTGAGGCATGGCCTCCTTGGAGGTTTGGTCTGCCATGGCGCGTTCAGCGAGACGCGAATCCTACGATGACAGTAGGCACTCAAGCACGTCTCCGACTCTGCATGGAAGGATTCGGACTGGGGGAGGGGGAAAGGGAAAGGTTGAGAGAAGGAAATGGAGCAAGATTAAGCGGACATGGCAGAGAATGCCAGTGGTGACAGAAGGGGGAAGGGGGGGTTAGAGAAGGATGGAAAATACTTTTGATCAAGCACTCTTCATGTCCGATCGCTCGGAGGATGAGCGGAATCGCGCATCTTCAGCCATTGCGACGCTGCTGGGCCCCCAGAAAAAAAAAGCACAGCACATGCCTGCCAGCGCTTTGGGGCGGCAACAGCAATCCACAAGAGAAGAGACGGGACCGACCTTCCATCCCAGCAAGCAGGGGTGCAGCAAGTGGCGGCTTCCCGCGGATCCGCCCCTCCAACACGTAAGAAAAAGGGGGGTCAACACTGAACGTCCCTTCAGTTGCCCCGCCCCCTGTGCTCGGTTCGGCCTGGGGCTCGCTCGGCTTGCACAGCACACAAGAGCAAAGCAGACACACCCCGGCAGTCCCACGGCGTAGATGATTGGCGGGACCATCAGATAATTTCTCTTGGCCCGCCCTCCATCTCGTTCCGTCGCCGGAGTTGTTTGCATCTCATCGTCCTTGCCCCTGCTTGGGGGCCGACGACCGTTGGGCAAGTCAACGCGATGAAAATACCGCATGTGCACGCGATGGCCTAGACGCCTGCTTCGCCTCATCTTGCCCCTGCCGGTCTCGGTGAGTCGGAAGACAATGTGGTGGCCCGGTTACGTGATGCCGGGGACTTTGGGTCGTCGCTTCCCTGTTTATCAGATGAGGGGAAATGAGGCAGGTGAAGCCGAGGACCACTACTGACCAATGGGCGTGCGTCTAGCCTCGCACAGAAGCCCTTGGCAGACGGTTCGACGGTGGGCTTGCGGATCTGATAACTTTAAACGACTCCACCCGGCCCCACTGCACCGGCCCCTCGATTCGTCACGACTCCCTTTTCTCCAATGCATCGCGCTTTTTCTCTCCCTTTCCCCCCTCTTGCGCGACCCGACGAGCGCAACCCTGAGTGGTCACCTCGCGTTCGGGGTTCTGGGCCGGCTTCTCTAGTGAGACGGATCGCCAGAATCTGTTGGCCCCCCTTCAGGCCTCAGGTCACGCCAACTCTCCAAAGGTCCTTTTTGCTATGCTATCACCGCTTCCTGCCCGATGGCGGCGGTACTTCTGGCTATCTTTTGGGTCCTGGACCCCCTCCAAGTTCCCGAAAGTGACCTCGTTCTGTTGGTGCTCGGTGACAGATCAAGTCGGATCCTCCGGTTTCCGCGCATCCTCCGACTGGGATTCCATGCTTGACAAGCCCGAGATGGGACATTCGTGCGCCGTCGGAAGCCCGCCAGGGGCCCGGTTGAAGGAGGGCATCCCCGATCTGAGGAACATGCAAAAGCTGCGCCGTCCCGTCGATTCTGTTCCCGCTCCTACTTCCCCTCGCATCCCTCGTGTATTCCTTCCTCGTTTCCATCTGACACCGATCCCCTTCCCGTCCTTCAAGTTCAGCCTCATCCCGCGTTTCGGTGCTTGACATCACGTCCCGTCCCATCACCACGACAGCCTCACTTAACCACGTCTAGCCCACACTTCGCTGGCACTACCGTCGTCATGGGTTCCGTGCAGGCCATCTCTCCCTTCAGATTCCTCGTTGTTGGCGGCTCCTACGCCGGCCTCTCTAGCGTGCTCAACCTCCTCGACATCTGCAACGGGCGGTCCCCGCGCATGTCGGCAGAGGTCTACCCCCACCACCCCGACTTCAAGCACATTCCCGTGGATATCACCATTGTCGACGAGCGGGACGGCTTCTGTTAGTATCCCCATTTCCCATGTGCTGGCTGCCAGCTCCATGCCCCCCCACGCTTGACCACGTCGACTTATGCCCCTCCTCCTTGCCAGTCCACCTCATCGGCGCCCCCCTCGCCTTTGCCTCGCCCGAGTTTGCCGCCAAGACCTGGATCAAGTTCCAGGATATTCCCGCTCTCCAGAGGCCCAACATCCGCTTCGTTCAAGGCTCTCTCAACAAGATCAACCACAAGGCGAAGAAGGCCACGGTGCTCGCCCACCTGACCAAGCTACCCCAGGAGCTGTCGTATGACTTCATCATCACCGCGACCGGCCTCCGCCGCCCCTTCCCCGTCGTGCCCCAGTCACTGCTCCGCAAGCAGTGGCTGATCGAGGCCGAGGAGCAGATTCACGCCGTCTCCAACGCCCCTGATGGCGTCGTCGTCGTTGGTGGCGGAGCTGTGGGTATCGAGATGGCCGCCGAGCTGAAGCTTGTCAAGCCCAACGCAAAGGTCACCCTCGTCCACTCGCGTGACCAGCTCCTCTCTTCCGAGGACCTGTCGGACGAGTGCAAGGACAAGGCCCTCGAACTGACACGTGAGGCGGGTGTTGAGTGCCTCATGGGCCACCGTCTCGCCTCGACGAAGAAACTGCCCGTTGCCGAGGGTGCTCGCCCCCGATACGAGGTCGAGTTTACAAACGGTCACAAGATGGTCGCCAGCGAGGTGATCATGGCCATCTCGCACCCCAAGCCCTCGACCGCTTTTGCCGACGCCGGCATGCTGGACGAGGAGGGCTACATCAAGATCCGCCCTTCTCTGTTCCTCGAGCCCGCCGAGGGCATCGACAACGCCGACTCGCACCTTGTCGTTGGTGACGTGGCCAAGTGGTCCGGCATCAAGAGGTGCGGCGGCGCCATGCACCACGGACAGTACGCCGCCTACAATGCTCACCAGCGCATGCTGGCCATCCTGACGGCAGAACGGCGCGAGGAGGACAGGCACGTGCCCGTGTTCAAGGAGCTCGAGTTCATGCCTGCCATGATCGGTCTGGCCGTTGGCAAGAAAGCCGTCGCGTACGGCCCGGCCATGGGCACCATCAGCGGCGAGGACGTGATGCACTCCTACTTCAGGGACGACCTTGGCTTCACCAGTATGTTCTGTCTCCAATCGTGTGATGCTGTGGCAACTCGCTGACCACTCTTCCCAACAGTCTGCTGGAACCACATGGGCCTCGGCAAGACCGCCGCCGACGAGGTCGCCGCGGCCGAGGAGGTCAAGGCGTGAAGCCCGACTAAGGACGACTGACGATGGCGCATGAGGAAGAACACAGGGATCTGACAAGATAATACCACACTACTTGGGGTTGGGGCGTTTCGGTGTTTTGCTGGGGGGGTCTATTGCTAGCATTTTGGAAGCAACGCACAGGAGAGGCATTCTACCAGACAGCGTACGTACTGTACTACCTTGACGGTGCCATTGACCGATCAATTGATCGACATCATCTCTTTCAACCGCGCAAGCGCGTTCCCCGTTCCATTGACTCGCGACACCGCTCATCGGACCCTTTGGTTGCGACACGACAACGCGACGATCGTCGCCGACGGAAAGTGCCGTCCCCTCCGATGACGACGCGACGGCATGCTCGTGCGTGGAGAATGGAGATGGCGAGAAAAAAATTATCAGATCAAGCAGGGGTAGATCGGGATCCCCTCCGAGCTCCCGTCGGTCCTCCGAGGACGGACGATCCACGTGAAAGGGGTGGACCAGGTCCTCTTCCCGAGGGACGGCAGGGCGTGAGGTACCGGTACCTACCTCGGGGCGTGTGAATGACATCAGGGGGTGGGTGTAGCGCGCTAAGACCGGGGTAGGGTTATCAGATCCGGCCCCTGCCCCGAGTTATTCGGACGACGAAGCAAGAAGGAGGCAGGAGCTACCCCCACCACGGGCTCGTGGCTCGGCCAACGTCGAAGTCCACCCTCGAAACAGAGCTACGAGGACCCGACCACCCTTTCTTCCCAGCGCACACACAAGAAGCTCAACCCGACTCAACTCTCCCCCCCGTCCGTCCACCTGCCACGTCGGCCCAGCGACGTAATGCCCGCCCCTCCATCTCCCTTGCCTATTTTCTCGCAAATGCCGAAACCAGGGGATCATCAAGAGGGGCCCGCCCTCAGCCCCCACTCGCCGTGCCGAAGCGTGGACGACCGTCTCCAGTCCGCGCAGGGATCAGCCTCGGCTTTTCCTCCTTGAGCGCCACCCGGAGGAAGCTCTCGAAGGGCCAGAAAAAAAGTCGACGAAGGGGCCTCGCCGGTGCGGCGTCCGCTGGCGAAATTGGGAGGCGTCGGTCGATGCATGAAGGGTGGGCTGGACTTGCAGACATGCAGGCGTGCAGCGGCATGACGTTTCCTGTCCTGGACTACGACGGCGCACGCCCTAGACGCAGGACCCCCCCGAGGGCGACATCGGGAGGGGTGGCATCACTTGTCGCTCGCGAGGCGGCGTCGCATCACTCCCATTGCGCTGGGCATGTCGAGCCGACGTTGCAGCTTCGAGGAGGGGGGGGGTGGTCCGGTCTGAGAAATTGTTGCTCCAGCCGTGTGGGAGCTCTGCCTTATGATCTGATCTGATTATCCCGAGGCAAGGCGAGCGGATGCCGACCTGGTCATGACGTGCCGGCCGAAGCAACTTTTGCGCGGCTGACTTGTGGTTTTCCCTCCCGCAGCATCACCAAGTATCGCCTTCTCAGCTTCAGGTTGCTCCTCGCGTCACTTAGTCCTGACCATCTATCACCCCAGCCCCAGCTTCTTCCCTCGTCATGTCGGGTACCATCTCTCTCGCGACGTTCCCTTCAGAGGACACGCTCATCAAGCTCCCCCACCCCTACCTCACAGAGTACGCCATCCGGAGGGCCTTCAACCACGATGACTTCCAGGGCAAGACCAACAACGGCGGCCTGCAGTTCTTCCAGCTGATTCCCCGCGACGCCGCACCCTCCCCAAACGCCGCAACGCTTCCCGAGCCCCTCCACAGCGCCGACATCTACTTTACAGAGCCTGCCGCTCTGAAGTCGAGCGAGCTGCCACCCGACGCCAACAACAGCGCCTGGGCTCGCGCCCGCCGTTCCCCGAGCGCCGTTCTGTCGTGGGAGGGCAATGTCCCGCCTACCCTCGCCCAGGCATGGCTCGTTGTCTACGCCCTCTTCACCGCGCGACTTGACGAGGAGCTCATCCGTCTCGAGGTCCGCGGTAGCAACGCCTCCCTGGTCGCTGCTCAGCTCAGGGACGTCTTCCTGGCCATTGCCCACCCGGTTCAGAACGGCCAGCAAGTCCCTCCCATCACCGAGAACAAAGCAACCGTCGTCCTTCTGCGCAGTGCCTTCTTCCAGGGCGCCGGCTCGCCCTTCGGCGCCCGCGCCGCTTGGTTGCCCGCCGAGTCGCCTGCCTCGCTGCCCGCCTCGCGTCCTCTGTCCTCATACCCCCTGACACCCCTTCACCACACCATGACCCTCACGTCGGCCAGCGACCCCGCGAACCCCGGCCTCGTCCAACAGGCCTGGCACCCAGTGCGCCCGGCCAAGCCCGCCCCCGGCGCCGTCGTCTACAGCCGCTGGATCCCTCACCTCAAGGAGACCTTCTCCATGGTCGCCCTGGACTACACAAACGCCGAGCACCTGCGCCTCTTCCACGAGTGGCAGAACGACCCCCGCGTCTCCCAGGGCTGGAACGAGACGGGCACCCTCGACCAGCACCGCGAATACCTCCGCCGCATCCACGAGGACCCCCACCAGGTCGCCCTCCTCGCCGCCTGGGACGGCACCTTCTTCGCCTACTTCGAGGTCTACTGGGCAAAGGAGGACAAGCTGGGCGGCTACTACGACGCCCAGGACTGGGACCGCGGCCGCCACTCCCTCGTCGGCGACGTGCGCTTCCGCGGCCCCCACCGCGTCAGCGCCTGGTGGTCTTCCCTCGTTCACTACCTTTTCCTCGACGACCCGCGCACCTCGTGGGTCGTCGGCGAGCCCAAGAAGACAAACGACACCGTCCTCATGTACGACTTTATGCACGGCTTCGGCCTCGACAAGTTCGTCGACCTGCCCCACAAGAGGAGTGCCTTTGTGCGCCTGTCGAGGGAGCGCTTCTTCCAGCTTTGCCCGCTGGGAGACAATGAGAAGGTCGTGGGTGGTATGCGGATCGGGCTGGTTCCCAAGCTGTAGATGATTTCTAATGATACCGTTTCCTCTTTCAATTGCATGATTTGCGTGTTGTGGTGCAGTTAGGACTTTGCAATTTTCGCCCAATCCGACGATCAGAAAGGGCGTTTAAGTTGTCAAAAAAGAAGAATCGAAAGATTGGTATAACTCGAACCTAGCTTCTAGACTTGACCAACGCCTCATAACTGACCCGAACCCACAATTGTATCCTGCTTTTGTTTCGCCTACAGCTTCGCCGACACGGTCCTCTTCTTCAGAATCTCGTCACCGACCTGCGCCATCTCAAACTTGCGCACCTTGCCGCTGCCCGTCAGGGGCACGTCGGCGGGCACGCCGTCCTCGCCAAGCCAGAACAGATGCGCGGGCGACTTGTGCCCGCCAAGCTGCTGGCGCACCCACTCGCGGACCTCGCGGTCGTCGGGGCGAGTGCTGCCTTCAGCTTTTTCGAGGAAGGCGCCAACAACCTCACCGTAGTGGTTGTCCTTGAGGCCGACGACGACGGCACGCGAGATGGAGGGGTGTGTGACGAGGCGCTCCTCGATCTCAAGGGGATAGATGTTCTCACCGCCTGTGGGTGTGGTTAGCAAACTGGCGCAAAGTTGTTGGTTTACGAACTTACCCCTAATGATGATGTCCTTGAAGCGGCCGGTGATGGTGCAGTAGCCCTCGTCGTCAAAGACTGCCTCGTCACCGGTGTGGAGCCACAGGGTGCCGGCGGAGTCGCGCACCATGACTTCGTTGGTCTTCTCCGAATTGTTCCAGTAGCCAGCCTGCAGCTGGTAGCCTGCGATGCAAAGTTCGCCACGCTCGCCCACGGGCACAAGGTTGCCCTCGCGATCGACAATCTTGGCCTGGGCGTGAGGCATGAGGGTGCCGACGGTTGTGAGGCGCTTGCCGAGTGCGTCATCCGTGAAGGCGTTGAAGCAGGTCGGAGAGGCCTCGGTGAGGCCGTAGCTGCTGGTGAACTCGCTCATGCCGAGGCGGTCGACCATCAGCTCCATGAGGTACCGCGGGACGGGGGCACCGGCGACGATGCCGGTGCGGATGCGGGAGGATCGGAAGTCATCGGGTGCGGCCTGGAACAGGGAGTCGAACATGGCGGGAACGCCGTGGAGCGCGGTGCAGTTCTCATCGAGGATCGCCGACAGGGTGGATGGCACGTCGAACACCTCGGCGGGATACACGATGCGCGCGCCGTGTGTGATGACGGAGAGGAGGCCGAGAACAAGACCGAAGCAGTGGAACAGGGGTGGGGGGCAGCAAAGGACATCGTCGGGGGTCAGGCGCATGCGGTCACCGATGAATCGGGCGTTGTTGACGAGGGAGCTATCTGGTCAGAAGACCTCTCGGCTAAGTGGAAGGGAAGCGAACATACTGATGGGTGAGCATGGCGGCCTTGGGCCGGCCGGTTGTGCCGCTGGTGAACTGGAGGTTGCAGACCTGGTGGGACACAACCTTGCTCGTGGCACGGCGCAGTTCATCGGCGCCCTGCCTGTTGGCCGACCTGATGAGGTCGTCATATGTTTCGTAGGAGCCGGCGTCCCCCCTAAGGATGACTACCTGTGGTCCGCTGACCTCGCTCTTGAGCTGAGCCAGAAGGCGGACGTTGTCGGTGCGGCCAATGCGCTTTGTGGTGAAGAGGATCTTGCAATCTGCAGTCCACTCATTAACATTGTGACATGACCAGAAACCAGGGTGTCATGAAGTACTGACCAGAGAAGTTGATGGCGTACATGGCCTCTGTCGGCGTATACGTGTTGTTCAGAATGACGAGAATGGCACCAATGCGGGTGACGGCGAAGAAGACGGCGGCATACTGCTCACAGTTTCCGGCCATGATGCCGACTCTGTCACCAACGCCAATGCCCTTGTTCAACAGAGCCTGGGCTAGTAGCAGACTCTGCTGGTTCAGCTCGTTGTAAGTCCATCTTGTGCCTGTCCAGGGAATCGTGATGCACTCCTTCGTGCCATGCTGATACGTCTGGAGCTCGAGCAGCTCGCCGAGACTGAGGTCGACGAGGGGAGGATCTGCGGGGCCATGAAGAAGCGAGAGCTTCTGCTCAGGCTCGAAGGGCTCGTTCGAGGGGGCGATCGTTGGTGACGAGGCCATGGCAGTGACTGTGCTGTACGGAACGGGAGACTGTTCTGAAGGCTGCAAGGAAAGACAAGAATCACTGGATGTCTGTCTACAAGGCTCGAAGCTCAGTCTGTGCTGCAAGTTACAATATCGAAGCAAGACGGTGTCACCACATCAGAGACGAAGGGGGCCCCACGGCGTGATGTGCCTGCGGCAGACCCCTGTGATAAAACCTGAGTTGGCAGCCAGGACGCAGGGGGGGTCCAGCGCGCGGCGCATCTCGGAGTACATTTTTTGCCCTGACGCATCTTCATCGGGGTTGCGCGCAGTGACAGTGTGTTCCCGGCCCGGTCAAAGACCAGACGGCTGCCCCGAGGCGTGTGTGAACTTGGACGGCAAGTCCAGGCGGGCGGGCCAGCCAGGCTGTTTTGCTGCGTCGGCGCTCGCACGTCATGGGCAATAGTACCGAGGAGAGGCGTCTCTCGTGTGTTGGGTGCTGGTGCTGGGTGCTGGCTGTGGAGATGGACGACGATCCACAGACCAGCCGGCACAAGCCTTGGGCCAAGACTGGAGTCGCTCTCGAGTGCCGGAGCGAAGGATGAGGGATTAACGGGGGGGTGATCTGGGGACCTGGATGGGGCTGGGGGGGTGTGGTTGCGGTGTGGCGTGGTGTGCCTCGTACTCGCACGGGTGGAGTGGAGGGTTGAAGATCTGCGAGGGTCCTGGTGCAAGCCTGGTGCAAGCGAGGCCGAAGGGGGCAGCAAAAGGGCAGGTCGGCGATGGTGGTTGATGCAGGGAGGATGGCCTAATTAGCAGCACGCTGCAATGTCCAGGTGCCCAGCCAGCAGCCCGCCGGTGGCCACTGGGGGCCGGCCGTCCGGTCAGGGCATGCGTCGGTTGGAAGAAGCAGGAGCGGGTCGGGTGCGTCCGGCGGCACAGCGCGTCAGGACAGGGCAGGTCAGGGCAGGAACAATGGCTTCACCTTACACAGGAAAGGAAGTGCAGACGGGATGAAGACACCAAGAGCGGGAAGGAGCTCGGGATTGGATCATCTAATCTGATCATCAGATAAGATTATCCACTTCAGCCCACCCACTGGAAAATTTCTCGGCCAACCAGCGTGCCAGGGAGCTCCTGGGGAGACCCACTCCGACGTCGGGGCCGTCTAGCTCGACCTCTAGCTCTGCTCTAGGGTAGGAGCGATGGTCGTTGAGCGTCCAGCGGTTTCGTCACATGCTGATCGCTCTTCCCCTCCTTGCCGCACCAAAAGTCAATGGCACTCGGCCGCCGCCCACTGACGACGGATCACCGAGGCGCCTTGCCCACCAGACCACACCACACCTCATCCACTGCACGATGCCACCCTGCGGACCTATCCCAACCCTGACCCTGCTCACTCATGCCTGGCCATGCACGACATGGGGTCCGACGTCCGAAGGTCTCGGGACTCACGTTGAAGAACGACAGGGATAGCGGATGTGCCTGCCGCCTCGACTTCCATTGCTTCCTTTTTCTGCCCCCAGACCGCGTCAGCCTCGAGAAGCACACCAGAACCTCGCCGATCCGCAAGATCTCGGGGAACAAGCAACTTTATCAACCAGCCTCACGGATGACTCGCCAAATATGCAGGGTCGACCCTTCTTTTTTCCACAAGACGTCTTCAAGAAGACCGTCTCGTAGTCCGCCTCGCGCCACCAACGTGCGGCTCGCTATAGTCAAGGATCAACAGCGCCGTGACTAAACCTGTGGAAAACCCCTCAGGGTCCTCACACACGGACGACGTGCCCAAGGTGCCCTTGGTGCCTTGACCAAAGCACCCACCACACCACCCCGTCCTAACCGAACACACACACACATCGCAGCCACCGACCGACAGACCGTTGCAGCTTTGCGCCCCGCGGCGGGCGACTTTCCCCACTGGGACACACAATTGCCGGCCTGGGCCAAGCGAGGTGCCAACCGACATGAACTCATCCAGCCCGCCGCACGCACGCACGTACGCCCAGTTCCGCTTCCAGGGGCCGTTGAATCCACATCATGCCATGCCGGACCAGACGGGACGAAACAAGTCGAGAAAAGTCAAGTCAAGCCGAGACCTTCGATTTCCTTCCTTTGGCTTGCTGCCATGGCATGACGACTTCATCCAACAGACGGCGGCTACTCAGGCGGCCATCGCGCTTCTTAGCCTCCTCGCCCTACCAACACGATCCCCGATCCAGTGCCGACGGTCGCTGATCACTGCCAGATCGCTCTTCTCTGGGGAGGGGAGCTTCTCTGGGGCCCGCATCACGACCCGTCTTGGCCTTGATCATCCCGCTCTGGACCCGCCTCACACCCTTGCCTTGCGTTGTACTTGTAGAGGTACTTGGCATGGATGCCGCTGTCCTTCGGTCTCGGAGACGGACCTCACACCTCTCACACGCCTCCGTCCGCATCGTGGCGTGGCCCGTCACGCACTATCCCACTTTCCACTCTCCACAACCACCATGCAACCAACCCTTGGACGGGCCCAGCCATGCCGAGGTCGACGCCATTCCACGAGCTTGATGTGCTGGCTGGTCCTTAGCAACACCCCCTACCCGTGCTTCTTGGTGGGACCGTCGTGATGCCACCATGAGCTTCGTGCGTGGGAAAAGGTAGCCTTTCGCGAGATGCTCGGCCAGCCCGCCAAGGGACCGGGGACGTTGTGGTGGGCTCGGAGCGCGGGATGGATGGGATGTGATCGGATGGGTCACCATGGCTTGGGATGGTTGGATTGGTGCGTGTTGCGCCTCGCGCGTTGCCCGTGAAGAATCGCGCCTCGCTCGTTTGCTTTGCTTTTCTATCCGTTGTTTGGATTCATCGTCATAACCTCCATCGACGCCCGCTGTCACCCATCCATCCGCTCTGGCTTCCCCCTCTAACCTCTGATACCACTCCCTCCAAACCTCCCATACACAAGCCATGCACCTCAGAGACGGCGAAAGCGGCGGCGCTGCCTACGAAGCCGCGCCCGGGACAGCATCATACAGCTACGGTGGAGGAGCTGATCCCTCATCCTCAAGGACAGTTCACATCAAGTCTGCCGACATCTCGAACCAGTCTTCCGCAGAGTTCCTGCTGGCATGGATACTCGTCTTGTACAGGGAAAACGACGACAGTCTCGGCAACGTGAACTGGGGATACGCACAAGAGGCCCGATCGTCAACGTCAGAGACAGCCAATGCATTGGACATCAAGGCTGTGCCGCTCACAAAGACCGATTCTCTCTCAGAGATGCTGGAAGCTACCAGACGGCTGAGCAGCTCTATCACCACAGAGCAGGCGCACAGCCAAACACTTTTCTTCAACAATGGCGTCGCAGAAGTCAATGCGCCAAAGCACAAGTTGACGCAGCAGAGATCCCACAACGTGAGCCATGACCGCCCCCTGATACTTCACAATACCCCTGGCTAACCAAGATTCAAGTGGACATATCAGATTCAGGTGACAATACTCGGCCAGCAACAAATCGAGGCTCGCGCGCAATGGGACAATGCCTCCTTCTCACAAAGAATCGCGACAAACCGCCTCGAGTCCTTCCTTGAAATCCTCAACACCATCATCGAACACCCATCAAGAAGCATTGCCGATGCCATTGGGCCGACTCGCGCTGATATTGGTCAGATCTGGTCGTGGAACGCCGAGCTCCCCCCAAAGATCGACCGAGGCCTGCACGAATATGTTGCCGACAACGCTGCCTCCCAACCAGAAGCCCTCGCCATTGAGTCCTGGGACGGAAACCTGACGTATGCGCAGATCGAGACATACTCGACCCGCCTCGCTCTACATCTCGTGTCACTCGGCGTGACTGTTGGCTCTACGATACCCCTCTGCTTCGAGAAGTCGCGGTGGACAGCAGTCGCCCTCTTGGCCGTCATGAAGGCCGGCGCCGCCTTCGCCTTGACAGACCCAAGCCAACCCGAAGCCCGTCTGCGCACCATCTACGAACAGACCCAGGCCACCCTCATCATTACCTCTCAGCTGCAGAGTGAGCTGGGTCGCAAGATTGCTGGTCCAGGAGCTATCAGCATCGTCTTGACCGAACAGCTCGTCCAAGAACTTGCCCCCGGCCCTGACGTTAGCCTCCCGCAGTTCTCCAAGGACCTGCCACTCTACATCCAGTTCACTTCTGGGAGCACCGGAAAACCCAAGGGCGTTCTGTGCTCGCACGCGAACTACGCAAGCGGCTCCATCCCCCGCGCAGACATTATCGGCTACCGCGCGCACTCTCGCGTCTTCGACTTTGCCTCGTATGCCTTCGACGTCAGCATTGACTTGATGCTGTGCACCCTCGTCAACGGTGGATGCCTCTGTATCCCGTCGGACGAGGACAGAATGAACGACCTAAGTGGCGCTATCCGCAAGAGCAAAGTCAACATGGTTCACATGACGCCGTCGGTGGCTCGGGTCCTGGACGATGACATCATTCAAGCTCAGGAGGTCCTGGGACTCGGAGGTGAAGCTGTTTCGGCAGGAGATGCCTCTGCATGGAGCAAGACAACCAAGGTCATCATCGCCTACGGGCCCTCCGAGTGCACCGTCGGCTGCACCATCAACGGGAATGCTGCGGTCTCTCAGAACATCGGCAAAGGTACAGGTTGCCTCCTGTGGGTTGTCGACCCGGATGATCACGACCGCCTGATGCCCGTGGGCGCTGTCGGAGAACTCCTGGTGGAGGGACCCGTTGTTGGGCTTGGGTATCTCAACGACCCTGTCAAGACGGCAGAGGTCTTCATCGAGGACCCCGCCTGGCTTCTTGCAGGGGGTGGCGCAAGCCCCGGCCGTCACGGTCGACTGTATAAGACTGGCGATCTCGTCCGCTACGATGCGGACGGCACCGGCGCCATCGCCTTTGTGGGCAGAAAGGACCAGCAGGTCAAGCTACGCGGCCAGAGAATCGAGCTCGCCGAAGTCGAGCACCACCTTAGGGGTAAGCTGCCCGCCAGCGTCAAGGTCGTCGCCGAGGTCATCAAGCCGGGCGGCGGAGAACCGAGTTTGGTGGCATTCATCACCGAGCAGACCCCCGTGCCCTCTTCGGGAGACAATGGCCTGACACAGCTTTCCCCTGAGCTGAGCCGCACGATTGCGCAGCTTGACGAGGCGCTCGGTGCCGAAATCCCGCGCTACATGGTGCCGTCGGCCTACATCCCCTTGGACAAGATGCCCTCACTTGTCTCAGGCAAGATCGACCGCAAGCGTCTGCGTGAGCTTGGCTCGGCACTTTCCCGGGAAGCCGTGGCCCGCATGGGAGCGTACAGTGGCGAGTCAACGGAGCCTGAGACGGAGTTGGAGAAGGCACTGCAGACAGTCTGGATCAAGGTTCTGGGCGGAGGTGTCCAGGACGTCGGCCGGAACGACAGCTTCTTTGGACTAGGCGGTGACTCGCTGCGAGCGATGAAGCTGGTCGCCGCGGCGCGAGAGGCTGGCCTGTCTCTGACTGTCGCAAGTGCCTTCAACAATCCTGTCTTGAAGGACATGGCCAAGCATGCGACCAAGATCGAGGGAGACGAGGACCACAATGTGGCCCCCTTCTCCCTCATCGACGCTGAGTGGACGCCTGAGGCGGCCCGCGCCGACGCCGCTGCCCTTTGCAACCTCGAGGCCTCTCAAATCGAGGATGTGTATCCCTGCACGCCGCTCCAGGAGGCGCTGATGGCCTTGTCGGCCAAGGTCAAGGAGGCTTATGTTGCCCAGAGGGTTGTCCAGCTCGCCGATGCTGCGACAGCAGATCGCTTCCGTGCAGCACTCGACGTCGCCTCGGCCGACAGCCCGATTCTCCGTACCAGGATCGTCCAGGCCTCAGAACACGGCCTGGTTCAGGTGGTTGTCAAGGGCAGCATCCCCTGGCACATTGGTACCGACCTGCAGAAATACCTCGCCGAGGATCGGGATGATCCCATGGATCTCGGCAAGGCCTTGGCACGCTTTGCGCTCATCACCGACAGCATCTCTGGCAAGACGTCTTTCGTCCTCTCGCTTCATCACGCCGTCTATGATGGCTGGTCGATGCCCCTGACCGTCGACAGGATGAACAAGGCATTCGACAGCAAGAAGGTGCAACGGCCCGCCGAGTTCAAGCATTTCATCAAATACCTCGCGGCGACATCGCGCGAGGAGGCTGAAAAGTTCTGGCGCGAAAAGCTTGACGGAGCCAGTGGCCCTCAGTACCCTCCCCTCCCCTACCCCGGGTACCAGACCCAGGCAGACTCGTTGTTGGAAGTGCGCGTTCCGCTGCCGGGGCGCCCAGCCTCCAAGATGACCGTCGCGACCCTCATCAGAGGAGCCTGGGCATATGTGGCATCGACGTACAGTGCCACAAGCGACGTCGTCTTTGGCGAGACCCTGACCGGCCGAAATGCGCCCATCAGGGGCTCCGAGGAGATCGAGGGTCCCATGATCACCACCGTGCCTCTCAGGGTGCAAGTCGCAAAGGAGATGAGTGCCGTCGACTATCTCCAGTCAGTCCACGACCAGACGGTGGAGCAGATCCCTTACGAGCATACCGGCCTGCAGCACATCCGCCGCCTCAGTCCCGACGCGTACGAGGCCTGCGAGCTGCGGACCGGCCTCGTCCTGCATCCCAGCACGGACGACGAGGAGAAACCCTCAGACAAGTACCCCGCCAACCACCTCGTGCCCGCCGGCGATGCCGAGGCAGCCCAGGAGGCCCTCAAGTTCAACACGTACGCGCTTATGCTCGTCTGCTCCCTGGATGCGAATGGCTTCCTTGTCATGGCCAGTTTCGACTCCAAGACCGTCGACAAGACACTAATGGAGAAGGTCCTGGCACGCTTCTCCGATGTTGCTCAGCGCCTTTGCACTATGGTCGACGAGCCCCTGGGCGACCTGCACATCAGTGATGCCAAGGAGAAAGCCAAACTCCTGCCCCTGAGCACATCCAACAAGAACGTCGTGGCCAAGGAGTATCCCGACACACACTCGGTCTGGATCCTTGACCATCTCGAGCAGACACAGCTTGCCCCCTTGGGTGCGTTCGGCGAACTGGTCATTGCCAGCACTGCTGACCTGTCTCACCCCGTGCTCGAGGAACCCGGCTGGCTCGTCTTCGCCAACGGACACCTCGAGTCCCAGCCTCCTCTGCGCTTCTACAAGACGGGCCGTCATGCCCGATTCGGCCCCGACGGCGTTCTCAAGCTCGCCGACAGTCGCAAGGTCAGCCAGGCACCTGCCGCTCCCACAAAGCGCATCTCCGCCACATCGGGAAAACAGCGCCGCCTCCGCGCGCTCTGGAGTAAGGTCCTGAAGCTCCCTGAAAGCGGCATTGGTCTCAACGACAACTTCTTCCGCCTCGGCGGCGACTCCATCACAGCCATGAAGCTCGTCTCTGAGGCCCGTCTCGACGGCTTCCTACTGGGCGTCACGCAGATCTTCCAGAACAGGTCTCTCTACGACATGTCCAGCGTATTGGAGGACATTAAGCCTGAGTCTACCTCCGAGGTCACTGTCAAGCCGCCGTCGCCTTTTGAGCTCATCCAGAAGCAGGCTGCCGCCGCGTTTGTGGCGTCGTCCATTCAGCCCGCTCTGGCTGACAAGTCGTGGAAGGTCCTCGACGTCCTCCCCGTCCGGCCCCTCCAGGAGGTCGCCATCCGCGGCACAATGCAGCTCCCCCGGTTCTCGGCTCGGTACGAGGCCATGTACTTTGATGGGCCCGTTGACCGCGCTCGTCTCTTCAAGGCGTGCCAGGGCCTTGTCTCAGGCAACGAGATCCTTCGCACTGTCTTCGTCCCGCATGGGGACACCTTCCTCGCCGCTGTGCTTGAGGACCTTCCCACGCCTGTTGTTGAGTACGAGACTGACGGCGACGTCACCTCTTTTGTGCACGCCCTGACGGCCCTCGATGTCCAGACCCGGATGGGTCCTGGCTCGGCTTTTGTCAAGTGGTTCTTCGTCTCGAGCACCAACGGCACCTCAGCGCTCATCTTCCGTGTCTCACACGCGCAGTATGATGAGATCTGCCTGCCTCTCATGCTCCGCCAGCTCTCGGCACTCTACGAGAACAAGCCTCTGCCGCCGTCGGTTCCCTTCTCGGCCTTCGTCGGGCACGTTCTGTCGACGGCTATTCCGTCCAGCGTTGGATACTGGCGCGACCTCCTGGCCGGTTCGTCGCTCGACACCTCGGTCCTGAAGGTCGAGACTCCGGTTGTTGATCGCGCTCACTTTGCCGTCGAGCGCGCCATCGATATTTCCCACCGATCCAAGGACATGACGACCGCGACCCTGCCTACAGCTGCCTGGGCCTTGACTCTCGCCCGCCGCCTCAATCGCCGCGACGTCGTTTTCGGCGAGGTCGTCAGCGGACGCAACACCTCCTTCCCCTCGTCCTCCGCCGTCGTTGGTCCTTGCTGGCAGTACATCCCCTTCCGCGCCCTCTTCCCGCCCGGCACCACGGCTGCCTCGTTCCTCGCCCAGGTCCAGGAGCAGCACATCGCCAGCGCCGCCCATGAGTCCCTCGGCCTCCCCGAGATCGCCGCTCTCTGCTGCCCGCATTGGGCGCCCGGCACCTACGACTGGTTCGACACGGTCGTCCACCAGGACGTCGAGCACGTCGCCTCGCTGCCCTTCGAGGCCGCCAGCACCACGAGTATGGAGACCATCTACCCCCACTCAGAGCCGCTCAGGGAGTGGAAGATTCAGGCCTTCCCTGCTGGCGACACCCTCACCATTGAGGTTGTCACCTTCCAGAGCTGGGAGGCTGAGGCGCGCGCTCTGCTCGACGACATTGTCGACTCCATGACCCTACTGGTGACCCAGCCGGGGGCAATCCTCTTTGAGTAGTGGAAGCATCTCTTAATAGTGTTTTACGATCTCTTTGGTTGTAGATTCTGGTTTTGCTGGTTCGGATGTTTGGGCATATTTGTTGGCTTCTGATTTACTCTGTTTGTTATCGCGATAGAATACCATCATGTTCAAGAATCTACTCGCTGTTTTCTCCTAACCCATCCCCTTTCCCGGTTGTTAACTACTTGCTGTGATCGCCAACATAGTGACAACGTTGTAGAACGCAATTGCTGCGACGAGGGCGCTGATGAAGCCTTCCATCCTTTCCGCACTTCAACATCTCGCACTCATCGGGTCTATGCTGACCGAACGTCCTCGAAAATCTTGATAGATCATTGTGAGATCTTTTCCAAGTCAACTCAATAATGGGTGCTGCTGAAGCTTGAGTTGAGCCGCATAGTGCTGACTGTACTGAAGCGGAGAGCAGGTAAATCTGCTATCTTATTGCATCACTGTTCAAGCAAGAGAGTTGTTTGTGTGTAGGAAGATGAATTATTCTATCCGATTACAGCCACCGTTTTATGAAGACCAGCCCAATGCTTCCCACAGCCATGGACGCCTCTTCTAATATTAATGCCAGGGTATCAAAGAGAAAAACAGAAAGTGCGCCCAGCGCCAACAAAGTCTATCTATGCCCGCCGATGATTTTATGAATGATGCCAGATGATGTGTATGCAAAAGAAGTATTAAGCCGTTCAGAGCTTGACGGCGGAGGAGAGGGTGAAGGTGATGGGGGAGCCGGTGAGGCTGACCCAGTGAATAGGGGGCTCGCTGCCGACCTGGTCAACCTTGACGGTGGCGCCGTCGGCGGCGATGGTGCCCTTGGGGATGGTGACGGGGACGGGGACGTCGCACTTGTTGTCAGTGCCGGCGCCAACGGTGACGGAGGTGATGGAGGAACCGTCGTCGGAGAAGCCGTAGGACATAGAGGGCTTGCAGTTATCCAGGGTGCGACGGTTGAGGAAGTACTGGGCGATATCGTCCTGGCGGAGGGAGATGATGGGCCAGTTGGTCAGGCGGGTCATTTCCTGGGCGACGGTCTCGGTCCAGGACATGATGAGGGACATCTTGCCGGTTTGGGTGCCGATGGTCGAGGTGGGCATGTCCGACTGGCGCATGTTGGCCTGGTGGAACATGTAGGGGTCGGACTGGAGCGCGAACAGGTAGCGGGTGTTGTCGGCGCGAGCGAGGTTGAGGAGATCGCTGAAGCCACCCTTTCCGGCCGAGGTCTCGATCCACTCCTTGGTGGTACAGTCGGGGGTATCGCAGTTGTAGTAGATGGTCGTGGCGTAGCGGGGGATGACGGTCAGACCGTCGTAGCCGTTGGACTCGACCGTGGTGGTGAGGGGCCAGTACTTGTTGCCCTCCCTGTTCTTCAGGGGCGCGCGGGTGTTGTCACCAACAACGTTGGTGAGACCAGAGTCCATCCAGGCGCGGATGACGTCGCCGTTGTGGAGGCCGGTAATCGCGGGAGGGACGAGGGCCTTGGGGGAGAAGACGCTGGTCTGCTTGGCGATGCCGACCTGGGCCATCCAGGCCTGGTTGAACTCGATCTCCTTCTTGGCATCGTTGTAAGTTGCGTTGTTCAGACTCATATGGGAGAAGGTGTGGGACAGGTGGAAGAAGTTGTTGGCGTTGGAGGGGGTCATGAACCACTTGGCGAAGTCGTCGCGCTGAGCGCACTGGACAGACCAGGGGTAGCTGGCGTTGAACTCGGCGGGCCAGCGGTCAACACCGGTACCGAGGGGCTTCTGGAACTCAAGCTCGGTGCCGGGCTCGTCGGCGGGCTGGACGTGGTAATCAGGGGTGCAAGCCGTGTTGGCCTCGGAGGTGGCGGCGTAGATATCACCGTTGCCGTTGTGAGCGAGCTCAAGCTTGAAGTTGGAACCAGCGGGCAGGCGCTTGTTGAGATCGGCCATCCCTTTGGAAAGTGTCAGTAAGAATGTCTCGTGTGTGATAGAGTGTGGGAGTACTCACAAGAAACGTGTCCGTTGAGATCAGCGACGCGGGTCTTGAAGGAGGAACCGGCAGGCGAGTAGAGATCGGTAGGGAGCTGGACATCGTCGACCTGAGCGCTGAGGTGGGTCTTGCGCTTTCCGAGGAAGACACCGCGGGTGATCCAGTGGATGTGAGCGTGCTGGAGGTAGTTGGAAGTAGCGGACCACGAAGGAGCCCAGCTGGTGAACCAGACGAACTGCTCGCGTCCATCGGGGAACTGGTTGATGACGGCAGCAGTCGAGGCGCCGTAGCCGCCGCCAGCACCGAACTTGGCGACCTCAAAGGTGGTCGAGGGATCGGTAATCTTAGCGGGGTAGTGCCACAGGCCCTGGCTGGTGATACCGGCGTTCAGCTTGAGGTTGGCAGTGGGGAAGCCGGTGCTGTTGGTGAAGCTGATGAGCTGCTCAACACCAGTGTCGCAGCATCCGCCGGCTCCAGCGACAGTCGAGCCGAAAGCGGGACCAGGGAACTCGTTGATGCGGACCATGCGAACGCGGAAGGAAGTCTGGTAACTCCAGAGCGTGTTCCACTGGGCATCGGTGACAGCCGAGCGCCAGCCGTCGGCGTACTCGTAGGCAAGGGCATCGATGACGATGATGGCCGAGTAGCGGCCGGTTGTGGCGGTGGAGTTCAGAACGGGCAGGGTGGCACCCTCCTTGGGGACGAGAAAGTTATCCCAGGGGATGCCGTAGCCCTGGAGGCCTGCTGAGGCGGCGTTGGCGCCGTCGATGTCACGGGCGATGACGAGAACCTTGTTCTCGATCTGAGTGATCTTTGGTGTTGTGGGTGCGGTGTTGGCCTGGGGAGCGGGAGCAGGGGCGGCGGCGACCGATCCCAGCATGCTGAGGAGGGAGATGAAGATAGAAGAGTGCATCTTGCCTGTAGAATGTGAAGGCTGTGCTGTAGGAAAGTGATGCTGATGCTGATGCTGATGATGAGAAGATCGGGTTGGATATTCGAGGCAAGTCGAGGGTAGTTATAGAAAAGGCCCAGCTGCCTCCCCAAGACGGGAAGAAGCTCTAGAGCTTCCATGGGATAAAGAAAGCAACAAAAGAAGAACCTAGGGTTCTAGATCCCGCCCGGAAACGGGTTCGTGCCGGGTAGTGGGCGGCGAGAAGGTCGATCTCCCCAGCTGAGCTCTTCGGCGCTCCGTCAACCCGGGTCGCTGGGTCGGGACCGGGGGAGCGGACACGGGTAGCTCCAGGGGGGGCCAAAGGGCCGCGACCTGGCTCGATCCTCTCGGCAGCTGCGTGGGGAGGGCCAGGGGCCGGGCCACGGCCGGACTTCGTTTAGTTTCCAAGCTCGCTTCACCGACAGGCGGGCTCGCCGGTTCATATATTCTTTGACCTCTTCGGGAGAGCTGCAAGCTAGCTCACAGCTTGTGGGGGCTCTCGCCACGGCCGAGACACTGTTTCAGGTTGGCCGATGGTCCAGCCAAGCAGAAGAACGGCAGTCTCCGATGCTTGTCGGGAGGCGATGAGACCTGTGAATAATCGATCGTGAACCCTTGGCGGGGTGTTGACATGCGCAAGGGTGACCTTGAGGTGCATCGAATCCTTGGCAGCGATATTTGAGGCGATAATAGCGATAATGCCGATATTGTATAGCTTCATTAGATGTAAACGTGCAAATGACTCGGGAGGAAGGCCTCCAACGTTGGCTGCCGATGTTCGGGCGGTTGCCTCGTGTCCAGCCGCGCGCTTGCATTTAACAAACACCACGGAAAGAGGGTGTGAAGAAGAGCTGTCACGGGCGAAGAGGCAATAAACCAATCATTAGTACTTATTTCACTGCAGAATTGCAACGACGTGACGCTAGAATTTAACTGAAGGGCTGGCCCTCGAGCTTTGGGCGTGGCCGCATCAAATCATGGCGACGACCAGCTTCGTCTTCTCTTCAAAGGCCACGCGTAACTGCGCCTAATTAGTAGCCAGTTCCTGGGTAGTCTCCCCGAAATCGAACTAGAATGGCGCCATATCAATCCGCGAACTCCATCCCAATGATGTCGTAGTCGAGATGCTGCTTCCTGCAGCGCCCGTGGGCCACCGTTAGCTCCGACGCCGGCGAGTTGCTGCCATGCTCAGCACGAGGAGTCCATGTGTTCGTGCTGTCCCGGCTCCGTTGTGGATGTGGAAAAACCAAGCCATGGGCTAGTTGCTTCAGCTCAAGACGTTGTCGCCTCAGCTCACAAAGTAGCTGCCTCAGCCCATGGATCCCGGCCCGTACGCCGCCGCCGGTGAAGCCACCCCGTGGCCTCCCATGCCGAAGACACGTTGCAGGCTCTTCCTGATTCCCCTGCCGCCGCCGTCGTCGCCATCGGTGCGCTCGCTTCTGCCAAGGAAGGGTAGGCTCATGCGCCGGGTGCCCTCTCCGCCGACCGAAGCGCGCTTCTTCTTGCGAATCGCAACTAGGGTCGGCTCGGGAGCAGAAGGGCGTGGTGGCCACTCTCCGTCGCGCTTCCACCCCGTGACACACGCTCGCATCATATCGGAGAGGTTGACAGGGCACGAGGGCGTAAGGTTGTGAAGGATGACCTTTTCGTACAGGGAAATATACACTGAGGGCGTGATGGACGCCCGCATCGGGTTGTTCGGGGGTAACAGAGGCGGTGGAACCGGAAGCACCGTCTGGATACGATGGGGTCTCGCGCTGGCACCTGACGCGGCCGAATGGGTCGACTCTTTGGATCGTTGTGCAGAGAGCTCTGCGTGCCCGTCTTTTGGGTTTTCTGATCCGTCTGACGCAACCGCTGCAGCCGCAGCAGCATCGTGGCTCTGTCTCTGTTGGAGGGGGGATGTGCCAACGGGCGGCGAATTGCGGGAGAAGAGGCGGCGCGGTGACAACGACGAGAGTGAGAGCGAGGGTGACGAGGGCTTCGGGCGCACACGCATGGTTTTCGCCGATGTCCACGCATTGCGCCGGGCCTCGAAGCATGCGAGACCCTCGTTCCACTGGATTTCTTCGCGCACCGCCCTCCTCCGTCGAGCCTGCTTCTCCGCCGCCGACTGCCTCACGGCAGCCCCGACGGACTCAGGCGAGTCGAATCGGAAGGGCGAGAGAGACGAGTGCGTGGGCTCGTCGTCGTCGGAAAGATCGGATAGCCATTCGATCCGGGGTTTGTAATGCGCTAGGTCTTCCGACATGGAACTGTAGACCGACTCGGCGTCGCTGTTGTCGCCATCTTCCGAGTCTTCGTCGGTGGATGCAAGGGCGTCGTCTGCCGTCGGCGTAGTGGTGAGACCGTTATGTGATGAGTCGGGTGTGGCGGTGGTGGCAGAAGCAGCGGGAACGGCCACCGTGGTGGCGTTGTCGTGTTCGGAAGTAGGCACCTTTGCGACAGCATCGTGCGAGGAATGTCCGTTTTGGGCGGGTTCCAGTGCCGGTGCCGGAGCTGATGATGGGGCTGCAGCGGGCGTGGTGACAGGCGGCGGCCAGGTGAACTCCCAATCGGTGCGGACCTTCTCTTGCAGGTGCTTCTTGACGGCCTCCTTCTGCTTGGTCTTGTCCTTGCTCAGCAGGTCGGAGTCATAGTCGGCGCTGGGGATGGACAGCGGCGCTGGAACGACCGAGTGCCGGAACTTGGCGAGGGGAGAGCGCGGCGACTTGTAGAGGTCCGAGAACTGCATCTTTGTGGTGATGGAGGAGGGCGCCGGCTTGGTGGTTGGGTTTGAGGACATGGGGGCGCACAGCAAACTGGCGGCCGGCGGACGTCGTGAAGACGGCCGTCGGTCGCGGGCGAGGGCAGGCGGGGATGGGTTCTTTAAGGAGATGAGACGCGGCGCGGGCGGCGGCGCTTGCAGCAGGTAGGGCAGGTGCGAACAGGTCAGGGCGCGGCGGAGGGCCGGGTCGAGAGACGGGGGTTCGGGATCGAGGCTGGGCTGGGCTTGGGCTTGGACTTGGAGGAGCAGCGTGCGGCGTGCGTGCCCTTGCTCGCGCCGGCTTGGACTTGGGGTCTTTTTTCTCGCGGCTCGCCACAGCGGTGAGAGAGAGGAAGGAGAGGGAAAATGCGGGGTGGACGACGGGGTGGGATGGTGGTGTCAGGCGGGTCGGGCGGTGTCAGGGTGGCTGATGGCGGGACACTGAACAGTCAGTCCAAGGTCGAGAGGCGGGTGCTGGTTCGTTTGCGGAGGAACAAAGCTGCAGTAGCCTTGGTTCGGGGTCTGGTCTGGGTCTAGCCCTCTGTGAAGCGCTGCAGCGGGCATCGCACAGGGGACCAAGTTCTGACCTAGTCGGATGCCAAGCGGAAGCGGGCCTTGCCTGTTCGTGGCCGGAAGTAGGTAGAGGTGGTTGGAGGGGGGGGCTGCGAGGCGCGACAACCTGGCTCGCGGCTCGCGGCTCGCAGGAGGGATATGCGGGCAGGGGCCCTGCTTTACTCTTCTCTACGAGTATGCCGTGAGTGCGTATGTGCTGCACGGCATACGGGTTGTGTGAGTTTGTGGTGTGTATGGGCGCGTGCGATGTGAGGAGACGACGGGAGGGGGGCGAATGCGATGTGGTGATGGCGGCCAAGGCCGCTTGGCGGAGGGCTACGAGTGGTCCGAGGGATCACCAGGAGAACAATCAAGCTCGCGGTGAAGGACTGGGGGATCGGCCTCCTGACTCGGCGTGGCGACAAGCAAGTTGAGCCTGCCTTGCCTGGCTGGGTTGAAGGCGCATGAATAGTGTGCGGGCCGTGGGTGGTCGAGGGACAGTAGCCCGGGGCGGCGTCGACAAGTTTGTCAGGGGTGCGTGCCGGCGGGCGATTCCGTGGTCGAGAGGCCGATGAACAGCTTGGTAGCCGTTGGGGACCGCTGATCCAGGGCTCAAGGGAGCACCGCCACAGCGAGATCTGACCCCTCGGCAGAAGATGATCTCCCCTGTTGTTCGACTCTGCCAAAGGTGATGAATGGCGTGATGTTGATGCCGGTAGAGTCAGAAGCGATGAGTCGGATCTGGGTGCTTGAGCTTAGGTTTGGTTGGTGATCGGGCGGGGCCGGCGCAACCCCGCCAGAATGTGGCCCGAGCTCACTGCTCTGATCTGATGTCGTACCCCGGCACGTATCGAAGGGCCGCCGGCCGATGCTCTCGTACGACGTGCCCGCGGAAAGAAGAGGCGCAGGGTGTAGCCAGACGATGCAGAATGATCTGTGGGATCTGTAAGCGAGAGAAGGTCAGCCAGATGAAAACCAAAGATGAGGCAGGGCCAGGCGAGGCGAGGCGAGACCAGAGAGCCAAGACCAACCGGCGGCCGGGGTGAAGTCGGTGGTGGGGAGAGCAGAGTGGGCAAATTTGGTCGTGTGACGATTGCAGCTTGCAGTGGGAGGCTTTTGGCAGGGGCCCACCCCGGTTGTGGTTGTGGTTGTGGTGTGCACTTCGAGGGTGGATGTTTGGAGATGGTGGTGTTGATGGAGAGGAGGTGGCGACGAATATTCTTCGCGATCAAGAATCATCCTGCTCTTACGATCTCCGAAGTTCAGTTGCTTTCTAGTCTCACGGGTACAAGTAGACAATTTACCCTGCTGCCTGCTTACTACATTCCCATCGTCCATCGTGCCTTCCCTTCAATTTTGGGTGACTCTGGCATTTCTCATACAAGGAAAGAACTACCAAACTGCCCACACCAGCTCCTTCCAGACAGAGGAAACGTGGGAAAGACACCGATGGAGGTATGAAGAAGCTCGTGACCATGATAAACTCGAAGGAGCACCTCTGCAGCTCGAGTATCACCAGACATACGTCCAAAGGCCTGGGGTCCCAAGGCCCAAGACGGCCTGGCATCAACATGCCGGCGGATGCAACATTGCTCGGTCTCATCAGGCGATTCCAAGCCAGCCTCAACCACTCTTCGACTGGGGTACAGTCGCATTGCAGCCCGCCGTGACGCATCCGCTGGTGCTCTGCTGTAGGTGCCCGCTGAGCAGCACGCATGCACCGTGACCCTGGAGATGGAGCCGCCCCAACCCCGCACCCACACAGCACACACTGCAGCTCAGCTCGGGTGACTCCCCGAGTCCCCCGTCTTGCCCGGCCGACCACCCACATGCACTTGAGGGAGTGTCGCATGCAACTCTACAGCCGTGATATCCCCACTGGAAGGGCGCAGGAGATGGACACTGCCTCGGCTTTCATGAGGGATTACTAGTCGAGTATCTTCTCTTGGGCGATTATTCCCACACATCACGACAAAAATGCAGCCATTTTACCAGTACAGAGTATTCGAGGTGTACATATCTACCAGTACCTGAACCCCGGGCCTGCTCGCGTGCTATAAATACATTCTGTAAAAGGGCACGTTTGTACTCCGACGCCGGCGTCAGCCAAACCAGATCCAACAGCTCCGGTCCACGTAGGCTGGCAGCTCACTTAACCTCCTCTACCATCTTGCCAGACGCAAGGCCGCCGCCGCCACTTGAGCCCATGAACAGCTTGCCCGCAGGCCCACCGACCATCTCGCTGGGCACGCCGAGGCGGCTTCCCGACTTTGTGCTGACCCAGCGGATCACCGTGGGATCAGGGCCGCTGCCCTCGCCGTACCCGTCGTTCGCGGCGGCGTTCTTCTTGGTCGTCTTGGGCGCTTGCTTCTTCAGGAGCTTGTTGATCGTCTCCATCTGCAGGAGGGTGAAGGTGCAATGGTCAGTTATCTCTCCTTCAAGGAGGATACCTCTTGGGCCTCAGGAACGGGCAGCCACATACCTTGACTTCTTCATTACGCTTATCGCTGAGGTTGCGCCGACGGCGGGCCATTTCCTGGCGCCTCATAGACAGTTCCTCCGCCGTGAAGACCTTCTTAGCTTGAACCTCTGCAGATGCATTCTTGGTTAGTCTTTCATCTCCTTGCCAGCCGTGGGCAATAGAAGGGGACACGTACCATCGGAGAGCTTCATATAGCTCTGGGGCTCCTCCTCGAAGCGGGCCCGCTGACGTCTAGTCATCTTGTTGAGATCCGGAGACTGCCCTCGACTGCCGCCATCATCATCGCTATCCAGTCCGAGGCCACCGGGACCGTCAGCGATAGTGGTGTCCAGTTCGCCCTCGGCATCGTCGTCCTCGACCTCCTCATCCTGGCCCTGCTCCATGTCGTCTTCCTCACCCTCGGCATCTTCCTCCTCATCCTCTTCCTCCTCCTCGTCTTCCTCATCTTCGTCGTCATCTTCGTCCTGACCGCCGCCGACGTTGATACTCATATCACCGGCGTTCTCCGGGTCGCTGACTTCGATCTCGCTGAGCTCGTCCTCATCGTCGTCATCTTCCTCCTCATCGACCACCCTGGCAGCAGCCGCCCTGCGCGGGGGCGCAGGTTTGCTCGCCTTTGGATTGTGGAGCTTGATTCTCTTAGGGTGGGCGGCGGGACCGTCCATATCGACATCGCCGTCGGCATCATCCTCGTCGCCATCAGCGTCTGCCTCGGCGTCGTCTTCGTCGCCGTCGGCATCATCGTCACCCAGATCCTCCATCTCCTCGTCTTCTTCATCTTCGTCGTCGTCGAGACTGTCGGACTCGACGTAGCTCCTCTTGGTGCCCCTGTTGCGCTTGCCCGTCACGATCTCGCCGCGGCCGAGCGAGTTCCGGCTGGCACCACCGTTGGAAGCGCGGCTTCTGCCGGAAGTGGCCTCGCGGAGCTTGTTCGATGGCACTTTGACCGTCAGGTTAAGGTGGTCATGGCCGGGTGAGGAAGGAGGGCCGCGTGTTACGGAGACGCCTGATGGGCGGCCGTCGGAGCGTCGAGGGCGTGTAGACATTGTGGTCGCTCGTTCGCTGTCGGCCAGGTCAGTGATGGCTTCATGGGCCTTCACGGCCGCTGAGCGACGCGGCCGGGACGTCATGCTGTGCGATTTTGCGTGAAAAATGGGTAGTAGTGATGGTGGTGAGCGGTTGGGCGGGGTGGTGGTGATGACGGATGAGATGAGGCAAATGATAATGGGCAGAGGAGGTTCAGCAGGTTCGCCGCAGACTTGGTGTCAAAAGGCGAACCGATTGAGGCCGGGATCAGGTGGGACAAGGTAGGGAGGAAGTTTGTGAGATGTCGTCGGCGGGTAATGTTCTGAAGGCGGGATAGCTTTCGTCGTGGCGGGAGTCGGGGTTGGGAAGGAGGGGAAAGATGTGATGGACGGGCGGAGGTGGCAATGATTGATGAGGGTAAGATTTCGTGGTGACAGTGGCGAGTGGTGATTGATGTTGAGGACGAGGAGGCACAGCGCACGCCGAGCAGGCTTGTTTGATAATGCCACCGCAGGGTCCCTCCCGTTATGTTGTTGCGGTGGCTCGCCGATCCAATGGGTTGGGGTCTGGTCGATTGGCTCATTGACCGAAACTGGATGGTCCGCTTCTGGCGCAAGTGGTACCTGGACCCAGCCCGACCCGACCTGTCCTGTCCTGTCGGTCGCGCCTTCTGTGAGGCGAAGCGAAGCAAGGCCAGACCAAGGCAAGCGGCCGGAGCAACAGGCTGAGATCGGGCCTTTCCACCGCTTGGCGGCATCCGGAGCGCATGCAACGGCCGCATCGTCCCGTTCCCCCATCCCAAACGCTCACTTGAGCGCGCCGATCTGCAAGGGACGCGCGGGAATCGCGAGGGCGTCCCTGAAGATGCGATGATCGGCGTGGTGGTGAGGATAGGTTCACCGGTGACAATTGCGAAGCAGACAGGAAGGAAACATGATGGGCTCTCATCCCGACTTTGGCCCTCCAATTCAATGCGACATGGACATACCTCTCTTGAAGATGCCAAATGATGACTGGGCAAGTCGCGACTCACTACTGTGATGCGGGAGTCGGGCTGTGTGCGATGCACGCGGAGCGAGTGCCAGTGGTTGGCTGCTGGACGGCGGTCGACCTCGCGACGACCGCTGTGGTGTCTGGATTGGCTGGATTCGGAGGGCTGAACAGCTTTCGTTCCCTGTGTCTCCCGAGAGAACGGAGTCTCGATAGCAGAGGCGATGCTCTTCACGACCCTTTCTTCCAGATTCACTCGGGGCAACAGTGAGCCAAGGCTGGAGTTCCGACCGGCGCTGAGGTCGTCGATGCTGGTAGCTGGCGTCCCGTAGATGGCCGTAGTTGAGGTTGAGCTGAGAAAAATAGATAAGCCAGTGTATGCTGAGCGCCAGAGTCTGTCTATCCCTTGCTCGAAGATGGCCGCGTTCGAGTTCTTTGAGCGACAGACTCCATCGGCGCGCTCGCTCCAACCCCGGGGAAACGGCAGCCTAAGGCTAAGTGTCCGTTCTTTGAGACGCTGCCACTTAAACCACCGTTTACTCCAGGCTATTCCTATCAAGGCACAGTTTCATCACCGTCATTTTCACCGGCCTCCACCGTCTTGCCGACGCATCCCCGGACCCATCACAAGCCGAGGCATGTGGCTACCGAGCATCACCGGCTAGGATATGTTCCTCGAGGCATCACTTCTTGTTCTCCGCAGTCCAGCCCAAGATACTCAGAACACACACTCCCTTCCTACAACAATGGATGACTCCGACAACGAGGCCAAGCCTCTCCCGGCTGAGCAACACGATGCGCCAGCACCCGAAACTGCCGCGCCTGACCTCCACGATGTCGCCCGTCAGTTCCTCCGCGATAATGCCGTTCGAGGCGCCACACGCGACCGAAAGGTCGAGTACCTCAAGGAGAAGGGTCTGGAAGACAAGGACATAGACGCTCTGCTCGACGAGGCCGAAGCCTCCGCAGAAGATGTACGACAACCACCCTCCTCCCTGGCGCGTCCACTGACTGACCTGGGTGCAGACACAGACACAGACACAGACACAAGCGCAGACTCCCGAGTCGCAAACCCAGCCTCCAGACCAAAACGAGCCTCCGAAAACACAAACACACGACGATATCCCTTCTCACAGACCACACTCCGACAGCCCACCCATCATCACATACCCCGAGTTCCTCACAAAGCCCACCCGCCCCCCGCCACTCGTCACCGGCACGGCCCTCCTCAACACCCTCTACGCCTGCGCCGGCCTCACAACCCTCCTCTACGGCACCTCAAAGTATGCCGTCGCCCCCATGGTCGAGAACCTGACCGAGGCCCGCTACGAATTCCACAACACTGTCACCGACAAACTCTCCGCCCTCACCCGCCTCCTCGAGTCCACCGTCTCCGAAATCCCCCAACAGCCACATCCCGCCCTGATCCCTTCCGGGATGACGCCGATTCGACCGTCTCAAGCGACGCAGACGACCCCACCGAGCTCTTTCACCGCGACATAGGCGTTCAGACCTCCTTGCCCGCCAGCCCTGCCGACCCCTCCCCCGGCACGGCAGCCTCCACCTCGTCTCCCGCCGAGCAGCATGCCGCCAAGCTCGCCTCCCTCTCCGCCTCCCTCAAGGACCTCCAGGATGCCTCTGTATCCCAGAGCGAGGAGCTCGCGGACGTCAAGGCCGTCATGGACCTCTTCAAGGATGACCTCGGCACCATGACCTTCCCCGGACCAACTGGCGACTTCGTCGGTGGCTTCTCCCTCTATGGCGCAAAGAAGAACGAGCCGGAGGACGAGATCAAGAAGGCCAGGGACAATATCCGTAGGGTCAAGGGCGTCATGCTGAGCACGAGGAACTTCCCCGCCTCCGCGCGCTAGGCGGGACACCTTGTAGGATATAGATCGCATGTACAGGCAGATGTGGAGAAAGTTCGGAGAGTCGACTGATACCCGCGGCGTTGAATACTAAAATGGCATCCATCACAACTCCGTCGTAACGACTGTCATCAGAGACGAGCCCCAGCCATCGTCCATCTTCACTTCCTGTTCACATTCGTCGCACCTCTACTTGATCGCATACAGTACAACTTCAACACCGCCGCCGGTCTGTCTGCTCCAGGACCGCTCTGTCTTCCCAGTACTCTTACTTACAGCAGCGTCTCGAAAATCATGGCATCACGCCTCCAGCGTCATTATAGAACAGAACCGTACAAAACTTGTCATCACTAACTCCCAGCGGTGTTCCGGGGAACTCCCAGCGCATCAAAGATGCGCTGGCTTGTGTCGACCTGTATGTGCTCAAAATGTCGACCCTCCGTCTTTTGCTGGTCGTACCAAGTCTCCGTCGCAGTAAACTGGAACTCCATGGGTCCCCAGTCGCTGCTTTTCAGGGCCTTCTTGGTCTTCTGAAGGAAGTTATTGAACAATGGCGATTTTCTCGGCGGGAGGGGCGGGTCTCGTAGGGGATGTGGACCGGTAGCGGATGGTGGGTGGAAAACAGTGTAGGGGGTGCCCAATGGGCTCGGCCGAATCCCCCTCCTCGTCGGGCCACGCCTGTCTGGCAGCACCGTTCTGTAGCCCTTTGTGATCAGAGACGTTTCTGTAGGTGGCAGCCACATCTTGAAGTCGGTCACCATGGTCTCAATCATCTGGAGCGTCCGGTCGATGGCCGATCCTTGACCTACCGAGGAGGTCGGATGCGGATGTGGCGCCCCGAACCAGACGTGTCTCAGTGGCATCTTATGCTTCGGAAGACTCTCCTTTCGCATGATCTCGACAAAAGCCCGTTGTGCAGGCAGAAGGTCGGACTCGTACAGCTCTTCGTCTCCAGGAGCCACGTCGTTGGCGGCCAGGTCCCAGATGATCAGCTCCAGAAATTCGTAAGGCTGGACATGAGGTTGGACCGGCCGAAGGACTGCAATCCAGGGATGCCGAGGGGGGAAAGCTCCGTACCGATAACTCTCCTTGTCGACATTGTCCCAGTCATCCTTGATGGTGTAGCAGAAACAGATATGGGTGTTGATCGTCGGTTTGGCCAGCCGCTGTCTAGGAAAGTTCCACATCCAATTTAGCCAAGTTTTCGCAGTGTGAAACGCCATGTTGTGGTCTCCGAAATGCTGGGCCATCTCCGAAGCCCTCTGAAGATACGAGATGGGGTAGCGGTACACTTTGATGATTGGGTTCTGCAGTTTGTAGCCGCTAAGATAGTGCGTGAAGTCGACGGCTCCGTCCCTGTGTAGGAGGCTTGTCTCGTGGCTCATCGTCGCCGGCAGTACAGCCTGCGAGGTTGGTAGTTGGTCCGGGTGGGCCACGCTGTCTGACGCGAAGAGAGGCGGTTCCAGCATCATACTTATTCGTTTACCGATAAGGTCGTAGGATCCCAGGACGCGGAAATTCCTGTACCGGTGGAGGTTGAGACTGGACCAGTAGGCAAACCAGTTGACCAAACTCTGCTCGTCGCAAGGGTGTAAGGTCTCGTCGGCGTAAATAAACACTGCTCCAGTGCTGGAAGCAGCATTCGTAACGCAGGCGAGTTCCGACGCAAGCTGCCAGATGGAAAACCTGGCCTTGCAGAGCTTCTCAGTGAGCCCTATGGCCTCAAAATTGCGTCCAGGGTCTTGCGCCAACAAGTTGGTCCTCTCCGTCATCTTCTTCTTGGCGACATCGCCGAGGAAGTTGACGACTTCAGCACCGGCGATCAGTTGGATGTGCGCGGCAGAGCGCCTGTACTCGGATTTGTACCAGGACAGAAGCTCGTCAGCCTCGCAAGGATGTGAGACGAAAAAGCTGGGTGTCAAAAACACAGCCTCCCCATGGGCGAATAAACGAGACACGCTGAACGGGGCGGGTTCTTCCACGATATTCCGGCTGGGCGCCTTCAGCTTTGGATGCTGGAGCTTCTCCTCGAGCTTCCAGAACAAAGTATGGCTGCTCTTGGCCTGCAGCAGATTCTGGATGCCGGCGAAGAAGCGTATGGTCGGCAAAGCCTTGCTGTGCATGATGAGTGCTCCGCCTTCCGCCTGGGCTGCTGCGACATAAGCCGCCCAGTCCCCCGGAATGTCTGAGACGAAAAGGCGACACTTTGGGTTGACAGAATGTAGCCAAGCACACGTCATCTGGAGGACCGACCCTCTAGAAGGAGGGAATGCCAGGAAGAAATTGTGAGGGCCATGGCTGTTGCGCATCTCGTCTGGAAGCAACTTGCCATAGTCGAGCCCGTAGACTTGGTGGATGAAATCCTCGGATGCGGACCTCTGAGTTCGCTGCAGTGTGGTGGTCGGAGCAGGCAGGAACATCCCTGCTTTGCCTGCCTTGAAGACCAAGTATTTCAGAGCAGTGCTCTCGGGGCCGTTGCCCTCAGACGCAGGCATCATGGTTTTCCATTCATCACTTTTGCTCGGATATATGATGATGGAGAAGTCTTCAGCATGATACACGACGGCAAAGGACCCTATTATCAACTGCTCTGCGGCGACGTCGAGGTTGCCACATGTTGACCTCGGCATCAGGTTGCCGCATGCGAGAGGGGTGTCGAGTGTATGCAGCAGTCTCTTCTCGAAGGCGAACGCTGTGCAGGCATGGGAGAAGTGAAGTGTCGATGTGCGGCGCAACCTCGCCTGCCACGAGCTCGGACCGGATGATGGGCCCTCGAAGGTCACATCAACCGCTTGGGAACCGCTCGGGCCAAAGACGACCGTGGCAGCCACGCCCTGTGTCTCGGATCGCGGGACAGTGAGGCTCTCGTTCTGTCGGAAGTGTGTCTCCTGCTGCTGGATACGCGTCTCCTTCTCTTGAATGATGGGTAGGGACGAAGGCGGGAGCGGGGGCGTTGGCGGCCGCGGGCTGGCCTCTGAGGCGAACCTGGGACGAGGAAAATCGCCGACAAAGAGCCCTTCTTCCTCGTCATCGCGATCATCGTCAATAACAATGACCTCTGGCTCATCCACCATTTCCGTGTCTTCCAAGATGCGCGTGGTCGCCAACGGACCGGGAGCCGCAGGGTCGTCTCCAGTAAAGCGAACCGATCGTAGTTTCTTGGCCGGCGGCTGATCTCGCCCGTCGGCAGACGCAGTATCTCCTGTCTTTCGAAGGGCCGACTTTTTGATCGCCGGCTGAGTCGCCTGCCCTTCAACGGAAAGACTGTCGCGTCGCGGGCGGGGGGTCGACACCGCGGGCTCGATTGTAGCCACCACCGAAGTCCCGGAAGGAGATGTGTCCCCATGCGAAGGTGGTGTATCGTTGTCATGCCCTGCTTGGCGGTCACCGGCAGCGTCGATACTAATGTTGCTGAGCCTTTGGAGACCAAGTAGGTGAGGATCGGATGGAGCTCGATCTGCCATTTCGCGAGAGTATTTGCCGGCCTTATTGAGCACCCGCATGTTTCCAAACTGCTTCGGCTGCCGGCTGGCGTCTGCCATGACGGCCCCCAGGTTTTGTCGAACACGAGGCTTCTTTCCACCAATGAAGACATTGCCAGTGGCAGAACGAGCCTGTGGCTTCACGTTGGACTTTTTCGCCTTTTGTGATGGTCCTACAGCTGCAGCACTGCTCTTGGTGGTTTCAGCGGTCTTGAGGGGAGGGCGAGTCTTCCCAGGTAGTGTCATTGATGGCTTTCGTGCCGTCCCTTGGTATCCGGTGGTCGCTGTTGATTTCGCCTTGGAAGGGGGTTTTGCGGGCAGGTCCGACAGAGATTGAGGCTTTGATTTGGCCGAGTTCGGTCTCTGTGGCAAAGATGCGTGGTCCTTTCCGAGACTCTTTGACGAGCTAGGAGCCTCGGGGTTGCTGTGAGTCCTGACAGGTTTTGGAGGAGGAAGATCAGGCATGTCTTCGTCGCTATCATCGTCGACAATCTCGTAATAGTCCCCTTCTGTTTCGCCGGGGTAGAAAACCAGAGGCAGGCCTTCGCGCTGCCGCCGCAAGTTGCGGTTGCGATGCCTCTCAAATTTGGCCTTTTCGGCGGCTTCCACAGCATCGTTGAACTGGGCAACGTCGAAGGGCTGGATTTCACCAAGAGCTTGGCGGGACTTCTTCTCTTCCCACTCCTCTCGAGCTGTTGGGCCTACATGGTGCGCAGGCTCCCATGTCCAACGATCCATCGTGTAGCCCGTCCACTCGATTAGGTAGCGGCAGCTCGCTGGGTCGGCTGGGTCGACATCCTCGGCATGGATCTCTTCGACCTCGAACTCATGCTCAGAGTCATGCTGACTTTCCATTGTCGAGGTAAGCGAAATGTCATCGGGGATGTTGCCCTCCAAGGGGGCGCCATTCCCCATGGCCGTGTGGGAGGAGCCGCTCATGGCTCTCGACAACCGGGAACGCCCTAATCTCGTGTTAGCACGAATGGAAACGAGCAAGTCGAAGCAAGCGGCACCACTTCAATAGGCGGGATGCAACATGGATAGGCGCTGGACTGAATCCGCGTTTGCTGGTGGCTCTCCAGGGTTCACGCACGCAGCCAGTGACTCCAACGCAATGAGTAAAAACGAACAAAACTTACACACGGGTGTTGGTTATAGGCTGTTTCAACAGCCAAAGTCGGGTCCAGAGGCATGGATGATCGCGAGTTGACACGCCCGGATGAGGAGGGCGGGCATATCGAGAAAATGAGACGAGTTGGGGATGGGGTGAGAGACCCTGGATTTACCGTGCGTCCGGCGTGCGATACTGGTAGGTCCTTACCTAGGTACCTTAGGGTAGGAAGATGCTTGGGCTCATAGGTGGAAGGCGCGACTGATAGCACCTGCCTGAGGACTTTTTCTTTTCGACGAATCCCTGGATTTTCAGGGAAATTGGTTGTTTTTGTCCGAGTTCGAGGTCGAAATACCAGTCAAGTGAGCTGACGCCCGAAGCCGTTGGTGAGGCGCAACCAAATGTCTTGGACGATTACTGGTATTTCGGCAAGCTATCAGAGCCTCGATCGCAACCATCGGCAGGAACCACGACAACCGTGCCCACGTGACTCGAATGGTCAAAGCGGCGGGTGGGGTGGAGCCCGGGCGTCCTGCGCTGGGTTCGTGCCGTGGGCTGTGGTGGCCGGGACTGGATGTTCAGCAGGGTGGCGGACCCCCGACCAACATCGAGGGCACTGAAACACACTGAAGGACATTGGGCAATCCCTGTTCAGGGTTGCGGCAGGTACTAAAGACGGGCTAGGCGAACATGTACACGCTTGGACCCTTCTTACCATCAACTGGCCGTCATTCGTTCTTGATGGAAGGTATCGTCTGGTGTTATTGATGGAAGCCCAGCGAGCAGCAAGGTGGGAATAGAAGACTTCTGGCTGCAGAGCCCCAACCAAATGACTATTTGCTATGCAGACCCAGAAACAGTAGGCTCCATCAAGCAGCTAGAGTCAGGACTCTGAGACTGATCGTTACCTAGATACTTACGGTGAGTCTCTATACCGTACGACGGCAGTTCTTCGGCAACGGGTACTTCGGGCTCTATCAGCTCCAGGGCCAGTTGCCGCGTACCGCCCATACTAGGCGGGACGCCAAAGATTGGCACGGGGTCACCCCCAAAGAGTCCTGTTCTAGCGGATCTCTCGTTCGCCGCCTGGACGAGCGACAACCTCCACCCCCGTTCAAGGCACCTGCACCCAGACATCCACACCCCATCACCTCCCTTGCCCTTTTATCTTGCATCCCCCAAGCCTGCGCCGCGCACGACTCAACTCGCCATCGCCACGAACAGCCTGTCGCCCGCCCACACCGAAACCCGAATCAACCTTCTTTCCTACCTTTTGACGGACAGCGATCACCATGGCCAACGACGAGTATGATGTGAGTGATCGACCCGACCGCCCTGCCCATCCCGCGACCCTTGTCCCCCACCAGGCTTGACGCCCGCCCCTCTTCGTGTGCTGACCCGAAGCTTCGCGCAGTTCCTCTTCAAAGGTGTGCTACCCTACCCTCCCCGCGGACCCCGATGCCTCGACAAGACCGACCTTTGCATTCCTCATTTCTCGCCATGCAACGCAATAGAGGGGATCGATGACTGACCGTACCGGCGACTAGTGGTGTTGATTGGAGACTCGGGCGTCGGAAAGTCCAACCTGCTTAGCCGATTCACTCGCAACGAGTTCAACCTCGACTCAAAGTCCACCATCGGCGTCGAGTTCGCCACCAGGTCCATCCAGGTCGACTCCAAGACGATCAAGGCTCAGATCTGGGACACGGCCGGCCAGGAGCGCTACCGCGCCATCACCTCGGCCTACTACCGTGGCGCCGTCGGCGCTCTGCTCGTCTACGACATCAGCAAGCACCAGACCTACGAGAACGTCACGAGATGGCTCAAGGAGCTCCGCGACCACGCCGACGCCAACATTGTCATCATGCTTGTCGGAAACAAGAGCGATTTGCGCCACCTGCGCGCCGTGCCCACCGAGGAGGCCAAGGCTTTCGCCAGTATGTCGTCGTTGCGGTGAAGCCGCCCCTGTGCCGCCCCATTGGCTGACTGACCATTCCCTGCAGGCGAGAACCACCTTTCCTTCATTGAGACGTCTGCCCTTGATGCCAGCAACGTCGAGCTTGCCTTCCAGAACATCCTGACCGGTACGTAGCGGCCCCTGGCATTGATCTCGTCCACCCATCCACACAAGTCCTGCTACTGGACCTGGGCAACGACGATGGCTGCTCCCCCCTTCCACCATATCCCTTGCTAACGTCCGCTTCTTCTCCTCCCGATAGAGATCTACCGCATCGTTTCGAGCAAGGCCCTCGACTCGGGCGACGGCGCCCAGGCCAACATCAGCGCCGGCACCTCCCTCTCTCTCAGCAAGCCTGCCGACGAGGGCGCAGACAAGGGTGGCAAGTGCTGCTAAGCCTAGCCTGTCAACTGCCGGGCAGTCTCTCTGCCCATCTGTTTTATGCCTGCCTTCCTGCCTGCCTGTCTCCCAGGCCACGGAGGTCGGGGTTAATCGCGAGCTTTGGCGAGGTTCTCGGGCTGGCACGGGTTCGACACGATATCATGGCGTCTCACATATGTCCCGGAATATTGTCTCTTGGTGAAATGGGGGGCCTTTGCATCGAGGAACGACCAAAGGAACACACGAGTCTTTTTCCATGTTTGCCGATGGGGGCGGAGTATAACCTCGACCTTCCCTTTGTTCCCCATCCCCCCATCGCGCTTCGGCACGCGTCGGCCTACCCACCAGGCGCCTGACGCATCTTCGACGATCACTTAGGCATGCTTTTACGTACCACACTCTAAACGGTTGAATGAAGTCGTTCTTAATGCCCACTCTGCACTAAACCTGCGGCGCTTGGATGCGGCCTTGTTTTGGTGACACCCGAAGTTCTTGCCCGGACCCGCGAGCCAGTTACCTCGGCGCCTCACTCGACTGGTCAGCTTATTGTCCGGAATCACGAAGTAAAAGCATGGCACAAGTGACACGAGGCGGGCAGCTGCGGGCGGGGGTGGCCGTAATCGTCTTCAGTAGGTAGGGTCTTTTCATGTCCTCTTTAACCGTTTCGAAATATCAAACGACCGGTGCCGGGCCCCTTCTCCTTCAAAGATGTTGACTTGTCCTCGTCAGCGTGCCAGCTTGACCCGTCGTCAGCTTGAAACACATGCTCAAAACAAGGGTTGGCGCACGGTCCACTCCTATGCCCATGACGTGCTAGGCCAAAATGGTGATAGCGTCCAGCCGCCACTTTGACTTCTCTTATCCGACATCCGATAAGCCCGGCTCCACCAAAAAAATCGGGTGGCAGATTCTCCAAGCGCAGAAAACACCACGACCTTTCGCAGCGCAGGGTTGGATATCGAGACAACACGGACGCAACCCGACGAAGCACATCCGACATATCCGAGCCCCGAAACCAGACCGACGAAATGGCCGCCGTGTACAAGTCGATCAACAAGGCCACCGGCCAGAAGGAGGAGGCGCCGACCGTGCGGAAGAACAAGCAGAGGGTCCTGATCCTGTCGTCTCGCGGCGTTACCTACCGACAGCGGCACTTCCTGAACGACCTTGCGGCCCTGATGCCCCATGGACGCAAGGATGCCAAGTTCGATAGCAAGAGCAAGCTGTGGGAGCTGAACGAGCTCGCGGAGATGTACAACACAAACAACATTCTGTTCGCGGAATCGAGGAAGCACACCGATCTCTACCTATGGATGGCCAGGGCGCCCAAGTCAGTGCAGCCTGGTAGACAATGCGCCTGAAGAAAGGGGGAATGGCTAACACGGTCGCTATAGTGGTCCTACTGTCAAGTTCCACGTCCAGAACCGTATGTACCGCCTAACCTGAGCATCAGCGCCAGACGCTCCTTGCGCCTACACGAATACTGACCCCGCGATCCAGTGCACACCATGGACGAGCTGAACTTCACCGGCAACTGCCTCAAGGGCTCGCGACCTATCCTCTCCTTCGACGCGGCGTTCGACACCGAGCCACACCTTCAGCTCATCAAGTCGCTGTTCACCCAGATCTTTGGCGTTCCTCCCGGCGCCCGGAAATCGAAGCCCTTCATCGACAGGGTTATGGGCTTCTCTTTCGCTGACGGTACGTCTACCCCATATCTTCCGCCTGCTAGGCGCAGGCAAAGTGGCCGGCAGCACTAACATGAAACCCCCCGGCGCATAGGCAAGATCTGGATCAGGAATTACGAGATCAAGGAGGTCGAGGCGGAGGGCGAGGCGGAGGACGAGGACGAGGCGGGCGCCGCGGCCAAGTCGAGCAGCAAGAAGACGGCGACCAAGGCCATGGGCCTGAAGAACACAGACGTCTCCCTGCAGGAGATTGGCCCGCGCGCGGTCCTGTCGATAATCCTCATCCAGGAGGGCTCCATGGGCGGGCCCCTGATCTACCACGACAGGCAGTTCGTGTCGCCCAACCAGGTGCGCGCGGAGCTGCGGAGGAAGGCGGCCACGCGGCACCACGCCAGGGCCGAGCAGACGGTTGGCCGCCTCGCGAAGAAGGGCAACCTGGGTCTGCGGACGGAGGGCGGCGTCAAGCCGAAGAAGGACGACCTGGACACCAAGATGCTCTTCGCATAGATGGATTGGGTACCGGCAGTGTCATGTTGGCTGGGTTCTCGAGTTGCAAGGAGTTTTCTGGGTGGGCCGAGTTTTGGTCCAGAAAATGGTGTACAATTTCCTCTCATGGTTCATGTGCTGTGCTTCACGTCGCAGAGGTGATGTTTGGCTCTGATTGTCTGGAGGCCCTCTGTTATCTTTAGGACATCGACCTCAAGTGCCAAAGAAGGGAGGCCAGTATCAAGCATCTCAATTGGATGATTTGTTCGGGCAACACTCACTGTTGAGGCTCGGCCTCAGGCGTACAAGCAGTGCCAACGGACATTTTGATGGGCATGGCGTGCTCAGCAACTGAAGCTGGTGACCGTGCCCAGGCTTCAATCCCCAACCCCCAGCTAGCACGTATTACATAAGCCAACCCCGGACAGAGTCATCTCGGCGTGTCACCGTCTTCCGTCGCGTCTCCCTGACCTCATTCTCTTCCCGCGTCGAGCTTTTCCATCGCCAATCGTTCCGAGAGTGCGTCCTTTGCATCACCTCGACTTTCGAAGCAGCATGCTTCAGCGGCAACACCAGAACCCGACCGCCCTCGCGGCGCGGCCCTTGTGCCTGATCCAAAACACCATGACCTCATCTGGTCTCTTCGGTCTCCGAATCTCTGATAGCCCCAGTGCTGGGGTGGCTAAGCAATAAGCCATTCGAGAAACAGCCTCGCAGGTGATTACACATCATCGTGAGGCATTCGAGGGCCCAAAACAGCTCTCAACTCTCCATCTCTCAGTCGTTGGTCTCAAAACCACCGGCGTTCTTTTCCGAGTTTCATTCTTGGATCCCCCTTCCTCGCAGGTACTTCGAACAGTACTCGCGTATCCTCCAGAAGGAGAGTATCAGAATCCCAATCCACCGGGATACCCCCCAAAACAGTATGACCTATTGCTCAGGTATGGCGCCTGGTGTGACGCCTTCTTTCAGAGCACTGACTGCTGGCAGGCCCATTCCAAAGCTGAAGGCAGAATCGCTTCTTGTCTTTGACTGCAAGTTTTAGGCTTCTTCGAGACGCTTGAAGTCCCCTTTGTTGGCTGAGGTCTTCGCTTGACAACTGTCAACTCTATCCACTCAAGACGACAAGTCATATCGCCTTCGCGAACACCTCAGCGCCTGACTCAACAGGGCTTCTACATAAAGCCCGACAGTCGATCCTGAACTGTCTCGTCGGCACACTTCTTTTCCCCACTCAAAACTTGACAACCTCTACCAAGCACCAACTCTACAATGTCTACCACTGTTTCGACGTACGCACTCACGGCTGGCCGAGCCAACCAAGCCGCAACAGAGCTGCAGCCCGAGCCTGTCAGCGGAACCCTGGACGGGCTGGAAAGACTTCCCGCGGAGATCCTCCTCGACATATATCAGCACCTGGATGTGGAGAGCGTCCACCTTCTCGCCCAGACGAACACCTTGTTCCAGGGACTGTTCAAGAGAAACAAGTCTCAGATCCTACTGCCTGTTCTCCGCGCCGAGTTCAGCCCTTTCGAAGAACTCGTCCAAGTCTTCACCGCTTCTGACGCGGACTTGCTCGAACCCGCCGGCACGTACCAGCCGCGGACGGTCATCTACCGTCGCTACCCAGGCGATGTCGTGGGCATCACTCTCTGCCGGGGCGGCCTCGCGCCGACTGCAGACGCCATGACGCTCACGGGAGCATTCTTGTCCATTCTAGGCGGCGGTCGCCCGAACATGGCCAAGGTGCTGCCGCCTCCTCGTTCTATCGCCTTGACGGACCGAGACCTTCGTCCACTGCTGGACTACTGCAAGGTGGTTCGCAAGTGGGAGGACATCTATCCCCAACTCCACTGGATGACCGACCCGGAGAACTGCAGAACTCTCGAGCCTGTCGAAAAGGAGAAGCTCCGCCGTGCCCTATACCGCTGGTGGCTGCATGCGCGTCATTGGCATGGAGACGGGCCCAGGCCACGTCGTGGTCTTCCCGAGCCATTTGTGGATGATCCACGGACCTGCTCGATGAGGTTGCACTCGACAAGCGACCTGATGGAACTGGCGGCGCTGATGTCGGCGGTCAAGGCACTCGTCCGTCACTATATCTTCCCGAATCTCGAGCAGAAGCTTGATGATGTGAGTTGCTTACCCTTGGCTCCAAAGAGACAAAAGACTGACGTTCTACGACAGGCACCCGTTTCTCTGATGTCGCAGATGATGGAACTCAGGATGCAGGAGACCGTCGTGGACACCTACGCCAAGCTGGACCCCAAGGAGCTGATGTTCTACTTTGAGAACCTGTACAGCTACCCCCGCAAGCGCCTCGTCAGCGACGTCAACATGCGGCACCCGACCTTTGCAAACGACCAGGAGTCCCTGCATGCGGCGATCCGCGCGGCCACGGACGAGCGGCCCTGGCTGCAGAACCTCGACGTGTTGGAGGATATTGGGCAAATCGTGGGATTAGTCACACTCTGTGACGATCGACTGCGCAGGGACGGCAGCCCCGATGCGACGATCCCGGCCCCTGGTGTTGCTCGTCGGCCGCAGGAGGACTGGTCGCCACCTGGCGATGATGGACTTGCGTTGGCGGAGCGCGGCATGGAAAACTCATAGACAAGACCCGCCTGCAGCACTCAAGACTAGATAGAGCGGCTGGCCTAGTAGACTGGGAAGCCAAATCAACAAGGTCTCCTCAGAACCTAGCATGATCGATCCGGTATGTATTTTCTTGTTTCATCACCACAGGTAAGTGATGAAAAGATAGGAGCTTCAGGAGCAAGGAGGAATGACGCTGAGATAAGATTTGTCTCTGTTGCTTCTCGTCTCTGCTGCTCCAGCCATGGCTATGTAATCAGGGGGTCGGGCATCCAGGTGGCACGTGCCCTCCTCCTTTGCTGCACGGCTTTGGTGCGGGTTGTCACTGGAGCAGTTGGGGGATTTGAGCCAGCCTATAGCACAAAGGCACGGCCTCGCGCTACCGTGACCCAGACCTCAGCCGTGCTGGCGCCAGCCGCGCGCTGTGTACTTACTTACTCGCTGAATCCTTGCCCCCAGGTTCACGTCCCGTTCTTGCTATACCACATCTCTCAGCGCAGCGCTTTCATTTCGCGACAGGTTCTCTGTTCCTTGCGACGAGGTCTGCAGGGGTCGCAGCTTCTTCCCGAGTCGGCAATCGAATCTGCCCAATCCCCGTCCTCGGGTTGGCCATGGGAGTGACCCGTTGCCTCTGGTAGCTGCGTACTCTCTCTCTCACACACACCTGCAACTCACTCGGCACGTCATCGCCATCACCACGCGCATACCCCGTCCAGAGGGTGAGGCAGTTGCCTGAGTCTTTGCCAGGTATGTAAGAACAAACCGACTACTCTCGCTCTCATTCTGCGGGCCATACTCCCTTGTCCCCGGTGCGCACCTGCGGCAACTACGAGGCTGGGACGAGGCTCTTGCTATGGATACCTCCTGCGCATCAAGAGGCCTACCTTTACATCTCTTTCGTCTTTATTGCCGTGCGGCTCTTTCTTGGTCAAGGACAAGCTGTCTTTTCCCACACCCACTCATTTGTCTCATCAACACACATCGCATGTCACCGGATCGTTGGCTGATACTTATGAAGCCGAGACTCATCTGGAGCCGATTCCTGCCTTCAAATCCGGAGGACCAACGTCTCCTTTTGCACTGATCGGGCTGCCTGCTCACCTCCTCTACCACGCCCGTCGACATGGACAAGTTGGCCCTCATCGACGGTGAGGATTGGCATATGCAGGATGCGCCTGGCTCCAACGGGGTCACCCATGCCGGGAGCCTAGCCCAGGATCCCTCATCTAACGACAACACTGCCTCTGATGCCGAGGCAGAGGTCGCTGAGGACGAAGAGTATGACGAAGATGAAGACGCAGATTACGAGGACCGGAAGGTCGTCGTCGACCTGCGCCGTCGTGGCCTCCTGCCAACCGGCTGTTGCTACGACGACCGTATGAAGCTGCACTGCAACGCAGACTTCAGCTCTCATCCTCACCATCCCGAGGACCCCCGTCGCATCGAGGAGATCTTCAAAGCCTTCAAGAAGGCCGGCTTGGTCTACTCGGGCGATGAGTCCAACGTTGCCAAGATCGTACAGGCCAACCCCACGCGCTACATGTGGCGGATTGCCGCCCGGGAGGCCACAAAGGAGGAGATCCTCACCACCCACACACCCGATCATCTCACATGGGTTCAGGGCCTCGCTGATCTGGATTACCCCACGCTGCGCGACCTGAGTCACAAGCTCGACAACGGCCGTGCCTCCCTCTATGTCGGCAGTCTGACAACCATTGCGGCGCTGCTCTCCTGCGGCGGCGCCATCGACACATGCAAGCATGTCGTCGAGGGCAACGTCAAGAACGCTTTTGCCGTCATCCGCCCGCCAGGACACCATGCCGAGTACGACGCGCCCATGGGTTTCTGCTTCTTCAACAACGTCCCCGTTGCCGTGCGCGTGTGCCAGCAAGAGTACCCCGAGACGTGTCGCAAGGTGCTCATCCTCGACTGGGACGTCCACCATGGCAACGGAATCCAGAACATCTTCTACGACGACCCAAATGTTCTCTACATCTCTATCCACGTCTACAAGGACGGCACCTTCTATCCTGGTAAGCCCGAGAACGAAATGACCCCCGATGGTGGCGCCCAGCAATGCGGCCGAGATGCTGGCCTCGGCAAAAATGTCAACATCGCCTGGCATGATCAGGGCATGGGTGACGGCGAGTACATGGCGGCCTTCCAAAAGATCGTTATGCCCATCGCACAGGAGTTCGGTCCCGACTTTGTCGTCATCTCGGCCGGCTTCGACGCCGCCGACGGTGACGAGCTGGGCGGCTGCTTCGTGTCGCCCGCCTGCTACGCTCACATGACACATATGCTCATGTCCCTGGCCGAAGGCAAGCTGGCCGTGTGTCTCGAGGGCGGCTACAACCTCAAGGCCATCTCGACTTCGGCTGTGGCCGTGGCGCGGACCCTCATGGGCGAGCCGCCGCCAAAGCTGAAGCTGCCCATGATCAACAAAAAGGCCGCACAGGACCTGGCCCAGGTCCAAGCCTTTCAGGCTCCTTACTGGGACTGCATGCGTCCCGGCATCGTCGCCATCCCCGACCTCCAGGATCTGCGGGCCACCCGCCTGCATGATCACATCAGACATGGCCAGAGGCAGCTCATGGCGACCAAGCACCAGATGTTCCCGCTGTACATTCACCGCGAGGCACTGTTCAAGGCCTACGAGAACCAGGTGCTAGTGACGCCCAATTGGCACCGCGCCCGCCGGATACTCATCATCATCCATGACCCGTGAGTATTGCAATTCAGAATGATGAAGGCGCACAAACAGCTTACTGGCGACAATAGACCACAGCTGTATGCTCAACCCGACGCCAGCGACAATCACCTGGAGAGTCATAACGCTTGGATGGTGAGTACTCGTCCGCTGCCATCTACTCACGATTAGGTGCTGACTCGATTCCAACCTAGGTCGATAGCGTCGTTGAGTATGTCGACTGGGCAAACAGCAAGGGCTTCGCCGTCATGGACGTCAACGTTCCTGCGGCTCTTCCGCATGAAGAGGTAAATGGTGCCAGCTCACCATAACCTGGAGAAGAGCTAACACCTGCTAGGACACTGACCCCTTCGTGTCCCGCTCACCGGAGAGGATCCTCGAGGCACAGCTCCAGGAGCTCGTGTGTTACCTCTGGGACAACTACATCCAGCCAAACGAGGAGCCGTCGGAGATCTTCCTCATGGGCGTCGGCAACGCCTACCTCGGAGTCAAGATGCTCCTGATGGGCCGCACCGAGAGCAAGGAGCGCATCTCCGGCATCATCAGCTTTGTCTCGGGCACACTGCGCCACGTCAAGTCCGACGTGGACCCGGACCTGTCGACGTGGTACAAGAACCACTCCCAGGTGTACATCTCGGGCGACCACATCTGCTGGCGGGACGAGGGCCTGATGCGCAAGATCCAGAAGAGGCGGTTCGGCACCGTGCTGCGGAGCCCGGCGCATAACCTGGGCCAGATGATGCAGACGCATGCCGGCGAGGTCCAGAAATGGATCATGGGGCTTGTTGAGAACTCGAAGAGCGGAGATACCACGGAGAATGAGTAGAAGGTGATCACGGAGGAGACGGGGTGGCCCGGACACGACGCTGGCCGGACCAGGAGCAGGCGTGGACTTGGAGTTCAGCTGCTGGCGTTTAGGGGAGCTATCGGGATTCGATCCCGCTGCATTGTCCATTTCCGTACTGGCAATTCATCATCGCGTCCATGACAACCCTAGCAAGCCTAGGTACCCTGTGAGCAGGTGTTTGATCCGTGCATGGCTGAGAGAATGCACCCTTCACTTTCAGATTGTCCACCTTGCTATCGGCTTATCGGGCCACAGGGTAGTTCGTGCTGACGTAATCCGTGCCTGCCGCGGAAGCCCCTGCCAAACGCGGTTCTCCAACATCAGCCTACCGCATTGCATCGCCAAACACATCCCCATCATTAATTTTTTGGGACCTGCAGCAACCACCCCCTCGACAGGACCTCACAAGACGCACAGGTGCCCTCTGACGGCTCCTTGAACGAAGCCATGGAGCGAGATCGTCGAAATAGGTTAGTCGGCCTTTTGCTCCCCATTCTTCCCCTCGCCTAGGTCCAGGTCCAGCTCTCTACCGACAAACACCCTCGACGACATCGCCGCCCATACGACCATTGGACGCCTTCCCGAACCCACGCAATCGATGCGACCCTCTATCTTTCGAACCTACTCGCTCTTGGCGATCTTTCGCGGCATTCGGCAGCTGTGGCGATCGGCTTGAGGCATCCATCGTTTGCAGCAGCCTGGCGTCGCAACTACCATGCGTGACGATACAGCTGCCCAATATACAAGGCTTGCCCAGTCCTTGGAAGATCGAGCTACTGGGTACTGCATGGGGGGATCAGATTCCGAGCGCGCCCACTCGTATTGCACAACATTCCCCAGTCAGGAAGCACCCAACGCACCCAACTCAACCTGATCACCTTCGCCACCCGTTCTTCGAGTTACTCGCCGAGCGAACCGACAGTCAAGGGTCCGAGGCAGCCAATATTACACAGGCGATAGGTGCTTCCAGATTTGTGGAGGGCTGGCCTGGGTTCTAGACAAGGCGCATGGCACCGGGTGTGTGGCAACGAAAGAACAACAGTGCCCTCTTCAACCAGTGGGCACAGCTACACCCGGCTGCCACTGGCGCATTCACCACAGACCCTTAGACCGGAGAGTCGCCAACCGGAGAACAGATTGGTTTCCTGCCAACCAGACAATACGAGAGCTGGACCTGAATACGCCATATGACACAGCTTTCCGTTGGATGATAGCTGACATGGACAGGTTTGATGATGGCGAGGTAACTCGTTACGGTGCCGGAGAGTCATGGAGGCCGTTTCCGCGGGATAGATCCCCGCGGCGCCAGAGGAGCCCCCCTAGAGATAGGGACCGCGAGAGAGACCGACCTAGAGAACGCGAACGCCCTCGCAGCCCGCCTCCGATCGCCTCGGACAGCTATGTACCGAACAGATCCCCGAGGCGACGGTCCAGAAGTGGTGAGCGGTTCCGGCGCGAAAGGTCACGAGGTGCAGACACTTGGAGACGCAGAGAGAGGACTCGCTCGCCTCCCCCCCGCCGCCCATCGCCTAGGCGGCCATCCCCACGAAGGCCGTCTCCTCGACGACCCTCCCCACGCCGTCCATCGCCGCGACGAGGTTCTTCTAGACGCGGCACATCACGCCGAGGCTCCCCTAGAAGAGGTTCTATCGGCAGACGATCGCCGCCTTATGGACGATCCCCGGCCTGGCGAGACGACCGACGCGCGAGGTCCCCACCACCGCGCGGAGGGGACGGACCTTTTGTCCGCCGAGACGACAGGTAAGCCTCATGAGTCAGTACGTGCTTAGACGAGATACTGACAACATCTCAGAAGACGGTCGCGATCGCCCTATGCACGAGACAGGCCGTTTCCTGAACGCTCGCCACGGAGGTCCCCAGCGACTCGTGGAAACTTCCGTCCTCGGTCTCGTAGCACCAGCCGCCGAGGTGCAGAGAGATATCAGCCAGCGCCATATCGCCGGCCATCCCCCCCACCACGCGACTCCATGATCTCCTCGGCCATCACATCCCGCTCCGCGTCGGGCAAGTCGTCGCCTCATCCACCACCGCCGCCGCGAGCGCGCTCAAGACAGCCATCGCGAGACCCTACCCCCGCCAGGACCGTCTTGACACCGCAGCCTGTGCGAGACCCTCCCCAGGCGGCTGCCCCCGCACCTGAAGTGCCTCCTGCGTCATCCAAGACGCCTCCTCGAGGTCCTGCGGCACTGCGAGCACCGCCCACCGGTCCCTCAGCGGCCCGTAACTTCACCGGTCCCATCACATCCTCGACCCCACAGCCTCCCAGGAACCCCCAAACTCCCAGTGTTCCGCCTCCTCGGGCAGAAGCCGCCAGCCCGACTATCCCACCCTCCGGCCCTCGGGGCTATGTATCAACCCCTCGAGGTGGCTTCAGCTCCCGTGGTGGCAGAGGTGGATGGGGCGGAGGATCATCCCGCCATCCTCCCGGACCTTCACCTTCGCCGTCTGTCGCCGCTGGCGCCAACGCCATTCCTACAGGGCCGCGTGCCGGCTCGGTAGGCTCTGTCCCCACGACCCCATCGATCACCCCAAAGCCCTTCAACCCGCCGACAGGTCCGGCATCACATGCGACAAGACCTACCCTTGCACAGAACGTCATCTCCTCGATGCCTCCTCTGGTGCCAGGCGGCAAGCTGGACCCATCATCGCTCCCCACCACCTTGGGCGTGACGAGGGATCTTGAGCCGCACTACCGAAAGCTGCGACTGGAAGAAGAGAAGGTCCGCTCAGACCTCGAGGTCAAGCAAGACAAGCTCAGGCAGGGCCTTATGGTCTGGGAAAAGCTCGAGATGGAGGCCAAGGCCTGGAAGACTCGTGTCGACTACAACGAAGAGAGCCTCAATGGTCTGGCTGGTGATAATCTCGGTGGCCCTGCTTTCTGATGAGGCACGGGGCATACTTTGTAAGGTTGACGGGGCAGTCACATGACAGTGGTTTGTATGAATTGCGGTCGGGTGGGTTGGATATCGAGGGCCGCTATGTAGCGACGACCTGCTCGTGTCCCAGATGAGCGATGGTCTGGCTTGGGGTTTTATGTTGCCCCCTTTGTACAGTCTGCTGGGCATGGCATTGGCAGCTCCATGAGGGCGGCACGCTGTACGATATTCACATTGCTCAGGAGCTAGACGGAATGCATTGCGATGATACCCCGCCAATTGACTCCTCCGCTGACTCCGTGGTGCTGTGGTTGCAGCAGCTAAATAATTACCCAGCAGCAACTGGCACTTAGATGTGCCCATCTCTTACGCCTTTACTGCCGGTGCTAACATGCGTCCCAACTTGCACGACTTCACATCCACGTCGCCTTTCGACAACACACAACTGCCACGAAAAGGTACCACCATAATCTTACATTTAATACATCCCAGCGGCGTCCCAGGGCCTCGGCCATTCAGGAACACATGCCGGTATCAGTACATAATCTTCGCCTCTCCTGAGAACTCCTCAGAGATCAGACCCCGGAGCTCACACACCAAAGCGGAACTCCCGGAACTTCTTCTGGTAATAAAACGTCGACAGCGCACCAGCAACACTAAGCCCAATAGCCGGCCGCGACCGTCCTTGCGTCGCAATCAGCCTCTGCGCGCCAGCGCCAAGGAGAACAACGCTGCTGCCCAGAGCGAGCTCGGCGCCGTAATCCTTGTTCTTCTTCAGGAGGTATCCTGCAGGATCCGGTCAGCATGACAGTCAAGTGGCAGACGAACACTTCTACAGACCAGCGGTGGCGAAGCTGGCGCCGAGAGTCAGACCCGCGATGAGAGAGGGCTTGGAGCGGGTGCGAACGAAACCGAAGGTGCCGCCCGCGGCCACTGCAGGATGGGTAAGCTTGATCCGGAGCATGACAGGAGGTGAGTCTTACACAGGCCTGCCAGTGTGAAAGCGGGGTGTTCAGCCATTGCTGTCAAGATTGCTGGGTTCTGAGATATGGCGAGTTGTAGTTAGGTATGAAAAGGCTGAAATCACGGGTTGATGAGCACGTCTTTAACGTCCGGCTTGGCACGGCGTGCACAAGCACTGAGGTCCGAGATTACTTAGCACCTGGGGCCACGCTAAACTCAATACGGCCCTGGTATCCCGAGGGACATGCATCTCGACGTTCAGAACATGGACATTCGAGGAACGTGATTAGAAAACTGTGGATTCTCCTACATCCGTCATCTCCTTGAGATCGAACGACTACCTCTTCACCAAGGCTATGAAGCAAGGCCGACTGACGTCGTTTTCCAGCTCTGTATACATTGGATGCCTCAACGGCCTTTATACAACCAACTCATCTCAGCCCACATGTCTCCTGGGCAGATTTCCATGTCTGTTTTTTCGGTGTTGTCTGGGGTCAGAGAGGACGAAGCTGTCACTCTCCGCATTCAAGATCGTCCTCCTCGCTCGGCGCAGATGCATCGACACCGACGCGTTGGTTACGCGTCGGAAGAAAAGAGAAGAGCAAAAGTAAAGAAAAGGGTGCACGTGAGGTGGCATGTCGGGTTCGCCGGAAGCGGCGTGGATTAATTACGTTTCTGATTGTGTCGTCGTTGAGGGGTTGCGAGGAGAGGGGTGAAGAGAGCTGAAGAAATGGGCGTAAAGTATAATTCCTCCCATGTTTTGGGGGGCCGAGTGTGGTTTGCGAGACGACCTCGGACCGCTGCGGTAGGCTAAGCGGTCGGATCAAAGAGAGAACCGCGGTGGCGGCTCGGGCGGAGGGAGGGGGTATCGTTCATTCGACAAAGAAGAGCCCATGAGGCGCGTGGTGGGGAGACATAGCGGTTGTCTTGTTTGCAATGCCAGAGGATGGATGACCCGCTCTAGAAGTTCTGAGAAATGCCCGCGCTCTGTTGCGGGTAGTGGCTGGGGTTCTCAATGCGGGTGTTGCGGCGCGCGGGGTTGTCGCGAATGATGGGCTGGCCAGGCAGCTCGGTAGGGCGGTCGTAGCTGTTTTCGGCATAGGGGTTGTTCTGGTAACCGTCGTAGTAGTTGTTGGTTCCGTTGCCGCTGCCGTAGGCGACGCCAACGCCGCCGTCGGCAGTGGAGCCTTCGGAGCGGGCGCCAGCACTGTACGACGAAGAAGCGTTCGAGGGACCGCGCTGGACGCCATTGCCGCGGTTCAGGGCAGCCGAGGGACCCATGGCACCCAGGATCTCGCCCTCGGGGGAGATGGAGCCGTCGTTGAGCAGAGGCTCACCTGATGGCTGTGTCAGCAACTGTTGATGAGGAATGGCCAAGCCAGAAACTTCACTGCACATACCTGTGTTGTTGGTGTGGCCTCCGGACATGGTAGTGGAAGCCTTGCGGCCAGTCGAGCCAGCCAGGGTCGTGGAGCCCCAGCCGCGGTATCCAGATGACCCGTCCTCCCTCATCTCGTACCCGTCACTGCCACCAGCGCCGCCAACGCCGGCGACGGCGGGAATAGTGGGATCCGCATTGGGATTGTAGGAGTAGTCCTCGACCTCCTTCCGGCGCTCCTCCTCGGCGTGGCGCTTGGCCTTGCGCTTCCTCCAGAAGAAGAGTCCGGCGAGAATGATGAGCGCGACCGCAACGATGGGAACCACTACGGCAATTGCGATGCGTCCTTGGTTGCTCAGACTGCTGCCGCTGCTGCCGCCACTGTTGATGGCGCCATTGCTAGCAGTGCTTGCAGGTGCTTCCGAGGCGCTGGTGGGAGACGATTCCCTGGGCGCGGTGGTGGTGACGGTGCGGATGATGACGCTGGTGCGACCGTTGATCGTCTCTACCGTGGACTCGGTAATGAGCTGGGTGGTCGAAAGTGGTTCCGCCTCACTGCTGGTGGTCGTGATGAGTGTCGTAGAAGGGGTCGTCACCACGGGCTGTTCCGAGGATGTGGTCGGCACAGGAGCTGGGTCGCTTGATGTCTGTGGCGTAGAACTGGGCGCTGGCGGCGTGGTCTGCTCGGAAGTGGTCGGCGCGGGAGGAGTAGTAGAGGGCTCGGGGGTCGTAGATGGCTCAGGTGCCGGCGTGGAAGGCTCAGGAGTGGGCGTGGGCGTGGGCGTAGGGTCGACCGTGGGCTCGTCGGCCGGCGTGGTGACGACCGGCGGCGAGACCGACTGGTCAGACATGGTGAATTTAAAATAATGTCGCGGATGCAGGGGAATGTTGCGTGCTGTGTGAGAAGAGAATGTTAGAAAACGGTGTGTCGAGGGGCGCGTTCGGCATCGGCGGCATCGAGACGCCCGACTTCAAAACAAAGGGCGACAGTGGATTGCGCTCGACAGACAGGCGATGGATTGAAATGAAAGAGAGAAAAAGGGACGCAGAAGCGGTATGCGTCCTTAGGTAGGTGGCAATCCGCCAAATGTCGTACGCCGCGGTGGCAGACAGCCATCGGGGTACAAGATGCGGCAATATGCAACGTACCTTTTTTTCTTCGCCCGGGAGGACGGGGTTCCCGGCGGTATGGGCCCGGCAAGCGCGAACGTGAGGGGACCGAGGCGGGAGGAATAAGTAATTGAAGAAGGAGTTGGCTAAAGAGCGGCGGTGTCTTGACGACTGAACGAGTGATGGCGAGCCGCCGGGGGTTGGTTGTGTTTGTGGTTTGGTTTGAGGAGGAAGGATCCTCAAACGAATGAGTGGGCGGTGGTGATTGATGGCCAGCAGGCGTGGGTGGCAGCGGGTCGGGACGACCTGATCTGGTCGCTCGCAAGCGGGCGGACGGAACCTCGGAGGATTGGGATGAGCTGAGTCAGGTCGATTGGTCTGACTGAGTGAGGATGCTGTCGGTCTCCTCGGCGATTTCTCTCTTCCTGCCCCTTTTTCTTTTCTTTTCTCGCTCACGCGTGAAGTCTCCCGTGGCTGGAGTGTGTTGGGCTGTGGAATTGAAAGGAGGAAACGGGGGTGAGTCGACCCGTTGGAAGGGAAGTGCGGGAGAGGGGGCAAGAGGCACACGAGTTGCGTGGAGAAGGGAAGGCAGGTGCAGGGGGGGGAAGACACGAGTGTGTGGGTGCTACTGGCTACGCCTCTCCAGTGGGAGCCCTCGGCCAGTGTTGTGTGTGGGCAGGGCAGAGGTGGGCTGTGAACCACGACGGCGGCGGACGGGGTTGTTCCTTCCACGGCCAGGCCCTGCCCTGCAGGCTTGCAGCCGAAGAGGAAGGCGCAGAACGAACCTTGTGGGTATAGCTCGCCCGCTAGCCCAGTCGCGGTCGGCCGTCCGCCACGGGTGTTTCTTGCCGTCTGCAGGTGCGAAAAAGTCCGCCCTCTTGCCCTGAAGGTGGTTGATCCGCGGTGGGGCCCGGGCTTTCGGGGCGACTTCTTGGCGTCCGCGTCAGGACTCTGGACGGTCCAGTGACAGAAGCCACCCGGCACCACCTCCCGTTGCCGTTGGACTGGGCAAAGGCCAGGGCAAGCAGGGCCTGCCAGTGCCATCTCGTACGGGCACTTTTACGGATGCAGCGCGCCATAAATAACACACGCTTCCACTGCCAGCCCTGGGCACCTCTGCGGGGGAAGAAACTTGAAGACAATGGGCTGAGATGCCTCGTGGCGCGGCACTCCCTTGGAATGTCGAGTCTCGCTCAGACCGGCAGAAACACCCGTATGCGTCCCGTCCGATATGTCTCTCCAGCACCTGAGCTCCCATCCCGTCCTCGGTGCTGATCAATGGTCGCTCGTCCGAAAGTGGCCCCATCCGTCTCGACCTGATGCTGTGGCACTGGCAGGCCAACCTGAAAGGGCCCCGGGCCACTGACCGCCAGGCGACGCAGGCGTCCAGGGCGCTCGCTGCCAACGCTCTCCTCTCCTCCGTCCGTGCACCAGCTGCGTCCGACCATCTGTCCGCCGCTCGGCCACCCCCTAGCGAAGCCTCCCAAGTCGCGATTTGGTGGGAAATTGGAAGCTTCGACACTATTGACGGCATGCCCGCCCACCCCGGACGCTTGCTTTGCGTTGTCGGCAGCCCTGCCGAAGGGTTCTGTCTGTGTCGACTCGCATGCGGAATCCAATCTCGAAATCGACAGACAACATGATTGATTGCCTGCCACCCGAGCCAATTCTCATGAAGCGTCATGATAACACGGCTGCTATACCCGCCAGTATCAGATCGCTTATCATGACACAACCGTCCTTGTTTTCTTGGTCTGTCACAAGGCCAACTTGCCATCACAGCTGCCATCACTGTCGACTTGCCACGAGGCAGACGCCATCAGCTTTCCGCTGTTGCACCCTTGTCTCGGTTCCTGACGGACTGTTAACGCCCAAATCGTGGCGATCCCGAGTCAACAGCATTCCCGGACCGTGCCCACCCGTGACCTCATCGCCACTCCTCCCCCTCTTCGGTACATGCTCATTCCTTGCCAGGCGAAGCTCGTGTTTGGCGCCGATCCGCGTCACTTTGCGAAGATCTGTTTTCCTTTGGAGCTCGCTGCTTTAATCAAGCAAGGACAGCGTTGGCAACACGTCAACGCAGGCAGGTGCTTGGTTGACAAACTGCTTCAGAAGTGGACGTTTGAATGCACTTCGATGCATACAACCTTCGAATGAGCGACTGGACACTGCTCCTGACCTGACCACCAAGCAATCATTGAGTATAATTATTAAGAAGAAACAAATCGAAGCGGCACTCCGATGTGGTCCATCTTCAAATGAAATGTCCGGGGAGAGTGCATCGTGACTGATTTACATTGACGAGATAGGGGTTCGACAAGAGGGTGTTCGGCCGAGAAGGTTGTTGAGAGTACTTAATGTCAGTTGGCCTCGAAATTTTTATCCAAATGAGTAATCGGTATCGTGTCCGAGTGGTTAAGGAGACAGACTTGAATAGATCGCCTAGGCGATTCTTCGGTATCTGTTGGGTTCGCCCGCGCAGGTTCGAACCCTGTCGATACCGCCAATCTTTTTTGTCCTTTTACCCTTTTCCGTCTCTGACCCTAGCTGCTTCAATAGAGCTTACCCACTGACTCTGAAGGTGTCTCCTCAAGTCGCTCCGTTCTAATCACCGCCTCCAGTTCCGTGAATCGGCATTTCCATCCGTCGACGGCGCCCAGTCCTTCCCTCGTGGACACTGCCACCTCCATCCTCGGCGTGTGGCTATGGTGGACGAACCATGGAACGACTGCCAACGGCCCAAGCGACAGCGCCGTCGCTCGTGTCTCGTGCCCGGCACGCTCCTGCAGGAACCTAACACTAGCTCATGCTCTGATTCGACCGCCACACTGTAAAAATAGCATCTTACATTCCGCCCTCGGCTCCGACCGATCACGAATGGTCACGATGGTGCTGATGCCCGTATTTCAGTCAGATACCGACGCAAAGGCGTGGTACGCAGTGTATGCTTGATCTAACTGGCTGAGTGCGCTCTTCCTGTCCGTTCTATATGCAAAGGGAAATTCCGAGGGAGGCCCTGGTGGAAAACCCCAGACAAAAGTGTCATCATATGTGATCCAAATACTCCGGTCCATGGTGTATGGTGTAGTCGCAGGCGCGGTGGAAAACGTCGGCCAGGACACGTTTAGAAATAAAAACAAGACATTACCGCACCGAGGCGGAGCCGCCCGGGGACACGGGCAGATATGCGCGCGCGCAAAAAGAATTCAAATGCGGTTCCGTCCCGCCGGGCAGTAGGGCGAGCCGACAGGCTCGATCCCAACCGCTGGCAGAATCAGGTGTCATGTGCGCAGCGATGATGCGTATGTGCAGAGTGACAGCTTCGTACGCCTGCGCCGTCGCCAAAGGAAGTCGTGAGAGCTCGTGGCTTGCTTGCTGATGAATGAGTCTATGCAGGGCGTCGAAAGATTACAGGTCCCTCATGCTCCATGAGGGCTTGAGTGTCTGTTCGAGCTTGGCGGTGGTGAAGACGGTGTCCTCCGGCAGGCGGCTGACACGGCCGGCACCGCTGCGGATGGCATGCGCCTGGGCGGCCGAGATGCCGCTCCTGTTGCTGCGGATGCTGCCGGCGTCGCTCATGTTGTCGTCGCCGTTGCCGAACCTACGGGGAGGGGCAAAGTCGAGTCCAGTGAACGTGCTCGACTTCCTCAGCAGATGCCTGGGTATGAAAGTTAGTTATTGCACAGAGAATCAAAGCAGGATGAGAGCCAGGTAAAACTTACGGGCTGGGAATGGCACCCATCTCATCGTAGCTGCTGATGAGAGGGGACGCGACAGGCACCTTGGGCTTGTAAGGACGCCTCTCGCCCACGGGGCTCTGCGAACGGCCCCTGTTGCGGTCTTCGTACGAGTCCGGAGGGGCAAAGTCGATTGCGCCGAAGATGGCTATCGAGTCATCCTTGAGCTTGGATGGCGTCGGGAGTGTCGTGAGGGCAGGAGGCGGGGGCCCGCGGGGCTTGGGCTGTCTCGCGGACCGGTTGGAGACGGAGGATCCTGGCCGGGGGTGGCCCCAGTTGCTGGACATGGCGCTGCCGGTGCGAGGAGGAGGAGGACGCCTGCCACCGGGCATGCTCATGCCGCCCATAGACCCGTTCCTGGGCCTGTTTTGAGGCGGGAACCTCTGACGGGATTGACCGGGAGGGGGCGTCATAGCGCGGCGAGTGACGGGTTGCGCGTACGGCATGACGAAAGCGTTCGACTTGGGGTCATAGTAGGCGCCCTCGTTGTGGTTGCCGTTGTGGTTGTTGTTGCCCGCATAGCCGGGATCATAGTCCTCGTAGTACGGAACGCCGCCGCCCTGGGGAGGGCCGCGCTGCTGCTGGTCAGGCCTGACCGAATCATCAAAGTATTCCTTGTAGAAAGAGCGGATGCGGTTGGCCCTCTCCTCGGGGTCTTCGAACTCCATGAACTCGTCCGGCGGCAGGGGTCGCTGGCCGACGGACAGCCTCTTGTTGTCCTGCTGGGGGACACCGAGAACCTGCGAGTCCCGGTAGTTACCTTCCATGGAGCGCCTCTGGGCCGGGCGGCCGCGCTCCTCGTATACGTCTTCGTGATACATGGCGTCATGTGCATCGTGCGTGTGAGTGTCCTCGGAAATGATGGTGGGAAGGGGCGAGTTCTGCGTTTGAGGAGGCGGCCTCGGGCTGGAGGGAAGGCCGAGGGTCGGAACGGACTGGGCCTTGGCATTGGAGGGCGGCTCCTGGAAGTGCATGTCGTCAAGTCCGAGACCGACGCCCAGCTCGGGGAGAGCGAGGGACTCATGCCTCACATCCGTCGTCTGTGCCTGGCCGGGAAGAGAGCGGTCGGACACAGCCATGCCCGGCTCACCCCAAGAAGACCTAGCCGTGCCCTGGGCAGGCGCGTTCTGGTCCCTGCTGGTAACGTCGTCCCTGTCGAGCTCGTTGTAGTTGGCCTGGGGGAACTGAACGGTGCCAATCTCGGGGACGATGGCGCGCGGGCTGACGGGCGATGCCATGTCCATGTCGCTCCGTGGCGTCATTGAGCCGGACCTGGGCGTTCCAAAGGGATCGGCAACGGGGGGCGGGGGCATCGGAAGGTGCTCAATGGGTGACGGAGGGTTGTGGCGGTGGGAGAGGGAGTTACCGCGGGGCGGGAGATCCCGGCTGGTAGCGGTGTCGCGGCGTTCGGTGGACTTTGTGTAGACGGAGGATCCGCCCATGGTCTCCTTGTCGTGGCGGAAAGAGCGAATGGAGCCGACTTCGCTGCCGTAGTGTTGAATGGGGCGGTAGGGATCCTCGTTTCCGTTGATGTTGCGGGCCAGGGAGTGGAGGGACTCCTTGGAGCCTTGCAGGGCGGGTGGCAGAAGGTAGGGGCTCTGGAGGTTCATGTCCATGGACACCTGAGCACGGTGTCGGGGGTCAATGTTCAACATCTTCTCGCGGAACATGCTCTTCCGCTTGGCGCCGCCACCATTGCCGTCAAGGCCGAAGTCGAGATCTTGGTTGGGGTCGGCAGCCTCTTCTCTCGCCCGCCTCTTCATGCCTTTGCGGTGGAAGTAGTAAACAAGGGCCACGGCCACAACCAGGGGCACACTTTAGAGAGTTTTGTCAGCTTGGGGCACGCACGCCTGATTCTCTGAGGTTAGACCTACATTACTCCGACGACAATCGGTATGACGTTTGAGTTGCCGACGGGCTTCTCGCACAGGTTGGCGCTCTTGGTGCCATCTTCACAGCCCTTGTCGTCTCTCGCGCTCAGCAGGCTGCGGATGCTGAAGGCGGAGCCCAGGCTCGGGGCCTCTGGGCCGGAGGTTGCAGGAGCCATGGCGCCGGATTTCGCGTGTCGATAGGCAAAGGGCCGGCGTGTTTACTGTTGCGTAGGGGTGGTGTCTGCTCGTCGACGGCGGAGCAGCCCTTGATGTCTTGGCCGGCAATTAATGGTGATTATGTTCGAAAGAGATGCGGAACGACCTCGAAATCGGATGAAGCGAGTGGATCGGGTGTGTATAATAGCGGTAAATGATTCGAAAATGCGCTGGTCGTTGTCGAAACGAGTCGCAACGTGGTCGTCGAGGAAGAGAGGTCGTGGGAGGAACAACGCCTTGGGTCTAACGGGTGGGTGTAAGGAGTGACGTCCGCGGAATCAAGTGATTCGAAGCGGCAGAGAATGAACGACTCGTCGGTGAGATCGCGATGATCGCAGCCAGACAGCTGTTAAAAGAATGACGGGCCCGTAGGCAAGGCTGTTGTGGGTGAAGGAGAGGGAGGGAGGGAGGAAGGGGGGAGGAGGAGGTCGACAGCCGGGAGCCTCGAGAGGAACTGACGATGAACAGAAAGGAGGAAAAGAGGAGGAGAGGACGGGAGAGTCCAGTCTGAGTCGAGCGTCGATCAAAGGCTGGCCAATCCACCCCCCGTTCGCCCAGGCCTGTGCAGGAGGAGAGGACCGGGAGGAGGGGATAGGATAGGACATGCAGTGCCAGTGGTCCAGTGGAGGAGGGTGGACCGTGGAGGGCCTCGCCGAAGAGGAGGACGGGATGGGTGAAGGAGGAGTCGAGTCGAGCCGAGCGGACAGCCCTGGCGCAACGGTGCACGGCGCGCGGTGTCCGCTGCCACACCCCCTGGGAACCCTGAAGAAACAGGCGGCAGAGAGACGGGCGGTCAGTCTCATCGTCCAGGCCAACCGTGCGTGCTTGCCAGTGCTTGCTTGCCCTCCCAGGCCAGGGCCCAGGGGGGGTCCCGGTGCCCCCCTTTGCAGCACGACCCCTGGGTTGGCCAGCCCGGGCCAGGGCAGTGGAACTGGTCGAATGAAGGATTAATTTCAGCAAATGAGCTGGGGGGAGCTTCGCGCCTTTTCCAGCCCCACCTTCCCCTGCACAAGTCAGGCACCCTCGCACGCTGACAGGCTGGGACCATCCGCGCTAACGCAGGCACAAGCAGCAGGCGGGCAGGAGTGATGCTGGAGGAAGGACCTGCTGCTCATTGCCAGTGGGCGGCGCCTTGGACTGGGATGGAAGGAACTGACTCTGGCATCCTGTTGATTGTGCCTTCCATCTCCACGCCACGACAGGGGGAAGGGGGCGAGGCCCTTCAGCGGACGGCCACGGTGCGACTGGCGATGTGAGAGGGGGCTTTGGGGGCGCAGACGCTGGCAACGGGGACTGTGGAATGTCCCACCGGCGACGCATGAACATGCCATCCCAACCCGTTGCCGCACTGTCTGCCTGTCATCCCCGTTTCCTCCTCTCTGCGACCCCCGTCCGTCCCATCTCGCCCTCTCTTCTTTGCTTCTCCTCCACTGTTCCGGAGAAATGCCAGGTTGAGAAGAGACGGAAACGAAAGCCGGGTCCTGTTCGCTGCTCGCTGCTCGCTGCTCGCTGCTCAGTGCCCGCCGACAGGGAGCCGCCAAGATGTCCCGGTCCATCCCCGGGGGTTTCAACATCCCTTGCCCCTGACCGGACGGCCGCTGGCATCATTGTTCGGTGGGTGCGACAGCGATGCACAAAACCACGCGTCCGATGCCGTGCGACGGGACTCGATGATCGGCACGGCGGTTGCCCTGCTCGAACTTTTCCCATATATTGCTGCGCTGACGGCAGCACGGGGATAGACACCGTTTTGAGACACCCGTGGGTGTTGTTCAGACTCAGCCAGCTGTCCCCTTTTTCCCGCAACCATGGCATCAGCGGCGCCTCGGTGCTTTGTCAGTTCGTGGCATGCCCGACCTGGGTTCTCTCTCATCCATCTCATCTCAGGCTTGCTTGCCCTGTCTTCAGCTGCCCCGTGTGGCCCCCAAGCTACCCGCCGCGCGCTGGTGCTATTCCACTTCAATCATTAACCTGGTCCTCCGTGCACCGCATATGCAGTTCATGTTCAAGGCACGGGAACAAGAACCTTCAAACCGACACAACAAACTTCGGGACGGGACGCGAGATTTCCTCGCTTTCGGTCGTCTTTCGATCAGGGGTCTGGCCTGCTATCGGTGGAGGATCGCAAGTCGTTAGCTGCCAGCGAAGATCGCGCCCGCGGTCGCGTGATTGGCGATTGGCCGCCCGCCTCCTTTTCCCAATCGCGAGCATTGCCGCCAATCAAGCTTACCATCGCCCGCGACTAGCGACCCGACCAGCGCTACCTGCACGACCTCAAAAAGTATCAAGCTTCCAGTGCTTGTGCAACCCTCCCTCGACTCGCAGCACGGCTGCCCCAACAACGGACCCTCATTCGCCGCTACACTCTCGATTTCGCGGCTCTCCTTCCCCGGTGGAGCCTTCAACCTCTAAAAGTCCCCAGCTTCCAGCTTCCGTGCGTGTCACTGAGGAGAAAAATGCGCAGGGCCAGGGCCTGGGCCGGGCCCTCCTCCCCCTTGGCCTTTGCTTGGAGGCGCAAGATGACTTTCATTTCGTTTATTCTACCGGCCGTCCGGTTTCCACCCCTGCCCATCTGCCGGTGCCGCGACCTTGTAAAACTCCGGGGCCGCCTCCAGCAGCCACGCCTTTTCGATCTTGGTGACGTCGCGGATGAACGTCTTGCTCCCCGTCTCGAGGATCTCGTGGAAGATGACCCAGTCCGCCTTGCGCGTGAACATGAGAGAGCTGGGGTGCGCGTGGAGCACGACGTCCCCGCCGACGTTCAGGAACGTCCCGTCGGGCTGCATCCTGGCCGCGTGCGCAAAGTAGCCGCCCGTCAAGCATCGTCGGATGCTCTCAGCCTTGCTTGCTGGGTCTTGCCGTGCCTGTGACTGCTGACGATGTTGCTGCTGCTGCTGTCGACCCTGCGCCAGACTCTCGTCCACCGTGATGCCGAATCGCTCGAGGCTGCGTTTCAGCTGCGCGCGGATGCTCACAGCCTGTGTCATCGTCTTGAAGTTGAGGTTGTGGTCGTGGCAGAACCGGCTCTCCTTCTTGCCCTTCGTCACGAACGCCTGGTACACGTTGAGCAGGGTCAGATGGTCTCCCTCATCGGCCGCGAACTTGCGACGAGACATCTCCATCTCCTTCCGGCCGCCGTCGCCCTCGAACCACACCCCGCCCGCCACGCTCGTCATGGCAGCGATTGTCAGTATCTCGCTGAGGCATCCGAACGACTCGGCACTCAGAAGTGTCTTGCCCATCATCGGCTCCAAGGCCAGCTCCGCCATCCTCAGACCGAGTGGTCTGGTCAGCTTGGCGTACTCATCCAGCGCGCCGAGCGAGTAGAGAAGCTCCAGCGCCTTGGCCATCAGCTCTGACGGCGGTGGGCTGAGGAACGGGAACCGCACGACATTATCGATGCCTAAAGCCTTGAGTTGCAGGATAAACGGCGCCAAGTTCGTCCTCTGGATCTCCGGAACGTTGACATCCGCGAGACCGGCATACGCCTCTTCTGGATACAGGCGGAAACATTTGCCCGGTTTCGTCCGGCCCGCCCGGCCTGCCCGTTGAGAGGCCGATGCCTTTGAGATGGGCATGGTCATGAGAGAGTCGATGCCAGTCTTGGCGTCAAAGGCGCGTAATTTGACGAAACCACAGTCCACGACGAATACGATGCCGTCGATGGTGACCGACGCCTCGGCAATGTTGGTGGAGAAGACGACCTTGCGCGTACCTTCTGGCGGCTTGTCGAAGACATACATCTGCTGTTCCGTCGACAGACCAGCGTAGAGTGGCATCGGCTGCAGCTTCTCCTTCTGTGGGGGCATGTCGAGCAACCGGTTTGCGACAGCCTGGACTGCCTTGTCAATCTCCTCCCGGCCCGTCAGGAAGACCAGAATATCCCCCGGCCCCTCCATCGTGTAGATATCGAACACCGTATCAATGGCGGTCTCCAGGTAGTCGTCGGCGGGGTTGAGCAGGTACTGGACTTCGATGGGATACGTTCTGCCCTCCAGTGTGACGATGGCCGCCTGCTTCTTCGCTTCCTCTGCGGGAGCTTGGGGGTTGGCGTCCAGACTCGTAGTGAAGAATTTCAAAAACTCCTCTGCCTGGAGTGTCGCACTGCTGATGATGATCCGCAGCTCCGGTCGCCGCTTCATAATCTTCCTCAATAGGCCCAACAGGATGTCTGTGCTGATGGATCTCTCGTGGGCCTCGTCAACCATGATGACTGAGTATTTCGAGAGAAGGGGGTCCATCAAGGCTTCTCTGATGAGAAGTCCGTCGGTGAGAAACTTGATCCGCGTGGCTGGCGAGGACACATCATCGAAGCGAATGGTGTATCCCACTTCCTTTCCGATCTCACATCCAACCTCCTCCGCCACACGGATGGCCACCGTCGTTGCGGCAACACGTCGAGGCTATGTGGTGTCAGCTTGATATCAAGTATGCGGACAGTACATGCGCACCTGGGTCACTCCGATGACCTTGCCATCTTCAGCCCATCCAGCTGCCTCGAGAAACTGGGGAATCTGTGTTGTTTTTCCGGAGCCCGTCTGGCCCACAACAATGGTTACAGGTGTCGTCTCAATGAGGTAGAGAAGTGATTCTCGATGTTTCGCAATGGGAAGCAGGGCGGCTGGCTTGTGAAGTGCCGGAATAAATGATGAGTTGAGGTCAAAGTCGGCCATTTTGTTTATGAATAATGTTTCCGATAATCAGACGGGATGGCGGTGGCAGTGTGACGCGGGAAGAAATTCCCACCACAGATTCAAAATGAAACGCCCTCTTTCACGGCATGATAAGTGCTAGTGAGCTCCAGCCGTTAATTCTCGTCCGGGGGTCACAACTCTCAAAACTGTCGGAGGTGAGCATGTAGGTAGGTTGCCTGGTAGCTCGATGCCTAAAGCTTGGGCCCAGATGTTTGCAGCTGGCATCCCATTCCTTCCATGTCCCTGTGGCTGAGACGAGGCGAGAATGACGAAACCACGACACTATTGGCCTGTCACCCCTCAAAGTCCGGCGGGGTGACGCCACCTCACTTGGATGGAGGGCTCGGCGGCCTCGCATGAACGTGGCTCGCCCGCTCCTTGAGCTCTCCAGGTTCCCGTCAAATGACCTGCGGCGTCATCAGCTTCGCGGCCCACCTCTCGCATCAAGCACCCAGCCAACCTGACCCCTCTTACATAGCAGACGAAACCCTGAAGGACGGCTGTGCGCATAAAGCACTCCCAACGACGCTCGTCTGGCCCGATAAGAAAACGGCTCAATCCTCTCCTCCACGTAAAACCACAACAACTGGACAAGGCAATCATGGCTACAGCTCCAGAGAAGACCACCGTAAGTCGGCACATGCTCGGAAGGGCCACTTCTCCCATGCGGGTTTGATGAGGGCCAGGCAGCCGATCTAACATGGGTTTCGCGCCGCCTAGGACAAACCTACCCCTTCCTCCCCCAGCGGCGCCGAGTCCCCAACCACTGCCCGACCTCTCGAGATGGACGACGACGACGTTCAGGACACCGGTGTCATCGGCGGCGATGATTCCACCAGCAAGAACACGACTACAACGGCGCCCGCGGCTGCCACGGTGACCGACGAGACCGCTCCCGCCAAGCCTCCCCGCCCCCTGACCGAAGCGCAGAAGAACGAGGCCATCTTGAAGGAGGCCTTCCCCACGGTTGATGCCGGGGTCATCAGGGCGGTTCTGAAAGCTAGCGCGGGCCGCATCGACCCGGCGTTTAACGCCCTGCTCGGTGAGTACATCCCATCCAATACAGGGGAGCAAGCAGACGGAGGAGCGCTGTGCGTGCGTGCCGTGTGTAGCTGACACCAGACACCAGAAATGACCGATCCCGATGCCGCGAAGAACGAGCCCGAGGAAGAGGCGCCGCCGCCTAGGCCCCCCCGACCCTCCGCACCTGCGCAGATCTCGCAGCTCGAGGCCGACGAGCTGTACGCGCGCCAGCTGGCGGAACACTGGGAGAACGTGGGCGCCTACGAGCAGCGGACCTCCAACCGCGGACAGGGCAGTACGCGGTCTCGCCAGCAGGGAGAGCAGGACAAGGAACACAACTTCTTCGAGGACGACCTGCCAGTTATCCAAGAGAAACTGAAGCAGGGCTTCGTGGAGACGCAGGGCAGGGTCAACTCGTGGATCACGACGATGAAGAAGCGCTTCGACGAGGAGTTTGCGGAGACGGAGGACGACCAGGTCCGGACGCGGCCGACGCAGGGACACGAACAATTCCCTGGCCCCCGTCCTGGCCAGGCGAGTCGACGGAGCGGCGACTACGAGCGCTACGACGCAGACCCCCAGGTGTTGAGCGACGACTTCGCCGGCATGAGGTTCAACCCCGATGGCAGTAAGTTCCCGCCTCGAAGCAGCTCGATGCGGCAGACCACTGACGCCGCACCAGCCCCGGTGCGCGAGAGGGGCGTCAGCAGCCCAGACATGTTCCGGCCGCCGCCCCCGTCCAAGTCGCCGCGGTCCGCCGATGGCAGGAAGGTTGCATTCCGTGACAGCACCGAGCAGATCGATGTGTATGGAGCGTCGCCCAAGCTGGGGCCCGAGGACAGCGCCTCCAAGACAAAGTCGAGCAAGTGGCAGCCGTTGTCGAGCGTGGACCCCAACCCCATCAGCGACAACGACCCCTTCAGCCTCGGCGATAGCGAAGACGAGCGGGAGACCAAGGACAAGACGGGCTCCAAGGAGATCAAGCTGGACGACAACGAACGCCTGAAGCAGGCGGCCGCCGAGGCCATGGCCGACAGCCTGGTCGACTCGAAGACGAAGCCTGGTGAGGCAGCGGGAGGCAAGAAGGAATGAAGGGATTGAAGGTCAGAAATGCCATGTGGAGGGACGGCGGAGCAGTCGGGCGAGCCCCAAGAGGCGTTGCGAAAGATTGCTTCTTTCCCATTTTTTTCCTGCTCCGGATGTGAGGAGAGTCCATTAGCCTGCAGACCGAAAACAAGATACCTCTTGCGCGAAAAACGACGTGGCCTTTGGCGGGCACGAGCGTGGTTGATTTTTTCTTCTTCTTCCCTCTCGCGCGGGATTGAGGCTCACGAGAGGGAGAGCACGTGCCCAAATCGACGGGCTCTCAGAAGCCATTCACGGATGCGAGTCGTAAGTGGATGCGGAGGGTCGGCCGTGGATGAATGTGCATATTACGTCGACACTGCAGCGGCCGCGGAGAAGGTCGGCATCTTTCTGTACCCTTCGGACGGCATGGCACGAGTTGAAGCCGCAACGAGGAGCCCTGCGCTGTCCCTGCCTTGCATGCATGAGCCTGCAGAGCGAGGCACCTCAGTTGGCCGAGGTGCTTGCGAACTTTGGTATAGTCGGGACTTTGTCAGGATCTGGTCAGACGACGATGCTCTTTAGACCCGTTGAGGATGCGGGCCTGTGGATAGCCGTAGCTCTGGTTCTGGGTCCAACGTCGACGGGGAGGGGAATTGGGGGAGAGCTTTCAGCCTCGTGCTTGGCATGTCGAGGACTGCGAGGGGAAAACGTGGTCAGATCCGGGGCGTTCATTGGACAGGGAAGCAGGTCTTGGCTTGGTAGATCGAGTGGTCCCCGGGCTTGAGGTGCTAGTGACGCTGTCCTGTCCCGCCGACGAGGGCGGGGGTTGGTTGGTTTTACGCCGAGTTCAGTGAGGACGGGGAACGGGGAGAGGTGCTGAAGAGGGGCAAGTGGGAGATGTCGGAGGCAGTACGTCAAGCTCCGATCTCGCGTCGAAACCTGTGCGCCTGATATCGGGCTGTTGTTGGGGAGGTCTGTGTCTCTTGTCGTCGTCAGGAAGGAGTTAAGCACCTCAGCACTTGCACAGGCAGGTACTGAGTCATCTTCAGTGGATGGCAGTTGCCTCCCAGGGCAGGAACGAGCCGATTAGTGTGAGGTGCCCAGGTGGTTAGCGGGCAGTGGACAGCTTCTGCAGGCGCGCCTCTGGTACCCCGCATCGACAGCGCTAGCAAGGGTTCATCGGTGCCGCTTTTCACTCTTTTGCTAAAGGCAGGGCAGGGGGACTCCCGTCAATCAATGTTCAGTCGACCCGCGACTTGACTTCCGTCTCCGAGTGAGGTGCCCTTCCGCATCCCGTCCGTCCCTCAACCACCGACCACCCCTCCCACCCCCCTGGGCGCCCCGTCCACCGCGCGCGACCTGCTTGCCTCTCGGCTCCATCAGCCGGCCCTGCCCGCCAGCCTACGCTACCTACGAGCACGAGTGGTACCTATTTACGCACCACTCGCTGAACCGAACGAGCTCCCAGACCGAGCGAGACGAGGTCTCTCCCCGGCCTGTCGAACCTCAAAGTACCTACCTACCTCTTCGGACATCTCCCTGCCAAGTGAACGCGTACCTACCTACCGACCTACCTTCTTCAGGTACCCAGGTGTAGCCAGAGGTCTTCGTTCTCGGCCAGCCTCTTGACGTCTCTCGTTTCTTCAAGTTCCGTCACCCCCCCAGGTGACACCTCGTACCTCCCGTCCTCTTGGCCCCCATCGCAGGAATCTAGACCGAGACATTCTCACGACTCGGTGACCGGCGCTGCCCAACCTCCGTCTTCAAAGCCTCATCGGTCATTCATCCCATCTGGCTGCTCATCGGCAACCTGAGCCGCAGAAACACCACACACACTCAACGTCACACAGGGACAACTCACGTAAGTACCTTATTTGGTGTGCTTGCTTGCTTCTTTGCCCTCTGTACGGTGTCTCCTCGATCCTCGATGCTCAAGGCTCCTCATGCCCCTCCCTCCTCGCATCGTCTCATGGCCGCGTGGGCGCACATGACCATGGTGACCAGCTGCGTTGTTTGACTTGCCAGCGAGACACACGGCACATGTCATCGATGCCTCACCCCTACCTGTATCCTCCCCTGTTACTCGCCCTCATCAACCTTGACCCCCACCCGTCACCGAGGAACCCAAGGTCGTGTTCCGTCAGTCACTCTGCCCTCATCCTCCCGCCCGAGCTTCCGGGCGGGCCACGCCCCCTGGCTCGGGGCCTGAAGACAGGCAGGACGGCATCATGGTGGGACTCGGCTGCAGCCCCCATCGTCCTGTCGGAGGACACACCTGCTTTCGTCCCTCCGCCTTGCCCAAGACTTGACGTTCAGCTCCCGAGCGCCAGTAAACTCGGCACTCTTTCTAACCCCTCATTCCTACTCAGGACCGAACCCTGAGCTCTTCCATCCCGCGCCAGCCCGCAGCAAGTACCCGGAGACCCCAAGGCCCGTCTAGACCACGACCCCTTCCGTCGAGACTGCTCCGCGGCTCTTTAGCCCACGTGCCTCATCTACGACCCGCCATCTCTGTTCGACTTCCAAGGCATTCGTCGCGTGTCCGACGTCACCCCGTACACGACCAACTCACATCAAACTTGTCTCTGATACTCACACGCAGGCTGAGCGAGACTCGACTCAAGCCCATCCCACGTCACTCCCCACGGCATCTGGTCACATATCTCATCCTACCTCTGAACACGGTCTTGTTCACCCAAGACTCTACCACCACCACCGCAAGGGCCCCCCTTCAGCCGTCTCGGAGCCTACAGTGCTCACAGACGATCACCCGCCATGTAAGTTTCCCCCCTTTGTCTTCTCTCATCGCATGTCTTGCCTGTAATAGGCAGGCCACATAGTACGCCGAGTCTGATAATCACCCCACCCCACGCAGGAAGTTTGGCAAGCAGATCCAGAAGCGCCAACTAGAGGTCCCGGAGTATGCCGCCAGCTTTGTCAACTACAAGGCTCTCAAGAAGGCAAGTCGTTTCCCCCGTCTCCATCCCCGTCTACAGGTACCATCATTGGGCCACGGGCCATGCCCACGTTGCCCGCTGCAGAAGCAAATATGGCCTTGCCTCCGCTTGCTCGACCAACCCCCCGCCTTGTCGTGGGCCCTGCTCCCCCGGCACGCCCGAGATTTTGTGGCCTCTGCCATGGGCCGTCCCATCCATCTCTCGGAGCCTTTCCCACTGACGCATTTCCGTCTAGCTGATCAAAAAGCTCTCGGCGACCCCTACGCTCGCCGCCCAGAATGACGTTCACCGCCTGGCCACACCCGTAGACTCGCAGGCTGCTCTTCAAGCTAACAAGGCCACATTCTTCTTCCAACTCGTAAGCGGCCCACCATGACTCGACGCCATGTTCATGAATATCCCATCGGAGTTGCTGACTCCATCCCAGGAACGAGAGCTGGAAAAGGTCAATGCCTTTTACCTGCAGAAGGAAGCCGAGGTAGGTTCTGCAACAAACCATCATAAACCCTCCCCCCACTCTCCGTACTTCTAACCGAGACGGCACTGACGGCATCGCCACCCTTCAGCTCAAGGTCCGACTCAAAACCCTACTCGACAAGAAGAAGGTCCTGCAGTCTCGTGCCCAAGGAATTCCCAGGAGATCTGTCAAATTCACCACCCTCGAGGAGGGCTTCCAGCAATTTGCCAGTGACCTGAACAGGCTCCAACAATTTGTCGAGATCAACGGCACGGCCTTTTCGAAAATCCTGAAAAAATGGGACAAGACGTCAAAGTCGAGGACCAAGGAGCTGTACCTCTCGCGGGCTGTCGAGGTCCAGCCATTCTTCAACGCAACCGTCATCAGCGAGCTGTCTGACCAGGCGACCATAAGCCTTCAGGAACTTGGTGCCTGGGCTGAAGGAGACCACGTAACCTTCGAGACGAGGGCAGACCACATCGTGACGAGCCAACATCTGCTGGGGACGGACGAGGGCGATGCGGACACGTTCCTTCTCGACACGGTCGTGTCAGGAAACCTCGAAGGCCTGAACGACCTACTGCTGCGGATGAAGACGGCCGCCTCCAGCTCTGGTGATGTTGAGCTGTCTCTTCTTGAACGGGCCACGAGGGCCTTCCTGGCAGGCATCCACGAAGCGCCAAAGGAGTCACTGCAGCTGCTTCTCGAGACCGGACTTGTCGACGTTCAGTCGGAAGACGACATCAACGAACGGAACTGCTTGCACCAGGCTGCCATTTACGGAAAGCTCGACATCCTGCTCTACGGCCTCTCCAAAGGGGTTTCCGTCAGCCGCACCGATGTCTACGGCCGAGTACCCCTCCACTATGCATGCATGCACGGCCGACTCGACATGCTCGACGCTCTCTTGGATCGTAAGTCAGAGCTCGCTGCGGTGGGGATGCTGTCAGATGCTGACGATTGCAAAGAAGCCGGTGACACTCGGGACATGATCGACCACGACAACTTTACCCCCTTGATTCATGCCATCATCCACGGCCATTTCGACTGCGTACAACGCTTGCTGGAGAAGTCTGCTCGTGTGGACCCAGTATCCGACACAGACCACGTTCCCCTGAACCTTGCATGCGAGCACGGGTCTCTAGAGATAGTCGAGCTGCTCCTAACACACGGCGCTCGCATCCTGCCTGACGCCGAAGGACTGTACCCACAACATTTGGTCGCTCGATCGGGGCAGACCCCCAAGCTCCTGCTGCTCCTCAAGACACATGGCGCAGACCTCGATCAGATCGACAAGCTTTACGGCTGGACACCGCTTGTGCATGCGGCGAGCGAGGGAAACGCACCGTGTCTCCAGGCGCTTCTGGATGTCGGGGCTGACCCCAACATCCTGGACGAAAAGGACCTCCCAGCAATGTACTATGCAGCCTGGGAAGGCCACCTGGGTTGCATGAGACTTCTTGCCCCGTACAACAGCCGCACGCGAGCTAGCCCCCTCGTCGGCCAAGGCGGACTGATGCCGCCAATGATTACGAGCAGTGGCCCGGATCCGATGGAGCTGGATCCCGACGCCATCCCCGAGCTCGAGCTGCCACCGCCCATCATCCCTCTCCGGAGATATGGACACAACTTCCTCGATACCAAGACTGTCGTCCAAATCACGTTCGAGGAGAATGGGGAGCAGCCCTTGATCTTCTTCCAGGACAGCAAGTACCCAGCGGCCCGCCTGACCATCTCGTCCAAGGTATCCGACCTTATCCCCAAGAACATCATGCTGCCTTTCCAGGAGGATACACGACTCGCATCATTCCAGATCGACAGCCTCGACACCTTCACCCTCGACTTTGATGTATTCCCGAGCTACGGAGCCAAGATCATAGCCAAGACGGTAGCACTGCCCAATACCTTCAAGGCGCTCTTGAGTAGCTCGGGCAAGTGCTGTCTGCCCCTGTTCGACCCCCGGCTGCGGGCCATCGGACAGATCAGCTTTCACGTCCAGGTCATCAAGCCGTTCAATGGCAAGCCGCTCGAGATCACCGACTTTGAGACGTACTGGAAAGCGACCAGCCAGTTTGACCGGAGCCCAAGCACCTTCGTCACGGGGTCCAGCTTGTCGGGCGACTTTGTTCGGTTGTTTGTGCAGCATACCAGCGACGGCGTGCCGGTGCTCTGGCCCCGGTGGACGATCCCTTGCGGAGGCATCGATCTCCCACTTGCCCGCATCTCGTACGAGCAGTTCTGCACCGTCACGGCAAGCAGTCCCAGTCGAGGCGAGCTGGACAGGCTGCCCACGACGTCCCTGGACGCTATCGCAGACGTCCACCGCATCCTGGCCACGGCTGGCGTCTCTCTGGACAACGCACTCGCCCTTCTCCCGCAGGGCATGCACGTGAACGTCCAGGTTCTCTACCCAACGGCAGACGACGAGAAGGCATTCGCCATTGGGCCTACCCAGGATATGAACGCATTTGTGGACGCGATCCTGACAGTCGTTTTCGACCACGCCCGCAGACAGCGCGCCCAGTCCCTCGAGTCCGTACGATCCGTCGTCTTCAGCTCGTACAACCCTATTCTCTGCACAGCCGTCAACTGGAAGCAGCCCAACTTCCCCGTTTTCCTGTGCAACGATCTCGGAAAGGAAGACGCCATGCTGGCCCCGGACGCTGTCCAGAGCCACGGCAGGCGGTCGAGGTCGATCAAGGAGGTGGTGCGGATTGCACAGAGCAATAACTTCATGGGTCTCATGTGCTGCTCGCGGCTTCTGGTAAGCTTCCTAGCAGGACCCGATTTTCAGGGCATCATTCGCTAACGTTGTGCAGGATATGGTCCCTGCGCTGGTCGATTCGATCAAGTCGCACGGTCTGGCGCTGGTGACGGACAAGTCTGGCGACACGACTGTGGCTTCTCTGGCGGATCCTTTCCCGCGTCTGCCAAAGGGAGTTGACGGCGTGCTGAAGAACCACGGAGTCCTGCGCTTCAACGAGTCTATAGACGTGTAATTTGGTTCGGCTCGGGTGGGTAAAAGGAGGAGAAACTTTGGTGGGTAACGCACTTGATGAGAACTAGACACGGGCAGGGGCAGGGTCGGTTTCTTTCTTTATGTAAATGGAGAGATGGTATTCCAGGGGCATCAGTTGGGTCCGCTGTTGCATTTTGCGGTGTCGTGGGTCGCATATACCAAGGCGAGGAGGGAAAGTTCCACGTTTTGTTATCATTTATTCGTGTCATCATAGCATGTCGTATCGCGCGTTTGCGCACATCTAGGCACCCTTGTAGTCGTACTTCAATGCCCCAAGCTCCCCTTCTGGGTCAACACTGCCCATGATCATCTTTGCCCCGATGACGATGCCGTAGATCAGGGCGGGCAGGTTCCCGAGTCCGATCCAGCCATAGTGGGCGTCTGTGCTTCCTGCAGCCCAGCCTGCAAGCATGACTATTCCACAGAGGAGGAGGTTGAGGTAGGGTAGGTACTGAGCCAGAGGCGAGTCTTCGGCCGGGAGGAAGGGGGCGGCTTTGTGGCGCTGAGCGCGGAGGGCAGCTTCGGAGCGGGCGCGGGCGGGCTGAACAAGACGGTCGAGAAAGGGGAAGCCGGTGCTCTCGGGAGGCTGCGAATAGACGAGGTAGAAAGTGGCCAAGAGGGAGGTGAGGGCGAGTAGTGATCGAGAGGAGAGGGTCCCCCTGAGTAGATATGGGATGATGGTGAGGATGGGGACGGGGAGAAGGGCGAGGCGGAAGGTCGCATTGCGGGTGGTGTTTTCTTCGGAGAGGCGACGGATGAGAGATTCTTGCTCTGAAAGGGAACGGTCAGCTCTGGAACAGGCAGCACCTGGCTAGCTGCAGGTTAGAATGTACCTTGCTCATCGATGGCATCTGGCTGCGAGTCTGAATCGTCGTCGGCGGGGTAGTGGAAGGTCTTGCGCAGGCGGGCGGACGCGCCTCCCCTACCAGACATGATGTCGATGTCGATTTGAGCAGACCGCAGCTGGAAGGTCTTTGCAGTGTTGGTGTTTTCGCGTCGCGACTCTGCGGGTGGGTGTCACATGAAGGAAGCTATCGAGCAAAGCAGTCAGCCAGATGACGACAGAGCTCGAAAAAACGACAGTGCGTGCCAGCACCACCCCGTGTCCGAGCACTGTGGCCCTGGACGCACCTCCCGCACAGACCACATGCCATGTGTGGGGCAGAAAGTCGACTTGGAGAAAACGCATCGCCTGATTCTCGCGACCTCACCACCATACTACATGCCCCAGCAGACCCTCGGAGCGCCATGATCCCGAGAACAGCAAACCGGAGAGCGCTCGTCCTCATCAGGAGCGGCGTGGCGACGACGACAGCACCAGCCAGCGTCCTGCGGTGCTCCAGGACCGGCCTCCCCGTCTTCCAGCAGCGATGGCGCACCGCGGCGCCGAGGCCCGGTCAGGGTCCGCTGCTGGAACGCCGAGCAGACCGCGAGCTCCCAGGTGAGTTGACATAGCATACCCCTTGACATGCCGGCTGTCCATGGACATACTAGCTGACACTGTCTCTCCTTCAAAGAGGTGTCATCCGCCTTTAGCTGGGCCCGGACCTTCCCCATCTTCGTCGTCATCATCGCCGTGTCGTCGCTCGCCATCTTCAACTACCAAAAGTCCTCATCTCCCGTCGTCTCGTCGACGCTATACGCCCTCCGCGTCTCCCCCAAGGCACGCGACCTCCTCGGCGACGAAGTCTACTTCAAGCACCAGATCCCCTGGATCAGCGGCGAGATGAACCAGCTCCACGGCCGCATCGACATCTCCTTCAGCGTCAAGGGAAGCAAGTCCGAGGCCGTCATGCGCTTTAGCAGCTTCCGCACGAGCCACAAGGGCCTCTTTGAGACAACCGAGTGGAGCCTCGAGATGCCCGACGGCAGGAAGATTGACCTGCTGGACGGCACCGATCCCTTCAAGGGCATCGTTGGCGGCGACTATGACGATGACTTGGACGACAACGTGACCGGTGCGTCCGCGACGAGGGGCTTCCGCCAGTCGTCTTTCAGGTAGCGAGCACGAGGAAGGAGCATGCAGGACAAGACGAGGAGGCAGATATAAGAAGAAAAAGAGGCTCCGCTGGTGGAGCTCTCTGATGATGCGATTCGGGGCCCTCAAATAACGCCTCGGTGGTTAGATGTACAACATTTGTATAGTACAAGTTCTCAAGCCTCATTTCCTGAGAGCAGACAGCCTCGCTCCACAACCCCTTCCGCTCCTCGCCTTCTCGTATATGCTTCCCGACACCTACAGGGCGTCGGACCTGAAACGCCGCTCGTCCTTCATCTGCAGATGCCGCTCGCGGGCGGCCTGCAGCTTCTCGGCCGAGTCGGCGTTCTGCTCCAGCAGCTCGGCCTTCTTGGCGGCGACGTAGGGCTTGGCCGGGTCCTTTTTCTTGATCGAGTCCTGCAGCTTGACCAGGCAGCCCTTGGGCCCGCCGATGGGCCCGCTCACGATGATGGTGCCCAGCTCGTTGTCGACGGCCAGGACGGTCAGGTTCTGGACGGTGACCTGCTCGTTGCCCATGCGGCCGGGCATCTTCTTGCCGGGCAGGACCCTGGAACCGGAACCCTGCGAGGGACCGGCGGAACCGATGGTCCTGTGGTTCTTTGAGTTTCCGTGCGAGGCGCCCTGGCCCTTGAAGCCGTGGCGCTTCATGCCACCGGCGAAGCCCATGCCGCGGCTGTGGGAGCGGACGTCGACGTATTGGCCCTTCTGGAACCAGTCGGGGAACATCTGGGCGCCGACGGGGAGGAGGCCCTCCTCGTTGCGGACGCGGAACTCGGCCAGGTGGCGCTTGGGGTAGATGCCCTTTGCCTCGTAGTAGCCGAGCTGGGGGCGGGTGACGTTGCGCGGCTCCTTCTGGCCGAGGCCGAGCTGGACGGCCCAGTAGCCGTTCTGGGCGCGGGTCTTGTTGGCGACGACCTGGACCTGGTCGAGCTGCAGGACGGTGGCGGGGACGCGGCGGTGGCCGACGAAGATGGAGGTCATGCCCTTCTTGATGGCGAGGAGGCCGGTGCGCGTGGGCGTCAGCTTCTCGCGGCGGGCGAGGGCGGCGGCGGGACCGGACGTGGGCTTCGGCAGGCCCGAGGTGACCTGGTTGAAGCGCGTGGGCTTGGAGCGGTGCGGCAGCGTGCTCCAGCCGTACCGGATGCCGCGGGAGGGGATCAGGGGGACGAGGAGTCGTGCCGCCGTCGGGGGCGTGGCGGTTGCCGATGTGAGGATGGGGCCGCGGAGGGCCTGCAGGCACCGGGCCTGGAGTCGGGGCGCCATTGCGGCGGTTGTGTGTGTGTTGTGAGGAGGGATCGAGGGGTGACGAGGACCGCGATTGGGAGGGAGTCGTCGGGTTCTGGTCGGTGTTGCGGTGGTGTCGTCGTCCTCTGCTCCCTCTGCTTTGTTGCTGGTGTTGCCGGCCTGGGGTGGAACTGGAAATTTTGAGGTCCACGGTCGGATCATCGCGTGGTTCCGGAACTGGTCCGTGCGCCATGGCCTTTTGCGACTCGGGTCTCTCACCCTTGCCATGTCGTTCACTTTTAAACATCCAAAGCTCCATCAATCGTTTCTCGTTTCTCGTTCCTCGCTGTCAATCACTCATCATGTCCAATCTGGAGATCCTCCACGGTTATAGGCACCTCTACCGCGCAATGCTCCGCGCGGTGCAGTTCAGCAACAGGTCGCGATACGTGGCCAGGGACCACCTCAGGAGGTCGTTCCACAACGAAGAGGACACACTCGACCCCGAGGCCATCAAGCGGACGCGGTGGTTCCTGGAGGCGGCGGCCAAGGAGCGCGGGCTGGAGCACAGGATCCTCAAGAACCTGGTCCGCAAACTGCCCCAGCCCCAGGATCACATGGGGTCGTCTTGGAGACAGCAGCAGAACCTGTCCCAACGTAGCGACAAGATCAAGCAGTGCGTTTCCCACCGTGTGCTTCTTCTCTGTGAAAGCACGACGGAAGAGTGCTGACTTATTTCTCGCAGAGCTGATGATGCGGCGGATGACCTGAAGAAAAAGGCACCCTCGCATTATCATATGACAATCGCGATGCTCAACAAGAGTATGGGCATGTGTCTGCGGTGAGCAACGGTCTCGCCGGGCTTTTTTATGTCCGTGGGGGGAAGAACCGAATCTACGCCCGCTCTCTATTCTCGGTCGACATGGTCTTACGGGAAAACATCCCCGGCCACGAGGCGTGCGGTTTGACTGGGGAGAGTCCGTCCGGCAGGCAACTCGTCTCATCACCTGAAAAAAAGGTACCACCCTGCCTGCCTGCCACCTATCTCTCAGGCATGCGAGATGCGGGGGGGCGGCAGCACATTCAGGCGGTGCCGATCTCAAGGAGATGCCTGACGTCTCGTCCAATGGCAGGGAGCGCCCGCTGGCCGAGGACTGTGCCCAATCTGGCTTGGGTGTGCCTCAGCATGCGCGATAGGGAGCGTTCGACGACACGGAGATGTAGTGGGAGGTGTGTATCACAGCACCACAAGGCGGGCGGTCGAGCAGACAGACGAATGGGTGTAGAGGGCGGCTCTCGCTCAATGGAGCCAAGCGTCTTGGCTCGTCGACTCTTCGCACGCAGCATCTCCGGCTCTGTTTTTGGAGGATGTCCTGAATTCCCGCAACGGGATGTCGCAGGGGACAGGACAGACAAGACGAAGAAACGAAACGGGTAGATAAGAAGGGGCCGCCTCGTGGAACCGGCGAGGGAAGGGGGGCAAGGGGGGCGCACCAGTGCGTGAACGGTGCGGTGTGGCCGTCCATTGCATTGGTGCCTTTTTGAAGCATGCGAGGAATGAGTCGCGGACTTTCGACTGCTTGACGAACGCATCACTTGCGGTGCAGACTGCAGAAGGGTGGGACGCATTCTAGCGGCCGTCGTCGGGCCACGCTGGAGACGGGTGACGAATCAGAGCTAGCTGAGCGGTGTAATGTTTTAGTCCAGTGACAGCAGGAGCTCTGCCCGTACCTGTAGCTTCAGGTGCATCAGGTATGGCAATGTACTTCGATCGAGTATGCTCGAGATAGGAAGCTTCTCTCACCGGTCCGCTGAAAAAGGCAATGATTTCTCAGGAACAGACGGATGGCATGTCCAGGTTGGATGACGCCTGAGTCTGTCCACTTTCGACAGGCGAAGACGGACGGACCTGAGTCGATGAGCGAGCGTCGCCCGCATCACTGCACCGATGATCATGAGCGATGTATCCACCAACCCCGCAATTGCCCTTTCCGCTACAGCGCCATGTCCTGGGCCCCAAGTCCCCCAAATCCACTGGCAGTCAGTCCCAAGTCGTCCCCTTGACTCTGAACTCTCCCATCTTCTCCCCCTCACCCCGTCTTGACTCGACACAATCCCCCTCATCGCAGCTGGATGGTCACAACCCAGTGAAAACGACATCTCGTTCTTGGGGGTTCAGCTCTCGATCTCCCAGGCAATTCTCCCGACGACCTTCCCGTCAAGACTGCTCCAGCTATTTTTGGGGGTACCCCCAGCGGCCCGCCCCGCCCTTTCGTGTACGTGCTCGCTGTGGCATCTTCAACCCATCGTTCGACCACCGCCGCGGTGTCTCGAGCTGTTTCGTCTCGACCGGCCAGCGCCCGCACGCCTATAGCTGCCGCCTTCACATCGCTGCCAATCGTCCTGATAGAGCCCGACCCTCCCTCCGCCGACAGAAGGGTCATGGCATGATCAACAAACTACACACCGTTCGATACTAGCAGACACCAAACACACAGCTCGATACAGAACGCAACCCGACAACAACTCCCAGAACGATACCCATGACCGCCGTCGCCCACTCCCACCAGCTACACCATGTGCCGACGACCAACCTACCACAAGCGATCATGCCTCAGCCAGAAAAGCCCAAGAGGCTGGTCAAGCGCTACCGCACCGAGATTGCCGCCAGCACCTCCAGCGTCTTCTCCACCGTAGTCGCCTTCCCCCTCGACAGCGTCAAGACGCGCATGCAGACCTACCGCTACGATGGCTTCCTCGACTGCGTCCGCCACACCTACAGAACAGAGAACCTCCGAGGCTTCTTCCGGGGTAGGTTCTAATGCCCCCCCCCAACCCGATCCCTCATACCCCAAACTGACTCCCCCAGGTGTAATGGCACCCACCGCCAGCGTCACCCTCGTCCGGACCGTCTCCTTCTCCATCTACCAAAAAGCAAAACACTCCTACTCCGACTGGATCAGGAAGACCACCGGCTTCGACGTCCTCAACCACGTCAACACAAAGGGCACATATCCCACCCTCTACTCAATCGCCTGCTTCGGAGCCGCAGGCGCTACTGCCGGCTCCTGCATCACCGCCGTCGCCTGCCCCTTTGAGCTCACCAAGCTCAGCGCCCAGGTCTCGGTGCTGCTGTCCGACCAGAAGAAGCTCGCCGAGGCGAATTGCCGCGTCACAAACGGTCACAACGTCGCCGCGAGCTACCAGAACAAGGGCACCATCAAGACCATGCGGAACATCATCCGCCATCGGGGCATTTTTGGCCTGTACACCGGTTTCAATCTCCATTTATGTGAGTTGCCCGAGTCTGGCCCTGAAGGGGGTGGTTTTCTCCATCTTGCTAACACCGCCTCTAGTACGAGATACGCTGGGGACGGCCATCTACTTCATGGTGTATGAGAGCGGCAAACAGCTTGTCACCACGTTTGGGGGCGATCACCCCTCGACCAACAAGCTTGCTGTCGTCACCTCGGGTGGCCTCTGTGGCATCGTCTCTTGGGCCATGATTTGTATGTCACCCCTGACGTAACCCACGATTCGATGAGCTAACAGCCATAGACCCCATCGATTCGGCCAAGAGCATATACCAACGCAATTCATTGCTATACTCGCGTGGCCAGACAGTCGAGCCGCCGCCCAAGATCCAATTCTTCCGGAAACACATGTACCGCGGTCTCGGCGTGTCCATGGGCCGCTCCTGTGCCGTCAACGCGCTCTTCTTCTCCGCCTTTGAGTTTATCAAGAAGCACGTCAGCGCCATGGAAGACGACTGAGACTGTCGGGCTCTATTTTTCTTTTTCTTCTTCAAACCCACCCGCAATCGGAAAAAAAGGGGTTCGGGCACGTGCTCTACTTTTGTGTGTATGGAATACCTGGCGCGGGTTGCATCTACGGTTCGGAATAGGCAGGCGGGCAGGCGTTAGGAATTGTATTACTCCGGTTGCGGGCTGTACCCGTACGGGTCTGCCGCGGATGGGCGACAAATGCCATCAAGTTGCGACAGCATATAGCAGAATAACAGTGCAAACAAGTTCAGTACATGGCGGGGGCAGGGAGCCTTCTTGGTTATTGCTTTCAGGGATCTGGGTGCAGCGACTGCCAGGTCAGTGGCATCTTCGGTGTGAAGAGCAGGCCGTGCACAGTGTCATGATGTCTTTCAGATGATTGTTCAGAAACCTGAAGAACAAGAGGCACAGTGTGGTACAGTGCAGGTGACGCATATCAAACACTGTACCGCGATAGTCGCCATGCACCCAGCCACGAAAGAACGTCGAAACTCGCAGCAGTCACAGATGCCACCACCACAATAGCATGAGAATTTGCTGAGCTTGTGGCGTGTCTGATTCCAGTGACAGAGTTCCCAGACAGTCAGTCATCCGTTCAATCCGGGTCAGGCTCATCAAATATCTTTTTGCCGTTCCTCGTCCAGTCGTGCGTGCCTTATCCCCTAGAATCCTGTAAACCTCTTTGAGCGCCTCGGCAGAGATCACCAACTGCAGAGGTATACTGGTATTTGACCTTTATACCGATACAAACTGGAGTTGACATTCGAATGATTCGATCATCACGGGTTCCTTGGGAAGGGACGCTAAAGAGCACGCTAACCCCAATCCGATATCCGTAGTAAACCCGACCACCACAGCACCCCGGCCCCATCCTGACCCTGCTTGCCTACTTCCTCCACTGTCGCATCAACAGGTTGGGCATCCATCCATCCAGACAGAGACCCCTCCTCGCATCCTGCAAAGGACTCCTGCATCTCCTGCATCTGCATCGCCCGCGCCTCCTAGACGAGGGCGGACGACGTCTTGACCGCCTCGGGACACATTGCGCACTGCGCAGTCGTGAACCCCGCGCTCTTACCCTGCCTTCGAGTCCTGCCTCTCAAGTTGGCTCGGTCGCGTGGCGTTGGTACTGGATCTGACTTGACCTGGCGCGTCATCTGGCTCGCCGCCACTATATCGTTCCGAACCAGGACTGCTTTTCCTTCCTTTTCTTTTCTTTTCTTTCCTTGACTGTACCACTCCAGGTGGCAGGAGGCTGCTGCGTTAAGAAGGCTCGCAGTCGCCGTCGTGGCAGCTCGGAAACCCTACGCCTCCAGGGCCTCAGCCCTTGCTTTGCTACTAACACACATCTCCTCGGTTCGCCCTCTTTGACGACGTCAGACTCCTCTCTCTGATAAGACGATGCCGCGGAAATAGCCAGCGCGCCTGCCATGGGGAGAGAAAAGAAATCGACGGCCGGGCCGTCCACCGCCAAGGACCGGCACCGTCGCGCCGTCAAGGAGATCAAGCGCAATGCGCCTCTGCCACCAGGCCTCGTCGCGAGGAAGGCGGCGCCCGTATCAAAACACAAGACTGTCCTGGAACTAGTCGAGAACAAGGACTTCAAGAAGAAGCCGCTCGACTTTGAGGTACCCTGACCAAACGTGGACCGGCGGGCCTGGAGGGCTCGTCTCGCTTGTGTTGCCTGCTTCTCTGACCATATCGTGATACTACAGAACACAACCCAGCGCGAACCACCACCACTCTTCGCGTTCGTGCCCCTGGGTAACCCTGAGTTGACCCTCAAATGCAAGGACCTGTCGCGAGAGCGCGGGGCCATGGTATACATCGTCTCTGTACGCCCGCGCGCCTCCCTTCCCTAGCTTCCCTTGCTCGCTTGACCAGTGTTAACCTCCAGACACAGACACCCACTCACTTGACCACGGACTTGTCGCACCAGATGAACCGCGTCGGCTACCACTTCCGCTCGCAGATAGTTCAGGAAGCCATGGAGGAACTGGACATCGACGCGATATATGAGCCAGTCGTCGGACCCCTAGGCGTCGAGGTCATCCCAGAGTCCCAGCAGGAGATCAACGAACAGGCCAACGCCGCTCTATGGGAGCTGTTCCCCAAGATCCCCCACATCGACAGGGCAGAGATCATCAACCACGCGTTCAAAAAGGTTTGTCCCACCCCCCAGGAAGATGCTCAAGGCCGTCTCCGTAACCAGTCTTCGCCATCACAGGGCCAAGTCGCCGGCGGTGAGCCCCTCGTCGGTCTACAGCCTAGCCTGTCGCTTTTCCGGCGCGTGCAGCTAGCAGTGCTGGCACACATCCGCCACAATCACACTCGCTACGACCGCCTCCTGAAAGAGACCTCCTGGTCCAACGCCAGGCGAGTCACCGAAGAGGTCTGTCTCGACTTCCTCGTCAAGTGGCGGGGCGATGACGAGAGCGGAAAGGACCAGCTGGACGAGATCATCAGGGAGGTTGTCGTGCTCTCTGACGACGATGACTCGGATGACGATGAGGACTCGACCTCCGACGTCGAGATCGTTTCGTCCCGCGACATATCCATGCAAGCCCGTACACCTGGAGCCCATATTCCCGGTATCCCCTCCGGCCCGTCCACGGTCCCCTACCGAGAGAGCACCGTCGGCGGCCACGGACAGCCTCCGGCGGGAGCACAAGACAGACCCCAGGAGCCAGCCAAGCCCAAGGGTAAGTCAAAGAAAGCTCTCAAGCGCGAAAGAAGGAGAAACAAGAAGGGCCTCAAGCGATATGAGGCCAACAACAAGCGGTACGAGAACGCTTGGGACGCAGCCATCCAGCGAAACCGGGCCGCAGCCGCGGCGCCGAGGGTGGCCACGCCTCAGGCCTTAACACCTCTGGCCGCGCAAAACGGCTTCGTCAGCCGTGGTGCTTCGCCCAGAGATATCCACATGCACACGCCCCAAGGCGAGCAGCCTCTGCAAGGAGATCCCTCACAAGGTTTCGAGAATGTGCCTGCTCGGTATCGGAAAGCCCGCACGCCAGGCAACGGCTTTGGTCTATCCGACGGCGCGTACCACGGCGCTCCTTCCCCTATTTCATACGGACACCCAGCCCCAGAGTACGCGCAGAACAAGGTAAACGAGCCCAGCTCCGGGAGTGGCGCGGGCCAGAGGGCTTGGCCCGGTGCGAGCCGGCAGACACAGCTCCAGGACATGCTTCATCCTTCGATCGAACCCCTATCACCAGGAGCTCCGCCCCCGGGGCTGCAGACGTATCGCCCCATGGTACATGAGCCGTATCCGGCGCAGCGCCGCCATGTTGATCCTGCAAGGGAGGTGATTGTGATTCGTGAGTCTTACGCAGAACCTGGCCCGAGCATGTACCCTTTGGCACAGCCTCGTCACGACGAGCGGGGCAGGATGTTCGAACCTTACGAGGAACGCGCCCCTGTGGCATACGCGGGCGCTCCTCGCTCCTCCGTTGCTTGGGACGCGGCTGCTGCTCCCCCAAGACAGTCCGCTTGGGGAGAGGGACATGCCCTCGCCGGCGATAGGTATGGGACACATCCGGGACCTGACCAGAGGCTGGGACAGTCCCGCCCGCACCCAGAGGACATGATGCTGCACAACGGAAGGCCCTATCCGGAGCACAGTGGACATGTCAGACCGCCAGGTGATGGCCACCAGTACATGGAGCGCCACCACTGGCCTGCCCAGGAGACACACACCCAGCGTGACGGGTTCATGGTGTTGCGTGAGCACCCCAAGCCAATGGAGCAGCCGCGGAATGAGCCGTTCATCCAGCTCCGGGAGGCACCTGTCATCTACTCCGAACCAGGCCCGCCTCGAGACATGGCGCAGCACATGGATCCTCGTCACACATACGTCAGGGTTGAAGATGTGCCCGAACATGCCAGATACGTTGCAGCAGGAGAGGCCAGATATCATTACCAGGAGCAGCCTCCTCAGGCTGTCTATGGGGGACACCCTCAGCCTCATCTGCGAGAACAGCAGTAAGTAAGCCGTCGTTTCCTCTAAGCATGACTAACCTAGATTCAGCGCGATGGGACACGCGGCGCCATTCGAACACTCGCCATCAGCTGGAGGTCCTGCGTATCGGCAACACCCCCAGGATCGACGGCAAACACCTCGCACGCCGTTACAGCCGTATCACGACGTGATTGTGATCGACAGCTGAAGCGGCACATGAGCACAAGCTCTACACTGAAGAATCGACGTCTTCCCTTCAGAGGGGAGGGACATATGAGGAAAGGGTATTCCCATACACGACCTGAACTCGGGGTTATATCACGGCGCAAAGGTAGAGGGTGTGATCTCGGCAGCGGGGGAGGACAATGCTGCTAACGGATGGATTCTCGAGGCTTTGCATGATACCCAGGTGTGGTCATTGGCTGGTGTTAGATTTGTACGAGCTCAATGAGACGATGGTCTTTGGCAATGGACCAACTGATACGCTTAGAGTGATGACATCACAGGCAACGACAAGATGACAAGCTTTGAATGACATGTTCGCTCTACCGGCGCCTCTCCCCGGGGGACGTCATAAGACATCTCCGAGGGAAGAGGTCCAAAACGGACGGGGCGGCATTTCACAATATTCTGCTCTCCCTGTCCAGCTGGCGGCGCTCAACCCGTGAAATCTACTCTGGAAAAAAAAAGATGATGCGTCGTGATGATGACTCATGCCTAGCGCAGGGCCCGAGGGAGAGACCGCGCCCGCATTACAGCAGGATCTCGCCCATGTTCTCGCCCTCGAAGCCCAAGGTGGCGAGCTTGCGCAGGCGGGCCTTGTCGCCGACCTTTTCGCGCTCCTTGCGCTCGTCGGAGAGGCGGGTGACGGTCTCCACGTCGGCAGGCTCGTAGCCCGGGGGAGGGTCGTCGTCCCTGTCGAGGTCGATCTCGCCGAGGAGGAGAACGTTCTCGCCGCGGACGAGAAAGACGCCGCGCTTGACGTCGGCGTAGAGGCCCGGCTGGCGGGGGGCGGAGGGGGAGGAGGGGGAGGAAGAAGCGGCGGGGTGGGCGAAGATGCGCTCGACGGTGTCCTGGAGGACGAGGTTGGCTTGGTAATGGGGTAGTTGCGTCAGAAAGTAGTTGAGATACAGAGAAAGGGAGGAGACGAGACGTACCGAACTGGTCCCAGCTGCGTAGGACGCCGATGAGCTTGCGGCCGTCGCGGAGGGCGACCATGAGCTTCTCTGAGGGGAGGGGGGGAAAAGCAGGACGCGTCAACGGTGTGTGCGGTGCGCGCGGGCTTCCGGCGCGGGCTTCTTACTGTCTGTCAGGTCGAGCAGCTGGGCGGCCGTGGTGAACATTTGCGGCGGGAGCTGGGAGGGCTGCGACGAGGACGGGGGCGGCGCGGCCCCGCGGCCGAGGACCGGCTGGCCCTGTTGCGCCTGGGGTTCTGAGATGTGGAGGCTCTCCATGTCGATGGTGTGTGTTTGTGTGTGTTGATGTGCGTACTTTAGGCCGGGCTACCTCTTCATGAGGGCGTAGGATTTGGAATGTTCTTCAGGGCGGTCTGCTGTGTGCCTTCGTTGTCGTCGTCTGGTCCATACACCAGTTCTTGGGCGAGAGGCGTCGTCGCGGGAGGGATGGGTGAGCTATTTGGAGCTTTGGAAGTCGACAATCATCCGGATTCTCGTCGTCTGCTGCTGGGTCGTCGTGAGCCGTCGTATTCGTACAAATCGTTGGAGGCGCGAGGAGCTGTTAGGTTGGGAAACAGCACGCCGGTCTGGGGCCGTTGTGATTCCAGATCGGAATATCCCTGCCCGGATTGGTAGCGGGGCGGAATGGACTGCTCACCTCGGTGAGCCACCGCTGGAGTGCGCCGGGGTCACTGCGGGAAAATGCTTGCGCCGCGAAGTCACTTGAATTGTTAGTGCCCAGACGCCAGAAAGTACCCTGCCCCAAATAAGAATGCGGGTTGCAAAGGCAAAGTACCTCCCCTGTATCTGACAGTATGCCGACCCCTGAGGCGCGACACGGTGGACCGGCAGCTCCCGTCGTCTCACCCAATCCCTGCTGCCAAAAAGAGAGGATGATCTCAGACTGATGCGGGGCATTTTTCTGCGCATCGGTCGATGGAGGGGTAGCTAAACCAAGCACCGAGGCCATCTCCGAGGCCACGGATCCAGCAAATGACAAAAAAACATACACTTGATACCTCACGCCAAGGACTCGCATACGGTTGATTGACATCATATTCTTGTTCTAAATTCACTGACTTCACGGATCTACGCACACTACTACAACTCGCCCCCTCAAGAGGGGAGGAGGCGCAGGCTACGACGAGCTAAAGCAGTCGGGGACACCGCCGAGGTACATCGGGCTCAGTCACCGATCCAGCGCTAGACGCTGCCGTTCCATCACGGGAGTGGCTCCGGGACGGGAAGAGTATATGGCCATGTGGACGAAGGAAGGAAAAGGAGAAGAAGAAAGAATCTCAGAGTCTCGCCCCGTAAACTCCAGCGTCCCGCCAGAGTCCGGGTTGCTTCTGTTTTATCCCCATCCGACCGAACCCTTTACCCGTGTGTCATGCTGCGCGGGGAGGGAGGACTGGAACCCCCTGCCTGCCAACGGTTCTAATCCCAGCATGCCGACAACGCCTTGAACCCGGATGCATGTGTACTTTTTTTCTTTGGTGAGCGGTGGTTAATATGGTGTAAAGACGGTAGAGCAAATGCAGCTGCAGCGTGTCACCTCCTCCAGTTGAGGAGGTGGCCGGCGCGGGTTTTGTATCAGCCGAACTTCAGTCGGCTGAGGCTCGAGACGATGGCTACTGATCGTAGTGGCCGGTCGGCGACAGTTCCAGAGGATAGTCGCGCGCGCCTGGAAACGCGTCTGCAGTGGTCTGTCGTCCTGTTGTCGATGGCATGGCCATGTGGGGAAAATGGATGCGTGCGCTTCTTTCGCGTGCTTGCTTCCGAGTCCCTCTCAGCGTTGCATCGTACACCTATTCAGGGCCTCGAGGAGTTCCGGCCTTGCGGCCAGCGCCTCCTTGGCTTGTGAATATGTCATCCACTGCCGCTCCCTCTTGTGCGCCTCTGGCCACTGGTCCTCCTGCCTCGTGACGGTGACCTCGTAGAAGCGGTATAAACACTTGTCTTTGGAACCGTTCTTGGGTGGTCGCGTTTCGGGAATGTCGCCCAGGTCGAAGTCGATTTGGATGCAGATGCCTGCCTCTTCCCAGGCCTCGCGCTCGGCAGCCTCGGTGCACTCTTCGTCCGTCTCCCAGCCGCCTTTGGGCAGGACCCAGCCTTTCCGTCGGGTGGACTGGATCATGAGCACGTAGCGCTTGTCCTCGGTCAGGGGCACCACGCCCGCCACCAGACGCTCGCCCTTGGGGCTGTAGCCTGCAGAGAGAGCCGTTAGTCTGGACCCCGAGCCCCCGAGCCAGCTCCAGCCGAAGCAGGAGCAGGAGCGACCGACGCATCGCCTCGCCCTCGAACAAAGGGAGGCATGCGCCGGCCGAGCCTCACACACTTACGCTGATTATTCCTTCCGACGCGGGACTCCATGGTCTTTTCCTTGGATGAGGACATTTTGCTGGCGGTGCAAAATGCGTCGGGGTGTGTTGCGGGGCGGAGAGGGGCGGTCATGGGAGTGTCTGAATAGTGGCAGTCGGTCGGGGGGCGGTACTGCTACTGTTTGGCGGGGGCAGTGCTGGGGGTTGGTGGTGAATGGGCAGGAGGAGGTTCGTGGGTTGGCTTGAGAATCGGCGTGGAGGGGGAAAGGCGAGGAGGGGTAAAGACCAGCGTGAAGGTCTCTGAGCGAGGCGATCAGAGTGAAAAGGCTGAATCAACAGTGATTCGACATTGTCGCGTGAGTTTGAAGTTTTTTTTTTCCCTGATTCTGTTGGCGCAGCTCACAAGCCCTGCAGCAGGCAGGAAAGTGACTCGGCTGCTATGGCTGTCTTCCTGCAGACACACGGCGTTTTTGGCGGCCGTGACGCACGCGACGCGACAATTGAGCCGTGAGAAGAAGGGGGAAGACGCGAGAGAAGTCGCAGGCGCCGATGAGCCGTGGCGAGGGAAGCCTGGCCGGTTTCGGGGGCGCGTGGTGAAGCAGGTTGTTTTCCGAATCGGAGCGTCTTCTGCAGAAGCTCAGAGACAGAGCTCGCGGCCAGTTGGGACGATGGGTGCTGTCGAAGAAAGGGGGTGGTTTTTTTTGGAGGGCAGTGGGCGGCAGCGCCTACAATAAGGGGGCGTGGGTGATGTGTGGTGGGTGGTGGGGGAAGAGGAACAGGGCACGGCGGCACAGCGAGGGAGCAGCTGGGCGGCCGGACTGAGTGAGCAGCTTTTTTTTTGCGGAGCAGGCAGGTGGTGGTTCTTTAAGGCAGGTCGGATTTTGAGTGTGCGACTGTTCGAGTGGACGGAGGTACCGGGAGCTTGCGAGTAGCAAGCAAGATGATGGGGCTGGCGGTCTGGCTTGACGGAGGCGGCGGAAACGGACTGGTTCCTCGGGGGGGAGAGGAAAAAAAAGCGAGCGAGGCGGCGGCGACGGCGGCGGCGGCGGACACGGAGGGGGTCGAGTGGGAAAAGCCCAGTTCCAAGTGCGGTTCGGCTCCTTTTCTGGGCTGACTTGTAGAGGCAGGGTACCTAGGCTTTGCTGGGTAGGGAAGACGGCAAATACGTGGTCGCTTTGGTGCCGTGGTCCTGGTGCTGTCGTAGTGCCGTATGACGGACAGGGCACGCGAACAGGAACCGGCGAGACACCCCACGCAACTGACTGCTTGTTGTAGGTGTAGGGAGGTTGTCGGACGTGCAAAGGACACGCTGGTTGTCGGTGATTGGTATTCGAGGATAAATTTGCCTGAGTTGGTGGCGGTTGAAAAGAAGCAGACAGACAAGTCCAGACCAGGTCGGCCAAGCTGTCGGAAGGGACGGGGAAGGAGGTGGATGAGGAGGGAAGAAGGGTTCAGGTTGATGCTGCGATGCCCCGGTCGTTTGGAAGGTACAAGATGCTTGCCTCGTCTGTGACTCGCGGCGCCTAGCCAGGACGAGAGGGGATTTCACCGGATTCAGGGGAAGCTAAACATGACTTTATACTTCACCCCGGACGAGCAGGCCATGGCCATGGCTTGGTTGGAGCTTTGGATGCATGTCGGAACTTCGAGCTTGTCCTCATCAATCGACGGGGGCAAGAGTGGGATGCATACAAATGGCGATGTACATGAGACTCAGGTACACTTGGGTGGTCCAAGACGTGCTGCGGTACTTGGCGTGCTCGGGACAGCAGCCTGAGCTTGTCATGTCAGTGGGGTGGAGTTTGGAGGGGGGTTCGGGGGCCTTGGCCTGGGTGGTGTGCCTTTCCACGGGGTGGCAGGCTGGCAGGGAAGCTGCAAGTGAGTGGACGATGTCGGGTGCCCAGGTGGGGGGTGTGCAGTGATGCCAGGAGATCGGGAACGCTGACAACGGACGGGCGAACCACGCGCATGAACAAAAAGCCGAGATCTGTCGCGTCGGATTCGTCGTGGGGCCCTGTGCGAGTCTCGGTGCTGGGAGGGTCTCACCACTGCTTGCTCATGCGTCTTTGGGTCGGGACCTTCCTTCCTTCCTTTCTTCCTTCCCTTCCCTGCTATACTGGCAGCGTCAAGATGGCCTAGATCCTTCCAGCCGAGTCCCGTCGTGAGCAAGGGCGGGCGGGCGGGTAGGTACGGGATATGCAGACAGAAACAGCAGGCACAAGTGAGGGATCCTTAGGTACTGAGGGAAGGCAAGAACTTGAAGGCTCAACTCTTAGTCCATGTCTGTGGACGCAGGGCAGGAGCGACCCAGCCGGCGCCTATCCTATCCCCCGAAAAGCAGGCATATCCGACGTCCACCTGCCCGTTGCTGCAGGGCCATCGACCACTGACACGACACTTGACGTGACATGCCGAGGACCCCACCGGGAATGTCAGTCATCTGGAATGGTTTCAATGAGGCAATCGCCACGATGCACCAGCAGCGTGTCTCTTGTGCCTCAAGCTCCCACAGAACAGGATCAATGTTCCCCGTCTTAGTGGCCATGGTCCACCCAACTGACATCACAGCATGAAGCTGCCTCATCAGTGATACCTCAGACTCGAGCCCACCAGCCTGGAACACAAGTTGCCCGAGTTGCCGGAAGAGTCAGTGGTGACACACCAACACCGAGCCGACCTCACGAGCCTCCTCCCACGGTGCCCTCACTGTCAAGGTGGGGGGTATGCGGCCAACCTAGGGTGCCTACTGGACTGGACATGTCTCTGCAGATGAATGATCAACTCTTGATTCTCGATGGAAAGAGTCACGCCCGCAGGCACGCACGCACGAGGCAGGAGTACTACTACATACCTAGCACGAGGGGGGCCGATGGAGGGGTAACTCGATGCGGGGCAACCACCTCGATTTCATTCTCGCTCTCTCACCACTTCCAGCAGCACCACTACCACCCAGCAGCCGCTGCACTCGTTTGGTTGTTTGCGACTGGACTCATCATTCCGCGGCAGCCTGTTCGTTGCCTGACCCGGGGAATTTCTTTTCGCCTCAAAGTCTCCCATCACTAGCACAGCTCGTCAGGCTCTCGTTTCTGCACTTCCTGTTGCTTACCCCCGTCACCTGCACTTCGTCCAACTCTCACCCGCCGGCGCCGCCACAAGCACGAGCGATTTCCATTTGGTGCATCGGTTTTTAGCGGCCATTCCCAACCCCTCTCGCCCTCTCGACGTCCACTACTTCAGCATCCACCCCTCTTGGCACGCGCGGGTTTAAATCAACGTCCGAAGGCGAGGGATCTCTCTGCAATAGCTCCCCGAACACACGCTTCTGACACATCTGGATCCTGCTGCCCACGCACACATCCGCTTCCGCCCAACCAACCCTCTCGCGTGTGCGTGCACGCTCGGCCCGTCGGTCGTCCTTGTCGGTCATCAGGCGCCTCCCGCCGTTTGACCCCTGCCGCCTCACCCGGTCAGGGTCCTGTCCTTCTCCCACATCAAGGTGGAACGGTCCGCCTCGCCAGTACGGAACAGCCCGACCCTTGAACTTGGACTTGGAGCCCGTCTCTCACCGCTGTCGCCGCCCCTGATCCGGCCTCCCACCCCGCCGCTTCTGCCGACCTGTATCGTACAGCGCAGCACAGCACACACAGTACAGCGCCTACCTACAGGCTACAAGCTTCCGCCCCAGCACAAGGTCAGCTCCCTTCAAGTTGGGAACCTGGACGCGGGGCCTTGCAGCCGCACCCGCTCGCCTTGCTCACCTTACCCTTCCCGCCCGCAACCACCGTCTATCCGCCGCTGCGCCCTGCCCATCACCCGGCAGCACCTTTGGTACCCCGTCAGACACCACCAACTTCCGAATCACACACCACCACAACCAGGTCAACCAACATCTGACCTCCAAAGGTCTCCCCCCCAGCCCGACGGGTCACGTCCCTCGACGAACACCGTCGACCAAGCACGGATTTCGCTGTACGACGCTAGGTGAGGCCGGTTACGCTACCGCTGCGTTAGGCCTGCCCACATGGAGCCGTCCACCATGCAGACCCCTGAAGATGCATTTTCCTATGTTACTCCAATAGGTGAGCCGCCTTCTCTCCTCTGTTCTCGTCCAACCGTTTTACCCCGTGCTCTTTCCTGTTCCTGTCGTTGGTTTGATCCCGACCATGTGGAACATGTTCCGAATCTCACCCTTCCTCCTGCACCTCTGGCTTAGCATCCTGCCGTCCTCTCCCCCCAATGTTTGATGGTTGCTGCGCGCTGCCATGCACTCCCTGCCGTACCCCCACCCGACAAAGAGCAACAATACCCTTCGCCGTTGGATGCCAGGCATAGCGTCACCGCTTCGACCGGCCGGCAAACCCAGGCGTCCCCGAGTCCCTGAGGGGCAGGCATATCACCACCACCACCTCCACCACTACCAAAAGGATCGACCTGATACCGTGACAAGTGCTGACAACGTCGTCATCCATAGGGTACACAAACTCAAGTAGCTGCGGCTACTGTGGCGGCGGGCGGCGAGGCAAAAGTGTGTTCAAGAAACGTAAATGATCCTCTCCTTTTCGAGCATCCACCCCGCATCTACACTATGCTCACTGCCGGGTCGCTCGTGATGCATCCCGCCCAGCATACTGGGGCTTGCTTATTGGCACCGTGCCCGACCTGCACCGATGGGCACCCGTGACCGTCCGAGCCCTTGCACAGAGCAGCAGCTGACGAAACCTCGTGATGTCTAGGCTACTCCTACTACGCAACTTCCACTTCCATGACACCAGAGTTCTACCAGGGCCTTCTGGATCACTACTGGAGACGCTCCGGTTCGCTCCTCTACCGGCCCAACCAGCGCCAGTCATGTTGCCCGCATTACACCATACGTCTCGATGCGACTCTCTACAAGCCTTCCAGAGATCACCGCCAGACCGTGAACCGCTTCAACACTCATGTGCTCGGCAAGGACTATGCCGAAAAGGCCTCGCATGTCCAACGCCGCTCCAAAGCGGACAAGAAGAAGAGGCAGACCGAGTTTGACCTGATCGAGAGGATCCACGAGGCAGAACTTGACAAGATGAGCGTTCCTCCGGAACCTGCCCACAAGTTCAGCGTCACCCTCGAGCATGACGACTTCACTGAGGAGAAGTTCCTGGTGTATGAGAATTACCAGCGTGTCGTTCACAAGGAGAAGCCATCCGAAATCACTCGCAACGGCTTCAGGCGCTTCTTGTGCGATTCTCCTCTGCGTCGCAGTGTGGAGAAGACAGCAGACGGCAAGGACAAGCATCTAGGCTCCTACCATCACTGCTACCGCCTCGATGGCAAGTTGGTTGCCATCGGCGTTCTGGACCTTCTCCCGCAGTGCGTCAGCGCTGTCTACTTCCTCTATCACGATTCCATCCACCAATTCAGCCCGGGCAAGCTGGGCGCCGTGCGAGAAATTGCCCTTGCCCTGGAGGGTGGCTATCGCTACTGGTACCCGGGCTTCTACATTCACAGTTGCCCAAAGATGAGGTACAAGATTGACTACAGCCCACAGTACGTGCTGGACCCTGAGAGCCTTTCCTGGGATCTTCTCAGCCCGGAGATCCTCGGACTGTTGGACAAGAGTGCATATGTGAGCTACTCTGCATACCAAAAGCGGAAGGCTCTGAAGGACGGAGAGGACGCGGCCCAAGGCGACCTGCCTGCCTCAGACGTCGTTATGGGCGACGATGCGGTCGATGACGAGCCTCCGCTGCTATTCAACACCGACATGCCTGGCATCCCGCCCCTCTCGGACATGGCCAAGCTGGATCTGAGCAACATCGCGCTGCGCGTGCCGGGCCAGCAGGAACTGGTCACGACTGGCGACCTTGTCATATGGCGCGAGCAAGCCCTGTCACCTGAGGGTGGGCTTAAAACGAAGATTGCGGAGCTGGTGGCGGCTATTGGCCCGGAACTCAAGGAATCCCTGTGCCTTGACTTTTCTCGCTAGGATCTGCCGAACCGCCTGTCGGTGACGGATCTGGTAAGAGATCACGAGCCGCGTCGCCGTGTTGGGGGTGCATAATGACGAGCGGCGTGGGAGGACTAGCTGCACATGTGGCAGTGCGGCTTTTAGACAGCATTCTAGCAATTTGTAGAAACATTGGCTGAAAATGAAGTCTTTGCTCTCCGGCTCGTCAACACTTGCCTCTGCTTGTGTTGTGATTTCGTACCGCATGGGAGGCCGATCCTCAAGAGAAGCCGCATAGGCTTTCCTCATCGGGACAGAGCCGTAATACCAATGTCTTCTGAAGTAGAGGTTTAGTCATTCAAAACAGATGATGTCTCGACAAGCTTACAACCATTCGTCTTGAGCTTGATGGTTTACGTGATGTGCTCAGCCGGGCGTGGAAAGACAGACTGCTGGTCGTGCCAGGACCTCTCCTCAGCTGACCTTTAATAAAGATACTGAGCTGTTATGTGTAGTGTTCGAAGTCTGCAGCTTTTCGGTTTAACTTTTTCACAAACAGACGGAAAGGACCTCATATTATTCGATTCTGGTAGTCACTGAACTGAGCGCTCAGGGGTTTGTTGCCCAGCAAAGCCACAGTGCCGCCACTTTTCTGGTTAGCGCCACACCCCGCGACCCCACCGACACGGGAAACCATCTTGAGCTTTTGCGGCGAGCTGCAAGCACTTTAAGAAATCAGCATAACTTTTCAGGCGACGACCAGCACCAAAGAGTGCTCAGGCACAGGTTTCAACTCGACCAGTACTCAGTCCAAGAACCCGATTGTCCGACTTTCGACCCTCTACATACGCGTAGGCCGACCAGCCCACCGAAAACGCCCACCATGGCGACAGCGGCAGCGCAAGCGTTCATCTCCCCGGCCGAACTCGCCTACCTGCACTCGACGCTCTCGTTGAGCCCCCCCATCCGACCCGATGGCCGCTCTGCGTCGCAGTTCCGGCCGCTGGAGGCCGAGACGGGCATGCTGCCCGGCACAAACGGCTCTGCGCGCGTCTTCTTCTCGGACGGGACCGAGGCCGTCGTCGGCGTCAAGGCGGCGCTTGAGAAGACGCCCGACCCCTACGGCACGTCGGAGGAGTCGAGGACACAAGGCGGCGGTGGTGCCGGCGAGGATGGCGGCGAGGAGGGACAGGCGCATCTGAAGGGCCGGAGCGAGTGGCTCGACCTGTCGATCGAGATCCCTGACACGAGAGACGACGATGCTGGTACGGTGTTCCTGGCGAGCATGCTGACCGAGGCGCTGCTAGCGGACGGCGAGTTTGCGAAGAAGCTGTACATCAACCGCCGCTTCCATTGGAAGCTCTATCTTGATGTAAGGATTACTGCAGTGCGCCCCCTAAGGCTCAGATACTGACAGACCGTCTAGATCCTGCTCATCTCCCCACCGCTCTCGTACCCCCTCCCATTACTCTCCCTCACGACACATCTGGCGCTACTCTCTACCAGACTGCCACGTCTCAAGTCCGAGGGCGACGAAGACCCCATGTTTGACGACGACTGGCAGTCCTCCACGCTACTGTACCCGCAGGACGAGCGGGCTACAACCTCCCGGCCGCCCATCACGCTTCTCGTCATCGCCGTCGGCGGCAACATCATTTTCGACCCCTCCAAGGACGAGCTGGCCGTGGCTGAATCGCTGCTCGCCGTATCCGTCGCCGAGGTACCAGCCAAGGGCAAGAAGGAGGATGGCGACGTAGCTATGGACGGGGCCGTCGAGGAGAACCGGCAGCTGAGGCTGCTGTCTGTCAGGACGATCGATCCGCCCGCGAGGATGACGTCGCCCGGAATACCAAACTCGGAGAACCCGGCGACCAACGTCTCAACTCCCGGCAAGAAAGCGGCGCCGGCCCCGCAGGCCGCGGCGTCGCATGCCGTCCAGCCCGGCGTGTGGCGGCCGCCGATCGGCGGTACCAAGTTCGGCGTGCTTCAGGCCATGATCGCCAAGGTCCTGGAGAAGGGGGGCGTTGCGGACGAGATCCTGGATGCTCTGGATGGCGTGGAACTGGATTGATATGTGTAGGCATCACGTGGAGTCGGTAGACGTCAAAAAGGGCAGAGGAGGAACGGAAAATGAGAAAAGAGCCATGATACCCCTTCGAGACGAGAGGAAGGGCTAGGTTTCATGTCCGAGTCATTATGGGGAGAGATAAAGGTCGTTGTACAGTCCCCCTGTGAGTGGGTATAGATACAGCGCCGCCTTGTAGGGCAGCGTCTTGAACATGAGAAGGCAAGGCAGGTTGCTGTCTAAAAGATGCCAAGCCACTTCTTCTTGGGTTCCGGGGAGGTAGCCTCAGCGGACTCGCTGGTGAGGGTGGGAGTTTCAGTTGCTGTCGCCGATGGCACGGGCTCTCCAGAGACGGCAGCGAGGGCCTCGGCGTTCATCTCGTCGCCGTCGCCGCCGCCCAGCAGGTTGCGGATGGGGTTCTCCTTGTCCAGGCCGTGGACCTTGCGGAAGTATGCGCGCTTAACGACGTCGTTTGTGAGAGCCGTGTGGTCGGCAATGGCGCGCTCGTTGCGGTCGCGCTCGTGAAGGGCCAGGACGCGCATCCAGGTGCGGATGAAGTTAACGGGGGACGACCAGAACTCGGAGGCTGGAGGGAGGAGGTGGGCGAAGGGCGAGGTGTGGGTAAAGTTGAGGATGAAGGTAGTGATTGCGAGGACGAGGAGAGTTCCCTGAGAGTTTGTCTGTTAGCCGTTGCCCGGATGTGAGGTGCAGAACGGTATGCAGGCGTACCAGTGTAATCGCCATGTGCAAGTTGCGGCTGTTGATGAACTTGTGCGCCTTGGAGCCGACGGGCGGCATGAGGCCCGGATAGTCCCTCTTGCCCTGGGCGAACTTTTCTCCCTCAGTCAGGCCGCCGCCATAGTGATTGGGTGTCTTCCGGGGCAGCCGGGCACCGTGGGAGGGCGGATTGAACCTCGCGGGCTTCTCGAGGACGATAGGCTTTTCTTTGCCGGTGGTCGAGGCATGGCGGCGCAGGACACGCATCGAGCCGGCGGCACGGGGAGCGGCTCGCCACATGGGACCGAGGGCCGGCAGGAGGAAGCGCGGCGGCAGTGACGGTGTCATTGTGTCGAGGGCGATGGTGTTGTGACCCAGGTCGAGGTGTGATGTGACGGGTGAAGCTGGTGATCGAAAAAAGTCCGACCATCCCACCTTGACGTTGGAGTCAGATCCGCCGCCCGTCGCGTCAGTTCCGCTGGCCGGGAGTTGCCAGTGCAGCCAGACAGAACGAGAACCGTCACCGGCTGTCAGCGATGCAATCGCCGGGCAAACCCCGGCGGCCCCCCTGAGGACCGAACTCTCCGCTGACGCGCCGCGGTGACCAACTTTTTCTTAGTCATGGGGCTGGTGGGCCTCCCGATTTCCCGATTTCGCCCGGCCGAGCAGTCACTCTCTGACCATTCCGCGAGCGATCATTGGCGGGAATGCCGATGGGGCGGCGGGTCAGGCGCCACACTCAGGTGTCTTGTGCGCGCTGCAGCTCGCGCCGAGAGGGAGAAAACAGTGAGCTCATTCACTTGCCAGGATTTTTTTCCCGCCGCGCGCCGCCCGTCGCCCGGGGGCCCGGCCAAGGGCCAGGCTGGAGCCAGCCAATGTGGCAGGCAGGGACGCCGTCATTAAAGATACCTTGGACCGTTCGGCCGGTCTCTTCCAATTTTTCTCCCTCCCTTCTTCCTCTCTCTCATCCTACGATCAACACAATCGCAACCCGCACCCCCCTTCACGACTCTTACGACCTAGTCACATTGCAGGAGAGGTTCATTCCTTCTTTTGCAACTCCCCAAGACACCTTTTCCCCGTTCTTCAAACCCCCCCGAATACCGTCAAAATGGCTGGTGGTAAGTCAATCCCCTGGAGAAGCACCCTGGCGCGATGGACGGCGCACGCGCGCCGGCGGCCAATTGAGCGCGGAACACGTCCTGCCCGACTCCGGAGTGTCTGGAGCAGTCGGGGTGGTCGTCGGATTAGTCGTTGCGCGTGGCTCACTCGAGTACCTCGCGCTGCGCCATTTCCCTCGGCTGAAGGCCCTCAACACTCGCTGCCACCACTCAATGACGAGTCGAGCATGGCCGCTTCCTTCCTCAACCCGTCAGACGTGGCGATTCCACCGCGCGCTCCGTCCATCACAGCAGGGGCTGCCAATACACCACATCGTGCGAGCGGTTCGCTGACCTTGACTCCAGGTGACGCCAAGAAGGGTGCCAACCTCTTCAAGACCCGTTGCGCTCAGTGCCACACCGTCGAGGCTGGCGGCGGCAACAAGATCGGCCCTGCCCTGCACGGCCTCTTCGGCCGCAAGACCGGCTCCGTCGACGGCTACTCGTACACCGATGCCAACAAGCAGAAGGGCATCACCTGGGACAACGACACCCTGGTACGTTTACTCTCCTTCCTTCTCACCTTCCATCTCCATACTAACCCATCCCCTTAGTTCGCCTACCTTGAGAACCCCAAGAAGTACATCCCCGGCACCAAGATGGCCTTCGGTGGCCTGAAGAAGGAGAAGGACCGCAACGACCTCATCGCCTACCTCAAGGAGTCCACCGCCTAAGCGATCTCACCCACTACACCCCCCTTCTAGAGACTCGTTTTGTTGTACCGATAGTAGACCGCCCTTTCGCCCCATGAGCCCCCCTTATTAGACGGAGCTCTTCACTTCCCCGGCTGGGGAAGGGGGCAACCCCCCGACATGACCATGGGGGAAAACCACACGGAGAAGAGGCGACGGAAGATTATGACCCCGTTGGCATTTGGGCAGGCGTCCCGGGAGACCATGTTGCTCCCCGGGGACTCTGGCTGTCTTCGTTAATTCAATCCCTCATACCACGTTTTGTTGTACCATAGAAAGCACCGAGCTGCCCGCCGCAACCCGGCGGAGCTCTCATACACGCTTAGACCTTTGTGCTTTTTGGAAGCTGGGCGTTTACAGACAGTCCAAGAAACCACTCTCATCTCTCTGCCACTTACATTGAGTAATCTGCCATGTGCCATGTCAGACTAAGCATGTTGGTTGGTTCTCACATGTCAACCTTGCCGATGGATTGATCGTCGTGCCTGCCAATTTGATTGTTTGATCCAGCGACTATGTCGGCTCAACCACTATGTATGCTCACCTACTGCGTCTGGACATCTACTGCGTCTGGCCGTCTGTTGCGTCTAATCACCTACTGCGTCTGGCCATCTGCTGCGCCTGCCCATCCACTGCGTCTAATAACCTACTGCGTCTGATCACCTACTGCGTCTGATCACTTGCTGTATCGGGTCACTTGTTGTGTAGGGTAAGTTACTGTGGCAGCTCACACGCTCTGTCAGTTGAACTTGGGCACTACTGTAGACGACCTACGGTATTAATTCAACCACTGATTTAGTTAAATGACTGCCGGAAACGAACTGCAGATGCTTGGTATTGCGGTTCTAACAGTGTCCTACGACTGATGATGTAGCTTCGCCGCCAGCCGCCTGTACGTCTCTGGGTTCGAGACACTCGGCTTCGTCTTATTGAGCGCCGCCTCCCAGTCGTCCCTATTAAGGGCAGGATCTCCGCCTTCGTACCGCAAAACACACTCGTCCAGCGCGTTCTTGTACAGCCCGTACAGATCCGCGCCGCTGAAGCCCTTGCAGCGCGGGTCGCGCGCGATGCTCTCAATGTAATCGCCATCCTGACCGCCCATATCGGTATCCTCGCCTGTCGCACCCCCACTTCTGCCACCCATGCCATTGCGGTAGATGGTGCGCAGGATGTCGACACGTTCATCCTCAGTCGGCAGGTCGACGAAGAGCAGCTTGTCGAGACGACCTGGGCGCAGAACGGCAGGATCGATCATGTCGGGCCTGTTGCTCGTGCCGATAACGTAGACCTCGCCACGATCGCCGGCGCCGTCGAGCTCGGCAAGCAGAGCGTTGACGACGCGGGCACCGGCCTCGGTGGTGGTGTTCTCGCGCTTGGGGACGAGCGAATCCATTTCGTCGAAGAAGAGGATGCAGGGAGCGCAGCTCTTTGCGCGCGTGAATAGCTCGCGGATGGCGCGCTCCGACTCGCCGACATACTTGTTGAGGAGCTCGGGGCCCTTGATGAGAATGAAGGAGGCCTGGGCATCGTTGGCCACGGCCTTTGCGACGAGCGTCTTGCCGCAGCCGGGCGGGCCGAAGAGCAGCACGCCTGCCGGGCGCTGTTTGCCGAACTTTGCGAACAGGAGCGGCTCCTTGATGCGACGCACGATAGAGACCTGGAAGGCTGCGCGCACCGAATGGAGGGCGCCAACCTCAGACCAACTCGTGGAGGGAATGTCGCTGAAGCCTTCGCGGCGCATGTAGGGCGTGTGCTCGCCGATGGCTGCGGCAAAGTCTTGCTCGGTGAGATGGACCTGCGGTGGTGTCGTGTAGGCATGGTGGGAGATGTAGTTGTACCAGACCTGGCGTTGCGCATCATCGCGCTCCCACGAGGGCTGAGACTCGTCCGCAACGACCTGGGGCTCTTCGGCTTCCTCTTGCAGAACGCGGCGGGCGCGGCCGCGCTCCATATCAATGAGGCGGCGTCTGGCGCGTCGCTTGGCGATCTGGAGGACGGTGCGGATGTCCTCGCCGACAAAGCCATGTGTGCGAATTGCGAGAGTCTTGAAGTCAAAATCTGCGGGCAGATCATCGTTTCGCGTCAAAGCGCGGAAGATCTTCTCGCGGGCGTTGGCATCGGGGACTCTGATGTTGATGGTGCCGGCGAACGAGTCTGGTCTCCGCAGAGAGACGTCGATGAGCTCGGGCTTGCTGGTTGTGGCAATAACAACAACTGGCTTGTTGCCTTCGTTCTCCCACTCGCGCAGGCGCTTCATGCCCGTGTCAAGCTGTGACATGACCTCGTGTTCAAAGTCGTTGTGGCCGGGACCAGACTTAGACACTAGCTCGTGCAGACGCTCGACAAGGACAACGCAGGGCGCGCATCGCTTCGCTTCGTCGAGGGAGTCGGAGACGATCTTTGCAACCTTTTCGGGTGACCGCGTCTCCTTCAGGTAGCGGCCCAGGGGCACGATGGGGGTTGATGTAGTAGCGGCAAGGGAGCGGACGAGAGACTGCTTGCCAGTACCGGGCGGCCCTGTGACGATGAATCCAACAGGGAGATCTTCGAAGCGCTGGTAATCCTCGGGCTGCTGTAGCCAGGAGAAGATCTCGTGATCCAGCTCGTCAAAGGCTGCTTCGAGACCGCCGAGAACAATGGCGCCCGGGGTGACGAGCTCGGAACCGTACTTGCTGGGTTTCTGGGCCTTCTTGGAAGCCGTTGCCGACTGCGCCTCAGACGAGATGCCGTTCGTCTTGGGGGTTCGTGTGCCACCGTCGCTCACGGCTTCGGTTCCGTTGGCCTCGGCTTCCAGGGACAGACGGCGCTTCTTGACGCTCTTACCATCAGCACTCTGTGCCGTGGCAACGGCCGTGGAGCTGGGGGCGGCGGTGTTCCAATTCTTAACCATCTGGCGGTTCAGCAGGAATCGATCCTCGGGCTGTAATAATGGTCAGTTGTTGGTTGTAAACCGCAGGGCGAGGTTGCTTACCTTATTGGATTTGTTCTCTTCGGTCTCAATAGCGGCCTCGCTATCTGAATCGTCGGCTTCCTGCTTATGGAATTCGAGGACCCTTTCGATAGCATCCTCTAGAGGTTTGCGTTTTTGGCGGCTCAGGCTTGAGTTGGACTTTTTGATAACCTCGTAAACGTCGCTGACGGCCAATCTGTTCCGTTTGCGACCGTTTTTTGGTGGTGGCCGGTCTTCTTCCAGCCTCTTCACAATCTGATAAACGTCGCGATCTAGCCCCTGACGCAGGCTTTGCCGCGGTCTGCTGGATGGTGGCATCGTTGCGGCGGTACAGCAGTAGGCGGCACGCGTCGTGCTCGGCCGAAGCGTCTGGCTCTTGGCTAGTCTAGAGACTCGGCGGGCGCTCAAGTTCTCCTTATATAGCCGTCAGTCATGCCACCGGTTTGATGCCGAGACAAGATGATCCAGTGTCGAGGGTTAATCCGTGATCCAACTCCTCAAGCCAAGGTAAAAATTTAGAGGGTCCCTTGAATTCGAGGTCACTGATAAGATAAGCTGGCGCAGCTGCTAAGCAGCCACACCCGTTCAATCTAGTGGTGATGAGTCATCCACAGACCCAGCCGATCAATCGTCTGGATGCTTGGGGCGTCTTCCTTCTCCTGTGACTGATGCTACAGACGAGATGTCACTCAGAAGTTGAGGCCCGTCATTCTTTACGGTCTGGCCTCTGGTGTAGTGACTCACGTCCCAAGTTTGGCTGGTATTCCGTCGTGGCCAGGGCTATATCGCCCGTGTTCTGAGCGCGTCTGTCATGGATGTGGCGTGCGCTTTCCCGCAATACCTGACGCCATCTACTCCGTTGAGAATGCTTAAACTGCAGAGTTTTAATTATGAAAATGGAGACGTGCTCTGTTCTGCCAGACGGCCTGTCTGGTCTGCGATGTGAAGTTGAAGACCAAGTTCAGTCGGGTTGTCATTGAATGTCACTTATCGATAAGGCAAGCGACCCCCACGGCTCGCTCCAGGGCACTGTTTCACCCGGTCCAGCGAGCTTCGGCCCTGAAGGTCCGCTGCAGTGCGCATCACCTCAGCGTGCCATCCGAGTCGGCAAGTGCCCCGTCCCGCAGAAATGACGACGTTCAAGTTGGCCGCCCGCCCGCATCGGCTGCATCCCGCCGCTTGAACCTCCCGCCATCCTGATTGCGACTTCTGCCCGCCCCTGCCCTGAATGCGCGCACGCCATCGACATCAAGACGAGTACCTACCCTGAGCAGGCATTTTACCACGGACCACACACATTGACAGCGGCTCCCGCACACGATCGCCGCGATGGGGGGCAACAACAGCAAGGTCACCGCCCAGGACAAGTAAGCCCAACCACCCAAGATGGGTTGTCGCAAAGACGAAGTCGAACCAAGACCTCACTGGCGCATGCCATCTCCCCTAATTTCTACACCGCTGACGCTTTCCGCGCATCCAGGGCGATTCTCGACATGAAACTCCAGCGCGACAAGCTGCGCCAGTACCAAAAGCGCATCACGGTCCTCACCGATAAGGAGACGGCCATGGCAAAGCAGATGCTCGCCGCGGGCAACAAATCGGGCGCACTGCTGGCCCTGCGGCGGAAAAAGTACCAAGAGACCCTTCTATCCAAGACGGACTCGCAGCTCGCCCAGCTCGAGCAGTTGACCAGTAATGTCGAGTTCGCCCTGATCCAGAAGGACGTCATGTACGGCATCCAGCAGGGCACGAAGGTGCTGAACGAGATCCACGCCGAGATGGGCGGTCTTGAGGGTGTCGAGAAGATGATGGGCGAGAACGAGGAGGCCATTGCCTACCAAAGAGTGCGCATCCTTATCGCCGCGCTGCTGTCCCTGCATCACGTGCTCACATGCCAAACAGGAAATCTCCGAGACGCTCAACGGCCGTATGTCGACGCAAGACGAGGAGGAAGTCGAGGACGAGCTTGCCGCTATGGAGGCCCGCCTCAACGAGGACAAGGAGGCAGAGAGGGCGGCGGCGCAACGGCAGGACCTCCCTGTTGCTCCAGATACGGAGCTCACGACGCCCGAGCGGGAGCCGACAGAGACAGAGCCCACCCCGGCCAGGGTCGCCGAGAGGCGCCAGATGTTGGCCGCGTGAGATACCTTGCCTTGGTGCTTGTCTCTTTTCTGCTTTCATTCGGCATATACTACGATACCTCATCTCATTTAGGGGCGGCGTACCATCTTCTCTGTTCATCTGCGTTTGTGGGGGCGAAACGGAGGCAGGGGGGCTCGAGGCATTGTTTGGAGTTGGCATGGCGCTGCGTATACGACATGACTGGCACTGGTGTTTCTTGGTTCAAGCTCGGTATAGACAGTCCAATGCTACAAGCGCTTCTTGTTTCTGCTCGATTCGAGGCATTGGGAGGAGGGGTCGCCATCACATGTCTGTCTACTGTGGCGCACGCACCTACGCACCAGCCACAGTTGAGGTCACTCACTGTCCGCCCCAGCCCAGCAACCAGACCAATTAGGCAATCGGGTAAACATCATTCTCCCTCCAGTCCCGTCCCGTCCCCTCCCCCTCCATCGATCCAGTCCAGCATTTCACCACTCACCTGCATCTGCATCTGCATCCATTGCCAAGCATTGAGACCCTAGATTCTCTGCACTCGCCATCTGAAACGACCGCCGTCCACCTGGTCTCTCCCACGTCGGAACATTTGCACCACTATCCTCCCTGCCTCGTGGCCCCTCGACGACAAACGGAATCGAGCAAGCCCAGGTGAGTGCCACCCCCGGACAGAAGCCGCCACGCATGTCTCGCCTCTCGCCGCGGCATGCCAAACACTCTTGATGATTGTCCCGCTGACGACTGGAATGGACGCAGCCCGGCCAAGAGAACCGACAACCTCGCCCTCTTCATAGCCCGCTCGCCCCTCGGACGTCCACCATGAGCGCCCTGCCCGTTCCACACACCATGTCAGTACGCCTCTGGCTCCCCTTTTGATCACTCTCCATCTTCAACATGTCCTTCTTGCAATACATCACCGCGCGCACCGGCCTGCTGGTCCTGAGCCCTCCACCGGCAGCGCCCTCCCCGCCACCCGCGTGGGAGGAAGAGAACGAAGAAGAGCAGGAGAACACCATCGTCGAGGCCTACGAGCCGCAGTGGCAGGAAAGAGCTTGCGCTGACAGACACTGCGATGACAGTAATGCGCGGAAAGCCCGCCAGCGCACCCTTCGCGGCGCACCCGCCAACGGTCTCGCCCTGCGCCAGTATGCCGAGGCCACGCTCGGTGGCGGCAGCCTGCGTAAGGCCGTGAAGCTGCCCGAGGGAGAGGACGAGGACGAGTGGCTGGCCGTCAACAGTGAGTTTCCCGAGTAGCTCCAGGGGACGTCATCACATACTGACCCTGTCGCAGTGGTCGACTTCTACAACCAAATCAACCTCCTCTACGGCGCAATCACAGAGTTCTGCTCGCCCCAGTCGTGCTACCCCATGAAGGCGACGGACGAGTTCGAATACCTGTGGCAAGACAACGAGAACTACAAGAAGCCCACCAAGATGTCTGCCCCTGAATACATCAACCACCTCATGACCTGGGTGCAGAACACCATCGACAACGAGAGCATCCTGCCCAGCCGCATCGGTGCGCCTCCACGCCCTTCCTCTCTCCAAGCCTACCCCTTACTGACTCACCACAGGCGTTCCCTTCCCCAAGAGCTTCCCGGCTCTGGTGCGCCAGATCTTCAAGCGCATGTACCGCGTCTACGCCCACATCTACTGCCACCACTACGCCGTCATCCGCGAGCTTGGCCTCGAGCCTCACCTCAACACGAGCTTCAAGCAGTACGTCCTGTTCGTCGACGAGCACAAGCTGGATTCGGGCAAGGACTTTTACGGCCCGTTGAGCGACCTGGCGGCCAAGATGATCGAGAGCGACTAGGCGGACACGAGGTAGAGGCAGGGTGTTTCTTCGACCATTCGCGGGCGTTCCTGGGAAGACTCATCGTTTCCGGGCCGCCCTGTTAGAGGCGGCGACCGGCTCACGCGTTAATGATGATGGACATGGCTTGTTTTTGGGAAATTCGGCGGGCCGGACATGTGGCCATGGCGCCCGGCGTGGCGCTGGCATTGTGTGGGTGCAGTCATAGAGCGCCCTGAGAATCACGTATGAGATATCAGTGACTCAGCAGGGATCTAAGTTGCCTGTGATACGGACGGGCTTTCATCTGGAATGGACATATTGGGGACGGAGCTGGTCCGGAAGCTGACGGGAAAATGTTGGTATTCGTCCAGCTGGCAGTATGAAGCTTGCCAGCTGGGAGAAAAGCAGCTGACTCATCACACCACCGCGTTCGCCCGGAAAAGTGGCTGCCTCAATCTCGGGTGCCGCAGGCTAAGGCATCAACTTCCCCGTTGCCGAATTGAAACCTCAGTCCTTGGAAAACCGCGAAAGCTCCGAATTGACCACCTCGAAACCCCAGCACCCACCCAATCCCACCCACTTCAACCCTCCCTCAACCCAACCGCCGCCATGCTGTCGAGGCAAGCCTTCCGCACCGCCCGCGCGGCCGCCCCCGTCTTCCGCGCCCCGGCCGCCATCCGCACCTACGCCGCCGCCGCGGCCACCGAGTCGACCCAGCCTCCCATCGCCGTCTTCGGCGTCGACGGCACCTACGCCTCGGCCCTGGTATGCAGATCCGAATAGCACCCCAGAGGAGGAGGAGCGACAGATGAAATAGGGGGAGGGGAGAGGCCGGACGGATTGAGGCCGGGAGCCCCTCCCTGGCATGGATGCAACATAACAACGGACCACGAGGCTAACTGAGCCATTTGCAGTACACCGCGGCCGTCAAGACGTCGTCGCTCGACCCCACGGCCAAGGCCCTCGCCCAGCTCGACGCCCTCTTCACCAAGGACCCCAAGCTCGCCGGCATCCTGTCCACCCCCACCCTGACCGTCGAGGACAAGTCCGCCATCGTCGCCGAGCTCAAGAAGCAGTCCGGCTCCTCCAGCGAGACCGTCTCCAACTTCCTCGCCGCCCTTGCCGAGAACAACCGCCTCGGCCTCCTCCAGGGCGTCTGCACCAAGTTTGGCGAGATCATCAGCGCCGCCAAGGGCGAGATTGAGCTCATCGTCACCTCGGCCCAGGTATGTCTTCAGGACGGATGAGTCCAGGCAGGGGACATCAGCTAACGGTCTCCCAGGCCCTCGACAACAAGACCCTCAACAGGCTCGAGTCTGCCGTCTCCAAGTCCCCCTACGTCGGCCAGGGCAAGAAGCTCAAGGTCACCAACACCGTACGTCTTCCCTCATTCATCCCTAGTCTCCCATATCTGACCCCCCACAGGTCAACCCCGACATCATCGGCGGACTCGTCGTCGAGGTCGGCGACCGCACCATCGACCTCAGCGTCTCCGCCAAGATCGCCAAGATGAACAAGCTCCTCAGCGACACCCTGTAAATTTGTGCCACACTCGTCGCATCACACACCAAAGCGAGCGTACGCCCGTGACGGGGCCACGCCAGATCCCTGGCCTGGCCCCCGCCCATTCTGTGGCATTGTATTGTTAATCGAAGACGCGGGGAAGGCATGAGGATGAAGCGGGAGCGGGGCGAGGGCGCAACTCGTCCGGACGGGAAAGGAGGGGGAGAAGAAGAGAGACCTAGCGGACGCCGGCCGGCGCCTTTCTCCTTTGTGTAGCTTGTTGAGAGAGCACGGCGGGTCTCTGGGGAGATAGATGGCGGTCGCCCTCCCTCCGGCGGCCGTGCATTGTGTAGCCTTGCGATAGAATGAGGTCGCTTTCCACTGATTGTGTTGAGGGATGTTGAGTCTTGGTGTAAGCCGGTGCCCCTGTTTGTCAGATATCATGAGCGGATGGCAGTGACACATGTCGATTTTTTCCCTCCCTGTCCGGACGCCTCGGCAGCATCTTTCTAGGACCAGTCATACCAACTTACACCTTGGGTGGCACTAGGACTGCGGTGAGCTCAAGCGGAAAGAAGCTCTCAAACACGGTCGAAGACCTGATCCCTCCGCAACTCTTCATGCCCTCTCTGCCTCAGCATTAAAAGCCTCATGTTGAGTTTTTAGTCCGTATTCACCTCCACTCTATTTCCAATCTGAGAGCGTTATCAGACAGATAATCGGCAGAAGTTCCATGTCAACAGTCATTCTCTATCCAAACTCGCCTGTGGACGTACTTTGGACATGTCACATCCAAGGCATGCGGCAGTGAAACTTCAATGGGTTCAATCTCTATTGTTCTATAACCCCAGGCCATACTGTTTTTCGACCCCATGCCACTGTCTGTCCGTTCACCGTGATATACACCCCCTAGCCTTGCGCCTCGTACTCATCCTTGCGGAAGTACGTCTCCGCGCCCTGGTCATCCCTGTACCGCGCCAGCTGGTCGCTGATGTACTGGTGCATGTGCTCGTCGGCCTCGTTCCTCTCACGCTCTCTCTCCGGGTCGTCCAGGTATCCCGAGTTGCCCAGCGAGTTGCCGGCCTCGGTGCCGTTGACGTCCGTGTCAAAGTCGCTCCTGGCACCAATGGAGCGCGCCGTCGAGGACCGCCTGATGTGGTGGCGGACCGATGTGACGGAGCTGCGGCGGCCGGTCTTGCCCCTCGCGAAGACGTCGTCAAAGTAGTGCGACATGGCCGCCGACGGCGTGCGAGGCGTGTGCGGCAGGCGGCAGTTGGTGCTGCAGTAGGTTAGTACGATGTTCACTGAGGTCATGACGGAGAAAGCAAGACTTACCCCGTGTCGTGGATCATGCGGGCGATCAGACCAGTCCAGCCACACTGGTGCGTGGCGCCCAGGCCGCGGCCCGAGTCGCCGTCGAAGAACTCGTAATACCAAAGGTAGTCCTTCCAGTGGGGGTCAAAGTCTAGCAGGTCGCTGCCGCCGTTGATGCTGCGGCGACCCTCGTCGTTGCGGGCCATGGTGTGTTGCAAGCGGTGCTGGATCTCCTCTGAGACGTGTCCCAGGTGCATGAAGTCGCCGCTGCCAGTAGGGCACTCGACCTGGAACTCAGGTCCATAGAAGAGGAAGAAGCGCTGAAGGGACTCGACCAGCAGGAAGTTGACGCAGTACCAAATGGGTCCACGCCAGTTGCTGTTGCCTCCGAAGAGCCCACTGTCCGAGTCACCAGGGACGTACCCGACGGAGAATGTCTGGCCATTAACCTCCATGCTGAAGGGGTGTTCCTTGTGGTACTTGGACAGAGACCTGATACCGTGCTCGCTGAAGAACTCTTCCTCGTCGAGCATGCGGCACAGAATCTTCTCCAGCCTGTCCTTGCTGACAATGGACAGCAGGATTCTGTCGCCCTTACCACGCTTCTTCAGAGAAGCCATGTTCCTCTCGGCCAGGTCAGGGCGGTTCTCGATGAACCACTCCAGGCGCTTCTTGAAAGAGGGGAGCTTGTTGACCAGCTCAGGCTCGAGGGTCATGGTGGCGTACAGGGGGATGAGGCCGACCAGCGACCGCACCGGCAGCTGCTGAATCCAGGGGCCGCCCCAGGAGATGGCATCGTAGTAGAAGCCGTCCTCCTCATTCCACAGCGACTGCTCATCCTTCTGCCCCATCCGGAACGTCATGGCGTCGCTGATGAAGATGAAGTGCTCAAAGAACTTGGACGCAATGTCCTCGTAGATGCGCCTGTGCTTGGCGAGCTCAAGGGCAATGTTGAGCATGCTCAAGCAGTAGAAGGCCATCCAGCCGGTCGAGTCGGCCTGCTCGAGGGTGCCGCCGGTGGGTAGGGGCTCGGATCGATTGAAGAGACCGATGTTGTCGAGGCCGAGGAAGCCACCCTCGAAGACGTTCTTGCCCTCGGCATCCTTGCGGTTGACCCACCAGGTGAAGTTGAGGAGCAGCTTCTGGAACACGCGCTCGAGGAAGTCGATGTCCTGGCGGCCGTAGAGCTTGCGCTCAATCTTGAAGGTGCGGAAGGTCGCCCACGCGTGCACGGGAGGGTTCACGTCGCCAAAGTTCCATTCGTAGCTGGAGACAAACGGTCAGCAAGAATCAGGGGTTTTTGAGTCGGCTCTGGAGATGATGAGGGAGCTTACGCAGGGAGCTGGCCGTTGGGATGGCAGTACCACTCTCTCGTGAAGAGGTCAAGTTGCTTCTTGGCAAAGTCGGGGTCGATCATGGCCAGAGTGATGCAGTGGAACGCGCTGTCCCAGGCAGCGAAGAAGGGGTACTCCCACGAGTCGGGCATGGAGAGAATGTCGTCGCAGTGCATGTGTTTCCACTGGGAATTGCGGATGGACTTCCTGTTGGGCGGCGGGGGAGGCTGCGTAGGGTCCCCGTTTGCCCACTGGTCCCAGATGAAGAGGTAGTGCTGCTTTGTCCACATCATGCCGGAGAAGGCCTGGCGCTGGATGTTGCGCAGGTCGTCGGACATGGGGAGAGGGCTGATGCGGTAGTAGAAGTCGTCGGCGTCGGCCTGGCGCTGGTCCATGACATCGTCGAACTCGCCCTCGTCGAAGTAGGTGACGTTCTTCTTGGAGAAGCGGAAACGCACGACGGCGCACTCTCCGGGCCCGACGCCGCCGTCCTCGGTGAAGTTGAACCAGGCGGCGCACTTTGTACCCTCCTGGGCGGGGTTCACGGCGGCCTTTTCACCGTCGACGATGTACCTGTGGAAGGCATCCTTGACGTAGGGGTTCTTATTCTCCTGGCCATAGAGAGCCTCGAAGTTGGTGTCGTTGTCGGTGAAAACCATCTCGGGGAGCACGTCGTCGCCGCTCTCGCCGACGCCCGGAGACGGCGACATTTGGACGTAGCGATCACCGAGGTAGTGGTGCGTCGACTTGGCGATGCCCTCGCCGTGGACCTTGATGTTGGGCTTGTTCTCGGGCTTCTCGCGGCCCCAAGCCCATGTGTTGCGGAACCACACATGGGGGACGATGTGCAGAGGGGCGCGATCGGGGCCCCTGTTCCAGGCAGTAACTCGGAACAGGATCTCCTCGGGATCGTCCTCCTCCTTGGCCGTCTCGATAAAGATGTCCCAGTACCTGTCCTCGTCAAAGACACCAGTGTCAATGATCTGGTACTCATGGTCCTCCTTGCCACGGCGGGCGTTCTCGGCGATGAGGTCTTCGTAGGGGAACTTCTTCTGGGGGTATTTGTAGAGGAATTTCATGTACGAGTGCTACAGAGGGTGAGTCGGGGAGTCTCGCGAAGCGTGTGTGGGGTGAGAGGGGGCTGCCTTACTGACTGTGAGCGGTGTTAGTGGGCGGAATACCGGGGGGAGAGGGGGAAAGTGGGCGCGCTTACAGGAGTGTTGTCAACGTGGAAATGGGCCTCCTTGATGCTCTCGCCGTGGTTTCCCTGGGGATTGGACAGACCAAAGAGCCTCTCCTTCAAGAAGTCGCTGCCATCGTGTTAGCGCGGGCTGTCGCGACGAGGTTGCGCGCGCATGGCATGGAGCGAGCGTCACTTACTCTTCTCCGTTCCAGAAGGCAAAAGCAATGTTCTGGTAGCCGTGAGTGTCGCAAACGCCTGCAATGCCGTCCTCGCCCCATCTGTAGGCGCGGGATCTGGCATGCTCGTGGCTGAAGTCTGTGGGGGGTGAGGAGTCAGCGCTGGATGTTTCGAGGACGGGAGGGCCTTGGAGGCCACGGGAGTGTCGTCTTACGGCTCCAGGCATCGCCGTCGGGGCTATAGTCCTCTCGCACTGCGAACGGGCAGGCAGGTCAGCAGGAAGCTCAATTGATCTCAGGACGCCTGCTGAGAAGCTCACCGGTAGCCCACTGCCTCTCAGAGACGTAGGGACCCCATTTCTTCCAGTACTTCTGGCGCTTCCTGTCCTCGGCGAGGCGCTTCTCCTCCTCGGTGAGGAACTCGTGACCGTCGAAGACGACCATGCTGGCGACTGTCGGAGGTTTTCCGGGGGACGATGGGGGATGAGGGAGGTGGTATGCGCGGGAGGAGGAAAGGAGACAGAGAGCGTGTCCACGCGAAAGGGGAGAGGTGGGAGAGGAAGTGAGGGAAAAGCGTCGGCGGCGAAGAAGGCCGGAGCAGAAATGACGATCCGAGAGACGGCGACGGACCCGGTGGATGGTATTCCTGGCGGCGGGAGCTAAGGTGGTTGCGGACTAAGCAACCCCGTCGCGACAACGATAGGGGCCGAGCAAAGCGAAGGGGCGAGCGAAGCTGGATCTCGAGTCAAGCTATGTACCTTGACCGGGGGACAGGCACAGCGAGGGGGGGAGGCCGGTCAAGAGGAGGAGGAGGAGGAGGAGGAGGGGGGGGAGAGCTGTGGATGGTGAGAGGACGACCAGGGGCGACAATGCACAAACAGAGAGATCGAGGACACGAGGCGACAGGACAGGGAGCCAGGCAGATAAGTGATAGCAACGGTGACGGTGACGGCGACAGACTCGAATCGAGGAGCCCAGAGTGAGGAATGTCTGAGAGCGGAAATTTCCTGCGATGACGATGGAGGGGGAGCTTCCCCCGATGCTCCTTTCCCCCCCCTTCCCGTCACGGTCCTTCCATGTCTCGAGTTTGCCGGCACCTCACTGCACCGCACCGGCCTGCAGGAGCTTGCCTGCCAATCACCACGTCCGGGCAGGCACGAAACATCTGGGCTCCAGCGAGAAGCTTGCTGGACGTGCAGGTGCAATCGCTGAGGTGTGGCAGGGACCCATGTCTTCCCCCCCCCTGGTCCGGGCTATCCAGCCAGACCGACCTCGCATCCGACAGCCTACAGGGCAACGCTCCCAAACTCCCACTGAAGCGTTCACGCCAGCTGCCCCCTGTCCCCCTGCCCCTCCCGCTAGCAATGCGCCGCAAGCAGAAAGCTTCAGGCCCCCCTTGGCCCGCGCTCAGGTCCGTGTCTTGTCCGCCCCACGCACGCCGTGTTCCTGGCGGCCGCCGCCGTATCCAAGTGACGTCAAGAGGCGCCTAAACCATCCGGCGCGCTCCCGTCATCCCCTAGCCAGGCCTCGCGAGAGCTCTGTCACTCCAAAACTTCAGCCTCCCGTAAAGTGCTGCAAGCAACCACCACAACCGTCCTGCTGTCCTACTGTACGCCCGTTGCCACACCGCCCCTGCAGGCACTCGGCCGCTTCGTCGTTTCCAGTAACAATCGGCAGGGGCTCATGGCAACATGGGAATGTCCGCCCCAGTCCCGCGGCACCGCATACCACCGCCGCTGCGGCCCCAGGCCCCATGGCAACGTGCCACACACCCTCCCGTCATCTTCCCAGCAGAAAACCCGATGTCCCTCGTCGGGATCGGCGATGGGACCCGTAGATTAGCGTAGTGCACCAGAGCACGCCTCGACAGCGTGGGCGGGCGTTCCGCAATGTCGCGACGCGGCGACAAGCAAAAGACAAGCTGGTGGGAGCTCATCCCGCATCGCGGCCCGTGCACATGCCACTTCCTCCGTTCTAGAACGCCATCGCCATCGCCATCAGACGTTGAAGCGGTATTTCCAGCGAAAGCCGCCCACCACTCACTAGCTGATGCACAGGTTTTCTTTCTACCCTCCGAAGCGAGGCGAGGCTTCCACCGGAGCAGAGGAGCCGGGCAGGGGGGGCACAAAATAAGGAATGCGGGCTGGGAATAGCAAGGACGTCATGTCAGATGTAAAAGGTAAAATCCAAACGCCCCCCGGGCGCACCCGTCCGTTCGGGCATGCCGCCCGACCTGCAATGTAAATGTACCTGTCCTGTGTGCCGAAATAGCGGTCGACCAAGAATCCGTCTCCCCAATATCCAACAACAAGGGGAGGACGTGTCGTGTGGCATCGCTGCCGTTTCTCTCCCGCTCTGTCTTCTTCCCTGCTCGCAACGCACCAAAGCGCTGGGTATCTGAGCAAAAATCATAATCCTCGCGTCAAGTAGTCGTTCGTCTCCGTGTCACCCCTGCTCCTCTTACAACCCGGTATGCCTCCGGGCCTGTAGTTCCCTGTGGGCGAATGTTCATCGTCAAGTCATCAACACGGCTCTCCTGGTACGCTGGTTCTACTTTGCGAACCAGGGGAACTTCTTCTTCGCTGGGTCGGCGCCGCCACCAGATGTGCTTTCCACCTGCACGCTGCGCTGGTAGATCTCCTTAAGGAAAGGTCAGCACTCGGCCGGATACAAAACAGAGGCGCTCTTTCGGTAGGGGACTTACCTCTTCGTCCGTCGGCATGCGGCAGTCGAGGATGAGCTCGCGCGCCGAGTCGTGCCGCGTCTGGTTCGGGTACGGCGTGCTCTGGCTCTTCATGATGGGCAGTATCACCTCGCCCAGCACCTCAAACTTCTTCCAGTTGATACGGTCGCCCTCGGGCCCCACAAACGTCTTGCTGCCCTCCTCGGCCGACACCAGGTCCCGACGATGCAGCGGCATGTACGGGATTCTCGGCAGCGGCGAGTTCTCCCACGCCAATCGATAGGCAAAGTGGCTCTTCTGTGTGCCCATGAGGATCCCCAGCTTGGCAAACGCCCGCTGCCGATCCGGCGGTACCAGCGCCCACGTCTGCGTGAGCCGGTGCACCGCCGTGCCGTTGATGCCCGCCAAGATCGCTGCCAGCCCGTTGTAGTTGTTAAGCCGCCGCAGCTTGCCGGCGATCGCCATGAACTTCTCCAGCATCTGCGCCCGGTGCTTGGGCTTGTCCCGCAGCAGCGTCAGGTTGGCCGTCCACTTGGCCACGTGGTTGAAATGGTTGATCATGCGATTCACGTTCTTCAAGCTCTTGCACTTGGCCCTCTGGTCCAGCGGCAGGCTGACGTGGCGCACAAAGTCGCGCACCCGGATCGACGAGAACATGACCCAGTCGATTCGCGTCAGCTCCTCGGCGATGTGGTCCTCTGGTATGTCCATGAAGATGTGGTAGCGGAACTTGTTCATCGGCAGCACGTCCGTCGGTTCCATAGTCGACGCCTCGCGCTCGTAATCATCGAAGGACTGGTACGATACGAAGCTGCTGGACCGGTCGATGATGGACAGATCCGAGCTGCCCGACGGCCGAAGGTCCACCTCGTCCAGGTACAGGCTACTGACGCCGTTGGAGATGTCCGACATGGACCTCGGGCTGTCCTTCTGTAGCACCTTGCTGGCTTCGCGGTCCGCAACGTCGTCTGACTTGGCCCAACCCGTGTCGTCGTCCTCCATCACGTTGTGCTCCAGGTGCTGCTTAATCTGACGTGCCGCAGTGCAGAAGATGGGTTCCGTCGACAGGTGCCGGATAAAGTCCTCCAGGTTCCGCCGGGTTGCCGGCCGGGCAAAATCGCCGGGGTATAGTGACACCCAGCGAGCCACGACCTCGATGATACGCAGTTGCGTGGCTGTCTTGGTCAGGTAGTGGGCCGACTTGTCGTCCCTAACCTTGTCAAGGCGGAACAGGATGGCGGAGAAGAGCTCGCCGGGCGCAGCGAACTTTCTGTAGAGACACAGGAAGATCTCCAGGAAATTGTTGTCAGCCCGGGACATCTTCAGGGCCAGCAGGCGGTCCACGAGGTCCCCAAAGGCCACACCCGTGGTCACCTTGGTATTTCTGCCGCCCGAACTCTCGTCATGTCGCAGGAGGATCGGTATGTCTTCCGAATTCCTGATGGACTCGGCGTCGGACTCGTCCATGTCCAAGAAGCTGTCGCTCGCGTTGCGGTCGAGCCGGATGCCCGGGGTTCTCAGCATGTTGGAGAAGGACTGCTGAGGCGTCTCGGTGCCGGTTTCCACTATTGTATTGGATAGGCCGTTGGCGTAAGTGCCGAGTCTGGGGCTCCGCGTCGAGGGTCGGTAGTGGTCTGCGACGGCACCTCGAAGTAGGGATAGATCGGAGCTTGCTCGGCTGTGCTTTGATTGTTGGCTGAGCGGGCGATTCGCCGCCACGTCCGGGGCCTCAAGGTTGGCGGCGGAAGCTGCGCGCCGGCGGTAGGCGGCTGGCTCGGCTCCTTGGGGATCTGCCGACGGTGTTGTTAGGGCCAGGGGAAGGGGCATGACTCGAGGGGCCATGGCGGAACATACCCTTGCGGTTGGCCACTGCGGCGCGGAGAACGGTGTGCAGGCAGGCGCGTGCTCTCTCGGGGGAGCTCGAGGACAGGTTGTATGTGGCGACGCAGGCCTTGAAGTATTCGTGGTTGGCGACGCGTTGGGTGTCGACCTGTCGGATGCTCTCAGGGGTGTCGCATTTATTGGCAACGAGGACTGCGGGGAGGCCTGATTTGGTCAAGGCAGCTGGTGCGGCGGCGCGGTCGGTCAGCCCATGCCGAGAACGCTCGATTGCCAGGGGGGTGCGCGGCAGCCACACGCGGCTGACACGAGCAGGGTCCCGTTGGGGATGTAGGGTCGGGTAACAGAAAACGTCGCGCAGTGTGGTTACGCACCTATGGTCTGTGGGAGGTCCTGCATAGTTTCCCCTTTTGTGACATCATATACGATCAGGGCGCCGTCGACCCTGGGGACGATGTGGCCGTTGATCTGTTTTGGCCATTGGATGGGGTGCGAGGGCGTCACTTCGAAGTATTCTAGGTCAAGCTCGAGTAAGGTCACGCCGAAGGAGGTGTTGTCGACGACCAGGCGGACGCTCGAGGCGTTGGATATGGGCGGGCGTGAGAGGCCGAGCACGCGCTGAACGAACGCGGACTTGCCCACACCGGTGGCGCCAATTACGCTGCATATCAGAACACCCAGTCAGCGCGAGAGGGGGGTGGAGGGGGACGGCTAAGCGACGAAGATGCAGGTATGCGAGATGAGGTGAGATGGGTGTGGAGGGTGGAGGGGGTGATGGTGGTGCAGCAGGAGCGGGAGCGGAAGCGGAGGTAGGAAGGGCGAGGATAGAGAAGGCTGACGCACGCAATGTTGAGGCTGTCCATGTCGTCGACGGCAACGTGGGCTGTCGGGGGCTGTCTCGGAACTGGGGATCAGCGCGTAGACGGGGCCGGGGCGACTGCAGCAGCGCGTACCGGGTGGGATTGGTGTCCAATGATCAGGGATTCTCGACGATGTGGCGGCCAGCGCAGGTCGTCCCCGTCGTCATGGCGAGTGCCCGGTTCTAGACCAGGCTCAAGTCTAGGGTCGCGGCCTGGGCCTGGGCTGAGGTCGAGGTCGAGGTCGCTATCAAGGTCGAGACGGAGGTCTGGATCGCGGAGACGGGCAGCTGGAGATGGATCGCGGGGGGAGAGCTGGCTGAAGTCGAGAGTGTCGGTGGCACCTTCAAAGTCGAAGCGCTGGAAGAAGGGGTCGTCGACGATGGAGACGAAGGAGTCGCGGTATGTGTCGGGCACGTCGGCGGCAAGGGAGCGGTCGCGGAGACGAGGCTCGTCGGAACTTGAATCCGGGGCCGTGAAGGCTTCAGAGAAGTCGAAGGGGGGTGCGGCAGCGGGTGCGGATCGATGGGCCGCCTGGCGGTCGGCTCTGGGCGAGGACCGCGGCGGGACGCCTGTGCCTTCTGAAGACCTGTAAGCCTGGCGAGCGCCACGGAGTTGGAAGGCCATGACCGGCGGCCGGACGTGGTCTCGAAAGAAAGAGCCTGCGGAATGGGGGTGGACGGAGGTAAAGAAGCTGCTTGAGAAAAGGGTATGGGTATGGGAAGGGGGGAGCGAAGCTAAGATGGAGAAGACATACAGCAAGCACGGGGCCAGCGAAGGGAGAACGGATAATAATAAAAAAGGACAGGGTCGGTACGTCGATGCAGCACCACAGCCCAGCGCAGCCTCGAATGTGTGTGCGATGCACCACAGACAGGCAAGGTGCCTGCACGAACGCACGCACGCACGCTGCAGCGAGCGCGGGAGTGGACGAAGTGTGTCTGGTGGTGGATATGTGCCGTGCCGCCTGACTAAACTGAGTCTTTTGCAGGGTGAGATGGTGAGCCAAGTGCTCCCTTCTTTTCCCCGTAGGCTGGTCGGACTGGACCTAGCAAAGCAGCGGTCTACTCACCACGGGACCGGGTTTGACTTGCTTGACACCTGCCTATCGTAACCCACTGTGCCGGGCGGGCAGGGCAGGGGGGCCGCTCTGCAGCAGAGGATGGCGAAAAAAAAGGAAGCGGGCGGATGGCGGTGGGCAGTGGGCGATGGATGGTCGGCGGACGATAGCAGTAGCTCCCCTGCACGTCGGCTGCAGGTCGCAAGGGGGAGGTGGAGGGGAGTGGAGGGGCGCTGCGGAAGTTCGGCGGTGTCGGTGGTGTCACTGTCGGCGATGGACGTCTGGTAGATAATCTGGCTGGATGGTTCGGTCGCGGGGGAGAGGGGATGTAAAAGATGAGAAATGACACGACACGACTCGACACGGACGAGCGATACGTCAAGCGCCAGACCAGACAGGAAGAGGAGACTGGAACGGAGACAGATGGAGACGGCTCCGGGGGAGCAGGAGGTACATAGGTAGGTCAGGTAGGGTCTGGTCTGGTCAAGGCAATGACGGACGGACCTGCCTTGACATGGATGGCCGAAGTATTCTCAAGGGACGTGCTAGTCGAGAGTTAATAATATAAGGGGTCCCCGTTTCGTCGAATGCTCCTTCCCCCCCAGCAGCAGCACGGGCGGACGTGGAAAAGAGACAAGGAAGGGACGACGGAGGACGGGAAAGACGGAGCTGGAGCTCAGCCTGCATGCATGTCAGTGACCTTGGGAAGGTGCCATACGCATATGCCCCTTGGCAGGGACACACACTCAGACCACGACAGGCAGGCACTTGATCATCAGACGAATCATCTTTGCGTTCCAGGACCATCCATCCTTCCTTCCATCACTCCTTCCACCGTCTCCCTGCGCGGGGCAACAAGTTGCTTCCTGCAGCCTGGTGCTGCTTCCCTTTGGCGCTTCCACGCTAGCAAGGCGAACTATAAAATAGCACACCAATCTGGCAAGTCCAGAGCAGATCGGATCAGGTTTAGAGGCCCCAAGGCCCGTCGGCTTGGGACATGTCCCCTAGCGGGGGGTGCAGAGGACGCTAACATGCGGCCGAACTCCAGCATCCTTATCCATCCAAGCCATCTTGCCTCGGCTTGGCCTAGCTGCGAGACGGACGGAAAAGGGTCATGCCACACAAGCTTGAAGCTCGAGTCGAGCTCGAATTCCAAAGCAGCTCCATCATGAATCCTCAACGTGGGCCCATTCCATCCCAGCCGGTGCGGCGGTGCCCCTGCTCTTCTTCATCACCCATGTCGTACATGGTCGCAATGAGCACTCGCATCTCGCCAAGGCCGCAAGGCGTTTGGTCCCCGGCAGTCCGATCGCGCCCACGAAATGGAAAGGGCTCGTTTCATCTCGTCGCCGTCCCCGAAGAGCCAATCACGCCCACACGCCTCCAGCGGAGCAGAGTCCAGGGTGCCCGCCAGACCCCAAGGAGCCCAGGGATCGCGACCGAAACTCTATTGAGCTTCGGTGCTGAACGGAGCCCGGTGACCGAAGACAGAATGGACAGGACGCAACAACACCACGAGACATCACAAACAACGGTCACTGGCCAGCTGCTGTTATTCAGCATCGACATGCCCCGTGCCGCTATTGTGACACGAAATCGGCGTGAGACATCTCATCTTCTTTCAACACGCCGCCTGCGTCATGGCTGGCGCAGGAAGCGAATGGTGGCGGCCTGCAGTCCAGCAAACTGGACGTCCCACCGTTGGTGGCTTCAGCGGCCGGGCAGAAATGGACGCCCTGGCTGGCAGAACGCTCGAATGGCCAAGAGGGCTCAAATGTGGCGGCTTGGCCCTCAGATAAGACAAGGCATGACACGACATGACAAACCAGACCAAGGAGAGTACTGTAGAACGCCCAACTGCCAACGTCCCTCCCGGCCACTCCAGCCTCACTCGTCGGGCAATACATTGGAAACCATGGACAAACAGCCGGCGGTGCGGAGATGCCGGGACTGTCCGAGCGAACAAAGCAGCGTCCAAGTCAGCAGGACGGGACGCGACGGCCGGGCCACGGACTCGGTCGGACACGGCGCGAGCCTCGTCAAAGTCCGCGCGGGCGACGGTGCTATACACTGTCCTGGGCTGGAGCGGACTTGGTGTGTTGCTGGGCGCCGGCTGCTGTCAAGCGCGGTTGAAGTTGGGTGCTGCCCCTCGAGGCGCGCGTCTGAACTCCAAGTCGAACCTTGAATCTCGGAGCGCCCACCGCCGGCACGCGACCAGAACACCGAGGGACTGGATTGACGGGCCCAACTCCACAAGTCTCTACCGCACTGGAAGACGCCATGTGCCCCCGCATGACACAAGGTGTGAACCAGCAGACGAGAGACCGAGGCAACGTGCTCTTACGATGACATTCTGCTGCCGTGCCGCCTTGAACCCCGCCCGCCGCCCAGGACATGTACATGGACCGTCTCGTACATGCACATGCAAGCCTCCTTCTTGGACGAGGGCGCCTCCTACCTCTATCGTCGCTAATACGCCGCCCGTCTTCTCTGCCTCGAACACTGGCCTCTGGATGAGACTTTTAAGGACAGCCGGCCAAGGCCAAGATGAGCGGCGCGAAACAAGATAAAGATACCTGTGCCAGAGTGAAACGAGGGGCTTGCGATTGTCCCACGGGGAAATGAATCCTCTGAGACGTCAAAGTCCAGAACCCAACCCTGCCTGAAAAGGTGGAGGAGGTGTGGGATGGAGGTGCCGAACTGGGTCAGGTGTTCCTGAAGCTCCATTGCCGCTTTAATCAGCCTCGCACTATTCATGCCAGTATGCATACGAGTAGCAGTGGTATTCATTTATCAGTGGCCGTTGCTATCTCGCCCGATCGATAAGCGACGCGGATCTCCTCCGGACCCACCAGGCCACGGGCCGGTGTCCGGTGTGCTGCACGTCAGACCTCAACTTTCACTTCAGACCGTCCTCCCTCCCAACACCCGAACCTACTCAAAACTTGCTCAGGTCGGCCCCCCAGCGCAGAATCTCGTCATCAAACTCCGCGGCGTGCTTGCCCTTGCCGCCCCCGAAAGGCGAAAACATGAAGAGGTGCCAAGCCTCCCTCAGCATCTTCTTCCCCAGCAGCCAGCGCATGACGGACCCGTATGCGCTGTCCAAAGCGCCCGAGATCCACGCGTGGTGGGCGCTGAGAGCTTCGCCGGACATGGCAAACTTGTTCTTGCAGAAGTTTCGGAGGAAGCGCGGGTACAGGTGGCCGAACTGACCCGGGCCGAAGAGGGCAAACGCGCCACCAGTGTACGGGTCGTGCGACCAGGCCCATGCATGGTGTGCTGCATAGTCATCCCAGAGCTTTTCAAAGGTCGGCGCATTGGGCTGACCCGCCCACAGCTTGACGAGGTCCCGGAGGCAGAGGGCGACGATGGGGTCTGATCTCTGCGGCGCCGACTTGGAATAGTCGGGCACCAGGGAAGCCATGCGCGTGGCGTCCTGGGCCCAGGTGTAGGACACAATGAGCACGGCGGGGCTGTCTTCGCCATCATCCCACGATGGGTAGACGACGTTGCTGATGGGCAGGTCCGACTGGGACACGCCGCCCCAACGGTCGGGGCTGCGGTAGAAGCCCTTCCACCACCGCGTCTTGAATTTGATGGCGACCTTTGTGGCGCGATCGTAGCTGAGCGCGCGGATGCCCGTGATCACCTCGTCCGGGAGCTCGAGGCCCGCGAGGTCCATGCGCTGCAGAGGGCCCATGGCAGTCGTGCTGAAGACCATGTCGTACTGCTGGGTGGGCAGGGCATTGCCGGCCGCGTCTGTGGTGCTGACGTCGATGCTGGAGCGGTCGGCGGAGATGCCCATGGCCACGACGGGCGTTGAAAGCGAAATTTTGACGGGGGGCGACTCCCTCTTGACCTTGGGCCAGGTCGTGCTCTGGACCTGTGCCGCCATGGCCTTTGTCACCTCGGACATGCCGCCCTCGACGCGGAACCAGGGGCTCTTGGACGCCTGCTGGAAGTCGATGTAGTCAAAGAGCGTCTCGGTCAGGGCCTGGTCGAACAAGCCCGTGGAGCTTGCGGGTGTCAGCGTGGATCGCCGGGGACAGGGCCATGGTCAGCTCACGTATCGCTCAGCTCGCCCAGCATGGTCTGCTCGTAGGTCAAACCAGCCTTCTGCATCAGGAAGTTCCTAGTCGACAGGTTGTCATTGCCTTCGATGAAGTACTTGATTTTGCTGATCTCGAGGTCTCGGAGGACATGCACGATGGCAGTCTCGAACTTACTGCCACTATAGGGAAGTCAGCTTGATTCGGGCCGTCAAATAAGGAAAAAAGGCACGGACTCTGGCGTTTTGGTGTTGGAGTTCCAGTAGCTCGTCGGCTCATACGGCTTCTTGGTTGATGGGTCGTCTTTGACGCGATAGACATACTCGACCAGCTTGTCGGGCATATTCAGCAGCTCCTTGTTCCGGATGAGGTTCTTGGTGCTGGGGGGCTGCTTAGCGACCAAACCTTGAAGACCAAGGGGTGTCGGAGCATGGGCTTGCTTACGAGTTCATGCTGTCAATGTCGGGGATTCTCATGGAACCCATATCATAGTAGTCGTGCTTGCAGGGGTAGGAGTCTTTGAACGGGTGCGTGGCGCATCGGCCGCCGACGTGGTCCGAGGCCTCGAGGATCTCGACGTTTGTAATGCCGAGCCACTTGAGCATCATGGCGGTGTACAGGCCGGCGGCGCCGGCGCCCACGATGCATACGCGCCCGTTGTAGCTGCTGCCCTGGAGGCCTTCATGGTCCTCGGACTCGTCATGGGGTGTGAGTGGGTACGGGGGGAGGGTTTCGTACTCCTTGTTTTCAGGGTTGTTCTTGGACAGCTTCTTGGAGAGATAAGTGTTGATGTAGTGCTTTGCCGCCGCGGCACGGAGGCCGGAAGGGGCCTCTGGAAGGATGCTGGGCGGCATGCTTGGGAAGCGGGTGGCCATGGCGATGATGGTGAGTGAAGCGGGAAGTAGGTGGTGATGTTTTGAGAGTGTTTTGTCTATCTTTGGTTCTCGTCATGGGCAGAGCAGACTGCTTATATGAGTTTACAAGAGACTGGCCGTGTACTCACAATATGTCGGCCTTCACCTTTTCCTCCTTCTAGCGAAAGCCATGACCTTGACGCAGATCTTGCCCGCATGCTGTTTCTCAATATTCCCCCGTGGCTGGCTGACCGCCGTGAGCGGTGATGCCCGGCCAATTGCACTGCCATATTTCACAACTGATAACGACGAGAGGGGCCCAGGCCCAAGCCCACAGATGCAGTCTCCCAGAGATGTGTTAGTGTCTGCCCGCATTTCAGTATCCCGCCAGCTGATACATCGAAAAAACGAAGCTGAACTACAGCGCTCTTCTGCAGGCGACAGAAGTTGGTACGGTTCGGGCCGTTGCGTCCACTCAACGTCGAATCAAATCGCGTTGCCCTGCAGGCTGGGGTAGTATTCTCAGCTGAGGGTCAGGCAGATGGTGGGGTAGCACGTTGAGTGTCTGCAAAGCGCAACTATGCGGGCAAAATGTAGGCAAGGGATGGGAGGGACTAGACTTGACAATGAGAGAGTCGCATTTCTGTTGGGCCTAGGAGAGACCACCAGAGATGGACTTGTGCCATGCTATCATACAAAGTTCAGGGGCTCAATGCGTACTCGCACTAACATCAAGGTGTCAGGCTGGCGGCCACCCACTCTCCTTGCCAACAGGGGTCTGTCAGCTCCCTCTCTCCAGCCTCACGCGAGGACCCAAGTATCCCAGATCGCCTGCTCATAAGGCTCTCGCCATTTTGGGCAGATGGCCTCCAAGGATCTCATTCCAGCTCATTCACATGAAACAAATAGGCTTCCGTCAACATGACGGCCGCATCCTGCCCGGTCAGGGGAAGTCATCCGCCGAAGCGAAGGATATAGGTAGCCCGGTCCCCAAAGTGCAGGTCGGCGAGCGGCTACATCTCTACGGCCTGACCAATAGCACACCGATACTCAGATACTGGTGGCTACGTTCCTCCCAGCTTGGCGGCTAACAAATGGAGTCATGTCACACAGGCGACTGGAGCCATACATGTGGGTGTCTATTTGGGGAGGTATTCAAGTCAGGCTGCGGCCAAAACTTCCAGCCGTCGTACCACCCACCCCTTGCCATTCAGCCCCGGGCTGGATGACCGTTTGATTGTCTTGTCCCCTCGTCCCTCGTCTTCCATCTTCCTTCTTCCCGTCCTTCATCGTAGCACAGTCCCCGCCGAAGCGACGCCCCTGATCACCAGAGTTTCCCAAACCTAAATTCAGCTATCGAAAGGTGGACGACTCGCAGAGATGATATTTATTTCAACGAGCAACCCCCTGTTTGCCATCACCGCAATCGTCATGATCGCCGGCGCCGTCAGCGGGGAGGCTCAGGGGCATCAGTCTCGGCCCGCAAGCAAAGACATCGAGTCGCGTCAAGACAGATCGAGTAACAACCCGGAGACTTCCAAGTTCCGGCGGCGGGCACACGGCGTAGGTAGGAGATGACAATCATCATCGCAGACCTTTGAAAAGTATGGCATCTAACTGGCATGTTTCTGCCGCATCTTAGTCGCCGTGTTCGGCGACCGCATCTACTACGATGGGGGCTCGGTCTCTGGGACCGGTTCTTCTAGCAGTCCACCGTTTAGTCCGAGTATGTCTTCAACCCTCGAGCGTCTTTTATCACCCCCTAGATCTTCTCTGCTGACTTCTGATTGTGACAGCAAACTCCACCCTCTACATAGACCTGTCAAAGTCTTGGTCACCGGCCAGTGTCCCCATTTCGGAGATCGCAAGACCGAAGCCTCCCTCCACGGCCCAGTCCATCATCATCGACAAGTACTCCGAGTGCTTCCTTGCTTGGGGCGGCATACCTGCTCCGAGCTCTCCAGAGCTTTGGAGATTCTGCAACAGTGGTGGGGGCGACCGAGCCGCTTGGGAAAAACTACCCTCGAAAAGCGACTTCGGCGACTATTCGCGCCTCGCCCATACCGCCTATGCCAGCACGAAAGATTCCGGATTCGCCTTTGGAGGCAGGATCAATGATCCGGACTCCGGGGAATGGCTCGAGAGCTCAGATCAGTACGTGTCTTACAACTTCACGAGCAAGGCATGGGCATCGCACAACCTTCCTGGTTCTCTGTCCAGCATCGAAGATCGTACTCTATGGGGCGCCAAAGCTGTCTTCGTGCCCAAATACGGCACGAATGGTCTTGTATTCCTCCTGGGGGGGATCAGTGGGCAGCGGGCCCAGGTGAAAGATGGGGATGCCTATTCAGGATTCAAGACCGTCCATTTTCTGGATCCCGTGACGAGAGTCTGGCACGAGCAGGAAACTACCGCCACCAGCGACGGGTTTCCGAAAGGACGCTACGGGCACTGCGCTGTTGGTGTTGCGGGCGCGGACAGCACATATGAAATGTAAGTCGATATTACCCAAACCCCATTTCTTCCACACATCAGACGTCTAGATAGGTGGACAAAAGTAAGAGGCTTACTAGTAGTCAACTCGTAAAGCTACATGTTCGGGGGCGCAAACAACAACGAGTCAACCGTTGACGACACCGTACACGTCCTGAGTCTCCCGTCCTTCACCTGGTCCCTCGCAGACAGCTTGAGCGTCGGCGAGAAAGCAGCAAGATACGGACAAGCATGTGCAGTCGTCGGGAACAGCCAGCTTTTGACATGGGGCGGTCTGGGCTGGGGCGAGTGGGTTGATACCTACCTTGTGCCCGATCCATTCGACCAGGGGCTCGGTATCTTTGATCTCAACACCCTCAAAAAGGCGCCCGGGTACGACGCCGAAGCTGCCCCGTACAGCGCACACAGCGATGTTGTTCATGCGTAAGCACCGACTTTAACACAATTGTGACTTTATCGTCGAAGTGAAGGCATAGCTGACCCAAGATGGCAGGCGGAACACGCGACCCACGCCTGCAGAGTGGTCCTCGCCCGAAGTGAGCGACTTGTTTGAGACCATCAGAGCCGAAGAGCCTGTCGAGGACGGCCCGCAGCCATCTTCGACACCGGTGGGCGCCATAGTCGGGGGTGTGGTCGGTGGTATTGCGCTGGTCGCCATCGCGGCGGCCGTCTGGTTCTTTCTATTGAGGCGGCGGAGGACGAGAATGAGATCGCCCCCGGACGCGCACGAAGAAGACTCGGCAGCAGCCAAGACGACGCAGTATGAGCCTGTACCGGAGTTGGTGTCACCCCCAGCCGAATTGCATGACCAGTATCGGCCGGCAGAGATGACGGGTCAGGGCAAGGAGCCCCCGCGGCAGGTACACGAGATGGATGGAGGGTATGCCAACCGGTCATGACCTGGCCCATCTTGTTCTCAAGGATACTCCAATTACGTAGCTACAGATAGTAACGGAAAGACTTGTTCTCCCAATCCGTCTCGTCAACCTCGCGCATGGCCTCGACCTGTGGCTGCGCAGCGTTCTTCGCCTCTGGATCGATGTTGGCACCCTGCTCCCTGTCCCGCCGCTTGTTCTCCCAGACAAGGTACTGCCTGAACGCCAGAACGAGCCCAATAACGATACAGTAGATGACGAGCAGAGCCGTAAACGCCGTCTGTACACATGTCTGTCAGCTTTCCCTTCTTCGCTCCACTGCCAATGAGTCAAATACCTGATAGTTGGGCGCCTCGGCGGCGACGAAGAACTGTGGCCCGGCTATGTTGCCTGCGCAGTAACCGATGAAGAAGACAGCGTTGACGGTAGCCTTTTTCGTGAAGCCAGCCACGTTGCTAGAGATGAGACTCAGCATGAGCGGGAAGATGTTGGTCGAAGCCACTAGAACCAGTACACCGGCGTAGCGGCCTGCCTGCATAGAGCGTGGTAGCTGGCGTATAAGGACGACGCCAGCGAGGGCGATAGCGGTGCCGCCCGCGGTGATGAGGCATCTTGATCGACGCAGCTTGCTGGCGAGCACGACGGACGTGAGGATGACTATGAACTGGAAGGCGGCAATGGGAAGACCCAGGAGGAGAGTCTGGCGGGTGCTGTAACCGAGGCCGGATATGATGAGAGAAGTGAACTGTGCTGGTCAGCTGGAAGTTCAGAGGGGCGACGGGAAAAGGGGGTAGAGGCCTACATTGGAGATGACACCGTTGCTCAGGCATGAGACGGTCATGATGGTGAACTGGAACCATGTCTTGGGATCTCTGAGAGCCTCGATAAACTGGGAGTGTGACCACTTGTTGGTCTTGAAGCTGCGCTGTGTCTTCTGGGGTCGCAGGGTGGCGAAGGCGCGCTGATCCGGCTTGAGGAACCAGGCCGTGCCAGGGGCGTCGGGGAGGAAGACTAGCAGCACGATGCCCCAGATGGCAGTCAAGATGCCAAGGATAACAAAGAGCCACTGTAGTTGTTCAGTCAGCTCTGGCCCTCCTTCTCTTCTGTCAATAATTTAGGGCAGTGAAGGTTTGTACGCACCCTCCAAGCAGCAAGAGGCCCTCCTGTGATGAAGGAGCAGCCATATGCGATGAGGGCACCACAGACACCGCCGAGAGAGTTTCCCAGGAACCAGATGCCGTGGCGCGCGGCGTGCTCGGATGGCTTATACCACAGGCCCGTAACGAGGGTGAATCCGGGGCTGATAGTGCTCTCGAATGCGCCGAGGAGGACTCGAAGGATGCAGAGGCCGACGAAGTTGCTAGCAGCGCCGTGACAGCTGAGGATCACGGCCCATATGACGCTATTGCAGGGTCAGACTTGCATTGGCAAAAGTAGAGAACTGGCCCTACATTGATGCTGCCATGGTCTTGGCGAGTGGTAGCTTGACCAACAGGACGGAGACAGGGTAATTGGCGACAAGGTAGCCGAAATAGAAGGCACTATTGAGCCAGGAAAACTGCTGGCCGGCGAGTTTCTGGGCGACATGTCAGGCCTGGATGAAGGGAAAAGGGGGACTGGCTCGATTTCAGACTCACGGTGTCCTTGATGATGCCGAGGATAGCAGCGTTCCCTAGGCTGGTCTTGTCGAGGAATTGGAGCAGATAGGTGACGACGAGGAGCGGCAGAAGACTATGGGGAAGTTATTAGAAGTAGAAGAATATCGAGAGAAGATGACAGGTACTTACAACATGTCGATCCTCCTGAGGATGGGTTGCTCTTCAACCTCAAGTGCTTCCATCTCAATGTCGCCTTGGCTACAGGCAGAGGGGGACTTTTCGATCCCACCCTTGACGTCGTCCACTGTCGAGGACATGGTTGCTTAGAGGGGTGTTTGCTTGATTGTGATGGGATGGCTAAAGAAAAGGGGAACTGTGAGCCCTCGTGGTAGTGCCTGGAGAACAGAAGAGGCAGTGAGATGGCTCTGCCCCAAGACAACACAACCAAGTTGCATGCTGAACACTGTTCGTCTTTATAGAACGAGGCCAGTTTCTCGTCGGCCCTGACATCGGCGACGCTTATCATGTCCTTCCCCAGATATCGCCGACTGAGATACGGATAGAGGAGCGAGGTCAGGATGTTCCCCACACGCACCACTCCCGCACTTGTGCTGCTGGGGATGCGCTGGTGGAGGCCCGGGCAGCGAACCGTCGTCAAGGGGGCGAGTTGTGATTGGACGTTCTTGACGACGGGATCAGCCCGGCTATCGACACGGGACCCGGACTGGGAGGCCGGCAGGTCAAGGGCAGCTATTGGTGTCCCCTGTGTCAGTCGTCAACTTCATCTTCGTTACGCCGTGGCCCTCCCCGCTTCTCTGCCCGGGCATCTCAACCTACGATTGACACTGTTAGTAAATGAGGATGGCAGGCCAGCAGCAGCAGCCGTCCAGGAATGTAGCAGCGGCTGACGAGAGGGGAAGCAGGAAGAGGAACAACCCCGGCCGTTCAAGAGTTGGTGAGCTCCCCACCCCCCCGCGTCCGCTTTTCTCGTACTCCCTGACACCGCCGCCTAGGATGCCTCACGTGTAGGGCGAAGCACGTAAAGTGTGATGAGCGGCTACCGACATGTCGCCGATGCGAAAGGCTGGACCTCTCGTGTCGCCCGTTCTGGACCAAGGACCGCCCCCCGACGCTGCGGCAGACCTCGCCAGCTCGCCGGCCCCTGAGGCCGCGGTGCGAAGAGGCCGCCGCTGTGATGCCGGCTCCCGATGACGACGTGCCGTGCCGGCGTGGATCGCCTCCTGCAACTCAAAGCTCGGGGCCGGCTGCTGCACCATCTATGCTCACGCCAACGCCCTCCTTCTCCGAAGGTATCGGCAGCTGGATGGACCTCTTCTGCCTGGCCCCTGACGACGAGCCGGATGAGAGCGTGCAGACGACGACGCTGGACCCCCGCGACCTTCTGCTGGGCATCTCCTGTTACGCCCAGATCCAGTACCCCCTGCCGGCCTACCAGATCCCCCTCCCCGGCTCGCTGGTTCTCGGCCGGGACGAGCACCTGGCACTGAGGCACTATGAGACCACCTTTGCCCTCTCGCAGACTCCCAAGGACCCCCTGTGGTCCTTCCCGCGACTTCTCCTGCGCAAGGCCTCCTACAGCGCCATGACCATGCACTTTGCCCTGGCCACGTCACTGCACGAGTTCGACGCGCAGCACGAGGGGCCGGGCGGCGCCTCGCAGACGAGTCTGAACCGCCTCCGCGCCCTTCGCCACTTCGAAGACGCCTCGTCGACCTTCAAGGGCGTCATGTTGCAAGACCATGCCACCGACCATCTCGAGACACTGTCCTGCTTTTATTACATATATGTTTATATGTCCCGCCAGCGAGTCGTCGATAGGACAAAGCTCGACCGGCTGAGCCGCACCGTTGCGGACTACATCCAGACCTTCTCGCTGGAGACGTCACTAACCGCCATCCCCGGGACAGCTGTGCCAGGCGCCGCGGGGCCGGCACTGCACAGCTTCCTTTGCCGGCTGCTCTTCTGGATCTACAAGGAGGACGTGAGCGCCTCCTTTTACGGTTGCGCCGGCGAGGTGGCGAGGTACTTCAAGGACAGGCCGAGGTCGCTCCGCGAGGTCTGGGAGGTGTCGCGGCCGGCGCTTCCGTTGAACTGGGGCGCTGAATATCCCGAAGCTCAGCGAGTCGTCGACATGGAGACGTCTCTTGCCGTTGACATGACTGTCGAGATGATGGAGCTGGGCTTCGATGTGACCGAGCTTGGCCGGTCGGGCGTGGTGCCTGCCGCCCCGTCGCCGACAATAGAGGCGACCTTTGCGCTGCTGGAAGTGGTGAGTACTATTGCCCAAAACCTCGGAGCCAGCGCTGACCAGTCCGATCCTAACGAAGAAGTTTTACTTCGTCTTCCACGTGGCAAGCATGGTGACGGCGACAATGAACCCCGAGGTGACAGCCTTCTCGGCAGCGGCAGTAGTCATGTTTTACGCCTGGAAGATATGTTACCGCCGCTTCACTGGCGAAGATGAGGGCGTTGCTGGCTTTTTGGCACTCCTACTGAAGGCAGCACAGCGGGCCACCTCGGCGACTGGCACATCAGCCAGCTTCCTCGGGTTGCAGTGGGCGCTTTTGGTTGCAGGGGCCGAGACCAAAGACCCCATTCATCGAGAATGGATCATGAGCAAGATCGTTGTCGCCCAGTACAGGTCGGCCTTTCGTACCATGTCCAGGATGGAGGCACAGACCGGGACGCCTGTTGGAGTCCGAAGTCTTGGAGATATACTGTCTGGAGCGTGTTCTTTTGCTGCATAAGCGCAATGCCTGATTTCGATAGCAACAGCGACACAGAAGTGAGGCCATTTGGACCTTCAGAAACCTGGCAGCAGCTGATTCACTGTGATGTCGGATCTTAGGCCTCCTCAACGCACTGCCGACACATGTTGCCGATCTGTCTTGCCGAGACTGAGCCCCGAGGTAGCGCAACTCTGATACCGAGCATCCAGCCTGACCTGTCCGAGGTAGTTAAAGATAATGGGCCTTACCCCAGGTTATCAGGCACGTCGGGTCGATCGCTAGGCTGAACGCTAATGCCGGAGTTATGGTTGGTCACAGATGACGGCGTTGACGACGTTGACGACGAGGCCCACCCGATTGACGACCCCGAGATCCGATGTCGCCATGGCAGAATCTGGTGGCCTACCAATAAGTAATGTTTTGACCGGAGCTCTGCAACAGAATCAGCAACATCTCAGGTTCATTCTTTGGCTTGAACTGCAACACCCTCGTCCAATACTCTCCTTTCACGGCCACCATGACCGTTGTCAAGTCTGTCGAGCTGCTCTCTCGCCCCCGAGGAAATGTGCAGAATGAAGTCATCTTTGGTGCCATTGATGATGCAGACATGAAGCTGAGAGCTCTCAACCTGGCGGTATGTTTCTGATGTTATGCCTTGGAGCACACAAGCTGATGATAGTGGGCCAGATCCATGACAACCCCGAACTGTGTTACGAGGAGTTCAAGGCGCATGACAGCATCACGCGCCTTCTGGAGTCTGAGGGGTTCCACGTCACTCCTCATGCGCATGGCCTTCAGACGTCCTTCGTGGCAGAGTACGGCGAGGGCGGCAGGCTCGTTACGTTTTGCGCCGAGTATGACGCCCTGGAAGGCGTAGGCCATGCGTGCGGTCACAACCTGATCGCCACAGCCGCCGTGTCGTCTTTTCTCGGCGTCGCAGCCCTTCTGAAGGAAACAAAGTATCCCGGTCGTGTCAGGCTCCTGGGGTGTCCAGCAGAAGAGGGTGGCGGCGGTAAGATCAAGCTGATCGAGGCCGGGGCGTTCTCCGGCGTCGACGCCGCACTGATGCTGCACCCGACGCCGCCCGTTGAGGGCCGTCCCTCGTCTCTTGCCGGCATCTCTTACGGCACCTGTCTTGCCGCGGGGCGCTTTAGGGTCAGATTCAGGGGCAAGGCGGCGCATGCCGGGGCCATGCCGTGGATGGGTGTCAACGCGCTTGATGCGGCGACCTTGGCATACAGCGCCGTGGGTATGCTCCGGCAGCAGATCCTTCCAACTGATCGCATCAACATCGTCATCAGGGATGGCGGATCCAGTAGCAACATCATCACCGACGACACGACCGTCGACGTGGGCACCCGGTCCGCGACAACCAAGCAGATGAAGGCGCTGTCGGAGCGTGTGCGAAAATGCTTCGAAGGAGCGGCCATGGCGACGGGATGCACATGCGAGATAACAACCGGGTGAGTTCGTGAGATAGTCTGTCGCTGGTTTCCAGGCCTTTAACGCTGACGGCGATGCTACCGACAGGAGGGACCCTTACGCCGACCTGAGGCCCAACGAGGCTCTCTGCGCCAGGTTTGCCGAGACAATGCAAGCCGATTTTGGGCGCGAGTACTACTGCGATCTCGGCAGCAAAGATGTCGGGGGCTACAGCACCGACATGGGGAATGTGAGCTACGAATGCCCGTCGTTTCATGGCAATTTTGTCATTCCAGTGCGACCGGGCGAGAACATCCACGGGCCGGGCTTCGTGCGCGCGTCCGGAGCTGACGAGGCCCATCGAGCGGCGGTGCAGGCAGCAAAGGGTATGGCGGTAACGGGCTGGAACGTGTTGGCGGATGAGAGCTTTGCGGCAAAGGTTCGTAATGATTTCGAGGGTGACAAGCTGAGGAGATGAAGTTGGACGTGGGAGAGGAAGGCAGGCGGAGGGAGTTGTTGGGTAGACGAGTTGGATTACATAACAATTCATGTCCCGACGGACACCATATCCTTGTATCGAGACTGGTGCCACTGCAAGTGCTCATCCAGCGGCAAGAGCTCCCTTTCAAAGGGGAAGTCACGCCATTCCCGATCTAGAAACCCTGCGTCCGTGACCTAAGCCGTGGCCCGCCCGCATGTGCCACCGCTCTCAGATTGCCCCTGCCCTGCCAGTGATTCTTGTGATTTCCCCGGCGGTCCAACCTGCCCTGGGCGTCTGGGCCTGGGGTTTGCCCCGTGTCCGTGTCGTATGACGGCTTGCCCTGCCGGTCTGGTCTGTGCCTGCCCCAGTCTGCTGCTACTCTGCGGCCCCGAGGGTCGTAGCCCGAAGAAAATGGGCGCTCGCCCGCGGCCCGGTGACCATGCCCGTTTTTCTTCCTCTTGCATCGAGACGTCCCGCCGTCCACTGAGTGAGGCAGAGGAAGCGCCCCGAAACAGAGACAGACGCATCCCGGCCATCGAGGGGGGTGGTAAATCGGCTTTTACATAACTCTGCCACAGCGCGCACCACGCCCCTGGTTCCCTCTTCGCTTGCGTTACGGCGCACCCCTTGGCATGTTGGCTTGCTCGTTGCTATTATTACCTGACCGTCACCCACGCACTCGCCGTCCTCCGTGTCGACAGACAAAAACCCTTCCCGCCCATCATCCGACTGCGGAAGACAAGCTCACGGCTCGATCGCGAGGACACTGGAGCGCCAGGCCCTGCATCCAACCCACTCTCCTCCACACCCCAGAATCTCTGTGCGACGGGGGACGCTCGGCATGTTATACAACATGGCCTACCCCCAGGACCAGCGGGGCGCCTCCCTGCCCGCCGCAAGGGCCACAACCCGTCCGAAGCAGCGCTCGCAGTCCCAGTATCCGGATCGTCTTGACCCTCAAGACCTCACCCGGAGGCTCAACGTCGTGCTCGCCGAGCAAAAGGCCAGGTCCGAAAGGCGGAAGAGAGCAAAGGCCGAGGCCGCAAGAGCGGCCGAGAGCGGAGGGACCGCCGCAGCAGCCATAGCTTCAGCGCAACCAGAGACAACACATCCCGACACGGCCAGACCGCATAGATCCACAGATGACGCCGCCCACGAAGAGGCCTACGTGCCCCAGACCGCCGCCGCGCAGTTTGAGCGTACCACAACTACCAAAACCACCGCGGCCGACAGCAAGACGCACCAGAGCCATGTTCATCGGCTCTCCCGCCGCGCCTTGAAATTCCACCTCTCTGGGCCAACCATCCCGGCACTGACAGACCCGGCCGCAACAACCGCCGATCAGGCCAGGGCGTTGAAGAAGGCCCAGCAAGAGCGCGAAAAGGTCCTCGAACGGAACCAGTTCCAGCGCGACCGCCTCCTCGAGGAGGCCGCCGAGGCTGAGCAGGAGAGGGAGCTGCGCAACCGGCAGCTTCAGTTGCACAGCATCGAGGCACGCCTCAGTGGCGCGCGCTTCTCCGAGGACCATGGCGAGACGGCGCCGAGGCTGAGCGGGAGCGACTTCCTCAAGAAGCTCGAGTCGCGCGAGTCGGCTGTTGACGGCCTCGAATGCGCGGAGCTGCCGCACGACGTCAACGAGCATCGCGTCGACTGGACGCAGAGCGACGAGAGGGACGGCGCCGGGCCAAAAGACAAGAGTACAGGGCCGCGACTACGCAAGCCCGAGTCCATCTGGACGCTCAAGGGGCGGTTGACGAGACACCGCGATGGTCGGCCCGAGAAGACGGGGTCGCGCGGCTCCGATGATGCGGCCCCCGGCTCCGAGAAGCCAAAATCGCCCATCACCGAGTTCTTCGCGCGGCTCAAGGTCAGCCACTAGAGGGTGGGAGTGAAGGATAACGACGACAAAGACAAAGACGACGCCGCGCCACGAGAACCATTGTGGCCAGTAATGATGTATTTTTTCGGCCCTCCACCTCGTTGCAGGGGCGCTCGCGGCTGACGCCCCAGAGCATCGCACGCTCGTACGCCCTCTCAACGTTTCTCCTCCTCAATCAGCTTGCGGATAAGCTCCGCGTCGCGCTGCTTCGCCTCCTGCCGCAGCAGTTCGTCGGCTTCCCTATTCCGGGCGTCTTCCGAGGTCAGGTGGACGATGAGCTCGGTATACTCCCTGATGCCCTCACCCAAGTCCCCGTCCGCCTTGCGCGCTTTGCGTAGGGCCTCCTTGCCCTTGCGGATACCGACATCGTGGTTCCACTGCTCCTTCTTGGGCTGGCTTGCTGCGGCTGCCTTGGCCAGCAGGGCCTCCTTGATGGTGCTGTGTTGCGCCTCGGCTGGGGGGTCCGTCTCGGCCACGATGGCGAGGAGCTGTCGTGGGAGGTTGGGGTATCGCTTGAAGAGGTATCGGAGGTGCTGGGAGTCGTCGAGGAAGCCGAAGGGGTTCTTGAGGCCGGACGGCTGGGCGTCAGCGGCGGTGGTGTTCGAGGCGTTCGCTTCGGCCGGCGTCGGCGGCTCGGGGTCGGGAGGGTGATTTTCCTTGTGGATTTTGTTGCATGCGACGGAACAGCTGGGCAAGAGCGGTTAGCGAGCTAGACGTGGTCTCTTCCTTTCCCTCTCCTTCTTCGGCCGCCTGCATATTTTGCATAGCCACTGACAGCACTGCTTATAATGAAGACATCATGACCATATAAACAAGAGACGTACAATGGGAGTTTGCATCTTGTGCATTTGTATTTTCCCGGCTGCTCGTTGCAGATGCCGCACATGATGGGCTGGAGTGGTTCTGTCGTATCATCGGTGTCGGTTACGTCGGCGGTGGGCGCAGCCGCATTGTCGGTCGTTGTGGCGTCTGCTGAGTCAACAGGAAGATCTGATGTATTCGTGGTTGCTTGCGCATCGTTTGTCGCTGATGATGAAGCCGTGGCCGGCTGTGTTGATGCGCCTTCCTCCATCGTGTCGCCTGGCGCTGCGACCAGAAGGCTGGTGCGGTCGATGAACGGGGGTTTCGGTGCTCGGAATAGATGGATGAACGATATCTGGTAGACAATTATATGCGGCGGCGCGCTACCTATGCGGTGAAAGTGGTGGCGGAAAGGCAATGGTTGTGGTTGTATTTTTGTCAGGCAGGGCTGTTGCGGTCCTCGAAGAAAAAAAGTCGCCTGTGATGACATTGCGCGGTGGACACGGACGGTTCCTGCATGAGTCCCCCGCGGGAGCTCTAGTGGGGCACATGTTTGGCAAGACGTGTAACCAGGCGAGCAGCGAAACAGCACAGGTCAGCACGCAGCCTTTTGATATGGATATTCAAGGAATATCAAAATGACAGGAAATCGATGTCATTCTCATGTAATGATGTGTCTGAGAGTTCTTACTTCATCATCGCTGAGCAAGGTTTCTGCGACAGTATCGGAAGAAGGCAGATGAGTCCGACCAGCCGGAGCTCAGGCCGCCGGGTCTCTACATTTGAATTGTTGGTTGGCCTCTTTCCTGACTGTCATTTGATCTTCCATCCAGTCCCGCGTGATCGCCACATGTTCGTCGATCACATCTAGATGCCGGCGACATCGAAGCGCATCCCATAGCCAGCACCTTTCCCGCAGTAAGAATAAACAAGCCACTGCGATAGAATATAACAAGAGAAAATGACTATCTTACGAAATAGAAGCCCATCAATTATTCACATGTCCCCGTCGCAAACTCCAAGACGCCCGTGCTGGCCACTGCTGTTTTGCGAGGGTCCACGTCGGTGGGTCGCGCGGACAACAAATTTGCGTCATCCTGGGCAGGATTGGTAATGCGAGCTCCGGCAGCGATCGCAGCGGCGAAAAAGCTCGGCCCGTCGCCTCGGACCCCGGATTTTCGACATCAACACGTCCGACCTACAACCCTCAACCGCCGTCGACAGAACATCTTCGAAACAACCAACAGTAACTCTGTGTTCCTGCGACAAACGAAACTCTCGAACTCTGTCCATACTCCTGATCGAACTCGCCTACTCGATACCTGACCGACCGACACGGCCATGTCCGCCCGCGCCTCTCGCCTCCTCGGCGCCCTCTCGCGACCAGTCCGCGCGACGGCAGCACGCTCCTCTGCCGCGAGGCGCTTCACCACACAGGCCGCCGCTCTCCCGGCACTGGCATCATCGCCCTCGCACACAACGTCTTCCGGCCCGCGGCGGCCATCCCTCGCCTCCGCCGCCCGGCACCGCCAGTCCCCCCTCCAGCAGCAGCGCCGCACAATCTTCATCCAGACCGAGTCGACGCCCAACCCCGACGCCCTCAAGTTCCTCCCCAACCACCGCGTCCTGCCCGAGGGCATCTCGACGCCCTTCATCGAATACCTCAATCCCCGCTCCACCATTGCGCCGCCGCACCCCTCCCCGCTGGCCGCCCAGCTCATGGCCATCGACGGCGTAACCTCCGTCTTCTACGGCGCCGACTTCATCACCGTCACAAAGGCCGCCGACGCAAACTGGGCCCACGTCCGCGCCGAGATCTTCGCCCTCATCACCGAGGCCATCACCTCGGGCCAGCAAATTGTCAACGTCGTCGAGCGCAAGGCCGAGGACGGCTCGGCCGCCGGCCCCCCTGAGGAGCAGGACTCGCTCGCCTACGATGAGAACGACAGCGAGGTCGTCGGCATGATCAAGGAGCTGCTCGAGACGCGGATACGCCCCGCCATCCAGGAGGACGGCGGCGACATTGAGTTCCGCGGCTTCGAGGACGGACAGGTCATGCTCAAGCTGCGCGGCGCCTGCAGGACGTGCGACTCGAGCACCGTGACCCTCAAGAACGGCATCGAGGGCATGTTGATGCACTACGTGAGTAAACCCCGAGTTTCGTTGTCCTAAATGTTTGCCGCCAAACTAACCCACATATCAGATCGAGGAAGTCAAGGGCGTCAACCAGGTGCTCGACGAGGAAGAGGAGGTCGCCATCCAGGAGTTTGCCAAGTTTGAGGAGAAGCTCAAGCAGCAGAAGGAGGCCGAGGCCGCGACGGCAGCCTGAACGGACGACATGTCTCTCTTGGACACCTAATTAGAATGAGAACAGCGGCATGTATGATCACACGAAATACAGAAAGGCGGACGCACCATACCCGTCGTGTACACTGCGAAGCGGGCTCACAAGCAGAGTGCGTGCCTTCCCTGAGGTGTCAATCCGTGGGAATTATTTCTTACGCCGTCGGTCAGCCATGCAGGTCACCGTGTCGTCACTCTTCCTCATCTGCTTGCCTGCATCTCAGTGTGATGTCAGGATCCGGGCCTACAGGCAGCCGCATCCGTTTCGGCAGCGTTCTGCTCGCCCCGTGTCTGGTGGTGAGCATCGTCACTGATAAATAGTGTCTCGCCCCGACTTGGTGATCCGGTAGCCGGCATGCATGCACGTATCCTCAGAACACAGGTGCCTCATGCAAGCAAGAACTAGCAGACGCGCAGAATCCTCCTCCGGAGTTGAGCTCCGCTGAGCTTTGTTCCCGAAGACCTGAATGAATGCCCCTGCTTCATGGACATGTGGGTTTTGTGAAGCCATCACCGTGTCTGATTAGCTAGGGCAGCATCGATTTGATACAATACATCAAGAACGGTTGAAACGAAGGCTAAGCTTAGACAGCCAGAGAGCGCCCTGTGGTCGGAAGCGCGGAATGTCTCCTCGCCCGAAGCACGAGAACATGTCGCGTGACGGAACGTTGCAGCCAGACCATGCTAAGTACAACGATCGACAGGTAGCACCAAGATGTGGGTGGTGTGTGGCGGGAGGGCGGGCAGCATTGTTGGCCGGCGCCGAGTACCCCGAGCAAATGTTACGTCCAGGGGTCACACCAGTACCACGAGCCGTGGCCCGTAACTTAGCCGACCACCAGGTAAGAGGGGAAACAAATTGCTCCGCTTGGGGAGGAATGACGGGAATGGCAAGGTTCGTGACAGGAAAGCAATCCCATGAAGGCTCCGGTGTCTGCAGGATGCGATCGGCCGTTGTATCCCCGCGTGCTCTTTCTCCAGCCAAGCACATCAAAACTGACGACATCAGTTCTGCATTGCGAGCTCCTGTTGGCGGTCGGGGCATTTGGCAGAGGCTCGCATCAGGTGGGGTGATCGGAGGCCATCAGTGGACCGGACCACACCCCGACTCCTTACCCCAGGTTTTGTGCTGCGCCGTGGCTTCGGAGGATCAAACACGCCGCCTTGGTGCGCCCTGGGAGCTGTGGGAACTTCCCCCCAAGAGGACAAGCACTGACGAAAGCTGGGATGCATCCGGCCAGGTCCTGCAGCGCCATCTTGAATCGCCGGTGAGACTGAGAGGTAGTAGCTTTGATCCGGGGAGGGGCACAATGAATGAAGGAGGGGTTTCCATGTGGCCAGCCACCCATCCCCGACAGACAGACAGACACAAAGGGCTGGCAGCACCCCTGGGGAGAGCGCGGAGAGTAGCGGAGGAGTCTAGCCTTGGCCCCAGGTGTTTCTTGTCGTTCCATCCAGCCACTCGATCGGAGCGCCGGGTTTCCCACGCTTGGACGACAACGGCAAGTGGCACATGGCCTTAGCATCTCGCACGGCGCGGAAAGGGGTCAGGAGACTGGGCTTGCCTGGGCGAAGTTGCCCCTCGGCCACATGCTGAGGAAACCTTGGGCGAGGATCGTCGTCCTTGGGCCCTGGGCTGTCCATGCCCAGCTCGGGATGCTGTGTGCCGGCAGCGGCCTGGCCGGTCTTCGCCATTGACCGAGAGGGTGATCGACAAGACCGGGGTCCGAGGAGATGGGGGGTTGATTGTATGTACTTGCGGTAGAGTAAGTAAGACCACCCGCTTGGGAGGGGAAGAGGCGGGTAAGGAGGGGTACGCTCACAAGACGGGTGCTTCGGTGCGCAAGCAGCGCTAACGACTTGAAGCCCAACTCGGCTGGGGGATGGCTGGCTGGCTGGCTGGCTGGCTGGCTCAAGCTCAGGCCATCCCGTGTCGAATTGAGGTGTGGCTCGCGGCCGAGGAGGGTCAGAAGCCATCGAGGGAGGGAGGTCGCGAGGCCCGCGATTGGGTGCAAAGTGCGGGGATGGCCCCTGACGAGGATGACATGCTGGAGGTGGGCGAAAGTATTTACAGAGCTTGAGCTTCGGACGTCAAGCAATTGAACGACGTCCGACCTTGGGCTGAGCTGTTGCTGGCTGACGTGGTGTGATGTCGATACTGATCAACCTATTATGATGTGGGGGGGACGAGCCGGCAGAAACTTTGTTCATCGAGACTGAACGTGAGACTTGCGCAGTTCCGGGGGCTTCATCAGTGTACTGCGACTGGGAGAGCTTGAAGATGCGGTGCTTGAGCTGAGCATCCGCGGCTTGGACATGTCCCCTGTGACTGGGGAAGGTGCATGGCTTTTTCATTGGCTCCAGAGCAGGCCGCTCCTGCCGGAAGACGGAGAACAGGACTGCACTGCTCCTTCTCCTGCAGCACCGGAGCCCACCTGCCTGTGTTCCGTCAGTGACCCCAGCCAGGACCCAACGCCAGCGCCTTACCTGCAGATGCTGTCCCGGGGGTCGCACCTGCTGCTCGACGTTTCCAGAAGCAACGGCATGGGCCGGGCAGCCCTCTCATTTCGCGACGGCAGCAAAGGATGCATGGCCCGCTGCGAACTTGCACACCGACCAACACGACGACTCCTCGGCATCGCAGGTATCGACTTGGACCGGGACATCAACCGGGCGTGCCACGTTCATTGATTGACCTTTCATACATAGCGCATTTGTACCGTGGTTCTTCTTATGATCAGTCCACCCCATTGGCCTCTCGACATTCCTCCCGTCACACCCTCTCTCTCCATCATGCTCGGTCTGGACCATCCAGACAGAACTCTTCTGTTTAGCCAACTACCTCAGCAGCCGGACCGTAGGAACAGGTACGCGACGGACGGGAGCTGAGGCCGTTTGAATACCCAGAGGACCGCAAGTGGCCTGTACCCCCTACCCCCTGGTTCTTCCCCGCTCTTCCATCGCAGCGTCCTCACTGGATGTCGCGCCTGTGCAGGGTGCTTGCTGTTGGGGCCGGCCTCGCCCCTTTCCTCAATTCGGCATCGAGTCTCTCGAGTCCTCGGCAGCTCTCAGCCCCCCCGCCCCGCCGTCTCCGATATTGCTTTCAAAGTTGAGTGTGATGCAGGACAAGTCTTGCATCTCCAGCAAGGGGGGACGGCTTACTTTTTGGTAGGCGCCCTTCATCCCGAGTCGAGGGTACCCACGGTCGATACGACTTAACGGGAATAATAGGAGTACGAGGATGGTCGACGATGGTCCGATGGATGCCATCTGCCGGCAGTGCGCTTCCAAGCCATCCCAGCGAGGACTGGCCGAGGGGCGATCATTAAGGGCGAAGCACCCCATAATTGGAGGTCAGGCAGGTATTTGTCTGTCGCCTCCGGACTTTGCCATCGCCACCGAGTGCATCCCAGAGGCAACGAATACACCCGCAAAGTAAAGGGACAACTGTCGATCCATCACTCATTCATCCAACTCTGAAGCCTGAGTGTCCACTGTCCACTGTGGTCCACGTCGTCTCCACGGCGAGCCCGCTTTTGTCTTCTCATCTCGGTCGGCCACAGCTCTGTTCAGTGTGTGGTGCTGCTTGCCACCACCCGCCGACTGCCTCCACTGCCACACCACCCTCTTTGAGTCCAGCGTCCGCCCCTCCAGTCCACTCTTTCCGTGTGCGCCCTCCCCCTTGGCGAGACCCCTGGCAACTCCGGCGCAGACCCTGAGAGTGCTGTTGGCCCAGCCCAGGCCCAGCTCCGTCCGAACCAGCAGAGACCCCGACTTGCCCGACCAGAGTAAGAGAGGACAAGACAAGACCCGGCGCCCCCTTTGACAACTTCGCAGAAAACTCAGGCCGTCCCATCCACCAGTACCAGCCACTTTTCCCCGTGGCAAGCTCAGCACCAAACCTGGTCCCGTGTCCCGACGACCGCCGCTAGTCTGAGTGGTCTGCACCTCCTCCCTCTCTCTCCCGTCCGTCCCCTCTCCTGCCTTCCCCCTCCTCCCAGCTCAGCCCAGCCAAGCCAGAGACGCTAGGTACTTCCCGTTTGCGCTGCCCGTGACTGCTGCTCTGGGTACCCTCGCCTTACCCCCAGGAAGGAACGACAGAGAGTGCCTGCCCTCCTTGGACCTTCCAGGCCGGCCCACCCCCCCTGCGGTACCACTGGACCACCTTCAGCCTGCCGCACCGCACCTGCAACGTCCGTCCCCCTTCTCCTCCCCCGCTTTCCCTTCCCGAACCTCAACCGCGCCCGGCGCCTTCTTTCGTCACCTTGTCCCTGCCCCGGATTCCTGGCGCCTCACTTGACCACCTCTTCCCCAATTCCCCTCCTCCTCCTTCCACCTCAGTCGTCGCCTTCGTCGTCGAGCGCAACCTGCCCTCTTCTTACAACACCCGAGAGTCTCGCGACAGACCAAGGCAAACACGGGCCACCTCTACGCCATTCTCCGGTCGCCCTCCGCAATTCTCATCTTCTACCGGACACGCGAGCCGCATCGCCCACGCGCCGCAGACGACATCTTGAACCCCCCCGGGTTTCGTCTCTCATCGCACAGTCGACGCCGGGCCAGACCATGGGACGCGCCTAGATGCGCTTCAGCTCGCCCTTCTGCCTGTGGTCGCACTACCACCACTCATCCTTCTCATCCGCCTGCTACCACGACTCGCCCATTTCATCAGCCGCTGTCGCCCCGGCGCAGGACGCTTCTTCTCAGTAAACGGCAGACTTGGTCGTTGCGCGAATCGAAACGTCGTCAGCCAGCCATACTGCGCGGCACGACGTCTCTTTCCTTTGGGTCTCTTTGGGTTAGACGAACTGGTTAGACGGATCTGGTCGTTTTGGGTCTCTTTCACCACCATCCCGTAATACCGCATCTCATCGGCGCCTAATCCACCGCCAACTGCTCATCCTCGCCTCTTCTCGCCTCGCACCCACGCAGACCCGGAGCAACCTCTCTCTGCTCTCCGGCATCGCCTGCCGTCTTACGATTCACCCGTCACAACTGGCCTGCGGCCTCCCTCTCCCCGGCTTTCAAGGACCATCAACTCTGGCCCCCGATCACTGGTCTTTTGGGTATGCTCAGTCCTCCCTCTCATCTTCACCCCCGCTGTCACATATCATCACCCTCTACCCACACAACGACATCAAAGTTGCGCTCATGACCTTGTCTGGCAAGGCTCGCGAGGCAACCAACTGCCACTGCAGCTTGTGCAACCCGGCAACGGGCTTGTCAACGTCGACATTTGCTGCAGGCGCCTGGTTGTGTTCCCTGACCTGACGCAACGGGCTCTCACTCTGTCCTTGACCTGCTTCCCCGCATCACCCCCCGTTGCCCGCATTGCTTCTGCTGCGTTCCAACCTCTTGCCTTCTTCCCTTCTCGGCATCGATGTAAATCGTACCTGTCAGCCATCTTCACCCAAGAAAATCAATGGCTGTGGCAGCGACCCATCGGCAAGCCACATCGTCTCGCTCACACCCCGCTTTTGTAGCACATTCAACATCTTTTCCTAATTGTTCGTCTCAGCCATCACGAAACTGACACGCGATCTAGGTCACATACCCGTACCACCCCACCCACCACCCATCCCCTTCTTCTCTCACGACGTCGGGCCGGACTCTAAACAGAAACCTACGAGCCAGATCACCAAGTCTCATTCTCGTCTCACAAACAGCTAATCCCCCAAAACAACATGAACCCCAACTCGTCAAAGACGGCTCCCAAGCCGGGCCAAACTGGCCTTCCCATGGCCCCGAACAACCAAGCCCTCCTCCTTGACAAGCTCAACCGTCGATCCACCCCCGATTCAGAGGCTCTGGCCAGCTCGGACGATGAGCCGGACCACCACCGCCAGGACCACCCTCAGCCTATTAGCCAGCCGCCCCGGCCCGTACGACGAGCCTCGTGGCTGAACGACACCTCGTCGCCCCTGGCCAAGCCTCGGAAGGGCTCTTTTGCCAGCAGCTCAATGTCTCCCACCGCCTCCCATCCCACCACTCCTCCCGTCGACTCCGTTGCCTCTGCTGGTTGGGGCGCGCACCAGCCCGCCGCCATCGGCCGGGCACCCGCCCCTGCGACTTTTCCCTGGCCGACGGGAATCTGGAATAACGAGCGAAAGGACCCTCCCTCTCGCCTGAGCGAGGTCCTCCCATCACCGACGTCCACCATGCCGCCTGGCGGCCCTGGAAGCTCATTCTTCGGCCCCGATCACGGCCTCGGGCAGACATCGCCGGGGCCCAGAGACCACGGGACGAATCCTCAGATCCCCTTCGCCATCCCCCTCCACCCTACGCCAAAGACGTACCGCTCCCAGTCTTATTCGGTTGGCCAGCTTGACCCAGACACCGCGCCTGCCACCGCCCTGAACAGCGCCGCCATGCTTAACCGCGGCAACCGGGGCCACCCCCACTCGGGTCTGCAGCATCGCCCCTCGCGCCCTAGTATGCTGAGCGAGATGTCCAATGACGCGGGTCTTCTCGGGAAGGTGAAGGAGGTTGATGATGATGATGAGGAGAGCGCACCCGATTCGATGCAGAGCTCGCTGCATCAGACTGCGGAAGCTAAGCAGATCGAGTATCTTACCCGTGAGAACGCCTTGTTGCGTCACCAGCAGCAGCAACAGCAACAGCAGCAACAGCCGCAACCGCAGGCATATCAACAGCAGCAGCAGCACCAGCCGCAACAGCAGGCATACCAACAGCAGCAGGCACAGCAGGCGCAGACTTATCAGAACAACCGCAATCCTCGGCCGCGAGCTTCTACCAGCATCAACTACGGTCTTGGCAATGGCTACAACTTGCGCGAGGCTGTCCCCGAAGAATCCGACTTCGCCATTGACGAACTGGACGAGGCAAATGATCCCGAGTCGATCACAAAGAGGGCCGTGAACCGAAGGATGAGCGAGATCGGGGCTGGTTATTCCCCGCGCTCCCCCTACGAGAACAGGAAGCTGGAGAACGTTAAGAAGGCTTTCTGGCACAGCTCTCTTGGTTTTGGCGGACCCGACGGCCAACAGAGCAGGCGCCACTCGTTTGCCGACCTACCCCAGCGCCAGGCATCCATCAGCTCACTCAGCGAATCTATGGGCCAGTACGACAATTCGGGCTCCTCGGCCGAGATTCAAGGCATGTCGGACTACAACCTGGGATATTCCGAGAACAACGCCTACCCCGGCGCCAATCATGGTGAGTCGAAGTTGCTTCCGAGGCGCATGCTATTTGCTGACATCTCAGACCTGGCGTCGTATTTCACCCCAGGAGGAGGCCTCGCCGTCCCACCTCAAGGCCTGTCGTTCAACAACCCATTCCCGTCTCCGTATGGCATGCAGCCTTCCTATGGAAACCGAGCCCCTTCGCCCCACCGTTCCGTCTACGCAATGTCCCAGCCGCGGCACAACCAGCTCCTCCATATTGTTCTCTTCAAGTGTGCCAGGGCGGATGTTTTCTACATCCAAGAAGGCACCGGTCTGACGGTCAAGCCGGGCGATTTGGTCATTGTCGAAGCGGATCGCGGCACCGATCTTGGTACCGTCATGCAAGACAATGTCGACTGGCAAAAGGCCAAAGATCTCAAGGAGCATTATGCCGAGGAGCACTACAAGTGGCTCATGATGTATTCGCAAAACGCCGCAGCCGCTCAGGACGGCTCGGGTGCTGGACTGCTGGCCGCCGCCAACGGCCTTCAGGGGAGCGCCGTCGGTGGAATGGGTCCACCCAGCCAGCACCACATGCAAGAGCCGAACGCCGGAGAGCTTAAGCCAAAGCTCATCAAGCGGCTGGCTCAGGCCCACGAGATCCACGCCCTCCGTGACAAGGAGGGCAACGAAGCCAAGGCCAAGCGGGTATGCATGCAGAAGGTCAAGGAACATGGCCTGAACATGGAGATCCTGGATGCCGAATTCCAAATGTGAGTGGCCTTGCCTCTCAATGCGCCATGACCGTGCTAACCTCTCTCAGGGACTGGAAGAAGCTGACCTTCTACTACTTTGCTGACTCGTACATCAACTTCAACTCCCTCGTCACGGATCTCTTCAAGATCTACAAGACAAGGATTTGGATGTCGGCCATCAACCCTGCGTCGTTTGCGAGCCCGACCCTTGGCATCCAAGCTCCGAGCGGCATCGGCCCGGGTGCTGTTGGCATCCACCGAGGTACAGGCGGCAACACAGAGCGACGCCAGAACCCTGCGCCTCAGCCGCAGCATGACCAACAGTCGACCGGGTTTGGCAATGCGCCGCTGGCGTCTCGGGGCCCCCAAGCTCAATTCGGGCAGCAGGCGGGCATGGACAGAAACCCCATGCCAGCTTCCGCCTACGGGCAGGGCGGATACCCCTATTCTTCTCCCATGGGCGCCGTGGGCCACCAGGGTCGACCTGGGAACATGATGTACGGCGCTGGCGCCATGCCGTCCATCGACAGCTCCTACAGCTATCCGCAGGGAAATGAGTTCCCTGCGCAGCGTGGACGATTCCAGACACCTCCTCAGGCCTCTGGGCCCCATGACGGCAGCCTGCCAGCTCTGAATCAGCAAGTCGACTGGGCGAATGCATTCCAGGGACTTTCCCTCGGATCCCGCTGAGCCCTCAACCTCAGAACCGACCTGCTTTCCGTCCGCTTCGCCGACTTGTCGACCTACCACCACATGGCACACACAGAGATGACTTCTAGACTGCGTTTTTCACGACGAGACTCACGTCTCTCGATGACCGGTCAACCGGCCACATTGCCCGGCCCTCGACCAACAGGCCTTGATCGGCCTGCAATTGATTTTTCACGCGGCGTTTGGGCATTCAGCTGAGGATGTCGATATCGAAACGGACTTTACGGCCTTATGCTCAGCTGCTGCTCCTTTTCCATCCCACCACACAAATGAAACATATATCACGCTCGCTTACACCACATCGGTCACCGGATATACAGCGTGGGGGAGGGGGCAAGGCAGCAAGCATGTTGACCATGCCAGACATCCGATGCCCCCTTCACCTTTGCCATCATTTTTTTCTCGATTTTCCCAGCCCAACACATCTGCTACACACACCTCATGGGCAACGTCATAGACACAGAGAGAGAGACAAACACACACAGAGAGAAAGGGAGACGTTTTCATTTTGACACGAGCATGGTGTAATATTGTCTTGTCACCAAAACTATCTACTTTGGGGTTTTGCTTTTGGGCTTGTTTGCATTTCTTGCCTTGGTCCATCTCTTCTCCGTCGCTCACCCCTTTTCCCAGGATCTAGGTGGTTGTCGGGCGGGGATGGGTCGGGTCTGTTTTTGTTTTCTGCGCTTGCGTGCAATCGGGACATGTGTGGGACAGAGAAAAGAGACGTTCTCCTTGACTTAGTCTTCTCCCTTTCCGGCCGACTTGGCTGTTTGTTTGCTTTCTGCCTTCCTCCAGGTTGGGATGGCAGCGGATCGGGGCGGGCAGATAGATAGACAGACATAATCGGCGGGAATCCTTCTTCTTTCTCTTGACATGTTTTGATGCAATGGTCGTGATTGTTCACTTGGGAAATTCAGAGGATGTAGGCAGCATGTCACATGTGAGAGGGCAAGACATCACTTGGGAAACAAGGCAAGCAGACATTTGACGATTCATTTCATTCATACAGATGCATAACCATACGGGCCATGCCAGTCCCTCCTCCGGGATGTGGTGGGCCATGGACCGGACCCATGTGCCCTCGGTGCCGTGATGTAACCCCGATCCATTCCTTGCCATCCTTTCATAGCGCAGTAATCATGGGACTCGTGTCGTATACCGTGGCGAGCCCCTCCCTCGGACCAGAGGGGGGTGAAGAAGAAAAAAAAGTACCAGAAACAAGATGCCGAAAAACGCCATGAGACCGCCCTCGCGCTCCGGCGAGGGTGCCGAGGAAAAACAATACCAAATGCAGAAACAATGCAGAAGGAGAGGCTGGAACAGAAGCCTCACTTCCCTTTCCCGCCCTTCTTTTACTCCTTGACGGTGCCGAGACTGATGCCCATCCGGGACATGCCGTATGTCAGGTCGACGGAGGCCGGGGAGGACGGCGACGACGGCGAACCGGGCGCGGAACCCAGCGACTAGCGGGCCCAGCGGCGGCCGCCCTGCCCGATGGCGGCGGGGCGGGAAGATGCGACGAGGTTCTCGAGGCCCGCGTGGCCGGGGCGCGTCTTAAACTGCTCCGGGATGCGGGGGACGTTGGGGATGCCCCTGTTGGCGTCCGGGCGGACACGGAGGGCGGCCATTGCCGGGGTGGGCAGGGAGACGTCGACGGCGGTGTAGACGCTGCCGGCGCTGCTACTGCCGGGCCTGGACGAGTCGTACGAGGTGAAGGAGGGGGCGTTTGACGAGTCGACGCTCATGCGGGCGAGGGCGTAGATGTCGGTGGTGGAGCCGTCTGAATTGGGGGTCGGTGGCAGGGGCACGGGGGAGGAGATGGCCGCCTTGTTGATGCGGCCGGTGCGCTTAGCGAGGCGATTCGTCTCGCGCCGCGAGGACTGGCTGAAGGAGCGGCGCGTGGTGATGCCCAGGGGGGCCGGCGGCGGGGGCATGGCGGCCATGTCGGCGGCGTGGTACTGCTGTTGTGGTTGCTGCTGGGAGCGCTGCTTGCGGAGGCGGGGCATGGAGATCTCGTTGGAGATGCGCGAGGCTGACTTGCGCAGACGCTTGAAGGACAGGTTGATGTCGTGCTCTGGCTGATCCGCGTCGGCGTCCTGAGGGGCGCCGCGCTTGGTACCGCGGGAGGGCGACGACTGGCTGCCGGCGGACGGCGAGGAGATGGTGGGCAGTGGCCACTCCTTGCGAGGCTCGGCCATGCGCGAGGCGAACGAGGGGCCCGAGGGGGCCGGGGGCGCCATGGATCCGGGAGGCGGCTGCCTGGTTGACTGGATGGCATGCGAGTCGAAGAAGCCGTTACGCATGAGCTCCTGGTAGTTGGCCATGATCTCTTCTCGACTCGGCAGCTTTCCGTCGGCCGTCCCGGCAAATGGAACGGCGCCCGGGGCGAACTTGGCGTCGAGGCTGACGGGCCTCTTAGGGGCGTCGGCCTTGTCCCTCGAGAAGCTGAACTTCTCCCGCAAGCCACCCCAGAAGCCCTTCTTGGCGAAGCTGCCGGCTGCGCTGATGGGTCTCGAGAAGGTAGCACCGTTCGAGGCGTGTGCATTGTGGTTATCCATGGCCGTGGCGGCGCGGTCGGTGGGCATGCAGTGGGGTGGCTGCTGCTGTTGCTGTGGTTGCGGCTGCTGTACGCCCCCGGGGAAGTGCAGCTCGATGCGGCGCTCAAAGGCCTCGTCCTCGGGACCGATGAAGTCCATCGGCGGCACGGCAGAGGTGCGATCGTTCATGGAACCCTCGAGGAAGCGCGAGCGCGGCTTGGTCGGTGATGTTTTCGGGGCGGGCATGGCGGGGTACTGGACGGGGTGGGAGTTGAGCGGCCCTGGCCGGGGAGGCGCCATGTCGGCGGCGGGCATGGCTGCGCTGCTCTGGTCTGAGGCTGTCTGTATCGATATCGGTTCGTCGCCTCGCGGCAGAGAAGGAAGAATTGTGATGCTCGGTCACTCTCAGGGTGCGGCGTTGGAATGGAACTCGAGCTCTGGAGCTATGGTCGACTCGGGAGGTTGAGCCGGTCAAGAAGATGGGATGAAGCCTCCAGGCGTGTGCAGTGGACGCAGTGGACCATGGATCGGCGAGTGGGATGTTTGTAGGGTTCGTGTTCGTGTCGCGCGACGCGGTCGCCTCGTGCGCTGTTTGTGTTATTTTTTCTTCTTCTTCGCTAGCAAGATGCTAAGAAAGAAAGTTGTGATGGCGGCGGGTAGGCGGAGGGAAACAAGTCGATGCGGAGGGGGAAGGACGGGCTGCGTCAAAAGTAAACAGTAACAGTGCGGTGCAGCTCACTGGCAGGGAGATGCCTGCGCTGGTTGTGTAGTGTGCAGATGGTGCCTGTGCCCGTGCCTGAGCGTGGGCCAGGGGGTTGCGCGGTCCCCATGTATTTGGTGGGTTAAGTGGCCGTGGTTGCTGGGCGGACGGGAAAGGGGACGACGCGCTAAGACGCGACTCGGATTGGAGTGGATCCCCTTGGGCTCCTTCCTGGCGACTCACATCCATCACATGCGGCAAGCGAGGGTCGCTGCTTCCGTTCAGTCTCAGGGCAGCTGCAACCCATGCTGCAGGTGCAGTGGACGAACGCAGGTCCGCACACGCGACGGGTCGCTCTTTCCCCTGACTTGACCGCGGCAGCTAGCTACGCTGACCAGACCCCGTGGGAGGCGCCTGCCGGGCCGGACAAGACACGACGGGACGGGAAGAGGTCACATCCATCAGATCACATCTCCCCGGGTGCAGTTGCCACGTTCAAATGCGCGCGTCACTCGGCCAGAAACAGTCTGCGAAATGCTCAGTTCGGTTTGCTACCTATCGAGCGAGACACCCCGTGCCTCGTCCAGGCCAGCCGGCAAAATCACAACCGGAACCCCTTCTCACTCGGACAGCGGATCAGACTCGGATCGGGTCAAGAGCCTGCCTGGCCGCCTGTCCAGATGCATTGAAGACAGAACCCATCCCGCCCATTCCCTTCACTTCCCCGATGCGGCAATTCAGAGCTTCCACACATGACCAAGGCCTTGAGAGATACCAAGTGTGAAGAGAACAGAGCATTGAGTGGCAAGTGTGGCAAAGTCTTCCATTATTGAGACATGTGTACCGAACATATGGTGAGTAGATGAAATAGGAAATAAGGATTGGACGTGGGAGATACCAGTCAAAAGCTTGCTGGCACCATCGTGAGGCTCCAATGGAGCGGGATATATACACAAGATCATGGCGTGTATTCCACATGGCACTGCTGGCCGGTTAGACACAGTCCCCATGCGTCGCCTTTTCGTCACACCAGAACATACCTCGAGAAAAATAAAAAGGAAACAAGACAACGGCACGCCCTTCGACGGCCTGCTATAACAGAATGCCCAAACTCCATGCATGAATTCACTCGACGCCGCCACCCCGCTAGTCCTAGTTGTAGAACTCGTTGGCCACCTTGTATGCCATATTGCCGTCCGCTCGCGGGTAAGACATCAGCCCTTGGATGGCGTCATACCCGAACGAACGTCCACCGAGCTTGTGATGGATATCCTCCGGCCGTTCGCCGTTGGACAGCGCTTTGGTGCTTTCCACAAACGTGTCGGTGAATCCGCGCTTGGAGCCCGCGTGCAAGATCTGCTCCGGCACCGGCTTGGACGGCGGCGCCGCCTCGATGATGTCCGAGGGTCGCGTAGACTGAGACGGGGCCGATGAGGAATACTCATTCGGGCTGACGCGGAAGCTGGAGACGCCCGGCAAGGACACGGAGACCCTGGAGGACCTCATGGTAGGGCTGCCGATGGGCTTGATGGACGGGATTTGATGAGAGGCGACAGAAGGTTCGAGGCCCGCACTGAGAGGCGCAGAATCACGCCTCAGCGCTTCCTGCTTGACGATGTGATCGGGGTCCAGCTTTACTAGCACTTCACGGGCGCTCGGGTAGTCGGCCTCCAGCTTGGGAACCGATCCCCGCGCACTCGTATAGTCGTAGTCCATCTTGTAGCCAGAGTCTCGGCGGTGCTCCTCCTTTCCGGCGTAGTGGCTGTGCGAGGGGGACGGCGGCATGGCCGTGGCCGTCGATGACCGCCTGTCGAATGTGTCGCTCGGCGTCGGGGGTACGAAGGCACATGGCGGGTAGGGTAGTTGCTGTATGGCGGAAGAGGGGGAGGCGCGGCAGAGTATGGTGATGACTGGCTGGGGTAAGCAGAGGTCGGGGAGATCGGTGGCGGCACAGGTGCGCCCTGGCTGTACTGCGATGTGTACGAGGGTTTCGAATCCGAGCCGTAGCGCATGCGAGGGCTGGCCATGGGTGCAGGCGGCGGCGGCGGGGGAGGGTATGCGTCAACCTCGGACGGCCTGCGGTCCGGCACCAGGTATGGCTCGCGGTGGTGGCTGCTGTTGCTGTCGGATCGGCCCCGGTATTGAGCAGGGAGCTCCCTGACCCGCGCGTCAGATGGCGACTGGGCGCGGGGACGAGACCTCGGGGCATCATTTCCGCCCGCGTTGGGGTCCTGCTTGCTCTCGCGCCGCCTCATGCGCACCTCGCGGCGGATTCGGACACGGCATCCCTGCTCAGATATGGTACGGCTCAGGGAGGTGCTGTGCTTCAGGCCGGGGAACTTCTTGGCGCTAAAGACGACGAAGGGTTGGGACACGACCCTCATGCGCTGGAGGAAACCGGGCTCCGAGGTGTCGTCCAGGGGCTCAGCGTCACTGTCGCGCTCCTCCTTGGTGTGCTCGTAGAGGGTGAAGCCGAGAACGTAGCGACCTTCATGGCGAACGGAGAGATCGGGGAAGAGGAAGTAGCCGGCCTCAGAGGGGCGATCGAGAAGAGCCATGCCCGAGACGGGAGAGCCTGTCAGGACGGGAGGGGAGGTGGCGGCGGGCGTCTGGACACGGCCGTTGGCCATGGGGCGGGCATGTTGGAGATCGACGAAGACGAAGAAGCTGGCGTTGTATGCGTTGGTGATGTCCGTGGCCTCTTCAAAAGTCGCGCCCTCGAGGATGCGCAGCTGTACGACAGGCGGCGGGTCGACAGGGCGTCGGTCGGCGGCGGCTGAGGCGTCAGGTCAGCATGGCAAATTACACATTGACAGACGTCGAGTTGTCGCTCGCCAAGTGGCTTGCGGCGAGGCTAACTCTACTTACACTTCTGACCGGAGCCGCAGGCGCGAGCACGCTCAGGCTGTTGCAGGCAAACAAGTTCGTAGTGAAGATGACGGCCGTCCTTTGTGGTCCTCGAGTAGAGGGACTTTGTAGGCTCGCCAGACTCGCTGGAGTCGATGTCGAGGTGCACCGCTGACTCCATTTTGAAGACAAGTGTGTCGAAACGAAAGATGGAATTGAAATTAAATCGATGATGAAGTTCGGGCAGTTGAAACTGAGCGCCTATTCCGGATTCATGGTCAGCAAGAACTCCCGCAAATGCTACAAGGTGTGAATAGACGAGAGAAAGGCCAGGGCAAGTCCCGAGCCGTTGGTTCGGGAGGACGTCCAAATGCCGCATTGATTCACGCCATGGCCTGAATCCCGAGAGGGCGGACGGGGAGTACGGGTGTGGAGGTGTGATAGTGATTGATGTGATGGGACGACCCGGCACCGGGACCACGACTCTTCCCTCTGGGTATTTTGGGCTGTGGTGCTGCCACCTCGACTCTGCGCTCACCTAATCCGATATACCGACACTGCGAGGCACGGTGTGTTTCGTCGTTGTAGATCTGAGTGTCGAAGAAGCCGGTTTCCTCCTTCGCAAAGAGCGTGATATCCTCAGTCGTCCCTGACTCTCCGGGTAGTTATCGTCGTCGCTGTTGGGATACGTATAATGGCACGGCGTCGGATGTTGCTGTGGTCGTCGTCGTCGTCGTCGCTGTGCTGTCGGCTGAGCACTGATCGATTACCGTCGTCGTCCTGGACGAGCCGAGTCGAGTCGTTGTCGAGGGGGGGAAACTGGACTGGACACGACGCGACGAGGGACAGGCAGCACCTGGGATTACAAGGTGGATTTGGGCGGGCGGCGAGAAGGGGTGCACGGGGGTTTTGTTGGTCTGGCCCCCGTTGGTGAGATTGGATCTGTGTGGAACGGGCGAGTGGGAATGGAGGGGGGGGATGATGGAAAAAGGGACAACCGGAAGAGGGAGAAGACGCTTGCTGGGGCCTGGGGGGGGAGGAAGAGCAGAGAGGAGCGCGAGCTGGACTGGTGTGTGGATTGGCTCATTACGGGCAGGGGTGTCCCCAGCTCGCCTGGGCGAGGGAAGGCATCCCAGACGGGGAAGGACTTGAGACCAGGGAACGGCAAGGGGCCGGGGTGGGCGACGGCCGCAAGGGGAGGGGGTGGTCGAGAAGGGGGGGCGGGGCCGCTCCTAGGCCCGTCAGTCGTCGCTGCCGAATCACTGGCTGATGCCAGGGGCTGGCGTCTCGCACTGTGTCGCTGGCGTTGCAGCCCTAATGCCTGGCCTGGCCCGGCCACTTGAACCCGGCCAGCGGGGGCTACTGAGACCCGAGCCAGTTCGCCCGTCCGCGTTCAGCAGTTCGCTGAGGGTGCTGTACCAGTGAACGGGCCCCCGGGCGACCCAGTCCTCGGGGCTGGTCCCAAGGGAAAGACACTGCACGCTGCTTGCTGCTCGCTGTCATTGGATTTGGGGACGCTCGCCCCCCCCCCCTCCTTCGTCTCTCTCCCTTCACTCCGATGGAAGGGATGGCGCGAAACGTGCGCTGTCCTGACCGCTGGGAAATCCCAGAACCCAGAGCGCCGGAGCCGACCAGCCATTGGCCGAGTCATTAATGCAAGCCTTTTGAACAAAGGAAGAATGGACGAGTGACGATCCTTCCATTCGGATGTCGCAGCACCGACTGGCAATCGATGCGAGAAATGTCGGGACATGACAACTCTTTTTGCTTGCGGTGCTTTTGGGTTGGGCAATCAATCGGACGACGGTTGAAGCCCCCCGGACACTAGGCGCCTGGCTGGCAGCAGACTTTCCACGCTCAGCACGCTCGCCATCCATCCGCCCCGGCTCACTCGCTCTCAACCTCAATCCTCCAGCATCTCAGCGCGAGCACCAGCGCCCGAGGCCACACGCCAGAGCAGCCCCCCTGCCCGGTCTTCTGTCCGCCGCAAGTCAACCTGAATACTCGTATTTGTGCCCTCCCGGCCCCCCGTGCGGGTTCAGGCTCGCACGGCTATCGAGGGGCGCCCCCCGGAAAAGGGTCTACTGCCAGATGGAGGCCTAGCGCGCACATGGGTCCAGCGATGTGAGCCGCGTGAGGGCGGCACGGGTGACGGCTTGGACGGCACCCACCAGTACAGGGTGCGGGGGGCCCTCTGGTGTGGCTTGGCAGCCGCACGCCGGCGGGGGCTTGAGGGGGGCAAGCCCAGGGATCCGGGCCAGGGTGGCTGCCAATTGCTGCCAGGCCAGCCAGGGTACCTTAGGAACCCGCGTATTCGTCGCACTCACTCCACGGCCACTGCGTGCTGCTTGGGACGGACGACGGACGGAACGGTCTCTGCAGGGAGGGCGAGAGGAGCGTGGAAATGGGTCCGCACCAGCGTCGTGCGAGGCGCCGTTTTGGGCATGGCTCGCCCAGATCCCGGTGGGCGCCATCCCCCAACCGACTTTCTCGACAACATCTGCCATTCGCCGGGCCGGCCTCGTGGAGGCTGTGGTTCGTCAGCGGCCACCCATCGTGGGGCCTCGCAGCCAGTCAAGCCAGTCAACAGCCAGCCAGCCGCCTTGCTTGCCAATACCAGGCTTGCCAGGCAAGCCAAGTAACTTGTAGTTTGTCCAGCTTGCATACAACTCGAGCTTCTCGCGTCGCCACCCACGCAAGGGTCTCACCTGTCGAAAAGCCAAAGAGAAATGGAAGTTCGGGGCCTTGCTCCAGTGCCCAGACCAAGACCAGAACCCCGGCTCTTTACCCTGTCGAAGGAAACGGCGGCTCCACGGGGACAGTGCGCGGACCCCCGTCCGGACTTCGGCCTGGATGGTGGTTGACGCTGTGAGGTGGCAGCAGAGCGGGTGGAAGCAAGTCCGAGTTTTGGCGCACGCTGTCAGTTCGCCGCATGCCTGTACTTTGTACAGTGCTTGCATAGCATGTATGTGCAGTGTTGTGCATCCAGATCCTTCTCCTCTCCAGACCGGCGTCTTGCACAACCCGAGCCTTGTTCACCCTGGGGGCCTGGAGCGAGCCGTGGCCAGCGTTGTGTCACCAGGCGGCGTCTCAGTCATAGAGACAAAACGGAAGCGCTGGCATCGATGCCTTTTGCCGACCTACCACGCTGTAAGATCGAGGACGGCCTCGGGGCGTGCACACAGCACTACCGTCTCCCACGGGGCCTTCACGGTACCCCGGGCCCCTAGAACAAGAACAAAAATGGGGGAGGATTGGATGATGCGGGAGATTGACGCCCCCCCCTTGACCGGGAAAGGTTTCCTTCTGGAATGGCGCCGGAATCAAGGGCCCTCCCATCTGCTTGTCCCCGAACGGGAAGTCGGGGTGTCCCTGCCATTGAACCTAGGCTTCCTAGGGACGGCTTGGGGGACCAGATGATGCATCATATCTGGACTTGCTGCGGGCGCTCTGCACACAGACTCACGGTGGTGGGGGCGCCATGTCTCAGTATCGGCCGTCTTGCCCAGACCATCCGCGTGAGTTGCAGGGAGCTGTATGGCAGGAATACGGGATTTCCTGATAAATCTCCGCACCTCGAGACGCCTCATCGTGCTTTGTGAGTTGCACGTCAGCAAGCCATCGACTGGCAGTACCGGCGAGCCGGGGACAATGGGCGTCTCGGCCTGGCCTCGGGGCCTGGTTTGGTGGCAAGATCGCGCGCTGCCCCTTTTTTTTCGCTATGCTGGGACCTGTCGCAGCCTGGTCTGGCCGTGTCTCTCTTGCGGCATGTACAAGTACCTTCAGCTGGATCTTGTTCATTCGGTGACGAGGCGGGGACAGCAGGTCTCACTGTCTCTGCTGGACCGGGACAGGAGAACGACGCATGCGGCAGAGAACCCAGGACGAGACCCGGGGGACCGCAATTGTTCATTCCAGGTCCACGGCTCGGCCTGCGCTTATTCGTAGACGGACTCGGAGACGTTTGTCTCCTGGTCATCGGGAAACCTGGTTGTCTCGACCTTTGTCCGCCGAGTGACCTGGAGATGCCGATGGCCCCCCTCCTCCCTGCTTTGCTGAGACAGCGTCAAGACCCCGGTCGATGGTCTGCCGGGGGAGAGAGTGGGCGAAGGGGTAGGGGCGGAACGTTGGCCGTCCCCTGTCTGCAGTTGCGTTGCGTAACTTGCGTTGCATGTGTGTGTACTTACAGTAGGCGGATGAATGACAGGTCAGGTCCCCTGCCTTACTGTGAGTACAGTCCAGACCTCGGGGTCGTGAAATAAAGTGTGCGATGTCAGCTTGCATGGGATGGCATCCCAAGAATGGCGTCGATCGATGGAGGCCGAGTGCGATTTAGAGATGCGGTCGCTCGATGGCTTGATGAGATGACGACAGGCGCTGGCATTGGCCGTGCATAAGGTTAGGCGGCTCAAGCCAGCCATCCGATCGTGACACTGGACTGGCAGAGACGGAGGCGCGTGCGGACTCGGGCCGGCCTAGGTAGGTACAACCTGGAAGTTCAATTTGGAACGCCAACATTCAGACACCGCTTCTTCGTCCTCCGATATCAATAAGAGACCTAGCGTTCCCGAGTCAGGGAGATGGGGGGATTGCGGAAAACCTGACCTGGAAAGGCGACATTCCGTCCCTCCAGCCTTGCCAGTCGGGGCTCGGGGGCAAGACACTAATATTTAGCAGTGGTAAGGTACTTGTAAACTCGTACTGGGGCGGTGGAACCTGCCTGCCCTGCCTTGTCTGCCTCCTGCTTCGCTTGTCAATAGACGCCGCAAATCAGCGCGGGAAGGGCAGCGGAACGGAAACCTAAATCGCCATTGGCCCCGCCGCAGCGACGCTCACCCGTGAATGTGACCCGCCAAGCCCCCGGCTAGCGTGGGTGGGCTCACCTCACTCTTGCACCTCGAGGCAGGGACTCCCCAGGAACGCCTTCCCAACTTCCAAGGCCAGGTCGTCCCACGGCGCAGGGAAGGTATGACTAACAAACGCCTGTTCTTTCCAGAAGGCACACAGTGCTAGCTGCTCCCGCGATGGCTCGGGCTAAAGTCTCGCCTCAATCGCCAACACCGTTCTGCTGTGTCGGATCGGGTCCCCGTCATCCACCTCATCGTCAGCGATAGCCTCTCTTGTTGTCTCACCCGCATCCGGCGCCTCAGAAGAACGGCTGTTTTAACCAGTTCGTAGGTGTGTATTCATCGTTCGTCAGCCGTTGGCCAGGCACTCACTGAAAATAGCATCCACCTTTTTCTTTCTGCGTAACACGCCCCGAGACCTTCCAGCTTGAAGCATTCCAGTCCAGTCCAGCCAGCAATAGCAACAACAGCGGCGGCAACAGCGACAGAGTCAGAGCAGGCCGGGTTTCGGGGTTCGGGGCTTCAATTTCTCGTCTCGAGTCAAGTCACGACACGGCCGAGCGCACGCACTCTCCGCTTCCGGCCCTTTTGCCTCGGCGGACCACCAACGAAACCTCCGGGGACCTGGGTCTGGGTCTGCCCCTGTCTTGTCTCTGCCAACAGACCACCAGGACTTGCGTGCATCCGCTCATCTCGACCGTTTCGTTCCTCCGCCGCGTCGTCGGGACCAGACCTGCACCAACAGCCTGGCATGGACTGTTCCATCTCCATGGTTCCTTCAAGACAGCGCCGCGGTCGCCGGCCACTCGGTGTCGGCAGCAGGGTTCCTCCTGAAGAATGAACCCCGAAAATGTGGCCGTCGTGGCATGAGATGAAGCGCCTCGACGCACAACTCGCTCACCGTGTGACCACCGACCGACCGACAGTCCAGGGGGAGAGGCAGACTGGCAAGACTGGATTGCCAGTTGTAGTGGTGGGCTGGAGTGGACGACGGGCTGGTCGCTGCCCAGCATGAGACATTGCAAGCGAGAGAATGCTGTGCAACCCACCACAGACCGCACAAACCACCCCTCGCCGTCACGCCGCCCAGCACACAACCTCTGCCAGAGTCTTGTGCTGCATGCACGCAGGGCAATGCTTGCCTCGCTCGGGATTTATCCGCGCCGCTCGCTCTCTCGCCGCCAGGAGCAAGCAAAAGAGCCAAGCACGTCACCAGCCAGCCTATATTGTTTGCCTGGCAAAACCGCACGATACTACCTCACGGCTCGGCTGTTCGGCCACGGCGGCTCCGTGCATCTTTACAGCGTCACGTTTCCAGACGCACCACAACAGACAAGGTGTTCGCCCTCTTGCTCCCTCTCGCCCGCAATGTCGCCATCGCGCAGTCCAGTCCGGTACTGGGTTCGCCTGGTCGCTTCACCCGCTCGCTCTCCCCTCGTCACCGTGCAACCCGGCATCGTTCCACGCGATGTCTCTGATGACTACAGCCTTGGGCCCTGCGCAGCTCGGGACCTCATCGCAAGCGAGCGGGTATCACAGCCGTAGACATGTTTCGCTTGGCTGGGTCTCCCCGCGCCGCATCCACCGCTCCCCCGGGGCATAATCCTCCTGAATATCGGACTTGACCACGTCTTGAAGGTCGGGCCCGTAGGATCGTGTGAGACGGGGTACCGTCCTGGCGCCGGGCATGGCCAACTGAAGACTTTGACATGATGTTGATAGAGTCGCCAAACTTCCCTCACTCGACCGACGTACCTCTCCTCTCGTCGGCATCCGCAGAGGACCGATGTTAGACGAGCCGCCACGACTCTCCGTGCCGCCCAAGAAGTGCAACATAGCCGTATCCACGTTCCATGCGGGTATCCGAGATCTGGGCAGATGGCCGCATCTTGTATATCCCCCCCTCTCTTCGGAGACCGGAGTCAAGGTACCAGAGCCGAGGAAATGCTTCCCTTCGCGCACCGGCCACTTGATGAACCTCCAATGTTTCCGTCTCATCTTTTCTAGAAGGCTTGCCCGTGCTCTCGTCAGTCCGACATGGCGGTCCATGTGGCGTGATACTCGTGCCCGGGCCCTCCTCCGTGCCCGACCTCCACCCCGCCGGCGATGCGTTCCACCTCCTGCGGCACCGCATCGGACCACTCGACGTCAACGGACATGCATCATCGGCGCTAGGCGTGGGCCGTTCCCCCTCCCCCTCGCCCCTACATACCGGGTGAAGAATTCGTGAGATCGATTCGGGGTGATCATTCCGTCCCCTCTCTGCTCCGACGTCGAATCACCGCCCGGGGCCGGGTCTCGCGATCAGTCGTTTCGAGCGGTTGCCCGCAGCCCAGGGGGCCAGAGGCGGGTAGTACGACATTTGGGGGGAGGGCGACACGGCTGGGCTTAGTCGACGTCGTGCGCGGAGCGGAGGGGGGACTTCGAGGCGGTGGATCTCGTGCGACGGCGATGAAGACGAGGCGGCAGCGGAGCACGGGAGATGTGAGCTGTCGTATTTTCGGGCGGCTCGTTTGTAGAGGAAGGAGAGGGGAGAGGAGGAGGCTCTTGATGCTCAGCTAGGGCGTTGGTGGTGAGTCTGGGAGATCTTGCTGGGGCCACTGAACTCAGGGCACTCGTATTCTCGGGTCGTGCTGGCCTGCTCCCGAGACAGGTCGTGGCACCGTCAGGGCGAGAGGAGATGATCCAAGCTCGGGGTTGGCTTTCTACATGATGTCAGAACCATCGTCACCAAGGGAAGAGCATGTTTTCTCGCACAATTGAATAGCTCTTGGGACTGGACTGGGAGTTTGTGCTGAGTAACAATGTTCGTCGGGTGTATCTTGTCCAGGTGGCTGCTTGAAAGATATGTAGAGTTGTATTTTACAGATAGGTAGCATGTGACGAGGTCCTCAGCAGCACCACGTAGTCTCCAGTCATGCTAGGAACATTCATCATCTCTAGCCAGAAAGAGTCAGAAGCAGCAACATGTCCATGAACTAAACGATCAAGCGGAAGAATACAGAAGATATATCATAGAGATGAGTGGGAAAGAGCAATTACAGTCGAAGGCTGAGGAAATGTTTTCACACAATTGACATTGCAGGCATCAGCTTTGTCAAACAACAACGCATAAGTTGTGATGTTTCGTTTTCAATGCACATGTGAATCAGAGTGTTTGGCTTCAGTGTTAACCTGTATTATGCTTTCAAATCCTTCCCAACATTACAAAACTCCGGCTCGGTGCAAGGCCATCATTCCACTTCCAATAACTCATATTGTATATGCCATAACAATCATATTCCCAACGTATTCAGACGTGGGGAAGTTCCAAAAACAATGCTCATACCAGGGGTATTATGTTGCAAAAAAGTGATCGTCGCTTAGACGTATTGCTGGCCAGGAGCAGCGTTGTTGACGGGGACACCGCCGGTGGTGCCCGTAGGGCCGTGGCCGTGACCGGAGTTGTAGCCAGCACCGCCGTGGGTGGGGCCGGTCGTGGTGTTGTCGTATCCGCCGGCAACACCGTTGTTGTAACCAGCCGTGTTGCCTCCGACCATGGGGTCGGCGGTCGCACCAGCGCCGGTAGCAGTGCCCGTGTGGCCGTGGCCGTGGTGGCCGTGACCGGAGGTCGCGGCAGCGCCGACTCCGACAGCGGCAGCCTTCTCGGGGAAGTTACCACCACGGGCGACACGGCCGTACTGGGTGAAGTTGAGGTTCAGGGTGTTGTAGTCCCAGCGGCGGGACAGGATAAGGAAGCCGATGGCAAGGCCGGGGACGAAGAGGATGTCGAGGATGCCGAACCAAATCATGCTTCCGGTGACGCTGATGCGGTTGCCACCGTCGGTGAGGCCCCATCCGAGGACGTACATGAACCAGAGGAAGGCGACGGCACCGCTGAACATGGTGTGGTGGCCGCTGATGCCAACACGCGAGGCACCGCGACGGCCGTCGAGCACAAAGGCGTTGACGATGAGGTAGAGCCAGGCCAGAAGGCCGAGGACGAAGAAACCCCACTTGTAATTCGTCTGGGTGAAGGCGGCAACAAGGAAAGAGATGATCCAGACCCAGGTCAGGGCGACGTTGAAGAAGATGGTGGCCCAGGAGACGCCTGATGCAAGGCCGAGGGCGATGACGACGACGGGGAAGCTGACGACCCAGTGGACATACTTCGCCCAGTAAATCTGGCGGGTGAGGGCGCGGCCGGTCTGGTTGGCCTGAGTGACGACCTCGTATGCGAGGCCGGAGGCTTGGGCGAAGTAGGTGATTGTGCCGACGAGGAGGGCGATGGAGAAGAGGTAGTGGAAGATCTTCTCGTTGTGGAAGGGGCGCATGGAGAGGACGGCGACGGCGATCTGGTGGCGTGTTAAATGGGGGAAGCAACAGGGGATGGAGGAAGACGTACGAAGGAGACCAGGAAGATGGCGGTCACGGCCCAGAGCCAGCTTGATCCGCCGGTGCTGAGAACATCATCGCCGAGCTGGGGCCCGTTGTGGGAGAGGGCGGCGTTGCGTGCCGCGAGCATGGCGTCCATGGCTGAGAGTGTGTGTTGTGTGTGTAATCGGTGCTGACACGGATGACAAGGACGAACAAACTTCGCCTGAAGGTGTGGAAGCAAGCAACTTGGTGTTGGTGTTTCGTCGGGGGGATGTTCTGATGAGAAAACGAGAGGTGAAGGCAGACGAGGGTGGTGGTATCCAGGGTTTTATACGACAACCACACGTCTGGCCGACGTCAAGATTGCTCCATGCCAGCTGCTCTATGACGGTGCCCCGGGCCCCGGTGCAAGAAAAAAAAACCTTCATTTCCCTGCCGTGACCCGGACGCGGTGAGGCATGGGGAGGAGCAGCACGTACCCGGGCGAGTTGACGGAGAGGGGCCCATTGGACGGAGCGGACGGCCAACTGCCTCCAAGGTGCCGAAGCCGGGCAACAGACGCACGGTCAAGGCCAGCCAAGAGGGAGATGAGGGTCCCCCTCCCGGAGCCGTTGGTCCTGTTCTTGGCCTGTTTATCTCTGGCTGCAGGGCTGGACGGGGGGGGCACTTGGTGTTTCGTGTGGTGCTGTCAGGATGTAGGAAGATGATGTCGATGGGCGGGAATGCGAATCAGATGCCGGCGGACCATGTCCTCCTGGGTGATGGATGGGTGTAGCGGAAGCTGCAGGGACAGCGAGCAGGCTCGGCAGACGACGGGCCTGTCATTGCAGGGGGCGTCGTATGCTGGTAGCAAGGGAAAAAAGGCACGCTTGTCCGTCCCGGCACGAAGGGTCCGCGTATCTAGACCTCTGCCACATGCCATTTTTTTCTTCTTCTTTTTTCTATTTCCGATTTTCATCTGCAAGCAGCGAATTTTCAACAGCAGTCATGTCCCCGTGGTCTGGTTCGATCTGGGTGACCTCATGGTGACTTGACCCGATGCCCAGACTGCCAAGGGGGGTGATCACGGTCCACACAGCGGCTCGCGTGATGGAGAATCGCGAATTGTATCCACGACCAAGGCTGAATGGGGCTCCGCTTGTGATGACATGCCGAGCGTCACATCCTTGTTCGAAGCCAGGGTGATTGGGATGGATATCGGCGATGGCGTTCCTATTCTTCATCCGGGCCCGGAGTTTTCGACGAGGGCTGGTGTGAGAGGCTGACGGATGTGATGCCAGTATCAAAGCTCGTGTCACCAAGCAGACGTCATGTTGGAGTTTGCAGGTTAGCTGCTCGATGCATGCATATTCAGTCAGTCCAGACCACCTCGCACGCTAGATCAGATGTCTGCTCATTTGCATGGGGGTAACTTTGACAGACAGCCATGACAATATGGTTAGCAAGGGAATAGACATTTATTTCGTTTGTGATTACACAATTCTCAATCCAGGCTTCTCACAAATCAAGTACCTTTGCAAAGAACCGGCTCATCCGGCTCATGACAGACAGACACAACACATCCACGAGACGGAACGGGCGGAATACTCTGCCAGCAACGTTCGAATCAAGGAGCCTCACCGGGGGGCGGCTGCTGCACCACGGGACGGGAGTTGCGTTGCTCCAGGTTGCAGTGCAGCAGCGCTAAAGCCCGGCACTTCAGCGTCCCCTGTCGACATCCCGTCATGCGGGCATCATCCTCCCAAAGACCCGCGCCACTACGCCACTGCCACTACGCCACCCGTGACGACCACACTCCCACTCACACTACTCAAACGTCGGTCCTGGACTGGCCCCTTTGCATGGAAATTCAAGTTCACATCTTGAAAAGCCGGCGTTGCATCCGACCAGACAAAAACCACCCATGGCGTGACGAGTCGAGTTGTCTGACGTGGTTATCGCCGTGACCAACCAATTCCATCACCGATGTCAGTACTAGTATGTTCCAAAGGCCAGCCATGAGGCTTCAGGTTGGTCAAGTCAGCATGTGCAGAAAGGCTTCAAGTGTACTACCATCTCGATACACATCCTTTAACGGGCGCAAGCCGCTGTGGCGCAGCATAGAGTCCCTCAAATCACGCCGCCCTCCTCACAGCCTCGACTCCCCCACGAACCGCGAGGTTTTTATATCGCCTTAGTAGCGCCTTCCTTCCCTATTGGCTGGTCGCTTGCTTCATCTGCCAAATGGCCGTCTTTGCCCTCTCCCGCACGTTGAGCTCCGGGTCGTCCTCGAGCGCCTCCAGCTTGCTCAGCATGCCGAGCTTCTTCAGCTCGCGCGCCCGCAGGCTGCATGCCTGTCCATCGTCGTCATCGTCCTGCCACGTGAGGTTGCTCATCAAGTGGCACAGCGCCTCCCGCACCTCCTTGTCCCTGCTCGAGAAGTGATTGCCCAGCAGCTTGAGCAGCGCTGGCTGCGCTATAACCAGCTGCCGGTGATGTGGCACGCTGGCCGCAATGTGCACCAGGATGTAGATGACTGCCTCGACGATCTTGGCCTGCGGGTACAGGATCCGCGCTTCGCCCGCTGCAGCACCCCCTTGCGCCGTGCTGCTCCCGCGTCGCGCGCCGCCCCGGAGCACCTTGGCCTGCAGCTTCTTGGCCAATATGTCGAAGAACCGGTCCTGGCCCAATTCCAGGAAGAGGTAGTCGATCATGTCTGTCGACTCGCTCGTCAGCTCTGCACTCGAGCTGGCCCCGCTGGCGGGGATCAGGTTGCGGATCAGGTCGAGGCCCTGCTCCTGAATCGCAACGTCGTCGTTCCTAGCACGCCGTTGAGGGTTCACCTCGACGTCGCGGAAAGCCGCCTTGCGCGCCTCGGCCTGCAACGCCCACGCTGCCGGTTTGCCTTCAGCGTCCCGGGGGATCCCCGCGGCGCCGGGCCACGACTTGCTGGACGTCATGAGCTCGTTTTGGTCCATCTCGACGTCCCCGTCCGGGTCGTCCCGGCCGTCTGCCCCGCCTGCTGCCTCCTGCTTCGACCTGTAGAGAGCCTCGTCCTCTGTGTCGTCGCACACCAGCCGCACCAGCCATCCGGACTGGAGCTGCTCGAGACACTGCCGCTTAACCGTGGGCGACGCCGCCGTGACAAAGTGTTTCAGTGCCCAAAGTGCGTTGAGTCTGAGGGCCGCCGTATGTGAGTGAGCGTGTTCGCACAGCAGAGCCATCACACCGTGTTGGGCGAGTATCTGTACGCCATGTCAGTGTTGTGCCAGAGTGATGCGGCGCATGGCGGCTTACCTCGCGCGTGGGGCTGACTTCGGTGACCAGGTTGCAGATGGCAGCCGATGCGGCCACTTGCACGTCAACATCCGGGTGCTTGAGGAACCGCAGCACGGGAATGGCCACGTTGTGGTCCACGAGGTGTGTCCGCAGAATGCTGATGGATCGCGAGTGTGCCCGCACCGCGTGGCAGGCGGCGATGATGACAGACAGGGGGTTGTGTCCGTACGCAGATGTCAGAGCATCGACGACAGGCCCATCTGGCTCATCTCCCCGGGGTCTCTCGCGCGGTGTCGAGGGCTTGCAAGGGTTCACCGACAGCGACTGCACCAGGTAGGGCATAATGTCCTGCTCCATGAAGGCCTTGCGGTAGTCTTCCTTACCCCCTGCCAGTGAGCCGATGGCCTTGAGCGTGCTCTCACGCAACTTGATGCGATGTGCCAGCAGGGGAGGGTATGTCCTTGGGCCAAGGCGGCAGGCCGCCGAGTCGCTCTCCACGTCCATACCCGTGTCGGGCGTCGGGGACCACGTCTTGAGATAGGCCGAATCAGACACGGGTTCATAGGCCTCCTTAAGCAGCTTGGCGAGAATCGTCACGGCGCCGCAGTCGTAGGCCACCGTCTGCAGTGGTTCACTGTCCGTGATAAGCCTTGAAATGACCGCGGGCGTCGTCTCGAGGATCTTCCACGCGGTCCGTGTGCGCTTGTCGACGAGTGATTGAGGATGAGCTCGAGCGGCCGCGTCGGAGCCCTGAAGCATGTCGACGAGCACCGGCACGATGAGCAGCCCCACGCTGGGCTCTCGCAGCTGTCTAATCTCCAGTCCAGACTTGAACAGAGACGTCAGCAGGCTGGCCGCCATCAGGCGCTCAATATCGTTGCGCGTCCGGACCAGAAGGATAAGCCATGAGATGAGGGGCGCCCTCTGAACCTCAGCCTCCTCACCGATCCCGATGCACGGCGTGTCGAAACGAGACACGTCAATGACTGACAGGCCTTGGCCGAACTTGCTGGTAGGCGCCGGGCGGGTGAACGCCGGTGTGGTCTCGCCACCACCCATGAAGCCCAATTGCTGCAGACGCCTGCCGGGCCCTCTGCTCGCCTGGCGTGGAGGGGCAGGCAGCAGGGTGTCCATGGCGCCGATGCCGAAGTGGCTCTCGATCCAATCGTCTGACGGGTCTCCCATACCAAGGAGTGCCCTCGAGGTTGCCAATTCGAAGCCGGGGAATGCGGCTAGAATGGCAGGGGAGTAGAGCAGCCTGTAAGCCCGGTACTTGGAGTCGGACACGATGGCTGTAAGAGCCTCCAGCACGGCGGCGAGACTGGCGCCGGCCGGGGACGGTTCCGGGATGTACCGGAGTCGGCCGTCTACCTTGCCCAAGATGTCTGCGCCGGGGATAACATGCCCGCCATCAACCGCGAATGCAGCCAGCTCCGTGGCGAGGTGATCCAGAAGGTCGGACTCGGCCAGGGCCAGTGCGTGGCTCTCGTCATGGCAGAGTCGGCTGATGAGCGTGGCCACGAGGGTGACAGGGTTCTGCAGCGTCTGGGTCTTCCACTCTCTGGAACGGGTGCAGATTCCTGCCAGCGATTGGATATGTGGCGGCTGGAAGAGCTCTTCAGCAAGAGCCTGTGTTTCCGAGGGGTCGGCGCAGGTATTGGTAAAACCGGTGAGGGTCTTGATGGCGGCGAGGACGACTGGCGGCGGGTTTGACTCGGGGGATATGTTGGAAAGGATGGCAGGAACGGCTCCCGAGGCCACCAATGCAGAGAAGAAGGATGTGCCGCCTGCATCAATGTCAGTTGAGAATCGAAACCAAGACCAAGAAGACGTACCGCTTGCGAAGCTGCCCAAGACCTGGAGCGCTTGCAGCCTGACTGTCTCCTCGTCACCGAGCGCCAGCGATTCTGCCGGGCGCCCGGGTTTCGCGCCGGTGGTCTTGGACGACGACCGTGCCAGGGCCACGACAGGCTCCAGGGCGCCCTGCACCAGCCATGCCTCCTTCCTCTGCGCGTGGCCTACAATGTCGTTCTTGAGGGAGCGCAGAGCAGCCGCCTGCTCGGAATGAGTCTTCGCATTACGAATGTACGCCAGCAGGGGGGCGCCAGAGTCGCGCGCCATGGTATGTGTCGGTCGGAGCAAGGCGTGCGATGTCGTGGATGTGGTAGGAATCGGAGTCGGAGTCGGAGTCGGACTTGTAGTCGTGCTTCGGGGCAGTCGCGCCGCGGGTGGCGGGTGGCGGCTCTGTCGGGCGGCAGAAGAGAATGCACGTAGCCTATGTCTCGCTGCCAGGAGCTCCTCGGATCTCGAAGGTTCGCGTGCGCCAGAGAAGGCTGTCGATGATTACCTAGGTAGAGGTATGGTGTCAATGTCTGTCTGCTGGTTGTCGTGAGTGACGCAACAGGAAGCTGTTGAAAGTTGCTGGGGCATAACCAGCTCCGTGCGTGATGGGATTAGTAACACTGTGAATCTGCGCTGCATGGAGCGACTAGTGCTAGGCCCCCGCTTCTCCGAATATAGCGGGAGCCTCACAAGCACTGTACAGACGCGACAGGGAAGTCTGCCATGTTGGACACACTTATACTGTCATTAACCCTTCCATGACTATGATATCTTATCTAATCGAGTCTGTACCATACACTGGAGCAACTAGAGCCCGCTCGGGCCCGTGACCATGGAAAAAATCGGCAAAAAATGATCACCTGTCGCTTCACGACACTGGGATCGCCTCCCGTGGGACTCGAACCCACAACCCTCCGATTTATTTCCCTTTTGGGTTAAAAGTCGGAAGCTCTAACCAATTGAGCTAGAAAGGCCATTGGATACGGTTCTCCTGACGTATCGGCGTGTATTAACCGCGCTCTGGAAGTCTCCTATGGGATAAAACATTTAATATTGGATTTTTTCCTATGATTAAAGCATGGGAAGTCTTCACAGCACAGACTATCAGGCGGCTGAATCAGACATGTCACGCCACTATAGTCTTACAAAGAAGCGGGCTTTGTTGGCCGAGGAGGTATATAATTTTGCCGACCGGGCGGGGGACTAAACCAGAGACTCTTGGAGTTCAACCACGATGGGCGCAAACTTGGGGGCCAAGGCATGAAACTCATGATCCTCGTCCGTGAAAGCACGGAGGGACTGATGAATTTTAGAGTATCCAGGTAATCCACCCATAATACCCGCAGGAATCTACAACGTGGAGTTAGCGGGAAGGACAGCGAAACGCCAGGGAGGAGACTTACTGGTTTCCAGAACATGTTGTCACGAGTACACTTCTCGCACTTGGTGAGGCCCACCCCTGGCGACTGGCAGAATAAGAAGGGCTCATCGGTACGGCCGGTCTTGAAGTGGTTCAGGCTCACGCGAATACAGCGGACACAAGGCGTGTCGTTGTAGTCCCGGAGCCTTTGCAGCTCGTCCTCATCCGCGTCGGGCGGTGCAACAAACGGAGGCGGGGTCTGAAGGGAGGGGCGCTGCTGCGGCGACGGGCCTTGGTAGGCTCAGACGCCTGAGCGTCTTCCAGATCTTCCCGAGGGAATGACGGGGCCCGGGATAGCGGTTTCCTGACGGTCCTGTTGGCGAGATCTTCCAAATCCTCCCGGGGGAATGACGGGGGCCGGGATGGGAGTTCGGGGCGCGCCGGGGGAGTGGCGGGGGCCGGGATAGCCGTCCAGAGGGAGTGGCGGGGGCCGGGATAGCGGTTTCTCGGCGGGCCCGTGGTCGAGGACTACCGAGTCCAACCTCGGGAGTGCTAGGGGACGGAGCTGCTGCTCGGTAACGGGCCTCAGTGGCATGGCTGTCGAAGACCGAGCGATGCGCGTGCGGTGCGATACGCCGGACCGTCTGACAGCCGTCGAAAACCGAGCGATTTGCGTGCGATACGCCACGCCGGGCCGTAGTGATACCGCTGTCGAGAATCGAGCGACGCGGGTGCGATACGCCACGCCGGGCCGTAGTGATATTGCTGTCGAGAAGCGAGCGACGCGCGTGCGATACGCCAGAGTTCATCGAGGCCACTGGAGAGACACCCGATGCGAGAGGATCTACCCGTGAGAGATGGGGACGGATAAGTCGGACGTTTCTGCCGGCGTTCGACCTGTTGTAACGAATAGCTCCGCCATGGCGACGGCCACTACCCTGCGCAGAGTTCTGGCTAGATTGTCGGCGCGCCATCGTGACAACGCTACCCGGAGTGAGGGCGGGCCCGGTGTAGATGGGCTTGCCGTGATCGGGAGGCGTCGAGGAGATGGGGGCTTGGGGTCGCGGCGTGGTGGCGAAGAAAAGGAAGAGTTGAGGGTGGAATATCTGGGAGGAAAAGAACAAGGTAAGGTCCCTAGGCGGGCGCCTTGCCAGTGAGAAGCCAGCCCGGCAAAGGGCAACTACCTGGTAACAGCAGCAGGGCCCGGTTTGCGAAGGAAGGCAAGAGGATAAGGATTGCTGAGGAAGGCTGGCTGAGGAAGGTAGACACTACTTGCTGCCTCACCTAAGAGGAGATTTGATACACACACCTGCACAAAGGGTGGCAGATTTACAACGTGGAAGGTGTGGTATGCCCGGCATTTTCAATAATTAAGATTTTCGGACGTCAGACGTGGATGATTTGAGATGACTTAAAGCTAGGTATGTGTGGATTTCGCACGGGCTGGGCAGGCCGGCCAGGAGAACCTGAGCCTTTTCCCTCAAGAACTCTTTGCTCCCTTTATACTCCATTCCCCTATGATGTTTGTACAATCAAAGTGGGTTGTTTGGATGGTTTGGCTATTGCAACGTGGAAATATATAGGAGCGTGGCAAACCGAACCAGATATGGACCTGGTGGTGAAGCCATTCAGAACATGAGATAGAATGGCTTGGGATGGACGAACGCCTGCCTAGTGACACGGCGACCATGACGTCTTTGAAATATTAAATCTGTTAAAGCAACCCAAAGCATATGATTGATTTCAGCTAGACCAGGTAAGGGGTCCTTGTTCTCCGAGGGTAGCCATCAAAACACAAGACTGAATGCCAACATGAATGTATTCAGCCCTTCCCACGGAATGAAGATCGTAAGACGGCGTGTCAATCAACCTATCTACCGCATCGAAAGTCCCGCGGTGATTCCCTGTCTGGCCGGAGAACTACCACCATAATCGCCACAATCGTCCCTTCGCCCGCCGGATCCATGACTGCCCTGGCGCTTCCCAGAGAACGACAGCTTTTGTGTTTGAGATGAGACCCCCGTAAGTAGACCTATGCATTCTGCGGCCTTCTAACTCGAGTCTACTTTCATATCTGCCGATGTCGCCAACGCAAAGCCACGCCGCACATGATTTCGTTTTCAGCTGGCTGCCACTACACACACTATTGAATGGAAACCTGGAGCACTTCTCGGGCCGGCGGAGATGAAGGCGTGAGGCTAATCGTCTGATATCACCCCGTCTACAAAGATTGGTGTAGGTAGTCGAAAGTACAAGTCCAACGGGGCAACAGGCCTCGGGAATCAACGGGTCTAGGGAATCAACGGGTCTAGGGAATCAACGGGTCTAGGGAATCAACGGGTCTAGGGAATCAACGGGTCTAGGGAATCAACGGGTCTAGGGAATCAACGGGTCTTGCGAACCAGCAGGTCTTGCGAATCAACAGGTCTTGTGACAGCACTATGATCCTGACTCTGCAATCGCAAGAACCAGAAAGAGAAGACCACGATCAGCGGAAACGCTGAACTATCCGTCATCCGCTAAAGGATTAGCCTGTTTGAAGAGAGAAAAACTATCCTTGCCCACCCTGAAGAGATGGACGAATCCTCGCCGGTCGACAACACAGCCTGCTGAACGCTCAAGCGCCCCCTACCCACCAGGCCACCACTCTGGTTCTCTTTGCCACACCGCGATGTATTCCCACGTTGCAAAGGTCATACCACCGAATCATCGCCCGTTTAGCTCAATAGCCAGAGCTTCCGACGACATCGTTGACCCGGACTTCGCCCAGGTCCAAGACGTCGTTTGCCCTTCCTCGCATCATATATCACACGGAATGAAACACCTCCTTTTCGAACAACAGTATTGGATATCTATCGCCCCAATCTGGATAAACTACCGATCCCAAATCATAACACATGTCCCTCATGATCATGCCGAATTCGATCCACGCCCCAAATCCAAACTCGCACCGGACATCTCTGGGAATAAAAGGAAAAAAAATCGTAGCTCGCGAAAGCCAGGAACCCCTTCTCCGTGGTATCATTGGTAGAACAAGATCCTCGTCCTCCGATTACACCCGAAATCAAAACACAAATGTCCTCCTTCACGCCTGGACGGACTGCACCTGGGTCGCCTGGGCGCTGAAGATCTCCTCGGGCGTGTGCTTGACGATACCGCCCGTGACGGGGAGGCTCGTGTACTTCTCGAGCCACAGGTCGACCTCGCGGGCCGCCTGGCGACCCTCGTTGATGCCCCAGACGATGAGCGACTGTCCGCGGCGGCAGTCACCGGCGGCGAAGACGCCATCGAGGTTGGTGCTGTACTTGCCGGGCGCCGTCTTGACGTTCTTGCGGGCGTCCTTCTCAACGTCGTCGCCGAGCACGCGCGCCTCGGGGCCAAGGAAGCCCATGGACAGCAGCACCAGGTCGGCGGGGAAGAACTGGCGGGTCTCCTCGTTCTTCTTCATGTCCCAGCCGCCAGTGGCCGAGCGAGTCCACTCGACGCGGATGGTGTTGATGCCCTTGACCTTGCCCGAGCCATCATCGACGAACTCCTCCGACATGATGCAGTACTCGCGCGGGTCCTTGCCAGTGTGCTCGGCAACCTCCGTGTGGCCGTAGTCAACACGGTAGATGCGAGGCCACTGAGGCCAGGGGTTGTCGTTGCCACGCTTGGGGGGAGGCTGGGGCAGCAGCTCAAAGTTGACGACCGACTTGGCGCCGTGACGGACAGAGGTACCGATGCAGTCGTTGCCAGTGTCACCACCACCAATGACGATGACGTCTTTGCCCTTGGCGGAGATGTACGAGCCATCCTGGAGCTCGGAGTCGAGGAGAGACTTGGTGTTCTTGTGGAGGAACTCCATGGCGAAGTGGATGCCCTCGAGCTCGCGGTTCTTGATGGGCAGGTCACGCGCGACCGTGGCACCGGTGGCGATGATGACAGCGCTGTTCTCGGCACGAAGGTCGGCAAGAGTCGGGTGGCCCTCCTCGCCGACGGCGACGCCGCACTTGAACTGGATGCCCTCGGCCGCCATGAAGTCGGTCCTGCGCTTGACGATGCGCTTGTCGAGCTTCATGTTGGGGATACCGTACATGAGCAGACCACCGGGGCGGTCGGCACGCTCGTACACGGTGACTAGGTGACCGGCCTTGTTGAGCTGATCGGCGGCGGCCAGGCCGGCAGGACCGGAGCCGATGACGGCGATGGTCTTGCCGGTGCGGACCTGAGGAGGACGGGGAATCATCCAGCCCATCTCGAAACCGCGGTCGATGATGGCGCACTCGATCGACTTGATGCCGACGGGGTCCTCGTTGATGCCGAGAACACAGGCACCCTCGCAGGGGGCGGGGCACACACGACCAGTGAACTCGGGGAAGTTGTTGGTCATGAGCAGCCTGTTGAGAGCATCCTGCCATTGGTTCTAATCGAAAAGTTAGTTGTGGTTTCTCGTGGACTGGCAAGGCAAAGACTTACGTTGAACACCAGCTCGTTCCACTTGGGAATGATGTTGGAGATGGGGCAGCCTGTCTCGGACTGGCAGAAGGGAACACCACAGTCCATGCAGCGAGCCGACTGGTACTTGAGCTCGTCCTCGCTCAGACGGCTGGAGAGCTCGGCCCAGTCCTTGGTCCTGGTCTTGACGCTGCGGTACTTCTCGGCGCGGCGCTGGTACTTCATGAAGCCCTTGGTCTTGTCGAGGACAAGAGCGCGCTTCTTGTCAGCGGCGTTGTCGCCGATGGTCTCCTCAATGTCCTGGAGCTTGGCAGGCTTCTCCGTCTTCTTCTCGTGCTTGTGGCTGGAGACGATGGGGAGGTTGTACTCAGCGCGCTTGGCCTCCTCAGCCTTGGCGGCCTCCTCGGCGAGGACGCGCTTGTAGTCGACGGGCAGGACCTTGACGAAGCGGGTCAGGGCGCGGTTGAAGTCGACGAGGATGCGGGCGGCAAGCTCGGAGCCAGTGTAGTGGTGGTGGTCCTCGATGAGGCCACGCAGGAAGGCGACCTCGCTGGGCTCCTCGACACCGCTGACCTCGATCATCTCCATGTTGAGCTTGGAGTGGAAGTCACCGTTGATGTCGAGGACGTAGGCGATACCTCCAGACATGCCGGCAGCGAAGTTACGGCCGGTGTTGCCGAGGACGACAACGCGACCACCGGTCATGTACTCGCAACCGTGGTCACCGCAACCCTCAACGACAGCCGTGGCACCCGAGTTGCGGACGGCGAAACGCTCGGCAGCGATACCGCGGAAGAAGCAGCTTCCGCTGGTGGCACCGTAGAGACAGGTGTTTCCGACGATGATGTTCTCCTCCGCCTTGAAGACGGCGTTGCGGGGAGGGTAGACCATGATGCGGCCACCCGACAGACCCTTACCGACGTAGTCGTTGGCGTCACCCTCAAGCTCGAGAGTGATGCCGGGGGCCAGGAAGGCACCGAACGACTGACCGGCCGAGCCCTTGATGTTGACGTGGACGGTGTCGACGGGCAGACCCTTCTCGCCGTAGCGCTTGGAGATCTGGTACGACAGCGACGTACCCATGGCACGGTCGGTGTTGACCACGTCGCACTCGATCCTCGAGGGCAGGCCCTTGTCGAGGGTGAGCTCGGCCTCGGAGATGAGCTTGTTGTCGAGGCGGACGTAGAGCTTGTGGTCCTGCTTGCGCACGTTGAAGGTGGCAACACCGGGGCGCAGCTTGTGGGCGGGGGTGAGGAGGAGCGACAGGTCGACGTTCTGGGTCTTGGGGGTGCGGAGGTCGTCGCGGACCTTGAGGACCTCGGCGTGGCCAACCATCTCGTTGATGGTGCGGAAGCCCAGCCTGGCCATGATGGCACGGAGCTCGTTGGCGAGGTAGTAGAAGAAGTTGATGACGTGCTCCGGGGTACCGGTGAACTTCTTCCGCAGCTCGGGGTCCTGGGTGGCAATACCGACGGGGCAAGTGTTCAGGTGGCACTTCCTCATCATGATGCAGCCCATGGCGATCAGGGGAGTGGTGGCGAAGCCCCATTCCTCGGCTCCCAGCAGACAGGCGATGGCGATGTCGCGACCAGTGCGGAGCTGACCGTCAGTCTGGACGACGACACGGCCACGAAGGTCGTTGAGGACCAGGGTCTGGTGAGTCTCGGCGAGACCAAGCTCCCAGGGCAGACCGGCGTACTTGATACCGGTCCAGCGCGAGGCACCGGTACCACCGTCGTGGCCAGAGATGAGAATGTGGTCGGCCTTGGCCTTGGCGACACCCGAGGCGACGATACCAACACCGACCTCGGAGACGAGCTTGACGGAGACGCGCGAGCGAGGGCCGGCGCACTTGAGGTCGTAGATCAGCTGCTTGAGATCCTCGATGGAGTAGATGTCGTGGTGAGGCGGGGGCGAGATGAGACCGACGCCGGGAGTCGAGTGCCTGGTGCGGGCGATCGACTTGGACACCTTGTGGCCGGGCAGCTCACCACCCTCACCGGGCTTGGCGCCCTGGGCCATCTTGATCTGGAGCTCGTCCGAGTCGGCGAGGTAGGCCGAAGTGACACCGAAACGGCCCGAGGCGATCTGCTTGATGGCAGAGCGCATCGTGTCGCCGTTCTCCATGCGCTGGGAACGCTCGGGATCCTCACCACCCTCGCCCGTGTTGGACTTGCCGCCGAGGCGGTTCATGGCGATGGCGAGGGTCGAGTGGGACTCCATGGAGATGGAGCCGTAGGACATGGCGCCCGTGCAGAAGCGGCGGACGATCTCGGTCCAGGGCTCGACCTGGTCGATGGGGACGGGGTCGCGCTCCTCAAACTTGAAGTCGAGCATACCACGCAGGGTGCAGTTCTTGATCTGCTCGTACTCGGAGCGGGAGTAGGCCTCGTAGGACTTGTCGTTCTTGGAGCGGACGGCATCCTGGATGTTGGCGATGGAGGTGGGGTCGTTGATGTGAGCCTCGCCGCCGTCACGCCAGTGGTACTCACCGGACTCGGGCAGGCCGGGGATGCCGACGCTGTAGCGCGAGGGGAAGCCCTTCTCGTGGAAGCGGAAGGCGTCCTCGGCAATCTGCTCAAAGGTGACACCCTGGATGCGCGAGGCGGTTCCCTTGAAGCAGCGCTCAACGACGGCGTCGTCGAGGCCAAGGGATTCGAAGATCTGGGCACCCTTGTACGAGGCGAGGGTAGAGATACCCATCTTGCTCATGACCTTGAGGATACCACCGTCACAAGAGTGCTTGTAGTTGTGGATGAGAGTGTCGTCCGAAAGCTTCTTCTTGATGAGGTTCTCGCGGTTGAGCTTGAGAATGCACTCCATCGACAGGTAGGGGTTGATACCATCGGCACCGTAGCCGAGCAGGACACACATGTGGTGGACCTCACGAGCCTCAGCGGTCTCGACTATGATGGCGGCCATGGCCCTCCACTTGTTGCTGACGAGGTGGTGGTGGACCATGCCGGAGGCGAGGACGGCGGCAACGGCGACGCGGTCGGCCGAGGTGTTGCGGTCGGACAGCACGATGATGCGGTCGCGGGCCTCGATGGCAGCGGTGGCCTCGTTGCAGATGTAGTCGAGATGCTTGACGTAGCCGGCAACGCCCTCGGACTTGGGGAAGGTGAGGTCGATGGTCTTGACGGTCCACTCGGGGTACTTGGAGGACATGTGCTTGATGGCGTTGAACTCGGGGATGGACAGGATGGGGCTGGGCAGCAGGAGACGGCCGCACTGAGTGGCGTCCATCTCGAGCAGGTTACCCTGGGGACCGACGTAGCACTCCAGAGACATGACGATCGACTCGCGAATGGGGTCGATGGGAGGGTTGGTGACCTGGGCGAAGAGCTGGCGGAAGTACTCGTAAACCAGCTTGGGCGCCTGGGACAGGATGGCCAGAGGGGCGTCGTTGCCCATGGAGCCAAGGGCCTCCTTCTCGTCCGAGGCCATGGGAGCCAGCAGCAGGCTGACCTGCTCGTGAGTGTAGCCGAATGTGTGGAGCAGAGGGTCCTCCTGGATGCGGGCGGCGTCGGGCTTGGGAGCGAGGTCCTGGGACTGGCCGACAGTCTCGAGCACCTTGGGCATGGTCAGAAGGTTGTTGTCGAGCCACTCACGGAAGTCGTAGCGGTTGGCGACGGCGTCCTTGAGCTCCTTGTCGTCAATGATGCGGCCGGCGACGGTGTCGACAAGCAGCATCTTACCGGGCTGCAGACGGCCCTTCTGGATGACGGTCTCGGGCTCGACGGGGATGGTGCCGACCTCGGAGGCGCAGATGATGCGGTCGTCGTCCATGACGTAGAAACGGCAAGGCCTGAGACCGTTGCGGTCGAGGTTGGCACCGCAGAAGCGACCGTCGGCGAAGGTGAAGAGGGCAGGGCCGTCCCACGGCTCCATCTGGCAAGCAGCCCACTCGTAGAGAGCGGCCTTCTTGGGGTCCATGAGGGTGTTGCCCTGCCAGGCCTCGGGCACCATGAGCATGACGGCCTCGGGCAGGGAGAGCACGCCGTTGATGGTGAGCAGCTCGAGCACGTTGTCGAAGGCGGCCGAGTCGGAACCACCGTCCTCGACGATGGGGTAGAGAAGCTCGAGGTCCTCCTTGAAGATGTCAGACTGCATGACACCCTCGCGGGCCCTCATCCAGTTCTTGTTGCCACGGAGAGTGTTGATCTCGCCGTTGTGGGCAGCCCACCGCAGGGGCTGAGCGCGGTCCCACGAGGGGAAGGTGTTGGTGGAGAAGCGGGAGTGAACGAGGGCGAAGTGAGCCTCGTAGTCGGCGTTGACCAGGTCGTGGTAGTACTGGTAGACCTGGACGGGAGCGAGCTGGCCCTTGTAGACGATGTTCTTGTTGGACAGAGAGCAGAGGTAGAACCAGTTGTGCAGGCCGATGGTGTGGGTGGCGCGCTTCCTCAGGACGTACAGCTGTCTCTCAAACTGGCGGTCGGGGAAAGTCTCGGGGTCGACGCTCTCAGGGGCGTCACCGGCGCCGTAGACGGAGGTGAGGACGACGAAGGGCTGGAGGATGATGGGCTCGCGGGACCTGGCGGCGGGACCGAGGAGGGTAGAGTCGACGGGAGGCCTTCGCCATCCCAGGACACGCAGGCCCAAGGATTCGGCAATGTCTTCCAACTGCCTCTTGGACTCTTGCAGGGTCTCCTCGTCGGGCTTGAAGAACAGGTTACCGACGGCATACTGGCCGAGAGGAGGCAGCTTAATGTTCTCCTCGCGCTCAAAGTTCTTGATGAAGAACCTGTGAGGGATCGACGTCATGACACCGGCACCGTCACCATCTCGCACATCGGAACCCACAGCACCTCTGTGGGTCATGTTGCAGAGAAGGTTCCGCGCATCGCTGACAATCTTGTGGCTGGGCTTGCCCTTGATGTGGCAAGCAAAGCCGACACCGCAAGCATCCTTCTCGAACTGAGGGTCGTAAAGACCCCTGTGAACTCGTCAGATGGGCAGGCCGGAGAGGCGGGGGCGGAAGGGGGAGGGAGAAACGTACTGCTTCACGGGAAGGGCGCCCGCCCAAGAGTCATTGTTAGACTCTTGGTACTCATAGGGGGTGTATTGGGCCTTTTGCGCCTCGATGTGGATTTTTTCGTCGTTGAAATCCTCGGAAAGGCCCATGCTAGGCGACGACCGTCGACAACCTTTGGTGGGGGGAGGTGAAGGTGGTCGGCGGTGGAGGGAGGGTGGGAGGTTGAGGCAATCGGCGCTTAACGAAGCTGATTTAGCGACGGATCTGTGAGGGGAGAGCGAGGCGGTTAGCAAGCCAGTCGACAGAGTGGTCGATGAAGTGTCTCTGTGAGGAGAGTGTTGTCACGAGAGAAAGAAGAGAGAAGGTCCAAGGCCACGGCAGCAAGGAGAGAGAGCAGGCGAGAGTGTCGTCAAGAGGTCCAGTTCCAGCAGACAGAAGACCGGAAGAAGGTTGAGGAGTGGCAGAAAACGGACAGAGAGGGGCCGTCCAAGGCGTGCTCCGGAACGGGGGGAGCAGCCGCCTTTTTGTCGCGAGGCTTCAGCCGTGTGGCGACCATGTTTCCCCTCTCCCCGCAAACCGAACCAGGCCTTTGGCACACAAACTTGGCTCGATTTGCAGGGTACAAGACGGGAGGGGAGGGTATCGGCGGATGCGTACGTCAGGGCTCCAGGGCTGTCTCTCGACCCTGGGGCCGACCCGCGGCGATCTGCATGCGACAAGACATCCTATCCTTGGCCGGGGGATGCAGGCTCCGAAGGGGGGGCTGGAATGCGGCAGCGCATTGCACTGGCTTCAAGCTTTGTGTGTGTCCGCCCGATGCCGGCAGGTGCAGCGCCTAGGGCGTCTCTGGGGCGTTTGTGCGGTGCGTGCGTGCGGTGTAATGGGATGCTGTGCAATGCAATGCCGTGCCATGCCATGCTCAGCGTGACTCGAGAGGGGGTTGGGTCGTTCTCGTTGTCTGGCATCGAGACGAGTCGATCGATGCATGAAGCTAGCTCGACTCGTGGGTTTGGCCGCCCGCGCGTAGCAGCGAGGGGATAGACAGTGAGCTGCGGCGTGGAAGGCGTGGGATGAATGCGCCTGCCGTCTCTGGGTGCCTGCCCAATGACAGGCCCCCGAATTGCACAACCACCATGCGATTGGCGAATCCCCGCGTCGCTGGCTCAAGTTGGTGCAGCTCAAGATGGGGGAACCCCAAAAAAGTGGTCGCCTCGGCATCCGGGCCATGCAATGCAGGTGCATTTTCGAGCGATTGGAGGGCCAAATGTGAGACAGATAGCGGCGATAGGAGAAATGGCAGCACGGCTGCCGCTCTCTGCTGCTTGTCTTATCGCCTTGCGCCCGGGCCTGACATCATCACCAAACCACACCACTGCCCACGCTGCACAGTCGCACATGGGAGGGGGGGTTGGGATCGCTCCAAATCCATGGTGGGGTTGGATGGATATTCCTCCTCTTTCGCACCACAACCGCAAAACGAGGCTGTCTCTTCAAGCCGTCCCGTTGCTCCGTGGGCGCCGAGTGGTTGACTGCTGCTGGATTGGCCATGTCGAATTGAAGTTGTTCGAGGCGCCTGGCTGTCCAATGTGTTGTCTCTTCTCGTTCGGTCGTCGTGTCCATGGGCTGAATCTCTTTCTCTTTGCTTTCTCTCTCTTCCACGCACTTGCGGTAGGTCGAGTGGGTGTGGGATCTGGGTCTAGGCCCGCGTGTGGTGGCATCAGTAGACTTACCGGCGAGAGTTTGCTGGTTGGCTCCTCGAAGCACTGGGGTATCTTGGTGAGAGAGGGGTTGCTGGCGTATTCTGCTACGGCAGCGGCGCGGTGTATGACTGGGGCTCGAGAGCAAGGCGGAGGGTCTTGATCGTCTTCAGTCGTCAAGGCGCGGCGCGAAATGAAGGGAGAGAGAGGGCGAGAGGAAGGAGAAGAAGAGAGAGGGAAAGGAGGGGTGAAGGGCGGGTGGACGGGCTTTAATATGGTCGGGTGGTGTTCTCCCCCCGTTTGGCCGTACGGTTTTTTTTATTCTGTGTGTAGCTAGGCAATGTAGGCTGGCTGGCTGGACCCCTCCGTTGGTCGGTGGTCTACCGGTGCTGGTGGGTGCCCGGTCCTGAGTCGAGATCGGCTTTGGAGGAGGAGGTGGTGGTCTTCCTCGTTCCCTCCCCTCCGCCGTGCGGCGATGCACTGATGGGGACGGCGGGGGTGAGTCGACCAGGGGGTGGGGAGGAAAAACAGGGGATGCATTTGGCAGATGGGGAATTTTGAGGGGGTGCTATTTCTTTTTTCCCGCTCTGGTGCGGACCCCTGGGCTGGGGGGAGACTTCCACTGGGAGAGCGCGCCTCAATTCCGACTCGGAAGAAGACACGGACACGGCGGGACGTGCCCAATGCCCACCTTGCAATTGGGGGCGCGAGAGGTAACGATGAGCAGGGACTAACCTGGCGAGCTAGACGGCCAAGTCACTTTCATGATGGAGAATGAACAACGGTCGGGGTCAGCGCGATTCCTCGCCGAGTGGTAGGCCGCCACCGGTTCCATCTCGGGCTTCCAGCCCACCCCTCCAGCCTTGACGGCACCTCCAGTGCTGATGAAGGTTTTGGCACGAGGTCAGAACAAATGCACATGCCCAGGCTGAGGGCAAGCCGATGACGGATGGTACTTGCGTCGGTAGCTGCAGAGCTGCGAGAGCGGGTATCCCGCGGGTGGGGGTTTCACTGGAGGGCGGTTGCAACAGCAGGAACACACATCACCAAGCCTTGCCCTCGCTGATGCTGCCCCCGAGCCTGGGTGCGGGGGCTCACGCGTCGGGTGGGTGCGAACACGGCGGGAGGTCCGGGTCAATCCCAGGGAAAGAGCACCCCCATGTGCCCCCGCCCCGCCCCTTCCCACTTTCAGTGCCTTCCGTCGACGGCTGTCTTGCAGTGTTGCCCGCCCGGCGCTTTCAGACTGCCATTGGACTCCTGCATCGGCTGCAACACCAAGCGTCCTCCACGCCCCCGCCATTCAACCGCCACAGCCAAGCCAGTCAATTTGATTGTGATGTGGCCTGTCCCTCGTCTGACCTGCGCTCGCTCCCTACTCTCGCCAGCAAATCATGGATCGACACTCGCCGCCGCGCGGGGTTTCTGGCTCGAAGTACATTTTGGACCTCAACGGGAACATCGGTGAGCCCTTTGGCTCTCCCCGGCTTCATCCGTGGATAATAGCTAATAATATGGTAATCGCTTGCGATGCGAGAGTAGAGCAGTCGTCGTCGTCGTGTGTCAGAGCTCAACTCCAGTAGCATCGACTCTGTCGGCAGCCGCCGTTGGCTGGGAGCGAACCACATGCCAGAAAACAGCGCATCCGCTGGCCAGTCGAACGAACGAACTAAACTAGATGCCATACGCGGCGCTAGGCATTGGCTCCCTGTCCCAAGTGGAAGCATGTCGTCTCATCTTCCGTCGCTAGTACAATCTCCCCCATCCGCTTCCACTGCCTACGACGGTTCCCGAAAATAGGACCCTCCTTCGGACTTCGTCTCGCGGCCCGTGAGACAGAGTGTCAGGCCAGGTCTGTCCTTGGCGGCCCCTTCAACCGGCGGCGGTGAGCAAGGCTGGGCGCGGCAGAGATGAGATGCCGACCGCCAGGCTGGTGGGACGTGAGGGATCATCAGAAATGATCAGGGTCGACAACGCACCTCTCCCCAGCCCAGGCCTCCTCGTCACGGCAACCAAGTCAGCCCATTCGGAGCTTCCTTGCCAGCAATGCCTTCCTGCCCGTCTGCCATCTTTCCACCAGCATGGTAGTTCTGCCTTCTGGAAGACTCGGGGACACTTCAAAGCTTAATTACCCTACTCGCCCCGCGAATGCCGCCGCCCAGTCACGACACGCCTTTGAGGACACACGAACGAGGCAAGAAGGCAGCCGATACAGCGGCTGTATTCGTACAACTACAGTATTCGTACGCAGGGTTTCAAGGCGGCCCAGGGCTCCCGTCCACAGGTAGAACACAAGGGCCCGGGACACGGAGATGCACCCCACACCCGCATGCGGTGGGCAGCAGGGATGTGCAACCCAGGGCGAAGGGGAACGGAGGAACCCCCTGTCGTCCGACTGAGGACTTCACATCTTTTGCGAAACAGAAAATGTCATCGGCCACCGAGCTGCGAGCTCCCGCCAATCAGCAAATCCGATTTCAAAGATGCTGCCCCTCGGCCGATGTCGCCTCCATCACCCCTGCTCTCCGGCCGGAAACTCAGCGCGAAGCTCTTCAACCCCCTGACAGAACCCCCCTCCAAACCGCCAGCAGCTGATGGGCTGGACCCCTTTTCCCCCCTCACCCTCGATCCCTCCTCAACCTGCGACGACCGGTCATCCTCTTCCAATGCGTCCAATACGGGACAATGGCCGAAACGCACCTCGGCGGGCTGTTCAACTAGCCGACGCGGAAGACGAAAGCCAAAGAAGCTGCATCCACCAGCTCACTCAAGCATCGGGATGCGTTGGCCTCGGCACACCACCATCAACACCAACCACCCACCACGAACGGCTTCTTCCACATCGGCTGCCTGCCGCATGCCACATGTCACATGTGAAAAGCTGGAGAAAAAAGGCCTTACTTAAAAGGAAGCACGTCGCACGACGACTTCCCCAGACATCTGCAGCCTGGGTGGTTGGTCTCTGGGAACGGCCCTCCGAACAAGCTCGCGTTTTAGTCATGTCGACAGCCACAGACGGCTTTGGTTGGCCCATGTCGCCCATGAGCCGCACGTAGGGCCCCAGGGGTGTGACGGGCCGCCCTTCACGATGCCTTCCCTTTCGTGGGCCCCGTACGTTCTTGGTATAAGCTTGCAAGGCCCCATGTCTGTCTGGCTGGTCCATCCCATGTCGGTCGTTTCCTCTGGTTGTCACTGTCAACAACCTCACCACAACGCAGGCAACAGAGCCAGCGTTCATCTACATACCTCTCGCCGCTCAGCCTCAGCAAGATGAGCGGAATGAGAGGGGGTGAGGGCGATGGCCAGAAAAGCGCGCAACACGGTCGTCTCCGCTGCGGTCCGGCGCGCGGGCAAGGTCGAGAGGTGCGAAATCGGGCGAGCGTGCTGCCGACCACGCACCAATGGAGGGCACGGAGCGTGGGCACGCATAGCCCGGACACGACACGGCTGCCTGCCTCTGAGAGACTCAGACGACTCAGACGAGTCGAGACAACCGACCCCGACCCGACACCCCCGACTGACTCAAATCTCAACCTGGTGCTGCGCGCAACTCGGCACATTCCCTAGCGCAAGCGTCTAGTCCAGGGTTCATGCGCATGCGGCTGGTCTGTGCTCCGGTGGTTGCAGGTCGCTGGCACTCGCTACTGAGGTTATTATTACGCTGTCAAAAAATCGACATGATGAAATGGCGGCCGACGGCCAATCATCCGCCGCGGCCCCCTCGCCGCCCGCCTTATCTTCACGCCAGTGCCCGCCGCACCCTCGACGGCCACCCCCGAGCTCCACGCATCTGGATCTAAAAGCCCACTAGTTCGCTGTTGCACCCCCTCCTGCCACGAGCTCCTGGGAGATCTGGCGGCATGGCGGGCTCCTGGCTTGCCGGGGTCGTCGCCGCACGGACTCTGCGTACAGAACTCAAGCCCAAGTCAACCCTGTCGAGACACCACCGATGCGCGCCGAAGCAGGGGCATCCGTGGCCAGCGTGCCGGCGAGTGCTGGGCGGTCTGGTGCGTCCTACGTCACCGTGGTCGTTGCCAGCCAGCCCGCGGCGGTCAGCGAGCGGCAGGAGGGGGAAAAAAGAGAAGCGGCAAAAATTCCACGAGTATCAACGGCCGGGGGGTTGTGTCTTAAACATCAGCGCGAAGAAATAGCCTATGGAAAGCCACGACTGCTTCCCATTCGCGGAATGGGATCGACAAAAAAAAGTTCCATGATGCATCCATCCATCAGCGCTCGAGGAGGAGCTCTTGGTAGTGCGGAACGTGGAATCCCGCCGCGGACATGTTCATTCTCAAGTCCTTCTCCGGGACGGGCACCACCGATGCCACGGCCGTGCCGACAGGCCGCGGACGTCTTTGGGTGAGGACATTATAACCCGCCTGATTCGCTCGAGAGTCGTGCCCACCAGCCTTTGTGGCCCTCTCGATGCCCCCTCGAAGGAGGAAATTGTTGTCAACCCACGCGCCCTCCTTCGCTCGTCGCTCCGTGGGTGGATGGATGCATGCGCGCAACACGACCAGGGCAAGGATCAGGGTGATGGAGCGGCATCGGGGGGGAACGCTCCACCAGCCAGCCATCGGGACCCGGTGCATCGTCAGGTTCCAGTTGTCGCGTCAGCTCCTACGGGGAATGGGGGGATGGTACGCCGCCCTATATCGGAGCTGCTGGGCTCTTCAGGGCAGGCCGACATAAGAAGGCACAGCGCTGCTCGTCGCCGACGCAGAGAATCCACCCCGAGTCAGGGGGGTGGTTTCCTGGTCGGCACGCATTTGAGTGAGAGATTTTGCGACCAGCCGCGGCACCAACGCTCCATGCCACGCACCACACAGTCCAGCCCGCGCCCCCTCCGACGAGCCCCGACCAATGCCAGGCCCAGACAACAAGTCGTTCCGATTCCTCCCGACCGACAACCCAGGCACCGCACCGCGCTGCACCGCCCATCTCACCTCACCCCCCAGAATGGTCCAAGGCCCGGTCCAAGGGGGCCGGTAAATTTCCCGCCTTGCTGATCGCACGAGCACCAGAAACACCGCAGGCGAGGCGAGGTGAGGCGAGGCCCTCGGGCGGTCAAGAACAAGCGAGACGCACAAGGGAGGACGCAGTCTGCCACCTCATTACCTCACGAAAATCGTGACACCCCCGTCAGAGAACATGCGAGACTGCGCCAGATGGTTTCTTGGATATTCTAGCCTTGGCCGTGCAGGCGAGCGAGCGAAGGCCACGCTGCCCTCATCTTGCGGCATGGGGATGGGGACAGGGACGAAGACGGGTCCTGGTGGCAAAACGAGGGGCAACCTGGTGAAAAGGGCCGAGGGCTGTCCTTCGGCCTGTTCTTCGGGTGAAGGGATTGTCTGCTCATCCGGGTCACTCGATCCTCTGCTCGCCTTTCCTCCCTCGTGTCCATTGAGGGGTCACAGTCTTGACCCTACCCAGCACAACTGGTGGTGCTCTGAGAGAACCGAGAGGCAACAGTTGCCGCCGGGGAGTACCTCCTTGTAAAACAGCGCACACACTGCTAAATGGTGTGTCTGTAGCCGTGATGACCTCCGTACGTGTGTAGAACCAGGCACCTGTATGACGGTGTCTGCTGCCGTGCTCGCCCAAAATGAGGTCGACTTGGCTGCCACACGAGATTATTTTCCCCAAGGTCCGGAGGGCGTTCGCTGGCCCCTCCCACGCGCCTCGCCAATCTGGGGAGGGGCATATTAGCCGCGATAACCGCAGCACGCCGGCGCTAGCGTTGGCGGGGTTGGAAAGCTTGGGCCCGCTGGCCCATGATGCCAAGACACCCCGTGTTTACTTTTTGACATCTGACACCAACATCGCGGAAGGCTCGCCGCGACCCCTCGCGAAAGTCCGACAGCCCTTTGAGCCATCCGCGCAGCATCCCGGCGATCAGATAACTACCCAATTTGAACGGAAATTTTCATGTTATCGCCGCTGTCATGTTTGGTCTACTCCCGGACTTAACCCCGCGAGACGTGAGTGCTTCCTCTCTTCCTTCAGTTCGTCATCCGCTGACCGTCGTCACAGTCGCATTCAGTCTGGTACACCTCCTCCCGAAACCCCCATCAGAATCGCTATCTCGAACCGACCCAAGCGCCGAGCGATTGGCCACCGAACCAGAATGAGCCTCCCCAGCGCCGACAAGGCCTCGCAGCCGTCGAACGATCCCAGCTCGCCAGACTTCGCGCCGACGAACAGTACAAGGACCGCCGCCTCCTCAACATCCAAAACTTCGGTGCCGGCTGGCTGCGTCCCCCTGGCGTGAGCAAGACACTTCACCAACGACGCGAGGAGGAGCGCGAGGCAGCCGAGCATGCCGAGGCCATGCGGCGCGAACAGGTCCAAGCTGAGCTTGCCGAGGCCGAGGCTGCTGGCGGCATCGAGGAGCCACTCGACGGCGAGAGTGCCCTCGACGAGATGGGTGATGGCGCAAGGGACCTAGATGACGACATTCCCGACGCCGACGCCTCGGGCATGGGCATGAGCGGGATCGAGGAGGCGAGCGAGGTGTCATCTGACCCTGTCTCTTCAGACGTCGACGACGAGAACGAGGAGAACGACCGGACGGCCGAGGACCGCGAGAGCGAACTTATTCAGGCACGGATGCGCATGGGCAACGACTCGTTCCGCCAGGCTATGGCCAGGGGCGACGCCGATGCCGGCGACCTCTACGGCGCCGAGGAGGAGCTCGAAGCAGAAGACGATGGCCAGCTACTCCTCGAAGAAGATTCATCAGCAGCCCGGTTCAGCGCAGCGCGGGGCCAGCTTCTAGATGAGGACGAGGGCGACCTCGAAATGGAGGCCGATCTCGACGGCAGCATCCCCGAGGCTGGCCAGATGAGCGGTGTCTACGAGCACACGGACTCGGAGGCCGAGCTGAGCAGCAGTCTGCCTAGTAGCAGCAGGAGCAGTAGCAGCAACGGCGACCGCGGACAGGGCATAGGCGACGATTTCTTCCCGCGCTCGGGCGCCGCACCACTGGGGATGCCGACCAGCCCGACGTTGATGGCGCGGGGCGCTGGGAGGGGGCAGAACGGCGCCAGGCGCGGCAGTATGGATCTCAGCAGCCTGCTGTCAGGGGGCGAGAGCAGCGTCCTCAACAGCAGCCCGCAGAGGCGCTGATGGTTTCCGATTTCACAAGGCGCAGGACGGTGCAGGGACATCATAGCTAGGCGTTTGGGAAGCATCACTTGCTTGGAGGCCACGACATCGCGTCACTGGCCAGTGTACGCTCTCGATCATTTTCCGAGGCAAGAATAAATGTAGACATGATTAAAATGCTGATACTCGACCCGAAAACCAACCCTCATATGCATCCTCCGAGCCCCATCCAACAGACCAGTCTGATGCAATGCAGTGGCCATCGAAGATGCAATTGTCCCGTCTGTATTGGCCCAACCTCCCTTGCCCAGAAAGAAGAAAAAACGCCAGACATGCCATGGACCGCCGAAAAGACCAAGAACGCCGCCCATCAACGCTTCCGCTCCCATCGCGCCTGTTTTGTTGTTCGCTCGTATCTCATCTCTCCCTTAGAACAGCCACACGTAGATAAAGAGCAGGGCGACGGCGGCGAAAAAGGCGAGCCAGACCTTCCAGCCGACGCCGCTGCGCTGGGCCATGACGAGCATGCGGTTCATGGTGCCGCGGAGGCGGAGGCGGGTCGAGTCGAAGGAGTCGTTCATCTTCTCGGCGAAGGCGGAGGAGTCGCGGATCTCGTCGCCGATGGCGTGGGTCATCTGGAGAAGGAAGGTCAGTTTTCTGTAGGGGCAAGCGGGGGAGAGAGGAGGGCGGCATACGTCTTTCAGGATCCGGACCTTGCCCAGGATGCCCTCGACTTGCGAGTCGTTCTGACTCTCGAGCTCGTTGAGCACCGCGTCGCTATATTGGCCCCTGCCGAAAGATGTTAGCCGGTTCGTCGACTGCATATCAAGTAGAGAAGGTTGTCGCACTTCTTGTTCGGCGTCGCCGACCGGAATCCCCCGTTCGCGCCGGGTCCGAGGCCCGGCGATGCTGACGGCGCGTACCCGTAGCCGTAGCCCCCGCCGGGCCTGCTCGGGCTCGCGCTCACCGGCCTCTGCGACCCGCCGCCGTTGTAGCCCTCGAACAGGGCGCTGCGAGAGTCCCGCTGGTGGAGGGACGAGGAACCGAATCTTCTGTTGGGGTGTCAGCGCAGATCAGCGAGGCGACGCGGTGCTGCTGCTGCAGACACGGGTGGGAACCTACCCTGACGCCATCTTGGAAGCGCCCGTCCGTTCGGTGTTGCGCAATCAGTCCTCCTGCCTCTCAATGTCCCGTCGCAAGGGTCTCTGCGTCGATGTAGACCAGCGCGCGTGTTCCGTTCTCGTATGTCGGTCGTGAGGATTTCGTCGCAGTCGCCGGAAACGTCGTAGCAGTCGCGCTCGTCAGATTTTGTTGGAAGAGGTCAAAAAGGGGTTGGTCGAGTGGGTTTCGAGGATTTCAGGGGCGCCTGTGCTCGCGGATCGTGGGATCGGGTGTTTTCTTCATCGATAAAACAAAATCGACAAGGGGACGTGGAGGGTCCATGGCCAAGTGTCATTAAACTCGGACGCTGGCGGACAGAGGCGTCACTGTCACTGGTCGCTTAGGGGCGGCGAACAATTGGGAGGGGCGAATGTAGCTGCCGCGGCCAATCAGCGGGCGGCGGTGGAAGGCAACTTCACTTGGACGAGGATCACGAGCGCAGATTGAAGCAGGCAGTCACTTTAGAACTCAAAATGGTAGAAAAGACGATGGACATTTGTATCTGTCGGATATCTCGGGTATGTCTGATGAGACAAATTCATTACCGTCGCAGATGCAGCCTCGGCAGGTCAGTCAAGCACATGCTCCCCTCTCTCCCTCTGGAATCAAGGTCAAAGAAACACCAAACTCCTTTCTCTCTCGCCCTGTCCGGGTATCCCTGGTACGTTCCACGTGAAAAAGCAAAACCGCAACGCCGTTCTGTCGCTCGCAGAAAAGAGTATCCACCGCCCACCATCAGGCCCCATCTTTGGCCCAGGGGTTGTCGACCGCCTTTGCCTAGAAGCGATTCATGTGGCTGGCCTCGCTGTAGTGCGTGTGCCTGCTGTAGGCGGGGTGCAGCGCCGTGGGCGGCCTGGGGATGTCGGGCATGATAGGGCTGCGGCGATCCTCAGAGTCCGGGTAGGTGCTGGGAGCGTAGTCGTCGCGCGTCTTGTCGTCCGAGATGCGACTGGAAGCAGCTGCAGCGGCGGCGAACTCGACATCGGCGGTGTCAGCGTCGCGGTCCTGGTGGGAGAAGTTGAAGGGCTTGCTGATCTGGCGCGTGTGTCCTGGGGACGTGGTCTTCTTGGCGTCCTTGTTGGCCCAGGGGAACTTCTGCGTCAGGCGCCTGAAGGTCTTCTCGTTGCGGCTGGGCTCGCTGTGGGTAGAGAAGGACTCTGCGTAGCCCGAGCCGGACTTGTAGGGGGCGGCAGAGGCGATGGCGCCGTCAGAGCGAACGTTGCGGGCAGTGATGCCGTTGGCCGAGTCGCCAAAGATGAAGGACGAGATGATGTTGAAGGCACCAAAGGTGATGGCCAAGATGCCGCTGGCGAGGATGAGGCGGTAGAAGTGGCCGCCCAGCTCGTCGGCAGTGACGGAGCGGCGGTTGAGGTTGCCGAGGACGTGGCAGCCCATGACCACCATGGCGACGCCGAGCCAGGTAAGACCGTGGTAGGGCGACAGGACGGGCCAGCGGGTGGCGAAGTAGCGCTTGAACAGGTTGAGCTCCGAGACGATGAGGAAGCCGGCGATGACCGAGTTGAAGAAGTGCGAGGCCGCCTCGAAGAAGAAGAAGCTGCCCTTGATGCCGGACATGACGATCATGACCCAGCTGGATGTGGCCACGGCTGCGAGGCCGACGATGTTAAAGGCCCGGAAGACGTTGAGGATGAGGTGGCCGGAGCCACGGAGGCGAGAGCGGCCGGCTTCAGAGAGATTCATCATGGTGAAGGTGGTATCTGGGTGAAGTGTCAGCAGGAGAAAATGCTTTACCCTGTGAAGACCACTTACCGAGAGAGCAGTGTGCTTTTGTTGGTAAGAGAGAAGTGTTTGCAAGAGAGCTGACTGTCTTGCGTCGATGCTTGTTGCGAGTTTGGCAAATGAGTCAAGAGGGAGTGATGTTGACGAGATGTCGATAGTTTGACTGGGTCGAAGTAGTTGGGATTACTGAGAGAAGAAAGATTGAGGAGACGAAATGGAAGCCAGTCCAAGAGATCGTCGAATAAGTGATGGTATGGTAGTAAGGCGACGGGATCAATAAGTCAGAAAGAAAATGGGATCATTGATAGGCCGTCAAGGGCATTGTTGAAGCTGAACAATTAGATCTGGTGCCCGGCGAAAAAGACTGAGACGAGTAAGGAAGGAAAGAAAAGACTGAACAATAGGCTCCCCTCCGATTCAATGGGCTTGAAATGGGGCGGCCGAGTTGTTTAATAGGCAGTCGCCCACAAGCGCCCTGAGGCAGCGGCGTGCGCCCCCAGTAGTCGGTGGGTGAGTACGACAAACCTCAGGCTGACGCCGTTCGACATGATAGAAGCAACCGCCCCTTTCGTCCCGAACAGTCGCCCTCGCGCTTCCGATGAACCGTTGTTTCCAGCGCGCCCTACCCAATCGTTCCCCCGGGGGTTGACAAGATGCCCCCGGACGCGCCCCAGCGTTTGAGCCAGGCCTCACGAAGAGCGGCCTCGTCCCGGTCCTCACTTGAAACGGGGGTCTCTTGGATTAGCTCGCCGAGAGATGATCCCATCGAGGCCTGATCATGGGATTCCTCCACTCGCGCGGCTTCGTTCTACGGTGGACGGGCCGGCGCGGCCATGTCCCAGACCCCGAGGAGGAGTCCAGCAGGCATAGGGAAGAGCAGGGGTGGAAGCCTTCTTCGGGTGCAGGGATGTTCTTTCTTCGACAGGCAACTCAACGCCCAGGCCGTAGCACAGAGCTGCACTCGCGTGTCATTTCAGGCACTGAAGCACCGCGAGATTTTCGAGGCCAATGGATGCCGGCCGACGTGGTGTTGTTCTGGGTCGGAGTCCAGGGCGCTTTTCCAGGTGTCGTTGGCGGATATGCGACGATTGGATGACAGCGTCCGACAGCATGTTTCAACAGTGGGGCGGCCACGATCCCTTCCTTCCAGACAGCCGCCGGCCAAGGAAGGGACGACCGGGGACCTGCTTGCGCTGCGCTACCAGTGGGCATGAACAGGTCGACGCAGCTAAACAAAGATCTCCAGGCTTTCATTCGGTCGTGGAGGCGACATCGGACAGCCTGTGGCGAGAAACGTAACGGCGCCCAGCCTGGGCTCGCTGGCTTGTCACAGCCGCCTCTGAAATGATTTTGTATCCTGACTGACATGACTGATGATGAGCCCTGTGCTGGTCTATCGACCGACAGGAATATCCCGGGCGGCCGTGAAGAAGTCCACGATGCCATGAACGGCTATCAAGCCACGTGCTGCTGTGGCCCTAGGAGTGGACCTTGTTTGTGTCTCTCATCCACGGTCTCTGTGTCGCTTGATGTATATTCTATCTGACCAGACTCTGCTGGGCGCCAAAGGTTACAGCCCCCGTCCGTCTCGCTGCCATCGTAATGGCCTGGAGTATTGCGGCGATCGAAGCTTGCCAATAATAATGGAAGTAATTGAGATTTACAATAGTGAGAAATTAGGTCATTCCCGACCATCTTGATGCCGGAGGAAATTTGGCGAACTTGGTGTTCGTACTTCAGGGTGTGGTCCATAGTCGGGCGTTTTGTACATTTGTACCCGAAGAGTTTTAACGTGCCGGAGATATAGGCCGAAAAGAGAAGCACGAGACGTCAGCATTCAAAAATTCTACCAATCCAGACAAGGCCGAGCATCATCTGCCATGGCCTCACCCTAAGCGAGTTGACCAGCCAGATGGTGCAAGACACATGCTGTACAATGGTGGCTACTAGACATGTCACATTTATGAAAAGAACATCACAGGAAATACCAAGCAGTCATCACAAGTGCATTCTGCGGTAAGAGCAAAAACGGCCGTAGCCTGTCATCATAAACGCCTCAATCAGGGTCTCATTTTTGTAGTATCTGGAAGCATCCAGGCCCGTCCGGGCCACTTCCAGGCTGCGTGGTATGCACACGCAAGCAGGGGCCGGAGCCATTGCCGAACCGCCCTCAGTAGAGCGCCATGGCCGGCGGAGAGCATCTCCGTACCCCTCCATGTCGACACAACATCGCCAGAAACCAGACCGCCCACGCCGCAGCCGCCAGAAGAGACCTCGACGTCGGAGCCGGGCACCGGGGCGATGCGTTTACCGGTAGCGCCACAGGGACAGGGTGTTGTGGCGGAGCCAGGTCTTTCTGCGGCCGGCCTTGGTCTTGTTGTAGCGGTGGCCCTTGTTGAGACCGCGGGACTTCTTGCCGGTGGCGGTGAGGCCGCGGGCCTCGCGGTGCTTGTGGACGGGGTTGACGATCCAGTTGATGCGGGGGTCGATGCGGATGGCCTTGTGCTGGGGGTCGACGAGGATGACCTCGTAGTACTTGTAGGTCGAGTCCTGGTTGATCCAGTACGAGTTCAGGACGCGCAGGTTGGCGCACTTCTTGCCGACACGGCCCTCGGCGGTCGACTTGAGGGAGCGCTGGTACTTCAGCTGGTTGATACCCTGGTTGGTGGGCTTGCCTGTGGTGCGAATGTGTCAGTCCCATTGTTCGAATTTTCCCTCGTCCTCTCGAGATGCATTGGGAGACGAACCGAAGGTGGCACCCTTGGCGGCGGGCTTCTTGCGACCACCACGGCGGACGCGGACGCGGTAGATGACGTAGCCCTGCTTGGCCTTGTATCCGAGGCGGCGGGCCTTGTCGGGGCGCGAGGGGCGCGAGGCGCGGTGGATGACGTTCAGCTGGCGGAGCTATATTGATGCACTCTCAGCAAATGTTCAACGAGTGTATAGCAAAGGCGGGAAAGCTGGGGCCTGCGTCCGACGGGCGGCGGTGACGACGATGTTCTCCCGAGAAGAGAGACGCCGACGACACAGACGCCCGATGGTTGCAGACCGGCTTCCCGCCCACAGGGTATTCGGGTGTTGTTTCAACGTACTTCCCAGCAGCGAACACGGAGAAGGAAGAGCATAACATCGCTCTGCTTCTTCTTCTGAAGTTCCTCGACGTACTTGAGGGCACCCATTTTGGCTGTCGCGCGCAATCGAAGGGTTAGCTGATGAAAGAGTGTACGAGAGAATGCGCCAGAGGAAATGGGGGTAACAAACCAGCTTTTCACGTCAAATCCGGCCGCGGTGATGAGGGGTGGTGGTGGTTCGTCGAGAAAAGAGACTGGCGGAATTGGGACTTCAGAAGTTCGCTCGAGAATTTTCGACTCTGTGGGATAAGCGATCCCGCCCTAACCTGCTTTGGGGCTAGTGCGCAGCAGCGTGCCCCGGGTCAGCGATGAGTGTGAGTGGCTATTGGAAGTGGGGGTTGCGGAAGGTGGGTCGTTGAAGCACACCGAGGTGAGGACTGTTCACCGAAAATGCTTGCGAAGGAATTATGTAGAGCTGGTCCCTTCCATCACATAACATACACGACTTTGAAGACATGGACCAAGTACCCGTGTGATCCCACACCGCGAAATCAGCTCATCGAAGGCGTCTGCAGAAAGTTGGACCAGCCGTCCAGGAAAACCCTCGCGCTCCGCCCCCAGGTGTCGGTCGACAGCCCGTGTCCCTCAAACAGGTCGACCGCGGCCTTTTCGGTGTCCTGTGCCTGAGACTCGTCGAGTACGGGGAGCTGCGGCTCAAGAGAAGGCTGCAGCATGGCGTCTACGAGGTCCATGCCGTACGACACGCCATTGTCGAGGGTCATCGAGACGAGCTCGACCTCCTTCTCCCACTGCTCAGGTGCCTTGTCTTCCCTTGGCCCCATGACATCCGCGTTGTGCTCGTCGTATAGCTTGAGAAGATTGCGGCACTGCTCCAAATACTTGATGCCGTCCGTATAGGCAGCGGGGCGTTCCTTGGGCGACGAGTCCGCGACGCCCACGAGGCTCGAGAGTAGATCCGATGCCACGTTGTCCCTGTCGATGTGTTAGGTGCAGTCAACCCATGCACGACGTGAGACTCACGTCTGCTGCCTATGACGAGCCATGTTCTGCTTGGCAGCTCGGCTGGCTTCTCTCACAAGTTGGCGAGGATCTCCGCCAGGCCAAAGTTTGAAACTCATGCCAGGATCCGGCACATCCGCATAGTTGTTGACGCGGTTGCGTCGAAAACTGCCTTCAGGATTATATTCTTGAGACTCGGCCCCCTTGCTCCGGGTCGCAGGGTAGGGGCGTGTTGTCGACCGTCCGTTCCTGCCGGAGAGGTTGCGCTTCGTAGGCTTGGGCGGCATTGTAAATGTGAGATGTGTCTGTACAGTTTCAGAGATGTAGTTCTTTGGAAAGGAGACAAGGAATTGCATGAGAGGGAAGAGTTGCACGCCGAGTAAGAGGATGGCGGTGCCTGTTTGAGGTTGGGAAGGAGCATCAGACATGCTCCTTCCTGGGAAAGTGCAGTTGCCAAAATGCGTGCCTTCCGGGACCAGCGACACCATCGAATCTGCGAGACGCCGACCTGGGCCACTCGACTCCGTCGATTTCGTCGTAGAAAAATAAGAGAAGATAGAGAGATGATGAAGTCCCGAGGTACTTGAAATGGTAATCATGACATGAATGCAAAGCAGATGCTAACTCGCCCGTTGCGCCGTCCCAGTCCAAGTGCGCGAACCTATGAAAACAATAGCAGATATGATGCTGCCCCCCGACCGCCCTCCCGCTGATCCTCTTTTAGCTTGTTGCCCATGCGAGACGCCTCCCATCGTGATAAAATTCGGTCCAAAGGCGTCGTTGCTCGTTACGCCTCGTTCCCGGGGCCTGACGAGCCCGTGGCCGGGGTGCCCTCACCCGGAGACTTTACACTCTCGTCCTCAGCATCATCGGACAGATCTGTCGAGTCCTCGGCCTCGTCGTCCTGGCCCTCTGTGAGGGATTCGTCGCCCTCTAAGGCGTATCCGGGGCACCGCTCGACAAGGCCGCGGTAGTACGCCACGAGGACTTCGGGGTTCGGCACAATCTTCCAGTCGACGCGGTACAAGAATTCGAGTTCGAGAAGTTTGAGCTCGGCAACGCGCACGCCGCCGACTCTTGCATACGTAGTGTTGTTCCAGAAGGAGTCCGAGAGCCCCTTGGCGGCGACGGTGGCGGCGGTGATGAGGAAGCGATGGACCGTTAGAGTATTAATTGTGAATTCGGGGTATAGGGCGCAGAGACGGTCGATGTAGTAGACCATGGAGAGCAATAGCGGCGGCGATAGCGTCGCATGCTTCGCCAGTCTGTTTAGGTATTCGAGGACGGAGATGCTCGGTGCGGTCCTGGCGATGTGTGAGCAAACGGGGTCTTGGGCACTGTGTAGAGGGAATCAACTGCTCACCTTGAGTGAAATCTAGTCAGGTTGCCTGACCGCAAAGCCAGGGCGTCGTTGGTCTCGATGAGTTCGGCCAACATGTGTGCTATCAGGACGACCATGTCCTCCCAGGTACCCAGTTCATATCTCTGAGGAAGGATCTTGACGGGCGCCGGGGCCGGCCTAGGGCGCTTGGCGGCGCTGGAAGCCTCTGCCTCTGCCTCGCCGGCAGCAATGGCGGCCGCTACCTGCGCCGTCTCGTTCGACACCTGAGATTTCCGCCTCTTGCCCGGAGACAGGAGGCTGGATGGGTTTTGCTGCGATATCGGCCCTGTCGGGGTCGGGACGACGATTGCGGACTGCGGTTGTGGTTGCTGCTGAGATGACGCCTCGGATGTGGCATCTGTCGGCACTGTCGGTTGAGGTTGAAGATTTGACGACTGCGACATGTCTGCGCTCGTTATTGACGGTGCGTCGGCCGCGGCGACATCGTGAGGAGGCATGTCGACGGCGGCGGCGGGCGTTGGTGCTGTTTCCATGGGCGAGTACTGAGTGCCGGCATCGACGGCGACGTACTGTCGGTTCCTCGGAGGCGCTGGCTGGGTAGGGGCTGGCTGCTGCTGCTGCTGCAGAGAGGGCGAGGTCATCTGAGCCGAGGACGTCGAAGACCTCGAGTGACGCCTCGTCAAGGAGGCCGATAGGCGGGAGGGAGATGATTGCGGGGAGGAGCGGGCAGGTGCATAATGGAATGTCGATGGCGAGGCATTGGCGGAGGCTGGAATCCTGGGCGACGTCGTCAACATGGTCGCCGGCGCATCGTGGTCGCGATGCCGTCAATCAGGTTGGGTTCATTGCTGGTGGGCGAGATGCAAGCGCAGGGCGAAAAGTCGAGAGGACGGGACGGGGGAGCGCAGCCGACGGTCTGTCTTGCGCGAGAAAGACGGAGGTGCTAGCGGCGACTAGGGAAGGTGGTGAGGGGCTGCAGAGCGATCCGCGGCGGGACTGGGCGGCCGGGGTGCGCGTGGATTGCGAGACTGCAGCGTGCCCTGGAACGGGAAAGGGCGGTTTGCCCCTTGAGCCACTGACAGCGGCTCCCGACAGCACGGGTGACCAACCCTGGAGGACCCTCCAGTCCAGTCCAAGTCCAAGCCGAGGAAACCAAGGGTGTTCTTTCACACGATGAATCCATCGAGTGTTCCAAGGCTTTGGTGGCTCTTTGGCCCTAGAATTATGGAAAGATGCATCGATTTTGGAAAATGAATTCCCCGGCAGTCCAGTCGTTGTGGCCGCCCTTGAAGTCACATGGACACAACGGCTTTCCGAGGGCGGGTCATCTCAAATCATCACGGAATAACTCTGAAGTGCCGTGCTCACCAGGTTGACCAGACGTATACAGCAGAACTCGCTGCTCTAGTTTCGCAGAACTTGGGGTCAACAGAGTGACTGCGTCAAGACGGCCCTGGGGCTTATGCATTGGATGATCTGCTGCGATGATTGATCTGCTCCGTTGATTGATCTGCTGCGATCATTGATCTGCCATATCGATTGACCTGTTGTATGTATTAACCAGCTGTGTCGATGGAGTCTCTGCGCCTATTACGCTAGTCATCTTTTTCCAACCGGGGGTGTGCTTTTAATCGGTCCCCATGTTGTGTGCAACCCGGGCCTGGAGACACATCAAAGCGATCATGGCAGGTCCCCTCCACTCATCACGAAATGGCTTAGAGGTACCGCCCTGGCGAGTACATTTTTCTCGTACCTTACTGCGACGATCTCAAGCAACGTCGCTCCAAAGATTCCCAATTCGTCCAACTCTTCTACAAACCATTCGCCGGCCAGCGAAAAGGCCGAGACCTGACTTTCGCGGGGTACGAACGCGCTATTCACCTTTACGGAGGTGAGCAAGAGCTCGTCAGAGAGCTACGAAGTGTCGCGGCAGGTTTCGCTACGTTTTGCGAGAAAAACCCCCGGACAATCGCAGCCTTCCGGGAGAAAATCGAGAAAACGGGATACGACGATCCCATTGCGCGAACACTTTCACGAACCATCTTTGTTGTCACCGACAAGTCCCGTCCGGGTCGCTACAGACAAGCCAAGGGGGCCGTACAGTCAAATAAATGCCCAACCCGGCTGGATTCACGAGATTGAGAACCACCCCTCCAACACTGATCGCTTGCCCGTTTTTGTCGGTTCTCTGAAGCGTTTCTTCCTGGACCATCGAGTAGCCCAGCTCCAACTCCCCAACGAGGCCCCCAACGACCACCTCCGAAACCTCCGCCGACTTTCCCTCCGCTTTCTCTGTCAACGAGTTGACAAAATCTGCATCAATCATGGAGGAGAAGCTCGACATTGATCTCACCATGTCTGAGCCGTCAACTCCCATCGGCAGGGTCAAGCCGACCAAACGTGCTTCTGATCTCTGGAGAGAGCCTGTTTCCGGTGTCAGTCTAAGGAAATCGCGAACCCTCACGACACCAAGCCCACGGGTCGATCTTCCGCCGGTCGTACTCGATTCTACGGCAGGCCTGCTGAAACCTGCCTGGTCGCGAAGCAAAAGGCACCTGCTCACGACATCCTCACCGATGTCCAAGAGCTGCTCAAGTCCGGTGACTTGTCAGCCACTGCTCTGGACACCATGGTCCGCAAGAAAATCGATCGCTGGGTTGCCACAGCCATTGACGAAACTTCCGCCATGGCGACCAAGAAGAGAGCGCGTTCGGTCGGTTGGAGGCGTTGCTGAGTCGACAGGCATCGCCGAAGCGCGCAAGTTTCTTCTCAACGACCACACCCAGACCCTTCTTCAACAGGGAAAAGTCGCATATCCAACCGATGAAAGCCTGGAGGTTGTTTAGAGCGGCCATTTCACCTTCCGCCGCAACAAGTGGCAGATTCTCGGCTGGAAGGGTTTGGCTCTCCTGTTGCCCGTCCCTGTCGCCAAGATCATGAACGACTTCCTGGTCGCGGGAATTCTTTGCCACGATCACCAATACACCTGGACGATTCGGACCGTCTGCGAAATCTTCCGAATCGGACAGTACGTCGCTCTCTTCCGTTTCAACAAGGCGGCGACCAACCACGAGCTTCTGGGTGGCGGAGAATCAACCCAAAACCTGTTCCTCACTGTCGAGCAACAGAGAGTCGTCTTCGCGGAGCTCGATAAGAAGCTTACAGAGGATGACGAGTACATCTCGATCATGTTCATCATCGCCAAAGCTGCCGTCGCCAAGCAGCTTCTCGGCAAGGAACATGCTTGGGAGAAAACATTCTCCTTCTCTGGAGCCGAGTTTGAGGATCGCGCCGACAAGCTCTGCGAGGACATCGCGGCACTGGAGGAGATCATCGGTTCAGCACAGGACTGGGGAGTCGATTCTGTCACCTCAGAGGTGTTCCCGGAGGTGCCCGCCTCGATGGCTATCATTGAGCTCTGAAGGAAATTGGAACCATAATGGAGGAGAACCAGGAAACAAGAGCATAGACGAGAAGTGGATAGCGGGTGCCCATCGCATCAGTTTATGTCGAATCCCCATGTATTCTATCTGCTTCCTCCATTGCGTTCGGCCGAGCAAAGGCAAAGCGGCCGTCAACAACAGCGGCTTGATCCTCGCTACGGAGATTCAAGACCTCGTGAACACAACCCGGCCGTCAGTGTGAACACCACGTCGTCAACAACGTCGACAGCTGGGTCACTATTGCCCTGTCAAAATGAACTACCTTCCTTCACATGAACACTTTCGCCTTTGCCATTCACTACCATTCAGCCCTGCAGATTCACAGCGTGCCAGCCCGGTAAATTCACTACCCTCAAATTGAAAACAAATACCCTTACCCTCCGACAACCTCTTCATTACCATCCCATCTCTCAACAACACCAGAGAAAGCCACTCAAAAGGCTCCTGGTCCATCGGCCACTTCTACAAACCATTCTCCAGTCAGCACAAGAACAGCTTTGGCTTCAAGGGCCGCATCGTTGTGTCTCATCATGCACGAGCGCAGCAACTCCGACGGCAGTTCTGCCACCCAGGCGACGGACGACATGACCATCGTCGACATTCTCACCGATCTCCAGACCCGCGTCAAAGAGGGCACCATAAGCGGCAACCAGCTCCTTACCTATATCGAGGAAAACGTCGCCGAATGGATCGAGGCAGCCAAGACCGAGGTCAAGACATCCACCGGCAAGCATGCCCACACCGACCAATACTCCCTATTCAACAACTTCCTTCTTCAGAGATTCATCGTCACTCTGGTTGACACCAACAAAAGCATGACGCAGGAGCAGCTCGCCGTGATTCGCGGTGGCCCCATCTCCTACAACGGTGAACCTTGGTGTGTCCTTGGTTGGAAGGGCCGAGGAATTTTCCTCCCGATGCTGGGTGCACCCCTTGTCTACGACTTTATCGTCCAGTCAATTCTCAACACCAAGGCTCAGTTCGCCTGGACCCTTCGAGATATCCGCCACTTTTTCCAGGTCACCGATGTCCTTTCGACATTCCAAATCGACGCAGCCGCTGTCTACTACGACCGCAAGGTCGGTGGACCTTGCAAGACGAATGTCTTTCTCAGCGTCGAGCAGCAGGGTAGACTGTTCGCGGCTATCGACGCCAAATGCCGCGTGGGTGCCGACGATGAAGTCACTCACGATGACATCGTTGGTCGGATCTGTGCCATCGCGGAGCTATACGGCAAGGACTACGAATGGGAGCGTGTGTTCACCCGCTCTTCCGAAGACATCGTCGCTTGTGGCACCGAGATCATGAACGATGATGAGGCCCTCGAGGCGGTCCTTGGCCCCCAGGAAGACTGGTACTTCGGCGATGCTGAGGCATTCGAGAATGCTAGGCACTCGCCTGCTGCAACAGAGATCGACCTCGGCCCGCCGGGCGTTTGAGCTGCTGTCTGGACCACAACAATGGGAACTACAGGCATAGGAGTTTACACGGCTGAAGCGACGGAGTTGCGGCGCACTGGAAGATACCCTGGTTTGCTTTTGGGGCTGGTCATGTACATACATTTGCTTTCCCTGGTGAAGCCGGCTGGTCTCACGTCCCTGGCTTTACCGCCATCGATGGCATTCTGACCACCGCTTGGGAGATGAAATACACACTTTTGCGATGATTTGTTTCTCCTCCTTCTCGTGTCTGATCGTCTGATTATGGTCCCCTGCTGCCGCCGGCCTTGATGCGGGTTCAGTACATCGCCCGGCCAGCAAGCAATCCGTTGCTTGCCTCACCATCACGCTATCGTCCTAGCCCCGCCGGAGAATATGGCGGCGGTAAAGCGTTTTTGTCTGGAGTGCCTCCAAGGGTTGGACGACAATAGTGAGTCTCGCGAGTCGTCGATTACCTACATGAAAGACCACACTCCCCAACTACGGCAATAGTCTCTGGTTCATGTCGAACAAACTAGCTTGTAGATCTTCATAGTAAGTTCTTGTATCTATCTACCTTCACAAGTAATCTGTTGTTACAGTCTACCTACGCCACGAGCTGAACATCGAGGCCAGTCCATCCACAGAGCTGATCATCCACACAGGCGGTCGATCGGCGGATCACGAGAGCCATTCCGCACGGCACTTCCGTTGATGTAGAATAGTCTGGTACTGCGTGTCAACTATGTCAACTTGAAGAGACCGAGCGTCGTGGGATCGCCTGGGTGCAGCTTCTTCAGGTTGGCACGAAAGGGTTGTTCATGCAGGAAGGACTCAAGTCTCGAGGTTGGACAGATTCGCACCTTCCACATCAACATCGGCCATCCGTTCCATCAGGTTGGGCGGGTAGGCACGCGTTTTTCCGCCTCTGGAAACATACCGCAGGACTTTGACTTGTCAATGACGATGCCCATCATGCAGCTGAAAGTCTCGTGCCACTTGACGGGGAAGGCCCTTCTGAGGACACGATTTGGCAAGCACCACTGGTGAAGGCCCAAACAAGCACACACGAGGACATGTGCTTCTTGTTTCATCCACCCTACTCACTTCATATACATTCATCAACGCGGCACCATCATCGTCTGCCACCCACAAAACGACGACCAAGAACGCAGTGTGTAATTGGTCATCCACAATCCAGAGGGGCACACACCTCGAAACCCTCTACTGGCAGCCGGCCGAAAGTCCGTCGGTGTCCCGATCACCATGGAAGGCCTGCACCGTTGCGAGAAGTGCTTGATTCTTCTTCCCCTGCGACCAAGCCTTCATTCACGACACGGCCTCCCAAAGCCGTCTGTTCACAAGAGCTCTGGCAATGCCTGCGGCTGGCCGATCGGGGTCACGGCGACGTCCTCGGAGATCGCCAAACACCAGGATAGCTGCCTCGGTCTACCACCACCTCGCGACAAATACGACACGCTTGTCTGCCCAAAGTGTTCACTGCCAGGCCTCGACTGGGACACGTTCGGATTTCACGTCAACAAGTGCCAGGATGACCGTCGCAAGGCGGTCCAGAACCTCTCCGAGAACATGTTGACCCCCGACAAGACAGCCGCTTACGCACCCTGCAGCGGATGCGGTCATATTCTCACCAAGGTAGTCCTGGCAGAGACGCACATTTGCGATGTCACAGGCGACCCCAGGTGGTTCCCAGTCCCCGGCCCTCTGCCCGACTGCACCCAACCACTTCTCACGTGGTATCGCGCCAACAGCATGGGATATGGCGGCAACACCGTCGCCGGTGCGTACCCTGGGCAAGAAATCCCCAAAGAGGTCGCCGAGGGAAGTTACTGGTTGCCATATACCACACAGGAGCCGTACAATGCCCCGGTATTCAAGCTCATGGCCCGCATCCATGATATCAAAAAATACCTCCGAATCCTTCCAGGTCCGGTACCGCCCCCCCGCCCCCTCGCCACAGTAACGACCGGCCTGAAAGGCAAGGACAAGGCCGAATACCTGCCTGCCAACGAAGATTCGAAGGGGGGTGGAGATGGGATCGGAGACGGAGACCCTGACGGAAACGCGTATGGAGACCTGGTCAACGACCCAGACGATCATCTAGGGCTCGGTGTCGAAGCGCACCTGCGCCCATGTCTTGACCTGGATTTCTACTCGGACTCGGACGAAGAAGACGAGGACAACATCGATGAAGACGAGGACCGCGATGGTGACGACAAGGACGACGAAGGGGACTCGGACGTAGAAACAGACCCGACCTCCAAGTATGCTCGTGCTGTCAACCAGGCCACACGCCTCCGCCATCAGATCCACAACCATCTGGTCACATTGCAAGATGTAAGAGATCGCTCCGTGCCCATCATTACTCTCCAGCTAACCGTCCAGGACACCAATGCGAAACTCGCGTACCTAGAACAGGCCATCCTCGACGCCCGCAAGTCCTGCAACCGGCGGTACCTTATTCTGTACGACATTTCGTTTGACAAGATCGAAACTGGTCCCTGCCCCGGATTCTCATGGAAGTACGGCCATTTCCCGTGCCCATTTAATGTTCAGGAGGTCAACATGAGAACCGGATACATGGTCCTGGCGCGGGGCGGTCCAAACACCTATGGCGCCAACTGCACCTTGTTGTTCCGACCCAACTGTGCCGATTGCGCCGCGCTCTCCCTCGCCTACCGCAACTGGGTCCGAGCCTCAAAGTTCGATTCGTCTGGACGCCGCCTCTGCTGGGTGTTGGGATGCATGAAGGAGGCAGTGAACGGCGGATACTGCAGCGGCCATCGAGATGAGATGCATGCCACCGTGGTCACACGCAAAGCCAGGCCGGGCCGCCCTGGCAAGACATCGTGGGACGGCAAAACACGACGTGGCGATCCTCTCGTCGTGCTCTCTCTCGATGACAACCTGGCGTTCCTTGACACGGTCCGTTCGGTGAAAGTACCCTATTTCGACGAGAAATGGTCCCACATCGCTGAGGCAGTCTTGGGCAGAGCTCGACCCGAGCCAGACAAACCCATCGTTTTCTTTGTGGACACCGAGAATACTATTGACGCGAACGGAAAGAGACATCTCGTCGAGCTCGCTATCCTGAGTGCCTCCGGGCAGAAGCTCCTCGAGTACCGTGTTGACCACGGCGTGTCTATCAGTACTATTGCCAAGAAGGACATGTGGGAATATGCCCTCCGCATCTACAGCCGACGAAACGCCTCAGAGAAGACATCGGGCCTGTCTATCCTGCAGATCCGGCAGCAGCTCGCCTCGTTCGGGCTTGGCCGTGAAACCATCATTCTCGAATGGTCCCAAGGGTCGTTCGACACGGACAGTCTGAGGAAGACCTTCGGGTCGGATCTGTTCCCGGGCGCGGGAACATCGCTCATCGGCCCGTGGAAGGCCCTCGGCCACCGTGGCCGAGTCGCCCTGCAGCTCATTTACCCCAACTTCTTCCCCCAACGACGAAGAGGCTCCGGCCCATCGCGCGCTTCCAGACACAATCAAGGCGTTCAGGATGACAGAGCTTCTCCTGCGTTCTTACTTCCTTGATGGCAAAGCGTGATGGCAGGATAAGGTCGGTGGTGACGTTGCCTGATTGCGGACAATTCAGCAAATGAAGTTGTTAAGAAACAATAAAAGATGGACATTGTCATTGCATTTAATCACGGAAGACTTTTGTCTACATGTGTGCGAATTCAGTCTTCAAGCAGCCCGACAAATAAATAGAACAGCCTCCAGGAGTTCGTTGTTCTAGCCACCCTTGATTGAGAGCCGGTTGAGTGACTTACGACAAGTCTCGGGTGACAGATTGTTTCCTTCAATCGTCTGTACCGAGAGATGAACTACGTCCCTGGATCGATCACATCTCTGGATCGATCACGTCTCTGAGTCGACCGAGTGCGTGGTTGAATCGTCTCTTCCTGGGCCTGACCTAGTGCCTACACCGGGGGGGGGGGGGGGGGGGGGGTGATGTTCCAGAGGCGTCTGGTCCTGACACAGGGTCTATGGGGGTTCCTGGCTGCTGCAGGGGATGATCCTGAGATGGTTGCTTAAGTGCTGTTGATTGGTCTGACTGACCGGGGTTGGGATGATCACCGAGTCCTTGCTCGGCTGGGGTCGACACTTGGCTACTGTCTCCGTTTGGAGACGCTGGGCGATGACGGCGTGAGCTGACTGACCTGACTGGTGACGAGATGGGATCTGACGATGACAAGGGTTTCTGGCAGTCCTCCTGACTGCTGTGACTGAGGGAATGCTGGGCCGACGTCGACTCTGACGTTGGCTGGTCGTGATGGTTCGAAGGTAGCCTAAGAGGTCTTGTGTATCTCTAAACATTAGTATCCTCTTCCTCGGGATTTCTCTTGCAATACGGAAAGACCTAGTTCATTCTATTCCACGTAATTCCGCATCGCAGCTGGTCATACGGGCCTTGCGTCATGAAGCCATTGGGCAGGCTAGGCATACTCCTTACTGCTGCTGTTGTCCACACGATTCTTCTCGACCCGCGCCTCTACCATCTTGTACATAATGGTGCGGGCAGGATACTGCTGCCCAAATCGCTCCCTCAATGCTTGTATTGCCGTTTGCACTGGGACGCCGAGGTCCGTCTGTCTCTGAACCTCTTTCTAGAAGAACCAGCGGTAGTTAAACCAGGTTCTGCCGCTAGAGCCCTGGCGCCATGTCGGGCATTACCGGTACTCGAGGGCGGCCACAGGGGGCTGGCCCCGGATTCCTTCGGACCATTCTTTCCAGGCGTCTTCGAGTGAGTCTGGGAAGTCCATCATGACGTAAATTGGGCGCAAGACGCCCCCTTGACACACCCGCCAGTATGTTGAAAAGTCCGTCCCATCTGGTGTAAGTATGCTGACATCTTGGTGTCCAATGACAGGACGAATAACCCCAACTGCTCTAACTCGCCACATTTCTCCGACAGGAGGGGCATACGAGAGGGGGGGGGAATGCGAACATGAACATCCTTCGGAAAGCCGGTCATATTTGGCGTACCGGCGGTGCTTTGGGCGTTTCCGATGCTGTCCTTCGGGCCAATCTCTGCTGATGGGAAAATGTGCTTCTTCAGACTGTCCCTTACCCATTGGCGGACGTCGATGGGCTTTGCTTGCTTCAAGAAAATCTGCTGGCCATCCGTATCCGTGAGGAAAACCCCAGTAAACCCGTGGGCGGGGGTGGGGGCGAGGACACCAGGCGAGAAAAAGACCTGGGGATTATCCGAACTCCCCAAAAGTGTGGTTTTTCTTGGCTGAAGCGCCCCAAATGTAACTTGTGTAGGACGGGGAGGTATGAATCGTTGGCTCCGTCGGAACGAAACCGGCATAACGACGAACGCGAGCAGCGTCGGCGCGATAGAAGGCAACACCTTGCGTACCGCCCGGGCATGGACCTACGCTTATCCCCGGAAACATAGCAGCGGCGAGCTTGGTCGTGAAGATGGTGAAATCTTCCTGGGAGCCTGGCTCCGTTGCTGCAAACCACGGGACGCAGTGTGACTCCCCGTCCGGGTCAACGAGGAGAAACTTGTGGGCATTGCCCTTGATGAAAGTTGGAACAGCGAACGTTACATCGGTGTTGAATAGGTTCTGATTGTTGGCTGGCGAGAATTCGACAAAGTCTTCGAGATGGGCGAGAATATCATTCCTCACCCCGAATATACCCGTCCTCCAGCGGATAAGAAACGAGTCCGTCATCTCCTTGGTCAACTTTCTGACTTCCGATTGTTGTTGATGTAAATTGAGGACATGTTGACGGCCGAGATGGTCGACTAGGCTAATAGATTCGATTTCAGTTGGCAGCGAGAGTTCTCCGGGCTTCCAGAGGTGGGTGTTTGCAGCCAACTGGAAACGGAATTCTGAGCGGCAAGGCTTTGAGTTGTCAAGACCACAATCCACATTGAAATAGACGGCAGTACGAGTCCAGGACCGAGGTCAGTCGCCCAGCGGAGAGGGCCAATGCACAAGAGGTATGTCGATATAGCTCGTCTGAAGCTTTGATAGGACGTGGACGGTGTTAGCACGAATCATCATTTATAACGGTTTGATGAACTGGATGTGTTGATGAACTAGATGGGTCGATTTGTCGTTGAACCTGATATGCAGCGTCAAGCACTCGGATCTCAGGGGCCGAGGGTGCAGAATGACAGGGGTTCTGGGTGCTGCGTCATTTCGTCCGGGTACCTGTTCTGAGACACGTGCCTCCCAGCGTGGCGTCTGATAGGGCAATGCAGACTGAGGGGCAGCAGGGAGCTTCTGCTTTTTCGTAGCCGCGGTGGAGGCTGGACGGCGCCTGGTGGATCGGGCTAGACCGAACTGAACGCACCTGCCGCGGGTGCCCTCCGGCAACGTGCTACACGACCTTCATCACCTCGCAGGAATCATCCCGTCAAGCTCTGCCAAGCACGTCCCGCCTCTTCTCTGGCACCTCCCCCGTAACACCGCGACAAATCTGTCGACACACTTCGAAGATTGGCAGCGTGCCATTCGAAATCAATACCCGATACTCGCTCTCGTACCGCGACTGCCCGACATCAACAAACATCCGACAATCTCCCTCGCACAGCCACCATGCGCTTCGGCAAGACTCTTCGCGAGTCGACCTACCAGCCATGGAAGGACAAGTACATCGACTACGCCAAGCTCAAGTCGCTCCTCCGTGAGGACAAGTACGATGACGACGAGCCGTGGACCGAGGAGGACGAGAGTCGCTTCTGTGACGAGATCTTCAACGTCCAGCTGGAAAAGGTCGCCGCCTTCCAAGAACACACGGTCGATTTGCTCCGTGAGCGGACCGACGCCGCCTTCGATAACCTGAAAGAGATGGTTCCCGAGGACGGCAAGTCCAAGAGCGACGTGCCCGCCGAACGCTTCAAGGAGCTCGAGAAGGAGCTCGACGGCATCACAAACGAGATCACCGAGCTGAAGAAGTACAGCAACATCAACTATACCGCCTTTCTCAAGATCATCAAGAAGCACGACCGTAAGAGGGGCGGGCGCTACAAGGTCCGGCCCATGATGCAGCTCAGCCTGGCCCGCCGCCCCTTCAACTCGGAGCAGGGCTACTCGCCGCTGCTCAACAAGCTGTCCATCCTCTACTACGCCGTCCGCCAGCAGCTGGACGAGTCGGGCAACCAGCAGCCCATCCCCGACCTCGAACAGCGCGAGGAGACGCACAACGGTGAGCGCTACACCGCCCATAAGTTCTGGGTCCACCCCGACAACCTGCTCGAGGTCAAGACGTACATCCTGCGCCGTCTCCCCGCTCTCGTCTACAGCGCCCAGGCCTCCAAGGACCTCGATGCCAACGATGACCCAACCATTACCTCGCTATACTTCGACAATGCAAAGTTCGACCTCTACGGCAACAAGGTCGACCGCAAGGGCGACGCCTCGTCCTTCCGCGTGCGCTGGTACGGCCAGTTGAGTGCCAAGCCCGAGCTCACCCTCGAGCAGAAGAGCGTCAGCGAGAACGGCTCCAGCGACGAGAAGAAGGTCAGCATCAAGGAAAAGTACGTCAAGGCTTTCCTCGACGGCGAATACAAGATGGACAAGACAGTTCAGAAGATGAAGCGCCAGAGCCAGTCGACAAGCGATGTCGACGAGTACAAGAAGACGGTTGAGGCCCTGCAGTCCTTTATCCGCGAGAAGGACCTGCAGCCCGTGCTCCGTGCCAACTACGTCCGCAGCGCCTTCCAGAAGCCCTCGGACGACCGCGTGCGCGTCTCCATCGACACGGAGATCGCCTTCATCCGCGAGGATACTCTCGACAAGGAGAGGCCGTGCCGCGACCCCGCCAGCTGGCACCGTCTCGAGATTGACGACCGCAACCTGACGTACCCCTTCAAGGATATCAACCAAAGCGAGGTATCGCGGTTCCCCTACGCCGTGCTCGAGATCAAGCTCCGGGAGAACGACAGCCGTAAGCGCCCCTCGTGGGTCGAGGACCTGATGGGCTCTCACCTGGTCCACCCGGCTCCGCGCTTCTCCAAGTTCGTGCACGGTGTCGCCTCTCTCTTCGAGGACTACGTCAACAACCTGCCGTTCTGGCTGAGCGACCTCGAGGGCGACATTCGCAAGGACCCGCAGAAGGCCTTTGAGGATGAGGAGCGCCGCCGGTCGCAGAGAGCCGAAAACGAGACGGCTGTCGGTAGCTTCCTGGGCAAACGCGTCAGCTCGTACCGGGCGTCGAGGAGCTCGCCCATCAGCCAGTCGTACCTCGCGGATCGCATGGCCGCCGAGTCGAGCGCACCCAGGGCCTTAGCCCCGGAACCCATCGACGAGGCTGGCGAGCCCGCCGGCGGCGATGACGACGGACAGCAGGGAGATGGCACCCAGAACAAGGGCTACGGTACTATCTCTTCGCTCGTTCCCGGCTTCTCGCTCGCCCGGTACTCTCGCGCCAGGCACGACCAGCGCCAGCGGCCGCTGCCCGAGGGCGTGGTCGAGCCGACCGAGTGGATCAAGAACATGGGCGAGCTCAAGATTGAGCCCAAGGTGTGGCTCGCCAACGAGCGCACGTTCCTCAAGTGGCAACACATCTGCATCCTGCTGGGCAGCCTGGCACTTAGCCTGTACTCGGCGGCCGGCCAGGACACGGTGGCGGAGGTCATGGGCATCGTCTTCATCGCCATTGCCGTCTTCGCGGGCGCCTGGGGCTACTACATGATGCACGTGCGCCGGAGGATGATCATCGAGCGCAGCGGTAAGGACTTTGACAACATGATCGGGCCCATGATCATCAGCGTGGCCATGATGGCGGCGCTGATCATCAACTTTGTATTTGCTGTAAGTTGACCCGTGATCATGTGGTTCCGTACATGTAAGCTGACGTTTGGCAGTACCGCCGGGCCTTTGAACGGTGGGACAAGAACGACGGCTCCGTTAACGCGACGGCGATCCTCGGCGAGGAGCTGAGGTAGTTCTGTTGGCGAGGGGCGGCGCAGCTTGGAAGCAATGCTGCGGCACGGTCACATCACTTGTACTCGACATCATGAGCGGATTGGATAAGAAAGTGCGTGAATTCAAGTAGGATATCTCAATGAAGCAAACCCGTTACAACGCCAATCTGGTCAGTCTGTCTAAAACCCTCTACCCAAAATCACATGACAGTCTAGGTATGAATCCTCAGCAAGTAAGTTGCCTCGTCCTGCTCAAGACCCTCCAGCGGCGCCTGACATGATGATGGCTTGGTACAGGCGGCGGCGGTCGACCTCCTTCTTAAGCATGCAGAGACAGGTCGTGATGGCGATGCGTTCGACCGTCGCCATGGCCTCGGCGCTCGCTTCATCGGCAGCCATGAGTTGGCGCTTCTCATCGACAACGCCGGCGTTTTCGTCCGTGTTGCCGAACACGGGCACGACATACTCCTTTGGATCCCAGGCGCGGAGGTCGAGGAGCAGGCGGCCGCCGTTACCGGCTGTGCTGCGTGATGTGCCGGGAGAGCGAGTCTCATCGGACCGGACGAAGAAACCGACGGGGACGCGGAGGGTGGAGGCGTCGGCGGAGGACGAGGAAGAGGGGTACGCCTCTGCTATTTTGACGAGTCGCTCGAGAACGAGGAGGGAGTGGGCGCCCATGGCTTTGCGCTCTGGGCGGGTTGAGTATCGCCACTGGAAGGCGCCGAGGGGCGTGGAGAAGCGGACGGCGCGGGAGCGGATGGAGACGGGGCAAATGTCGGATGTGAAGCTCATCTTGTGGTCTGCGGTGGGCTGAAGCTCGAAGGAGGGAGCGTCACCTGCACCGGCGGCATCGAGGTCGCGGGCCTCGTCGGCGGGTTTGCTGCCGCAGCCGCTCCGGCGTGCGGCGTACATGGCGTCAAAGGCGTCGGAAGGCGAGGGGCCGGAACCGTCGGCGTAGATGCGCATGCTGGGAGGTTTGCCGTGGCCGAAGCGGTATTGGGTCGTTGCCAGGATGGGGATGTCTGTCTCGGGGGCTGATGAGGAAGAGGCCTCGGGGAAGGAGGCGCCGTGGATGAGGACGCAGTTGCCGGAGCGTCTGGTGCGGCGGAGGGAGACGTATGTGGGCACGACTAGGGCTGGGGTATCGAGGATAGGGGAGGCGGAGCCGGAGACGGGGACGGAGTAGATCGGGATAGGGTCCGGGGGGATCGGGGCCGCGGGGAGGGAGAACCATCGCTTTCCGGGGGTTTGGATCTGGAAGGCGGCGGTGGCGCGGAAAGAGGCCTCGGAGGAGGAGAGGCCCGGGTCGGCGACGGCGGTGGAGTCGTCGTAGCCCGGGAGGGAGGATGTGCGGGAGGATGTACGGGAGAGAGGCCGGGGGCTCGGAGGAGAGGAGGAGGAGGAGGCGGTATATGCTGGAGGCGGGGGCATGCCGTTCTTGAGGATCTGTGGAGCCTCGAGATGAGTTGAAGAAGTCATTGTGGTGGTCATCTTTGTATCGTTGAGTGGTGCTGTGCAGTCTTGGCTCTTCAACCTCCATCTGTCCAGGGGAGAACAGCCGTCTTATATGCATCATCTCGCTCCCTCGTCACAAGGCATCGATGATCCATTTCCTCCTGCGTGATCTACCCCTACCGCTCGCATCGCGAGATACGATGCGGAACCCCCCATTGTCATTGGACCTTCCTCGCGGTTCCGGCGTCAGCGCGAGATCCCAAGTGTGGCGATGCGATTGCGAGATGTCTCGCCCGAGGGGGTTCAGGTACCGTACTCGCGGCACTAGCGCCGTTTGGCGAAAACGAGGAATGCGAGCGAATCAGGGGGCGGCAATGTTCACCGAAAGGGGATAAGACGGGACAGCCGCAGGGCTGTGTACCTGGGTACATCTGGAGCTGGAGCAGCTGTCGTCGTTTGCCCTGTTTGGAGATGCAGTGCAGTGCAGCAGTGTTCCGCCGCTTCTTCTAGCGCAACGGCCGACGGGTGAGCCTGGGAAAACGCCCTGCATCGGGCTGACCGACCAACGGCACCATGTACCCGTCGGGCCAATGCTTGAATGCCTCGAGATCACGACCATCAGACGAGAAAATGGAGGGCAGAAAGAGTACGTCATACTCGGCCTCACGGCACCAACGGGCAGAAAGCTTGTGTCTGGATAGCCTCTCATGATGACTCGGAGCGTCGATCGCCAGACAAAGAACCGTCCCTGCGCATTCGCAGTCGCCTCAGTTGCAGAGCACGACGCTAGATCAACCGTCTCGCCCAAGCCGCGACAGATGCAGAACCACGGCCACGGCCCCCCCTCTATGGATGCTTGCGCCCAAAGAACTCCATGTCGCGATCTAGCTGCTCCTGCACCCACTGTGGCCAGGCATTGTACATGCCATGCTCAAAGTCGACCTTTGCGTTCAACCAGCGCAGCCAGCGAGCCATGCCGGGATCGCCGCCTCCGTCGCCCATCCGCGCCGGGGGCGCCTTTTGCGCGGCGTCGTGCTCGTGAACCATGATGTTGGCCATGATCTGCTTGATGGCGATCCAGTGCGTCGCCAGCAGCACCGCCGTCTGGTTCTCGAGGTCGATGATCTGCTGAAACTTGTCGTGTGGGAGCATTATCCACCAACCGTACTGTTTCTGGATGCCACCGTAGGCTAGGTTTATTAGCAAGGCGAGGCACGGGATGCAAGTAGATTACTCACCCGACCACGACGACGTGCGCAACGCCATCACAATATCCATGAGCATCCCGTGATACTCTATCTCGACGCTACTCCGACACAGCGCCCGCAGGCCCTCGACGGCAGCCGTAGCCATGTCGGCCCACGTCTGGTCGATGAGCGGTAGGTCTGCCATGTACGGCCTCAGGATGGCCGAGGCATCACTGCCGACGAGATTGGCGAACATGGGCCTGAACCCACGCATCCACATCTGCATCCCAACGATGATGATGCCGCGGATAAAAGTCATAAACTCGGCCATGCCATCGTCAAAGGCCACCGACTGGAACGTCAGGGCAAAGCACGTGGCGATGAGCGCGTTGGCCTCCTCGTGGGTGACGCTCCGACGCGGCATCTCGGCCAGCGCCTTCTTGATGGCGCGGATGGCCTTGACGCGGTGGCCCATGGCGAGCTGCAGAAGAAAGGGCTCCTGCTCCTGCTCGGCCAGGTCGCAGGCGGCCAGGCCGAGGATGGCGTGCATCAGGAACTCATTGGTCTGCGACAGGCACGGCACCTCGTGCGTCCAGATGTTCTCGTTGCCGATGGGCTGGTGCGGGTAGCAGCGCAGCAGGAAGTGCTGGAAGAAGCGCATGTCCTGCAGGCTGAAGAGCGGGATCTGGTGGTGCGGCTGGTGCACGATGCGAGGCAGGACCGGGTACTCGCACTTAAGGCCCGTCTTGACGCAGTGCCCGCATGCCGGCCGCGTCTCCTGGCACTTGATGCGCCGGCGTTTGCAGTTGAAGCAGCCGCTGCGGCTCTTGGTGTGGCCTCGCCGCTCCATCCGCTGTTTCTGTGAGTGCGAAGGAGCTGGTGCCAGGCTCATGGTCCGGCTGCTGCTCGAGCCTGTGCTGGTGTCCTGCGGCGAGACTTGCAGCAGGTCGCCGCCGCTGCTGCTGCTGCCGCCAGTGACGGGTGTCGTCTTCTGGCCCGAGCCCGAGTCGGACAGTGTCGCGCTGGAGTAGGCGTCGTCTGTGTTGAAGGTCATGGTGCCATCCTGGAGGAACACATCGTAGTCAAAGTCGAGGGGCGACCCGGGCATGGGCATCAGCGTGGGCGGCTGGCGTGTGCCGTCCATCATCGCGTGGCGATGTCAGCAGTGAGGATTGATGAGATGGTGAGGCTTGGTGCCAGGTCTGAGGGTCGTCAGGTGGTGGTCACCGACGGATAACATGCAACGCCGGTGTCGTTCGCCAGGGTAGATGCCGTGTTCGTATACGATGCGCCTGGCTGCCAAAGAGTACTCCGCTATGTATATGTAGCAAACCAGAATCGACGAAGCTAAGCTCGGTCTGCGTTTGTTAAAGGCAAACGTCTGCATCGTCGTCGTCGCCCCGACCGCAGGGAACGCCATGCCTTGCCGTGCCGCATTCCCAGTCACGTGGCGGGCGTTGATCCAATGTCATGGTGGCAGGTGTCGGGCGATTGATGCGCCGCCTATCAATTGAAACCAGAGTCGGCAGCGTCGATTGGCCGCCTTGGCCAGCCCGTTTACCCAAAGCAGACAATATAGTGAGCAGGAGAGGGGGGGATCGTCGCCTTCAGTCAGTGCCAGTGGTCGCCCTACGACCCGCGGCAGCAGCGCCCGGCGGCGCAGCACACCGAGACAGACGCCCGACCGGGCCTGGGGTGCCTGGGTGTTGGGTGCTGGCGGGTGGTCATCATCGGAGATCCGGCCGTCTCCGGATCGGTGCTTGGAAGCTGTCTTATTCCTGCAGCCTGGCGGGAGAGCAGCAGCAGCCTTGGGGGCTGAGCCGGTGTTCGTCACAGTGGCGGCGGCAGGCGTTCTTGGGACAGTCGATGTTGATCGCAGGGGAAGATGCAACTGGAGTTGGTGTGCATTATCATGGTCGATTCAATAGTGAGCAAGTCGATAGGAACCTGAACGACGAAGGGAAACCACGACTACTTCGCGATGACTAAGCATACACCGCGTAGACGCTGACAGGTGATGGCAGCTGGTGAGGTGGCTCTCCTTGATGGAACCTACCTTAGTGAACGTCCCAACAAGACTTCCATACTCCGTCGACCTTGGAATGGCCTCAAAAAGCACGTGCAATACTCTTGCGGGAGCATGGAATATTAAATCATGAGTTATGGTTGGTGTCTTTAAAGTAGGATCCTACTTGAAGAACGAGGAAGCGCCCTCGCCTCTTGCATGACTACTGGACCGACTGGATGCTGCCAACAGTTTGGCCACGTCCACAGAGGCGCCTCATGGCAAGCCCTTCGTGGCAGCCAGACCATGACCAAACTGTTGTCATGTTCCTCTCTCGATACGAGCTTCAAGAAGACTGCCTCGGCATATTTATGGAGTGGACGCAAGCTAGCTCAGGGGCATTTCGAGCCGGCCGTATCGAAGCCGCCGGGCCGTCCATGTCTCCCTTCGGATGACGAACAATGTCGACGGACCATAAGCAAGAGCCCCTGGGTTAAACTCGACAGTCAACAACACTAGCCCCTCGGCCAGTCGTCGGCCTCGTGCTAGATCAGGGGCACGACGGCACAACATCAACAGCGGCGCCCTCGTAGGTGCGGATACGACGGCCAGTGCCGCCCGAGGTTACACGTCAGAGCATCCCTCCGGGAGAAGGCCACGACTGGCGTCGCACGGGTCATTTCAACGTGCCGACAAGACGAAGCGGGGGAGCTTTCAGTATTCGTCGTCGTCGTCGCATCAACTCCAGACGAGGCGGGGTGACACGGCAGCAGTTCGTCCGGCGGATGGATGCCGGACGCCGGGACGCATGAGGGACGAGTAAGTCGGGGCAAGGGCATCTCGGTGCCCGCGAAGGAAGCGTACGTAAGTGAGGGCAAGGATGGCGGATGCTGCCGTGCCCTCGGGGAGACTGCCTGCCCAGTGGATCCTGGCACTCGCTCTGCCAAAAAAAATGTCGCAAGAGAAGAGAAAGAAAACGGCGTCGTCCGTCTGCCAGCCACCTCGGAGGCAGGCCCTCTTTGGCGGGCGGGGTTGGCTGGTGGTTGACTCGCAGGCTGGAGACGCCCGCGTATGCCCGCGGGGCGGAGTTGCGCACGGCGATCAGCGAGCGAAGAGCGACAGACTGCCCTTGAACAGAGAACCCTCCCGCCCCACGTGCGCCCGAGTCGTCAATTGCAGGGCAGGGAGGACGGAGGCAAGGAGGGCAGGAGAGGGGCCGATACAAAGACACAGCCTGAAAGGCCGTGATGCCCTTGCAGCCGGTGAGCCCGTCAGCCATGCCATAGCTGACATGCTATCGATCCATCCCTCAGCAGGGCCGCCCGGAGACCGGGGCGTCGTGGCTGGGAGACCTGCTCCGCGAGTCGGTCGGTCCCCTGCGGCTGGGCATGGCACATGTGTTCAGCCGGAACCCGCGGTCGAGGGCTGTCCCCAGAGACAGGACAAAGGAAAATCGAAGACAAAGAGGACCCGGGATCGAGCCGGGGTTCCAGATCGCGGCATCGATGTGCGCGCGATTCTACAAACGGCCCATCAGAGGGGGAGCCGTCAGCCCCGAGCCTCTGGCCAGATGCGGGAATTGGTGGACGGCCCGCGCGTGGCAGCAACCGGTTATGGTGATGGAGGGTCGATCAGCTCTGACGGAAGAGTCTTGGCTCGTGTTCTGGACCTCGACGATCGGTGCTGATCACCCACCAGGGGGGGGGCACACCTTGGTTGTGGCCGCGGAAGGGTTTTCAGATGCCCGGTTGGAAGTCAACTTTGCAGTGAGCTGTTTTCTCCCTGCCCTGATGCTTCTGCTGCCCAGGGTGAAGAAGAGTTGTGTGTGGTGTGTGTGCTGATGGTGGTGGTCCTGTGTGCAGTGTGGCTGGCTACCCGGCGGGTGCTCATTTCGCTTAAACCTGTGCCGCGGTTTCAATGTGGAGCGCTAGCCGAGAAACGGCATGGCGTCAGGGGAAAAACGCTGAACGATCCAACCGTCGGGAGGCTACTCGGTGGTGCGGGCCACGGGGCGGGGTGAGCTGTCGTTTTGGTACCTGACTGGTGGTGCCGTGGACCCTCGCCCTCTCGCTCTCTCTTTCTACCAAGTTGGTCGTGATCTTTTTCGGGACGAGCCATGTCCATGTTCTTTGTCAGTTTTGCGACGGTGAAACAGGAAACTGGGCGGGTTCTTCCCCGTCCGCTTTCGAGGCGCGGACTGGCTCGAGCGCCTCCGACCGTTCTGTTCTTGGCTGGCACGGGCGGCAGACCAGACGGGATGATTGACTGGACTGGATGATGGCGGGTTGGCTGGCTGGCTGATGCGCGGTTCATCCGGACGCTCTCCCTCCCCCCTGGCCTGAAGCGTCCCGGTTCTTGTTCCCCGGGAGCCCACTGGCACTGCAGGCGCATGCTGCCACGCCACCACCCTGCTCAGAGCCCTGGTCCACCTCTCGAGAAAAAGAGCGAGCCACTGACGCTTGGTCGGCGGCGACGTCCCACCCGTTGGGACCCTTCAGGAGTCTGGAACTGGAAGGACGAGGCCTTTCGCGGTCCTTCTCTGCAGAGGGGGCGGTTCCATTGCGGAGCCGCCAACGCTCGATGATGGGGTCGTGATGGCGGAAGAACCTGAAGAGGGGGGGCACTGGCAGCATGTGTCCCGGAGGTGCCCCAAAGGAGTCACGGCAGCACAGCGGCAGCAGCTACAGTTGTCGCGCGCGTATCAGTGGTGCCGAAGGTATACCCGCAGCGAATCGTGTCCGGCAGGTACCTCTCGTGGGGACGGAGCAGGGTCCCGGTGCTTGTTTGGGGCTTCTGTTCTCCCCCGTTTACCCGGTACCGCTCGCTGTTTCTGGCGGACTTGCCCCTCGGAGCTGGGAGCGTTTGTCGCCGTGCTTCATGTTGGGCGCTTATACACGTCGATTCGCTGTGGCCCCCCTCCCAGACAGTGACTGTGCTTTTTCCCGAGGGGAGTGCGGCCTGCGACGACGTGGCAGAAGTACCGGGCAACCATCACAAGCAAACAAGAAAACAAATCCCGCCTCAAGAAAACAACTAGCAGTGCCACCGCCAAGGGGTGCGACCAAGTATCTTCGTTGTGGACCGACCTTTTGGACCTGCGTCGACTTGGTCGCTGCCCACTGGTTAGCCAAGCTACGCCAGGGAATACATGCTCGTCGTACCTGCATCAGGGCACCAAAGCTTGTACCCCGCGGCAAGGTACTTGGGCGCTGCCCTGGCTGCCCGTCGTTGCTTCCCGATGTCGTGTCCTGGCGGGACAGGGAAGGTCCTTCCCACGGGCTGGACAAAGACGCTGCGCGGCGGACGAGCGCAGTTGCCAGTCGCCAGGTCCCGCCCCCTGCGTCGTTCCCCACCCACACCTTCCTCTTCCACCACACCACCTCAGCACCACCTGCCGACAACACAGAACGTTGTCCCTGGCGCCTTCCCTTCCCGACAGGCGCAAAGACCCCGGCCTGCCGTTTCTCGTCTCGTCTTGGGTCTGGGCCCGAAGGAAAGGGAAGGGGCAGCCCCTGGTCTTGCCCTGGCGCGCCCCCCCCCCCCCCCCCCCCCCCCTGGCGGATACCACCTCGGATCTCCACACCTCGTTGACCAGGTCCATCATCCGTCGTCCCGCCTTCAACGACAAGCACCACGCAACCACGCCCACGCACGCTCGTTCTCGACTCAACGGGCCCCGGCCTGGTCAGTCACACCAGCAGGCCAGGCCAAGCACCGAGGCCAGGGACAGGGAGGGGGGGGCCGTTTCCCTTTCCCGCTTCTTCGTGTTTTTTCTCCGATGCCAGCACCACACTGAAGCAGCAGGCGCACGAGTATATCTATCCGCCCCTCCTCTTCGTGCCCCCCCCAGACCCTCTCTCGCTCTTGTTTCCCCTTCACCAAACCGTCTCACGTTCCCTTTCACCACCCCGGGTCATTCCTTTCGCCCCTCCCCCATAGGTCGCCAGTTTCGACTTTCAAGCAGCTAGTCACCTCTCGCCGCTTCACTTTCCTTGACGAGTCTTTGATAGACGCGCCAACTCGCAAAACCCTCCTTTGTGTATCTCGCCATACACTCACCATCCTTCAGTACCTCGACGGTCCATCCAATCCCATCCCATTCTCGAACTCAAGACAATCCCGTTGTGCAAGTCACCAGGACTCGAAGCTTCTCGCCCTCCATAAAAACCGCTCCTCCTATCCTCGCACAGACAACCCCGTCTTCGTTCTTCAAAAACCACCAATCAAACCACCATCAAAATGTTCACCAAGCAGTTCATCACCGGCCTTGCCAGCCTGGCCCTCGCCAACCAGGCCACCGCCCTCAACATGTTCCGCGCCGAGGACAAGCGTGGCCTCCGCGTTCACACCCACGTCGAGGTCGTCACCCACTGGGTGACCGTCACCGCTTACGACGGCCAGGAGCCCGCCGCTCCCACCACTACCTCGGAGGCCTTCGTTGCCCCGGCCCCTGAGCCCACCCCCGAGGTTGCCGAGCCTGAGCCTACCCCGGAGCCCGTTGTCCAGGAGGAGGCTGCCCCCGTTGAGCCCGTCGCCCCCGTCGAGGCCGCCCCTGCCCCCGCCGCCACCACCTCGGCCGCTGCCGCCCCTGTCGTTGAGGATGAGCCTGTGAAGCAGGTCGAGACCGACAACTCCAGCTCCGGCTCTTCCTCCTCCGGTGGCTCCACCACCACCTCCGGCAGCAAGCGTGGTCTCGCCTTCAACAAGGCCGAGCTCACCTCCGCCTTCACCTCCTCTGACAAGATCAGCTGGGCCTGGAACTGGGACTCCAGCGCCAACGGCCTCGACTCGAACGTCGAGTACGTCCCTACCCTCTGGGGCCCCATCGACATGCACACTGCCCGCTGGAACGAGAACGCCGAGGCCGCCATCGCCAAGGGCTCTACCCACCTCATGTCCTTCAACGAGTGCGACATCGCCTCCCAGTGCAACCTGCCCGCCTCTGCCGCCGCCGACGCCCACGTCCAGTACCTCAACCCCTTCGGCGACAAGGCCAAGATCGGCGCTCCCTCCGTCAGCAACAGCAACATCGGCGGCCAGGGCCTCGACTGGCTCCGCGACTGGGTCTCCGCTTGCGAGACCAAGGGCTGCAAGTACGACTTCTGCAACGTCCACTGGTACTCTCCCCTCAACGCTGCCGAGACCCTCTACTCCCACATCAAGGAGGCTTCCAAGATCTGCGGCGGCAAGCCCATCTGGCTCACCGAGTTCGCTCCCCTTGGCGACAGCGGCGCCGAGGCCTCCCCCTCCGAGTCTTCCTCGTGGCTCAGCGGCGGTGTCCTCTCTGAGCTCGACAACCTTGCCGAGCTCGAGCGCTACTCCTTCTTCATGGTCGCCGACGGCAAGCTCACCAGCGGTTCCGGCCTCTCCGCCTCCGGCGAGGCCTACCTCTCGTAGGCGCGTCACCCCAGCCGGGGCGATGCTCCTCCATCTTCTCGTACACAGTTTCCTTCTCACTGGTACATTAAAACATCCGAGTCGCGGCTCGCCCCGGCTCGACATCTTCACTTCTTGTACATTCACTTATCACTCCCATTTCTTTCTTCCATCTCGCATCCGGAGGGTTTCATTCGCTGGATTCATTTCCCCACTTCCCACTTGGATGATTTTCACGACAAACGGGGAACGGGGCTCTCCCTAGGGTCTCTACTATCTTTGGGATACCCCCGGAACACAGGTGTTTGGTGCTCTTTTTCATCACGCACACGCACAGAAATGTTGTCTTCGGTTTGGACACATTTTTTCAGGAACATAGAACAGGACAAAACGGCACACAGGATACAGGGAACGGGGTTCTGGCGCGAACCCCGAGGGCATGAACAACAACACTGGGGAGGTTTCCGTCGTTCAGTCGACAGGCCGACCCATGAGCTACGAGCACAATGAAAAGAAACGCACAAGCGTTCATTGCAATCATTATTTCTCCTCTGTGCAATCGCCATCGTGAAGAGTGATGTTGATGTCGACCAGGGTCAAGCCTTGACAACAAGTGGTGCTCATTTCCCCCGCAGGACGCCATCTCGGCCACTGCCGGCGTCGATCCGCCTTGAGCAGGGGGCGGACGCCCACGCGGACGGGACCGCAGCCGCCGCGGGAGATCGTGGGTCGCAATCTCATGATGCAGCTGGCAATTTCCGCCTTCTCGGGACAAGACAGGGACATCCTTATCTGATCTTTGGGGACTTGGCACGCATCTGTTGACGACATGTCGATCGCGAGGAGGGTCAAAATTGGCAGATTGCAAGTCTTCCCAAGTCATCCGGGTAAGTTACCCACTGAGGAACATCCCGCACATCCGTCACGCGCATCGTGTGTTGATGCCAGTTGACTATTACTAGTGTCATACTCATTCATGTAGTGGTATATATGATGCTCCCTTCCCCCCCCTCTGGACACCAAGAAATCCAAACTCCCCTACCCGGACCGACCTTGCGCTTGACATCCAAGTCAACCAGCATATGCCCTGCCCCGAGTCTAAAATGGAAAACCTTGCCAACCCAAGACTCCCCAAATGTGTGTATCATGTACTGCTCCGTGCGTGTGGTTGGAGCGTGTGAGAAAAGGAACCGAAAAGGAAAACATCGACTGGTGTTCGTGTAATAATCACGTCCGAGGGTGGTGCCGGCCGCCGTCCTGTTTTCCGGCGGTAATCTCTGTCGTGGCATACGACAGGTAGGCATCCTCGTTGAAGACGCCCGCGGCGTCTGATCTCCGTCCGCCTGCCCATCGGCGTCCTCTCCGTTCGGCAAGATCGCTCGTGGGGAGGGCCGCCTCCCGCAGGCCTGATTCCTCAAAGGTGGTGGTGTTGCCGGGGCGCGACTCGCGGCTGATGGTGGTGGTCACCATGACGCCGCTGCCGAGGATAGTGCGTGGGCCGGAGGTGCCCAGTTCGTCGGTGCGGGTGATGTGCGGTGGTGGCGGCGCGTGCATGGGTTGTGCGTGTCCGACCATTGATGAAGACGCTGCGTCGTGTCTCTGCTTGTATGCGGTGTCGTCACCATCAGACCTGCGGCCGCCGACGGCGATGTCGCCCATGTCGTCCAGAACGCGCTTCTGGCTTGAAGTCCGTCGCAGACCCGGCTCGAGGTGCTCCTTGATATCCTCGTCAAACTCGGTAGCTCGACTACTAGGGAATCCCTTGCTGGACGGGCTGAAGTCGATCTTGTTCATGGCCACATCATCGGCGCAGAAGCCGTTGTTGTTGACGCTCAGGTGGCGACGGTGGTGATCTGGTTGCCGGTCGTGGGGGTAGCTGATGTCGGTTCCACGTCGTGCAGGATCGGTATTGTTGGTGGAAGAACCGGCGTGGTCCTTGGATGTGACCCATTGTACGACGGCGGCGGAGAAAAGGACTAAACTGTTAGTTGGTGGCGAGGAATACGCAGAATGGATCGGCTTACTGTCGCTGTTGCAGCACATGAGGCAGACCCATCCGGGCTCGCCGTCAAGTACCATGAGCACGGTGAGGTTGCTGCAAGATATCAGACAAGTTTATCACAACAAGGTTTCTGAGAAGGCTTACATGATACTGCTGGTCAAAGTGCACACGGCACCAACAAAGGTGCGCAGAGCCAGAGTCCGAAGATTGATGTTTGCTGGGGTCTTGGGAAAGTTCTTGAAACTGTAGAGGTCTGGGGAACTGTCAGTGGTGAAACTTGACAGACGGGCCAAGATGACGTACTCTTCAACGGGATCAGGAAGAGGATCGTCAGGTAGACGTTGACGACGGCGTCGAAGGAGATGAGGGGGATCATGGATTTCTTCTGCATGCCGATCACGCATAGTTGGTTCTCGAGGCGGGTGATGCGGCTGTTCGCAGAGGTCAGTGGGTAGGCGCAGGAGCAGACGAGACGTGCTATCTTACTAGATGAAGTTGAAGATGGCAATAACAACGTAGACTCCTGTTCGTGGTGTCAGCACTGTGCGTGCAAAGATAGGCCGGCCGACTGACCCAGCATGCCGAACGAGTTGAATAGGTACAGCTTGGACTTGAGTCGATGCTTAGGCGTGCCGCGAACGATGTGCTGCGGCGTGTTAATGTCCCATCGCCAATCCGGACTGCCAAGAAATATGACCTACAGCTCGCTCCACCAGGAAGAGATAGATCAACTGAAGCGGGTCAGTACAAGTCGATGGGGACGTGAAGCTGAAGTCAGACATACAATCTGGACCAAGTTAGCGCGGTTTCCTCAACGCGGACAAAGAAGCTGGGACTTGCCTTGGTGGTGACATAGCAGACGAGACACAGGAGGATAGCTCCGTCGCAAATTTTGATGCTCGTGTTGACGCCCAGGGCAAACTGAAGGATGGCGGTTACGAAGACGAAGAGGTATGAATCGATGTAGATGAGATACACGACTGGAGGAGCTCGTCAGCGCAGGTGGGGGTGGCCAGATGAGGAATATGCTCACGCCAGACGACGAAGGGCAGCCGTGTCCACGTTTTAGTGCTGAGGATTCGTTGTGCTACATGGTTGTTAGTTGTCGTGCTCAACGGGATGCCTCTCCTCGGAGGGACGGCGGCAGGAATGCGAGGTACGGACTGAGGAAGCCTGAGATGACGGTGATGGAGGCCAGGACCAGGATGACACTGAAGATGACACCGGTGAGGGGTTCTGCGACGTGCAAGCTCCTCGAGGCGAGCATGTCGGAGACGATGTTGGAGGGAGCCATGTCGAGAGGTCTTGATGTGCGGCGGCAGAGGCGACAGGACCGAGGACTGAGACTCGACAGACACAGGGGCAGGGGCCGGGACCTATGTAGTGATACTAGGGCACGACCACCTTGAGAGGGCGGGGGGGCGAGAAGAGGAGATGACAGATGAAGAAGATCCCTGACGTTCTCAAGTTGACCGATGAGGGGGGACTCGGAGGCGAGACAAGAACAGTCGGCGCACGCTCAGGTCGGGACAGGGACCCTGCGGCGGATGATATAGCAAGGAAGATGGCTGTCGCGGGGAGAGAGATCAGCCCTGCCCGCGGCGCTCCCAGAGGGGCGATTGCACTAGGAAAAGCGAGTTCTGACTCGAGAATGCCCGGACTACTGGGGGCCCGTTGGCGGGAAGGGAAAGATGAGCCCTCCTGGTGCGGTTAAGCTTCAGCTAGAGGGCAGCACTGGCAAGAGATGAGATTGAACAACGCTCGGGGCGCGCACAGAGGAAGATGGCTGCCGTGCTGGCCGTGGGCCAAAGACGCTAGGTACCAAGTACTAGACCTCTGCCAGCTTGGTTGGAGTGGACGGGAGAGAAGGGGTTTGGTTGGCGGGCGACCTAGCGCGCGCTGCCGGCAGTCTGGAGGAGGGCTGGTCGGATTTCCAAGAGCCGCGGTCGTTGGACTATGAGGAGCCTAGGACAGCCACAAGTCCGGGCGGCTGCAGGGCGCTGTCGCGAACTACGGACGCTGTGGCGGCCTGGCCAGAGTTCAGGTTCGTCGCGAGTCTCCATCGAAGGTCTTGGCGATTTTTCGAGGGACATGACAAGACGTCCTGTGCCACGGGCATGAGGAGGCCGTTCTGGGCTGCTTTAGCCGGGCAGACGCTCGCTTGCTTTTTCCCTCGCCCACGCCGCCGGGGCATGGGAGTGGCCCTGGCCCTGGCAGGGCGCATGTCGGAAAGACAAGTGCCAGACGCAGGTGATGGGGGCTGAGAGACAATGTCGAAAGGGGGGTGCCCGAGACGAAGATGGCCAAGAGTGAGACATGGGAAAAGAAGGAACGCGCCCCGTGCTCCCGGGTATCGGGGGACTTGACTTGGGGGGAGCGGCCCAATAGCCAGGTACCGGGCGACGGACAGGTGCAGGCGCGGCGCTCGTAGTGCCAGTGGTCCCTGGTGGTTAGGGTCGTGATCGTAGTGGTGGTGGTGGTCGCGGACCGGGAGATGGGTGAAAGGGGGGACGCTTGACTGACTAGCCAGCGGGCGGGACGGCGGCGATCCTCCCAGGTCCGGTGTGTGTCTGGTGTCTGAGCCGCTGTCCCGTCATGGAAGCTTCAACCCGAACCCTCCAGCGGTTCGTAGAGTAACGGCGGTGACGAACTTGGGGGATCCGGAGACGGACCCGGGGTGCAGGTTTGTGTCAAGGCCAGAGCTTGTTTGTGGCCGTTTGAGCACAGCGGTGAGGGGTGCAAGGGCGGTGTTTGTCTGGCGTCAGAGCACGTCGAAGTCGACGTTTCAGAGGCAAAGGTTGACGGAACGTCTCTCTTTTAGGACCGGCGAATCCCCGTGCAGACAAACGGAGGGATAGGCCAGCGGAATGCCACGTCCAGTCCCGCGGGCAAACTCGAGGCAGGTCGAGGGAGGTCGAGGCCGAGGTCGAGCTGACATGTCAGTTCTCGCTCTCGCTTGTTGCTCAGGGGCAGCAAGCAACAGGCAGACAAACGAGACCATGCGCTTCAGGAGGTGTCCGACGCTTTTCGGTGGAAGAAGCAATTCGACGACAGTGCGGTGTTGTGAAATTGCCGCATCAGGCAGGCTTTGATTTGAGGTTCACTGCACACTGGAAGCCCGGGCTTCAGGGCGGCCGTGCCTCAGACATTGGGCGGAGGGTGACCGGAGAGGGAAGGTACTCGCATTGGTACCTAGCTCCTGCCCTGGCTTGCCTTGCCGTTTGACAACCACGAAGAAGCAACGATTTGCTGTGCCTGCCAGTCCGAAATCCCCTCCCCCAATACCCCTGGCTGCCCTGCCCGCATTTGAGTTTGCACTTGACGACACCGACCGATCTCCGCCTCTCGACGCCCGGGCCTTGTTGCTGTTCTAGCACTGGAAGCACAGACACGCTGCGCTCCTCCCCCACTCCCGCGGCCCTGCTGCCCTGCTGCCCTTGCCCTGTAGCTGGACCTTCTCGATGCGGCGCTGGTGCTGGCTGACGCCTGGCGCTGCTAAAATGCCCGCCGCTGGGCCCTTTTCCCAGCCCAGCCGTTTTGGCTGAACCCGCCCGCCGGGTTGCGTGTCGGGGCGGGCGGGCGGCGCCATGATCTCTCCTTCCCCGGCCCCGACCGTCAGCTAGAGGGCGCCTGCCGCAATTGTAGACAAATTAATCGAGGAAGCTGCTTCTGGCATTGCACTGTGCCTCCCCTCCTGCATGGTCAGTGCTCGGGTTGCACCTTCCCGGTCAGACCTTTGATGATGGAGGCGGCCAATCAAGGTCCGCCAGTGACGACCGCCCGCCATTCTATTCGCGGGTGGCCTGTGACGAACGACGACGCCGGCATCGACCAGGCTCGCCCGAAGTCACCCAGATTTCCGAAATTCAACCTGTGATTCCGATGGTGGCTTGCTTGCAGATCCAGCTTGCGAAAACTTCGTCTCGACTCAAGTTTCCGAGGGTTGCATGTGTTGGACATACCAAACTACCAACCACATTGCAGCCCTCTGTCGCAATTGCATGTGGCTGGCCAGCACACCTCGCATCGTCTCGTATATCGACCCGGACTTGCCTCCGGACTGCTACTTGCTGTGCTGCTCCCCAGCACGAACACGTACCTCCGACACTCCCCCCTTCTTCACTACACCTCGACCGCCACCGGGACGTGCCCTCGCCGTCGTCCCAAAATCCAACAACAAAAATCAACAAACCTGCGCCTCCAGATCACCACCCACAGACCTCCCCCAGTCCGAGCGGCACATCGTCTCAACTAGCCGCGCCCCGAGAGTCATGTATCCGCAGCCACCCAGGTCCCCCGACTCCCTATCGGAAGGCCCGCGGCCCCCGCCCCGGTAGATCCGCGCATCCTCCCCGAGTCATTTAGTTCTTCAAGGCCCTTCCCGTCGAAACCTCCAGCCCTTCCTTGGCAGACCGACCATTCCCAAAGCAAGGCAGGAAGCTCTCCGTCCCAAGAATACCAAAGGGACTACTGGATTACTTATCTACCTATGCCCCTTTGCGACAAACGCAATCATCCTGTTGTTATGGCGCCTCCCAGCTCTCAACCCGTGCTCCCCCGCCGCCATCAAGCGCTTCGTCGTCAGGATCCGTTCACTCACTCATCTCGAGACGAACCTAGCACGCAAGCGTCCCCCGATGCGCTTGATCACTCGCATCCTGAAAATACCCGCCATATCGAGCAGTCCCGACGGAAATCTATTTCCCCAGGGGTCAACGCGCTGGCCCGCCGGCCGGTACACCATGCGGGATCCAGCAGGTGATCGTCGAGCCCGGCGCCGGCACAGCGGCGCCTTTTTGACTTTGCCCGGCACTCACAAGATGCAGGGTGCGACAGAGCAAGACCACGTGCAGAAAAGGTACCCTCACCGCGATGGCACGTGAAACCGTGACTCCCACGTTGATTTCCCCCTGCGCCGGAGCATTATGGTGGCGAACACGTTGTATTCTCTCCGCCTTCTTCGTCTGCAGCGGCTCGAGGCCGGTGTAGATCCACGACACTGTGCCTCCTAGCTACAAATCTCCACATCTTCCCAAGCCCGGTTCGTGATGATGCCGTGAAAATCAAACCCTCGGCCTAGGCCGTAGCCCAGACCGCTTTCCTGTAACGCCGTGAAATGCTGTCTCCCTTCTGCGGGCCCGTCATATGCTTCTGTTTGGTGACCTCCGGGATATGTCCGTAAACCTAGTAACCGTCCCAACGCCGTGCGTAGTGTAACAGATGTTGCATCTGCGAGTAGTGCAACTCATCCCTATTGCCCTCTCGGGGCTTCTTCCATGTCCATGACACAAGCCATGTCGTCAGACCGCCGCTTACTCACGCGTTGTCGCCACCACGCGTGTTTGTGTCGTCGGCCCCCTGAGGCCTGGTGCGAACTCGGAACTTGTCCCGAAGCCTGTCCGAGAGCTTACCGCGTCGCCGTCCGGTGTCACGGTCGCTCACCGATGCCGTCTCCGTGTCGTCATCGTCCCGCGGTTGGTCTCTGGCTCGCTGCTCCGTCCGGTATTGCCGCAGGGCCAGAATGCGCTCTTCGGCCGACGCATGCCGGAGCCGCCCGAGATCAAGTAGACGAGACGCCCTCCGCCGCTGCGAGCCACTGTCGCTATCGTGGCCATCGGAGCCTAGAGGGGGCGCCAGGGAATTCTCATCTGACGACTCGTCCAGGCTGCCGTCTTCATGTCTCGGTCGGAGATCGAGGCGGCTGTCAGAGGTTAGCATTGGGCCCGAGCATCTTGGGGTTCACAATGGTCAGTACTCACCATAGCGGACATGTGCCAGACACGTTGACCAGCCAGGGATCGATGCAGTTGGGGTGGAACTTGTGGTCGCAGGGAAGCACTCTCACGTCCTCGCCCACGTTGAAGTCCTCGGTGCAGATGGTGCAGCCCAGGTGCTCGTCCTCGAGCTGAGGGCCATTTCCGACGACCCCCGGCGCGGCTGGGGCTGGGGTTGCGCCGCGGGCGGCAGTCAGGTCGCGGGTCTGCGTCGTTCCGTCGTTGGCGTCTGCCGACTGCCTTCCCGTGGGTGCTGAGTGGGCACCTGTCTCGACGGTCCCGTCGCTCTGCTGGATCGAGCCAGCCTCCAGCTCGTAGTTTGGATCCTGCTTAGGCGGGTCGGGGTTTCCAAACTTGACGATCGGGAGGGTCTCGAGGACAGCCCTTGCGAGACCCCTGGCGCGGCTCTGGGGTGGGCGGCCGCCGTAGCTGGCACGGGGGCCGTACCGCTCGGGGTGCCGGTGTGCCCGGACGGCACCGGTACCGATGATGGCAAGGAAAAGGAAGGTGATAAGGCCAGTGATGGTGTAGAGAACGGTCATGGCAACGGCCGAGTGGCCCGTGTTCCCATCGCTGGGGTCCCGGCCATCTGAGGTGTTGCCGGTAATGGTGACCTGGATGACGCCGAGTTCATTAGTGTTCTTGAGAAAGTCATCGGCCTGGCCAGCGTCACCGGCATCTGCCATGGTGAACAACGTGGCGTATGGCACTTCCGACGTTGTCAGCATGCACCAGTTGCCGACGGTGCTGTAGAGGACAATGGCCTTGGGCTCGGCGTCCATCAGACGAAGCAGCATGTCGTCAGGGCTGGCAGCGTTTGCGTCGGTCGAGGCGTCACAAGACAGGTACGCAATCAAATTGGAGACCTCGCTCATAGTGTAGGTCTCTTGGGTGGCTTTGAACATGATACCCTCGAGCTTGATGGCCTGACAGAGATATCTCGTTAGCAAAGCAGGTCACGTACAGGGCGCAATCGCCAGGCGCAAGCATCGACTTACCCCGCGGACAACCTCGGAGCCATTGAGGCCCAGGTTCTGCGTCAACGGCACGATGTTGTAGTCGACCGGGAGGATGCTGCCCTTGTTGGAGGATAGTGACAGCTGCATGGTCGAATCGCTGGCCCACGACGGAACGTCGTTTTCCGGCACGATGAGGGAGGCGGCGGTTGCGAAGCCAGCGAGGGCCAGCGTGAGCCCTCGAGCTAATGTCCCCATCATGATGGAATGCCGGCAACGATCGACGTTGCTCTGGCGGGAACAGGTTGGGTATGGTCTGCTTCGAGAGGGCCAGCTAGCGTGCTGAGATGCGAGATGTGGGAGACGGGCCGTTCGAGTCCCCAACGTCGGGGGTTTCCCGGTGGATGAAGTGAAGACCAGGCGGGAAGGGGGGAGGATGTCCCCGGACGCCAAGGGTCAGGCTGCCTGATCGTCGGCGGCAGCGGAAACGGCACAGATTATGCGGCGGAGGTCGTCGGGCGTGGCATCGCCAGATCGGGGAGGCAGCGCTTGGAGTCGTCCTGGGCAGGGCGAGGCCGGGCCGGGGGATGCCGGGGAGGTGCGCCGCAGCGAACAGGCAGGGCTGAAGCTGAAGCAGGACTTGGCGGCTCGAAAGCGAGCCTTGGTCGTGTGCGGCCTCCAATGTCTCCGGGGTAAATGCCCGTGGTATAGGGCGGCGTCGTAAGCCCGTGGGTATTCTTCGGAGGTGGGCGATGGATGTCAATGCCGGCGTCGATCAGCCTCGGAGGCGGGAGGCGTTTCGGATTGCGGGCGTGACACGCAAGCGCAGGCCCCGAGATGGGCGGGCGGATCCTGATGTTTGGGAGGCGTGACTTGAGATGGCAGGTGTGCGATAGATGAACTGCTTTTCGAAGTTTATGGGCGAATTGGGGAGAGTCTAAGGGTATCGGAAGGGGCGAAATGTTGGTTCTTGGATGTCGGTCGTCGGTCCGTCGGGGCGGGTGGCGTCTGGACAAGTGGGATGGCGGGCTGCTGTCGATAGCAGCGTCGGACTCGAGGAGGAGGGGAAAGAGTCTGGTCGGTCGTCGCTTCGAAGCTGCGAAGGGGAATGGCAGATATTTCTATCGAGCAGGTCCGAGGACGAAGACGGGCGCCCAGGAAAAAGCGTCGGGTTGGTGGGTGCGGTCAAGACGGCCGGCGCGTCGCCAACGGAGCGAGGGGCGAACTGGCAAGACAGGCCAAGGGAAGCCAAGGGCTCAAGACACACAAACGGCGTGCGTGGTTGCGGAGAGAGGAGGCGCTGTTGGGTCAGTCGGTGGTGATGAGGACTTGATAAAGTCGTTTTCGGGGAATGAATCTTGGTCGTTCCTTCCCCCGGAGAACAGGGAGGGGGAAAACGGGCGGCCGGCCATCATCATCGCTGGTGCTGCACCTGCCGGCGCGGCCTGGGCATTTGCTGGGCTTGTCAAGTCCGGGTCTTGGCTCACAGGCATACATCCCAGATGAGGCCCAATGGACGGGCGCCTCTCAGGTCAAGCGCGCCCGGCGTAACACCTGCCAAGACTCTGGGCGCGCCTTGGCCGCTGGGCTCGCGCGCTGTCCGGCTGTTTTCAAGGCAAGGGCGCCCGGCCAAGCCGATGTGGGGGTACTTTGGGTTTACCGCATCCCGGGCGCCAGTCCGGAGGTATCGCTCTATCGCCGGCATCTGCCGCCCAGCACCACAGCGCGGTGAGGTGACCTGGGCGCTCGCTACAGGCAGTGACTGTTTCCAGCCCTGACCGGCCCGGTCGGAGGCCATTTTCCTTCAGTCTGCCAACTGTCTGCCAATACGACTCAACTCCAGGCAGTATTTGATATTAAATATCCAAGTCTTCAACACTCTCTAGCACCAACATGGACCATACCATATTCACAATCCGTTGGCGCTACCTCTGCCTCTGCTTCAAATCTCCCACCCAGCGCCAATCAAGCCGCCCCTGTCGATTCACCTCCAGCTCTGCCGCCTCTCCCTCCAAGCGGCAACCCCACTGGCGATCCCCTCGGTTGGCTTCCGACGTGCGAGGTCGTCGTCTTGGCCTCGTGATTTTCACATCGCCCCCAAGCCTTGGAGTCTCGCTGGGCATTCCTGGGCCGACGAGCCTTTGGCCTTCTTGGGCACTCACGCCATCGTCAGCTCATCTCCCTGCTGCTGTCGCGTTTGGGAGCGATCTACCTGTGCTGTGTCCCGATCGAGATCCTGTGATATCCCCTGTCCTTTTACGGTCTTTGGGCCGCCTTTGCTAGGGACTATCTAATCTTTAAGCTTACTTGCCGCCCACCCGCCCGCTTGCTATCGCGACGATAATGTCCGACGAGCCCCATGGGGAAGGCCGACGGTCCTCCCAACCCCGTGCATCATGGCGATGAACCATTGCACCCGCACCCGCAGGGCGTCATCCTCTGCTCGAGTACCCGAAGAGTAAACAGCTGCCGCCTACGGCCCGGGCGAATCCTCCCCCTCCTCCCGCCTCCCCGGCTTCCGCGCACAGCCTCAGTCTCTGGCCTTGGCACGTCTCCGTATTTGTCAACCGGACATCTCGGCAACGTCACAGTCGTACTGCCGAGTACCGACGGTGTCTTGACAGGCCGGCACGGGGGCGGGCGGGCGATGCGAGGAGCACATCTCAGACGTCCTGGCTACGATTTGCGACGCCAAATCCCTTCCTCACTCACCCTTTGCGAGTTGCCGGCTTGGCATCTGGAGTTCACCGGTGATGCCCACGATGCACCTCGTCGCTTTGGGGTGCGCAATATGCCCGTTCGAGATGGCGGCGGCGAAGGCCCCTTGCTACTCGAGGCAGCTCATGTCCGAGGCCTCGCGCTTCCGGGTCCCGATCATCAGAGGTCGTTGACTCGTCGGTCGCTTGAATCTGTAGAGTGATCCCCCTGAGTAATCCGTGAGGCAAGGCTGCGTGACGTTTTTTATCTAAGACTCGTGTGGTTCGCATGTCGAATCGTACATGTGTCTCGCCGAAAAGAAACATCTTCCTCCTCGTAAACGCTGTCAAACTGCTCGGAGCTACAGGTGTCACAATGCCCTGTATGAACGTTGGACAGAACCCGGTTTCATCGGGCGATCACTCAGTGCAACCATGTCGTCCCCTCCAAATCGCAATATCTACAACCGCCCGCGATGAATGGACCCTTCAACCTTAGCTGCGCCTCATAGAAATAGCCACGGCTCGTCAATCCCGCCCTGCCATGTAAACGGAACTCCTCCCCTGTTCACGGCCAGGAATATTCCATCATGACACGTTCCGCGAGCCCACATGAAACCCCGACGCCCTGCCATGTTCAGACGGAAAAGACGCCCACGTCACCCAGCCCTACGGGCGCCCGCGCCGCCGTCTCGACACGCGAATCCGAGATGAAACGCATGACGCCGAAAGAGCCTGGGGTTGTCGCCGCCGCCGCCTGAGCACGGAGGTGTTGGCCCTCTCCCGGCGCCTGCGGGCATGAGAGAACCCGAGTCGTCAGCGTGGCATCGTAGCGTAGCATCAATGCGGTGTCGTGCATGCGCGGTTCATCTGATATGCTGGAGGCCACGGGGGGTAGACGCAGATAGAACCCCCCCCTCCCCGGATCACTGCGGGAGTCTGTGATCTTCGTCGGTTGCCGAGTCAAGCATCATTTTGACATGGCTCCAGGAGTCTGGACCGGTCGTCGCGATGCAACATCACACGACGCATTGGAAATGTTGCAATCACCAGGCCCAAGTGCCGGGTCAGAGAGATGTCGCCGAGTCATGTATTAGATTTGTGAACTTGGGACTTTGCAGGTCTTGGAGAAGCTGCCTGTTGACCCCAGGTTGATGGGTGGGGGTTGTCGAGGGGCCGGCAACTCAGCATGAGCATGCTGGAGATGCCAGGTTGGAGCATTCGGTGTAGTGCTCTGCCGCAGAGAGCGACACTTGCTCGAAGCCCATGGAGGTTTCAAAGGTCGGACCCGGTTGTGCCTGCCGTGGCAGCTCACAGTTGTCGGATATGTGCCATCAAATCTCCTCCATGTCCTCAAGGTCGTCCAGCACCGGGTAGTCGCCGACCTCGACCCGCTCCGGCCTCACAAAGACGCCGTGCTTCAGTGATGACTCCTGACCCCAGTACCGGTGGCCGTTGATGCTGCCGTCATTCTTGCCCACGGGCTCGTCGAGGTGCACGCCGACCCAGGCGCCGGAGCCACCCGGAATCTCCTTGACGTCGCCGACGTACTGGACAACGCCGCGACGGGCATCATCGGCACCGACGCGGCACCGCTTGCCAACAGCAATGCCCCGCTGCTGGATCTCGCGCTCAAAGCCGGCCAACTTAGCCTCCTCCAGGCTTGGGGCGTCCGGGTCGAAGCGGCCGAGCTTCTGGGCCTTCTTCCAGGCAAGCACCGAGTCGGTCTTCTTCTCGTACTCCTCCTCGGGTAGGACGTACTTTTCAACGGTGCTGGTATCATTGTAGTTGATACGGGCGCCGGCAGGACGGGTGTCCGTCACCTGCAGTCAAGGTTAGCCCATGCATATGCTGGAGCGTATGTGATCACGTGGACGGAAGAGACACGACGTGGTCGTGGGTGGTCTCGCCCTTGTGGTCCCCATCCACCGCAGGGAGATGCCGTGTCTCATGCGGGGCGGCGGTTCTCTCTCATCGGGGATCTGGTGAGACCGCCCGCGGACGAGACATTTTGCGACCGAGGAAAGGAAGGCTGAGACAAGACACCTCGGGGAGGCTCGGGGAGGGAGAAAGTGCAAGGGGACAGACTTACGTGCAGCTCGGCATATGGGGCCAGGGGGAAGCCGTCTAGTGTAGTGGCATCCTCATCTGCAGCCTCGATGGGTGTGGTCCCGGCAGGTGTCTTGATAGAGAGTCTCTGCGACGAGGGCGGCACGCCGGTGATGTGTTCGAGCTTGCCACGAAGCAGAGTGATGGTCCAAGAGGGGGTGATGCGACGCTCAGAGGAGGTGCTGTCCGAGATGACGAGCATGGGAACGTCAGCCATGGCGGGCGATGGTTCTGGCTCAACCCGCGCGGGATGAGTGAGTGGGCAGCTGGGTCATGGTCAGCCTAGGTGCGCCTACGGGTCACGATGCCTCGTTTCCGCCCAAGTGGTTTCTTACCTGAGTGGCTGGTACAAGTAACGCTTGTGAAGTGCCGGCAGTCGGACGGTTGATTGATGTGCTGGCCAGGTTCAGGGGCTTTGGTTTAGTCGGTGGAGTGAGTAGCGTTGACTCTGCACGTCATGCGGACGTTCGTCTGGACGGGAGGGAGGCTGGTGGTGTATCCGTGAGGGTGCGGAGTCGGGTTGGGTCGATCAGGCTCAGTCTGGGCCTTGTGCGCAGATGGAAGGCCGTGGATCAGATTGGCGATCCATGGATACCCTCAGTCCTGTGGAAGAGTGGAGGTCGTTGGTCCAAGGTGATGCCTGATGTAGCGCTACGCCACGCAACGCAACGTCAAGCCTCACTGATAATCTCGCTGGGTGTGGCTTCTGGAATCTTGGTGGCACCTTCCGTCGCCAGCGCGCCAGCCCAGCCCGCTAGCCACACCGCCGTGCCACGTCGTTGGAAGTGGGCGGGAAGGAGCGAGTTAGTTGGCCACTATACCCGATTAGGCCAGGCCAGTTGTCCCCCGTCGCGATCACTCAACGACACGACCCTGATCCTCTCTTCCATTCCATCCCACTGAAAGCAAGCCCAGATGCAGGAGTTCCCAAAACCCGCCCACACCAACGCGCCCCCTCTTCACCGCCGGCTCTCCATCACACGAACTGAGCCAAAGCGCCAAAGACCAATCAGCCACACATCGACACCTGGTCGTTTTGTCGCATTGCAAACGGAGCTCTTGGCGGCGGCGATCGCCCCCATCAGGATGCGCCTGCGACATGCCGCTCAATGCCTTCCCACCCCTGGCTCTCCTCCTCTGGGGACAATCCATTCACGTCCAGCAGCATGTCGGCCGTTGCACGCGTCGAGTCGTGTGACGTGGGCTACCTGCTGCTATTCAGATCCCTCCCGCGGCCGCCTGCAACAATGCCATTGATTGGGGCCTCTCCGTTTGCATCTGCTCGGTGACCAAGCGAAACGAACCGTTTGACTGCTGTCGCCAGCATGTCAATGCCACGCACGTCGACAAGGCAGGCGACAGCACAGACGGGCCTGCTGCCTCGGACGCTAGATTTCGCGCATACAATGCCTGCGGCCCCCGCCCCCCCTTCTCGACCTCGCTGCTGGCTTCCTGCTTCTGCTGCTACTGCAGCACTCCAGCGGCACTAGACATGCCCGTCAGCCGCGGGGTCCCCTGGTCGGACAACCAGCGACGCGATGCGCGACAACCGGAACAGACGCCGTGGGGCTCCAGCGCATGGCCACATTTGGCAACATGCCTCGCGCAGCGTTGTATTTGCCATCCTGCGACACGACGCATGACGGGCTCTCTCCTCTCGTCTCCCGCCCCGTCTGCTGGCATCCCCTTAGGATGAAACGCTGCCGACTAGAGTTCGTCGCAGCCGGCCGGTCGGCCGGCAGGCAGCTTCGCCCCCAATTGGCAACGACACTGCCAGTCCGCTGCCGCCGTTGGAGCGAGGTTCGTCATCCCTCGAGTTCCAACTTCGAGGCGCGCATTGTCCGCCGGCGCCCTGGATGTCAGCTCCAGCTCATTTTCCAACGCAGCCTCGCAAGGTGCCTCCAGGAAACGGGGGGCACGGACTGGTTTCCTTTGTTTTCCTTCTCCCCAGGGCACAATTCGATTTGTCCGCCCGCCGCGGCAGAGGGTGGACCTGCTCACACCTCGGACGAACTATTGGGCGGCTGAAGAGAACATGACGCCTATTGCGCAGGCATATCGCGATTGCTCGCTCGCCAGCTCCCGTCTTTCCCGGCGCACGCTCGGGCAGTAGCCTGATCGCTTCCCCCACCGCCAGGTTTTCGCCAGATCTGTCTCCTTGGTACCCGATGCCCTCACCTGTCCAGGTTTGGTCATGGCCATGCCCAAGATAGACACCCAACGTGGCTCTGCAGAGAGTGCTGCTGCGCTGCCTCTCACCGCCACGTTGGGTGCTTTTTTGTGTCACCGACTCTCTCCTCCTTGCGGGTAGATGTGGGCATGTCGATGCCCGCCAGACCCTTGGGGAAGGGGACGTTGATCTAGCGAGCCACCCCTGTGGGAATCTTTGGCCGTATGGGTGTGGCCCTAGCACGCGCTGCACCAGAGGGGTTTGACAGCACGCCGCGCCTTCCAGCCATCTGGTCACTGAACGACAGAAAGGGTCCCCGTCCAAGAAACGCCCGGAAGCTCCCTGTCTTCACCCCCGTCGCCGACCACTTCTCACGCAGGTCGCCGCCCGCGCCACCCGTCCACAATGGGGTACTCGGTGTCAAGCGGCGGCGAGAGTGCTCTGGCAGACCGCCTTCATTGTACGCATCACGGCGCCGTTGCCGTCACCGCCCCGGCTTCCTTGCCCGTACCGGGCCGGACAGAGACTGACTGCCTTGGACAAAGTGTCCCTACCGACGGCCACGGGCATGGCGTAGGTTTGCCGCGTATTGCTTGCTTTTTCTCGCTCGACCGAGTTTCCTTTCTGGTCTAAGGAAAGGCACACCCCCATCCAGGCCCAGGGCAGCGGTCAGCCGTGGCCCAATCGTACAAGACAAGGCGTAGGGCCCTGCCAAGCTGACGGCCGTGGCGGTGCGATGATGACATGATCAGTCCATGACGATATGGAGGCTCGCATGAGTAGGTGAGGCGGTTCCTGGGCTGGCCCCCGTCTTCCGCCCAGCCACCATGCAAGGCCAGGGCGAGCATGCAGTGGTCAGCGTGTGGCCCGGCAAGGCGGTAGATCGCCGTGGCTACAGTAAGTGATGAGGGAAGGAGATTCTCTTGACAGGCCGGGCCACTTCCGCGGTATGTGCAGTGGGAGGGATACTGCACGTACCCCAGGCAGACCCTGGCCGCGGAGGCTGGAAGCTGGAGCAAGTCGCAGGAGGTCCGCTGGTCATGATAGGCCTTGCCAGGGTGAGGGGGCAGTTTGGGTGGCCACGAGGGGGCGACGAAGGCTCACATGCGCCTCAACTCACTGGACCCTGCTGCATCAAGGTGGGCGAGAGGGGCACGAGAAAAGGAGAATAAGGAAGAGGAGGAGGAGGCCCATGCCAACACTCAAAATGACTGGCGCAGCGACAGATCCGGGGTTTCTTGCGTAAACGGTCACGATTCGTCCCGAGAGGAGAATCCCAAACCGGAGCGAGGGTCCCGACGAACAGGTTCAGCAGGTCGGTCCTGGAAGAACGACAGGCCCACGGGCCGAGAAGATGGAATGTTTATGCCCATGAACCCAAGGCATGAGCATGATCCGGGCTCGGCGAACGATCGGAGCATGAGTTCACCCTTTGTGTTCGGCGTTGAAACGGGACGATTCGAAACAACTCAATCATCGGCCAAAGGCCTAGAAGGCGATGCGCGCTCTCCCCCCACACCCGCCGGCGCCGAACCCTGTTGGGCGTCAAGGAGCGCACGGCGTGACGTGCAGAAGGGCGCTCGACGATCATTTTCGCCTCTGTACCCTCTTTGGGCCTAGCTGTGCCCCGGGAGATGGGACGAGCGTTCAGGTTCAACCCTTCGGCCGCATTGCTGGAGAGGGGGGAGGGGTCTTTTTCCCAACCTCACCTGGTGGGGGACTCGTGCGCAGCGACGGGCAGGTTAAGTCAAGGCAAGCAACAAGAGAATGCGGCCGTTTCTTCTTCTGAATTTGGGAGCAGCAGGATCCTTGCTGCTGATCTGCCGACCGGGATTTTTCGTGGAGCCCTGCCGACGATCCCCCAACGATACACCATCAGGGGCCCAGCTAGTACAGCGCAACTAGCGACGGTCTAGCAGGCACATCGATGCATTGATGGGCCGAGCAGCGAGCGGCATGGCAGGCATGGTCAAGTGATGCGTCGGCGGTCGTCCCGTCCTGTGGCCGATGCGATGGATGATGGCCTTACGGCCGAAGCAGGTTGGGTTTGGCTCAGCGTACAACATGGGGGCCGTGTGTGACAAATACCACGTGTGGCTCAAGCTCAGCATGTAGGACGGGGCTGATCCAAAGCTTCACAGCGCACAAGGGTAAAGTCATACAGCATGACAGCGGCCATCAGGCACCGTCAGATGTGTACGCCGCGACAGGTGACAAGCCGTGTGTTAGGCGAGGTAAGCGGCGCTGGCGAGGCGAGGGAGACAACTTGAAGCTGAAGAGATGAGGTGAGGTCGACCGGGGGGGACCGGTCCCATTACTACAGTGTAGTAGCACAACGATCCGGCCGGGGCGCTCATCGGGCGGCAAGGCCCAGATGGCCCAGGGCCGCGGCAGACATGACGTCGGATCGTTCAGTTGAGCGGGAGAGGCCCGGGGTGGTGTAGGTACTTTGGGGAATGGCACCCATATGCCTTACCACGCCGCTGGGCCGCCGATGAGTCAGTATTTCCCGACAGGCCGGACGAGCCTCCAGGCACTTGCAAGTCGGTTGTCTAGTACTCGCTTGTACCTGCGATGCATCTGGTCCTGCCTCTCAAGTACCGGGCCACGCGATCTCAAGTCTGAGGCGTGCTTGTAAAGGCCCGGGCATTATTGATTGCCCAGCTGCATCGCGACTTCCCATTTGGACGAAACGAGATGTCTGCCTGCTCCCGGACTTAGGCAGTTGCTAGACAAGACACGGAAGGAAGGACCTCATCCTACCTTCCCCGGCATGAACATCCGTCCCAAAATTCCACGCGGAAAGAGCCCGAGACCGAGCGTTGCCCATCTCGGTCCTGCCACTTCTTCCCACGTTCCTTACCTTACCTTTCGTCCCCTCCCCTCCAAGTGCCCTCCGGTTTTCCTCGGGATCCGAAGAGGGATTTCTTCTCGCATTGACACTGCTTGTCCATCCGAACCAGACATGGTCGTCTCCAATATTGCAATTTGACTTTTGTCAATGCTCTCCCAATATTTCCCGCCGCCCTTTCCATCCGCCCCTGCATCTGGCCTCCCACTGGACGTCGTCGTTGTCCGTCCAGCTCGATCGGGGATGGCTCACTCGTCCATCACCGGCTTGAAACAGAACATTGCATGGACGCACGCACGCCCGCCCGCCCGCCGCCGTTGCCGGCGCGATCCAGCGCTTCGGGCACCAACAGAGGCCATCCGGGCCCGGGCCCAGATCCGGAGAGAGGGGGGGAGAGTCTGAGAGATGGGGCAAACATTCTTCTGACAAACGCCCATGACGTGCGCTGCCCGACGCACGAACGAGGTGGCGGCCGCCCTGATCTGTGGCTGGGGCCGATGCCCGATGACACGGCATCGCATTGCTGTCGGGGGTCAAGAGGGTGGGCGGCAATCCAGTCTCAGAGGTCCAGCACGGTCTTCGTTCGCACCGCCTGGGATGCTTGTCCTGACTAGCTCGGCGATCACGGTTCGTGGCGGCGCAAATGAGGCTTCACGACTTACACGTATCGGCAGGTCCAGCAAGAGAAAAAACCAAGAACCTGCAGATGGAATCCTTATGCCCGGTGCGCCGCGCCGCGCCACGCCCTCTTGCAGCCCCGGTGGCGGCATCGATGTCGGCATCGACAGCGGCCAGAGAGATGCTCGGGCACTAGCAGACCGACCATCCCCTTCCTTGACCGCCACTTGGGATCTTCTTCTGCCACGCCCGAGCCGCGGGCGGGAGGGAGTCGATGGCGTCGCTTCACCGGGTCCACGAGGTCTCTGGCTGGACAAGAGAGGTTGGGTTCGCCTGGGGCGGCGGCGGGCAGCATTGTGAGTTGTCACAGGAAAAGCCGGCGCTCATTGCCCTCGGACGGGGGTTGGGTGACTTGGTGGCCAAAGTGGAAAAGGGGTCTTCCCTGCGGCGGATGACAACGACGACGTCCCCAGCCGCGGGACAAGGCATTGATGCCTCGACCTCACCTCACCTCCCTGCTCACGCCTCGCCGGCCCCGACTCTCGACTCAGCCCGGGAAGTGGGCCGCTTCCCGCCGCATTGTTGGATTCACGTTGCCCGCCCGCCCGCCGCTCGCCTGCCTGCCTGCCTCATCTAATTCCACAGCGCGACGCAGCGCAGCGCTGCAGCGCACACACCTACCGTCTCATGACGCACAGACATCCGCCAGCCATGCCGATAGCAAATAACCACGGACCGCATCATCACGGGTTGGCACGCGCACGCGCACACGGACATGCGCGTCCTCTGGCTCATCAACCTCTTCCTGCTTCTGCTCCCCGGCCAGCCAGCCACCGCCTAGGATGATGGGTCGACGAACGGCAGCACACCGCGGACAGCCTGCCTGCGCTGAGGCTCCAGCAGGGGCAGCCAGCCAGCCCAAGCACCGAGGAGGCTGTCGCTGCTGCTGCTTGGGAGAAGCAACTTTTTGGGCTGGGAAATTGACGACAAAGACCGGGCACATGCACGGGGCATGCCGTTTTGCTTTTCTGGCCCATCCTCGACATGCTTGCGAGCCTGACGCCGACTGGCCGGATGCCCTGGGCCGGAACATCACTCATCAACCCCGTCAGAGCCTGGCCATCACCCGGGACAAACTTCAGGCCATGGCTTTGAGCACCACCATCACCACCAGCGGACGTCAGCCATCACCAGTCAGCCCGGCGCCTGTCTCCTCCGCACGCCTTGGCTAGCGGCTACAGCGAAGCCTTGCCTACCCTCCAATTTGGTCTGGCGCCCCCCTCCCACCCCCCCGCTGCCCGTGCTGGGTGTCCCTGGGCTTCCGCCCAGAAATCCACACGTCGGCCGGTGCGGCAGGGTGCTCCTGGGTTTCAGATTTCTGTCCTTCGCAATGCGCTTTCGCGACCCTCGCCCTCTTCCGTCATCTCCGCGCTTGCTGCCCTAAAACAGCGTTCGGCTCTGTCACCGCTGCTAGTGGGAGCGAGCGCCACTGCGGATCTGCCAGTGGGAGTGCTCTTTTTTTTTTCTGTCGTGCTCCTCTCGAACCCCTAGGCCATTTCCGCCATATCCATCCACCAGGAGAGCTGCGGACGGGGGTCGCCCGTGGATTCGCGCATGCGAGCGACGCCCGAACCACGCGTCAGTCGGTTCCTGGGACAGAAGCCTGGAAGAAATGGAGCGGCCGGCGGTTGAGGACAGGGCCCGTAGGCACGCGGCAGCTCGTGGCCTCCCAGACAACGGGTTTTGACACCTCACCCTTAGGGGATGAAGACCTGATCAGAGCACCCCAAGTACGTACCGTGACGCCTTGCTCACCCGCCCGAAAAAGGACCCCTCATCACCCCCCGCCCGCCCCTTCGCCCCGGGACTCGATGGTCAGGGGGGCGTCACAGGGGGGCGTGTGCGCATCCTTACATGGGAAAAAGTACCTGTGCGCACCTAAAGGGGGGTGTCTCATTCACACATGTGCTCGCTGCGCAGTGCTCGACTTGAGATCCATGTCCCCCCATGTTCCCTCCAAGCCATGGTCGGAAACTCGAGGTACTTGGCCCTGCTGGCGTTGCGATTCGATGGTCCATCCGTCTCCCCAGTGCGTCAAGTTTTCTTCAGCGAACACTGGAGGGCCCACGCCAGCACAGCGCCGCCTGCCCGACCTTTTCCTCTCGCCCCCCTATATGACCTCAACTATCGTGCCTGGCCTGGCCTGGCCTGCCTGTCCGCCTGGCGTCCTGAGAACCATCGACCAGTTGCTTTCCCATACCGGGGGGTCTGTCTTGTCTGTCGTCCTCAGCATCTCTTCTTCCCGGCTTTCCCACACCCCTTTTTCTCAGCCCCCCCTCCCCTCCCCTTACCCCCCCTGCTCCCCTTTACCTACGCCTCCTCCCGTTCCTTATTTTGATGTCTCCGCCTGAAGATACTTGCTCCGTTACGATCATAGTCCGGCTCACGACTGTCACTTCTGCCGCTAGACGTACCCCGGTTCTCGATCCCTCCCCCCCCACCACCTGCCCTTCTTCTTCTCACCCTCCTCGACCAAGGAAGACCTTGCTAGGCTCCTTTTAGTTCTCTCTCTTCCTCCAGTTCATACTTCTTGGATCACCGCAGGTTCCCGACATCAACCAGCCTGTCCCCTGCTCCCGCTTGCGCCTCTACCGACTTTCTTGAAGGGGGCGAACGATGCCTCTGAGCAGAGCTGCCTCCTCTGCGCCAGCCTACCCGCAGCCCGCCTCGACTGACGTGTAATCCCGCCGCCGTTTTTTCTACGACTCTCCACACCTATTGGCTCACCTGATATCCCCCGGAGGGGCCAATCATGTTGATCAACTCGTTCAAAAGCTCGACAGACGCCGTATTGATTGTGGACGATACCCCCTTGACCTCTGACCCCTTTGCCTTCTCTTCACACCTGACGACCCCTTGGTTCCTTGGATCTACGGCACCTACGTCCTGAGAACCTCGCATCATCGCGTGCCTTCCTTCTTGCAACAACCATCGCCCATCTTCGCCAACACCACCTGCCGACCCTTTCGATCTTCTCTTCCCGGTTCTTCGACTACCCAGACGCCGGTCATCACCAAATCCCGCACGTGTCAAGTTTGTGCCGCTGAACCCAGGACTACGAGACTTCCAGTCCTACCCAGAAGGCACGCCCGAACTCGCCAGCATCCCGAGACCAGCAGGCTGTGTACAGCCTGACCTTCTCAGCTCTTCACCAGCAGGAACTGGCGCGGATACCTCGCGCCTATGTACCAGATCCCCGGCCCCAGGTCTTAGCCCGCCACAACCTTCACCGTGGATATCGCGTCCCTCCTGAAGGGCTCCGACTCGACCGAGTCCGCAGCTCAGGCGGCTCAGCACTCGAGATCCTCGTCTGTACCCCCGCAGGCCATCACCACGGCGACCACGGCCCCCATCCCATTGTTCGCTCCATATGTCCCGCCGCCGGTAGCACCCGGACTGGCTGGGACTGGGAAGCGTCCAATGCCCCCTCATGCTTCAGAGTCTCCCGCAAAGAAGCAGAGCAAGTGGTCGCCGGAAGAGGATGCCCTCATCATCGAGCTCCGCGGGAGCGGCATGAAGTGGGAGGACATCTCGAAGCGCCTTCCAGGACGTAGCGCCATCAGCTGTCGACTCCACTACCAGAATTACCTCGAGAGACGAAGCGAATGGGACGAAGAGCGCAAGACTAAACTGGCCAGACTTTACGACAGGTAAGCTCTTTGCGGCGGAGGAAGCAGTGGCAAGGGTTGTGGGGGCGTTTGGCCTCTCGCGAGAAGACAATGGAGCTGACTAGATCACAGATTCAAGTCGGAAATGTGGGCAAGAATAGCCGAGGAGCTCGCAGTTCCATGGAGAGCCGCTGAGGCTATGCACTGGCAACTTGGAGAGGCAGACATGGCACGACGAGCCGGGACAACACCCTTCTCGCTGACCGCTGTCAACGTCGACCAAAGCCACGGCGTGCGAAGCTCGCCAACCCGAGGCCACGCACATTCGCAATCCCAAGGAAGCCTTCCGCGAGACCTTGCCGCCCACCAGAGATACATTCGAGGTCCTGGCATTTCCGTTGTACCACCTCGAACGCTCTCGGCTAGACGGGAAAGCCTACCACCACCTCCACCACCACCCGGCCACATGATGCCCGATCCGAATGAGGGCTACACACCATCAGGACTTGGTCCCGGAGGTCCCGGTCTCGCCCCGATCCAGAGCCACCCCTCGAGTCGCGGCGGAGGTGGAGGGGGAGGAGGAGCGCTTCCTGGTCTGGCCGAACTGACAACGGGCGTGAGCTTCTACAGCACCCCGGCATACTCGACAGCCGCCCCGACTGGCCCACCCTCGATACTCAGCGCGTCAGCAAGTCCAAGAACCGCCTCCCTGCTCCCATCGTTCCACTACCTACCGCCGCAAGAGCCCACCGGGGCCAAACGACGAGCCAGCCCGGGTAGTGAAGGCCCGCGAGAGACGAGCAGGCGACGACACTTTGACCCGCGGCAGGAGGAGGTGGACAGGCAGAGACTGCAATAACGCAGACCCGAGGGCGAACCTCCGCCCACGCACGACGATTTCGAGCACGAAGCATCTATTTCTTTCCACGGGATCCCTACGGCATGGCAAGCATCATCGGTTTCGAGCGACTCACCACTCTTGTTAGCGCATTTCAACAACGCACGCCAGCGGCTTACGATGACGACCAACCCCCACACGCACGCAAAACATACACACACATACCACGACTGGAGAGAGGAGGAAGGGGACGAGACGAAGGAGCGAGAATTCCCCGCGGAAGGATGCGCGAATACCCGGCCTCCCAAACACGGTCAGAGGGGCCAGGAAGAGCGGGACGATCTTTCCGGGGAAGAAAGTTCCCGATGCATGGATCGCTGGGCGGCATTGCTCTTGTAATTTTTGTTCCCGCATTGTTTTCTTCTTTGCTTTTTTCGTCCACTTCTACCCGCCGCATGTCTTTTAATCTGCTTTTTTTCCTTGCTTTCTCATGCATTCGAGAGGAAGAGGAGGAAGGGTGGGGGAAGAAAAAAGTGTTTCCCGGGGTGGCCACCAAGGAGGGGAGAGAGGGCGCGCGGGACGGGTCATGGGTCATTTGGAAGGGAACGGGAAACCGGGATGGCAAACGGGCGCGGAGGGAAACGACGCCAGAGATACCAGTCCGAGGGAAAGGACACATTGAGAATACACTTGTTTGGGATTTTTCCTTTTCTCCGCTGTCTTTTGGTCCGGGGAAGAGGGCTGTTCGTTTGTTTCACTTGGGGGTGGTTGGGAGACAAACCACGGCCTGGCGCTTGGGGGCATGGAGTATGGCAGGCGGCGACAGTGAAGATGGCTGGACATGCTGGTAGACTAGGAAAAAGGCACAGGGCGGGACTGGAGGGCATAGAAGTCTCATTTTCAAAGTCATTTTTTCTTGTTCTCTTTCCCGGCGGCATATCACAATGTTCCTTTGTCGTCGGCGACTCGCGCGCAGATGGCCCACCAGTTGTCCCTCTCGTAGCCGCTCTCGACAATCTCGCCACCGACGTGGCGAATGTCGTCCTCGAGCTCGCCCTGCTTGTAGAGATGGTAGTAACGGTGCCACGTGGCGTCGTCACCGCCCTGCTGCGGCGCCTCGGGGGCGGCCTCACCGGCGGGCTTGGGCAGGAGCTTGGAGCCGCCTTTTGTGACCCAAGGGACGAGCTGGTCTTGGGTCGATGCCGTGTCCCAGCCTCGACGACTGGAGCCTTGCTCGAGAGCCCAAACGTAGAGGAGAGCGCGACCGCCGGGGCGCAGACAGTCGAGAATGGCGCGGACAGCGAGGCGGCGACGGGTCGGTGTGGAGAGGTGGTGCAGGACGGCGATGGAGATGGCAAAGTCGGCGGAGGAGGGGCGGTAGGGAAGCGAGAGGGAGTCGGCAACAGCGACTTCGTTTTGTAGACGAGGGACGGGGACTGCTTCGACCTGGGGTGTGGGAGCAGCCGGCTCCTGGTCTTGCTGCTTCTGCTTCTGCTTCTTCTTACCCTTTACCTGACCCTGGGCTTGGGCATCTGCCTTGGACCTGCTTGCCGCAGTGGCTGCGAGCATGGACCCATCGTTGTCCCTGGCAAGTGCAACGAGGTTGGCGCTACGGTCCGAGCCCAGTATGACGAGGTCGCGGTTGACAGCGAGATACTTGCCGTTGCCGCAGCCGACGTCGATGCCTACGGCGCCAGCGGGCAAGGAGTCGAGAAAGGCGGCAACACGGGGCCAGGGCTTGTGACGGGTGGATGAGAAGTGAGGGGCGATAGCCTCGTAGACGGCGTGGACGTGGGTGGACTCGTAGGACTCGGCGTTGTCCTCGGCAGATGGGGGCGCGGGAATGTCTCTTGCCGATTTGATGGCCGGCGGCGGCGGTCCTGTTGCCGTCGGTTCTGCCGTTGGCACCTCCGCTTGAGGTGGCTGCTCGTGTGTCATTGTCGCGAGAAAAGGTGTGGCAAGGGGGCAGGCTGATTCCGGCAGTAAATTTTACACAGGTTCCAGGTGGACAAGATGGTCACTCCGTGTTGGGTTCTTTCGGCTGGTGTAAGACCCGTGATGTGTTGGTGCCAAAGTGCCGGCCAGCAAGGGTGTGTGGCGTCGGTCGGCAATTACTCGTAAAAGCACGATAGGTGCTGTCAACGGCAACAGCCGCCCGTCAGTGAATGGGCGAGACTCGTACGGACACGCCGCCCAGATACGGGTGCCTAGGCCGGTGGAATCCGAGCACACGTGGACCACGTTCACTGCAAGTCGAGTTTGATGACAATATGGCTCGATCAGGTAGGTCTGTCTGAAAGGCAGGGTAGGTAGGGATTGGCGAGGGCTGAGAGCTGGAAGCAGGGCGGCCAGTCACGGCTGGGTATTGGAAAGCTGCCTGGGGAAGTACCTGATCGAGGGGTACGGATTGGGCGAAAACGACGGTCGGCGCAGGCAAAGACAAATGTGCTCGTCACCTCGGGATGCCCTGGTTGTTGTTGGTGTTGACCCCGGTCACTGCGCCCTGGCAGGGTTGCTTGATCGGCAGTGCTCGACCGCAACGCTGGGATCGACCAGAGTGATTCTGGGCGGTCGTGGTGCCTTTCCGACCTGTCACGCGGCAGGGTAGCAGCAGGCGAACTGGCGACCAGGGACTCCCTGAGGGGGCGTGGGAGGCGTGATATGCTGGGCGGCAACAAGGCGCTATTCTCGCCGGGGACCGGGGGCCGCTGACTTGCAAGGGGTGGTACCGCGAGCGGGCGAGTAAGCTGGGTTGGCGGGCGTCGGTGTTCTGGGGACCGCGCTGACGAGATGACGCCGAGGGGGAGGTGAGGTCGGCGATGTGCAGTCGGGTGTGTGTGAGGGGTGAAAATTAGCAATGCGGCTCAAGCTGTTGTGGATGCAAGGGAGCCAGTGCTGCAGAAAAGGGGCGCGAAAAGGGGGGGCCGTTGAATGTCCGGATAAGGTTTAGGCCGCCGCAGCGCGGACTCGAGTCCCGTCGGTTGGGCCCAGCCCTGTTCCTCGCCCGAGGAGTCGAGGCGGCCTGGGGCGCTGCCAGCTGCCACGGGGGCTCCCGAGGAGTTCCAGTGGTCCGCAGCCGCCGTGACAGCACGCGCGGACCGCTATGAGACGCAGCTCCTCACTGGACTGCAGCAGCACGCGGGGCACCCGGGTCCCCGCCGTCAACTTTATGCAAGTCAGTCAATCGTCCATACAACAGCCTCCCCGACTCGCTCACCTTGGACACACGCACCCGACTGGACGGAGAACATTAGGCAGGCGACGGCGCGTAATCCGGCCGAGACACGGCGCAAAGTGACGGGCCAGGACGGGCTGCACATTGGCGGCCGTCGTGCCGCGCCGACGCCGACGCCCACGCCGCGAAGGGAAAGACGGGACGTTGTACTCGAATCCGTAAAGGGAAAATATCCTGTGTGCACGGTGCCCGCCCTGCCCGCCATCAGTGGGCGTGGCTCTAATGATAGCGGATGTAACCCAGGCTCGGCTGGTACTGTACGAATCTTTTCGACAATCGAGGCCGGGGTCGGCTCCGAGTCGTCATGCCGGGGTGGACGAACGTGAACTCCAAGGCCAACAACATGGCCAGGGGTTCGATGATGCTTGCAACTGCGTCTGCATCTATGTGACCAGGGGGCAAGGTTGGGCATCGCTGGAGGCTTGATTTCGAGAGTGGATGGTGAGCAAAGACGAGTAAAGAGAGACACTGAAGCAGAGTCAGAGATGGAAAGAGAGAGAGAGAGCAAGGATTCGGATGAGGCGCTGCGAGCTAGGGTCAGGGTCAGGGCCGGCCCGTCATTTGACACCTTCCATTCCTTGCGGACCTGCCTGGGCTGGCTGGCACCTTCTCAAGGTACACCCGTCCACGGTCCATAGCGCCTTCCCATCTCCGTGCGTGTGCAACCAATGTTAAGGGCTATCGGCGTTGGGTCCGGGGAAGGCGGCACCAACATTGTCCGACCAGCGGAAGGAGGGTATGATGGCTCCTTCCCAATAGGCCTTGTACCATCTACTGAGATTCCCTGGGTAACCTGGAAGTCGATCATGCCTTCCGTCAATACTGCTGTCATCCCGTCCTTTCCACCGTCCATTTCCAGACATGAATGCACTTGCACCCCTCAACACCATCACCAACTCTGTTACCTTGTCTGCAAGTCAACCACCCATGTCGGCGCCCATGCCATTCCCCACACTCCGTCCTGTCATCCCATCTCGTCTCCTTCGGGCTCGCCTCCGCCATGCTCAAACCCCTGCCCACCGATGCAGGTGCTCGGACCCCACGACCACGACATGCCCATCTCGCCTGCAGGAGTTCGCATGAAGCCACATCAGACAGCCGACGCCGACAATCTCCCTCACACATCACCCGTCACCCACACAGACTTGTCGTGCCTGACGAGAACCATGTCCACACTTCAATCACTTGCAGGGCCAGCACCCCCCGGTTCGAACTCTTTGCCCCGCCATAGTATGCTTCAGGTTGCCCGCCAGGGTCCAGGCAAGCAAGCAAGGCACGAACATGCGCCGGCGCTTCCACTCGATCGACGCTGTCCCCGACCGGCATCACGAACACCCGCTCTGGGTCTTGCTTCACATACTGCGGGGTCCTAGCACAGTCGGCCAGTCTGCTCTACTCGTACGAGTATCAACCCTGCCTTTTTCTACCCTGCCCGTCCTGCTGCCACTAAAACACTGGAGATGATCGGACGAACCATTACTGACTTGCTTCCAAGTTCCAACCAGTTCGTTGACATCAGCCAGGGGATCACCGCCCTGTCCACCTGCTCCCCGGCGCAAACCTCGCACGAGCCCCGTGATCGGTACTGACAGCACGCTCACCTCACGTTTCAGGTGGGCTAGGTACATCGTCGGTGCCCGCTGCCCGTTGCCTGTTGCTACGAGGATTTGCTCCAACACGAGGGGTGCCAGCCATCGTCTTTTCGTTCGACTACAACGACACCTCCTCCATCGCAAACATTTCAATATGATCATGGTACACTCGCCTCCCTACCCCAATCGCCGCCCGCAACAGCCCCAACCCCTACCGCGTCCGGTCCAACCATCCGGCCGACCAACCCTCGATCGCCCACCCACCTTCAAGCGTTGCCGGTGTTCAGGGGGCTCTTGGGGTCAAAGTCGTGGCTTGTGATGAGCTCCGGGTACTCGACTCCACCCTGACGGAGCGCCTCATCCATCACCTCCATGATGGTAATGCTCTCCTCCAGCGGGATGCCCGAGCTCTCCTTCTTGCCATCGCGGATGCAACGGGCCGCCTCATCGGCCTCCCAGAAGAAGCCGTGACCCCAGCCATCGCGACCGGCGTCCTTGGGGATCGGGCACTCGACCACCTCGACCTCGTTGCCCGCGCCCTTCTTGATCACCCTGTACTCGCTCGGCCTGAAGGCCGGGTGTGCCACCGCAATCTCGCCCTTTGTGCCCTGGATCCGGATCGAAGGCGCCCGCTCCGTGCCCGCCGGGTCGCTGTCGGCCCGCAGGCTCGTCGTGGCGATGCCAATGGTGTTGTGCTTGGGGAAGCGGCACACCACCACGGTGCTGTCGTCGGACCCCGTGTGGTACTTGTTGATGGACGCAACCACCGTCGGCTTCTCCTTCTCCGCCTCGGGCTGCAGGTGGTACAGGATCTGGAATACCCACGTGAGCGAGTAGATGCCCAGGTCCAGCAGCGCGCCGCCCGCGAGATCAATGTTGACCATGCGGTTCGAGTCGGGGAACGACAGCTTGCCCTCCTCGGTGACGTTGTTGAAGGACAGGTCCGCGATGACCCGCGTCACCTCGCCAATCTCGCCGCCCGTCACGAGCTCGCGCACCTTCTTGCTCAGCGGCTGGTAGCGCGTCCACACAGCCTCCATGAAGAAGACGTTCTTCTCGCGCGCAGCCTGCACCAGCCGCCGCGTCTGCTCCGCCGTCACCGTCAGCGCCTTCTCGCAGAGCACGTTCTTGCCGGCTTGAATCGCGAGCATGGCGTTCTGGAAGTGGTGCGAGTGCGGCGTAGCGACGTAGATGATGTCGACGTCGGGATCCGCCACGAGCTCCGCGTACGAGCCGTACGTCTTGGCATCGTGAGCGCCGTTGATCTTGGTCAGGAATGCCTTGGCCTTCTCGGCATCACGCGACGAGGAGACAGCCACAATCTTGTGCTCGACGTCCGAAACCTCGCGGGTCGCGGGGTTGGTGAGGAGGTCCTTGCTGAAGGCTACACGTCTCGATCAGCGCCGCGCTCGGTGAGTATAGGGGCAGAGGGAGCGTTCTCACTCTCGGCGATCCAGCCAGTGGCCAGAATGCCCCAACGGAGGGTGAAGGGAGCCATTGTGACGTGTTTGGTTGATTAGACTTGGAGATCAAGCTGACTGAGAAGCAGAGAATCTGATGGATTGCGAGCTGTTGAGATGAAGTTGAGGTTCAGAAAACCGTTCCCATCGCTGAAGCCGCCGGGACCCCGCGGCATTTTGTCCGATTCACCTAGGCGGGGTAGGGCCTCAGGGCCCCGCGTCCGTCACGGCGGCAACGTAAGCCAACACACATGGCCGCCACCCAGAGCGTCCTCTGCAGTTGTTTAATTGTATTACTCCGGATGGCGACTCCGGGTAAATGCCGGTATGGAGACGAGCGGAGAGCTGAACCGGGAGCTGAACCAGTCCATCGGACGTGGCGACCCCGCGGTCGATGCACGAGAACGTCATCGCGCTCCTCTGCCTGCGAGACTCGAAGGCCCCTCGGCCCCTCGGCCCCCTGCAGCCACAGTCCGTTCAGATTACGCGATGGTGCCATCTGGACCCATTGCTCCTGAACGTCGTCCTCAGAATTTGGTGACATCTGTGGAGACGTTGGTTTCTCCGAATAGTTGACCCCAAAGGACTGGAGCTGAATTTGAGGTTGAGTTGGGGGTTGGAAGCACTCGCCCCGCACCGGCACTGAGCTTCAAAGCTACCCCGCCAGGCCCGCCTCATCAACCAACATCCCAGACAACGACCTCCACCGCCATCGCAGACATGCCACTCGCCTCGCCCCTCCGCCTCGGAGAAACTGGCCGGGTCGGCACCTCGACCATCCCCCGCCTGGTCTACGGCACCGCCTGGAAAGAAGGCCGCTCTTCGGCCCTCGTCACCACCGCCCTGTCCACCGGCTTCCGGGGCGTTGATACGGCAGCCCAGCCGCGCCACTACCGCGAGGATCTCGTCGGCGCCGGCATCCGCGCCTTCCTCGCCTCTCCCGCTGCCGTTGCTCGCGAAAACCTCTATATCCAGACAAAGTTCACCCCATCGCAGGCTCCCGGCCCCGGTGTCCCCTACGACCTCTCCGCCCCGATCGAGGACCAAGTCGCCTCGTCCATCGCCTCATCACTACGCAACCTCGCTGCAGGTGACGAAAACAGCCACGATGATGTTTATCTCGACTGCGTCGTGCTACACTCCCCCCTCCCCTCGGCGGCTGAGACCCTTGCGGCCTGGCGCGCCCTCGAAACACACGTGCCCCATCCTGTTCGCCGGCTGGGCATCTCCAACGTCTCCCTCGCCGAACTCGAGCGCTTGCACGCCGAGGCCGTCGTGAAGCCATCCGTGGTGCAGAACAGGTTCTACCCCCGTGACCAGGGCGGGGGCGGTTACGCGGCTGGCGTGCGCAAATTCTGCGAAGAGAACGGTATCGTATTCCAGAGCTTCTGGACGCTGACGGGGAACCCGGCGCTGGCTGGGTGGCGGGTCGTCGGGGACGTGGTCGACGCCCTGGGCGGGCGTGTTGAGAAGGAGGTTGCGGTGTATGCCCTCGTAATGGCACTGGGGCGCGTGTGTGTCCTTGACGGGACGACGCGGGAAGAGGGGATGAAGGGAGACTTGGAGGGACTAGAGGTTCTCGCGGCTTGGGCCGAGGGTGAGGGCAAGCATCAATGGGAAGAGGCCGTCGAGGCCTTCAAGAGGCTCGTGAACCGCGACGCTTGACACAGACAGATAATTGAAGAGGTCTTTTATATTCAACGCTGTTTCGACGCCGGCATTACTCGCACTTCGTGAAGAGCGAAAGCTATGTGCACTTGGGTATCCCGTCCAGATATTTCCCCCATACTCAAACATGCCCGGAGGCGTTCATCATCGTGTCTTCGTCACTTCATCAGTCATCCTCCTCGTCCTTACGGCGCCTCTCCCCATCAATGACGATGACGACGGTCAAGGTCGCGGCGTAGGCCTCACGCACGGCGCACGCGATGCATGTCTTGCTCACGTCGGCGACGATGGCGCTCAAACCCCAATGACTGCACCATGCCCTCGCCAGAACCTCGTTATCCGGCACTCCAAAGGCCTCTACGACGAGGACCCGCTCAACGTCATCCTGAACGGCATCCTGCGTGCTGAGGCCGCTCCCGCCATGGCCGCTGGCGCTACCGGGGCCCTGGACGCTGCTGCCTCTCCGTCCGCCGTAGTACAGGCCGCCCCAGTCGCGGACCTCGACGATCTGGTCGGCGCGGACCGTTTCGAAAAGATAGTCGAAGAATAGGGGGTGCGGGCCACCCTCGCACGGCCACGCTGAGATGAAGGACACGTCGTAGGCGAGCCGGAGCGGCCATGACACGCCATCGATGGCGAGTTGCACTGTGGCATCGAACCATGTCGGCTCCTCTTCACGGTGTCCTTCGCTGCCGTTGCCGTTGCGGCTGGCACTGCGACTCGCATTTCGACTGGCGCTGCGGCTTCCGTTGCTGCCGCCAGAGGCGGAGCCCGGCACGGGTTTGAACCCGAGCACCTCAATCCTCACCCCGTCAAAGTAGATGTCGTCGCGGTACTTTGGCTTCACCAGCTTGTACTCCTTGACGGGGAACACATCGGCCGGTGGGCCAAGGGGGTCGCTGCGTTCGCTCATGGATGCCACGTCTGCGGGGGACAGCTTCTGCTTCGTGGGCCTCTTGCATCGAACGCGGGCGATCTGGCTTCGGCGGAGGTCGGGAGATGGGCGCGCAGGGCCAACCCAGCCGGCGAGAGATTGGCAAGTCGGTGCCAGAACCTTGCCGACGATGCTCGTCGCAGACCAGTAGGTGTACGAGGAGCGATGCTGGAAACCACAGTGCGGGTGGAGATGGGTCAGGAGAGCGAGCGCGTCGGTTGTCTCATCGGGATCGATGTCTATCAACGTGTTCATCATAAGGAAAGGAAACGTTGGCTGCAAGAAATAGTCAGTATAGAAGCATCCTGGTGCGCAGAGAAGAAGGACATACCCCTGGGAGGACCAGCCCGCTGAAGAAGGCGAGCGCGTCTGAGCTGACAAGATCTAACGTGTCATCCTCGTCCCGCTCCTTCATCCTCTGCATCGCCTCTGACAGGTTAGGCCATTTCATAACGTTGGCGAAGCGGCTCAGCATCCGCGTCTGCCGTCTCTTGAGCTTGAACCTCAGCTGAACATCGGAGGGCTGCTTTCCCCAGCCCTCGACGCGAACGTTCTCCCTCCATCGCTTGGCGAGGGCCAGATCCCAGCGGATCGTGGGTGGCAATTGAGCGAGCAGCTTCTCTTTTGCCCACTCGCCGTGCGTCCGAGCCTGAATACGGATCTCCAGCTCGAGACTCAACAAGAGCTGATGGCAGAAACGGGTATACCGCTCCTTGTTATCAGGGGTTGTGTCGAAGATGAAGCGAGCTGCCACTTGATTGCGAAGGTCGGAAAAGTCGATCCAATGCCCTGGCCGGGACAGTACGAGGATGAGATCGGTAATTTGGCGATCAAGCGTCCTGTGTGCCGTGCCAGCGCCTCGATCAGGATCCCGTAGGAAGCGGCGATACAGTGTGCGATACATGCGCTCCTCATCGTCTTCCTTCACCCGAGAAGATTCGATCTCCTTCAAGCGCTCGAAGATGCGTGGTAGATCGACCACTCTGGGCATGACACCGGAATCGCGAATGGCGATGGAGGTAGGTAGATTGCTCGAGGAGAAGGCCCACTGGTTGAGGGTGATGGTACCGGGAATGCGACCGAAGTAGAAGGCATATGATGGCTGCTCCAGGGTGTCCCAGGGGTACGTCGCGGCGTCTGCAGAACCACCCGAACCGGAGCCCTGAACTCGCAGGGTCATGAACTGCGTCATCGAGTTGTGCAGGTCGGCAGTGTCGCTTTCGTCCCCGTGGTTCCCTGCAGAGGTGGTGTACAGCGCGTAGTACTGCTCCGGCGCATGAGGGATTCGTCGGTTGTGGCCCTTGTGAGCAGGGACACCGCGTGAGATGAGTTCCATGGCATGGCCGAGAGTGAGTTCCTCCTGGCTGTTCATGTTGGATGGCGGCCATGAGGTGAGGGGCGGTCGTGTTGCATGGCCGTTGGTGCCACTGCTACGTCGGACTTTTGGCTTACTGCTCCCAGTGCGCCTGGGGGCGTCAGAGCGTGACCGTCGCGGTCGTCGTCGTGATGAAGATGGAGGGTCACTATCGATGGCAGGCGAGTTGCGCCGTCTGTGCGCCAGGACATCCCCTTCGCTCACCCTTCGAGGCTCCTTGTCCTGCAACGTAAGGTCAGCATGTCGCTCCTCAAGACAATCCATCCCGAGGGAACGCAGGCTTACGGGTTTGCCCAGCTTCTGAGCCAGGCTCTTGCTCCGGAAGAGGCTGCCCCAGAAGCCAGTCTTCTGGCCTTCATCGTGGTCAGGCATGACTCATTGAAGCGCGGCAACCGTGGTGAGAGTGAAGTTGAGGTTGTGAAGGGATTCGGTCGCGAAGTAAAATGTCAGCCTCGAGAGGGAGGGAGGACGCGACACAGCTGACGGTCGCGGCGGTAGTGTGGCGAGGTCCGAGGAGGCCGAGTCGTAAGTCGTTGTGGCTGCGCAGGTGCCAGTGCGAAGCCAAGGTTGAGCATGGAATGAGGAATGAGCCTTGTGCCAGACGCGGGCGCTGGGGTGGATATGGGCGGACCGGCAGTGGAATTATTTGCGGTTATTGTTGTTGTAAAGGCAGCATTCGGTCGCATTCACTTGAGGTGATGCGGGAGTTTGAACGTCGGCTTGTATCTGTACAATGCGAACGAGGAGTAAAGACAAGCAGAGGGTGACTGACCCCTTTGAAAAGGGAGAGAGTGCAGATTCAGGGGCGCCCAGTGAATGGTCCGCCAGGGGAAATTGACTGATTCAATCGAAAAATCGAAATGCTCCTCTGAGGTGGCCCCCCTTGAACAAGCATTCGTGCCTGAGATCCAACGCGGGACGCAGGCGGACGGAGCTAGATATGTAGGGTTCTCTTGGAACTCTGCAGGGTCGCGAGGTCGGATGGATGTCATGCGCGCGCCACCTGACGCGGGCGCGGTCAATGGTGGGAGCTGGAAGGGGGGTCACCTGGCGTGAAGGTGGAGGTGTTGGTGGATGAATATGAATGGTGGTGATGATGATGGAGATGAATTGTGAATGATGAGGATGAAGAGGATGGTTTGTTCAATCTGATGATTGAATGATTTCCTGGTCCCTGCTTCGCTCTGAAGCAGGAGGGTCTGACGGGAAGGAGCGACGGGAGGGACCAGCCTGAGCCCTGAGTACCCGACCAGAGTACGTCACTGAAACAGGAGGTCTCCAGCGCAGCTTCCCTCTGCAAGTCAGGGCGGTGTGTTCCTGCCGGGCGCACTCCCTCTCGTGGATGCACGCTGATTGGCCATGAGCATCTGCCAGCGCATTCATCTCGAGCCTGATGAACCCTGCCAGCACCTGCCGCCCACCAGGACATGTGTCGGTTCTGTGACTCCAAGTCGCACACTTCGCTGTATTGGGCTGGGCAGCCATCCAGGCGCTGTCTATTTGCGGCCTGGTCTCGCACCTCGGAGCCGAACAATGAACAATTAGGTTTTAGGTCGTAAAGAGCGTCATTAGAATTAAATACCATGAATCTGTCATCATACATCGACTGTCATGCTGTCCTTGCCCACCCGATCGGGGCCCTATTTCCACCCATCGACCGCCGCGTCAATGTCGCTGCGGTATTGCTGCTGAGTGCGGCACTGCTCCAGGAAGACGGCGTACTTTGCATCCAGCAGCTTCTTCTCGCGGTCGTCGGTGCCGGGCCTGACCAGCCGGCCCGGCTTGCTCATGCGGTCCATGATGCGCCACAAGTTCTCCGTTTTGCCATCGGCGTCGGCGCTTCCGGCCTTGGCGCCCAGCATGGCCGCGCCGTGCACCACGGCGGCGTTGACGTACTTTGGAATCAGGACCGGCATGGCGCAGCAGGTCGCCAGCAGGTCCATCAGCACCGGGTTCTGGCACTGGCTGCCCGACATGAAGATGCTCGAGATGCCGTGGCCGGCTGTGTTCATGCGCTCCACGATCTGCCGCGTCTGCAGCGCGATGAACTCCATGGCCCCGTAGTACCACAGCGCCAGGTTGTCGACGCTCTTGTCGCTGCTCAGCCCGATGACGGCACCCTTCATGTTGGCATCGGCCACTGGTGACCGGTTGCCCCACAGGTCGCCGTACAGGAAGAAGTGCCGTCCCAGGTACGACACGGTCGGCGCGCCCTGCGCCTCGGCGAGTTGTTCGAGGTGCTTGTTGAGGAAGTCGTAAATGTTCTTGCTCTCCGCCAGCGCGCCGGCCTGCGCTTCGGTGTATGCTGGGTGGATCTCGACGATGTGCTTGAGCAGCTCGCCCGTCGCCGACTGGCCGCCTTCGGACAGCCAGAACTCGGGCAGGAGCACGTCGCGGTAGGGGCCCCACACGCCGTCCACGAAGACGGCCTCCTTGGACATGGCGATGTGGCAGGTGGAGGTGCCGGCGACGGCGGCCAGGCGGCTGAAGGCCTGCTCGAGGGCGTTGATCTTGGCGTCGTCGTCGAGATGCTCCGAGGTCACCTCGGGGTCAATCTTGGCGCCCACGGTGCCGATCCAACCTGCATAGGCATCAATGACACCGCTGCCGATGGCGATGCCGGCGGGGAGGCCCAGCTGCTCGGCCGCCTTGGGGCTCAGGTGGCCGACAAGCTCGCCGGCGCTGAAGTAGTTGCCGTTCTGTCAGGGGTCTCTGGTCAGCGGGACCGCTCGCTACAGATACGGACAGGGGAGGGGAAGGGGGAGAGAGAATAAAGAAGGGCTCACCACCCCGTCGACGCCGCCGAGGCGCTTAAATTCATCCTTTGCCAGGTCGCCCAGGCCAATCTCGGTCAAAAAGTCGCCCTGCCAGCCCTTGACGCTGCCGTCGACGCCCACGGGGACGAAACCCTGCTTGCAGACGACGGAGCAGAAGCTCCTGGTCTCGGCGCCGGTGGCGAGGTGGGTCAGGGCGTCGGTCAGGTCGTAGAACTTGCAGCGGTCGAAGAGCTCGGGGGGCATGTTGTTCTTGAGCCAGAGGACCTTTGGGATCTCCATCTCGATACTCATGCGGCCGCCGACGTACTTGAGCAGGTTGTGGTTGGTGTTGTTGATCTTCTCCGTCTCCTCGACGGGGCGGTGGTCGAGCCAGAGGACGACGTTGCGGTCGTCGCCGTCAGCATTGTCAAAGTTTGGGCCAGTGACGGCGATGGGCTCGTCCGTATCGTGGCTAAAGACGGCGAGCGAGCAGGTGGCGTCGAAGCCGATGCCCTTGATGGTGGAGGGGTCAATGGCGGACTCCTCGACGACCTTCTTGACACAGATGCAGATGCAGTTCCAGATGTCTGTGGTGGACTGCTCGTAGTAGCCGGTCTGAGGCTGCCACAGCTTGATGTTCTCGGCGGCCAGGGCCTTGATATCGCCCGTCTCGTCAATGATACAGGCGCGGGCCGAGCCGGTGCCGACATCGATGCCGATGAAGTGTTTCTGCCAAATAGTGAGCTACAAGGTTGTGAGGGAGTCGGGGGAGGTGCGCCGTACGACGACCCTGTTTGGGCTGGAATTTGTTAGGTCATGTTCCACGGAGTTGCTGGGGGAGGGGCTGTACGAACTCGAGGGTAGTCGTGGGGTCCATCATTGTGTCGGAGGCTCTAGAAGCTCGAGAGAGCTTCGACTTGGGCAGCTGGATGTGTGTGAAGCTTTGGGGAGTGAAATTAGGGCTCTTCTGGCCAAAAGATGCGCTTTGAAGATGGGAGGACGATTGGGTGAGAGAAGGAAGAGAGGAGAGCTAGGATGGAGGGGTAGTTTCGTAGCTTGGGGGACCTTCCAGATAAGTGGTCAAGATGTTGCGCGGGCTGACGGTACAAGTTGCGCTCGGCGTACTTTGATCCGGACCATCGGGGACTGGAAATGCGCAGCACACCGCGGGACGGGACATTGGGAATTGGATCACCACCGTCCGGCACACCTCACTCATCGAGCGGCGCGGACTGAAGGGATCTGCCCCTCGACGCGACGGCGGGCGTCCCGAGCTCCAAGCTGCTCTAGAACAGCTATAGTGGGGAAGAAAGATGGAGTTGCAGGTCTGCCCCTCACCTCCATCGCCGCTTCCTCGTCAGTTCGAGCACCCAAGGCACCCCTCAACAATACACAGTCTCCACACGTCCTTCTCGGCGTCGCTGCCGCTGCTGTTTCCAGTTTTTGAAAGCAAGTACCGTACAATTGGGAGGAAGGAGGTACCCAGGTCCCATTTTACCTCCTCAGGCCCTCTATTTTGACTTGGTGTCTGGGGTAGCCGTTGGGGAAGATACTCTGCCAAGTGCTAATCATCAACGACATCCTCCATCATCAACTTTCAAGTCGACAGGAAAAAAATACGGAGAAGAAATGACGGAGACCCCTGAGCTACGACACTCCTCCTCTACCCCTCCATTTCCCCCTCCATTCCCCTGTGGCTTACCGCCGGGTTGGAGGGGAGTGGGAGGGCCGGTCTCGGGAGTGTCTGCGAACGGTCGACACCTCCGATACGAATCGCTTGACACACACGGTGGTGTGGTGCAGCATCCAGACACGGAACGGCAGGCCAGATGGAACGAATCGCACGGCGGCCAAACTGAAGTACCCAAGATCTGCACTCACTCATCCATCCCTTCGAGACCCTTGACGTGGCGGCGGGGAGGCCGGCACGCACAGCATCCTCTGGTCAGACTGGCAGGTCAGTGCCTCGGTGTTGCCATCTGACCAGCAAACCAAGCAGCCAAGCCGTCCTTTACGTCCAACACTCGCCTTGGCTACTTTGCCCATCCAGCTCGAGAACCAACAGCACATACCAGTCGATGAGCCCAGCCCATCCTCCACAGCTCCGAGAGTACCGTCTCGACCGAAAGACGGTGCCATCACCCCTAATTGGAGCCGTCGCCACCCCTGTCTCCCCCACAGAAGCCCAGCATCGCCGCCGCGTCCAGGCCCTGTAGCCTGTACATCTTTAGCACTTCCACGCCGTAGAGCCCCGCAACCGAAGAAACGGGAGACCGCTGGCGCGGGACTACCTACTCTGGCATCCTCCGCGCTGGGCCAGTCATCACAAGCACGAAGTCAGGGCTAGGCCCGCGAGTCGAGGGCTCCCCCGTTCCCGAGCCACGATGTTTTTTTTATCAGGCGTATCTCGCGATGAAAAGTGCCAACCAGTGGTCGCGAGCCGAGCACACACTCGAGGACCGACCCGCGAGACAACGCCCGCGGCAACTCGGTTGACCCAACACGCGGCGGTGACATCAGATCCGACCGGAACGCCCCCGTCTCCAGTCTTCTGACTCTCCTCCGCCTTGCGACCGACGCGGCCCTCCTGTGTCTGTTTCCCATTTCAGAAAACGAAAAGTGGCCCTGAACCGCCCCTTTGCCTCCGGGGGCCGATCGCGACTGTGCCCGACGGCTTCGGCCCACCGTCGCGCAGAGTTAGGACGCGGCAGTCCGCCGCGCCGCCTGGCGAAGCCCACTTCTTCTGGCCCTCCTTGCCACCGACGAGAGCTCCTTCGAGCTCGTGTGGAGGGAGGTGGTCTTGGTACCAGGTGGTCCTCAGGGTCCTTCCTGCACCTCCACGGCGTTGGGAGAAGCACGTCTGTGTCAACCGCGTGTGTCCGATTTTTCAGTCCTTGGCTTTTCGGGAACGCGGGGGACATGGTCCACCTTGCACGTTTACTATGGAACTTCTCGTCACTGAGCTGATGGAACTACATCACCATGCCACCGGATCACCAGAATAGGTCATTGTGATGTCTTGCGAATCAATTCATGGCGCTTGTTAGTATACTCATTCACTGGGAAGCCCATCGGCTAACTCCCACCGTTTCTCCTCTCCATACTCCAGTTCCCTGCCACGATACGAGGACGATCCGAGGGCCGTCCATCCCGTGTGACTGACTGACCGGCCGCCACCCCCGCCGAGCTGCACGCCGAGCACCGCGCCGCACCTCCGTTGCCGATCGCATCGGCAACCCCTGCAACAACTCCCCCGCGGTCGGTTAACGCCAGCAACTCCCAACATCTCCATCGCTCCATGCTGTCTAGCCGGGCGATGCCACGCCTTTCCAACCTGCAATGCTCCCTTGCGTGCAGCGTGTCTCTGGTTCGAACCCTCTCGCCGGTGATGACCCAAGACCAACACCGAGCCTTTCGGCATGCCTTGCCACACCTGTGACAGACTGCATCTAGGAGCCGTCCATCTTGATCTTACGCAGATTCTTCAACTCGTCCTGCAAACATGTCAGTCCTATATTGTAGTTTGTCGGGCAGAAGTCTACTCACATCTGCCTTTCGCTTGCCCAGCACCGGCTCGGGCGTACCCCTCGCCGGCGTGGCATCTCTCGCCTGTGTTGCTTCCGAGTAACAGCTCACGTGGTACGCCCGGCTGCCAACGAGCATGGTGTCAAGCCACACCCACTCCTGCGCCGTGTCGAGCCACTTGTTCTCGAACTTCTCCTGACAGATGGGGCAAGCCGTGTTGACGCCGGCCAGAGCGTCGGGGACAGCAATGTACTTCTCCTCGGGCGCCGCTCGGCCGCTGCCGTCCTTGCCGCCGGGACCACCGCTGTTTCCGGTGCCCGCCTCTTCGCGCGTGTGGTCGGCGTCCACGGTCTCGCGGGACCGTACCCAGTCGGCGCTGTCGACATACCAGCTGCGGTGCTGGCCGCGGCGCTCGGCCTCGGCGAGCCGGTGATGAACCTGGAAGTGCCAGTCCATGTGCGCTGTTTTCTTCTTGCGGCCGTCCTCGTCCTTCGTGAAGCGTCGGCCGCACTGCGTGCACTGCGGGCCCAAGGCCTCGTGCATGGTCGGGAAAAGGTGTGATCGGACCCTAAAGGTGAAGGTGTCAGTATTCTTCCATATTTCAGGTGGATATCGGCGGTGATGTGCAAGACGTACTCATTCTTCAGCGAGGCAGCCGTCAGCTGGATAGTATCCATGATCTGTCCTGAGATGGAGAGACCGGTGTTCCTGAGAGGCGAGAGCAGGCTGGCGAGGTTTGGCGGGAGGAGACCAGGCGGGAGAGCACCCATGCCCGGAGGTTGGATGCCCGGGGGGATGCCCGGGGGCATGCCGGGTGGTGGGATGTTCGCCATCGGCGGTGGCTGAGGAGTTGTCGTAGGGGGTGCTCCCGCCAGCAGGCCAGCCTTTCGAAGTCCCTCGAGAAGGGCCATGGGGTTCTGCGCCGCCGGGGTCGCGGAGGGAGCCCTGGGCGCCTCTGTGGGCGGTGGCTGGGGTGAGCGTATCGGTACATTGCTCAGCAAGCTCGCAAGCGCCGTCGGCGTTGGTGTTGGCGTCGGCACCTGGGAGGAGCCGGCCGGTTGACGGCCCAGGAGGGCCGAGAGGGCACCCTGGCCGAAGAGGGAGTCAAGCGTCACCGAGCCCGGCTGCGCGGCCGGTCCCGAGGGATTCGCCTGCGGCGGTATTATGGGAGCCGCGGCGACGGGTGGGGCCGTGTATGGCCTCACTTTTACAGCAAGATCTGCTACTTGTTTCTTAATGAGGACCAGTTGCTCCTGCGGCACGCTCTGGATGCGGAGCAGATTCTTCAAATCAGACAAGCCCTTCAGTCTCTGCTGGACCCCCTGATCCAGAGGGTTGCGCTCGGCCTCCAGCCTTGAGATATTGATCAAGTCTTCAATGTCACGGTTCAGCAGACCAATATCCACCCCAGATCCGGCACCGGGCGGAAGCTGTCCAGGCACTTGCCAGGGGCCGCCGGGTTGTTGTTGTCCGGCATAGACATTGGGCTGGTGATTGTGTCAGCAACGAGGTCAGGTCAGGAGTGGCGTAGAAGAATGACTCACGGGATATGGAGAGGCTGAAGCACGGGGAGGGTACGGCTGCGCGCTGCCCGGTCTGTTGCCGTTGACTTGTTGTTGTTGCTGCTGCATGTGGTTCGGGGGAACAGGGAAGCCTGGGCGCATGCCAGGAGGCGTGGGAGTTGCGCGATCGTTGCCAATGCCGCGAGGCCTGCCGGGGTAGCCAGGGCGGCTGGCCTGTTGCTGCTGAAGGGCCATGGCGGAGCTTCTTGCGACATTCAAGGCATCCTCGATGGGGCCAGTGACGTTGGGCGGGAAGACGGGCCTGTCGTCGAGAGACTGTGGCACCGGCTGCTTCCATGTGCGTAGTGTTTCCTCCATCTTGCGTCGGACGTGACCATCAACGGCAAGGTAGGCCTCCATGAAGGTCTTGTAGAGCTGCGCTCCGAAGAAGAGTGTGTATGGTGTGCCGACATTCTTGACAATCGAGTCGAGGACGTAGATCGCGGGGAGTTTCTTGTGCGCGGGCGTCTGGTGTCGTGTCAGCAAAGGCTCAGACTGGAGTTTGCGACCACTTGATCGGCGCTTCGATCCTAGGGCTACCTACCTTGATGATGTGTTTCTGAAGCGCCTCGGTGATGGCGTGGGCGTGCTCCGTGTTCTCTCGGGCGATCGTCGTGAGGGTACTAATGTCTGCTCTGTTGATCGAATTGAGGTCCTCAAGAGCAAGACGATAATCCTCGGCCACGTCGGCAGACGACTGTTCCTCGGCCATGATTGACGATTGGCAGGCAGCAACCTGCAGGCTCTTTCTCGGCGTGATAAAGAGCTCGACTTTCTGGCTCCCTGGCCGATAGGCGGCAAGGGCGCGGCGCGAGAGCAGACACTAGCAGCAAGGGGAAGACAAGAAATCGAGTTCCAAGACGTGCAAAACACTTGTGTTTCCTCTTGCGAGTCAAGACGTGACGTGATGCAGAGGAGACGAATGGCCAAGTATTATGGGAGGGAGGCGGGGCGAAACGAGGTTTTTGCTTGCTTCAATTCCTTCATCCAGCTTCGTCACGTGCCCCGCGCAATTTCACCAGTCCAGAAGCCTTCCCTAGTCCGAGCAGATCCAGGGCGTATCGCTTACAGCATGTTCGATCCAGGTGAGAAGCTGGAAGGCAGTCGGGTGGTTGCCGACGAAGGACAGGTTGTCGCGTGCCTCTGACGAAGCTGAGGATCGGTTCGGCTGTGTCGCTAAGGATGTGACTTGGCGCGGGAGATGTGACTCGTAAGGGTGATGCCGCAGAATGTGCGACAAGTTCGCGGGGGATTGTTTGAAGTTGGAAAGGGCGGATGTTGTTGAAGGAAAGTTGGCTGAATCAGGTCGAGGCGCTTTGGCTTCAGCTTTGATTTGGCGGAAGCGACTTTGTCAACAGGAGGGTGGCAGGAGCAGTCACGTGGTCCGTGCGTTCAGCTAGGTACCTAGGTTTTAGCCTGAGTTGACGGGAGGGAGGTTTGTCACGGTGCCTGTCTTCCTCTGGTTAGCGTGGTTTTGAACCGACAACATCACGGTTTCAAGGCGAGCAGCTTCAAGGAAGACTTCAGCAATGGGCGCCTTCCCGTTGCCAACTCTGTGGAAGAATACTCAACTGTCAAAGCAGCTGTGGGACTTGTAACCTTCAATGGGGATACTATTTTATTTGTGACTCAGTCCCTGCTTGCCGCCAACATGGGAGTACTTGGTTTTCGAGCATCACAGACAGCTTTAAGGCCTGGCCTCTGTTCTCGGAGTACTCATTTATATCGCTGACTCCCTCACTACTCTCTTTCCCTAGCGGCTTTCTCTGACTCAAAGCCTCATCGAGGCGATACAACGACTCTGTACCATGGAGGCACATCTCCCCTTCCATCCAAGATGATCCGCTTAGGAGAACTCGGCATTCTCGCAAGGCTCGCCAACCACACAAGCCGCGTACAGGCTCATCCAGCCAGCACCACCACAGTACTGGCCGCTGTCACCACCACACCTCATGTTGCAGCCCGAGAGGCTGGCGATGGTGGTGCCAGGCTCGCGCGTAGGAGGGTACGAGTTGCCGCACCAGCACTCGCGGCTGTACTCGCTTCCGGCAAAGGCATAGCCGAGGCTGCCGCAGTGGGCGACACAGAGCTCGTTTGTCAGGAGGTCGTCGGCGTACAGGGTGCCGGTGAGAGTGCGGCCGAGGCCGTCACCAGCAGGGCCTTCCTCGGGTGCGCAGCCGACGAAGGCGAATCCCTCAGCGGTCACATCAGCGAAGATTTCGGGCGTGACGGTGACGGTCGGGACAGATGGCACCGTCGATGTCGCCGAGGGCACACCCGAGGGAGCGGGAGGGGGGCCCGACCTATCGATGACCAGGGTGACGGGGAAGCAGGGGCGGGCAGGGTCGTAGGCCGGGTTCTCCGGGGGCGACCAGCGGAACTCGTGGGTGTCGCCAGCCGCCGAGCGCACGCAAATGTTGCCACCGGGCTCCTCGTTGCCCTGGTTCAGGACGAAGGAGAGCTCGACCTGCAGCTCGTCCGTATCCGGGTTGCAGCCGTAGACGGGCTGGAAGACAGCCCGAGGGTCGCCGCGTTCCGTCATGAAGAGCTTGGTGGTGTTGTCGGTGATGAGGTACTGGGGACATCATGTCAGCATACTTCCGCGCGGCTTATGAGGATATGGAGCCGACAGCTTACCTCGCCTTGGATGACGGCGCGCAGGGGTGTAGGGCCCCAGGTGATGACACCGTCGATCAGGGTCAGGTCGAAGGCATACTCGCCCGTAGGGCTGAGGAACAGGTGCTGGTCGCCGCCGCCGGCCTCGAAGAGGTTGTAGAAGCGGTTGTGGATGACCGGGAACTCAGGGTTCTGGACGACAATACCGAAGCCCTCGGTAATGGTGTTGGACAGAGGAGGCTCTTCGGGGATTTCGCAGGCCATGGCCACGGCGGCGGCCATGAGGCCGGAGAAGAGCTGACGGCGCGTCATTATGGGCAAGGTAGCAGACTCGAGTAAAGGCAAAGTAGGGGTTCAACAGATGGCAGGAAAGGTAGTATGCGGGTGGTGTATGCGACTCTGCTGAAGGCGAAAGGGAGACACAGATGGTACCGGCGAGCCCCCTTTTTATACTCCAGCCAAGGACCTGGAAGCTGAGGTTTAAGCCTCGACTCTGTTCCTCGGATTTGGAGAACCAGCCTGAACTCCGTCTTCATCCTCACCAAGGTTCGTCGGGCCATGGAAGCGCCTCAGCCGGGCGTGTTCCCATTCGTCAATGCGGCGAGCTTCGAGGAAACGAAACGGCGACAAGGGCCGCACCGCTCATGCAAGGCATGTCTTGCCCCTCACTTCGGCCGCCGTTGCGACCCTGGCTGCAGCGGACGGCACGATCCAGCCCCCCACAACGGCACGGCCTGCATCGAATATTGGCCCGGCCGGGCCCGTCATTGGACGTCAATACAGGTCGGGGACCACCCTTGAGCATAAGCTGGACTGCACTGGTACCTCGCGCATGTCGTTGCTCTGGGATATTAATTGAGGTCAGGCTTGCAATGGCGGCTTGGAGTGTCCGGCTTTGGCTGGACGCCTCGCGCGCCAAGAAGACCTTCGTATTCCAGATGAGGCCGCAGGCAGGCGTTTGCAGGACGAGACGCACCATGCAGGCCACGCCGGTGAGGGGTGGGACGAGAGGTGCGCTGGTGGTGTGCTGCTGCGGGTTGCGCGGTGCTGTTGTGGTAGGCTCCGCGGGCGGATAGCTGCGGGATCGCTCAGCTTCTATGTGTCAATAAACTATTTCTGCAGACGCCACCAGCCGTTTGTCCCAGGTCCTGATCAGATGTTACTGGCGAACCCCTGGAGAGAGACACCGTGGGATTTCGGACATCAGCCCTCTTACCCCCCCTTTTCCCCCACAGGGTTCTTGGAGGAAAGAGGTCATCACGCTGCCTGGTGTCTGCTCTGGTTCAGAGACTCAGCCGTCGCTCTTGGCACTTGCCGATGGCACTCGACTGCTGACATGTGGCTGGGGTGAGAGGGGTAAGACGCGGTGCAGGAGGCAGTCGGAGGCGGGCTGATGACGCCCTGCAATCAGCAGTATGAGACTTCTGAAGCAGGCTTGTGGAGCGAACAGGGTGCCTTGATGCCTCGCGACGTGATTGTACGACCTCGAAGGGCATGTTCTGCACCAGCCCTGGCCATATCTGCAGCAGAAACAGAAGCAGGCCACACCGACCGGCCTGCATCCTCGCCTGTGATCCTTCAAGGGGCCAGGCAGGCCTGGAACGGCTGAAGCCATCACAGCCACTCCATCTGGACGAGGTCACCGAGGACGAAAGGAGTCGAGTGCATCGCGGCAGTGGCGGGACATAGCTCATCCAAGGGCGTGGCGGCGGTTGAAGTTGTCGTCCCCGCGGCGTCTCACGGATGAGGGGACGGCAGGTTGCCGGACTTCATTGACCGTGGGCGGGCGGTTCGCATGGGGGCTGCACTCGGGCAAGCTGAAAGAGAAAGATAACGCATGGTTGACAGGGCGCTTGGAGTGCGAGTTGTGGTTCATTAAGGTGCGCCAAGTAATATACCGGGCGACCTGCTGCTGCAGGCCAGGCGATGCATGCTGTCGGAGGGTAGCATCAGGCCAGATGCGAACGCCGAGGGCAGGCAGCAGACGGCCGGGCCGGTCGAACTGGGCCGATACGGGGCAGCAATGCGACGCTCGACGATACTGGCGTTCTGAAGAAGAGGCGGCATGGGTTCTGAGAGGCAAACGTGGTGGTGTAAGCGAGGTCGTACGCGGAAAAGCAGCCCACAGACCGAGAGCCATGGACCGCTGCCCGGCGTTCCGGTGCTCGATTTGTCGGTGAGATGGGGGAGATAGAGTCGGTCGACTTGGACCCCTGGAGGCGCACTCAGAGGAGTCGGATTCGTTGGCCAACTTCGCTATCGCGGGTGAAGGCGATGTGACTCGATGCAAGTGTGACTTGTATGTGCTGAACGGGACCGGCAAATCCCGCGCCAGACGGGTATTTTCAGTTGAGGCTTGCGGTCGGGCGAAGAAGGGAAAAGAGGAGAGAACGAGAGGAAAGAGAGGAAACCTAGATGTTCCATCGAGGCCGACTGTCAGATGACTTCAAGATGCCTGAGAGCATTGTGAGCGAGATGGTGAGCAGGACTCAATCGACCCACGAGCTTTGGGTTACGCAATCTTCAAAGTCACACTGGAGACGAAGAGATCAGGGATCAATCAGGGGGAAAAAAGCAACATTGTCATGCACTAAACCCGTTCCTGCGTGGAAGCGACAGCACCTCGAGGTGAGTCGAGATGGCGATAGAAAAAGACGCGCGATGACTGTTCTGTTGTCGTCTGAGTGACATCTCGAGGTCCTTCCCCGGCGAGTGACGTGACCCGTGGAAGGAGTGACTGACAGCACCTGCCCAGACTGTCCGTGCCTGCCCGCGATCGGCCGCGATCGGGGAAGCGCACTCGGACGTGGAAGCTGCGTGGCAGATGGGACGGTGGAAACCCTCCAGGTGGTCCCTGCCTCCTGCTGCCGAGGTTTCCACGCCATTGACCCGACAGTGACTCGACGGCGCATCGTGATGCTTGCCTCAGCGGACGGGAGCGGTCCTGGCTGGAATTCTTCAGCGCCTTTCAGCGACTGAGACCCCCAAGCCCCCCGCTGGTGCCGTCACAGCACTGAGCAGTCGGTGCACGCAGCGCAGTGTGTGAGCTGCCCCCACAAGACAGGACCTGGGGACCCGCACCAAACCCCCGAATCCGTGCCATTCTCTGCCTAGCGGCCCCCACGGCTGCATTCATCCGCCCAAAGCGTGCCAATCAGACGACACAATCGCCGCGGGGAGCTGCTTGTCTGCCAGCTCCGACCACAAATTCGGCGCCCACGTCCCAGAGTCACAGGCCTGGGAAGTCGCAGGGGGCCCCGGGGGGGCAGGCGCAACCCTCGCTCCACGTCCCGCGCGCAGGAAAGTCGAGTCAGACGGGCCCGGCAAAGTCCCGGTCAGACCATTTCGAGCGAAGGCCACCACCCAAAGTACGGGCCTGCTATATTCTTTGTGTTTGCTCCTCTCTCTACCTCCGCCTCACCTCTCCTTCCCATCACCATTTGCTTTCTTTCCCTTCGTGCAAAGCGAGTCCTTGCCTCTCACACACCGCCATCATGATGCTGTCCGCCGCCAGAATCGCCACCAGGCAGGTCGCCGTCCGCAGGACCGTGGCCATGCCCTTCGCCGCCGTTCGCGCCGCTTCGTCCTTCTCCGGTGTCCCCCAGGGCCCTCCCGTGAGCTACCTACCCCCTTCCGACCCTCCCACCCCCTGAGCTTCCGTGGCGCGATTGCTAACCCATTGGCGATAGGATGTGAGTGTTTCTGTACCAATTCGCCTGTGAAAAGAGATCGCGCAGCTAATCCCGAGCTTCGCCGGTAAACAGGCCATTCTCGGTATGTCACATGCTCCACGTCCGCGATTGCCTCATTGTGCCGTACTGACCGCTCTCCTTCTCTAGGCATCACCGAAGCCTTCAAGGCCGACAAGTTCGACAAGAAGATCAACCTCGGTACGAGCCCCAGCTGTCGCCGCGCGCCGCGACCATCGCTGACCCATCCTCCCCCCTCTAGGTGTCGGCGCCTACCGCGATGACCAGGGCAAGCCCTACGTCCTGCCCTCGGTCCGCACCGCCGAGCAGAAGGTGGTCGACGCCAAGCTGAACAAGGAGTACGCCGGCATCACGGGCGTGCCCGAGTTCTCCAAGGCCGCCGCCGTCCTCGCCTACGGCAAGAACTCCCCCGCCGCCGACCGCATCGCCATCACCCAGTCCATCTCCGGCACCGGCGCCCTCCGCATCGGCGGCGCCTTCCTGGCCAAGTTCTGGCCTGGCGACAAGGCCATCTACATCCCCACGCCCAGCTGGGCCAACCACAAGGCCGTCTTCTCCGACGCCGGCCTCAAGGTGAACCAGTACCGCTACTACAATAAGGACACCATCGGTCTCGACTTCGAGGGCATGGTCGCCGACATCGAGGCCGCGCCCAAGGGCTCCGTCTTCCTCTTCCACGCCTGCGCCCACAACCCCACCGGCGTCGACCCCACCCAGGAGCAGTGGAAGGCCATCTCGGCCGCCGTCAAGAAGGGAGGCCACTACTCCTTCTTCGACATGGCCTACCAGGGCTTCGCCTCGGGCTCCGTCGACAACGACGCCTTCGCCCTCCGCTACTTCGTCGAGCAGGGCCACGAGCTGTGCCTGGCTCAGTCCTTCGCCAAGAACATGGGTCTCTACGGTGAGCGCGTCGGTGCCTTCTCCGTCGTCGCCTCGTCGCCCGAGGAGCGCGTCCGCCTCGACTCGCAGATCAAGATCCTCGTCCGCCCCATGTACTCCAACCCCCCCGTCCATGGCGCCCGCATCGCCGCCGAGATCCTCAACAACCCCGCCCTGTACGAGCAGTGGCTCGGCGAGGTCAAGGACATGGCCGACCGCATCATCAAGATGCGCGCCCTGCTCAAGGACAACCTTGAGAAGCTCGGCAGCAAGCACGACTGGAGCCACATCACCAACCAGATCGGCATGTTCGCCTACACCGGCCTGACCCCCGAGCAGATGGACTCCCTCGCCAAGGAGCACTCCGTCTACGCCACCAAGGACGGCCGCATCTCCGTCGCCGGTATCACCAGCGCCAACGTCGGCCGCCTTGCCGAGGCCATCTTCAAGGTCAAGGGTTAGAAGAAGAATTGGTTCGAGGGGTGAAGAGAGACAGCGGTAGAGAATGAGCCTTGGTACAACAACACACGGACTGGGAAAGAGAAAACAAAAGGCACATAGACTGCGGTCCGGCAGCGGCGGGCGTCCTCTGCCCGAGCGGCATCTTGAAATTTTGTACAATACCATATCGCTCGTCATGCATGTCGTTGGATTTCATGTCTCGTGTGTCGTCGTCGCTGGACTTGGTCTGTGATGTCACCCTGAGTCTCTGGGGATGCGGCTCATGCCCCCCTCAACCTGTTCAGGTCACGAGTGACCTCTTCCAGCTCCCGCTCCATGTTGCGGTAAGCCTTTGCCATTTCCCGCATGCGGGCTTCCTTGGCCTCCTCACCCGGCACGCCGACGCCGTATTCCTCCAGCTCTGCGCGCGCAGCGGCAATGGCCTCTTGGACTTGGGCTCTGGCATCCCTCAGATGGGCCGAGTAGGCAACGAGTGCCTGGACGGCATCAGGCGAGTATACATCTGCAGCGAGGGCGTCTTTGGCCGCGAGAGCGTCGCCGCGCCCCTTGCGAGCGAGGAGGGAGACCTCCTCGGCGCGGAGTTCGAGACTGCGAGCCACGATGCCGTGCTTGCCCTCGAGTGACTTGATGAGCATATCTGCGGCTGAGCGGTGCTTGGCGAGCAAGGCGGCAAGGGAGGAAGCGAGGGCGATGCGGTCGGCGATGAGGGCGGCTTCATTGTCGGCTAAGGCCTTGCGGCGCGATGCGATTGTGTCGGCGAGGGAGGCGGCGCGGCGGTGGAGGTAGCTTGGGTTCGTGGCGGGGTCGGCGACGCGGGCGAGAGAGGCGGCTGAGGCGTGGATGGAGGCGCTGATGAGGGGGGCGAGCTGGGGGAGAAGGGTGGGGAGGTCGGAGAAGGGAGGACAGGAGAGGAGGAGGGCGGTAGCTTCGGGGTCGAGGGGCGGTGAGGCGAGGAGCGGAGGGAGGAGATGGAGGAGGTCGAGTAGAGGGTCGGGAGGCGAGGTTCTGGTTTGTGATGAGGGTGCTGGAGCGGAGGAGGAGGTTGTCCTCGCGTGGGCGATTGTGCGTTTGACGGGTGCTGGCTCCGGGGTGGCCGTCGCGATGGCGTGGATGAGGAGGTAGTCTTTGGCTTCGGCTATGCGTTGCTCTTTGAGTTCCTGGGAGGACTGGGGTTAGAAGAGTCCAATTGACTATCGAAGAGGGGCGCAGAGGAGCATACATTGCGGACGACGTCCCGCTCCTTCTGGATGATGGGGTTCTTGGTCGAGCCGTCTGGGTTGAGGATGGCTGTTGTCAGGGTGTGGTGGAGGGCGGCAAAGTTGGGGTTGTCCCGAAGGACGGACTCGTCCACGGCGGGGATCATGACGAGCGGGAGGAGAAAGGCATCGGGGGTGTTTGGTGGTGGTTCGGGTCAAGGTAGGCAGTTGGTGGTGTTGAGAGTGGTCACTGTAGTGTTGCGGTGTCGCGGTTGGGACATGGTGCGGGGCTGCCGCTTTAGCAGAGCCTGGGGTGAGACTGTTGGGGCCCATATAAATTTGAACTGCAAACTTCCCTCCTCCTTGATGATCGAAATTGGCAGCAGAAAGTATTCTTGAATTCTTTCTGCTACTTATCGCTAGCCTTTCTGGTAGGTAGAACTCTACACCTTTTTACCTCCGTCGCCCTCAGCCTTGGCTCCCTCAGGATCATGTGCCACGACCTCAATCTCGACACGCATGTCATCCTCGCCCAGTCGCGTCACTCCCACGCAAGTCCATATCGGCTGGTGATCCGGCATCCACTTGCGAAAGTTGCGCACCATGGCTTCCAATGCCTCATCGTTGATGGGCACGTGGTATGAGTTGACCCGGTACACCTGTGACCAGCCCTTGCTGCCGGCGTCGAGCAGGTTCTTCTCGACATTGGCAAAGGCCAGATCGATCTGGGCGTTGATCTCCTTTTCAAAGGTGCCGTCCGGATGCCAGCCACCTGGAGTCGTCAGTGGGGGGCAGGATGAGTAAATGTCAGATAGGCTCACCTTGTCCAGAGCATTCGATCCTGTCGCCGACGCGGACCGCTTGGCTGTAGGAGAAGACTTTGCGGTTCTTGACGCCAACACCCTCGTATGCGTAGTACTTGAGATGAGACATGATAACAAACCGGTGATGAAGTTGATTTAAAGGCTTGATGTCATGAGCGAGCACCAAGACCCTTATAGCCTCTCCCTCCGGTACGTACCGGACCCGGGCGGGGCCGATGACCGGCAAGACCCATATTAAACTCCGGCGACGGAAAGCGGATTCCGCCCTTGTCCCCCGACGACCTCCTCTGAGCTCTCATCCATGCCCAGGATTGTCTCGAATGTACCCAACCAACCGCCTTGGATGCAGAGACCACGTCACTACCGAAAGCCATGACACCACCACCCCCCACTGATACAGGGAAACCACCTTCCGGCGGGCATAAGCCTGGGTCCTCCGGCCCTAGAAGCAAATACGCCCCCCGCGCGTGCCAAGAATGCCGTCGGCGGCGAGCAAAGGTATCTAACCCCTACAATAACCCTTGTCATGGCGTCTGGTGCTCACACTGGCAGTGCGACGGTCAGAAGCCGACATGCGCCCGCTGCCACGCCCGCGGCAAGTCGTGTGTCTTCACGACTGAGGCAGACAATCGTGGCTCAGCTCCAAAGTCGTACATGAGCCTGCTTCAAGCACGCATCAGTCTACTTGAGGATGTTCTTCGGCTCCACTCGATTGATGTTGACGCCTCGATTGCTTTCCTTGACGCCCAGAGAGGGCAGGCTGACGGTGGTCCCCCGGCCGCTTACTCGTCGCCTCAGGCCTTCGACCAGATGTGTGCCGATCTTGAGGGTGCCCTCTACTTAGATGACCCTCTTGACGAAAACGATGTGCCAGGGAGCGAGGCGCGCTTCTTCGGTGCCACCAGCGGTCGACTGGAATTGCAGCCCTTGACCTCGTCAGATATCGGGACCCCGTCTGACACGGAACAGGCCAAGAGTTCAGTGTCTTCCCGGCAGATCCCCCACGCATTATCGAGTAGTCACGCAGTGTACGACTGGGGCGTTGATGACCTCGTTACCCCTGATCTGCGCGACCTCTTGGTAGACCTGTACTTCCAGTGGGAGCAACCATGGTTTCAGATGGTCGACGAGAGACTCTTCAAAGACAGCCTACATCGCGGGGGGCCATATTCGAGCACCCTGCTGCTTTGCTGCATCATGGCTGTCGGCTCCCGCTACTCAGACGACCCAAATGCCCGGACTGACCCAGATGACCCCCGCACTGCGGGCCGCCTCTTCGCAGAGCGCGCTGAAGCATTACTGGGCAACGAGTTGAGATCGCCGAGCATACCGACACTACAAGCCTTGGCCATTCTAGGCACTTACCAAATTGTGAGCCATCCCGAAGCCTCCCCTCTCTGTTTCCTTGTCCCTTCCAATGCTCATCTTCTCTAGGCCATCGGCTCCGACAGTCTCGCATGGCAGTATCACGGCATGGCCAATCGCTTACTGCTCGACCTGGGCCTCAACGTACACAGCAACACCGTCACTGGTACCAGTGTTCTGACCCCCGATGAGGTGCATCTGCGCCGCCAGATCTACTGGGCCCTCTACCTCAACGACAAACTCTGGGCAAGCTACTCAGGAAGGGTTTGTACCATGCTGGCAAGTCCCCTGAGCGCCTCTGCGTTTCCACTGCTAATGTTCCACTCAGGACTCCCAGGCCGCTGTGTCCCTGCCCTCGCTACCCTCGGCCGAGGAAACGCCTGGCCAGGACCGGCGTCGCCACTTGGTCATCCTGCAACACGCGATGGCCACGCATTGTCAGATCTTGGAGAAGATTCTGACACGTCTGTACGTGTCCCTCCCCTCGCGGTAGGCCCGCGCTCATACTGACCGACCCTAGGTACGGCCCCAAGAGACTGACCTCTCCGTCGGAGAGGCGTGCCTTTTTCGATTCATGCATCCTCACCCTCAAGGGGTGGTATTACTCGCTGCCGTTGGAGCTCAAGACCAAGTTGGCCGAAGGCGAGACTGGCCTCTCACCCCATGCTCTTGTGCTGGCCATGGTATACCACACCTCGGTCGTCCTGCTTTCGAAGCCATTTCTTCCTCGAGATCACCGGAGCAAAGGGCAACTCGGAGCCCATGAGGTCTCAAGTCGAGCCTCTGCAGCAAGCCTCGAGGCTGCTGAGGAAATATGCATCTTGACCGAGAGATACCGCGAGATATTTGGGGGATTCCGATGCAGTCCCATCACGGCAACGCATTGCACCCTCACAGCAGCCCTCGTCATCATGTATGTTCCGTCTGGGAGTGCTGGGAGGACTCCGAGCCGCCGTTCGCAGGTCCAATGCTGCTTGCGCACCTTACGTGAGCTATCGGTGTCATGGGGGCCGCCGCTGCGATACTGGCGTACTCTCGACAAGGCCCTTTCGGGAAAGTCATCGTCAGGTCTGTGGGACAGTGATTTCGTGGCGGAGCGGCATGCAACCCAGCAGAGCTTCCGTGCGAAGGCCACGAATGGGGTCACAACGGCTGCAGAGGCGAATGCATCCTCAGATTCGGGCGTGCCGCCGCCAAATGTCCACGATCCACAAGCTCTGCTCGAACATGGGAATTTTTCCGCAAATATTGGGGATGCGGCGGATTGTGCTGCAGCCCTCGACGTTGCCATGCCCTTTCCGCAAGAGCTGTGGTGCGAGGGTGCTGCGCAGTTCTTTGGAGGGACGGAATGCCTCGACGTTGGGGCTTTCGATGACTTCTCGTGGGACGTTGGTCTAGAGACGCCGAATGACGGGTTCTTAGGCGCAACTCTGCCGCCGGCCGTGCTCGAGCCTTTTAGGGATGCAGATGGTGGGCAGGTATCGAAAAGGTGACCAAAAAAATGAAGCACCACTACCCCAGGGTGGCTCGAATAGTAGACCTCTCTCAATCTCCCGTATCCTGCGTCAGGCTTTAGCTCATCGACTTTGGGACGAATACCACCTACACCACCCCGGGGCAACGGTACTAACAAGGCTTGAAGGCGCGGCCTATTAGGCGTCACCAGGGCGCCTCATCTGAACAGAAGGAGCAAAAAATGGAAGCACCGCTAGCCCGGGGCAGATTCGAATGGTAGACCTCTCGCCATCTCCCGTATCCTGCGTCAGGCTTTAGATCATCGACGTTGGGAAGAATACCAGCTGCACCACCCCGGGCTAACGGTACTGACAAGGCCTGAAGGCGCAGGCTATGAGCCATTGCGGTCCCATCCTGCAGCCATTGCCTCGGCGCATGCTGGAAACACGACATGGACGCAGAACTCGCCGCGCAGCCCGTGCCTGGAGCGAACACTTTGCGAGCAAAACCTTCGGGACTGCCTTCATGTTAGCAATCATGAATGCACCTATTGAGATTGCAAGCCTGTGCACGGCCATGACGAGAAAATGAGCCACAGTATGAGGTACTACACCTGTGAATACTTTAGATGCCCGGCAGGAAAGGGATCCCGCAACGATGCGTACAAGCCCGAGGATGCAATGCTGAGCGAGAGCTGCAGCACGGCAACGAATGCACAGTCTGCTGGCAACTACCATGAGACATGGAGCTCATTTCTGCGAAGTCTCTGGACCATTTTTGCTGCGAGGGGGCCAAGGCGTGCCTCTGCTCTCATGCTGGGAAGCAGGGATCGGCCTCGGCATGGATCGCTTGGGTGTGATGATACCGCATTTCTGGTAGAAGATCGGACTTGAACAGTCGTGTCAACGGGCTTCGAGCTCCACGCTGCTGTTCGACAAGGATGGCATGTTGAACCTGCCGTGCAACAGGGCACTGAACACCAGAACATAAGATGGTCGTCAGGAGATGCAGTCGAAAAAAGCGGCGACAGCATCGAGACTTACATAATATCTCGACGGAGTCGCGAACCACACACGATGTCACCTGATTGGACCTGGACTGCTGCTGGCGGGCTTACCCCGGATAATCTCCCTTGACCCGCTGAAGCAACATCCGAAAAAAGTGCACGACAGCTTCAAACACCACAGGCAGAGTCGCACCACCAGCGTCCCCCGAGCAGCGCCCGCGTCCTCAATCGCCTCAATCGGCGCCCGCCAGCCTCGCACTCCGACCTCCACCCGACAGGCTTCCTTCCCCTCAGCTCCCGACCGCCCAGCATGTCCGCGTTCGCCGCCGCCCAGCGCGGCAGCGCCTCCCTCCGCGGCCTCACCACCACCCTCCGCACCATCAGCCTCTCCTCCTCCACAGCCTCGCCGGCCTTCTCGTCACGGACAGCGCCCGCCGCCGCCTTCTCCACGACGACCGCCAAGCAAACAAAGACGATCCAGATGCACCTCATCCCCTCCGAGGCCGCGCCAGAGTACCCCTACGGCCCGCGCCGCATCTACAAGCAGTCCAACTCGGGCCTCCACGGCACCCTCCGCCCCCGCGTCGGCTGCAACGTCTCCGAGGATCATCACGTTCGCACCCCGCGCATGTGGCGCCCCAACATCCACCGCAAGCGAATCTGGTCCGACTCCCTCAACTGCTGGGTCCGCACCCGCCTGTCCATGCGCGTCCTCCGCACAATCCGCAAGGAGGGCGGTCTCGACAACTACGTTCTCGGCATCAAGGCCTCCCGCATCAAGGAGCTCGGCCCCGGTGGCTGGCGCCTCCGCTGGCTCGTCATGCAGACCCGCGCCGTGCGCGAGAAGCACGCCGCTGAGCGGGAGCGCCTCGGTGTCCAGCCCGCCACCGCCGACGAGTTTTCCGACCCGGCTCTTGCGATTGACAAGGATGAGCTCGTCCACATCATGCTCGACTCGGCCACCCCGGGACCTCTCGGCAAGAAGAGCAGGGACTTTATCGAGAAGCGCGCCATGCAGTTCGCCTCTGCCCAGATGGCCAGCCAGATGGCCGCTGAGACTCTCTCTGGCGAGTTCGCCCTGGGCGAGGAGGCTGAGCTTGCCGACGAGCTGCTGGTGCCTGAGACCGTCGAGGAGGAGGAGGCCTTCCATGGCAAGGACGGTGAGGCCAAGAGGCCGTGAAGAGGGCGGCCCCGTCTGGCCTGGCACAGCACCGCTTGCCTCTTTGTAATTATATGTACAAGTTCCTCGGAAACGACCCCAATGTACCAAGCACGCATTTTCTGCCCTCGGTCAGAGCCTTATACTATGTGTGTTGCCTGTGTATTTGCATCCTGGTATGGGTGTGTGAAAAACGGTCTAGTCTGTTGTTACATGCTATGCAAAGCGGGTATCTCTAAGCGTCCATATCCTTCCTCCTCCGTCTTGTCATGTTGGTACAGCTTCATCTGGCATCTCCTTCGCACCCTCCACCGCAGGCCCGTCGTGGGCTGCCGCCGTTGCCTATGCGGGTGTGGCAACAGCATCGCGTCGTCCAGCAGTGCCGTGTCGACCTTCTTGTACCTCGCCTCCCACTGGAGCCATTCTTCCACCCCGGGCAGGTGCACCGGTAGCGTCAGCAGCGCCAGCAACTTGATTCTCGTCTTCTTGCCCCTCCACGAGTCAATGTCTGACACCCATGTGTCCGATTTGAAGGCTGGCTTGACCGGCTGCGGTGACGGAGCTGTTGTCACCGCATCGCCGCCATCGTCCTCGCCCGGCGAGCTCAGGTCTTCCACTTCCATAGCAGCGTCGCTCTCCGCCGTCTCATCGGAATCCGGCGGAGGGGCATCTACCGTGTACAGCGCAGGAAGGGTATACCGCACCTTGCCCGGCGCATACCGCCTCAGCAAGTCTGCCAGTGCGGCGCGGCCCTTGTCGTCGAGGCCTTCGCGGAACTCCTTGGCGTAGGCTTCGTTATAGGGCGCCACCCGAACGGCGCCCTTGAACCGAGCGCGCAGCCTGACCCAGTATCGTCCGTCATAAGGTGCCCACTGTCGCCAAGGATGCCAGTCCTTGGACGCCATGGGAACGTCCGAGAACTCATTTGCCTCGAGCTGCTCGGGCGGCAGACCCGCCCAGGGCGGAGATTCTGGGTGGTCGAGGAAGTGGAACAGGGCCTTCGGCGCGGCCTTGGTCACCCACGTCTTGTTCGGCAGTGGCTGCGACGATGTGTACGGCTGGCGGGTCAAGAACCACTTCTGCGGTGAAGCGGCTCGTAGGGGGTTGGCGCCGGCCAGTCCCTTTTCTGTGGTGCGTTGCAGCGGGATGAACAGCACCGAGGCCTGACTGAAAGACTTTGGGATCTCCACCTTGGCGGCGTCACCTGCTGGGGCGATGGAAGGGAACAGGCGTGCGACGGGGCTCTGCAGCGTGTGCACAACAGGTAGCATGCGGTCAGGGGTCACGAAGGCGACGAGCTTGCGGATGATCAGAGCAGCAATCGTCCGCCTGTGACTGAGGCGCAGCTCCCGCCGCCTACGGTTGTAGATGGACCTTCGCCGCGGGGGGTGCAAGGTCATGTCGGGCACCTTGACGACGAGGGTGCCCGTGTTGGGGTCAAAGTTGTGTATGATGGCCTTCTTTGACAGCCAACGGCCCGCCTCCTGTTCCTGTGCGCGAGTTTTGTCGACGCACCAGCGCGACAGCTGGAGCACCGACTCTTTCTGCAGGGCCACAGGTAGATCGTGGTTCTTCCACATGTGGCGCACGGCGTTGCGCAGCGTCATGGTCTCGTCCTGGTTGGTCGGGTCCTCGAACCATTTGATGTTGTTCGCTTCGCAGGTGGCGATGAGGCGATCCTTGCTGAAGTCGAGAAGCGGGCGGTAGATGACCATGCCCATGTCCTCGGTGGGAATGGCGGGTACGGCAGGAACCTTGCGGCGTTGGTACCTACTCGCGGGGTCGTCGCCATACTCGCGGTCGATGTAGGCTATATCCAGGTCGGTCTGTAGGCCAGCCCTCAGCTCGGCCATGTGGCGTGGCAGGTTGATTTCCTCGCGGAGGTCTCTACGGGTGAAACGCCAGTCGCGGCGGCGTGGGCGGAAATTGATGAAAGGTTGGGCTCGCAGCTGGTCGTCGATGAAGCCGCTCTCGTAGATGTTATGCATATCGTAGCACTCCGGAATGTTGCCGCCCTGGCTCATGCCCCTGAGACCCCTGACGCCGTGGCCGCTCAGCAGGCGCATGAGGATCGTCTCGTACTGGTCGTCCTGGTGGTGCGCCGTGAACATGCTGGCGATGTTGGCGTGACCGAACTGCTTCGCTAACCGCCGGTACCGGTATCTGCGCGCCAGGCTCTCGATATTGGGAATACTGCTGACATCAAAGTCGCGGTCGATTTGCAGCTCGTCCCGCCAGTTGATGGTGACAAGCTCGGGGGTGAGCTGGGGGAAGCGGCTCAGCTGCTTCATGACGGCCACAGCCTCCTCTGTCGATTCGGGGCGCAGCTTGTGATCGACGACCACCGCGATGGGCTTGGCCCCCATGGTGTTGTCGGCGATGCGGAAGAGGGGCTCCCGGGCGCGCAGGCGGTTTATGAGGAAGGCCAGGGCCATCGAGTCGACACCACCGCTGATAGCAAGTCCTGCAGAACCGAGTGTGAGCTGGGGCCGGCGGCGCAGAGGAGAGATCTGGAGAGAAGCATACCGACCCGCCTAGGGACCGACTGGACGGCCTGGGGGAATCTCCGAGGGCATGCCGCCTGCATGGCCTCGTAGAACTCGACGAAGGATATCGGCTTCGAGACATGGTGGAAGACGCGCGGTGCGACGCTCATTCAGCCTGTGGCGAGCCCACACAGCTTCGCGGGAGCTTCTCGTGGGAGAGGAGGGGGTGTTTGCGATGGACATGGAAATGCGCAGCGCAGCAGGCGGGCTGGGCTGTGGGAGAAGGAGAGTCGTCGAGTTGGAGAGCGTGTGGCAGATGTCTACATTTCCGCTTCTTTCGCGAGGAGCGAGCTCCAACATGGCTTGCTTCGGGTGAAATTTTAGCTTAGGGCGGCGAGACAGGCAGGGACTCGATTCTGCGACAACGACATCCCAGACAGGTCTAGTGCTTCTGCTACTATAATCTTGTCGTCTTACAAGAGATAAGATAAGAGAGGTGCTTCCCCTCCAAACTCGGGGTCTATTTTCCACATCAACATCTTCCTCTGCCATCAGAGAATCGCCATTGAACATATCTGCGAGCCAAACCACCCGACGAGCACTCGAATTGCCTTATGGACTCTCCCCAAGGCCTCCAGCCCGGCGTTGCATCTCGTCATTCTTGCTTCGCCACTCAGTTGGTGACTCTCGGTCTGATCCATGTGAACCAGACAGCCTGTTTGAGCCATCCAGACCTCAACCACGACTCCCGGAACTTTCGTCCTTGAGCCCTGCCACTTCGAGGACCAAGCACATACGACCACACCCATTGGAAAATACGGGATCCCGTCCGCTCTCCCATCGTCAAGCCAATGAGGGCCGGAGTAGTAGTTGGGTCGGTGACGACCAGCGAATGCCCGGTGTTGTATGTTTTTTATTCAAAATCAACTAGCTCGCAGGCGATGAACATGGTTGCTGTATTCCCCTAGACTATTGTTTTGTCTTGTGTACAGAGTGGCGGGCCTCCCAACGATTGCTGACGCTTTCCAGCTCTGCCTCCTCCTTCCCATGCAGAAAATCAGCCGTTTCCTCCCAGTAGCCGAGCTCTTCCTGAGAGACATTGTGCATTCTTTCCAGGAGCGGCCTCATGCCGAGGACGAGCTCATGAGCCGTGTGAGCCTCAAGCAGTCTCATGAGGACTGGGTTCGCTCTTTCGGGAGCTTCAGGCGCCTTGAGAAGCTCTTCTCTGGCCCATTGCCGCATGCGGGCGTGGCTCCTGATTCGCAACATCCACTTGGTGATCGGCTCCCGGTCGCAAGTGTAACAAGCGAACGGATCTGCCAGCTTGGCGATCGCCTCGGGGCCGAATCCCGAGAAACTCCGTTCCACGATCCACCTTATGATGACGATATTCTGGGGGCGCTGGTCTTCGCTCTGCTGGGCGTCTGTCGCCTGGTCACCGAAGATGTGGCGCAACTCCTCCAAGCTCGCAAGCCAAGCCGTTTCCGCCGCAGCCTCCTGCTTCTTCAACAGCTCTGGGACATGCTGTAAAGTTCGACCGATGCGGTTCGTCCATCCTCTTTGCTGGGCTGCATGCTCAAACAGTGCCTGGCTGCTGGAGAAGCCCATCGGCCGGTGATAGAGATGCTCTAGTATGAAGCCGTGTCCGAACAGGCATACGCCATCTGCGTTGCTTTCAAATGACTCCCCAGCAATTTCAGCGGCCAGGCCGAGGACGAAATTGAGACGTCTCTTCTGGGGAATCTGCCTGGGCTTAGATCGTTTGGTCCCCATATCACCAGAGCTCGCGGGGATGGTCTTGTTGGCACTGTCGTGCTCGGGCGGAAGCCTCTCATCCACGACGGGGGGTCGATGGTCATAGAACGGTCCGATGGATTCGAGCATCTCAAACTGGTCCGCCTCTACTTTTGTGGTCTCGAGACCGGTTGTGGTCGGAAATCCGTCACTCTGAAATGCAGGAGTCGATTCGTCTCCATGACATTCTCTGAGGTACCGTAGGAAGATCGATTTGCCGACAGCCGATGGCCTCATCCCAGCAGGCAGGTGGCTATTTGTTGGGAGAGTGCTTGCGGTGGATTCGTCAAGAAGCACTTCTTCTGTGACAGACTTGGTATCGTCGGGCTCGTCGGGCTTCAACACCGGCGCTCGGGTGTCTTTCATTGAGGTTTCTTGCCTACTGCTGACGATGAAAATGGTACGCCCATCATCCGGCTTGATCTCCTTCTTGAAGCCGCGGGACTTGCGTAGCTTCAGCCAAACACTTCTGTTCAGAAACCGCGTCTGGGCCTTGCTGGTCGGTTCGAAAACGTGCGCCTCTGCGAGTTCTGATTCCCATGATGAGGCGACGACAACATGTATTTTGCAACACTTGGTGCTCCGGATGACCAGTCCCAGGGTGGGTAAATCGTTCGGTTTGTCTCCTGCTTCGATGGACCCAACAGCAGACTGCGAGACAGAGGGGTCGCCCGCCATTGTAACCTGGAATTGAAGTTGAGCGAAGCAATCTTAGCCGTTCTGATGCCGTTCGAGATGAATGCGGTAGCTCATGTAGAAGTTCCAAAGGAACGACTTTCGCCTCAGAAAGGCAACCAGATTAGGCAACCTCTTTTGTATTGTACTGCTTCTCATCCAATCATTCCTCCGCTGTAAGCCCTGTTGTCCGATTGTCACGCAAGGTCACGGAACTTCTCATCCCTACTGCAGGCAGGTCAGGCTGCCACCCCAAGTTCAGCTCCAGTCCCCCACACTCATGCAGCGCCTCCATCGCCTACTGATCCCTGTTCCGCGCGCGTGCTGCTGTCGTCACAGCCCATACGTTCGGGCTTGGCAGGGCGAACTGCTGGTTGTGTCGCATCGATTGACTGGGCAACCTTCTGCAGGGCGTTCCATGGATCTTCTCGGCTCGATTGACGGAGGTATTGGCTGAGAGGATCACAAGATCCCTGTTCCTCGGGGAGGCTTGACAAAGCCAGCGTGGTATGGCTTTTTGATGGTTTGTTTGATGTCATCGTGAATGGCTGGTGGTGGTCGGTCAATGCAACACTCATTATTGAAATGGCTCAGTATCTAGGGACGATTCTCACATTATGGCAACGAATATGTCTTCAGCTCGGGAAGATCTGAGGTATAGACAGCAACTTCTATCAACTGAGGACAGTGCTCCAAGATATATATGCATCGATGCCGCAGTACCTTCCAACCCGCCAGAGTCCTTCCTGATGGAAACTTCAACAAGGTTTTCGTTGCATCGCAACGTCGTTGCGACCTGGTTGGTGGCCCATCTCTGTGTTCGAGATGCCACAGGTGGCCCAAAAGTCTTGAGGACGTTGGTTGTGCTAATGTCTTCCCGACTGGTGGCCCAGGATAGGCTTGCCTTGCCGTGCCACCAGGAGGCGCAGCAAGTATCATGACAGGTGCAGCCTCAGTGTGTGTGGTTGGTGGCCCAAAACCCCCTCTCGAACTTTGTGATGACTTCAGACACATCCAGATGTTGTAAGCGCTGCAGGTCATGTACACTTCGTCATGATTGGTGGCCCAGCACAGGATGCCAACCTCGGAGGCCTGCCTTACCTGCGCAGCCCGCTGGCGATATCGGACGGCACTCCATTGGTGGCCCAGATCCCAACCCCTGCCCTCCTCAGCTGTGAGCCCAAGTCATTCCAGGTTCAGGTACATCTTCACCGTAGATAATTTCCAGCACGTGCAGCACGTGAAGGCAAGGTAGTAATACTAAGGCACACCCCCGTACCAACAACCACAAGATTCCCAGCTCTTCCCCTGCCCCGCTGCTCTCCGACCCAAGGAGGGAGTTGGCAGTCGTGAGCGGCCTTCGTGCCCAACCGGAGTCAACTTTCAGCAAGTAAGTGCTCTGGCAGACGTCTGTTTTTCAAAAGATGCACTGAACTAATTGATTCGTGCGCCCATAGGTCACCACCGCCCCTGAGAAGGGGCGACAGAAATCTCGGACCGACACGATGATCATCGCATAAGGACGGACATTTCAGGGGACCTCTGGTCCCTAGATAGCGCACCGCCGAGCAGTGGTGTCGAGTTCGATGTTGGGGATGCGGCGTTCGGCGGCACATCAAGCTTGGGGTCGGCCATTTGGCCATCCTGCTTTGGTGTCGGCCAGGATACCGTCTATCCCGCCTCGCCCGGCCCATTTTCTTTTCCAGCTTCCGTTCCATGGTCACGATACACATCAAAATTTTGTTTTCTTCAGGAGGAGTCTTCTTCTTTCTCACACTTCTCCAACGCTTCTCCTGCTTCTGGTGTCGATGAGGCCACGCCGTCTCAATGGCTCCGTCCCGAGGATCTGGACTTCACCCCCGATGAGACCCTCAGTTTCAACATACTATGCCATGGAATATGGGAAGCCAACACACGACAAAACGAGACGACTTTAATGCATCCAGGCTCTTTGGAACCCCCCGAGCCTGTCTCGCTCACAGAACAGACGGGGATACCTCGCAAAGACAACCCACCTTCAGCCTCGCCAGGTCCCAATCAGTTCTCCGTTCCATCGTTGTTCATGCCGATCAAAGAGGGGCCACCGCCGTTCTCGCCCTCGTTGGCCATGTCGAAATCCATATCCACATCATCACACTTCCTCACTCCCGGGCTGTCCTACTCACAGGACTCGCCCTCGTCCTTGTCTCAGATGTCCCTGGTTACCCCAACAACACGCAAAATTCTTCCACAAAAGCAGAGCAGCCGTTTTGTATGCACAGTGCAAGGGTGTTCGGTCGTGCTGCGGACCAAATCGGAACAACGGTACGTTTCTTGTGTGTACCTCATTCTACCTACCTTGCTGACAGGGCCAGTGAACACGCCAAATCTCACAACAAGAAGTTTGCCTGCGACATAGGGGATTGTAGGCAGGCTTTCACTTCCAGGAAAGACTTGAACAGGCACAAGAACAAGTCTGGGGCCCACCTGAACAGTAGCACGCTGGTCTTCTGCTGTGCATGTGGCTACCGCACCCCTCGGGATGACCACCATCGCACCCACATTCTTGAGTCCTGCAAAATACAACTCGAGAAGACACCAAGCCTTGCATTCACTTGTAAGTGTGGCCACGAGGAACATGGAGTGCCCGAGCACATGGACCATCTCGAGTCCTGCCACACCACGACCATCAAACCGAAGCAATCCAGGCAAGCGAAGCGGAGAAGATCCTGACACCCCAAAAAGCCGAGGAGACAGCAACGTCAACCTCAGCATCAGCATCATCGACAGAAACCCACAAAAAACACAACCAGCTTTCATTTATTTCATCTATTTCTTCTTGACCTAACCGAACGAAGCAACCTGGAGAAGAGATGCAGACGCGGAAACCTTTCTGGGACTAGAACCCCTGGACATCTGAAATATTGGATGATCGATCAATACTTCACGTAGACTCGACTTCAACCTGCATCGCAAGCGACACTGAAACACATCACCACCACTACGACTCCCTTGGGTACCTGAAAGTATGCCTGATTCTGTTTGACGGCCAAGTTGATCTTCCCGAGCTAAGATGTTCCCAGCATCGAGACATATCTCACTTCGGCGCGCTCCGAAATATCTGTGCGTGCTGGCCACAGTCCTATGAAGATCCGCGCGCCGGGCTTTTTTGCCCGGGCAGCGGTACTAATCCCTGCATCCTAGGGTTTGCCACGCCTGGAGACAGTAGTCACTGTCCTCTCCACGCTGGTTCTAAGCCAGGCACTTGAACCTTGTCCACTATGGAGGCCGCCCGCTTGGTAGTAGGAGAGTTACCCTCCACAAGAAAGAGTATCGGTTCATTTTTCAACCTGGTAGCAGCGGTCCTCGACAAATTGTAAGTCCAGGCCCATTACGAATTTATTGTGTGACTGACCTTACTGACGCTTGCACATGAGTAAACCTCTTGAGTTGCAAGGCATAGGAGAGAAGTTCAGGCACATGCCCTTTTACGATCTCCTGGAACTCTTAGCCAGTGGTACGATCCAGATCCTGCACCAGTACCAGTGCAAGTACCATTACCAGTTTCCCCGGTGCCAAGTCCTGGCGGCTATCCTATGGGATGTCAGGGCTGGCGCAGCTTTCCTACGGGATGTCAAGGCGCGATGCTTAAGCAAAGTCGACGTCTACTTGACAGAATGGGCTGTACCCGACTTAGCAGCAAGCCTGAGGGGGGATGAACACCTTATGACGCTGTGTTCTTCCCCATCAATGGCTCGAGCCCATGGCTCGCCTGATCACTGACGAAGGTTGTTGAGGCCGGGCAACCGGCTAACACAACCCCCGTCCCATTGCGGGTTGTCATTCAATGGTTTCTTTATACGTTGTCCCTCTCACACCCATGCATTGGGACGGAGTTGACTTGGGGCTTGTTCCTGACATCAGGGGTTCCGTTGGAGGACTTGGAGGAGGAGGACCGAAGGAATGTGAGAGGACAGACGCGTGTCCCTCGACAGCCTCACATCTCGGTATCAGGAGCCCACTGGGCATCTGATGACGGGAGCAGAGGAGGAAGAGATGTAGGAGGGATACGTTTGGAGGGGAGGGATATGTTTGGAGGAGGATGAGATGGTGGAGGAGTACGTTTGGATGTTTTGGAAGCAGTCGTTCTCGGTACTTATCTACCTGGCCGAAGTTTTCCCGACCGACCCCTGACATCAATCAATCGTGACTTTATCTCCCGGCGACCTTAGCTTAGCTCGGAGCACGCGACAAGCTCCTCCGAGTCCGAGGCCCCGGCACTTTTTCCCTCCCTCATCTCGACCTCCGACCGCCGACCGAAACCCCTCCCTCCACCTCGCGCCCTCCAGCAATGCGCCCCTCGACGCTCTAGCACAAAACCCTCAGCGGCACCGGGCCCTGAAACCTCCCTCCCTCCGTCCGAAAAACAGAAGCCGCCTCTCTCTCGTGTCTCGCCGCCGCCGCCATGTCGTCCACCTCCAACCCCCCCTTCACCACGGCCCTCATCGCCGGCGGCCTGGCCGGCACGACCGTCGACCTCTCCCTCTTCCCCCTCGACACCCTCAAGACCCGCCTCCAGTCCCGCGCCGGCTTCTTCCCCTCGGGCGGCTTCTCCGGCATCTACCGCGGCGTCGGCTCCGCCATCATCGGCTCCTCCCCCGGCGCCGCCCTCTTCTTCTGCACCTACGAGCGCACAAAATCCCTCCTCCGCCAACAGCGCGCCGGCGCCTCCAGCCCCCCCTCGCGCGCCCGCGAGGCCGCCGAGCACATGCTCGCAGGCTCCCTCGGCGAGATCGCCGCCTGCTCCGTCCGCGTCCCCACAGAGGTCGTCAAGCAGCGCGCCCAGGCCGGCCAGCACTCGGGCTCCTCTGCCCAGGCCCTGCGCTCCATTCTCTCGCTGCGCGCCTCGGCGGGATTCGGCGCCATGTGGCGCGAGCTATACCGCGGCTGGGGCATCACCGTTATGCGCGAGGTGCCCTTTACAATTATTCAATTCCCCATTTGGGAGCGTCTCAAGGCCTGGGGCCGCGCCCGCAGGGCTCGCAAGTCGGGCACCACCGTCGAGACCGAGGTCGGTGCTGTCGAGAGCGCCGCCTACGGCAGTCTCTCCGGCGCCATCGCTGCCGCCAGCACTACACCGCTCGACGTCCTCAAGACTCGCATCATGCTGTCAGAGAAGAAGGTTAGGGTCGGCGAAGTGGTCAAGAGCGTCCTGCGCGAGGAAGGCTGGAGGGCATTCTTCAAGGGCACCGTCCCGCGCGTTACATGGATCAGCATCGGCGGCGCCATCTTCCTCGGCAGCTACCAGTTCACCGTCAACACCCTGACCGGCGGACAGGTGTGAGTGAGCAGACAGCACCAAGCCACCGCTTCAAAATCCCACTACGCGCGAGCAAGCCAAGCACGAAAGTATACATTCGACGGGCTGCACAGCGCGCCTCATCTTGTATCAACACTGACAGCCGCCGGGCCGAGATGGTCACGGCCGGCAGGCGGACGTCTTTCGCCATGTACATTAAAGCGCCTGCCTCATGCAGAGGCCGCGCGAGGGCATATGACATGTAGCCCTTCTGGAATAGATAAATGATAGACCGGATAACGTAGACATGGAAAAGGCCTAAACGCTTCATGTGCACCGCACGCCCCCCTTTCTCTCTACAAGCCCTCATCATGCCGTAGCTGTCGCTGTGCCCGTAGCGGCGGCGGGTGGTGGCGCTGCCTCGGACGATTCGGACGATTCCTCGGTCTGCTCGGGCTCCGACAGGGGCGGCGGCGGAGGCGGCGCCTTCTTGATCTCTTTGCGACCGTTGGCCTTGTAGTAGAGCATGATGTCGCTGCCACCCTTCCAGATGTGCGCGCGCAACGTGGCGAGGGTGAGTGTCTCGGGCAGTTTCTGTCACTTCAGTCAGCACCAATATGAACCCTCATGGAATCGGAATGGCGACTCACCATGTCGTTGCAGTAGAGCTCCAGGTACTCCTCAGGCTTCAGTGCGTTCGGGTCGGGCTCCTCCGGCTGCGGCTCGATTCTCTCGGCGATGTACGCCAGGATCTTCTTGACGCGTAGCATGCGGTTAGCATTCAGCCGGTTGTTGCCGTCCGTAACTGCGAGGTCCGGCAGGTCCTTGTCCCAGGGGTGCAGCACGAAAGACACCTTGACCGGGTCCTTCAGCGGGATCTGGTTCTGCAGAAGAACGTCGCCCAGCCACATGGGACCTCGCTGCTCGATGACGTCCGTGTCCTTGCCGACAGTCTCGACTGTGCCCTGGTACAGATTGGCGCTTCCGCCAGACGTCTCCTCCTGGATGAAGACCTTGGTGCTGGGTGACAACTTGAGCACCGGCGTGTCGTTTGGCAGGCTGGGCGTGATCTTGGTCTCGACAAGAACGTCCGGGGACTCGGCCAGGATCTTCTCGTACTCGTTGCGGATCTTCTGGATCACGCCAAAGAAGCTGTCGTCGACCTCCTTCTCGTGCGTAGACGATGACTCCGAGTCCTCGGCCTTCTCCTCCACTACCACGGGCTTCTCCGTATTTGTTGATGCCGAGCGTCCCAGCTTCTTAGTGCCGAACGACATGCCCATGCCCATACGGAACTTCTTCTTACCAAATGGCGTGCTGGGTGACTTGCCGTTGGTTGCGTCCTTCTCCTTTTCTTTTTCCTTCTCCTTGCCCGCCTCGGGCCCGGGCGACTTGACTTCCGTCGCAGCCGCCTCGGCGGCCGGAGTGGCGGGTGTGGCGGCGGTCTTGGAACCTTCTATGCCAAAGGCGCTCGAGAAGTAGTCGTCGGTTGAAGGGCGCCCCGCATGCGAGGACCTCTTCTCCAGGGGGCTCATTGGCGTCGTGACTGCCCCCTCAGGCACGTCAGCAAGCCGCGTGCCAGGGGTCGCCATGCCGATCGCCAGTCCCGGCGTCGTGGGGTGGGTGCCGTTAGCGCGGGGTGTCGTGGACGATTCCGAATTCTCGAAGCCGGCGTATTGCGGCGGGAGCTCTATGGACATCGGGGGGTTGGCCCTCGCCGCGGCCTGCCTCTTTTCCACTGCCTCGTTGAGCTTCTGGCGATACGCTTCATCGCGCTTGATCTGCTCGTCGATGACGCCGGCAAACAGGTACCGCAGGATCCACTTGCCCAGGTTGACTTCATCATGTTAGCAATGTCGTCGCTTCATGATTATGATCACTCACTTCGTTGATCGTCTCGGAAGTCTCCAGACTCTTCTGCACCAAGCTCGTCGGCGTACATTTCGGCATCGAAACAGTTGTACGGCTCGAGTACAACCGTCAGACTGCCAGAACTGGTGTCGATCGAGCACCATGGCGCGACAGCCTCGAGTGTGTTGACCTCGGGCTCGACGTCCTCCAGATGACGCTTGCCGAAGCTCTTGATGGCTTCACACTGTTGTCCTGTCAATTCTGAGAGCATATCGCCCGCGTTTCGCCTGACTTACCCTGATCAGATCCCACAGAAGAACATCGCCGGCCGTGTCAAGCGTCAAGACTCGTCTCCTATCGTTCAAGAGCTTGTGCTTGACCAGACCGAACTGGCCCTCAATGGTCTCTGCCGGCAGGTGGTAGATGGGCTCCGGGGCGTAGGTTGCAGGATCCACCAGAACCTCAGATCCCTTCCTTCCGCTCGCGGCCCCGAGGGTCGTGGCGTCCGCGTCGCGAGTGACGAGTGACGGGAACGTGGCCGTGTTGGAGATTTTCAGGATGGCCTTGGCCGGGATCTCCTTGTTCTCGGTCTTCTCCGCGCCGGCCTCGGGCTGGGGAGGGGGCGGCGACGAAGGTCCCCTAGCGCGCGAAGTGGCCGTGGACGAGGCGCGATGGCGGCGATAGGGTTCGGGAAGCTGAATATCGTTGCTCGTGTCGACATTGGGCCACCTGTTGATGGAGGACGTCGACGTGGCGGTCCAGATGTAGTCGCCGGCAGCAACAATCTTCGTGATACTACCATGCTCCTGGGCAATGGCAAGAGACAGACCGTCATCCATGTCCTCGAGGGAGCCACGGACGTCTGTCTTGGCAACCATGCCGGAGCGATCACTGCTGTAGAAGACACCTAGATTGGGGTCTTCCGAGAAGAGTGACCAGACGCTGTCGTTGTGCATGGTAAAGGTGTACATGCAGCGACCGGCGGTTACACTCCAGACCTTGACCGTCTGGTCGGAGCTTGCGGTCATGATGGTGTCGCCCGACTCGCTCAGCAGAATGGACCGCACGTTGTCCGTGTGGCCGACGAACTTTGTGATGCTGTTGCCAGTCCTGGGGTCCCAGAGGCGCACGCTCGACTCGGGGCCACCGCTCGCCATGATGCGGGGACCGACGCTGAGGGCGTATACGGAGCCCTTTTCGGCAATCTCCTCGCCCTTGACATCAATCTCGAGGGTCTTGCCGCCGCCGTTGATGTCCCAGAGGAAGATCTTGCGGTCGAGGCCGCCAGAGGCAACCCAGTTGGTGGCCGAGCCGGGGGGCGGCGTAGCGACGCACTTGACATAGTCGGCGTGCTCGCCAATGGTGACGGCATCCTGCTGGGTCTCCGAGTGCGGTCTCCAGACCTTGACCGTAAGGTCTGACGAGGCCGTGACGAGTGCGGTATTGTTGTGCGCAAGCACGATGTCGTTGATCCAATGGGTGTGGGCCTGGGTCTGGGAGCGGTATTTGGTGGCGGGCTTCGGCTTTTCGGCGTTCGCGAGGTCGGAGTTGACCTTCATGTCGTTGATGTCCCAGGCGCAGACGACGCCGTCACGTCCTCCGGAGTAGCTGCGAATGCGAGGTCAGCGCAAGTCTTCTGAGGGGTTGGGTCGAGGGCGGGGGCGTTCGTACAGGATGGCATTGTCCTTGTCAATGGCCAGGCCGTTTACGCCGAGGCGGTGGCCTCCCGGCTGGGAGTTGGGGAGGTCGAGGACTAGAGAGGGAGAACGGTCACCAGTCAGCATAGATCGCACGCATCGCGAGCCGTCCGGGAGACGGAATTTCGAAAGTCTGCGACGGGTAGGAGGAGCTCGGAGCCAAGAGCCTCAGGTGAGACTGTCCGGGGTCGTGCGACAGGGCGAGGGCGGGCGAGCTGGGAGGAGAGACATACCATAGCTAATCCTCTGGCGCGCCTTTTTGGCCATGATGGGGGGGAGCGAAATCGCAGACGTCTAGGTCTCTATCATGCGCGGAATCCGAGTGGAGGTCGATAAGTCAGGTCTATGGGAGCTCTGGAAAAGGGCCGAGTAATTGGGCAGCTGAATAGGCCCCGCGACGGAAGAGTGCGACGTGGAGGGTGGACTGGGGGAAGAGGTTGGAGGATGAATGTCGTCGAGGCTAAAGTCGAGGCGCTGTCGGGGGCAGGCGCACCTGCCTCACGGTGGAGGGCTGCGGGCAAGGTGGTGCGGAGTTGGCCCAGCCCACCTATTAGCCCCAACCAGGGACTGGGAGGCCCCAGCTCCGGCGGGTGGCTGCCAACAGCAGGAGCACTGGAGCAGCAGATCCTGTCGGACTGTGGCTGTCCTAGGAGATGGAACGAGCGCGACAGGGGTTGCTGTTCCCGCGCACCGGGATGGAGGGTGGCATCCATTCGCAGGTTCCTTCCAACCTGAAAGACACCAACTGGCGGGGAAGTACGCACTGACTGGCAGGACACTTCAGGGCTCAGGAACCGGCCAGCGACAGCGACAGCAGCCACAGGGCCCCCGCCTCCGTGATGGTGACCCCCCTGCACGCCACCTCTCCTCCCACGCGCACTTGTCCCGACACGGCCGCGGGTGAAGCTCCCCATTGGTGAAGATGTGGCAGCGTGGAAAAGCCCATTGGCGGGGAAGTCGTCGAGCGGGCTGGTCACAGGGGTCAGGGGTGAAAGTGGAGGTCAGAGTTCCGGTTCGAGGCGCCATATGGATCTTCTGTCACGCCGCTTTTGGAGGGGAAGCGAGGCACACGACCAGTGCATCTCCGTCTTAATGAGGCAGCCGAAATAGAGGGCATGTTGATTATGAGCGTATTCATCAGCTTGGACTCGGTCAATTCGTTCAAATTCATGTCATTTCCGTCTACGAGAGAGGCGCGAGGTGCCTGCCTAGTCAAAGTTAAGTATGGCTTGGTCAGCCATCCACCGATGCGATATACGAAAGCTAAAGCAGCACCCCCGCCACCCCGTATCAGACAAGCCCCCTCTGGAACCTGGGGAAATGGAACCGCGCGGAACAGGCTGAATCGGTTGGCCCTCGTGCGCCTGGGACCTGCCCAGAATGTCATCCCACCACCGCCGATCCCCCTCCATCTTCATCCCTCGACGTCGTTTCTTCTTCGCGAACCTGAAGAACGTGTAATGACGTCCACAAGCTTCAAGTCTTCCAGAAGCCCGTGCTCAGCCCTCCGTCTGCCGCATCGCCATCTCCCCAAAACCAAGCACGCTCCTTCTGACCTTGGTGATTGTGTCGTCTCTCTGCAGCGAAGAGCCTATGTCCTTCATCAGCACTCACTTCTGTGATGAGCCGGCAGAACCAGACTCACTCTCATCAGTCATCTCTGCCTCTCGCTTTCTTTCTCGCTCTTCCCGCCGCTGCTGCGCGATACAAGCCGAGCACCATCCTCCGACTGGTCGCGTCGCCCTTCTCTGTCGTGGATCCTCGCAGACTGGTGTGCCCATCTCTTCCCTCGCCGGAAGGTGCACTGTCCGCGCAAGATGGAGGTTGTCGTAAGTTGAGCCGCCACCGCGTGCAGACTCGCAGGCGAAGGTGTTTTGAAACTGCCGATGGGAGCAGGCTGCGTGGAGAGTGTAGACGTGGATACACATGGCTGTCTGATCAAGTGTCGAGGGGTGTTCTCGTTGAGTATAATGCGCTGTTGGCGTATGGAATTCCTCGCGATGACCGGATCCAAGCGGGTAGTTGCCGGTAACTGCAGACTTGACTTTGACGTGGTGTGAACGGCACCCGGGAACGGGACAAACTTCTCTCATCCCGGGTTGAAATATCACCGCCTTAGGATGGAAGCCGAAGGCACACAATCGCCCTTTGAAAGAGGCAAGAACGCTCCTGCCGTGCCAACAATCCATTGTTCCGAGCCGAATTCACTTATCCTGGAGAAAGACCTGACACACTCTGTCAGACAAAGCCCATCAAAAGGAACCTCACCGTCATCCGCTACCTCTTTCACAGTTTCACAGCACAAGGCCTCAAAAGAACACTACATCCTGATTTCCGATTTTTGGATAACACAACGCCTTGCTGACCGATGAGCCGGGATATATACATCAGCTACACACCCTCCCCACCCCCGCCTTCTCAACCTCATCTCTCGCCGCCAACCCCTCAGCTGCGCGCCGACTTGCCCTGCTGCCTGTACCTATCTCCTTGACGAGGCTGGCTACCATACGTCCGCCGTCCCTGGACCTTCTTATCCGTGCGCCCGCTCGCGCCAACAGAGATGTCAACGCGCGGCGGCGTCGCGAAGCCGAAGCCCTTGGCCACCTTGGCGAGGTCGAGCTTGTTGACGTCGTAGACGGTGCGGAGCGAGTGCGACGCGTACGCGTGCAGGTAGCTGCGGTAGCCGTCCTTGGCCGACTTGTTGAGGTAGTAGTTCTGGCTGATGAGCTTCTCCAGCAGCGGCTGGATGTTGGCTACCTTTGCCGCGGGGAACTCGAACTCGACCACCGGCACGCGCGCCTGCTTGAGGTGCGACAGGAAGCCGACCTCGGACGGGTGCAGGAAGAGGAGGGACTTTCCTGTCGCGTTGGCGCGCGCGGTGCGGCCCACGCGGTGCACGTAGTCGCGGACGTCGTCGGCGGGGTCGTACTGGACCACCCAGTCGACGGCGGGGATCTAGGACGTCAGTCAGACTTGAGGTCAGGAATAGGAGAAGAAGAGAAACATACATCGAGACCACGGGCGGCAACATCGGTGCAGATCAGGGTGCCCTGCTTGGCGTTGCAGAACTCGAAGAAGGTATTGGTCCGCGCCTGCTGCTTCATCTTGCCGTGAAGACCTGAGTACATCCGTTAGCAATCACTCAATCCGCACACCTCTCCGGGGAAACTTACTCAGAACCGGCAGGTCGATGTAGTTGAGCAGCTCCGAGTGGTACTTGACCGAGTTACAGCTGCTGAAGAAGACGATAACCTTCTTCTTGAGGTTGCGCTTGAGGAACGAGAAGAGCAGCAGGAAGCGCTTGTCCTCATCGCAGATGACGTAGCCCTGCTCGAGGCCCTCGACGGTGCTGTGTTCCTTCTTCTCGTCGACGTTGATGTACAGCGGGCCAGGCCGGAGCGAGATGCGCGCCAGGTCCTCGACCTTTGTCGTCTGCGTCGCCGAGAAGAGGCTCGTCTGGCGGTCCTCCTTGGGCAGGATCTTGACAATCTGCCTCATCTCGTCCTCGAAACCGATCTCGAGAATGCGGTCGGCCTCGTCGATGATGAGCGTCTTGAGGTTCTTGAAAACAAACGGCGTGTTCTGGAGGTGGTCAAGCAGGCGTCCCGGGGTGGCGATGAGGAGGTTGACGCCCTTGCCGAGCTTCTCGGCCTCGGCGCGGCGGTTGGCGCCGCCGATGACGATGCCGTAGGTCTGAGAGTGGTGCTCCATGAGCTCGCGGGCGACGCCGAAGATCTGGAGGGCAAGTTCTCTGGTGGGGGACTGGAGGTGTCGGGGTTAGCTTGAGACTTCGTGTCAGGGGGTCCATTGCCGTGGAGACTAACCACAACGATGACACCGGTACCGTTCCTGGGCTTGAAGCGCAGCGAGCTCAGCATCTCGACGGCGGGGAGCAGGAAGGCCAGCGTCTTGCCGGATCCCGTCTTCGCCGCACCCAGCACGTCGCGGCCCGTCAGCAGAGGCGGGATGCCCCTCCTCTGGATCTCCGTCATCTTGGTGAAGCCCATGCCCGTTATCGCCTTCATCGTCTTCTCCGACAGGTTGAGCTGCGAGAACTCTTGTGCCTCGTCGCCCGACACGGGCGGGAGAGTGAGGGCGTCACGGTTGGGAAGGTCGGCAACGTCTCCGTCGTTGTCGTTTGCTGATACCCGAGCGGCGTTGATCTTGTCGTCCTCGTCGTCGGCAGCCTCCTCGACCTCCTCCTCCTCCTCCTCATCGCTGCCGTTCTCCTCGGCCTCGTCGCTGAAAGCCGCATCCTCATCATCAGACTCCTCTGGCTGCGCCGTCTTGGCCTTCTTGTTCTGCCGGGCGACGGCCTTCACAGGCGCCTCGGAGCGCTTGCTGCTGGCCGGCTTAGCGCCATTGGCGTCGCGGAACTTTCTCTTCTTTGTCGTGGCGTCGACCATGTTGACGGATCTGGGGGTATGTCGTGGTATTGGGAAGGGAGGTAATCGGGTCGGTCTGGTGACAGTGTTCTGCGAGCGCTGGGTGTCGGACCTCTGGTGGGATTTTTTTCCCTTATCGGCTAAGAAAAATCTGGGACGGCGGGAACTCTGGGGACTCGATAACGCGGGCGGTGAGAAACTGCCGGGGATGCTCCGGTCAATTGTGATTATGTAATCAGTTTCTGCTTCTCAACATGAACCCCAACTGCAAGAAGACTGGCTTCCTCGAGCTCCAGCATAAGAAACGGGCAGACGGCTTTTCAAGTACCCAGCAGCTGCGCCACAAGTTCAAATTACGTTGCAAAGATAGAAAGATGGCTTACGGTGACTCGATCTGCCTGGAGACCCTTCTACAAATATTACAATCGAGAAAGCCTCATTTCCAGGCCCGCGGCATCTTGAGCAATCCGTGTTATTCATGATGATGCAATAGCCATGCTAAATTCCCCCTAGACTGGCCCAGGCCTCCCGGGTCCGTCGCCCGCCTGTTCATACCTAGTCCCAAATGCAAAGTGTCATTTTTTCCCGCCTCGGATATGACTCCCAGAACGCCGTGCGGAGAAGGGGCGAAAGCAAAGGCCAGGCAAAAAGTGCCGGCTCGTCCCACTCGCCAGTCTACAATCAGATGGTCTCGCCCGTGGGGTTCTCATGCTTGGCCGTGCTGCCCTTGCCTCTCCAGGTGCTCACCGCGGGGATGTTAGCCTCGTAGCGGATCTCCTCTGTGCCGTAGGCCCTGGGAGTAAGCTTGATGAGGGTGTGCAGCGGCACGTTCATCCAGGGGCTCTGGTTCTGGTCCTTCTTCATGAAGTAGGCGTAGATGCAACGGAGAACGGCCTGGTGGGTGACGATGAGGATGTCCTCGCTGCGCTCAAGCTCCATGATGATGGGCTCGAGGCGGATGACGACATCCCGATACGACTCGCCGCCGCGGTAGCGGTAGTTGTACTTGTCGGCGTCGCGGGCAGCAAAGTCCTCGGGGTAGCGGTCGTTGATCTCCTGGTAGGTGAGGCCGTCGCAAACGCCGCTATCAAGCTCGTCGAGGGCCTTCCACTGAAGTTGGTTGTGGTGGGGAGGGAGGAAGCGGGCGGTGGCAATGGTACGCTTGAGAGTCGAGGTCCAGACGGTCAGAGGGCGGTCATCGCCGACGGACTGGCGCACGAGCTCGGGCAGTTTACGGGCGTATTGCTCGCCGCGGGGCGACAGCGTAGCATCACCGCCGATGCGGCCGTCCAGGTTGTACATGGATTCGCCGTGCTGGGGTGTGTCAGGGACGGACATCTCACGGAAAAAGGGAGGGTCGGAATTCTTACCCTGGATAGCCAGACGGAACGGGGCCGGATGTGGAGGTTCATGAGGTAGTAGACGATGCGGCTCTGGAGGTAGTCCTGGATGCGGTTGATGATGACTTGCTTGCCGACGTCCATGATCTTGAGGAAGGTGTACTCGCTCTCGTCGCCGTCCTCATCGAGGCTCTTGTAGATCTTCTCATAGTTGCGGATGCGGTTGCGGAAGTCGAGGGCGGCGGCGTCAGGGTCTTGGCCGGCGTAGTCGGGGCTGGTAGTCTTCACGTCGCGGATGTTGGCCATGATGAGACTCTCGTCGTCACAACGGCTCTCGACGAAGATGACCTCGATGCCCTCGCTGGTGCATCGGTCAAGAACCCACTTGCGGCGGTCTTTTGTGGAGTTTGTGGCATCGAGGATAGCTACTGTGCCCTGGGACTGCCTGAACCACTCCAGCATGTCGTTGATAGCGGCCTCTGCGGCGGCGCGGCGTTTTCGCTCACCCTCCTGGTTGGAGTTGTCGAAGAAGTCCGCGGTGGGCTGGGCCTCTGACTCGCGGCGGTAGCTGCCGACGTTGAAGGTCTTGGCCTCGATGGAGAGCCATTTCAGATAGCGTTGCGCTGGCGGTCCGTGTCAGTGAGTGAAGGAGGGGGGGGGCAGAAAGGGGCGGGAACACGGGTGAGAGGGTGTACAGTGAAACTGACCTTTTTGTGCGATGAAGCTCTTGCCGCGAGCTGGCAATCCCACCATGACAACGCAGACTCGCGTGTCCTCCACCTGGACGCCCATGCCGTTAGTCAATCGAGGCATATTGGCCCAATTGGTGGTGTTTCGCCTTTAAAGAGGATGATGGTAAGGAAGAGGAAGAAGGAGGAAGAGGTGCGCAATGAGGAAGAAGAATAGGGCGTTGGGTTGGACCCATGAAGTGAGTGAGTTGGACGGGCGGGAGTCGACAGATGTCTGGCCGGCTAGCTTATCGCCTGCGTGTGCCTTGCGTGCCTGTCTTCGCCTGCGTGCCTGCGTTTGTGTGGGAATTGGGATGACCTGGCGAGGAGGAGGACTCGCAACAGACCAGACCGAACGGGTGACCGCGTGACACGGGATGAGCGAGAGGGCGAGCCGGGGAAAGCTCGTGTGATGCGTGCAGCAGCTTGAGCCCGAAAGGCGGGTCCAGCCGGTGCTATTTCAGGGAGAGCTCCCGTCAGGGTTTTGCCGGGGCAGAGACAGCAGCGCTGGCGGCGGCGACGGCGGCGACGGGGGGTGCGGCAAGTCAGGATCAGGTACCGGTTAGGTGGCAGCGGTCACCGGGTGCCTCTTTCTGGGGTTGGGCAGCTAGCTAGCAGGGCCTGGAGAGATTGCGGCAGACAGGGACCCTGGGAGGTTTGAGAGGGGCTGATGGAAGAAAAGAAGTGATGAAGAAGAGGAAGAAGTTTTGGCAGAAAAGGGGGAACGGGGAGTGCCGGGTTGAAGTGCGGTCCGCGGTCGTCAAGTGGCTCGACGTTTTGCCTCCCGAAGTGCTGTCTGGAACGAGCAGCGCAGGAAGAACGAACGGGTGCGGCAGGAGCCCGAGGTGCGTGCCGTCTGGTGCGGTGCGTGAGGTGAGGGTGCAGCAACCAGCCTCCGTAGCCCCGGATCAGGTGATGTGATGCAGAGGATGCGCGAGGGTGGGATGGGACGGACGGGATAGATGCAGGTTCTCCCGGAATCGAATGTACGGTGAGCGCGTGCGCACTGCAGAGGATTTCTGAGTGGGCGATTGCAACTGGCGACGACGACTTGTCGATTGGCAATGCAGGCGATGGACAGGATAAGATAGGGCTGAGGTGAAGGACGGCGGGGACAAAATGTAGACTGCAGATGGAAGCGGCAGCCGGATGTGTTGTAGTTTGTGACGGACGGGAAAATTTAGGCGGGCAGATCGAAGACCCGGGGCATTTAGGAATGGCAGTTCAGGGCCGCCATTCATCCACGTCCATTGAATTGTCCCGTCGTTTCTTGGGGGAGGGACCGAGGGAAAGAAGTGGAGTTGGTGATGATCAAATGGATCGATACAGTCATGGCAATTGGATGCCGAGCAAGCAAAAAAGACAAGAAGCAGGACGGGGGCGGCAGGCGCCGGCACAAGAAGCATTATTCCCGGGGACACCCGCTTGATGGGCCTCCTGACTTCAGCAGAGTCCAGCCAGGATATTCCGTGATGGGATTGAAAGCTCGGTGGGCAAACCGCTGGATGTCTGAGATGATGGGCAATCCAATGTCTCCAGGTTCCCGGCCGCAGACCGCAGGGCAGATGAGATGTCGGGATTCTCAGGACGGCAAACACACGCCACAGGAGCACGCCATTGGCCACTTGACCCGGGCTACCGGGCGCGCCTCCCCCTGGCACACTCGCGCTGAGGTGAGGAAGCTGCAACCGGCCCAGCAACATCCTTCCCGGCGGGCGGGGGGAAGTTGGGAAAGGTTCAGGGCCTCCACAGGCCCGGCCGGGCACCCCGCATCCCAAGCATCGGCATGCCTCCTTCGCTCCAAGGCGCCATCAGATGCGCCGAGACGCGTCGTCCACTTGGACAAGCGACGGCGCACATCATCAGATCAGGCCTCCTCCCCTCGCCCGTTTGCCTGCCTGCATCTCTCCCTGCGGTGACTGCCGGCTGACCTCGCATCTTCTCTGCTTCTTCCTCCACGGACGAATGCCCTGGACAAGACAAGCCTGACCTTCAAACTCGAAGCCGTCGGCAACTTGCCCGTCCCCCCCCCAAATGTGTGGATCTGCCCACCCTCGGCAACGGAAAGACTCGCGTCCTCCCCCGGGAAGGTGACACAAATCCCATCGCAATGCCGGCCGAACACAACGCTTTCGCCCCCTCGTTGTAAAAGGCTCCGGAGGGGGGAGCGAAAAATCGGGAAGAAAATAATGGACAGGGAGGGGCCCACGCTTCTCGGTCTCTGTGCTCGGTGACCCCCAACCTCTGCGCCCAGAAGAAGACAAAAAAGGGGTCTTGTCCCAGGTCTCACCAGGAGGCGGCAGGGGCAAAGACGCCTCAAGGGAGGGGCCACGTTTGCCAGCGAACATCCAGCCCCCGGCCCGAGGGTCACGATGCCCTCACATCCTGAGTCCGCCCCCCGCGGCCGAGACGTGGGCTTCCGCGTCCCAGCAAATCGGCACACCTCGGGGGCAGCGCCCGAAGCACACCGCCTTGGGGTTCTCAGGACCGGCCACGTCCCCGACTCGCGCCAGGGGCCCCCGCTTGAAGGCCAGGCCGCGCCAGGGGGGGGCTGTCATCACGAGGCCTTCGAACGAAGAAGACAGACCACGTGCACCCGGGATCCCGGGTTGTGAGTCGGAAAAGAAAACACCCCCTTCCATGCTTGTCGACGACGGTCTTTGAGAGAAAGGAGACAGAAACTCACCCTGCTGAAGCTGTAGGTATGGCCTCGTGGCCCTGGCCTCGTAGGCGGCCCGGCAGCAACTCCGAACATTGCTCTGTCGGTTGAGGCTCGTCGTCGGCTGTCGTGCTCTCGTGCGCGGCCAAATGTCCGTCCGTCGCTGGCTCGGCCTTCTTCCCGACGCGGTTGTGTCGACCTGTCTTGGCGGCTGATGCTTGTCGCCCCCTTTTCCGGTCTCTATCCGAGTAGTCGTCGTCGCGGGTTTATCGCCGTGAGAGATGTCGTGGTGTTGAGGCTCGTCAAGGGATGTTTCAATTCCTCCGGTCTGTTCTCAACCGCCCCCCCCTCGTTATCGTTGGCTGCGCTCGGTGCTGAGTCAAAACTCTGGGACACTTCAGGTTGCTAGCGACATCGGCGACGCCACGTGCCTGAAACTTTGTTATCGGGTCACCAGAACGTGGTTTGGTGCTGCAAACGACTGCTGAGTGAGTTTTGTGCACTCGAAAAACCCTCAAGTCGCGCGGTTCTCCGCCGCCCACTGGAGGGGCAATCTCGAACCTGCCCCTCAACCGCTCCGAGGGCGCGGTGAGGTCATTCCGTCGTCGCCGATGGTGGGGTCGCTTATCGGCGCTGGGTCGTCCTCAACTTGACGGCGTACAAGACTTGACATCACCAAGCATGGACTTGAGTGAGTGGTATATCGTCATTGGATGGCCTGTCTACCTCTGGTAACAGCGCACACGATGACACTCCCATGGCAAATACCCGAAACCCTCAAACTGAATCACCCCTTTTCATCACAAACACATGGTTCCGTACCACGAATCCCAGGCTTGCATACCACGGAGCGGACGGACGCTGACATGGCTGTGCGCGCCCAAAATGCCTTTCATCGCTGCTCTCGCTCTCCCCTTCATTGGGTTTTGTCCGGGAGCGTAGGGACCGGGCCATAGGTCTGGCGTCCGTAGAAACGGATCTCGGCAGCGCCGACGTCAAACATGACCTCGACGTTCTGGAGGAAGGTCATGCCCAGGATGTACGGTCCCGGGCCGCCGGTCGAGATGCCGATCTGGCACATATCGGTGAGCTCGTCGCGCAGATGGCGGTAGACGAGGTCGACGGGGTTGAACCAGAACTTCGCGCCGTCGATGATGATGGCGATGCGGGGCGCGATGGCGTCGCAGCGCACAAAGTAGCTGCCGTACGAGAAGAGGTACATGGCCGGCGGGGTGAAGGCGTTGGCGATGGCCTCGGCGATGGGAGGGGGCACATAGGTCAGCGTGGTGCCCGTGTCGACAACATAGGGGTGCTTGCTCGAGTCGATGGTCTGGCCCCACTGGACGCCGTCAACGATGATGGTGTAGTACGAGTAGGCCCAGGCAGACTCGGGGACGGCGCTGTTGATCTTGGTCTGTCTTTGGTCAGCTACCTCTGGATTTGTTCATACAGGCCGAGACTCACAATGAGGAGGTCCGTCGCAACAACGGGCCCCGTGGTGGGCAAGCCGGTGCGGCCGCCCCAAGCGACGACGCCCTCGGTGGAGTTGCGAGCCAAGGCGACGCTGAACGAGTCCGCCACCAGGCCCTGCTGGACCATGCTGGTGAAGAAGGGCGGGTAGGGGATGGAGAAGGCGGAGCGGTCCTCGTTGGGGCTGCCCGAGTAGGCGCTGGTCAGGGCAGGGTAGGCCAGGCCAAGAATACCCTGGGTTACGTTGTTACCGTACCAGTGTGTCGAGTTGGCGAGGCCAACCTGGACCTGCTTGACGGTGATGCCGGCCACGCCAATGTCGCTGTAGCCCATGGGGCCGGCGATCCTCTCACCGGAGCCGTAGGACAGGCGGAAGTGGATGTCGGGGATGGCGCCGTAGCGGAAGTCATCGATGAGGTGGGGGCCGAAGCGGCAAGCCTCCTGGGGATACTCGGTGGTGCCAAGGGCGCTGACGCAGGTGAAGTCGGAGCTGGCAGCCCAGGTGTCGGCACTGCCCGTGTCGAAGATGAGGGGGATGGGCTTGCCGTCCCAGGTGACCTCGACGGCGTACTGGGTGCCGTAGGGGCCGATGGCGGAGATGTTCTGGTATCCGGCGCCGGGCTGGCCCTTTTCAGCGGCGGCGATGGCCGTGGCGGCATTGTGGCCGGCCATCCTGCCACGGAAAGACTTGAGGACCGCGCGGTTGGACGACTCGGTGTCGGGGGCGCGGGCGCGGCGGGCCGTAGTGCGCTGGAAAGTGACGCCCTGGAACGGGCTGTGAAGCTCAAAGTCGGCCGAGGCGAGTCCGCCGGCGATGAAGGTCACGCCCACGAGGGAGCTGAGAACACCAGTCCACTTCATGGCGAGCGGATATGAGAGAGAGACTTGCAGTAAGGACTGAGGTCAACGAGAGTCAGGCTCAACCTGGCCGTGTCAGCGGAGTTTGATGTCTGATGTGAAGATAAGACTGCAGTTGATACGAACCTGGAATACCTGCAAGCCGAATTGGGTTGCAGGAGGATGAGGCAGGTGGGGGGAGAGAGTGTGAGGTGGTGATGGAAAAGATGGGTGAAAGGGGGTATTGCAGGCGTCTCAGGGGAGAAATAGGGGGCGCCTGAGGAAGAGACCAAGCCGGGATCGTGGTTACCACCTGAGGGTTTAAGGCATGTTCCAATTCGGCCGTTTGCCTGCTTGTGGTCCGTGGAAAGAACGAGTTGGTGACCTGGGGCACCTCATGCCTGTTCGTACACTGCCGGGCAGGGCAGGAGCGGTGCGTCGCAAGCAAGTGTCCGTCCGAGTGCCTTCCTTACCTGTGGCCGGGTGGACTGTGCCTGCCGTGAAGTGAGGACGGGACACGCCCTCAGGGGCACTTTCCTAAGTCACCGAGAATGCGCCTTCCCATGGTGATCGGCCGAGATGTATTTATGGAAGACGGATGACATCTCACCTGATCGGGCTTGGCAACAATCAACTTTCGTCTTTCCAGACTTCATCTTCCAGCTCTTGGTTGTCTGGTGGTAGTATCTGAAGATCAATATGTACCTACCTGACAGACCGTAAATCTACCGAACATGTATTCGCCTCTCCTGCGCCTACTCATCGACTTACAAGCTGTATCATCACCTCCTCCCTCAACTTCAACACCGGTCATAGCCCAGGCAAGCACACGAGATAGACACCCCGCCACTCCATGCCTCCCGCTGATTGTTGCCCGAACGACGTTGCACACCCGGCCACCCGGCCTACCTCGACACCGCTGGTCCCGGAGCATCCAATCGGCCCGCCCCTGTGACGAGCGGCCGAGATTATGTGCGCCCTCTCCGCCGCTGCGAGATCCGGCATGTGCCATGGCCGCGGGCGTACAAGATGCCGCTACCCTCGCCGTTACGCGGCTGCCAGACGCAGCCCGCCTGCTGCAACTCGCACGGGTGCCGGCAGGCCAGCTCTTCGTGACAGGCGAGCTACCGTGTCACAACGCTACACGAGCCAGGGGCGTGCCGATCTCGAAGCCGGGTGCCTTGTTTGCGGGCTTGAGAAAAGGGGAGGACGACGGCTTGGTTCCTGGCCTATTTTCGGAGTCGCTTGGGGTTGTCACTGCCGCAAGGTGTCTTATTGCCATGCTCCTCCCGAAGATGCCCTGAATTTGTACTTCGACTTAGTCTGGGACTTGTTTCGTGGTTATTGCTATTCGCTTCCACGAGTAGGCATCGCCCATGTCACATGTCGCCGGTTGACCGAAGTCCTTTTGATGCTGTTCGGGGGTCAGGTGTGCCAAGCTCACCAACAAACTCAACATGTTGAGGAGCACCGGAGACATTGCCCGGATTTCGCTCTTGCACCTGAAGTTTGTGGTGTCAGCCGACGACTTCGATGACATCGGAAGAGTGAAAAGCCATTTGACCCCTTGGCTTGCTTGAAAATCAGATTCCTTGGCTTTCATGAACGAGAAAAGAAACCACCCGGTTTGCCCATCGCAACGCCGTTCCTACGAGCAGGCAACGGTCTCCATAAACCCTCCGCATCCGAGTCGGAGGCTTTGAAGTCCGGCCTCCGATGGCCCCACACCCCCGGCCGGAAGTCCCGTCGTCATCATTGGGCACATCCCCTGAACACAAGCTCCGTGCCGAGGTATCTCTCAAGTCGACGTCGCATGCCAGGACGCTCAACACCATCGCGACCGGGGTCGTACCTCACCACATTTCACTGCAGCCTAGCCACGAGAAACCACCCGACATGTCGTGATGGGTCTATAAGGATTGAGCGCTGACCATTGCCGTTCTTCATCTTGTCGAAAGGACATCTCTTGTCATTTTACGCAGCAAACATCCGCAATGGCTTCCACTCAGGTCGTCGCATCCAAGGGAGCGCCCCTGAGCATGCTCAAGCGCCTCAGCCCACAGCTGTATCTCTACGAGCCCCCCGCGAACGCGACCCCGGACGCCGCAGCCCCCGCGCTCACAATTGTGATAACCTGGTTCGCCGCTCAAGATGCTCACATTGCAAAGGCACGTACAGTTTGCATTCATCAGTCCGCTACTACCACCGTTTGAAGGAAGTGAGATGCACGCAAACCTTACCTCCTACATTCGATGTATCTTTAAGCAATTAGACTAATACCCGCCAATTAGTACATCTCCCAGCATCTCGCCCTCAACCCCGCCACCCGCCTGCTCCTCATCACCTGCCCATTCCGCCTGATACCCCACCCCATCGAGAACCTCTACCCCGCCGTCGACCTTCTCAAGACCCTCCCCCCCGCCGGCAAGGAGAACGACAAGAGCCCGCCCTCGCTGCTGATCCACAGCTTCAGCAACGGCGGCAGCTACACCCTCGCCCGCCTGGCCGGTCTCTGGAAGAAACACGCGCCAACCCTTCCTCGGCACGCCCTCGTCATCGACTCCTCCCCAGACAGGTTCTCCGTGACCCGTTCCATGAGAGCCCTGACCGCCTCGGTGCCTCGGTGGTTGCGTCCGCTGCTGTACGCCACCCTTGGCCTCTTCCTGTCCATCATGCGCCTGCTGCGGCTGCGCGGCATGCACGGGGTTGTCCGCGACCGCATGGTCGACCCTGACTTCCTGAAAAGCGAGGTGAGAAGAACGTACATCTTCAGCAAGACCGATGACATGGTCAAGTGGCAGGATGTGGTGGACCATGCCGACGAGGCGCGCGCCAAAGCCGCCGAGCTGGGTACCGAGCTGGAGGTGAGGACGGAGGAGTTTGCCGGCAGCGGACATGTCTCCCACGCCAGGGTCGATGGGAACAGGTACTGGGGTATTGTGAGGGAGACGTGGGCTGGAAGAGAAGCGCATTCCTAGAAGTTCGCCATGTCACAGAGCCATCATTCGAGCACATTGGAGAGATACGCGGTAGACCCTTTAGAGACCTATGAATTAATGGTACAAGCAAACGCAAACCCGCAGTAACAACCGATGTGATGTTGCTTTTTTCTCCCTTATTCCCTTCCGTCTCGTCGTAATCCTATTGTCCACCCTCCATGGTATATGCCTAAACCCGAGCAAAAAGCACAGGGAATTCTCCCCGTCATTCGGAAAACAGACAGCAAGTGCGCTGCTCGCAGAGAAAACGCCACCCTTCTTCCCATCAACGGCCGTGGAAAGACGAAGTATAGTACGGGTAAAGAACGGGAGACCCGGTAGACGATGAACGAAGAGGAGCAAAGTGTCAGCAGGGTCCCCGGATGCCACACCTAGGAAGGAGACCAGCACGAGACGAGACATCCTCCATCGGAGACGACAAAAGGACGGAGCCACCCAGCACGAGTCAAGCAACAACGCATAGACGAGTCTCGACATGAGAGCGACCAGTGGTGCACCAGAAACCTGACGAGGACCTCAACCAATGCATGGATGGTGACGAGATCGCGACCTGCAGGAGCAAGCGAGAGTGTGTTTGTGTGCGGAGACCAGGCGAGCGACTTTCAAGCAGATCGGAAGACGTCAAGAGGTCATCGAGCGTGATCGCAGCCAGCGACGTGCAGATGTGTCCAGGACCTCCCCAGGCGGTCGGTGATCCATGGCGTTTTTCGTAGGTGACATCAAGCGAGGCAAGGCGCTCAAGGCGGGCACACACGCTAGGAGTCGTTTCTTGTCGGCAGGTCATCCATCCCACAAAGAAGTAGGTCGTCATCAGAGGAATGCGTGCGTGCGGGTGACGTGTCAAGCCGAGTCAAAGTGTCCGGCACCAAGGGACCTCTGTTGGCCCCCCTTTCCCCCTTTCCCAGCTTCGGAACGCCGATTGTTCAAAAACCAAAAGTGAGACGAGTACGCCAATGGATGAAAAGGTCCCACACCACGAGGACGAGGGGTATCAGTGGTTTCAAGTCGTCAAGAAGAGGACGGGCGAGAGACTGGCGCAGTCGGGGGCATCTAGAGCGTACGCATCGAGAGGCGGAACCGGGTGAAGCCCCCAATCCGGTACGCGGGGCCTCAGCCGTCCAACGATAGTACAGAGTGCTGCTCAAATCGCGGTGCAGCACCCCAGCAAAGTAAAAATGTCGAGAGGATCCACGGCATGCTGGGAATACCGTGGCAGTCAAAACAGGACATGATGATCAGAGCGGTGCGAGTCATCAAGTCGACCAAGAGGCGAGTGAAGAGTCACATCACGAAAAGGCCAATGGACCGTCCCGAAGCCTACAGCGGCAGCCTCTAGGATGCTGGAGGAGGAGCGCCACCGGCAGGCGGTGCCTGTCCGCCGGCGCCTTGCTGCATCAGGGACTGGTACCACAGGGCGAGGTAGTTCTGGTATCCGCCGTCTATGAAATCGGTCAGTAAGCTGTTGTCGAGAAAGGAGCATGGAGGGTTCACGTACACATCGCGTAAGGGTCAGCACCGTCCGCTGCTGCTTGGGGTTGAGCAGCCGGAGCACTGGCCTGTCCTGCAGAGTTAGGTCCCTCCCGAGAGTAGTTGTCATAATCATCGCGTCGGCCACGACCGCCGCCTCCGCCGCCGCCACCACCGCCGCTCTTCTGTCGCTGGAATCAGTTAACCAACTTGAATTGGTTTGTTCGGATGGAGGGTTTGACTTACCACAGCGTCCACCTTCTCCTCGATCGCAGCCTTGGCTCGGCTGATGCTATCGAGACTGCCGATCAGGGCGATCTCGCGCTGGACCTCGCCGGGGCCAGAAGACTGGGCCACATTGATCTTGCAGCCCGTCGAGTTCTGCATCTCGCGGATGGTCTCGCCGCCCCTGCCGATGATCATGCCAACGGCTTCGGACGGGACATGGATGGTGTCGTTGATCTTGTCACCACCACCGCCACCACCACCGGGACCACCGCCGTAGGAGTCACGCTGGTCGTGCCTGGGAGGAGGAGGGCCAGATTTCTTGGCCATGGGAGGGGGAGGCTGGCCGTCGCCGCGGCTGTCGCTCTCGACAATCTCCATGATGAAGTCCTTGGCGCGTGCTGCTGTCTCGCGGGTGCCAATGAGGTTGACGGGCCTGAGGCCGTTGACACTCTTGTTTTCGCTAGTGATGTTGATGTGGCAGCCCGAGCGCTCCTGAAGGTCGCGAATGGTCTCGCCGCCACGGCCGATAATGAGGCCGACGGTTCTATCAGGCACCATGATCTGCATGCAGTCTTCGCCATCGCGAAGGCCGGCGCTGGCGGGGGCGCGCTGGTCGCCGTGGGCGTTGAGGGCGCCACCGCGGTTGATGACACTCATGCCGCTGTCTTCGATGATGCGGTTGACAGCGGTCTTGACGTCAGCACGGCGCGCAGCCGGGCCGGAAATCTTGCAGGACCGGTAGGGGCCATTGTCTGTGGCCGGCATGAATTGGACGCGGCAGCCCGTCTCGCTCTCGATACGGCGGAGGTTCTCGCCCTGCCGGCCGATGATGAGACCAACAAGGCTGGACTCGATCTGGATTGTTTCGGAGCTGTCATCAGCACCACCGCCGTTGTTCCGGAGTGGGGAGCGGTCGCGAGCATTACGGGGGGAGAATGTCCGGCCCCGGGGGTTGGGGGAGTAGGAGCGATCGCGACCACCACCACTACCGCCGTAGTCGCGACCTTGACCGCCGTGACGTTCCTCGCGGCGCTCGTCGCGGTAGGGGTTGACGTGACCACGGTAGGGGTCCCGGCGGGAGGGCGGCGATCGGGAGCGAGAGCTGCGATAGTTTCCTCGGGGGTCGGGTCCACGAGGGGGCTCGTTGGCGTAGACGATGGGTCGGTCATATGAGCTGAGGCCGTTCTGGGCGGCGAAAGCCTTGGCCTTTGCGATGGCATCTTCAAAGCCCACCGTACCCGAGTTGACGGGGCGAATGGAGCTCAGATCGACACTCCCGCTGCCGGAGGGCTGGGGGAGACCGTAACCGGGAGGACCATTGGCAGGAGGGTATTGCTGGGGAGGCGGGCCGCTAGAGTAGGGAGCCGGGGCGGCTTGTGCGCCAGGGGGAGGCGGGTAGCCGGGAGGCACACCCTGCTGTCCTTGTGAAGGGGTCGTGGAGGGGCCACGTTGGGCGGCGCCTGGCAGTCGAGAGTCAGTATTGTCAGGCCACATGGGTGAGGGGGTGGTAATGTCTCGGGAACATACTCAGCGCAGCCAGAATTGACTGAATATCACGCGTCTGGTCGGCCATGGCGAGAAACGGTCGCGCACAGCGAAGACGTGACTCGACGGAGGTGGATGGGGTAGGTAGGGGAGCTTTGAAGCCCTTGTCGCTGCCGTTGAGGATTCGAGTAGGAGGAAGAAGGCGCGCCGCAGATTGAGATGGATTACTCGAATGAAACCGAATTCTCGATCGGCAACGTTGATGTAAGAAGTATCACTACCTGCGTGAGGAGGCTGGAGAATGATCGCGGCAGGTGAAAGACGAAGCGTCGGCGATGGGAACCAGTGCTAGCGACTGGTTTTGGTGATGGATGGAGCGAAAAACTGGGATAGCAAAGCTGAAGGCGCGAAGTGGACTTGACTCCTCGGGCGCGACCTCAAGGACAAATTCAGCGGGTTGGGTTTGAGGCTTGCGCCTAGACCGCCTGCCGAAACCGTTCTTCAGCTCACGGTGGGCGGGTTGAGTCACGTGAAAGAAGTGAATTATGTCATCACCAATACGAACAATGAAGCAGTCAAGCTCCAATGAATCAAGCTGAAAGTTCCCTCTTGTTCAAGGGCCAACCCAGCCGATTTTTGGCCCGTCTTTCATCTCATGTTCGATGGCTTCGATGGCATTGTTTTCGCCATGTCGTTCTTCACCCTTCTCCATGGGAATTGGAGAAACCGTCCTCTAAATATCTTCCCATCTCTCCCGTTTACCACCTCGTAACTCTAAGCGCCGCCAAGTCCTCTCTCATGATGCACAGCAAGCGCCCGGGAAGCAGGTACGGTCGCCAAATTCCAATCGTCTGGGCCACAGAGGCAGATCCTGAAACACAGCCCGTCCATCTGCATGTCCCCGCATTTTGGAAGTCCAAACATGTTACCACGATATATCAAATGGCGAATCGAACCCGACCCGGCGGACAATCTTGCCCTCCGGCTCCGAGGAGAAATTGGATACGAACCCGAGAGAGGGCAGTTCTGGTCGTCGGAGCAGCCCGCCAGACGCCGGATCTGCTCACTTCACCCATCTCGTCCCATCGCAACCCCGGATCGGCCCCGTGGCTCTGGCGGATAGGGCCGGCTGTCCATCATCATGGACATTCCAGAACCTGCCCTGCAGGATCCTGAAACATAGCGTCTGCGCTCCTTCTTTCGAAAGGGCCATGATCACCGCCTCTCGACGAATCTGGTGTCTGTGGCAAAACCTGTTTTTCGTCGACAGCGGTGGCGATATTGGCATGGAGATGATCGCCGCTCATTCCAGCTGCCAGCCACGACTCTTTCGGGACGGGCCTGACGGGGGTGTTTGACAAGACCGCCCGAGCACAGGGCAGACGCTGGGCCTTGGGGACTGAAGTTGGACCCTTGTGGGTAAAGGTAAAAGATGGTCGACAGGGGTTGAGCAACGGCGGTCCAGTCACCCGACTTGAGTCGCATCCCTGTCATGACCCAACGATTGGCTGCCAACTTCAGGTCCTCAGAGCTCTCTCAAGCTAACAAAGCCGCCCGCGTCACAGTCGGCCACTCGCCAGCCCTGACGCTGAAGATCGTTGCCTTGATTCCAGTCAACCCACCACCCCCCAGTCACCACGAACCACCGCACGCGACCGCAACCCTGGCAGCCTGGGTGCAGGGCAAGAAGGGCAAAAGCAGGCCTCACACGAGAGAGGAGGACCCCTAGGAACCCTTGCTATTCACGCCTGCCCAAGACGAGCAACCTTCCCGGCGCACAGCCACCGCTCAAAGGTGTGCGATCTTGCTCTTGGCCTTGCAACCGGGGGTGCTCCCCTCTGCCTGGGGCTCGTTGAGCTTGCTGTGCCCAGGGTCATGGCCGCCCAGAGTCGCAGCAATGGCGTCAGTCTGCATCGGGCAGGGAACGGCAAGGCCAGGACCCTTTGCGCAGCTGGCCAGCGAACCACACGGCGCGGGCCAGCCAGATAAAATACCACACATGGCCTGCCGCCGCCCCCCGGATGGCGATTTTGGAAAGATGGGCACCATTCACCAGTCAACCAGTCCGCTCCGTGGTGTCCCCTTGCCTTCGACTCACAGCTCATCAGTCTGCAAGTATTTGTATACCCAGCTCGCCCCCCATTCCCGTTCCTGGCCAAGACCCGACGTGGAAAGGAAAAGCCTGCTCGGAACATCCAGATATCTATCGCTGATCACTAGACCGCACTCACTTGTTCTCATGAGTGGTTGTGCCTGGTGACCCAGTCAAAGCAAGTCAACAAAAGGAGCAATCATCATCACCAGCAACAGTCTCGCTCGAAATCCAAGCAATTCAACCCAGCCGCGCTACTCCTGTCTAGTCAGGTTGGCGGCTAGCATACTTCAACTCGGCCAAGAGCCTCAAGCCCAAGCTTGACCCGAAGAAACGAGGACGGCCTGTCGCAAAAGCAAACGACAACCTACCCGGTCCGAGTCATCTTTGGACTCTAGTCTGGTCAGGTCTGCCCAGGCTCACAGCCCGCTGTCAGCGTTTGGACAGCCGCTCAAGTCGGCCGGACCTTGGAGTCTTGGTTGGTTGACAGCGTCTCGTGAAGCGCCCAGCAACCCCGTCCCAAGCGCCCCCCTGAATTGGAGGCCGACCCTACGCGCGACCAGCCCGTAGCCACCCTACCGCCCGTGGCCGGTCGCAGGTCGACCGCGAAAAAGAAGATTCGCAGCAAGGCTCCGCAATTGTATTTTCGGATCGTGCATCGCATCAGGTGAGCCGGAGTTTTTCTGCTTTCCGTCGCGCGGGTGGTGGCCTCTTGGTGGTGGCCTTACCTCCTGAATCGCCGCTGTTCTTATTGTTCCTCAACCCCATTGATCACCCACCTCGAATCCCCCCCTCCTATTGTTCACTCCCCCCATTATCACTTCACCTATTCGCATCTCAGCCTTATTGTTCGCCATGTATTGAACATTTTATTCTGTAACCTAATCAGCCTGCCGGAATTTCCTTTGTCGGTTTCATTTTCTCTGCTTCAGCTTCTCAGAGCTGGCTCTCTTCAAGTCAACCCAGTCATTCCTCGATCGTCTTCCACAATCACCACACTTCCACGGCCTCACTCATCGTTAGACATTTGTCTTCTTGTCCCCTACTACTACAGATTCTCCTGTCTTCTTGCAGCGCCAACTCTTCCAGCCATCCACATTCTCACACATCAATCTAGACTCTCAACATGTTCTTCTCACGAAAACAAAAAGAAGACGAGGCGGGCTATCCCGCCGTGCCCGACTCCCTTCGCGCCGACTCGGTCGACGTCGCTCCTGAGATTAGAAACACTCAGCAAGCCCGTGCCGAGACGGCTCCCACCATCACACCCTACCTGGGCCTCAGGGCCCGGCTCTCCCAGGTTTGGGCCAACCGATGGACCATCCTCCTCCTGCTCATCCTGCTTCGCGTCATGCTGAGCATCATCGGCCTCGACGAGGATGTCAACGAAGCCAACGACAAGGCCCTCCGTGCCTGCACAAAGGTCGAGGATGTCGGCAGCGCCATGGCCTCTATGCCTCACTACCTCTCCGTCGGCGTCAACGAGATGTCCGCCATGGGCATCGAGAAGACCGTCGACGCCCTGGTCGCCGTGCTCGGCCTCGTCATCACCGGCGTCCAGGAGCTCATCATTTTCGTCATTGAGATGGTCACCTCCATGTACACCTGTCTCATCATCGCCTTTGTCGAGAGCGGCCTCGAAGCTGCCGCCTTCGTGACCGAGAAGGTTACCAGCGCCATGAACAGTGCCATCGACGGTATTGCCGACACCATCGGCGACCGCGCCGGCGACGTCGAGGATTTCCTCAATGACATCAAGGGCCCCATCGAGGACAGCTTCCTCGGCGGCGTCCTTCCCGACATCCCCGATATTGACCTCACTGGCCCCGTTGATAACCTCCGGAACATTGAGATCAGCGATGATTTCGTCGACGACATCAGGCAGCTTCGCGAGGACGTGCCGTCCTTCGACGAGGTTCGCAACATGACCAGGGAGGCCATCCGCACGCCCTTCCGCCTGCTCAAGGACAAGATCAACGAGGAGTTTGACGACTTCCGCTTCGACCGCTCCATCTTCCCCGTCGCCCAGAAGCAGAGCCTCGCCTTCTGCTCCGGAAACAACGCCATCACCGACTTCTTCGATCACCTGAGGTCTCTGATCCGCACCGCCCGCATCGTCTTTATCGTCGTCATCGTCGTCCTTGCCATTCTCGTCATGGTCCCGATGGCGTGGTTTGAGATCATGCGCTGGCGCCGTCAGCGCGAGCACGCCAGGCTCGTCGGCGACAACGGCTACGACCCCATGGACGTCATTTACATCGCCTCCCGGCCCACGTCCGCCTCCTGGGGCGTCAAGATCGCATCCCGCTTCGACGGCAAGCGCCAGATTCTCGTGCGCTGGGCCTGGGCCTACGCCACGTCGTTCCCCGCCCTCTTCGTCCTGTCCCTCGCCATCGCCGGCCTGTTCGCCTGCGCGTGCCAAGCCATCCTGCTCAAGATCGTCCAGGACCAGGTCCCGGCTCTTGCTGCTGAGGTGGGCGAGTTCGCCGACGACGTCGTCAGCAGCCTCGCGCAGGTCTCCGAGGACTGGGCCGACAGCGCCAACGGCGTCGTTCTCTCGGCACAGGACAACATCAACGATGACCTCCTCGGCTGGGCCCGTGAAGCCACCGGCGCCGTCAACGACACCCTCAACACCTTCACCGATACGATGACGAAGGGTCTCGAGACGGTCTTCAACGATACCATCCTTCACAAGCCCATCACCGACATCATCCGCTGCACCATCGGCCTCAAGATCGAAGCTGTCCAGAGCGGTCTCACCTGGGTCCACGACCACGCCAAGGTCACCTTCCCCACGCTGCCCAACAACACCTTCAGCGCGGGAGCTCAGGAGTCCCTCGGCGAGGACTCGGACATGACGACCTTCCTGGCCACGCCCTCCTCCGTGACGACTGACGAAGTTACCGGCGCCGTGCAGTACGTCGTGGACAAGCTCCGCCACCACATTATTATCGAGGCCCTCATCTCTACCGGTGTGCTCCTCGTCTATGTCATTATTGTCCTCATCGGTGTCATCCGCGCCCTTGTCGGCATGGCTACCCCCGGAGGCCGCAGCGAGGGCATCCGCTACACCGGCGACAAGCGCGCCCCCATCTCGCCCCGGCAACACGAGTACAACGCCGACCAGCGCTTCCCGCAGTTCGGCGGCAGCGAGGCATCCGGCATCGACCATCACGGCCACTACGCCCGCGACCCCAACGACGAAAAGGTCGTGTCCTCCGTGCCCGGCGGCCGGGCTCGCGCCATGCAGTCCCCGACGAGAACCAGCTCCTACGGGCAGTTCGAGTCTTCGGCACCACCGGCAGGCAAGTTCTAAGCCATGAAAAACACAATCAACACCAAAAAAAAAGTATTTCTTTGGTCGGCCACATTCAGCGCATGTTTTTCTCCTCATCTCTCCTCCGGCCTGGGCTGGCTGGACCGCACGCCGAGAGACGCCTCTCATTTGACGACGACATGGCTTAGACGCATCAACGCACCAGGGGGGGCAATGGTACACAGGGACGGCAGACGGGGTTCAGGTTTGGTTTTGTTTCTTGGTCTTTTGTTTCTCAACGCAACTCGAAAGATACCAAATCGGTCCCGCAGACCGGCCATCGTCTTCTCTTCTTTATTTTGCTTGTTTTTCGCGGATTAATAGGCACGCACGTTTCTATGTCTGTTTGTTTCGGTTTTGTTTCCGGTCTTGAGATTTGCTCTCCTTTCCCCCGCGCACATGACAAAAAGAAGAAACTGAGAAAGAAAGCCGCGAGTGGTTTGCTTTCGAGTTGGTCTGTGGCTCTGTGGCTTTTTGCTCGCAAGAGGTTCGGGGCTCAGATTGGCATCTTCGTTGCAGTGGACAGAGTAGATGAGATTGGAATGAAAACGAGCTGCAGACATGTCACTGTCCCAACGTGATTCGATGCGATGGAGTGCCCGCTGTGGTCCATGAATGTGATGTGTGTCTTGTCTGCCGTCCGCCGCCGCCGTGTCTTGTCGGAGTTTCTCACCCTGCGTCATCCTCCTCATTGACTTCTCCGCTTCGACCAGGATGAACGGCCTAGTGATGGATGTTTGCTTGAGATATCGGGCCTATCCTCAGCATGTCCGACGCCGCCCAACGGCTCCGACGCCGCTCTGTGTCAAAGACGGGAGCTCTGCCGCTGCCACTGACCGTCCGGCGCCATTCCTATTTGGGTATTCCCGCACACATAGATGCGGCGGTGGCGGCACGCAATGACTGGAGCGACCACTTCCGGCATCGGGCGGCGGGCAGCGGTCAATTGAGAGCCAAGGCGGGGGTCAGCTCCAGGGGTTCAAATGTGGACCCTCCGGCCCCAAAATTCCCCACGCCTCCGTACTCCGATTGAGGAAGCGGCGGAAGGAGACAAGGGAGCAACGCCACCACGGCCAAAAGTTCGAGGAACGGCTCCGTCACCATCTTTCCCCCTCGCCTTCTACAAAACACAGAGCCTCCTCCGCCTCGTCTTGCCACTTTTCCCCCGCCAGTCGACAGCATATCACACACATCAGTTACAATGGAGGGAATTCGTCAAGCATTCCAGCGCTGCAAGGCGCAGAACAGGGTACGTTCATTGCCCCTCCATAGGTCGTCGAGTTGCCCCTCATCGCCACCGCCGCATCGCGGGGCAAACGGGATAACGAGGACCACGACAAAAAAGATGCCATTGAGGGACAAACATGACTGACTCGACTCTCTAACAGTCCGCTCTCGTCACCTACGTCACGGCAGGCTACCCGACCGCCGAGGAGACGCCCGACATCCTCCTGGCCCTCGAGAAGGGTGGTGCTGGTGAGTCAACCCACCCCGCGATTGCCGAGTCCCGAGTCACGAACATGTCTAAAACCTACCTCCCGCAGATGTCATTGAGCTCGGTGCTCCCTTCACAGACCCCATTGCCGATGGTCCTACCATCCAGACATCCAACACCATCGCCCTCCAGAATGGCGTCACGATCGAGTCCACCCTCAAGATGGTCAAGGACGCACGGAGTCGCGGCCTCAAGGCTCCCGTCCTCCTCATGGGCTACTACAACCCCCTGCTGAGCTACGGCGAGGAGCGCCTGCTCACCGACTGCAAGGAGTCGGGCGTCAACGGCTTCATCGTCGTCGACCTGCCGCCCGAGGAAGCCGTCTCCTTCCGCAAGCTGTGCACCAAGGGCGGCCTCTCCTACGTCCCCCTCATCGCCCCCGCCACATCCGACGCTCGCATGCGCATCCTCTGCCGTCTGGCCGACTCCTTCATCTACGTTGTCTCCCGACAGGGCGTGACCGGCGCACTTGGCTCTATGAACGCCAACCTGCCCGAGCTCGTCGCCCGTGTCAAGAAGTACAGCGGAGATAAGCCTGCCGCCGTCGGCTTCGGTGTCTCCACCCGCGAGCACTTCCTCGGCGTTGCTGAGCTGTCTGACGGTGTCGTCGTTGGCTCTCAGATCATCACCACCCTCCAGAAGGCCGAGAGCCCCGAGGCTCGCCTGCGCGATGTCGCCGAATACTGCTCGTACCTTGCCGGCCGCACCACTACCGATGATGAGGAGGCGACCCGCGAGGTTGGCATCATCGAGGCCATCGCCGGTGCTCGTGAGACCACAGCGACACCCACTGTCAGCGCCACCATCACTGAGACTGAGGACTCTGATCTCGTTGCCCAGCTGGCCGCCATGCACGGCAAGATCCCCGCCCGCTTCGGCGAGTTCGGTGGCCAGTACGTGCCCGAGAGCTTGATGGACTGCCTCTCCGAGCTTGAGGAGGGCTTCAACAAGATCAAGGATGATCCCGCCTTCTGGGAGGAGTACCGCTCCTACTACGACTACATGGGCCGCCCCGGCCACCTGCACCTCGCCGAGCGTCTGACCGAGTACGCCGGCGGCGCCAACATCTGGCTCAAGCGCGAGGATCTCAACCACACCGGCTCCCACAAGATCAACAACGCGCTCGGTCAGCTTCTGCTGGCCCGTCGCCTCGGCAAGACCAAGATCATCGCGGAAACCGGTGCCGGACAGCACGGCGTTGCTACCGCCACCGTCTGCGCAAAGTTCGGCATGGAGTGCACCGTCTACATGGGCGCCGAGGACGTCCGCCGCCAGGCCCTCAACGTCTTCCGCATGAAGCTGCTGGGCGCCAAGGTCGTCGCCGTCGAGGCCGGCAGCCGCACCCTGCGCGACGCCGTCAACGAGGCCCTCCGCGCCTGGGTCGTCAACCTGGACACTACACACTACATTATCGGATCGGCTATTGGCCCTCATCCGTTCCCCACGATTGTGCGTACTTTCCAGTCGGTCATCGGCAACGAGACCAAGGCCCAGATGCTCGAGAAGCGCGGCAAGCTTCCCGACGCTGTCGTCGCCTGTGTTGGTGGTGGCTCCAACGCTGTCGGCATGTTCTACCCCTTCGCCAACGACCCCTCGGTCAAGATTCTTGGCGTTGAGGCTGGCGGCGACGGTGTCGATACCGCTCGTCACAGCGCCACTCTCTCGGGCGGCACCAAGGGTGTCCTTCACGGCGTGCGCACCTACGTCCTGCAGGACAAGCACGGTCAGATCTCCGACACCCACTCGGTCTCGGCCGGTCTCGACTACCCCGGCGTCGGTCCTGAGCTGTCGGCTTGGAAGGACAGCGGCCGCGTGCAGTTCATCGCCGCGACCGACGCCGAGGCCTTCATCGGCTTCCGTCTCATCAGCCAGAAGGAGGGTATCATCCCCGCTCTCGAGTCGGCGCACGGTATCTACGGCGCCATCGAGCTGGCCAAGACGATGAAGAAGGACGAGGACCTGGTCATCTGCCTGTCGGGCCGTGGTGACAAGGACGTTCAGAGCGTCGCCGACGAGCTGCCCAAGCTGGGCCCCAAGATCGGCTGGGACCTGCGCTTCTGAGCGAGCGGCGTGATACCCCCGGAGAAAGGGCATGTCCGTCTCCAAGCTGCCGCGGCGGGGAAATGATGTTATGGCTGTGTTACTGGGCAAATGTGAGCACAAGGTGAACGGCGTCATATGGGACCAGGGTAATGTTTTGGTGTGATTTGGCCCCGGCCCCCTGAGGATACAGAAAAAGCATGAAAAGGCATGAATGTGGTAGACAGCTCAGCGATCATGAATACATTGTATCGACACACTTGTGGTCTGGTGAAGTCGGCTTGAACCTCGCGAAGGCAATGTAAAGTATGACTTTGAATTTGCAGTCGCTGGTGTTAATTTCCACTCTACAGTCGTTGAATCTCAGTCCGAATTTCTGCCTATACCCGTTGGAAGCCCTGATTCCTGTGGGCCTTGCCCCCGTATGTCCCGACTCCCGTATGTCCAGTCAAGTCTAGACTTCGAATCCGATCGGGTCCAGATCAGAAGCTTCAAAGAGCTCCTCCAGCTCCTCCATTTCAAGGCTCTCCTCCGGCTCAGGCTCAGCCAAGATGCCCCGGTCCAGCCGTTCCCTCAACGACACGATGTCCTTTCCCAGCCACTCCACCAAGACGTCGACATTGGCGATGATCTCTTCGGCCGCAGTGTTCATCTGCCTGTTCCTCCACTCAGAGTGCTCCCACTCATCCTCGGCCTTGCTACTCGGTGGCCGGTTGTTGTGGATGGCTACCAGGTCCTGGGTCGCCTGGGCTAGATACGCGAGGAGGCCCCACCAGCTGCACATGGTCTTCTCCAGGGCCTTGGCCCTTTTGTAGCAGACTTTGCTGGCTTCTGAGTACTCGTTGTAGGCTTGTCGGTAGACGGGTTGGTCGCGGTTCTCGACAGGGACCTCGTGGAGGCGCCGAGCTCTGGCGGAGAGTGCCTCTGCGGCCGTGTCCCAGGTTTCCATTGCCAGGGTGTAGCGGGCGAATTCGCCGTAGATGTAGGGGAACAAGGCGTGGAATGGGTGGAAGGCCGTTCTCGGCGACGCGGTGATCCTTTCGTAGAGGTTACGGGTCACGTTGGCGCCGAAGTTGTCCCTCCAGTTGCCGAAGATGACAACATTGGTCTCTCGAGTTCTGGGGTTGTAACTGAGAGACAGAGCCGTGTGAGTCCAAGGCATGGTGCCGATTGACGGGGTCCTGATGTCGTATTCTGAGAGCACGGTCAGTCATCGTCACGGCTTGAGGGATAAAGGGTATGACATACTGAGGACGTCTCCCTGATTCAGATCCTCTATCGAGGGGCCCTTGATGGCCAGACCGTCGATGTAGTCGATGACCGACCCATCGATGTTGAGGGTACTGCGGAGGTCTCGGAAGACGGAAGACGAGAAGGGAATCCACCAGGGCGTCTGGGTTGGTGCGAGGCGCATCTTGCTGGGTGGTATTGGGCGTGGGGCAAAGATGATGGTAATTCGAGATCCGAGAAGGTAGACCGGAGGTCTGTCGTTGAACTCTGTGAAAGGCTGTCAGTTGGTCCTCGTGACTGAAGGGGGAACAGGGGACATATCTGATCCAACGAGCCCATCCAGCATTCATCTCGATGGTCTCCGTCGTGACCTCCGGCTGAACAGTGGTGTCCTATGTGACTGAGAGTCAGAGGAGGACTTGAATGGTGAAGTCTAGGGACTTACAAATGACCCCGTTTCGATGGTCATACATTCTGAGGGTGCGCTTCGGGTTTCGAGCAGGTCGATGAAATCGTACCCTTGCGCGGCCACAATGCGGCCGTCAACCACCTGATCGGAATGGCGGATTCTACGGTCGATAGGCATGTTGAATTCTGTCTTTGGTGAGTAATGTTTGAAAGGGAGGGTCCAAGGTTGAGGCTGTGTGTCTTTGACTGAGGGCTTGGACGGAGGATTGTTCTTGACTGAGAGGATGTGCCTTGCGTCGAGAGTGTAAGTGGAGGGAATGTCTTTAAGACTCAATTCTGGAACCTTTCGTCGAGGGCGCGAACGTATGAAGAGTTGAAAAGAGTGCAGTGCCCTTAGGGGAGGATGCAGACGGAGGAGTGGTCCGTCGGTTGGTTGAGGGTGGGTGTCTTTATTCAAGCTTTCAAGACGAAGGGCGGTGGTCGGTCACTTAGTCAAGGTTTGAGGCTTTTGATCGAGGTTCCAAGACCGAGAAATGGTTCGTTGGTTGTTTAAAGTTTTGAGGCCCTTAATCGAAGTTCAAGACGGATTAGTGGTTCGTCGGTTGGTAGAGGTTTGAGGCCTTCAATGAAGAATTTAAACGGAGAAAGAGTTGGGGCCGACTGACAGGCATCACTTGAATATATAGTCTACTGGCTACAATGGGCGATTCAGCCTCGAAGTTCAGTGAACGTTGCGTATCGTTAGGTCCACGTGGGCGTATTGTTCTGGGGGTTGGTGTGATCGCGCGCTCATACGGACCCTCCCTCTGTGATGCAGAACAATAGCTTGGTTGAGATGAAGTGAAGATAGTGGATCACATCTTCATGTGAGTCGTGGTGTTCTCGGTGATACACGTGATCATGCTTCTGTGCGAATGTCGTTGAATGTGTGGGACAATGGTATGGTTGGTTGCAGTGAATATGGAACATCACATCTCAAGTCGAGTCTTGGTGTTTGTGCGGGCCTTGCGCTTAGTATACTGGACGAACGTCTAGTATTGTGTGGAAGAATCAATGCGTTGGGGGAAGTGAATTTTCAGGTCTTGTCGCCAGGGCGGGTGGGGGGGAGGCCTTTATATGCCCGGCAGTGACGCCACGGTTGAGAACGTGGAGATGGCTTGCGATGGCGCAGCCTGTCTCCAAAAACCAACGATCGGGACATTTTGCTCAAATAGCATGGGCGGTTGAAAAGTGGCGTATGATCCTGTGTTTGCTGCATCGCCATGAGCAAGCAAACTTCGAGGATGTACGAAAGCTTCATGCACTCAGTACCCCGAAACTCCCATGTCTTCGTCCAATAAGACAGACTGGTGATTTGACCTTCACCTACAAAAGCATACTGTATCACCAGAAACCGTGAGCTGAGTGAACCGATGAGTGAGCTCACTGAATCGATGAGGATGCCTCTGCGGCCGATAAAACGAGGGCGATTCTTCGCCCCTGAGCGCTCACAACTCTTGAAAGCAATCCAGTTTCTCTGAGAAGTACCAAAGATCAAACACTCAGCCAAACAACCCTCACCAGACCCTACCAACATGGAGAATGGAACATCTTCCCAGCCCGAGGACTCTCAGCCCGAGATCAAGAAGGTCCCAGACGACCTGTACCGGAGGCTGTGCCAAAGGACGGCCGTCCCAGACAATGAGATTCTGGACTGCTTCACCTATGACAACCGTGGCGATCACACCAAGAAGGGTGTCATTTTCTACCAGGATGACGACATGTCAACGGTGAGGGGATCTTCTAAGAAGAACATGCTTGTGAATTGCTCTGACGTTGAAATAGGCCGGTGGATGGAAGCCACGTTCTCGCAACCATGTGGAATTCATGACGACGGACGAAGAGTATGAGAAGGTTGGGCTCTTTGTACGTGTACCACCCTCGTTCATAATGACTTGGGGGGCAGAAACTAACCTTGAATAGTGTGACTTCACACCGCGCGTTAAGAAGGACCATATGCGTCTGCAGTTGTTTGTGCCAGCGCCCTACCGCCCTCCCCTCCGCCACTCCAACCGAAAGGACTGCCTGCAAGTTATGTCTTGCAGCAGGGAAAGCTTCGAGTCTCTCATCAAAGGGTCCGGCCTCGTGACACCCAAGGCGTTCCTGAAAGACGGCCTGCGGGGGCTGCGCATCATCTATGACCCGAGTGATATCCTTCCATGTAAGTCTCACCGACCCAGTCGTCCGACGACTTACTAACAAGTGTGTCCAGCCCTGGAGATATCAACGAGGTTCAAGCTGAATGAGGACATGGCATTGAAGATGGTTTTCCATCTCGGGAGCAGGACCACAAAGGTCCTGTGGCTTGGCCTGGTCCTCGACGACGAGACCATCGACCAGCTGATGGACCCTGTTGACCTCACCGACCTCCCTCGGACACACCCCATGGCCATGATCACGGCATTCGTGCTAATGGAACGCAGCAGCATCGACCCTTACATCGAAGAGCAACTCGCGGACGCCAAGGAAGCTTTCGACCGCGCAGTCAAGGACCCGTCAGAGAGCAATCGCCAGGCCCTCAACGACCTGCTCCCGCGCCTGACAAACGCAAGGCAGCAGCTGGAGCTCTGGGCCAACGACGTGCTCACCATTATCCGCTTCTCGGAAACTCTCGCCCAGAAGGATTTCTGGCAGGATACGAGAACACAATCCTCGGAAGCCATGACGCTCCGCTTGACGAGTGATCATAAGGATATCAAGACTGTGCTTGAGGGTGTCACGGGGAAGGCATGGCAGCAGAAGATGGCCTTGGTCAAGCTCAACCGCGACATCGAAAGGTGGATGCTGGAGCATGGGTGGTTTTGATATCGGGTTGGATGGGGGGCTCTGTGGAGGGCATGAGGGACTGCGGAGGGAGCAGTCAGGGGCTGGCGTTGAGGATGAGCTCTGCTTGGATACCCAGTTTGCAAGGGCCTGCGGTGGAATTTCGAGGATACAGAGCCAGTAAGCTCCTAGCGATTGGATTTGACTCACAATACAACACTCAAGACTCCATCATCTCCTCACTGTGAAGAAGCGGACTCGCTCCGGCTCGTCCACGTCGTCGTCGGGCAGCGGGAAAAGTGGAACCACCGGAGTCGGTCCCGGGCGATGTCGAGGCACCGACACCCAACTGCCGAATCTGATGCCTTGTGCGACCCGGCGGCTGGCTGCTGCGAGGCGAGGGAGAAGCACAGCGAGCTCCCGTCGGGCACCCGCTCGCATAAACAGTCCGCCGTGGGCCGCACGCCTCCTCCGAGGATTGTCCCTCAAGGTTCAGCGAACCAGTCCATTTTCGGACGCACGACGCCTCGGATAGGTCCTCCCACTGTCCAAGGCAAGAGAGGCGGTGAGGCCGGGACGAAGGTGGTTGCTTGTCTGGCTTGGAGCGAGCGCCCAGTGACCTGTCGGGCTGGCCCTCCCACAAGCTTGCAACCCCACACACACCTGACCTGTGGCCGCTGGCTAGCCGGGTAGTGGTGCGTCTCGCCTCGCCCGTCGGCCGGCCGCCTCGTCCGCATTCGAGAGAGGTCGGGGATGGGCGATTGGGTACGCCCGGTCGTTGGGTGCTTTGGTGGGGGAGGCGTTTAGATTAGGGACGAAAAAGGTCGGCCAAGATCCCCGGGCCGCGCCCATCGCAAAGTGGTTGCAGCAACGCAGAAGGAGGGGTGGCCGGGTCGAAAATAGCAGCATCTTCTTGGTCTGATGTGCGATGGTTGCGCTGGTTCCGGGGGCGGGCAGGACAGCGAACACTGTGGAAAGCTTCGTCGTCGGGTTCGATGGGGTCCGTTTCGACGGGCCCTGCCAGCTGTCCTGCCGAAGCGGTGAAAACTCTCCCTCTCGGATCGTGGGAATGTCATGCTAAGTGGGCAGGGGAAACACGTCACAGAGGGGATTCCTGATACACCCTCCGAGGAGGGCGGGGCTCGAGTTCGGACGGGGGCCCGGTGACAGCGAATATGATGCCGGGAGACAATTGCCCCGGGGTTTGTCTTCGGTAAGCTTAAGTGCGTGCTGGCCGGGCCGTTGGCAGGTTGCTGGCGCTCTGTGTCTCAGGAAGTTGATCTCGTCGTCGTTGTATCCGCGACAAGCGGCCGTGGCCAGAAAGCGGCGGCCACGCCTTCACTGAGACCCCGATGAGGGGTCGTCTGGTTCGAAGGGGACCAGCCGATCTCAGGGTCCGACAGGGCGTTCTGTCCGGTTTGGTTCCTGGGGCCTTGCCTCGCCCTGCCCTGCTGGACCTTGTCTTGGTGGTGGCAGGACAAGGAGAAGATCGGCAAGCGCGGCGGCCGCAGCGCAGCGCTACTGGGGACCAACCTCCAAGTCGCGGCGAAGAAGAGGCCGAAGGCGGGGGAGGGGAAGTTCGACCAAGATAGCAAAGTCGGGCTGAATGACCCCCCCATCCTGGTTCCAGCCTTCCTGGCAATGACAGAATCCAAAGGGGAGGATTAAGAGAGGGATGGGAGTCCCTTGACGGATGATGTCCTGGAGTGACGTCTTGCCACGACGAGAAGGGCCGCGAAGGTGGCAGCAACTTCATCATCGAGTGTCTATCAATTGGCCACCCAGCCAAGATGACAACCGCCGCCCCCAAGCAACACGCAGCTCAGAATGCAGCTCGGCAGAGCACAGGCCGCACCCGGCCAGCTGAGCGATCGGGTGCTCGAGTAGATCTCCGAACGGCCGCCGCGGCGTGGGACAAAGGCCAGAAGAGCTTCCGTGCTGCGCTCTTGGCTCTCGTGGATGGCAAATGGTGCGGCCCACAGGATGACGGGCACCCGCAGGCGGCAATGCCACCCGTCGTCGGTCGTGGTCGTTCCCCAGCAGAGAAGAAGCAGCGAGAGGCCGCGCCACGTTTCCGGGGGATCCCATCCTCCAAAAGAGGAAGGCCTCGGCTGGCGAGCCAAGCGCGCGTCCGCTGAAGGGACCGTCCAGCACCAGCGAAAGGATGGCCCCGGCCGTTCCGCCACGCTGGGAAGGGCGACAGCTCGAGGGACACAGTGCCCAGGACCAGGGCGGGATGTACCTCGAGCCCGATGTCTCAACAAAGAGGGCACAGCGGACGGGCGGACAGGGCGACTGATCGAAGGTTACTCCGCTTTCCCGCCGCGAGGCTGCCCTCTTCTGCCTCTGTGCTGCACCTCCACGCACTGCTGCTGGCTGCCGGAAGGTGGGCGGCATGGGTGGTTCAAGTTGTGTGGCACTGCTCGGACCAGTTGTGAACAGGCGATTATGCAGAGGGGTCCCGTGGGTGTGAAGCACAGCACAACCGCCCACAAGTCACCCGAGTCCTGGGGTGTCCTCTTGCCTTCTCTCCACACAGTCCGCATGCACGTCGAGGAACTCGACCCCCGACAGGCTGACACGGAGGGGTGGCGGCTTGAGGGATCAGGCGGCGTGGCCAGGGGGTCGACCGGGGGTATGGTCGTTCAAGAGGCACTGTACTGAGAAATGTGCAGTACAACGAGAAGTACCCGAGCCCCGAGGACGGTACCTGGCATGGGCCGCCCTCTCGAGGTGCCTCGTACCGTACCTGCGGTCGTGCCGGTGAACCCCCCTCTTGTCGCAGGCTGGCAGGGCGGGCGGAGACCGTACATGGAATGAGAAACATTGATAGTTTCCGCTAAGCACGGCGCCTGGGTTCTCGAACGGCCAAAAGGGTTCAGGGGGACGAAAACAACGACGGACGTCCCCTGACTAGGCCTGGCCTGGCGGCGCGGCAGGCGCCTGCGTGACCGTCAGTTTGACAAGAGAGAGAGAGAGGAGAGGGGCGGAGAGGAGAGGAGGGAGGGCACCACCACCAGAGAGAAGAGAGGGTTAGAGGGCGTAGAGTCGGCGGCGCCGGGTTGACATCGTGAGACGAAGGGATCCCGTTCCTGGCCTGGCTTCCCTTCCCCTCGATCTTCCCTGTCTTGCTCTCCTCGCGAAAAGAAGGTCACTTGATGCCCAGGACGAGTCACGACGGCCAGGTGTCCAGCGATGGGATGACTGATGGCGAGTGAGTGAGTCGATCCTGGTTCTTGGGGCTGGGTAGCGAGGCATCCAATTGTGGCCCTGCCGGGGTCTGGACGGGAGGGTTTTGGCTCTGCTGGTGCCGTGCAGTGTGCAAGACAGGCAGGCAGACAGGCAGGCGACGTAGCGGGTGGATGCTGGAAGGACGAAAAAAGGCTGGGGCGACGACAGACACAGTGCGCCGCTTCCGCCGTCGGTGCCACCGGCGGGTGCGAAGGCGCAGGCACAGCCAGTAACAACAGAACTTGTGGAGTTCCAGGTTCGAGCCACAGGCAGCTGAGCACCAGTTTGGCCCAGGCTAATCTCTCCGCCGCAAGCGTCGGGTGTGTCTCTGGTTGAGCGTCACCGCCTACAGTGCCACGCCGACAGTGCGCTGCCGCCGTCTCAGTACCTGCATGCCACACGCTGCCAGCATGGCCTTGCGCACTGTCCGGGGACGCACCCACCCACACACGCGCGAGTGTTTTTGGCCGGCGACCGCAGTCCATGCGCCCAATCTGGCCCTGCACTCTCTAGTCTGTTCCCGGACAAGCGCAAGGTCATGCGGCCAATCGAAACCGAGTGGCGAGTTCTTGAATGGCGTCAAGCGGCGGGGCTACCGTGCCGATGGACACCAGTGACTGTGCCACCCGCCCACCTCATTGGTCTATAGCCTGCGCGAGCGGGCCCGGCCGATCCCCCCCATCCCTTGCCTCCTGCCCACACTTGCACCGTGACCTGGCACCCAGGCCTTTTGCCCCCCCTCCCCTTCTGGCTTGCCCGCCATCTTCTGTGGCCTGGTCCAACAAAAGCGCCCTCTCTCGTCCCCGGCCACCTTTTTCGATTCCACGTCGCCCCCCCTACTCCTAGGTCTTTTCCCCCCATCTTGCCTTCCCGCTCCAATCTCGCATCCAATCCGTTGACACACACGCACATATCCTCCATCATCCTCCCTTCACCGCATTTCAACGTCTTGTCGCGCAAAAAGAAGCACACATCCATCCAACATCCAGCAAACTCTCGAAAAGCCCTTTTCAAAACCCAAACATTCCACATCACAATCCGCTCTCATCTCTCGACCCTCGACTGGCTCGCATTGTTTTGTGTGACAGTCTCCCCCGATTTAATACCGCAGCGCTCGGTTCACCCACATAAGACCACACAACTCCCGTCCATCCTCCACACACCCCTCTCAAGCCCTCCCTCGCATTGTCCCTCGGACGACTCACCCACCGACTCTCTTCCTCTCACAACGTCCATCTTCTCCAAGACTGACCACGACCAACCCCACGACGACATATTTCTTCTCCCCGCACACCAACCACATCACACACAACATAGATAATGTCTTCATACTATCAATTCAGCCAGCATGCGCACCCCACCGCCGTCGTCCCCGGCCCGTCGCACAACAACCACCATGGCGGCCGGAACCGGAGAGCCCCTCGTCTCTCCGTCTCGCAAAACTCGCACAAGCAGTTCCGCGGCGTTCGCAGCATGAAGGAGCTTAACGAATCCGCCGCCCTCTCCGCTTTCCGCAACAAGTTCGAGGTGTCGAGGTCCTTCGACCTCGAGGACGACATGGAGTTCTGCCCCGGCCTGTTGACCGAGATTGACGTAGGTTCTGCTCGGAATAATGATAGGCCCGCGCAAAACGCTGACCGCGCCCGCGCACACAGCTCGTCTCCATCCACAGCGCCTCGGAGCGCTCGTCGCTGGCGAGCAACTCGCCCGAATCCTCCCCCACTCAGCAGCCTCAGCAGGTCGCCCCCGGCTTCTCTCTGAACTCGAGCTCGCCTCCCTTCCACCCGCCCTCCTACCAGCACTCCAGCATCAAGATCCACCAGCCCGCCGCCACCCGCGCCCGCAACGCCATCCCCATCATCAACCCGACCACTGGCGTCACCATGTCCAGCCCGCCTCCCTCCGTCTCGCCCGGCCGCATGCAGCAGGGCATGGGTCGGCGGTGGTAAGGGAGCCCGCAGCCTCGCGCGCCCTTCTGTTCTTTGAGGCTTCGGTCTCGATGACGGGAGGGCGTACTGGGCGCGGGTCCTCTGCCGTCGTCAACCTTTTGCTCTTCTAATTGACATGTAAAACTACTGCTCATTTGCTGCTTGCGGTTGATCAGCTTGGGCGGGCACCAAAACCAACCTCGCGACCGGGGGCTGGGCATGGGGCCAAACTCGATCCTCTCACTGCGGGCGCGCGGATCACCTCGACTTTTTTCCAACAAACACATCATGGCTAGGCTGGCTGGCGCGGGCCACTGCGACAACACAGCATCTTCCATCTACTCGGCAACCACACCTTTATCTGTACAAACATCTCTTCACCGATATACCCCGTGGTTGGCCGACCAAAAATTCAACACTACAAAAAAGATCTCTCGAGGTTTCTCATCCATGCGGCGCGAGAGGAGCGAACTTTGATACCATTTCCCTTTTCCGGTCTGGGAGCGGTTTCCAACATCTCATTTCGACACACAAAAATACCACACGGCAAGACTCGGTGTCAACGCCCTCGCGAGCTGAGGCCGACACGCAACGAATGGCGTTTGTTTATCCCCCGGTGGCTTTACATCTCGCACGAAACGATACACATTGCATCGGTGTTGCACGACATTTACGGCGGAGTTTGGAATTTCACCTAATTTCACGGCATCTATTTTCTGGTTTTCCCACACGGACGGCGGGTCGACTCTGCCAACCGCACGAATCTGGGTCAAGCGTCAACGGATTTCATGATCAAATCTTCTCGGTCCCCGGTTACTTTCCCCCGGCCGGGTGACACAAAGAGAAACGACAACAACAACCTCATTTCTCGACACATATAGAAGCGAGTTGTACTGGGCGCGTGCGCGCGCAGCGGCGCCGGCGGGTTGGTGTAGCGGTTGTGATTTTCACTTGCAGCAGCGGCTTGCTTTGCTTCTTCTCTCACAGAGCGGGAAACGGGCGGTGGGGGTCAACGGGTGTTATCTGTTACGGTCTTGACACTACTTGGGAAATATCACGGGGCGGCGGGCGGAGCACAGACTTTTTGCGCTTGCTGGCTCCCTCCCGAAGGGGTCCCCCGGGGCGGGGCAACTGGATATCTGTTTGGAACCTTTCAACGGGGAAAGGTGGAGTTTGTTTTTTTGTTTTCTCTCTTTGGGTCTGGGTTCCTCCCTTCTCTGCAGATATACGGGAGGCGGTGCGGCGCGGTTTTGGGGGCGGAGGCTCGCGGGCTTTCCCCCTCTCCGGTTTGTGTATGTCCATTGTTTGGGTCTCTCTCATCACACACGAGGGCGGCGGGCATCGTCCCCCCGTCCCTCCTTTTGGGTTCTGGCACTGTCGAAAGCATCTGGAGTGTTGTTCTGGCGGGGAGCGCGGCATGACACGATAAATGGGACCCCGTCGAGGGTCTTTTGGGGGTTTTTGCCGTTGGGAAATACCAGAGAGCGGGACGGAGCATTTTTTTGGATGGAGGAAGGGGGGAAAGTGCAGCACTCTGAGATGCGGATGCACCAGATACCAAGCCGGCGCGCAATATACGATACGTTCAAGCATTTACTGCTGCGTCATTTGTGAAGTGAAAGTGTCTCGGGCAGAGGGGATGGCGTTCCTGGTGGTGATGCTTGTCGTGTGATGCTTGTTTGGATGTGATGGATGGCGATGTCTCACGTTCCACACTTTGTTCTGGTCATCTCCCGGCGCCACAGCCGTGGGGGCCTCGGTGCGTCTGTATAATATGCCAGAGGAATGAACGATGGATCTCAGGGCTGATCCCTTCCGTCGGCGCCACTCCGGTGGTGGGTTCTGGATCATGATATCTCCTGCGGGCACGTGAAGCGAGTATTCTGGTGTCTGCACTGCATTGATAGCAGAGCCGCAGGATTCCACGTGATTAGGTATTGGCATGTGTTCGCACGGCAGACGAGCTTACTGGGTGTTCACGGCAAATGAGCTTACTGGGTGTTTGATGAAGTCATCTCGAGTTTTGTTATTTCGGTATTCTGATGTCGCTTCAGCCCTGCTGTTTCAGTGAAGCGAGGTTGAACACCTGCATTACATCGAAGATTTGACCAATCGGCCAACTTAAATGGCTGCATTTCAAGGGAAGCGCTTCCCATGCTGTGATATCGAAGTTGGACCTGCAGCTTTTCCACGTCTTGTACCTGACTGTGGTGACGTCTTACTTTCCTCCGGGGGACTTCGCATATCCCCAAAGTCTCCCTTGAAACCACCATCATCGCCCACGACTCTGTTCTGCAGTCCGTCTTCTACAACTTGGACTCCTCATGCACAAGGGGTGTGGTGCGGCGAGATTTCGTTATCCACACCTCATGATCGCAGAGTGACATGATATTTCGAAGGTGGTGAACGTCAGTCAAGGATGTAGAGGTTGGCAATGGGAACCTGGTCATATGCGGAGGCACAGGTCCATCACTTTAAATATCAGCACTATTCTTATTGCCAGGAAGGTAAGCGAGGTCTGTTGTAAGAGAGTGTGGGCGTCACGGTAGGCAGGGCTCGATGGCAAGGCTAAGCTTGTCAATGAGCCGCATCAAACATTGCGCAACTGAGAGAAAATTTGCTGCACGCGCTCACAACAGCAACTAGCATCGTCTTGAGGCAATGCAAGTCAACGACAGCGACAAGATACCTGCGTATACGGGCATTATGAAAGCATCGTGTCAAGCCCGATGGCTGCAGAGAATGGCGTGGCACAGTTTAAGCAGGTGAAGAAGCTGATTGATCTGCAGGAACCATTTGACACAAGTCATCAATTGTCTCGCCTCGCGACTTCCATGCTGCACATACTGCACAAACATCACCCACAGCATCTCACCCCAGACCAGAAACACGTGCTAGCAAACACCGGGGCCTAGAACACCTCCGCGGCCCTCGACGTGGTGTGATGACGGTCCCATCGTCATGTCCAAGCGCGGGATGATTTGTCCCCTCCCCCCAGGTTCGACGAAGACGGCTACGGTTCCCCAAGGCGGGAGTCTAGCCGCCATGATGGGAATTGGCCGAAGCTTCGTTTGAAATGCTAGCAGTTTCGTTGGTCAATCGGGCCTTGGACGCCTTGCATCGGGGGTGGGCATCGAGCTGCCTCCAGCTTTGCTCTGCCAGCTCCGCAGGTGCGAGGGCGGATACGCAAATAGTGACGTCACGGACGTGCAGGTCCGAGGTTGTGAGCTGCGGGCAGGCGCGATCGGCTTTTGGGTTCATGAGGAGCTCCCTTCCCGATTTCTGAGCTGCTGAATGTCGATTTTCCGTTTCTTCACCTTTAATCACTCTCCTGGACTTCAATTGAGCCTCTTCGACAACGATCCCTCGTCCACCGCAACCCCCACACACCACCTCATCCACCAAAACACCCCAAATCATCACCATGTCCTCCCGCTTCGCCATGGCCGCTGCCCGCCCCGCGCGCAGCATGTTCGCCCTGTCCACCCGCGGCTTCCAGACCTCTGCCTTCCGCGCCGGCGGCCTCAAGGAGTCCTCAGGTATGTTCTTCATCCTCCCCTCCCCGTGCTCTTCCGGCAACCCCCTTGGCCGATGAATTTGCTCCTGCCTGTGCTTGCGCAACTTTCCTCCCCCCTCCCGGGATCGCGAAGAGACGGAGCATCATCCCAACGCTGACCGCAGCAGAAGACCCCGAGTCGGAGAAGCACAAGCAGGACTCGCTCGACAAGCAGCGCAAGGGCCAGGGCCAGTGGAAGCCCGAGCTGGCGTCCGACAGCGAGGAGGCGATCAAGGCCGACAGGGACAACACGACCCCGCAGGAGCTGGCCGACAAGACCAAGGGCGCCGCCGGCAAGGGTGCCAAGGCGTGAGCTTGGGGAGGGGAAGGTTTACGAAAATGAGCTTTGAATGTCAGCGGGCAAAGGTTTCACGGGTGTACGAATGCGTTTTGGTGTATTTTCGGTTTCCATCCGGGGCAGGGCTGGGGAATAGACTGCATCTTTGAGGAGTGGTTGAGGCATGACGTGTGAAGGGGGTTGGTGATGGAGCCATGTCCAGCCACGGGGAAGAACGCGACTTTACGTCCCACTCACGACCACAGGCCGACCCGCCCAACAACAGGACTCCCCTTATGAATGCTAATTTTTGCGCAGACCCGCCATCGACCGGCCCCTGGTCACAATCAGGGATATCGTCAAACGCGCCGTTGGTCTAGTGGTATGATTCTCGCTTAGGGTCACACCCTGAAGCATTGCTTGCGAGAGGTCCCGGGTTCAATCCCCGGATGGCGCCCACGTCATCATCTTTTTGTTCTGTTCTGAACTGTTACGAGTGCTGGTGATGAAGTTGTTGTGGGCGAGGGGGATTGGTTTGGATTTTGTCTCGTCTTGGAGTGCTAGGACGGGCATTAGGCATGGATAGTGGTGAAATTCTGCGGTGGAGGAGAGAGCAGCAAGAGAAAGAGTCGTAGTTTGAATAAGTTATGTTGAATATACGAGTAGACGTGCATCCGGATTGATGTTGATGGCGAACGCAGGTTCCGTGGTATCAAAAGACTCAGAGGCTGTTCTGTCGGCATCGGCTTGGTCAGCTCCCTTCCGGATCGCCGTGCCGAGTGGGCTCCCTGACTTCCCACCTACACCTCCCTCCATCCCACCATGAATGTCGGCACACCCCGCGTCCTGGCCCCGGGCCTCGCAGCCGCCGCCGCCGTCCTCCTCGCCGGCTACCTCTACACCCGCCCGGCCCTGACCCGCGATCCCGGCGCCTCGGCCCCGGCCCCTCCGGCTAAATCTCCCCGATGGACCGTCCTCCCCGGCCTCTCCGGCTCCGAGCGCGCCTCCCTCCCCTACCCCCCTGACGTCCTCCCCGGCGGCCGCCACGTCGACACACCCTACGGCTCTCTTCACGTCTACGAGTTCGGTCCTACTGCCGGGCCTCGCGTCCTCCTCCTCCACGGCATCGGCACACCCTGTCTCGCCCTCGGCCGGATGGCTCGCGCTCTGGCAGATGGCGGATGCAGAGTGATGCTCTTCGACTTCTTCGGCAGGGGGTACTCGGACGCGCCAGATGACCTGCCTTATGACTCTCGTCTGTACGCAACTCAGATCCTGCTCGCCCTCGCCTCGTCCCCTCTTCCTTGGACAGGCGACGATGCCTTCCATCTCGTCGGATACTCGCTCGGCGGAGCCATTGCCGCCTCTTTCGCTCGTTATCACCCTCACACCGTGCGCTCGCTGTCCCTCGTCGCCGGAGGTGGCCTCATCCGTACTCACCATGTGTCTACCAAGAGTCGCCTGCTCTACTCTGAAGGAACCTTCCCCGAGCGCCTGCTGCGTACTCTCATCCGTCGGCGTCTGTGGCCTGAGGTGGGCGGGCCGGCGGACATGCCCGAGGCCGAGGTCAGCGACGATGCGCCAGCCCCCAGCAAGAAGGCTGAGACGGTGGAGAGTGATGCCAGAGGAGGATCGTCCTTTGATGATGCCTTGCTCGCTGATGGTCGTCCGGATCTGACTGTCTCGAGGGTCATGGCGTGGCAGTTGACGCACCATGAAGGGTTCGTCGGCGCCTATAAGAGCACTATCCTGCACGCGCCAATTTATGCCCAGGGTGACACCGAGTGGAAGCCGTTGAGGGGGCTGCTCGAGGCGCGGCGGCGAGATGACGGGCTGCCGGGGCTCAAGGGCGGGCAGGTCCTGCTGGTCCTGGGGGAGACAGACCCGGTCATCGTGCCGAGTGAGATGGAGGAGGACGCACGGCGGGTGCTAGGGCATGAGGCGATCATTGTGAAAGTCATCGCCGGGGCGGGGCACGAGGTTGGCATCACGCAGGGCCGGGAGGTTGCGGACCTGATCGCGGAGACCTGGGGCCTGTACAAGACGTAGGTAGACGAGTGAACGATTCATGCATTAGAACCTGTAAGCTTCTAGCTGTTCGAGAAGTACATCAAGGGTCCGCTTATCCTGGACCGCAGCCATCATGCGGCGCCGCACTAACTCCCGCTGCTGTTCCTGGTATTCAAGATCCGCCTTCTGCGTCAGCTCGAGCGAGGGCATTGCCTCCTCATCCCCGTCCTCCTCATCCAAGTCCTACTTGTCCAGCCCCCGCGCCTTGACGAAGCGGTTGATCTGCTCCCGCGTGACCTTATCCTGGTACTGCTCGTGGCACTCATAAAATGAAATCATCTCCTGGGTGCAGTCGACCATGGCGGTGATGTCTACGCTGCTCTCGGCTAGCCAGGCGCCGAACCGCTGCACGCGGCCTATGCGCGCCTCCGGGAGCTTATCCTTATCGGCTGCCGCGGCGGCGGCTGCTGCAGCGGCGGCTACGGCAGAGGCTCCGGGCATAGAGAAACCGGATGAGCTGCGGCCGTGGGCCTGGGCGAGGGCGGCAGTGGCTTGGGCGATACCCGCGGCCGTGGGGGTGACCTGGCCGACGATGCCCGAGGGCCGCAGGACGAGGGCCAACAGGATGGCAGTCAGGGCGATGGTGTGCGGGGGATGGAGGAGGGGCAGATCGGTCATGTAGTGATCGTTGATGATGGACCATGCGAGGGTGATATCCTCGGGGGCGAGGCCGAGGTCGGTCTGGAACTGGTTGAGGGTGCGGTAGGGCTGGTGGACGATGAGCTGGGAGCTCATCTCGCTGATCATCAAGAACTCGCACTCGCCGAGCTTGGACGAGTCGAGGCCGAGGAAGTCGGGCCAGAGGGAGCGGGCCTCGCTGACAATGAGGCGGATGTGCTGGGGACACTCCTCCATCTTGCAGGCGAGGTAGACGGCCGTGGCGATGACGAGGTAGGGGTTCGTGCGGCGGATCTCGATCTTTGTGTAGAAGCGCTTGATGTAGACCTGGGCCGTGGCCATGGCCTGCTGGCGGACGATGAGGCGCTTACCGAGTCGATTGATCTCTGGGGGAGGAAGTGTCAACGGGTTGGAAGGCAGAGGGGAGGAGGAAAGGAAGGCCAACGCTGGTTGAAGTAGATGAAGAGGTGTCGCGCCTGGGGTAGCGGGAACATCTGGACAATCTCGTTGTTGTCTGCCTCGAGCTTGTTTCGCACAGCGGCCAGCTCATCTTTGGTGAAGAGCCAGAAGCGCCGCTGCGTCGAGTTCCAGAAGTTGGCCGACATGTTGGACGTGGACGTGGGCGCGCGGGAGTAGGATCGGATCGGTTCTCAGCTGTTGGGTCGTCCGTCACGTCGTCCGTCCCGTTGTGCGCGCGGAGCCATACGGGAGAGCGGTGCGTCGCAGTGCGGGGGCGGGGTCATGTATGTATGTATATGTGTGGCGTGTGTTTTAGAAGAGGAAGAGAGTCAATATGCTTTGATGTCTGGCAATGTTTAAAGTGCGAGACCTGGTAGGTTCATGTCTCGACGCCAGTTCGGTCGGGGTTGCCGATAAGGCGGGACGAACTGCTTATCGGATATCGGGGAGCTTATCTTCCCCGCCAGTCACCTTGCAGACCGAGGAGGAACTGACATGGATGACAGCACACCGACGAAGGGTAGCAAGCAGTGTAATTCCAGGCCTCCGATTCGCTCATCCGCCTCGGCTGGACTTGAGAGGAAAGGTACTTGTACAAGTCCCTATCGACTCGGCTGTTGTTGTCCGGCCAGGGGTATACGCCCGGCCATCGAGGCCTCGAAAGCATAGGACCCTGCTCTGATGTTGAGTTCAGGGGCTGTGCTTCCCGAAGTTGAAGCGTCCAGAAGAGACGAGGTGTGGCTTGTGTCGTGACTCCCGTGTGTCTGAGACAACGGCGACGTGTGGCTTCGGGCCAGCACTAGAAGAAGTAGAAGACCAGCCGGGCCCTTGTACCCTTGGCATGCGGGACCCAACTGGAGACGGCTGCAGCGTGCTCGCTTTTTCTTGGTCCGCCGGAGGCTAGTGTCCAGCTCGCGCAAACTACGTCAATCCCCCGTGCTCCTTGGGTTCTTTTCGCATCCTGGTCCACCTCTCACATCCCGACCCGACCTCGACCTCCAGACCTCTTATCCGCCGACGTGCCTCCAGTGCCTCTCGATGACCGACCCGTGTCTCGCCTGACAAAACATCCTTAGCCGCATGTCTCCTGTCCCGAACCTCAAGGAGAGCAGCTCCGCCGACGCCGACGCGCCCTTCGCCGCCCAACCGTAGCCTCATACCCGTCGAACCCCACGATGCCTCTTGTGTCGCGACAAGAGCTTCTCTAGACCCCCGACCCGCCCCGACTCGAGCGAGCTTCGTCGGATGCCCCTTCCGACCACCGTCCCCGAGCACACAACCACCCACCCACCCCTTGGACCTTAGGACCCTGATGCCGCACCTGTTCTCACGATGGGGGTAACAAGCCTTGTCAAGGAGCTCGAGATGGGCCTGCAGGAGTCGCAGAACCAGCGCGACAAGCGCGTGGAGGACCTGTGGAAGAGGCTGGATGTCCAGCAGACGGGATATCTGGACTTTAAGGGTCTGCAGAGGGGACTGAGGAGGATCGACCACCGTATGTCCTGTCGCGTGTCAGGGACTGTCTTTGCAGGGGAGAATACTGACATGGGGGGATGCAGCCCTGAAAAATGCCGACGAGATGCTGCGACACATGATGTCGAGGCTTGACGACAATTCTGACGGCAAGATCGACTTTGAGGGTATGTTTTCTGAGACCCAAAGCTTCATGACCATCTGATTGACCTCTCACAGAGTTCCGGACCTTTGTCGAAGAGACAGAAAAGAAGCTGCTTCTGCTCTTCCACACCATCGACAGGGACCGCAATGGCAAGCTCGATAAGAACGAGCTGCGTGAAGCCTTTCGCAAGGCTGGGCTCGTGGTGCCCAACCGGAAACTGGACGCCTTTTTCAACGACATAGACTACAACAATGATGGGTACATCAGCTTTGGCGAATGGCGGTAAGTGGACAGCTGCCCTCGGAGTTGTGGTGCCCTTGGTGGTGAAAGGGGCACGTGCACCAAGGGGCAGACGATATGTTTGTCTGGTTCACTTGAACCGGGCACATATCATTCACTCCTCACGATAGCGTGCCTTCCCCTTCTGTGGCAAGTTAGAGCTGACAATTCACTCGCGGCATGCAGAGACTTCCTGCTATTCATGCCCGTGCACCAAGCAGACGCGCCGCTGGCAGCCGTGCTTGACTTTTACGCGTCCATTGTAACATTGACGGCCGAGGGAGATTCTATGGTATCAGAGGAAACTCTTGAAGGCTTAGGTACGACCGGCTTCCTTCTCCAAACTCTCTTTGGGTCCATCCTCCGGATAGCCTCGCCTTGGGACTCTTCTTCTTCTACTCCTCCTTCTTCTTCCTCTGTATCTGGCCCTTCACCACACTCCCAGGACCTTTCGTCATCCTCCTTGTCACCACCGCCGTACCTGCACGAAGGACTGGAAGCTGCAGACCCAAACACGGCATCGGCATCCACCACCACGCGAAACTCGTCACCCACCCCGCCACGGTCACGGTCAAGGTTACCCACACAACAAGATCAAGGCCTTGGTGCCATGGAAGCCGCGATTCTTCAGGCCTACGCTACTGATCTGGACGCTGCACGTGCCCAGGAGGAGCGTGCCGCCATCGCGAAATCACTCGGCCTTGCCCCAGAGGGCCCCTCAGAGGCAACAACCACAACTTCGCCCACCGCGGCAGCGACACACGCCCCCTTCACCACCACAACTTCTTCCACCACCGCACCCGCGTCTGCAACAATCGCCACAACCACCATGTCGAGGCCACGCCCTACCTCTCCTTCGGACGCGGCCGCCTCCCCCAAAACGGATGTCGGACCTGAGCGACCGAAGAAGATCAAGTCCAAACTGACCACCTATGTCCCTGATCCAGGCTACTTCCTTGCCGGAGCCGTCGCTGGAGGCGTCTCTCGCACCGCCACAGCGCCTCTCGATCGCCTCAAGGTGTATCTTCTGGTCAAGACCCAGATGAGCACCGACACGGCCCTCAAGGCCCTGAGGCAGGGTCGCCCTCTGCTCGCTCTACGCAACGCCGTGAAGCCCATTGGCGACGGCGTGCAGGATCTCTGGCGCGCCGGTGGCATGCGCAGCATGTTTGCAGGTAAGCTTTCAACTGCCCGACCGGGTGCACTGCATCAGAGAGCTGATTACTTCATAGGCAATGGACTCAACGTGATCAAGATCATGCCTGAGAGTGCCATCAAGGTGAGAATTAAAGGAAGGCACCCTGATCCCTCCAGCTCACTGACTCCCTATAGTTCGGATCGTACGAAGCGGCCAAGCGTGCCCTCGCTAAGCTCGAGGGCCACGACGACCCCAAGAGGATCAACTCCTACTCCAAATTCACCGCGGGTGGTATTGCCGGAATGGTTGCTCAGTAAGTTCTCACTGAAACACTCCCACCTTTGCCCTGAATCAATCTGACCCCTATTAGATTCTGCGTCTACCCCCTTGACACCCTCAAGTTCCGGTAAGTCCCTTCCTTCCCGCCTTCCTCCTTCCATACCCCTAACAACCCCCAGCCTTCAGACTTCCACCGTTCAAGGCGGCCTTACCGGCAACGCCCTCGTCATCGAGACAGCCAAGAAGATGTGGCAGGCCGGCGGCCTCCGCTCGGCCTACCGCGGCGTCACCATGGGCCTCATCGGAATGTTCCCCTACAGCGCCATTGACATGGGCACGTTTGAGCTGCTTAAAAACTCGTACAAACGCTACATGGTCAAGTACCACGGCGTTCACGAGGAGGACGCCAAGCCCGGAAACATCGTCACCGGCATCATCGGCGCCAGCAGCGGTGCCTTTGGCGCCTCGGTCGTCTACCCCCTCAACGTCCTCCGCACCCGCCTCCAGACCCAGGGCACCGCCATGCACCCGGCCACCTACACCGGCATCTGGGACGTCGCCCGCACCACCCTCCGTAACGAGGGCGTGCGCGGCATGTACAAGGGCCTCGCCCCCAACCTCCTCAAGGTCGCGCCTGCTCTGAGTATCACCTGGGTTATGTACGAGAACTCAAAGAGGATGCTCGGCCTTGAGTGATTCACCGCAAGCCATACTTGCGTTGAATCGGGGCGGTTTTTGTCCGATGTTTTCTGGGACTCTTTTTTTCACTTCGCGAACGGGGGAGACGGGGGTCTTCTGCACCCACCTGCACATCCAGGAAGGGGCACGACATCACACAACAGCAGCAGCATAGCGTCATGGCATGGCGTCGACGCCCACTATTACCAGCTGCCCCCTCTATTTCGGGGCGGCCAGGACCGGAGGGCAAGAGTTGAGGGGTTGTTTGGGGGCGTTTTCGGGGAAACATAATCGACTTTTCAGGTGGCTTCAGGCCACACTGCGGTACATTACTTACTACAGAGACGGGCGAGGGAGGAACATGGGCTGATGAACAGCGGCAGCGAATTTGTCGTGTGTGTACCTAGTTCCGGGGATCTCCGCCGAGAGTCGGGTCTATAGCTGGGAAGGGACAGGTCGATGAAGGGTACATTTCGGTGGACGATACGATACCACGACCGCGAGTCGGAATCGAGCTGTCTAGTACATTGCATGGGCACGAGCACAAGTGATTAAGTGATGTCCTGACACGAGGCACCACATCTCGACACTGGTAATCCGACACTGAATTCAAACAAGACGCTGCCAGCCCGCAGCTCTGATGTACCATTCCTATCAAGCAACAGAAAAGAAGAAGAAGACAGAAACTCCACAAACGCCATGCCATGCTTATACGACGACGCAACATTACACCCCTCCCCCGAGGTCCCCTACTTCAGCACAGCAATCAACAGCACCAAGATGATGATGAGCGCAATAATAGCACACATCTGCTTACTCTCCCCCGCCGCGCGCGACACCCGTCCCAGCGACCTGCTCGCCCGATCAAGCCTGCTCTGCTGCCTATCCGTCGCAGCATCCACATCATCCAGCATGGCGACATGGGAATCTAGCTCATCGCCAATCTGCATGCTCAGCTCCCTCTGACGACCGATACTCTCGCCCAGGCGGTCGAGGTGATCATCCTGCTCCCGCATGATCTGGGAATGATACTCGTGAACCTGCTGGTTGTCGAGACCGGCGGCCTGGTCGCGGTATCCGGCCGTGTCGCCGCCTCCGCGGGAGGGATCGTCGCGGTACGGGCCGAAGAGCTCATCGGCGGCCGGGTCGGCGGGGGGGAGAGGCGAGTCGGAGAAGCGGACTGTCTTGGGGTTGAGGGAAGAGGAGGACGGGGAGCGGAGGTTAGGTTTGCGCGTCGAGGTGGAGGGGAGGGTCTGGGCGTGGGCAAAGTCGGGAGAGAGAGCGGCGTCGTTGGGGTGGGTGAGGGTGTCGGGGGCGGTGGCGGAGGGGAAGCCGTGGAACTGGGAGGTGAGGTCCGAGTATTGCTTGTTGAGGGACGGGAGGGCGTCGGTGATGGCCTGGGCATTGCTAAAGAGGAGATGTCAGCAATGGTTTGGGGGAAGAAGACTGGCAGGCAGCCACGTACGTCTTGTCACCAGAAGCCAAGAGCCGTGCCTCCTCGGCCTTGAGAGCCTCGAGGCCCTCGCGGAACTGGTCCAGAGACCGCGAGATGTGGCCGTCCTGCGAGTCGCTCTCGAGGTTCAGCGCCTGCGCCCGTTGCCGCTCCAGCAGCGACAGCTTGACGTGGTCGGCGAGGAGGAAGAGCTGATTCGGCTTCGACATGGTGGGCGGCTGCGGGCGACGACTACGCCGGGAGGAGAGTTACGAGGTCTGATGTCGGTTTATAGATGTAGCAGAGGCGGCGGCGACGGGATGCCCTCAAGGTCGAGACGTCGGGGCGATGGCGATGTCAATGCAAGGTGGATGGATGATGGACGGAGCGGCCGGGTCCCGAAGCGAGTGGATTACGAGCGACGTCGACACCGTCCGTCCATCAGCACAACCTCAGCACAGTGACAGGGATCCGGCGGCTGGCCACCCCCGCTTTTTAACCCCCTGAGCCGTGGGCATTTAGCCTCCGGCCTCCGCATCGCCGGGTTCGGTTTGGTCAACCAGACCCCTTTTTCCGCTCCCGAACGATGACCACCAATTATCCATCACCTCACATTACATCCTGCTGCTCACAGCACAGTCCCTTCAGATGACAAGGTGGCACTAGAGGTGTGGCGCTTTTGGTTATCATTCTGTATAAGAGTGCTGCTTCATCCCGTCTCTCCCCAAGGCCGCCCGTCAGCGGATTATGTCTCCCTCCTTGTGGATGCCCTCGATGCAGTCCAGCACGTCGCTGCCTGCGAGTATGCCGGCGCCGCCCACCGCTGTACGCATGTTGGGCTTCCAGAGCTCATGGAATCTGATCATTTCGTCGCTCGATGCCACCACAATGGAGCCGTCGCGGTACTGATTCGGCACACAGGCCTGGTGCTCCGCGGCTGGGCTGGGATAGCTTACAGCGCAGAGGGCCCGCGGGCCTCCCTCCCAGTGGATGGCGCCGACCTGCTCGCAAGACGGCCACTCGTACACGGCGATGCGGAACGAGTGCTCTGGTTGCGCGTAGCCAAACGTTACCGCAATCTCCCTGCGGGTCGTGGACCAGACCAGAGACGTCACCTGCGCTCCGACATTGATGGTGGCGAGCGTCGTGCCGGTCCTCGTGTGAAAGAAGTGGACACACTGATCGTTGGATCCGCCCCCCGTCGCCAGCAGCCCGTCCTGCCATGGGCAAAACGCGATGGCCTTAATGGCTGCCCTGTGCATCCAGCAGTGCCTGGCCTGAGACAAGGTGATCCGGCACACGGCGTCGGCCGATGTTTTCGTCGTCCACATGGTATCCCCGTTGCCGACAGCCGTGGCCTCGACTGGGGCCACGGCTGCGTATGAGAGACCAGGCGTCACCTCAGGCGGGCCCTGGTGATGGCGCCTGACGGTGGCCGATGAATCGCAGCGGGGCCGTGGCTGGCTCGGGTTAAGCACCTTTTCCGTATCAAAGAGGCAGCACAGATCATCGTCGCCTCCCGTCGCAAACTCGCGGCCGTTGGGCGACCACACAAGAGCGCAGATCTGCGCAGTGTGGACGGCAATGTTGGCCACCAGCGTCGTGGTGCCGGGCCAGCTATCCCGCGACACCTCCCATCTTTCGGGCCATTCGACAATGTAGTAGTGGACGCCCCCCTGCTGGTTCCCGACAAGCAGGTCCTCCGTCTTGACCTGCCGCGGCGGAAGAAAGGGGTGCTTGGACTGTCGGCGTGTGGAGGTCGGCCTCTAGCTGACACAGTTGATGGGTAGGGTGTGCTGGAGTTGGAAGCGTGTGTCCCTGTCGGTGGTCGTGAGGCCAATTTTCCCGTTGGACTGACCAAACGCCAGGATTGCTTTGCCGCCGTTGAGCGATGAGAAGGAGGCTGAAGTGATCCAGGAACCGAACCCGCTGCTCGACAGGAGCTCGTAACCCGTCCGTTCCGACCATAAGTAGAGAAGGCTACCCATGCCGACGGCGAGGACGTTCAAGTTAGGAGCGTAAGCCAGGGCCGAGCAGTAATAGTCGTCTCGCATGCCAATAGCGTCTAGGCACCTAAAGGGGATGGGCGAGATGCTTCGCTTTGTGGCCTGACCGCGGCCTGGAAGAAAGTCAGCGGTGTTGGAAAGCCAAGAGGGGTATTGGCAGTGGAGGGCAGAGCATACGGCGTCCCAGGTCATGGTTGACCCATTCCGTACCGCTCCATGTTGTTTTTTGTGCACGCCCACGACTATGAGTCCGGCTCTCGTCGGCTTGGGCGCTGGGTGAGCCTTTGTAGCTCACCTCGAGGATCTTGCTGGCTTGGTCAATGTCGAGGGCGGTCGCCAGGCGGCTTTCGTGTCGCTCGAAATCGTACATGGGTCCTGGATCTGGGAACTTGCCCGAGTACACTCGCGCATTGGTACCGCTCTGGATCAGCCTGCCGTGGCCGTCGTCGACAGCAGTACTGGGGGGTGCCAGTCCACCCACCGTCCACGAGCTGCCGTGGCTTAGGTTTCTCTCCCCCTGTCTGAGTCCTTGGACAGAAGCGGTTCCGGCTTCTCTCGGTCAGACAAGTGATCGAGCCGGCATGAGGTGCTCGGGGACTCACCTGGGATGGTGCCGCGGACAGCAGCGACGTGAACCTCGACCGGGGTTCGCGGTGACGCTGTACCCGAACGGAAGGCGTCCGGAGTACCCCGCGCGTTTCTGAGCAGTCTTTCTGATGTCGTAAGTTCCGAGACGGACTTTGTCGTACGGTACTTATGATGTGGTGGAGTGTCGTGATCCCTCTGGGGGACGAACCGATCCAACCTCTGGGTGGGGGTATGAAGGGAGGACTTTGGGCTATTGTGATTCTGAGGGTTCAGACGGTTGTCGTACGACTTGGTGGGCGAGGAGGAGACTGCCAGGTTGCTCGGGAAGTCGCGAAGCGGTGGCCTGGCTGAGGCGGGGGTAGGTCTCGCGTCGTCAGAGAGGGAGTTCTCCGAGGAGCTGGAGCCGTCACAGGCAAAGTCGTAGCATTTCGATGCCGAAGGGTAATCAATCAAAGAGTCAACCCATTCGGCGGGGTTGATTCCCAGGGTTGCGTCACTGGAAGAATAAGACCTCAAGTCAGTCGAAGAATCGGAGGACTTCTTGACGCCGCCAAAGATCCGTAGCTGACGGATCCTGGCCACAGTCCCGTGGAGGTGGAGAGAAAGACGGCCAAACGTGTCGATCGACCACATGTGACTGACGAAAGGGCGGTGCAGGGCCCAAGTCTGTCGTCGTAACCGGACCAGGTATGCAAGCAAAGGGGGAGAAGAGAGCGAGAAGTAGTATTGCTGCAACCTTTACAGAGCCGACATCGAGTTCTTGACGACGTCGCGGGGGCTCTCAAAGATACTGTGTGATGGATGGGCATTAATTGGATGATGGCTCTAGGGAAGAGAGAGTAGAAGCAGTCTTAGGATGAGACACGGAGGAGGCCAGCAGAGGAAGCCCTGCGGCGGCCGACATGCTGAGGATGGCGAGGACTGGGCTGTCATTGCGGCAGGAGCAGGTGACGTCCGTTTCATGAAAGTTGCATGCCTTTTGTGCCTGCCTGGGGAAGCAGCCACATCAAATCAGAGGGAAGTCGCAACCGACGAGCACCTTCCCTCATGAGAAGCATCATCGACGTACCTAAGCAACGGAAGTTCAGGTGCACTGACACCTGCGAATTTCGTCTGGGCATGTAGTTCAAGCAAGTATAGATGTTTTGCTTGAGCACCTATCTCGCTTACGACTGACACGAGCAGGAGAAGCACTCAGCGGCAGCCGGATCGCCGCACTCAGCACTATACTGCACCTTTTGAGGGTACGGACACGCAATCCTGTCACTCGTAGAGCCGTCTTCCAGCGCGTACGTTACAGGCAGAGCAACCGGAGCAGTCCCATTCTCAACCCAAGCGCGCAGTGCGTCGAACGCCGTGACTGGATTCCCGTTGCCGACACAGTGGCCGAGACCGGGCACCTGGAAGAGTCGGTAAAAGTCCCTGACGGCGGGGTCAAGGGCCGTCACGTCGTCGTAGTATTCCCTCAGGAGACCAGCAGGGAGCAGCTGATCGGTCTGGACGAGTTAGGACCTTGTGTCATAAAAGCTCTTCTGGTGAGACTTACCAGGCCATGAATGGTCAGAAGCTTGCCGCCGCGGGCCTTGAAGGCGCTGAGGTCCGGAGTGGAAGTGCCGATGTAGGGGGCGAACTCCTCGGAGGACCGGCGGAGGATGGTATAGAACTCCTCAAGAGTGAGAGCTGAGAAGTCGCCAGCCACGACCTTTTGCCCAAAGACTTCAATCCACTGGGTGCCAAGAAACGCGGGAATGCCGGTGCAGTTCCCAGACTCATCACAGCTGGTCATGACAACACCACCGCCAGTTTGAATGCCGCTGAGATCGGTACCAACATGCTGGCCCGGGAAGATGCTCCGACCAGCCTCATCCGCCATGCCGGTCCATGTGGCATTAACGATGTAGGCAGCGATCTCACTAATCTTGCCACCGTCAGAGCACAGGGCGGCCGGCTCGCCAACGTGGTCCAGGGGGTCGAAAGGATCGCAGGCCGAAGGATCAGACACGATACCGTCGACAATGCCATCTTTTCCGTCACAGACAGCGACGGCAATGGCATCCACTGAGTCGAGTTCGCACCCACGCGGCCACTGACCTCGGAGGTTGAGCAGGAGCTGGGGCCAGACGAGGGAGATGAGGACCTCAGGCAGGCGAATGCCCGGGGCAGCGGCTGCGATGCCGTCAAAGGCGTCGGGGTACCGCTGGGCGAGCTCGTAGCCTTGGCGGCCGCCCTGGGAGCAGCCGGAGTAGTAGGAGAAGGCAGGCGGCTTCTCGTAGAACTGCCTGACGACGTCCTTGCCGACGCTAGCCTGGGGGATGTTAGCTAGAATGTTACATACAGAACGAAGAAGACTGACCATGTCTACGAGAGACCGGGTGCCCCAGTTCTCAACATTGTCATAATTTGTCTCTCCGGGCCCCTTGAGCGCCCAGTCGGCGGGCGCCCAGGGGTTTCCGATGCCGGCGTCGGTGGTGAAGGAGGCATATCCCAGGCTCACGGCGCCGGCCATGTGGATGAAGGCTGGTTCGTCGCGGCCTGGAGACCAGCCGCCACCTCCGACGGCCATGACACGCTCATTCCAGCTATCTGTCGGGGGTAACCAAATTTCGACACTAGTATCGCCACCATCTTCAGCGCCAGGGCGTGAGTAGGTTACTATGACCTTGCAGAAGCTCTCGCCTTGGACTGTGAAGGCGCCATGGTTGGCCACGGGGGTGGTGGTTCCGAGGGTGTAGTTGGAAACTGGAACGGCCGATAAGGAGACGACGTTGATTCCGGGGAGGACTGGAGCGCTCAGGAACAAGTTGCTGCACTGGATGGAGGCCATGATTATGGTCTAGGTGCTTGGGCTGGTTGAGACATGATATTGCCGAGGACTCTGCGAGTCTTCCGCCTTATATAGGGCAACATCACCACCGTTCCCTTCCCTGGATAAACTGAGTGCATGGCCGATTCAGTTAACGGAGCATTTTCGATGTGAAGTCCGCCGAAATTGGTTGAGGGGGTCTTCCCCATCTGCAGTCAGCTTTGTAGTTTCGGCATGGGCTTGGATATGTGCTCAAATGGCCGCAAATCCGGGGGAGCAGCAGATCTTCCGGTTTCCCATTGGATCCTTCGCATAGAGATTCGCGGAAGACCCATTCATCTTCAAGACTTTCGATCCACCAGGGACTGTATTTGCAGCATCGTCGTACCGACAGAGTGGATTTACGACGGGTGCAGGACGGGCCGTCGCATGCTGCAGGGAGTTGAAGCTCCTGGCCGGTACTGAAATGAATAAAGATCTCTGCTGACAGCTTCTGTGCCTGTACTGCTGTTCATCGAGGTGCCAGTAAGTTGGTAGATGGGTTGGTCAGACAATCTATCCGTGGTGGTGTCACGGTACAAACCTCCGTCAGCTCGCTGCAGCATGTCGAGGACTCCACTGCAGTGCTTCCAACCCCAATTGAGCCTCCGCTCCTCCGTCCCCAAACCTGAACGAAAGTCCGCCCGTAGCTTCACTGCAACCCCCAACTCCAATCCAATCCCAACCCGCCAGAAATATTGCGACGCACTGTCACCTCATACCCCCGGAACAGCCTCTCCTCTCCCGCCCTCACCCCCTTCCACCTTCCACCCCCGTCAACCGTGCCATGGCCAGCGTACGTCCCCTGCCTTCCCCATCCATCCCGATCCTGATGTCCCGAACTTCTTCATCGCGACGAGTCACTCCAACGCAAACAGCTAACACTTCCTCCCCCTCCACCAGCACAACGTGGCCAGGACCACCCGTGCTCCTCGCACCGAAGCCCAGCGCACCGCAGAGCTCGAGAAGATCGCCTCCTACCGCTCTGTCGAAACCCGCCTCCTCGACCTCAACGCATCCTCCGCCTCGACCTCCGCCTCGCCCTCCCCCTTCGCCGACCCCGCCACCTTCGACCTCACCACCGACCTCCTCCTCCGCAACCCCGAACACTACACGGCATGGAACGCCCGCAAGCGCTGCCTAACCTGTGGCTCATTGTCAAGACCCTCGCCTGGGCCCTCGCCGTCGGCGCCGCCTCCGAGATCCTCAGCACCCTCCACAGCGTCTCCGTCTTCCGCCGCATGGTCGGCCTCCTCCTCGGCCGCGACCCCGCCGCCCCCGCCGTCCCCAGCACCGGCCACGAGTGGGCAGAGTGGTACAACACATGAGGCTCCCTCGCAGCAACAAGATCCCGACAAGAGCGATGTCAGCCAGGCACAGGCGCAGCGAGAGGCCGCTGCCCTCGAGACCCTCCGTTCCGAGCTCCTCTTCACCCTTCCCCTGATAAAGGCATACCCGAAATGCTACTGGATCTGGCACCACCGCCTCTGGCTGCTGCGCCAGGCCATCGACCTCTTGCCCCGCCCCGCCGCCCGCCGCGTCTGGGAGGAGGAGCTCGGCCTCGTCGCCCTCATGCTCAACAAAGACCAGCGCAACTTCCTCGCCTGGGGCTACCGCCGCCACCTCGTCTCCACGCTCGAGGGGCCCGCCCTCGCCGCCGCCAGCATGGCCGAGACCGAGCTCGCCTACACCGAGCAGAAGGTCTCCAGCGGTCTCTCGAACTTCTCCGCCTGGCACCATCGCACCAAGATCATCCCGCGCATCCTTGCCGAGCGTGCCGCTGACGATGCTGCCCGTCTGGCCTTCCTCGAGGGCGGTAAGTAGACAGCCCCCTAGAAGTCGAACCACAGCTGACATGCCTTCCCAGAATTCGCCATCGTCAGGAGGGCCCTTGACGTCGGCCCAGAGGACCAGTCCTGCTGGTACTACCACCAATACCTCGTCGCCAACATGACCGACCCCCCGTCCGCCGCCACCATCGCCCCTAACCTCGACACGCCCCGAAAGCTGGACATATTACGCCAGGAGGTCGACAACATCCGCGAGCTGCTCGAAGACTATGACGAAGAGGACATCAAGCTCGCGTACGAAGCCCTCATCGACTACACACTCGTCGCTGCCCGTCTGCAGGACCGGGCGCCCACCTCGGCCGAGACGGAAGACATGAGGGGCTGGCTCGGCCGGCTGCGCGCCCTCGACCCAATGCGCAAGGGCCGCTGGGACGATTTTGAGAGGGAGCACCTGGCCTGAGCGGGGTTGGGTCAGGGCCATGTTACGATAGGGGGCATTCTCAGCATCACATCATATTTCACAGCAAGCGGGCGGGGGACAATGTCGTTTCTATTCGACCTAGATCACAATGATACATTTTCGGCATCTAAACCTGTACTCTAGGCGCAGTTGGCCTTGACCTTGCTGGCGTTTTCGCCGACAAGACCATCAAAGTACGCCAGAAGCGTCTCGACGGGAACCATGTCCATGAGGCCCAGCGTGGGGCTCGACGACTTGAACACCTGGCCGCCGAAGAGCACGCGGACGAACCAGCCACTGCCCTCAGCAACGGGGGTCTCCTCCGGCGCGGCGGCCGACGAGGTGGCTGTGGTGCCGACGACGCAGGAGCACGCAGAGCTGACCCTCTCACGGTCGCCGCCGCAGTTGGCGATCCACGTAGGTAGGGGCGCAGCGGACTCGGTAGCAGCCGCAGCCGTGAAGGTAGGGCAGAAAGTCACGGCCGACGCGGACTGGCGGACCATCTGGCGCAGGCAGTTGTCGCGGCTGCACCCAGCGCCGACGAGGGTCTCGGTGGGCGCAGGGCCGGCAGACGTGGCGGTCGGGTCCTGCTTCTTCTTCTGGTAGAGCTCGAAGACGACCTCGGCGCCCATGCCGGGCCACACCATCTCGTCGGCCTGCAGGATGGAGAGGAGGCGGGAGACGGAGCCGTCGTGGGCGACGTTGTGGAAGTAGACGACGTCCGACTCGCCGGCCACGGCGGCGCGGAGGTGCGTGGCGAGCTCGGCAATCCAGACGCCGTACGAGGCAGCGCTGGCGGCGAGAGAGTCGTGCGCGTCGCGGTAGATCTGCGAGTACTCCCAGTGACCGATGCGGTAGACCGTGTCGGCAAGGTCCTGGGTTACGCAGCGCGAAGGGTCCTGGGCGCCGTTGACGAGCTTGCAGGGGAGGGGCTTGTCGTGGCACTGGCGGGCGGAGAGGTTGTCGTAGTAGGGGTCGAAGGAGGCGTGGAAGCTACCCTGGTTGGAGGGGACGCCCGAGATGTCGTCGAGGACCTTGTAGAGGTCGCCGGCGGCGCGGAGGTGGCCGGCCCAGGCGGGGTTGTTGCCCGACTTGATCGAGTTGAAGAGGGACGAGCCGCGGGGGCAGGAGTACTGAGGCTCAAGTGAGTCGATGCCCTGGGCCTGGATGGAGAGTCCCGCGGGCTCCTCGGGGCCGTACATGCCCTTTACGAGCTGGCCTGCGACCTGGGAGGTGATCTGATTGTTGGTGACGCGGTAGCGCACCTTCGAGGGCCAGGAGGCGTCGTCCTTTGCAGGAATGAGGCCGAGGAGGTCGTGGTAGACGCCGAAGAGGTCGGCGCCGTGGGTGAAGGAGTCGTCGAGACCCTCGGAGGTGATCTGGGGGAACTGGCAGGTGCCGATCCAGCCCGCGGGGACGAAGGGGTTGACAGGCGAGATGTAAACCTTCCAGTAGGTCCTAGCCGAAGGGTGGCCGCCGGCGAGACGCTCGCCATAGTAGAAGAGGCCCTGCTCGTCGCAGTTCCACTGGTACGGCTCGACGGGGAAGGCGTTGGACGAGTAGGGAGTCCTCTTGTGGTGGCGATGGATCTGGAGGTGTCAGGCTGGCAGGAGATGCTGCTGCTATGGGAAGACGACTTACCAGCTCGACGTACTTGAGCTCATACTCGCTCGAGGCCTTGGGGTACTCCTTGGCGCGCACATGGGGCATGTTGCACCAGTTGTACACGCCATAGTCCTCATCAGGGGTCTCGGACGAGTCGTAGATGTACCCCCACTTGCCCTTGCCGGCCAGGATGTCGGTAAAGGGAGCGTTGGCGTGGGTGCTCGAGGGCGCGTGCCAGCTCAGGTCGACCGACGACTGGGCATGGACGCTGGCGACGGAACCGGCGACGGCTGCCAGGGAGGCCAGGAGCGGGGACGGGTTGGACCAGGGGGCCATGGTTTCGAGGTCGTGTCTGAAGGCTACGAGGCAGAGGAGGGCGAGGCCTAGAGCGAGGACGATGCTGGTGGTCCACGAGGGCCTACATGATGGCGACGAGGAGGGAGGCATCCATTCTTATACCCCCAATGGCAGTGGGGGGGCAGGATTTCCAGGTCTGAGGATGCGGCGTGAAAGAGGCTCGCTCCCCACGTGGTCGTCGGGATGAGAGAGCTACTCGTACAGCTGCTGTTCCTGGCGCGTGTGTGGGCTGGTGATATGAGAGCGGAGAGGGGCGCCCTCGCGAGAGCCTGCTACCACGGCACAACGTGCCCGCAAAGAGGGGACGGGATCTTCGGTCGGATAGAGGGTCGAAGGATGTTCTGTTGGACGTCGATGTGACGGTGGACGAGGGTGCTTGGGTCCCAAGAGGCGGAGGTGGGATGGAGGTCAAGGTTCAGGCGGGTCACTCGGCGCCACGTGCCCAAGGAAATGTCCCGACTGGTGGCAGCGTCAACGCGTCGTGGAGACTCACTCTGGAGGTGGACAGGGGTGGCTCTGCTTCCCCATCGTTCACGAGCAGATAACCAGCCCTTAACCCAGTACACAGCGTAACACAGCTTCCCTGGTCCATGTCTGCTGTTCGCGAGGCCCCTCTTCGGTTGCGAATCCCCGCCTGTCATGGTCAATAGTCGGGTCCTGGTTCTTGAGCCGTGCTGGCGATATGCGGTTCACCGGAAACCGGCCTTCAAGAACCAAGCAGTTTGCAGGGAAGAGGGCACCGGAGATCCGCCAGGAGATCATCTCAGAATATCTGCCCGTTCGTTCGCATTTGTCCCCGGTCTTCACAACACGTGCCAGAGGGCTTGTCGTCGGCGAGATCTTGGCAGTGTCAACATGGAGACACTCCGTTCACCAGTCACAGGGGCCCGTCCTCTACTTATAAGCCAGGAGGAGAAGAATCGACTCCATACGGCATCACGTCACATCTCTGATGTCTATAAGCATCAACGTTTGGGCGAGGCGTTTGGCAAGCGGCGCGCCATTTGGCATGCTATCCCAGGAGATAGAGTTCAAAGGCTGACGACTGACGCTGACAACTTTCCCGTGGCAAGCCACCATCAACGCGGAAACTCAACAAGTGGTGCGCAGTGAGGGGCACTGAGATTTGCATTGAGAGACAACCAGAACAGGCAAAAATGAACCCCGCGAATAAACATGCGATCGACAATCTGCTAGAGCTGGTCACAACCCCGGCATGCCTCTCGCTATGGTCTCGCACGTGTCGCCCCTCTCACATATCGTGGCCCTTGCGAGGCGGATGTTGAGTATCCGCCCATCCCATCGTCGCAAATGATCCCCAAAACCCTAACGTGACAAAACCGATGAACTCCGTAGCAGACTAAAGGCTAGCATTTGTGCCGCTCAGTGACGAGATGCGGTACAGGCTGGCGGGCTCAGATCGTCTCGAAGTCGCCGAAAGTGTTCTCGCCGGAGTACTGGATGTAGAGGAATCTGTGTAGGGAGACCAGTCAGCATGTGCACTCGCAAGGCTACGGATAGCAGGGGGGGGATATAACTGACCCATCCTCGTCCTTGTACTCGGTGTACACGTTCTGCATCAGCGCAGCGGTCATGGGCATGACGTCTTGCGTGTAGATGAAGATGGCCTTCTCCGGGGAGAGCTTGATGCGCTTCCGGATCACGTACACGAACTGGCCGACCGTGAGGTCCGCCGGAACGAGGTACTTCTTCTTGTCAATCGAAGCGATGTCGCTCTTGTCGTCCTTCTCGCAGATGACCTAGAAGAGAGATCGTCAGTCTTGTTTCGGAGCTGGCGATGGGAGAGGCGGGGCAGCGGACGCAGGCAGCGACCAGGCACCCCTTGGGCGGTGACGACATTGCGCCGTCCATCTTCGGATCCTGGACGATGCATGGCGACGAAGGACAGAGTGTATGATGATAGGAGGATACGTACGGGAATGCGGTCAGAGTACTTCTGACGGATGCGCTCGGCCTCAGCCTTGCGCTTCTCAAACGGGTGGTCGTCCTTGAACTTGGAGCGCATGATGGCGGTGTTCGTTGGTTGCTGTGTAGTTGTAGTTTGCGGATGCAAGGGAGGAGTGGCGGAAGGCCGGGAATTTATGTCTCGTTCGTGGATAAGGGTGGTTGTGGGCGTCAGCAACTTCGGTACGGAAGCTGTTCGGTTTGGTTGTGTAGGAAGGAGGGTTTGAAGCGGCAACGCGGTGACGGTGACAGAGGTGTTTGGGGAGGAGCCAAAGGCTGACGCCTTGGGGGGGAAGCTGGACGGGAGGTGGGACGGAGGCGGTCACTCGCCCCGCCCCTGCTGCTTGCTAAGGCGGGAAGGCAACAGGCAGTCACGGCGTTGCGGTGTCACTGGCACACGCCCGACGCAGCGCAAGCGCGGGGCGATGGCGGGTGACTAATCTGAAGAGCTAGCCTGATTAGGCGTGAGGCGGGGGAATCACACTGGCAACGCGGGAGCACCTGACATGCCAGGGAGTCAGCAGTTCTGCCTGTTGCAGTTTGCAACCGCTTGCGCAAAGGCACGCGGGGGCCGTTCGGAGTCCATGTCACAACCCGACAACCCAAGTTTCCCAGCGCTTCCGGGCGACAGGCGGCCTCGGCACTAAGGCAAGGCACCCGGGAGCATGTCGTGGCCGGATGTGTCAGTCGGGAGTACTGTGCGGACATACAGTGTGGCCCTGACGCGATGCACAGTGCTTACATCATCCTACTTTCTCTGACAGCCCAGATTCTGCCACTCTGCACAATCTCACCGCCTTCGGTGGGGTGACTTTTCCCAAGTGCCGCCGTCCGATGGCCGGCCCCCTGGCAGCAGTCGATTTCAATCGGCCGACTTGACCCGTCCCTCCGACCTGCCAGGGGTCCCCGGGCCTGGGTCCAGGTCCCAAGGTGCAGGTCCCAGGCCACGCTTCTCCGATGCCACGCCCGCCGCCAGCTCCAGAAGCTCCTCCTTCCGATCCTCTGAACATTCGATTCTTACGATTGCGACTGACCTGACTGGTCCCTCCGCCGCAAACCGCAACACCTCTCTTTTTTCCTCACACTTCGCTTCCACTCCCTCGGCGGCCGAGCCCGTCTTCCCCCAATTGTCCAGAAAGTGGTCTTATGTTGCCGGCGTAGCAACATCGTTCGATTGATCCCCTTGTCCAATTCTTGTCCAATCCTTGCCGACCCTTGCCTGCCTGTACACCACCACCGCCGGCTCTTACTGTCGGTTCCTCCTTCGCTTCTCGTCCGCCTGTATTTATATCAACCCCGCGATGGCCGTCCGAGGCAATGGGCAGAAGCTGTTGACGCAGCTGTCTGCCCGTTATACGTCCCGCATCTCCAACCTTCGTCAAGGTGCCCGCTTCTCTTCGTCGACCACCGCGCCCCGGAAGCTTCCCTACTCTCCCAACTATACCTTGATAGCTGCAGTGTCACTCGGTCTCGCTGGTACCGTCGCATACAAGATGGTACGTCCTCGCGCCGCCGAACATCTCCCTGGGACCCTACTGACACCCAGAACCCCAGGCCGTCTCCGACCCTGTCCTCCTCGATCCCCCAACGCTCGCCGAGATGGATGCGATGGCGAAGCGCGATGCCGAAATCACACTTGACTCGCCAATGCGCCTGCGCATGGAGAAGTTCATCAAGGAACAGCAGCTAGCCATCGTGGCCGAGCTCGAGCGCGTCGACGGCACCCGCTTCCGCAGGGACGAGTGGCAGCGCGCCGAGGGCGGCGGCGGCATCACCTGCGTGCTCCAGGATGGCAACGTCTTTGAAAAGGCTGGCCTCGGCGTCAGCGTCGTCTACGGCACCCTGCCCAAGCCCGCCATCGAAAAGATGCGCGCCAACCACAAGAACATGAGCATCGACGAGAACACAAACTCGCTGCCCTTCTTCGCCACCGGCCTCAGCATGGTCCTGCACCCCAAGAACCCCATGGCCCCTACCGTCCACCTCAACTACCGCTACTTCGAGACGTCCAACCCCGACGGTACCTCCCAGGCCTGGTGGTTCGGCGGCGGCTGCGACCTGACGCCCTCATACCTCTTCGACGAGGACGCCGTGCACTTCCACAAGACCATTAAGGACGCCTGCGACTCCCATGACAAGGCGTACTACCCCCGCTTCAAGAAGTGGTGCGACGAGTACTTCTACAACAAGCACCGCAACGAGTGCCGCGGCATCGGCGGCATCTTCTTCGACGACCTCGACCACACCGAGAAGGACAAGGAGAACACCTTCGCCTTTGTCCAGGACTGCCTGCGCGCCTTCCTGCCCTCCTACATCCCCATCCTCGAGCGCCGCAAGGACATGCCCTTCAACGAGGCCGAGAAGGACTGGCAGCAGATCCGTCGCGGCAAGTACGTGGAGTTTAACCTTGTCCACGACCGCGGCACTGCGTTTGGCCTCAACACCCCCGGCTCGCGCGTCGAGAGCATCCTCATGAGCCTGCCCCTCACGGCCTCGTGGAAGTACATGCACCAGCCCGAGCCGGGGAGCAGGGAGCAGCGCCTGGTGGACGTGCTGCGGACGCCCAAGGAGTGGGTGTAGGGTGGACCTGTACGAGATGTTTTCTGTTTTGTTGCTGTAACACCAATTAGAATACAGGCGGGGAATCGCCCGCCACGACATGTAGACGACATGAGCCAAAAACAATTTAATATGTTCATACATCAAGTCAGGGGTGTTGGGGGGTATTTGGATCGAAAGAAACAGCAAGCCTGGGGTGGTGTGGTGGTGACGGACTGTGTGATGTCAAGTCCCGCCATTTCGGACCATCACGAACTCACATCTCACATGAAACTCACAACTTCAACCATCCCATGTCCACAAGAGAATAAGCGAAAATCATGACGCATCCTCTCCCCCCTTCACAAACATAGGCGAAATTGCACCATCACAATGTCTACCCTGCCATCACCTCGCCATTTCCTCACCTCCCTCATCGACTCCATCGCCAACATCCAGCCTGCCCCCGTCGACGACGCCCGCCCCGGACCTCCAAATTCGCTCAGGCACCTCCCTCCCTCGGTACGACCCCTCCTCACAACCCTCCACGTCCTCTTCCCGGCCCTGCTCCTCCCGTCTCTCGACCTCCTAGACCGCTCCCTCGTCACCGCTGTGCTTCCAGAACAGCAAGAGGAGCCGTCCCTCAAGCCGTCCTTCTTCCTCGTCCGCTCCGTCGCCTTAACCTCTCGCAAGACCTACAACGCCTTCACCGCAGCCACGCCCTACGTCGTCCGCCTCGACGCGTGGAACTGCTCCTGCGCCAACTTTGCATTTGAGGCGTTCCCCTCCGCCGGGAGGGGGGCCACCATCGGTCCCGCGACAGAGGTCGACGAGCCCTGCGATGAAGATGCGGGAGATCTTGAGACGGAGTTTGGAGGGCTGAGCTTTGATGGTCGGGAGGCTGGGGGCGTGCCGTGTTGCAAGCACCTGCTGGCTTGTCTGCTGGCAGAGAGATGGGGATCCGTGTTAGGGAGCTATATTGTCACAAGACGGGCGAGTAAAGAGGAAATGGTCGGGCTCTTGGCGGATACATGACATCAACACGGCGACATCGCTGTTTGAGGAACAGCCCTCAGGCATCTCAGATATGCTTCGTTGTACAATACATGGCTCGCGTTCTGCGGGCAATCCGAGGCGATCCATCGCCCCCAGTCTTGCGCCCCATCCCAGTCTCAGACGCCGTACCTGGTGCGTGGTCTCTCATGTCATGCGGAACCCCGAGTCCCGCGCTCCCGTCTAAGTCCGATCGAGCACGCATTTTCATAACTTGTCGCCTCTCTGGCATGGAGCTATGGCTATGTTGCCGTCCCCGTCTCGGTGGCGGCATCTCGCCGAGCGCCTCTTACTTCTTCTTCTCCTTGGACTCCTTGTCCTTGTCCGCAGCGCCCTCCTTGCCGTCAGCGCCGGCGCCGTTGGCGGCACCGTCCTTCTTCTCGTCCTTGCCGTTGGCCGAGGCGTCGTCCTTCTTCGCCTCCTTGTCCTCCTGCTGCTGGCGGTTCTGGATCTTGTTCTCGATCAGGTCGTGGAAGGCCGTGATGGCGCGGATCAGACTGCTGAGGTAGATGGCCATCAGCTGGTCGTTGGTCTTGGTGCTCATGGCGTAGCCAAGGTCGCCGCCCGAGGGCTTGGCCACGGCGCCGTCAGCGCCGCCCTTGGGCGTCGAGAGGTTCGGGAGCAGGTTGAAGACGTCTTGCAGGTTGCCGAGAATGGCATGATTGATCGGCAGGGAGCCGTCGAGGACTTTCTGGAGGTACGCGCCGATGTCGCGGAGGCGCAGGTGCAGGCCCTGGAGCGACTGGAGCTGGTTTGTTATCCGGGTCGACAGCGTGCCGACGGCGACGTCGCGGATGTCTCGGAGGAGGTGCTCGACACCAATCTCTTCGGCCTCTTCGGCCTCGATCACGGAGGGGGTGTGGACAAAGGTCCTCGATGTCGTGGTACCGTCCTGCGCAGGGTTAGCAAGAGGCCCCGACCATCGAGAGGGGCCAGCCGGGGATCACACACATCCTTGATCTCCTCCACCGCAAAGTATGCATCTGTGGGCACACCCGACTCCTTGGGCTGCACGTCGATGATGACGAGGAGGGGGTTTGGTGTGTATCGCTTGAACAGCTCGTTGATCTCGAGATCAGAGGCGCGCAGCTTGGGGCCCGAGTGGTACCATCCGATCAGCTTCTCCCTTGCGTTGACCTTCTTGAACATGTCGTTCATGCCCTCGACGTAGTTGTGATCCAGGAACCACACTGACGGGTCCTTCTCGTCCTCCTCGAAAGGCACTGGCCGTTTGTCAGCGTGATGGCGGGCAGCGCCTGCGCCTGCAACAACCTACCTGCAAAGCTGTTGGACACGCGCACATCCTTGCCGTCGTTGGAACCGAGCAGGACACCCACGACTCTCCTTTTGGAGCCCTTGAAGACTGTTCTGTTGTAGTGGTCCACGGCGGAGAGCAGGACGAGCGGGGCGACGGTGACGTTCCTCGTCACAAGAGACAGCGTTTCTGCTGTGGTGGCAGGCATGTTGTGATTTTCGGCAGGTTCGGGGGGGTGTTGGCAGATGGGAAAAGAGGTTGTTTGGTCGGGCGGTGAGGTTGAAGTGGAAAGCGCTGCGATTGTCTTGCGTGGTTGAAGGTGTTGTCGTACCTCTGATGCTGCCTCTGCGACGGCCAGCTGCAGGCAAGGTACCTCAGCTCGAATTGGGGTTAGCGCGGACGGTCAACGAGGGACGGAGGCACGGACACGCCAAATCACATGGTGATAAGATAAATCAATTTGCTGACATAACCCGTCCGGCTTTTGCCTGGGAACAAACGGGTTCACCAGAACGGCATCCAGCGTCTAGTCCGAGTCGCACCTCAGGGTCCACGTGTTTCAAAAGCGGAAACTTAGTGGGGAGTAGATTCCGATCCTCCAAAATGATTGCAACCGACACCTGAAGACGGCTGTCTTCTGCATCTGCAATTGCCCAGGCAAAGTGCACGTGAAAGCTGTACCTGAGGATGACCTCATCAAGAACTTATCCGGTGGCCGACCGGCATGCCGGGGCTTTTCCCTGAGTGAAACGTCGCTGGCCGAACCTCGGCGGTGCCAACCCGGCCAGCGCCCCAGCGCGCACCAATAGCGGACACAGCGCTGTAACGGAACGATTGACGGCGGAAATATGGAGGCATTTCCAGGCGGCGCTAGCACCCACAACCGAGCAAGGCCCTCCTGCCCCACATACTTGCGCTGTCGCATGGCCGCCGATCCAATCACGGCGCCCAAATCCGAGGTCCCCGTCGGCCGGGGGGAGGCCTTTGTCGCTGTCCCGTCCAGTGTCCGTTCCCCCCCCAGCACGAGAGTGGTAGCTCCGGCTGTTAACAACTTGTTGAACCTCTGCGATCCTGGTTTCGCTGCCTTGCTACCCCCGAGTATTTTTCCCAATACCCGAGAAGCTTCCACTGTCCTCGTCGACGTCCCTCCTGCCACAACCACCCTCCCCCTAACCCTCCTCACCCTCCACGTCAAGCCCTACAGACTCTTGTCCTGTCTGCCCCGGTCCGGCCCGTCAAATTCCCAAAATATAGCAACAATGGGTATCATTGAGGATGAAGTCAAGCGGTTGACCGGCGTCGTCGAGGGCCTCGAGTCGCGGATCAAGCAGCTCGAGCAGAAGTCCTTCGGCAGCACGACAAAGAGCACGGAGGAGATTCGCATGATCCTCATGGGTCCTCCCGGTGCTGGTACGGCCTCCCATTTGGCGTTTTGTGCGCGTCGTTGCTGATGCTGCTGCTAATTCACGCTCGCGCGTCACAGGCAAGGGCACGCAAGCTCCCAAGATCAAGGAGAAGTTCTCCTGCTGCCACCTGGTATGTCAATTGGATGCACAAGCCGACTGCGGTCAGAATGCACGCCCAGAAAACTCTTGCTGACGTCTTGTGCGCAGGCCACCGGCGACATGCTGCGGTCGCAGGTCGCGAAGAAGACCCCCCTCGGTCGCGAGGCCAAGAAGATCATGGACGCCGGCGGCCTCGTCAGCGACGAGATCGTCATCGGCATGATCAAGGAGGAGCTGGACAACAACAAGGAGTGCAAGGGAGGGTGAGCATTTTGCCCCGGCCGATCTCGCGCATCGCGTCGACGTGCCCACTGACACTATTTTTCCGCCAGCTTCATCCTCGACGGCTTCCCCCGCACCGTCGTGCAGGCCGAGCGTCTCGACGAGATGCTCGCCGAGCGCAACAAGAAGCTCCAGCACGCCGTTGAGCTCCAGATCGACGACTCGCTGCTCGTCGCCCGCATCACCGGCCGCCTGGTCCACCCTGCGTCGGGCCGCTCCTACCACAGCACCTTCAACCCCCCCAAGGACTACATGAAGGACGACGTCACGGGCGAGCCGCTCATCCAGCGCAGCGACGACAACGCCGAGGCCCTCAAGAAGCGCCTGGTGACCTACCACGCCCAGACCTCGCCCGTCGTCACCTACTACCAGAAGACTGGCATCTGGAAGTCCATCGACGCCTCCCAGCAGCCCGGCCAGGTGTGGAAGAACATGCTGGAGATCTTCGACAACCAGCGCAAGGGCGGCCCCTCGGCCATCCTGAGCCGCATCACCGGCTCCAACTAGAAGTCCCGCGGCAACGTGGCACATGTCGACAGGCGGTGATCAACCCTTGTCGACGGATGGCGCCGAGAACGCAGCGCGTCGTCTCTCGATGGCGCATACCCCGGCCGCCGGGCTCGTCACGACGGGCTTCGGCCGCGACCCTCGCGGTCATGGGGTGGCGGAGTATGGGGATTCGCCGCCGCTCCAGGTGGCACGGGATGACTCTCCCCGGGGCGATGGGGCGAGGATAAACTATGTACCGATTAGATGAACCCTACCTTGACGCCTTGTATGTACCACTGTCACCAATCATCCGGAAGGAGCTAGGAGTTGGAAAGACGCGTCCGAGTGCGCCTGCTGTGATGTGTGTACCCAGTTGTATGGTGAATTTGCTCGCAGATTTCCGGTCCTGTTGATAATGGCCGGGGAACGGCAGCCTTGAAAAGCCAGCAGCTCCGTAGCACTGTTCTATAGATGCGAAAGTAGGAGTGTAAGATTCCTTGCGGTTCTCAATCTCTTGGAGATCGGGACAGGAACGAGGGTGAGGATGGAGGGTGTTCAATGTGCCAGACGTGCGGGCTCGAGACACGGAGGTTCCAGTTGTGCTCTTACTCAGGGCAAATCTATCTGGGTTACCTCGGCGTGAACGGTGTCTAATCGGTTTCAGGGGGTGGATTGAGGTTCTTTGATAGATTATCCTGACATTGTCGCCGCTGCCAAAATTAGACTCAAATATTTATCATGATCAGCAACCCCCGGTGCTGGCCACTGGCGCATCCACCTCGTATTAAAATACAGTCAAGAGATTATAACTATTTAAATTAAAGTGTTCTTGACTGTTGGTTGGAAGGAAGGTGAGAGGGCCTTGGCGAGTGAAGGCCGTGGGTGAGGAGAGCCTTTTAAAGACCCGGCAGTGACGCCACCATTCAGAGTTTGGTTCATGACAAGATGGCTTGTGATGGCGCAGCCTGCCTGGAGATCCGTCTCCTAAAACCAATGATCGGGTATTCTCACACTAAATTAAAAGTGTATTAGATCATTTAGCAGGCAAGTACCTCGTTGTCTGGAACTTGATCATATTCCTAAGTTCGTCCCTATTTCCGGTCCATGCATCAACAATATCCAAAATCACACTCGGAAAGCTCCGCAGACCCCAACTTTCTCAACCCGATATTTCTCTTCCCGAAGATAAAAAAGCAAATACACATTGAATCACCTGGGCTCACAAAGTACGGCTGCTGTTCGACTACCTATCCGTTTACACCGTGGGTCAGAAGCCAATGGTGCAGGTCCACGCTGCCACAGCCGAGTTGTGGCTGCTGACCCAGCACCGAGCCACTCATGTATCCTCAGAAAGCCTACCACCTCCATCAAAGCCCCTCATGGTGTAGTTGGCTATCACGTTGGACTGTAATTGTTTATCTCTTTCATCTGAAGGTCACCGGCTCGATTCCGGTTGAGGGGAACTTACTTTTTGCCTTTTCGCTCTCGGATGGTGTGTTGTTGATGGGCTGTTGATGTTCCAGTATGGTCGCTGCAGGTGCTTGAGAACTTTTTCATCTGTGTTTGGTCAACATGCTTGGTTCGTGCCGTGTCTCAAATTCGACAACAAAGGTCATGCCAGAATTCGCTAGACAGTGCTTTGCGACCGGAAAGGCAAGGTGAAGCATCGAATGGTGTGTGGCTGGTTCAGCCCCATCTGTCGAGCTTTACCAGCGACAGCTGTGGCTGGTTGCCTGGGCTCCTGAACCAAACACTGTACCTTCCGTGCCACGAAAACATGTGGGGCGCGAACGGCAGCTCCAGCATCTCCAACTTTCAAAGGCGAAGCTTCGTTTTTCCCGTTTCGCTCTGCAACCACGACGCGCCTCCTCCTTCCGACAAAAGCGCGTCGAAACATCCCGCCTCTTCAAGTCGTCGACTGTACGGAATTGACCTGGAACTTCGGAAACGAACGCATCACCTCTTGACCCCGATTGATGCGCTAGAGATCTCCGACAATGTCACTCTTCGGCCAGGGCGCCAGCACGGGTGGTGGGCTTTTTGGACAGCCGCAACAGCAGCAACAACAAGGCGCAACGCAGACTGGCGGAGGACTGTTCGGCCAGACACAGCAGCAGACCACGCCCGCCCCTTCAGGAGGCCTGTTTGGCTCTGCACAATCTACACAGCAGCAGCCTGCGACCGGTGGCTTGTTCGGCGGCCAGACGCAGCAGAAGCCCAGTCTTTTCGGCGCGTCTACCACCCAGCAGACCACTCAGTCTGCGCCCTCGACCGGAGGACTCTTTGGACAGCAGTCTTCTCAGCCAGCTGCCGCGACGACTGGTGGACTGTTTGGACAGCAGTCGTCCCAACCCGCTGCCGCCACCGGGGGACTGTTCGGAGGTGGCCAGCAGACATCAGGACTCAGCGGAGGACTTTTCGGAAAACCTGCGGCAGCACCAGCCCAGCAGCAGCCGGGAAGCAGTCTCTTCGGCGGCCAGCCCGCGACCACGAACACTGCTCCCAGCCTAGGCCTCGGTCTCGGCCAGAGCACCGCGGCACAGGGCCAGTCCCAAGCGCAGCCATCGCAGCCATCCGGTGCCTACTTCGACAGCCTGTTCGCCAAGTCCAAGAAGGACGGCGCGGTGGACGGGTCGATGGAGGACCTGCCGAGCTTGCAGCTGGGCCTCAACGACCTCCATCAGCGTCTGAGGAAGCTCGGCGCCAGGCCACAGGATAAGCCCATCGATGGACGCGCACACTACCTCCTCGCTGGTTCCGGCGTCGATCCCACCACTGCCGCTCGCGATCTTGGATCCCTCGACCTGCAGATGGGACGCGTTGAGAAGCCGTCGGGGTACTCGTCCACTGAGATGGACGTGGAGACCTACCTCGCCAACCTCCAGTCCAAGACCACCCTCAGCATGATCGCTGATGGTCTTGATCGCTCCGCCAGGGACTTTGATAGCTTCCTGGAGGACAATGTGACCCAGGAGTGGGAGGCCCAGCGCAAGCGTATCTACGAGCACTTTGGCATCAAGGCCCGGGACGACGGCCCAGGTGCTGGCACCCCCAGCAGAGAGTCTCAGGGCGGCTTTGGCCGTTCCAGGAGGAGCAAGAACCCCCAGGCCGGCGCGCGCACCGGCAGGCAGAGCGTCTTTGGCAAGTCCAACCTGCAGCGATCCGTCATCGGCACCCCCAGCAAGATTGGGTCCCATCAGTCTGAGTTTGCCGACGTCGAGCGGGCCACAGATAGCAAGGGCTCTTTCGCCGGCGGTCATGGCTCCAGCGACAGGTCAGTCCGCGAGAAGCAAACCAAGCTGGCCGAGAAGATTCGTGGCCTCAACTCGTCGCGTCTCATCGCCCACCCGTACCCTATCCTCTCAGAGCTCGCCGACGTCGAGAATAAGTCCCTCGACCCCCATTCGCCTCACATCGTCGAGGCGTACCATGCTGTCCGGCAGATTGTTGGCGAGGATCCCACAGCAGACACGACCATCGACGGCGCGACTGCCAAGGAGCGGCAATATGCGCAGATGTACCTGGATGACGCGCCCAACTCGGCCAACGCCATCGGCATGCGTAAGAAGCTACTGAGCGGCGCCAACACGTTCCTGGAGCGTCAGTTCCTCAAGGAGATGGAGGCTCTCATCTCGAAGTACCCGCACGAGGCCAACCTTGGCGGCCGCCCCGATATCGTGAGCAAAGTCAAGGCCTACATCCGGCTGCGGGCGGCGCGCAAGGACCTGGTGCCAGACAACACGGAGCTGCAGTTGATCAAGGGCGAGTACGTGTGGGCCATCATCTTCTACCTGCTCCGGTCCGGCCACGTCGACGACGCCGCAAAGTACGTCAACGACCAGGCCCCCCAACTGCGCACCTTCGACCGCACCTTCCAGGCCTACCTCAACAGCTACGCGTCGAGCGACGACCGCCGTCTCAAGAGGAGTCTGCAGGACCGCTGCAACTCGGAGTACATCCAGCGCGTGCGCAATGCGCCAGAGAACTCCATCGACCCCTTCCGTATGGCCTGTTACAAGATCATCGGCCGCTGCGACCTCAACAACCGCAACCTCGATGGCCTCAACACAGACATCAACGACTGGATCTGGCTGCAATTCAACCTCGCGCGCGAGGGCGACCGCTCTGTCGAGGTCGCCAGCGAGGCCTACGGTCTCTCGGAGGTGCAGTCCAGCATCAAGGAGATCGGCGCCAAGCACTTCCCCAAGGCCAGCTCCGACGACAACAGCGGCAGCTTCGGCATGTTCTTCTACCTGCAAGTGCTGTCGGGCATGTTCGAGGAGGCCATCGCCTACCTATACCCCTTCTCCTACGTCGACGCCGTTCACTTCGCCATCGCCCTCGACTACTACGGCTTGCTGCGGCCCTCGGATCCCCTCACCGCCGGCAACGACCTGCGCAGCCTCAACTCCAAGGACCTCGTCCAGATCAACTTTGGCCGCATGCTGGGCTACTACACGCGCGACTTCCGCGCCGCCGACGTCGTCTCCGCCGTCGACTACCTGGCCCTCATCTGCCTCAACATGGACATGCCCGGCGAGGCCGGCCGGCGCAACGCCAATCTCTGCTGGGAGGCCCTGCGCGAGCTCGTCCTTGAGTCGCGCGAGTACAGCCGCCTCATCGGCGACATCCGCCCCGACGGCCAGCGCCTCCGCGGCGTCATCGAAGAGCGCGGGCCCCTCATCGGCCTCGACGAGGAGAGCGACTTCATCAACACCGTCACCGTCCAGGCCGCCAGCTTCGCCGAGGAGAACGGCCGCACCACCGACGCCGTCCTCCTCTACCACCTCGCCGGCGAGTACGACACCGTCGTCGCCATCGTCAGCCGCGCCCTCAGCGAGGCCATCTCCATCGACATCGGCCAGGATCCCCTCAAGCTCATGCCTGTCAAGCCCCGCGCCGCCGGCGACGCCGCTCAGCCCGGCAGCAGCCTGAGCCTTGCTTCCATCGACGACCCTGTCGAGCTCGCCCGCACCATGATGTCCATGTACGAGCGCGACGCCATGTTCCACCGCAAGATCCAGGACCAGAACAAGGTCGCCTGCGGCGTCCTCCTCGGCATGAGCACCATCAAGTCCCTCGTCGAGGCCGGCCAGTGGGCGCAGTGTCTTGATGTATGTCACCCCCGCTCTCACAATCTTTCGATGTCCGCTAACTCGTCCAGAAAATCCGCTCCCTCGACATCCTCCCCCTCGAAGCCGGCGGCGACCCAGCCATCATCCGTGCCTACGCCGCAAAGTTCCCCGGCCTCTCCCAACCCGTCGCCATCAACGTCCCCAACCTGCTCATGTGGACCATCCTCGCCTGCACCCGCCAGCGCGACGCCCTCTCCACGGGAGCCTTCTCCGGCAACGAGGGCACCCGCCGCCTCATCATCGACCAGATGCGCCAGATGGTCCTCGACCTCACCACCTACACGTCTCAGCTGCGCTACAGGCTGCCGCCTACGCTGCACGAGGCTCTCGCCCGCGCCGCGGCCGAGTGATTTGCCTAGAGTGGTGGATGTTGTGTAAGAGAAGGGTCTGGAGCTAGGTAATAGGATCGACCGGTTGGTGTACCTGCGAACAAAAGGGGGTTTATTGTAGATTCATCAAATGATACCGTTTCACTTGCTGCGAGGAATATCCAGCACTTTCAAACTCATACCTTAACTTGCTCATCATGTCATTTCCTGCCTAAAAAGTCGCCCTCTCAATACTCTCAAAATGAATCAATCAGCCTGTGCGCCGTCCGTCCCAACTCAGTTCACTTCCCCAATCACTCACGACCCCCTCGGCCGACCACGAGGACGGCCACGACCGCCGCGCCCGCGACCCCTCGGTCGTCCTCTCATGCTTCCTCGCCCCCTGCTCGACATGCGACGCTCGCCAGGCTCGTTGTAAATGTCCTCCGCGTCACTGCTGTCGCTGCTTCCACTGCCCGACGGTGACTGAACCTCAAGAGGTTCATCTTCGTCTCCACCGAACTCCGAACCTGAACCAGAGCCGGAGCCGAGACGGACGACGGTCGGTTCTCGGGTCCTCTGCCGTGGTGCCTTCGACGCGGCTTCCGATGCCGATGGCGTTTCACGGCCGTCGTCAAACTGGAAGGCTTCGTCGTCTTCGCCGTCGGGCGAATTACTCTTCTCCTTGTTTGAGGCCGGGGGTTCGGGCGTGAGGTCTTCACTGGACGTAGCCTCCCGGGCCGTCTCCGTCGTCGTCTGAGCATCGACAGCCGGAGATGCAGACTCAGTCTCTTCCGCAGTAGCCTTTGACGGCGTACCGGGACGACTGCCCGCAATAAGACCGCCACGGGAGTTACGGGCACCCCTAGTGCTGCTGGAGCCCATCTTGAACTTCTTCCCGCGGGCTGCGAGGCGCTCGGCCATGGACATGGGGCGGGGTGCTTCCTCTTCGCCTTCGACCGGCGGTGGCCTCACTTTGGGAGGGCGGCCGCGTCGTCTGGGGACGGCTGGTGGGGCCTCTCCAAAGACCTCATCATGACCGGCCTCCATCTCGGCCAGGACTCGTGATCGGTCGTCTCCCATTTCCTCGTCGTCCGTGCCCGCTCGTTCGACGGCAGACAGCGTTGACCGACGGTTCGCCCTCGCGGCCCGACGTTCGGCAGCAACATCAACGGCGGAGGGCCCAGTGGAGGCTCTCGTTACCGGCTCCGTCGCAGGAGTGGACGCCATCTCAGACCTGCGTGGCCTTCCTCTCCGTCTCGGGGTAACAGTGGCACCATCTGTGCCAGCGGCAAGGCCCTGGGTCAGAAGAGCCCGCACGGCGTCAGATGCCTCGCTGAGAGGATCGGGTGCGGCCTCATCACCTAGCACAGGGTCGACGTGCGGCTTTGGCGCCCGCGGCTTTGGCGCCCGCGGCTTGCGGTTGCCGGCGGTGTCCCAAGCAGGGAGGAGATCTTCCGGCTCATCAATCATCATCTCATCCGTCTCGGCGTACGATTTCCGGGGTCGAGCGTGTCGCAGCTCTGGGACATTCACCAGATGAGCATGTTCGGTGTGCTGCTGGGTTTCGGTGGCAAGCTGAGTCGTGGGTCCTGTTTCCTCGTCGGGCGTGCTTGTGCCGACGCCAGATGCGTCAGCCTGGGGCTCAGCACTGCCCATCAACGCCGGGTCAACAGAGGTCAGGTCGACCGCCTCGCGCTTCTTCTTCCTGGCTTGGCTCTTGGGACCGTAGAAGTCGGGATCGTCGTCGTTCTGCTGCTTGGCTTTTCTCTTCTGGGCTCGCAACGCCTTCTTGACAACCTCTGCCTCTTCGTCGAACTGCATGGCGTCGGCGGTCGGCATCTGGAAGGGGTCGAAAAGAATCTGGTCCGGGCCGTTGTCCTGGTCGTAGTAGCCCATACCGAGCATGCGCTGACCGCCCATGAGAGGGTCGGGATATGCTGTCTCGTCGCCAAAATCGTTGGTCATGTCGCCCTCAGTGATGTCTATCGGGTGAGGAGGCTCAAACTGGTCATGGTGCGCGTCTTGTTCGTACTCGCCGCCCGCAATAAGGCCAGGGTCGACATCGCCTTGGAAGAGATGGCTCTGATCGCCGTAGCCATTCATGTGTTCGTGGCCAGGGTGTTGGCCTTCGCCAGCCCCGTTGGTGACACTGTCGATGGCTTCCTGCGTGGCTTGGCCTGCGTCGTCCTGAGCCTTGGCGACGTCCGCCTTTTGTCGCAGGTCTTGCATGCGCTTGCTGTTGGTGTTCCTGCTTTCCTCGCCCATGGCCTTGAGCCAGTTGAGATTATGCACACGGAAGTCCACCAGGAGCTCGACACTCCTGTCGTCGGCGATGGCCTTGGTATCGTGACCAAGTAGCGTGTTCTTGGGCATGTATGGCTCTCCAAGTCCCTGGCGGCGACAGGCCCCGCAGTTGCAGATACCGAGACACTTGGGACACAGCCAGTTTTCGTCCTCCAGTACAGTCTGCGGCATCATGTCGAAGGCGCGGTAGAGGACACCATAGCAGTATGCCTCTTTGCAGGCCGGGTTGGTGCACTCCTGGACGCGGTACTGATAGTCCTTGTGACAGCAGACATGGCAGCGGCGCAGCTCGCCCTCCTTCCGCTTGCGTCTGTACTTCTTTTTCTTCTTCTTCGGCCGTCCCTCATCGTCCAGCTCGGGAGCCGGGTCCGAGTCGGAAGCGGCCTTGTCTTCCTTTTCTTCCTCGACCTTGGTAAGGTCCTTGAAAGGGCGGCGCGTCAGAGCTTCCTGACAGACCTGTGCAGTCGACTTCTTATCTCTCCGCGTCCTGGCAAGTTCTAGCGGTGGCGGAGAAATCTCCATGTCGACGAAACCGTCATTCTTGATGACCATGATGCGCCATGCCTCGTAGCTGTCTACAAGATCGGTCCACTTGAACTGCTCGCACCAGGTAAGGTGCGACTGGCACATGCAAGACCGGCCCATGGCGTAGCACTCAAGGCAAACGTCGTAGGCATCTTCGTCGCCGTTGACTAGAATCCTGACGCAGTTCTTGCAAGTCAAGAATCGGTTGAAGATGTTGGACCTGCAGTACGAGCAGATGACGCACGAGTCGAACTCGACAAACTCGATGTTCTTCTCCTTTGTAGCAAACATCTCGTCAGTCAGAATCTCGGTGAAGAGATCGAACAGCCTCCTGAAATCGCCGGCCAGCTGCTTAAACCGGGGCGAAGAGCGGAAGAGGTCCTGGCCAAAGCCGGCAAAACCAACGAGGCTCATGTCGTTCTTCTCCTCGGCATCCTGCATCAGGCGGTGGTACTTTTGGAGTGTGTAGTAGATCAGGGCCTTGTTCTTGTACTGCTCGTCGCGGCAGACGAGGCGGGCCTTGGGGAGGGCCTCGTGGATAGCGAGATCGAGGGTCTCGGGCGTGGTGCGGTTCCAGGCGACCTTCATGGTGCGAGTGCCCCTGTTCCAGACCTGGTGAGGGGCCAGGGGCGGAATGAGGATGAAGTCGCCGGGCCGCTGGTCGACAATGTAGACGGGGAACGTAGCCTTCTTCCAGGCGTTGATCTGTGCAAAGTGCTTCTCGATCTCGACGTCATGGCCGAGCATGGAGAGGAAGTACTCGCGCACGACCTCGCGGTCCTTTGTCTCAGTCATGAACCAGATGGAGCTGCCCGTCTTCTCGCCGTTCTCATCGCCAGAAGCCTCAACCATGATGTTCTGCCCCAGACTGGCGCACATCTCCCTGTGTGCCGGAGTGTAGGTGCCCTCGTGGCCGATGTAGCACATGAGGTTCTGCGCCCTCATCTCCGGGGGAAGGCTGGACATGAGGTCACCGGCGGAGGCGGCTGATGCTTGGGCAGCCCCGCCGAAGATATCTGTGTTGCGCCTGTCGCCGCCGCCTCTGTCGGTGACGTTCTCGTTGAGGTAGAAGAGGCTGGGCGGGATGACCTTCTGCAGGGCGTCATGCCATTCGGGCGGACAGTCGATGTCCTTGAGGTATAGCCGCTGGCGGCGCTCGTCGCGGTAGTTGTTCGGGGTCCATTGGTTGGTGAGCTGCTTCATCGATCGGAGGTAGTGGCCGGTGGTCATTGGAATTTCCGTCTGACCGTTGATGTCCCTGACGTTCTCCTCTATCAAATTAGCAAGGGCGGCGCGTGAATGCGGGCACAAGGCATGCTCACGTTTCTTGTCATAGGTAGACTCGAGCCAGCTGCCGCTGAAGAGGCTGGGGTCGAGCACTTCATCCCATCCCTCAATGACCAAGGGCTTGCCACCGTTGACGACGTGTAGCAGAACAAGCTTCTCGAATTCTTCGGCTCCGAGGTTGCGGATCTGATGGGTTGAGATGCGCAGAACCCATTCGAAGTTCTGGCACCGATCGACCAGACCGTAGAGATCCAGGTCCGGGGGTATCGGGTCGAACTTGGCCTGGGGGTGGAGGGAGGTCGGCATCTTGTCGGATGGTACACGCGTTCCGTGGTGTTGTTGAAGCGGCTTCAATCACGACATCGCCGTATCGCAGGACGATATCCTAGAAGCGCAAAAGTACGTCGAGATGATGCCTATGATCCCGGGGTATTCGGATCTGCACCTGGCGTCGCGTTGCGATGGTTCACGCGACAACAGCGCGGATTGCGACAGAATTGTAGTGGGATGGGTTCGAAGTTTGGAAATCGCCGTCGCGCCGCGTCGTCGACGGAAGGAGCCACCGGACTGAACTGAATGAGTTGACCGGGTCCAGGGGCCAATAGTTGAACGCGGTTCACTGGTAAGGCACCGTTACATCCATCGCGGCAAGGAATCGGGGAGCACGGGCCATTGGTCAGCGTGGCGACTCGCCCGACGCCCGACGGCTGTGGCAGGCAGCAAATGGACCCCCATCTTCGCGCTGTGCCCCCTGCGCCTCTCAAACCCGTGCCTTTTTTTAAGGCGCCTTAGGGAAAGACCCCCACCTCAAAAAATGTTGGCCGCTCTGTTCTCCGAGTGCTGACGCAGTCTCACCATCATCATCGCTGGCCGGGCTGAGTTGGATTCCTGTCAATTGAGGCCGGGCGTGACTTCCTCCCATTGCCAACTGCAGTACACATCTCGCGGAGAGGTCACGGTAAGCTCGCAACAGCTCCGAAATCCGGATTGTCACTAACCCTGTCTCACCCAGCTAGAGTTGAGCTATGATGATGAGGACTGGTCTGAGGCTCCCGAGAAACCCGGCGTGGGCGTTCTGCCAGGCGCAGGGCACACGCAGAAGATGCTTGCCAAGCGCCATTGTGAACCGCCCTCTCTCCATCAGGTCGTACTCAGAGCCAAAGACCAATGTCATTCTACGATCAAATCGTCCTGCTCAGATCGCCGTCTTACACACATCGGCGAACCAACAGGGCGTCTCCATCTCAGAATCGAACTCATCACAGTCGACACAGGGTGAGCCTGTCTACACGCCGCCAACGACCGGCATCCTCTCCGTCCTCCCCAAGCTATGGGTACCCTATGCGGAGCTGATCCGCATCGACAAGCCTGTCGGCACCTACTACCTCTTCTTCCCATGCATGTTCTCGACACTCCTGGCTGCGCCGTTGGCCGCGCCCATGGCCTCCCCGGGTACTGTCGTCGGTACCACGATGCTCTTCTTCGCCGGTGCCCTGATCATGCGAAGCGCTGGATGTACCATCAACGACCTCTGGGACCGGAATCTTGACCCCCACGTCACGAGAACGCGCTTCCGACCCATCGCCCGCGGCGCCGTGACGCCCTTCCAGGGCCTCGTCTACACTGGCGCCCAGCTCCTCGCCGGCCTCGGCGTCCTCCTCCAGTTTCCCGCCGAGTGCTTCTGGTACGCCACTCCCAGCCTTCTCTTCGTCGTCGCCTACCCGCTGGCGAAGCGCGTCACCTACTACCCTCAGGCCGTCCTCGGCCTGACCTTCTCCTGGGGCGCCATCATGGGCTTCCCCGCCCTGGGCGTTGACCTCCTCACCAACAGCGCTGCGCTGACGGCCGCGGCCTGTCTCTACTCCTCCAACATCGCGTGGACGATTCTGTACGACATGATCTACGCACACATGGACATCAAGGACGACGCCAAGGCCGGTATCAAGAGTATCGCCCTCAAGCACGACGCCGACACGAAGAAGGTCCTGACGGGTCTCGCGGCTGTGCAGCTTGGACTCCTCGGCGCTGCAGGCGTCGCGGCTGGGGCGGGCCCGGCCTTCTTCATAGGTAGCTGCGGCGGTGCCATGATCACGCTGGGCATCATGATCAAGCGGGTCAACCTGAAGAGTGTCAAGGACTGCTGGTGGTGGTTCAACAACGGGTGCTGGATCACGGGCGGCGTCATCAGCCTCGGCCTAGCTGCCGACTATGCAGTGCGCTACGTCGGCGACGAAGAGCCAGAGGCTGAAGTTGAGGCCTCGGCAGAGGCCTGATCTGTAACACCATTTAGAATGTATCATTATATCAGGTAGATGAGAACACGGCGTCACGGTTTTGGACACAACATCTGCCTTTACTCTGGAAAGACCTGTCCAGCCAAAACTGGCCGACCATCCGTAGACACCATGAACACACACGACAGACGCTCGCTTGCAGACACACACGTACACACACGCGGCACACAGGCTCGGAAGACGTAATGTGGATGTTTTTCATGATCTTTCATTCATCGACCATTTCTGCCATCCGAGAGTGTCAGGACCGTGGACCCAAATGTGACATGATCCGTGCCAATGCAAAGCGTGAACTCCAGTTGCCGAAATTTTATCCTCATCCTCCCGCGCAGTCAAGACAGATGTGCGGACCCATTGACGATGTTCGTATTTTTTTGGCTGTTGCCGCGGTGGCGTCGCGGATATAAACCGTTTACGAACGGGGCTTCTCCTTCTTCTCCTTCCAGAGGGCGAGCAGACCAACACCGGAAACCTTGACGACCTTGAAGCGGACACCGGGGATATCACCCTTGGCCTTGCCCTTGCGACCGAAACCGGCCAGGAGGACCTCGTCGTTCTCGTCGACGAAGTTGAGGCAACCGTCGTTGGGGACTGTGAGAGGGAGAGGGGTCAGCGGGGCTGTTCAGACTTGGAGGCGCTTGCGCGAACTCTGGCATCGACAATCGTACGACCGCCATTGCTCATCGCTTCCAATTGACGCCATTCTTCCTGTAGGAGTATCGGGAGTATCGACATACCGAAAGCGGTGACCTTCTTGCCGTTCTTGATCAACTGGACACGAACGCACTTCCGAATGGCGGAGTTGGGCTGCTTGGCCTCGACACCGACCTTCTCGAGGACGATGCCCTTGGCGTGAGACGAGCCACCGAAGGGAGAGGACTTGAAGGCGGTTCCCAGGGCACGCTTCTTGTAGCCCAGATCGGCCCAGCGCTGGTCCTTGCGGTTCAGGCGCAGCTTGCGCGCGGCGTTAAGACCACGAGCCATGTTTGCTGTGAGGCGCGACGATTATTAGTTCGGTGGATTCTTCGGGTTGGTAAATCGATGGGGTTTTCGTCGGAGGCGGGTGTTGAAGGGAGAGGGAGTCGTTGGGTTGGTGGATTGGAGGGTCACCTACCGATTTGAGTCTGACGGTCACGACTTGGAGTTGATGCGGGCAAGGCAAGGTAAATTTTCGCCTGGCCCGAGATTTCTCAGAGTTCGTGGGCAAGAGCTGTGGGGCATGTCACGTGTGTGGGACTGTGGCGACGAAACGGCAGCCGGGTCCGTGCACCGGGCAGCTTGCAGTGGTGGGTCTGTCCAATCAAGCGTCGGTGAAGTGACACTCATCTCACCCAGCTTCAAGTTCACCCCAACATCCAGAGCCACAGCATGCCGTTTAGTTCCTCAAGAGGTGCGGGTTCGTCGTCCTCGGACAGGGCGTGGGACGTCACAGACGATGTAGCGACTCCCGGATCGTCATCATTGGCGAGAACCCGGAGCACTCGAGACCCTCCGCCGGCCCTCTTCCTTCACCCCTCGCCACAAGCATCACACGTCTCGATCCCGGGCATACTTGGGCCTGGTCCGACAAGTGTGCCCTCTTTTCAGCGGCAGAGCCAGGCAAGCAATCACCAGCGTGACGGGTCCCTCACCGCAGCCGGGCCTTCGCTCGGGCGGCCGAATATCAAGACGCAGGAAAGTCACCGGAGTGCAGATCGAACGGACGCTCTCTGGGCGGAGATGCAGGCAACGCTCGAGGAGGTCGAGCTCTCAGCGTCAGGCGGCACTCGCGTATTCGGCCCCGACCACGATCGCAAGCTGGGTGAGCTGAGGGCCGCGCAAATCGCCCTCGCGCAGGCATGGGCACGCAGCGAGGCAGACGACGCCATCGGCCCGGGTCACAACCGCGAAAACGCCCCCGGCGGCGAGGACATGCGCAACCTCAAGGGCACGATGCTCGGCGACGCAGGCAAGAGCGGCGACGGCACCGAGGGGGCCAAGAGCACGGCGGGCACGGGCAGCGCGCGTCCGGGGAGCAGCGGCATGGGCGCGGAGCGGCTCGGGGCCAAGCTCGAGGAGGAGACCGAGGCGGACATTCTTCTCGCGAGGAAACGCCGCGAGGCCAACGATCAGTACTTCCAGCGGGTGAGCAAGGGCGTCGTCGACGTCGTGGCCCGGCTGGAGGAGGTGGCGCTTGCAATGCGGGCCGTGGAGCAGGAGAGCAAGGACATCTGGGGCGAGAACGAGAGCGTCCCCGGCAGCGTCAAGGGGTGAGGGCAGGCAGCAACGGTGTTTGCATGATTGAAACTCGACTACAGCATTAAGGAGTCTACCAGGCTAATACATGATACCCAATACATTCATACCCTCGACCTGGCGACGCGAGTGCCCGTGCCCATGACGCCAATCCGCCAAGCATGCAGTCACGGAGGAATTCCCATCAAGGAAGGAGAATACATTGCCTCCCCAATTGATGGGTTGCATCGCGGGGAAAGTCCCGTCGCCGGCCGTTCGACATGTTCGCTCAGCACCGCACTAGCTCGGCCGCCGCTCTTGGAAACCCCGAGATCTCACGGAGTCCGGTCTGGAGATGGCACGAAAGCCAACGGGCGCGGCTTCCCCCACCAGTCGCAAGGACCGAAACGCCATGCGCCGTTTCCACCTGCGAACCAATACTTGACCATGTAAGGGACGACGAACGGGAGAGGGGGAAACTCGTTGCCGCCGTCGAAAGTTTTATCGGCGCAACCGAGGACTGAGGGGAAGATGTCGTACTAGAAGGAGTCCGTCAGCGGCAGAACGGCATATGCGCGGGATGTCGGGGCTCACCAGCATGGCAATGTTTCCCGTTTGCTTGGCGATGGTCTCGGCCTTGTCCCACGTCTCCCTCAGCTTGTCGCCGTCCAAGTGGTCTAATGCCAGGAGCACGTCTATCTCGGCGTACAAGTGGTCGGTAAGAGGTCCGCTGAATGAGTCGATAATGTCCTTCATGCCACCGGGACCTTCCCAGGTGTAGTCCTCGGGTTTCGTGGAGGAAGAATACTCGAGCAGTTTCTCCAGGGCATCGTGGAATAGGGAGTGCTGGTGCTTCGGGTCATCCATGAGCCCCTGGACGCCACTGAAGGCCTCGAGCTCGGGGAAGATGAAGGTCTCTTCGACATCATGGTGGTGATTAATCATTTTTGTCCAGGCTTTAACGTAGAAGAGGAGGTCTTTGGCATCTTCAGGGCCGACATGGGGTGCTTGCTGGATGATGGCATTGAGCCCTCTGATGATTGTGTTGTGAGCGTGAGACATCATAGTCGCGCAATAGACGTGAGCGAGGGAACCCTGTGAGGTGTTAACCAACATGCCATGTAGCTGGACCAATTCCATACATACATCGAGACGGTTTGACGGCGTTGGAATGAGGTGGAAGGGCTCATCAGCCCAGGGGGCGCTCGACGGTTTGGTGGTCATGTTGAACGGGTGGTCAATCACGAAGGGCTAGGAGAATGAAGGGACGGCGGGAAGAACGTCAAGAAGAAGAGTATCATGATCAACATCGATTCGGGGGGCAACATATAGATATCTTGAATTCGGGACTGCCGTCGTTCCAGTGGCTGCAGTCAGCTTATACCTGGGAGTCTCCAATGCTCTTCAGGGTAATACGCGCAATCTGACTGGTCGAGGAAGCGAGTCGCGGTTATCACGGGTCAACCGGGGTGCAACGGCTTCAACGGTCTCGACTTGGTGTGTTGGAAGCATGTGTCTCTGTATCTATTCGTAATCTCTCAGCTTTATCACGGGTTTGAAATTTTCAATTCAAGTAAAATTCGTCGAGGGAGGACACTCAAGACTAGATTTGCCCGCGCCTCAACCTTCAGCCAATTTGATCTGACAAGAACCATTACCTTCCTTCCTCATCTTTCAAGGTTGCAATGGTCTTTTTCGAACAAGTCGGCTTATAAGCATGCTTTGGAGTCAATTGTGCTGACCGTGAATCTGATCGATGAAGGCATCGCCAGTTTGGCTCTCAGTGCACCCGACGACCTTCACACGTTGGTCAGGTTCCAAACAGAGCTGGATGCTCGAATCCATTCGCTCAAGATTCGATGTAGAGCTAGGTACCAAGGCATCTTCCAGTATTCAACTTGAAGTTCGCTGCGCATGCAAGTGCCTTCAGGTTGAGAGCTGGCCAACTTAAAGCGGCGGTGACGTCCTTCATCCCTCCTGCCATCTTTGAGGTGGGAGGCCGAGGCGGTGACGCCACACCTCCCTTGTGAAGGGGGCCTGATATTGTTAGTGCGCATGACTGGAGGCAGGGAGGCGGCGGGCGGGCGTGGAGGCACCCGCCAATCCGCGACCCGCACCCCAGGACCCTGCACCGTGCTGCCGCTGCCTCTGCCGCCTCCCGCCCGTCTTGAATCCCCAGAGACGTCCGACTCGCCAGTCTGGAAACATCCCACCTACAAACACCACGATCAAAGACGAAACTGCATCATCCCGCCCGCCCGACGACCCTTTATCGACCTGAAAATACCTGCGAACTGCTCTTAAGCACCCGCACGATTGATTCACGACCTCGACTCGACGACCCGACCGCGGCGAACTACAGCAACGTCACCGACCCGCTAAACAGACAACCCACACTACCCAACATGAGGCCCTCCACCATGCTCGTCGCCGCTCTGGCCGTCGTCCCCGGCGCGCTCGCCGTCGACAAGATGAAGAACGTTATTGTCTGGCTTGAGGACGACTCGCTCCCCATGAGCATCATCGAAAAGGCCAAGAATGCCATCATCGACGCTGGCGGCAAGGTCACCCACGACTACAGCTTCATCCGGTACGCATCAAGCAAACCCATCAAGCTATGGTCCAGCTTAAGGGATCAAGGATTCTCGAGGGAGACATTACTAATAATTTGCACAGTGGCTTCGATGCCCTCGCTCCCGCCAAGGCTGTGGAGGCCGTTCAGGCCTTTGACGCTGGCATCAAGATCGAAGAGGACCAGGTCGTCACGACGTTTGAGAACGAGAACTAGGGCCAACGGCCTCGACGACCAACCATGTTCATTGCATCATTTTGATTTTTAGACGCGCGCTCATCCCCTCACACATCCGCCCGCTGGACATTTGGGCCCAGGGGACGACTGATATCCGCCACCGCAATCCGCCGACGTCGGCGGAAGGGGCACCACTCTCGCTATAGGAGGAGCACACGGAGTCTGGGCGTTTTGCAGGCAGAACTGCTTATCACGCAGCCCGGTTACATGCAATGCCACCGGTGCTGCATGTCTCGGGGCTTGAAATAATGAGGCATCTTTCCCCCAAGTGTACTTTTTGTCACGTGCATGTTGTGTGCTTCCTGCATGGTGATGAAGCTGTCTCGGGCAACTCCGTGCGGAGAAAGAGGAAGGCTGGTTCCAACCGGGCCTCGGACGTCACGATGTTGATGAGGCTCTGGATCGACTCGTCCCATACCAGCTCGGGGCCGCGGCGTCTGTGACGGTGCTGCCATGACTGAAAGCCAGAAACATGATCATCCACCCTCGCCCCCTTCCCGGGCCTTGTTCTCCCCCTCAGCCCCTCAGCGGCGCGGCGGTGGCAGATTAGCGGATGACGAGGAGGCCAGAGCGCAGCGCAAGGGGGCCAAGGGGGTCCGAAGGGGTCGACCAACGGGGCCAGCCAGTCGGCTGACTCGCCCGGAGAGCGACGGGCTCGAACTATCGCTCTGATGATGGAAATGATCGGTGTTACAGGATCAGCAGTGATGCAATGGCCGGATTTAAAGCAATGGGACGGGACATCTGTCGTGGTAGGGAGCTTGATCTGAGGACCCTGGATATTGGGCAGATGACTGTTGATGGCAGGAGGCAGCACAGGGCTCAGGCACAAGGCACGGGGGACAGAATTCCAGGAGCTGTCAGTCGAGATTCGATTGTCGCAGGAAGAGTGAGAGCGGAATGGAGCACAGCAGCGGGATGTCATGCAGAACTGCCGGGTGATTGGCCGCAGCTGCTGTGTGGCAGGGCATCTGCAGGGCCCCGGAACATGGGCGGGGCATCACCGTGACAGACTGGCAGGGCAGGTGCTGTGGGCGGGCTGTTCCTGACCTGAAGACTCGGCTTTCAGGGTCTGTCTGCGTCGGCTTCAGTGGGCGAGCTGCACCACCAGCGAGGCCACCACCACCACAAACTGCTATCCTCCGACGCACCACTTGCACAAGACAAGGGTCCCTGGCCAAGCGTCTGTCGCGCGTCGAGAGATGGAACATTTGCAGGGTCACACGCTTCACAATCACACCTCCGGGCTCCATCCCTCTCCTCCTCAACTCGACTCGTCCCGACTCTTCTCGACAGCGAGGTGCAACACAGCAACAGTGCCACCGAGATTCCCGAGCACGACGGGAGGGAGCTAAGACTCGCACCGGTCCATCCCATCCCCCTCGACACCACCTCTCTTCCCAAGCCCCAAGCCGACAGAACGTCCGTCCCCCCAAGCACTAACACGGCCGGGTACCGCATCGTCATTGCAGACGCCATTCATCGCCCTCGAGACAAAGGACCTGTCCGTGTGCTAGAGCCCCTGCATCCTGATTCCCGACCACACACCTCGATTGTCCGCTGTACAGCGCCGCCGAACGCCATCTTCATCGGCCCGCCTCCGAACCAGGGCCGCTGTTCCGACCCCTATCGTTCTCGCCGCTCGATCTTCAAATACCACACTTGGCCCAGCTTCCACTTCGCGGCGGGCATGCTCTCGTAGCATACATACAAATACACCCAAACTACACTTCAACACGGCCCTCCAGATACTGAATCTGGACCACCAACCCCTCCCACCCTTCCAATCGACACCACACACACAGTAGACGCCATCATGCCCTTCTCACAAGGGGCGCAGGACGCGCTCGTCCAGTGGGCCAACACCTTCTCGTCAGACCGGAAGGCAGAGTCGACAGAAGACCTGCACGACGGCGTCATCCTCTCCTACATCCTCTCCGACCTCGACGCTACATACGACCCCTCTGAAATCGACACACAAGACGACCGATGGCTAACCTACAAGAAGAACCTGCAAAGCATATACAAGGGCATCGTGCGGCTTGTCAACCGCGATGTTCCCGAGCTCAACCGCCAGGCGAGGATATCCGACTTCCGGGCCATCGCCTCAGACCCCGATGCCCAGGGCATCAGCAAGGTCAGTTACCCTGACCGGATCCTTCTCATCCAGCAAACTAGACGACTAACGCGGCATGTCGGACAGATTCTCTCCGTGCTCTTCGCCGTGGCCATGCTCGGGAGTAACAACGAGCGATTTGTTACCCGCATTACGAAAGACATCACCGACAGCACCGTCCTTAGCCAGCTGCAACGCATCACCCTCGAGATGAAGACCCTTATGGACGAGGCGGCCGCGGAGGACGACGTCGACCGGGATATTGCCAACAACAACCGGGACCCGGACCTGGCCCTGGAGGAAGAGAATGCTGAGCTGCACGCCGAGCTCGACAAGACGAAAAAGCGCCTCGCCGACGCCACCACCCGTCTGGAGAACCTCAAGGTCAGCTACGACGACCTGACTGACGAGACGACAAAGGTACACGAGGAGCTTGAGGCTTTCCGCACTGCACAGGATGGCACAAGTGACCAGGTTATCCGGAGCCTTGAGGCCCGCCTCCGCGAGCAGGACGAGCTGATCCTCCGGCACGAGAACCAGGCCGAGGACGACCGGGAAGCGCGGACAAGGCTGACGGCGGAGAACAAGGCCCTCAAGGTCAAGGCCGATCTCGCCGATCAGCACGGCGATGAGGCCAACGAGCTTCGCTTCAAGGTTGAGGAGCTCACGCGCAAGGCCAACATGGCTGAGCGCTACAAGCAGAAGCTGGGCGCCCAGTCAGATCTCCAAAAGGAGATGGAGAACCTGATTTACGAGAAGCAGCAGCTGCAGCAGGACCTTGTCGACTTTGAGAAGCTCCTTAAGCGGAACAAGGCCCTCGAGGACACCAACGAGCAGTATGCCAAGCGTATGCACGACTACGAGGTCAATTTTATCGAGATGGACTCGCAGCGCCGCGCCGCCCAGGCCGAGATGGCCCACCTCAAGGACCTCATCAAGACCCAGGAAGCGCAGTCGCAGGCCGACGAGCGGTTCATTACGGAGCTGCAGGAGCAGCTTAATGCCGGTGGTCACAACTCGGGTAGGAACAGGACGCCTGATAATGAGACGTCCACCGGCTTCAATCTTGAGGAGGAGCTCGAGAACTCGAAAGAGGTCGCGCCCAACCTCAGCGTTGAGCTCTCGCGTCTCAAGGCTGAAAACAACCTGCTACGCAACAGCGTAGGCTCTACACCCGAGAACGCACGCCTGCGGCTTGAACTCGAAGAGGAGCGCACCCAGCGTAAGCGCCTGCAGGGCGACTACAACTTGTGCTTTGAAAAGCAAAAGGTGGCTGAGCGCGACTTTGGCGAGTTGATCAAGGCCATGGGAGGAAAAGAGTATGTTCGCTACGTTAACAGCAAACTCCCGGAGGGTGGAAAGATTTGGTGGCTGACTACGGAGTACCACAGCAACGAGATTCTCGCCAACCTCAAGGTCAACTTGGAAAAGGTCAACCGCGAGGTCGAGGCCGAGCGCGCCATTTCGCGTGAGCTGCGCGAGCGCCTTGCTGACCAGGATCGTGAACTCCTCAGCGCACAGACGGACCTTTCGGCCGTCGAAAAGGGTAGTGTTGATGCACTTGAGGAGCTCAAGCAGACTGACCAGCTCATCTCGGCGTCGCTACGCGACGAACTCGATGCCGCACGCATCGAGGTCAAGAACGCTCATATCAAGAACGAAGAGAACCAAAGCGCCCTCGTCAAGGCCCTGCTGGAGAAAGACGAGATGCGCAAGGAGCTCGACACCCACAAGGAGCATGGTAGCGGCGAGGCCGGACCCGAGGCGGCCAAGAACGCTGAAAAGATCAAGCAGCTCCGTACCCGCCTGTCGGAGCGGAACGAGGTGAGCAGCAACGTCCTGACCCCTCCTCCTACCCCAGATTATCCACGCCGCGGCCGGCGTCCTTCTTCGACCTACACCCGCGAGCACATCGAGGTCATCCCCCGATCCAAGCACCTGCCCAAGGACCCGCGGTACGCCCCAATGTTTGTGGACGTCGTTGCCGCACCCCTGGCCCTCCCCAAGTCTGCCATCATCAACGACAGCTGGGCTGGGGCCGAGCCAGAGGCAGTCCCTCTTGGCGACATGGGAGAGTCTCTGGTGCCGGCGCCGTGGCCACGGCAGACAAGCATCCGGCCGCGGTCAAAGTCCCGCACCAAGGCGACCAAGTCGACCAAGGGCTTCGCGCGTGCCGGCGCCTTCTTCTCCTCCATTTTCCAGCGGGCTTAGTGGCCTGAAGGACATGTACTTTGTTGTTGTATGCGTCTGGATCACCGACTGACTTGTCCCTCAGCAACTCGAAAAGGCCGAGCGCGAAAAGCACGAGTTGCTACGCAAGCTCAAGGCCTCGCAGGACGGCAGCGCCGCCCTCGCGGAGAAGACGCACCTCGAGACCAAGCTGCGCAACCTGCAGCGCGAGAACGCGCTCATGTCGACGGCATGGTACGATCTCACGAGCAGGCTGCAGAGCAACCACGTCGTGCTGCAGCGGCGCAGCGAGGCGCCGCGCAGCTGGATCGGGAAGCAGAGGCAGATGGTCAACGGTATGTGATAGAGTTCTTCGAGATGAGACTATGACTGATGATTTGTGTTTGCAGCGACGCCGAGGAAGTAGATGGAGGGGGAAGCGTTTGTTTTGTTCGCTTCGTAGTGTATATATTGTCCCCCGGGGTCATGGGCCTGGGGATTATAGTCTTTTATGGCGGAGGGATGATAGAGGATACCCCCATTTTGAATTATATCCGTTCTCGGAATGCCAGATGAATATGTGACTTGAGTGATGAAGTCCACAGATACCATTACAGCTGTCGGGTAGCAAAGGGCAAAAACCTCGCTAGCAGTACGGTCACTCTACGTGACATCCTTGTTACCCGGTTTCCTGTGCCATCGGCTACATGTCATGAGTCAATAATAAGGCCCTTTTATTGGTCCCGTAAGGTAGAGTCACAACTTCTTCGCTGTGTCATGTTGCCTATTCTTCAAGTTCATCACTACTTGTGGTCAGTCGGTGAAGTCGGTGACCTCCACAACCGAATATGTTGATAACCGTATACACATTGATCAACATCAGAGGCACTATTGCTCGGCCTGTCAAGTCGAATCACAAGTTCCTCAGAACATCCTATCAGCCAGCTGAACGTGTCCAGCACTTGACATGATGGTCACAGCCATAAGACCATCTCCAAGGTCTGCTGTTCAAACAGCTCCCGAATTGTTGTCGGAGTCGTTCAAGGTGGTTCCTGGTGCTCCACAGACTGTCGAAGAACAGGATCCCCCAGCTTCGGTAGCTGACAGCGAATCCCGTGCGTTCCTTCGCGATGTAGATCCCCAGTTCTGACGGGTGAAAGTGCTGAGAGAATAAGGAGCCGAGGTTGTCTACAGGCTTCTGATCATGTCGGAAGAAGCTGATGAGATTGTCATCGTCGGGACTGGATCTGGTCCATCCCAGGTAGCCGTGCGAAGGGACCCAGAGGCCTCGGAGACGCTTTCGATCAGTGGCATTGGTGGGAAGGCGAAGTCGTGGGCCCTTCCTGTCATCCCACCAGTCAACACAACAGGTCCATCTCACCTCCCATCAAACAGACTCACCAACTCATCACCACACCTCACTTCTCATCATGTCATGTTTACAATCAAATTATCATATAAAGTCCATTCGCACTCTAGCAAACACCTATCATCAAGGTCCACCCCGTGGCCTGACGGTGCATAATGTTTCCCCGGCTTCCTCCGCCGCATTCCTGGGTATCCTTGGCCTCATCTCGCCGGAAAGCAACATTTTCCTCTCTTCGCTTGCGTGAACGGGAGACAGAAAACGGGAATGAAAAAGAAAGAAAAGAACAAAAACCCTGGCCCTTCAGACATTCATGTGCCTGGCATTGTGCGTTGCGTTGCATACCCTCCCCTTTGGTGTCGTGAGAGCGTGAGAGTGGTTGTGTGTGCACATGTGCCTGGACTGGCCTTCCCCAGAACGCCGAAAGAAGAAAATCAAACAGAAAATCAGAATCCTTGTGCCGCCCCTTTGTGGTTGAGAATGTCTAAATGCCTCGTGACACTTGAGACTTTGGTATAACGCCCCGCTCGTGGTTGGTTCCTGTACCTGTACCTGGTCGTGGTGGTCCTTAACTCCTCAGAAAAAAGCAAATGTGGTGGTAGTGTACATGGTCGCGTCGTTGCGCGACTCTCTCTGATGTGTATGGTATCATTTGTGGTGTTATGCCTAGGCGCTGCGATCGACAGTGCGGCGGGGCTTGTAGTTCGGCATCTCGATGAAGGTCCGCTTCTCCTGGTTGTAGCGGTAGGCGTGGAACTCCATGCCGTAGGGCTTGGGCTCGATGGCGTAGAGCATGCCCAGGGGAACGTCGAGGTCGGCAATGTCCTCGCGCTGGAGATCCATGAAGTAGGCCATGAGGACGCGGCAGACGGAGCGGTGGCCGATGATGCAGATGTGGTCCTGGATGCGCTCGATCTCGCGGACCATGTCGCGCAGGCGGGCGATGACCTGTAGGTATCCCTCGCCGCCGACGCCGGGGTAGACGTAGTGAAGCTTGTCGCGAGCCCGCTTCTCGTACTCACCCGGGTAGTCTCTTGCGATTTGCTCGTAGGTCATGCCCTCAAAGAGACCGGAGTTGAGCTCGTTGAGCATCTCCCAGTTCTTGACGTCGTATTCGTCGTCGTTCTCGAAGGCGTCGGCGGTCTGGACGCTGCGGCGGAGCATGGAGGTCCAGACGCAGAAGTTCTTCTCGTCCAGTTCCTGGTTGATCTCGGGGTAAGGGGGCGTGTGGTCGCCGGGCAGAGGGGGAAAGGACGACTGCGCTATCTTCGTCTTTTGGTCGATCAGCCACTCCTTACGCTTGAACGATATGAAGGTGTGCAGGTCCTCGCCGTACTGGACACCGGCGGGGGTCAGCTCCGAGTCGCCGCCCAGCTTGCCGAGTCCGTTGTCGACCGACTGGCCGTGGCGGGTGAGCCAGATCTGGCGGGGGGCGAGGTTGAATGTGGTCAGGTAGGAGGAGATGCCACCGCTGAGGAAGCCGCGGAGGCGGTGCTGAATGACCTTGCGACCGACATCGATGAGCTGGATGTACTGCATGTCGTTGGCCTCCTCGTGGGCGCCAATAGGCTCGTAGGCACTCTCGTAAGCGGCAACACGCTTCTTGAAGTCCTCGAGCGACTGAACGGGGTCCTTATCCCGGTAGTCAGGTCCGGACAGCTTGAGGCGCATGTTGGCCTCGAGAAGGTCCTTGTCATGGCAGATACTCTCGATGAAGAGGATGCCGAGGCGGTCGTCGCGGGCCTTGATACGGTCGACGAGGAGCTGGCGACGGTGGATGGTGCTGTTGGTGGCATCGAGGATGCCGACGGAGCCCTTGCCGACAAGGAGGTAGTCCAGGAGCTCGTCGAGGGTCTCAATGGCAACCTGCTCGCGGATAGCCGAGGCACGCTCGTTGGTGGGTTCGAAGAAGGTAGCCGTCTGGTCCATGCCAGGGTCCTTCTGCTCGTTGTTAAGATCGAGGGACTCGGGCTCGCCAGCGTTGGCGACGGCGCTGGGGGCGGGGTTGCCGTTGAGGAGGATCGAGGCCGCTGCGGCGGGGTGGTCGAATCGTGTGATCGAGGGAGGAGCATAGGAGCCCTTGGACGGGGGAGCCATGCCAGCGGCGATACGGCGGCGGTTTCCGACGTTGAAGATGCGCGAGTTGTGCTGCATCCAGGAGAGGTAGCGCTGAAGCTTCTTGGTGATGTAAGACTTGCCACGGGCGGGCAGACCGACCATAATGATGACCATCTTGGCGGCGACATCGCGATCGGGAATGCGACCGTCGGGGGAGGCCCTAGAGCGGGTCATGCCGGGGACATTGAGGGTCGTGGCATGGCCTCGGACACGGGGGGTCGTGCTGGCCGAGTTCTGCCTCTTGGGGGCGCTGCGAAGGGAAGACAAGTCAGTGGGATGCAATACGACAGGCAGTGGGGAGGCCACAGGGGGGCTTGGGAGCTTGGGAGCTTACATCCTGGGCGAGTTGGGCGCAGTGGACACAACGCTGCGCAGGTTGGGGGGCGTGTCGGTGGCGGCAGCTCCAGCCCAGGGCTTGTGGTCTCGCAGGGCGATGTTGCTGTTGATATCATTCAGAGATCGCAGGGCGAGAGCCATTGAAGGCATGGCGGGAGGCGGGAGGAGAGTATCCTGGTGCTGGTGGTTCGCATGGGGGTCTTTGGCCTTGGGGAGCGACACCGGAGCTTGCGTGGTGGCACCGGGAGCAGCAGCAACAGCAGCGGTGCCTGCGACGGCGGCACCGTTGCCGTTGGTGCCATTGCTGGTCTTGGGGTGCGACGTGACGGCCGCCAGGTCAGGGGACAGCGAGGCCCTGTTGCCGTTCATGACGGCGAGCTTGGCGAGGGCCGACTGCTTCGCCTGGCTGCGACCGTAGTCTAGAGAGAGTGTTACTGTGTGTTCTGCCGTGATCGCGTTTGTGTGATGCTGAGGCTTGCGACGGGTTGTTGGGAGGGGCCGATGAGGTAAGAGTAGGGTAAGACGGAAGAGGTGTGAGTGTTCGATGGGAAGTGCTCGAGCGCGACCGCGGCGCGAATGTAGCAGTGGGATTGGGGATTGGGGATTCCAGGTTTCTGGCCTGGGAAAAGGATTGCGTAATGAACCGACCAGAGCCCTGGGTTTTCTCGGGGGTATGCGACCAGAGGTGCTGAAAGGGTGCAGAGGGGGGCGATGACGGTGACGCGCTTGTGCAGGCGACGTTCTTGGTACGGTCGCGGGGATATTTTTTTTTATCCCGCGATGAGATGGGGGGTTGATGGGAGAGGTGAGAGGGGAGGTGAGGTGGGAGGGTAAAGGTCTAGCGTGGCGTGTGGGCGGGAAAGGAAGAAAGGGGAGGAGCGGGCAGCGAAAGGGTCGCCTTATTTTGGAGGCGAGAAAGATGGGAAAATCAAGATCACGCACCTGGTACTTCGGGCAGAACTCTGGATGGCATGGCCGTGTTTGTGGATGAAGCCGATTCACTGCCACGAGCTTGCCGAGTGACTTGAGCCTGCTGGTGTCTCTCCGGCTGCTTCAAGCTCTTGGAGCTGGAGCCGGACAAGCTGGAGGAGCTGTCTGACTTGCCAATGAGTGAGGCACTGCCACTGCCTCTCAGGAGCCAGAGCTGGTGGTGCTGCTGTCCGAGTCCCTGATGGTACTGGCGCTGGCCTGTGCCTCCCCAGCAGGACGAGGTGCTCCCTGGGGGCCCGAACAGACGGGGCCTGCCCTGTTGGCCCTGACCCTGGTAGCGCTGCCGCTGCCGCAGCTGCTGCAGGGACTGCGAGTGCGACCCTGACTCACTGGGAGTGGCGGCGCCGTAGCGCGACCGCGTCGGCCAATGGGCGCTCAGGCCGACGCCGCTGCCAGCACCTGCAGGTTTGGGGCGGCCGATCTCCCTGCCCGTGTGCAGGGGATGGGAGCTCCGAGTCGGCGCCGCTAGCGGTGGTCTCTCTTCACCACCGGCCAGTGCAGCAGTCCGCCGGGACGAGGTCGAAGTGTTGGCCTCCACTTTTTCGGTTTGGAGGTGAATTTGGAGGTGTGTGTGTGAGATGAGAGATGGCTCTGAGGTTGAGTGTGTGCGTGGTTCTGTATGGTGCAGGATGCTTTGCTTGGCCGTGAGCTTGGGGGATGACGGCGTCCTTTATTCCTCTCCGTCTGTTTGTTTGACTTTGCTTGTGTTGTGTGTCGGCCTCGTTGGGGAGGACAGAAAGCCTCCTTTCCCTTTGCTGAGTGTGACTGTCCTTTTTTTGTTGGAGGACCTCCGGGGTGCGAGCTTGGGGGCTGTCCGGTTCGGGTCGGCGTGTGTTGTGTTGTCCGTGTCTGCTGAGTGAGACCGCTGAGAAGGGGGCTGCTCCTAAGCCTCGGTGTGTATGTCGTCCTTCTCTGGAATGTTGTCTTCGAGGGTGATCGAGATGGTACGAGTAAAGTTGGAAGACAGAAAAATATTGGAAAAGTCGGAGGATGGTGCTAGAAGAAGTCAAGCACGGGAGTCCGACTCGTGTAGGTTGGTTTATTAAATCAAACGCCTTGCCGCTCCTGTATCGGTGTGCCTCCTCTCTCCCGCGCTTCCTCAATTCGGTCCTATCCCACTTTCTTCAAGGGCGTCCGCCCCGGGTCTGGTCTGGTCAGACGAAAGTGAGGGACAAAACAGCGCAGCGGCAGACTCGAGACCAAACGAACCCGGCCGAGACGGGGGGTGGGCTGGCAGACAGGACAGGGGGGCAGAGAGCAGGGTCAAGGCGTGGGACAGGTGGAGAGAGCCTCTAAAGCAGCAGCAAGCAGTCAGTTACTGGCGACTGGCAAGACTCGTAGGGGTCTCCAGGGGAGGGGTGCTGAGGAAAAGGGGGGCGCGCGCCCTCTTCCGGTGGACCTCAACAGACCAGACGGACGGGGGTTGGCATTCGACTTGGACGGGAGCAATTAGAAGGGGGGACCACTCACAGCAGTGGACGCACGCTAGAATGCTTCAAGAACGTGAAGAGGGCTGCTGGTTGGCGTGTGGGGATGTTTGGTATAATACAATGTTGTCACCGCAGCCTGATAGCAAAAAGACTCAATGTCGATCAGGGTAATGAAGATGAAGTAAAATAGAGTGAGTGGCTGCAGCTGTCGAGTATGTCACGAATGAACGTCGATGCGAGAGGCCGACAAGCAGGATACTCCGGGGGAGAAGCATCTCCTAAATATCACCAGGCTTCATCCTCACCGACAGGGGACGGGACCGTCCGACGGCCTGCGCTCCCGCCAGACAGCAGCGTGGCAGCCTCGTCGCCTGGTGTCGTTTCCTCATGCCACTTTTCTGGTAATAATGGTCGCCCAGACAGACTCCCAGTCTCTCGCTTGGACATGCTTTCAGGACAAGACAGGGCAGGCAAATTTGTCGCCGCTGTCCCTTGCTCGCCTCGTAAACCATAATGCTTCCTGCTAACAAGTCAGTACAACACGCCGCTGACCCCCGGATCCCGGCTGGCAGACACAGAGATGCCATGATCAGGGCAGCAAACTTGCGCCACGCCAAGGTCTCAAAGGCCTGCGCTGGCGCCCGACGCAAAACGGCACTCATCAATGCCCTCGCACCAGGAACATGGCGTTTGCTGCTGATCGCCATCATGGCACTCGTCTCGAGCCGCCGGGGTGTACTCGTAGGGGGGGATGGGGGATGGATGCATGCTTCCACTTCCCCTTCTGTCCTCCCCCTCCCTCCCATCTCCTCGTCTCGAACCCGCGGCGCCGACGCCCGCCCTCGCACATCAGACCGCCCTGAAAATAGTCGGCGCGCAAAGTCGCACCTCGACAAGACGACAACACCGAAAAATACACCAAACAAGGACGGGCGTTGCCGTCCTCTCCCTTCCCAGGCGCATGCCTGTCCGGAAGACACACTCGCGTCTCCCCAGGGAAGCCCACAGCCTCTCCTGTCCGACATGTGCCCCCGGCGTCGCATGTCATAGGCAGGCGGAAAGTGGCTTCACTCCCCCGGAGGCACGTACCTGTAGCACCGTCCAATGTCCGGTTCACCACTGGCAGTCAGGTCCCGTCCGATTGGAGCGCCGCAGCATGCCGCCCGCGCCCTGTTTCTGGAAACAATACGACAGCAGTGCCCATCTTCCGCTGCTTGGGTTCCCTGAAACCACTTTCTGCCAGATCCGCCTGATGGGTTGTGGGAAGTGTCGTATCGCAGGAGGGCGAGGCAGGTTGCTAAAAGGGGACGTCCCCGGAGGATCGACACTGGTAGACTGTGAGGGGACCTTGTAGGCCGCTGCCGGACTTTGGCGCTGTCCGAAAGACACCATGGTTTTCGTGACGAGTTTCTGTGACTTGCCTCGACTGCACTCCCAGGTCTCATAGGCATGCTCTGGTATTGGTGCCCTCGACGCAGCCGTCGGAAGTGCGGCGCCGCATGTGCCGTGGCTCCTACGCCTCCGCGCGCTGCATGGCGTCCGCCGACACGGAGTAGCAGCAAGCTGTAAGCTTGAAGCACCCCGCGAAGCGACAACCATCTTCGATGCGACGCCCTTCCCTCCTCGACTTCAGGCTGTCCGGATATCCGCCCTCGTCTCGTCCTGTGCAATGAACGCACAGCCGGCGAGACAAGGACAGCGCAGCACAGGCACCCAAGACATGCCGCCCTATAGTGCCACTTGGCTGGCCCCCTGACCGCAGGTCAGTCAGTCCATGGGACATCTGTGCTGGAGCCAAGACCTGGTCCCGCCCGAGATGATCATCACCATCAGGAGCTTCGAGCGCTCAGTGGCAACATCACGAGACCGCATGTCACTGCCACAACTGCTCCCACTCCCATTGCCGATGACACGCTGTGCCGCCTCGCCTCGTCGACTGCCAAGCCGCCGGGCCTGAAGCAAGTGCACAGCGATGGAGGCTCGACTCGACTCGACGGGCAGGCTGCCAGGCTGCCCTCCAGGATCCATAAACGAAGGTGGCGCAAACCCCCATATCCTCGCATCCTCGTTTGGGGAACCTGCATCGCTCGAGCTTGTCTTACCCCTCAAAAAACCTGCCACGATGCCAGGCCCTGCCCCAGATCCGACGCCGCAAGCCTGCAGCCACCACGCTGCAGCGGCGCAACCATCGCGTGCACCTTCAACATCCGCGGGGCGGGCACCCCGAGAGAGGCGCCAGCGATGGCGCCGCCAGTCGGTCGGCCGCGGCCAAACCCCCTCCGCCGGGGCGCTACCCTCCCCTCCACCTGTTCGGCGCGTGGGGGAGGTCGCCGCCGGCTCGCCCGGCACGCCCGGCCACCACCCAGGTGCCGCACGCTTGGGAAGGCGGCGGCGGGGTCGATGGAGATGCAAGACCGGGCAGAGAGGCATTTTACCCTCCTGGACGGCAGGGATCATGCCGCTGCTCTCGTGCGGCCTGCAGGATCTCGTCCGAAGGCGGTCGGCGGCATGCAACCTGCCCGCCTGAAGGGGTGGGTGTTTGGACGCGGCGGGTCTCCCGCTGCTTTTGTTTGATGCGCGCGACCCACGGCGATATTTGCGATGCGGACAAGAAGGGATACCCTTGAGTCTTGACTTGTATTATTGCTGGACCTGGAGGAATAAGATGATGCTTGAATCGCTGGTGAACATGGCCGCTGAAGAGTCAACGTGGTGAGCTCGTGGCCTGGAATTGGCAAGTCAGTCAGTCTCATGCCGTGCCTGGTGTCACAGGGCGAGGCTTGCTGTGCTGAACATGCCGGGGAACCCGGGCCAAAGCCGTGATGACAAGACTTGCCGAACGAAGAGTCACGACAGGCGTGTAACAAGGCGCAAACGAGGAGATTCGATGACTGCCTCTTCAGCCTCAGATCCTCGGCTCCTCGTGGTGCTATTCCTGTGCGTCGTCGGACGGCAGGTAGCAGGACGACCGCGGAGAAAGCAGAGAAAATAAACTCATCTGCTGCCTCTCTTTTCGGGCGCACACGTTCATCGTCTCAAGCCCCGCCGGGTTTCGCGTCATGTCATCCCATGCCGTCCCGCGTTTCGATTCAACGTCCCGTCTCTCACGAACGGGCGTCTTGGTGTTGAACGAGAGCAATCTGTTTCGAGTGGGAGCGGCGCAACGTGAGGGCACGGCGAGGGCATCATTCTCCTTTCGGGGGACCGCGCCGGTGGTTGTTCCACTCGCGCCGGCGGAAAACGACCTCCGCCGCCGTGGTCCCTGCCCGTCATCGGAGAAGTGAGAGGCTGGCCAGGGTGCATTTGGCCGCGTCTGGGCATCCAGAATTTCCCTCAAGAGGGGCGAGCTTGCAGAGGCGGCGGCGGCGGCAAGAGATTGGCGAAGTCCACCTCGCGTGTCTTTAACGGGGCGGGCGGGGCGGACACACGTTCGAGACGGTCACTTCGGCCGAGATGCGTGGCTGGAGCGGTAAAAGTTCGTGATGAGAATGCCGTGGGTCGGATGCATCCATCCGCCATCGACCTTGGACCCCAGTCCAGGACATTCTGGGTGACAGTGGGTGTTGAAATCTCCAAGCATCTAAAGGCACGTCAGTGATTTTCTTCCCGCTGAGATCTGGCAGGACCCTTCGCTCATTGGCGGTGGGAACCTGGACCCGCTGAATAAGGCCACGGTATCGATAAGCGATAGGGCGTTGTGATAAGCGCAGGGACCAAATTCTCGTTTGACGGAGACTGCGACTGATCAGTGATTGCATTTGTGAGAGCGAAGGAGTCAACTGTTTACACAGCTCTGCCCAGGCAACTCGCCATCCGACAGCTAAGACTAGGCTGAAGCTCGGCTCGCTATTTCTTTCCTGAATTACTGGTCAATCTCCCCCCTTGCTGGCGACTCCGTCCAAGTGTGGAAGCAGAGGAGTCAGAACAACCAATGCAGCCTCATCAACGATTGCATTTGGACTTACCCTGACTACCCTGATTCTCAATTTGGCCCATGTTCTTGGCCCCCTGCGGCAAGTTCGACCTTATTTCATCTTTCCTTCCAGTTCTTCGCACCACCAGAAAGAGCGCCAGTCACTCGCGGCCCACTGGGTTTACCGAACGGCTCTTCTCTAGCCAACAGGGCAGGCAGGCGCAAACGCACCTTCCGCGGCCACTCGGAGAGAGGCACCAGGGTCGGCGCTCTTCTCGGCCCTCACCTGGACTTCCTCCTTTCTTCCCAGAGACACACCTCGTTCGTTCGTCGTTTCTGGCTTCTCGCTTTTCAACCGTCTCGCGTCGACGGAACCAATCCAACTCGCCTTCGACCACACTCCCTCCTCTGTCAACCATGCTGGGCTCAGCCGTCTCTGGCTCCGAACTCTCGGAGAAGCTTCCCGAGATCACCGGTCCCGATGTCGTCCAGCCGCATCCCCTTATCGAAGACTTGATGCCTACGCACCTGGGCAACGGCGTCCTCATCCCCCTGAAGACGACTCTCGAGATTCGGCAGGACCATACTGTCGTCCAGGCCTTCATCACACGCGTCCCCACCAAGGCGGCCAACGAATTCATAACGTGAGTAGCCCAGTGACCCAGCTTCCGCGGCATGGCACCAAGGCAGCTGACACGATGTCCAGGCGGCTCCGCAACGACTACCCGGAGGAGGTGGCTAAGTGCCTCCCCCATCTCCGTCGCTGCGTCAAGCCGGGCGACTTGCCACCGCACCTCAAAGCACAGTTCATGAACGAAACCCCCGACGGAAGACAGGTCCACACGGGCAAGTCGACATGGGTGTACATCATGCTCTGCAGCACCTCGGCCTTCACCGAGCGAGAGTTCAAGACCATCCTGTCCGAGACCGAGAATGTCGACGACAAGGAGAACATCTTCATAACCACCATTCCTGTCCCCCTGACGCCGCCGACCTCCCAGATCCAGGCTGCCATGTGGTCGACCCAGTTCTGGCCCTGCGTGTACCGAAAGAATAACCCCCTGGGTCCGCACCCGTCCCTGGTCGCTCGCGCTACCGACGTGGTCCGGGACGAGGCCTCCATGTGGATGGCACTCGCCCACCGCGTCGCCAATTCGGCACACAAGGCTGGCATCGGAGAGGCCATGGGCTGCGTGGTCGTCCAGAGAGAAGGCGGAAAGTCGCAGCTCGTGGCGGTGGCCGGAGACGCTCGCTGGCATGGAGAGCCCCAGAGGACCGGCTGTGGAAATCCCGCCGGTCACTGCGTGCTCCGTGTTATGAGCATGGTGGCGCAGAAGCTGGTGCGTCACGAGCGCAAGATGGCCGGTCTGCCCTACATCCACCCAAATCTCGAGTTCGATGCCTTCGAAGACCGTCCCCTGCTGGAGGAGGAGGCCATGCTCTACGACGAGGTGCATCCCAACACGGACGGCTACCTGTGCCACGGACTCGAGCTATACACGACCCATGAGCCCTGCGTTCAGTGCTCCATGGGCGTTCTGCATTCGCGCATGGGCAAGATCGTCTTCTGTAACCGGATGCCTCTTACTGGTGGCATGGCGTCGGAGCAGCGCGGCGAGGGCTATCCCGAGCTGTCCGACTTTGGCGGCGGCCATGGACTGGGCCTTTTCTGGCGCCGCGAGCTCAACTGGAGTCTGCTCGCCTGGGAGTGGGAGATCAGCGACAAGGTCATGCCCCTCCCTCCGATCAGCCACACCGTGCATGCATAGGCACTGGGAGCGACGGTCACCAGTCCTGCCACATCACAATATTGTATCCTGGTCATGTTTCGCTTGGAGGGCAAATAGAGGGGTTAGATAGCCCTCTCGGCTCATGTGGGATATCTGTCGCCGAGCAGCGGCTTTGCGAGAGTTGGGTTGTCCTGAGCACCACAAAGCATAGCACAATCACGATGTACTACTAGCCACACCGAGAAGCAGCACCAGAGCCGTAGATGAAAGGCACAAAGAAGTTAAACGAAACAAAACAAAAATCACAAGAAGTAGCAAGAGCTTTGCGCGAGAATCACAAGGAACATTCGCTCCTTTGTCACTCATGTTTCGTCCGTTCCACCCGCTTTGATGCTGCCCGGTGAAGGATTGGCTTCCCACGGCCAGCCCGATGGACCTCTTATCTTATCAGCTCCTCGAGGTGCGGAACTCGGGAAGGGACCCCCCCCCCCCCCCCCCCCATTTCGTTGCGCCCTCTCTTGTTCTGGGAAGCAGGCAAGGATTCGAGAAGACCACCCCCCAAACAAAAACCAGGCAGGCCCGGAAGCCTTGCGCGAACACCTTCCTTTCAGCATCGCGAGCGCGACGCCAAAATGAACCGCTTCTGACTGCATAGCCACCTGATCATCCGCCGCCTCCCTCTCGCCGCCCGCACCACCAACCGCCCTGTTGCGGTACATAAAGAGCTCCAGGAGGCCTGGGTGCACTCGTTCAAGACGCCCCCTCCTCCCGACCGACAGCGTGCGAACATCCCGAACAACTTTCTCTCTCAGACAAGCGAAGACGACACCCAACGCTGCGACACGACGACGTACGATTACACAGAGATACTCCAGACCCTCGCACGCGGACTCCTCGAGAACACGGACACGATGGCGGGGAAGCGAAAGCAGGACTATGGTGGCTCGGCGTCCAAGAAGGCCAAGACGGATGAGCAGAAGTACTATGGCGTCCAGGTCGGACGCAAGCCTGGCGTGTACATGTTTTGGTCGCAATGCCAGCAGCAGATTACTGGATTCGCTGGAGCGAAATGTAAGTGTCTCCCCCAAGCCCCGTGCGAGCTTGCGCCTGCAATACTGACTTTGGATCCGCAGTCAAGAGCTTTACTTCGGACAAGGAGGCGCGCGACTTTGTCAACGGCATAGAGAAGCCCCGCGACCCGTCGCTGCCGGACCGGTGGTATGCGGTGGCGCGGGGCAGGGAGACGGGCATCTTCAACGACTGGAAGAAGGTGCAGCAGTCGATCACGGGGACCAAGATGCCGTCGTACAAAAAGTTCGAGTCGCGGCTTGAGGCGGTGCGGTTCATCGAGCAATTCGGAGACAGGGAGACTATCGTCAAGGTGGGTGGGACGCTGCCGAGGGACCGGTTCGGTCCGGTGAGCGACATCCGGGCGGGCAATGACGAGGAGGAAGAGGAGGATGAAGATGAAGATGAAGACGAAGAGGAGGAGGAAGATGGAGAGGAGGTACAGCGAAACATCAGACAAGATGTTGTCGTCAAGGCGAAGTTCTACCGCGACATCTACACGGATGGCAGCAGCCTGTCCAACGGCCAAAAGGGCGCGGCGGCCGGCATGGGCGTGTACTTCGGCCCCGGCGACTCGCGCAACATCTCGGAGCGGCTTGAGGGCTCGGAACAGACAAACCAGCGCGCGGAGCTGCAGGCCATCGTCCTCGCGCTCGAGGCGGCGCCGTCAGATGAGCCCATCCGCATCCTCACCGACAGCGCCTACTCGATCAACTGCATCACGCAGTGGGCCGAGAGCTGGGAGAAGCGGGCCAGGAGCAACGGCCACGAGACGTGGACCAACACGGCCGGGGCGGAGGTCAAGCACCAGGACCTCATCAAGGAGGCGAGGCGGCTGATGGCACAGAGGGAGGGGGACACGACCTTTGAATGGGTCAAGGGGCACAAGGGCAACCCAGGAAATACGGCGGCGGACCGGCTCGCGGTGGCCGGGGCCAGGAAGCCCAAGTTTCACTGACGCGGGAGGCTGGAGAGAGGGTTTTGGGAAGGATGAGCGAAGGTTCTTGTTTTTCCTGGTCTGAGGGGGAAAGGCAAACGGCATGGCGTATTCCACTCTGGGGTTCTGGATTTGTTTCCCTTCCCTTCCCATCCCTCCTTTTGCGCGCTCTTCGTTCTCTTTTTCTCCTTTTGGGCCCCTTTTGTTTTTCATCATATGAGCGCTTGAGATACCTTTTTTGGGAGGAACCGGGACAGCCGCCACGTCATGACACTGGCATTTTGTCGGAATCTTTTTGCTCCCGCGGGGGAGTGAGGGAGGGAGGGAGGCTTGGGATTTTATCATCGTCCGTTTATTAGGGATCATGTCAACGTCACATCACACCATGGCGAAGCCCTTTCATCTGGGGGCGGGTTTCACCGCGGACCCAGAGGCGTGTGTACTTGTACGCCCTCCCCTTCTGTGACGATGTGACTGCACCACGTGTTGCCCGACGGACGCCTCTGGGGGGCGTGCGATCACCCCAGCCACAAGGGTCCTCATCCTGCGCGGTCTCCCCGATCGACGCGCCGCCCGAAGAAGGATCAGGACCCGCCGACGAACAGAGAGCCCTTTTCGTCGATGTGAGACGGGGCGAACGGGCTGGCAGGAGTATGAGGGTAAGCGGTGTTATCTCCGGAGATGCGTCTTTGCAAAGGGATGAGGGGCGTTTGGATCGTGGCCGGTGGAGGAAGTGTAGGAAAAGAAAGGAGAGAGGGCAGAAGAAAAGAATGTCGAGCACGATTAGAGTTTGATAGAAACCCCGTGCGGCGGCGACTGGGCCATTCCTCGAGACGGGCCGGGGGTGTGCCTGTACGTACGCACGTAGGGTCAGTACGATCAGTGCGAGCGAGGGGTGGCTCTGGCGGTGAAGGGCGAGGTCCCAGCCTCCCAGGGCGCGCGGGCGGGTGAGGCTGAAGCCTGAAGGGTTCTGCCGGCCGGCAAGGACGATGCGTGGACATTTCTTCTCGTGCCTGGGCTCAGGGGAGGATGTCTGTCTGGGCAAACTAACCCCCCCGGACTGACGAGTCTCGAGTCTCGGCATGTCTGCCAGCCGTTGACGCAGCGCCCTGTGCCAAATTGGCCAGGGCTCGGGCCAACACCGAAGGGGGGCCGGGGGATCGTCGTTGGCACGGATCGACGAGGCGGTGGGGCCGGGGCACGGGGGCCGAGACTTCAAGGGCCTCCTCCCGCTCTGCCGTTCTCTTCGCTCGCCGGAAGCCCGGAAACCGATGGAGTAGTGACGCCCTACGATTATACATAGCTCCTTGGTGACCCCCGCGATGTCTCATGGCCGGGCACGACGGTGTTCCAGATGGCCAGGGCTGTTAGGGGCATGACATCGTGGCTCGAGGGAATGGAGAGACATTGATGCGCCCCGCCCCGCCGTCCGGGTCCGAGGTGCGAGTGTGGGATGTACGAGATGTCATGTACGAGGTGCGCTACACGTTGCGCCGGAACGCAGGGCTGTGTGGTGAGCGCCCGGTCGAGACACGCCTCGCGGCCCAGCCAAGAGAGCACCCGCCCAGCCGCCGTCCCGGGCGTCGAGAGCCGTGACAGCGGTGGAGGGGGTACACAAGAGAGCGCCACGCAGGGCCTAGTGACTCAATGTCTCTGTCTCGGTCGGAGGCTGACATGTCACGACAGAGGACGATAAGAGTGCGTGATGGTGGATCCCTTGATTGGCAGAGACCATCTGCCCAGGACGGTGACCCGACCCCTCGAGGGATATCTCGGGGAGGGGGAGGGGACGTTCCCCGGGCGGCGGCGGCCCTTCTCGACGAGAGATGCAGCGCGTAATCGCACGGACAGCCGTACCAGGAAAAGTGCCGCGCCCGGCCACGGAGGCGACGTTGACGTTGGAGGAGCATCTCGGAATGTTTTGTGCGAGGGTCGGAGCGAATTGGCAGACGGCTCGGCGGTCGGGAATCGATGTCTCCTCCCACCTTGCCCCCTTCACATCTCTCCGAGGTGGCAGCGCGGCGCGGTCCTGGCCTGGGCCTGCCTTAGCCGCAACCCAAACCGCACGGATGCGGAGAGGTGCAGATGAGCTGGCCGGTGGTTCCTGGGCCCGGCGGTCTATCGGCGGGCTCGAGTGGACGGGCCTGGCACCGGGTGTGTAGCGCTGACCCGCCGCCGCCGCCTGCAGCTTTGTGCGTGCGTGAGTGTGTGGTGTACGTGCTGTATGCAAGTATGTGGCGAGGATGTCTGCGAGCGTCCAGTCGCCATGGAAGCTCGTAATGAACCGGGGATTATGACGCTGATGTATGTGCATGCATCTTGAAGCAAGGGAGCGTCGGCGGTGAAGGTGGTGACAGAGCCGCAATTAGGCATGGACGCCGATCAACTCGAGAATCTCTCTGGGAGGCCCCCCACGGAGGTCGACCGACGCCCGCAGCCACGGGGCAGGGTCGAGGAGGCAATCAATGTTTGATGTTCCATGTCTGGGCCGTAGCCCGTAGGCTTCTCGAGAGTGGATATCATGATCCAGACGGCGGCCGAGAGGAGTGCGTGGCTGAACTCAATCCTCCCACATGCAGTGAGTGAGAGGCACGTCTGGACGGAGTTGCGCGTTATCCTTGGGGCTGGCGGCTGGGCTGGCTGGCTTTCTGCAGATTCTTGGAAGCCCAGAGAAGAATCGGCAGTCCATTCTGGTGCCTGGACATGAAGACAGATCTCCAAACGTCGAGTGGACACGGTAAGAGGCGGAGTGGTCGGGGACGTGTACATGAAAGTATGAAGGTGCCTGCTGCAGGCAGATGTGTTGGGGAAGTGACGACGACCGCCGGGACGGCAGTGACGGCAGCGGCAGTGGCAGCGACATCTGTAAGGTAATCAATCGCCTCCTTCCGTCGGACTCGGCAGAACGAACCACACCTCTCGGCCTCCGCCGGGCATATTGTCGGTGGCTCAAGTCTAGGCAGAGCCTTCCCGTCTGGTCCCAGGGTTTTGACGGAGGAAACGGACGGAGGTTGGCAAGGTTGGTCTGTTGCGGGTGCCTTTGGGCAGGAACCCCGATGTCGCCCGCACCGTGCGCAGGTCGGAGGGTTCCTGCCTCACGGTGTTTGTACGTTTCTGCAGGCGGCTGCCCGATGGAGTACCGTACGTAATGCGCCCGCGGGCCTCCGACTCAGTGGCCCAATTGAAGTCGTCATGATTGGCCGTAGCGTCCGCCTCAACAGTAAACTATGGGTCCGTGCACAGTGCGCAGGGACATTGGATGATGGGATCCCAGCCACAAACCTAGCATCTCCTCTGCTCCTTCCTCCTCGAAATCGTTCGCTACCGTACCGGGGGCGATGGGCAAGAGCGACCCAGCTGGCCAGGTGTGGCAGGAAGAGTGCGCCGACCATGCGCCATCAAAGATAGAATGCTAACGACCGTGGTTCTTGTACGCCACTGGCTGTCGATATCTGCGCATCAAATCAGAGGGGCAGAGTGGGCGTTCTCTCAAGCAATTGGCGATGTGAAGCGCCGGTCTTGCTCGCCGCTGTAGCATCTTCTTCTGCCTGATATCAGTCGTTTCGCCAGTCCACCGCGTAAAACACCCTCCCTCACGCCCCCGGGACTTCCAGGTCAACCAAGACACGGCTGCTGCTGCTGCTGCTGCTGCTTCCGCAGACGCCAGTTGGCCGAGATCAATTCCATTTCGAAGACACATCTCGCATCCTGAGTCCCTTCGCAGACCAGACCAACGGTACACCATCTCGAGCCCGCGGTCCAGCCTCCGCCCTTCCGGACAGGGGACCATCTGAGACATCATTGCCATCACTGCATTCCTCTCACCGTCTCTTCTTACCCACGATACCCTACGTCCCCGACCTGCCCACCTTCCTCCTCGCGACACGCACCCTGGTCGGCCTGCGGTCTTGGTTTGTCTTGTCTGTACCTGACCCTGACCTGACCTGACCCTCTCATCGACCTCATCCCGCCCTGTCAATTTCACCACAGCATCCAGGGTCAGTGTGCCGTCTCTTGGGGAATGAGCCAGGCATAGCACAAGGTGTCTTACGGAGGCAAGTCCGGATTCCAACCTCGACCACACACATCACATCCTATCCCAGACGTCTTGTCGCTGCATAAACGCCCAAAGGGTAGAATCCACGAACCAAGCCTACGCTCGCGACATCCACCACCAGAGAGAGGAGGCAGTTTGCAGGCAGGCAGACAAGCCAAGCCAGAACAGCGAGAGTCTTGCCTAGCTTTTTCGGGCCTGTCGCTCGCTCCATACGCACACTGTCCCACGCGACGTGCGTGCAAGGACCATCCAGCCAACGGGTCCCCGCCTCTTTCCCCCTTTAGCACCCACTCATCAATCTGCGAAGCCACTGGACCATCCACTTCCAGTCACGTCCAGTCCACGTCCACGCACCATCCACCGTCTAGTCCTTCCCTCATTTTTCCCCACAAGGCAACTCGCCGGGCGCCCAAAGACACAACTGCACCAGTGCACCACCCAAGCGAGGTGAAGACTTGCGAGAGCAATTCTCCCGCCCCCTTCCAGCACCCCCCCGGAACCTTCAATCAACCACCAACACACACAACATCGACACCCGACCGATTACTCGACCGCGACATCAACAGCGAAACTTCCTCCAGCACCACACCCCGCCCACAGTCGTCCGGGCCATTCAGCGCTCTCGACATGTCGGCTGCTGGTGCCGGCGCCGGTGCCAGCGCTCTCATCTACGGTGCAGACATGACCCCCAACGATTTTGACGAGTTCCTCGAGTTCGACGACGACGAAACCCTCAGCGCCGTCGCCGCTTTCCCCCACGGCCTCGACCTCGATCTCGACCTCTCCCAAGACCACCACCCCAAGACATTCAATCCGCAATTACTTCAGAACCCTCAATCCGCCCCCTCGACACTTGGCGCCATCGATCTCGGTGCCGCCGAGTCGCCCGACTCGCTCAACGACTCTTCCTTCCGCGACTCGTCCTCCGACTCGGGTAGTTCAAAGCGCGCCGCTTCCGCCTCGGGAAAGTCGGCCCTCACGAACGGCGACATCCACATGATGGACGCTACCACCGCGCACGATCAGAGAAAGGACGAATGGCAGCCCTCATTCAGCCAGGATGACGCCGACGCCAACTTTCTCTTCGGCAGCAACATGGCCTCGCCCGGCATGAATGGTCGCTTCCTTGGCGACGACAACCTCTTCGACTACGGCGCTCTCTCCAACGACAATAGCCCGGACGCCGGTCTCGGCGGTGGCCCTATGGCGGTTTCGCCCGCCATGCCCTCTTTCCAGGCCGCTCCTTCGACGCGAAAGACGGCGGCGACAGCCACGACAGCACCTAACAAGTCGAAATCAAAGGCAAAGGCCCAGCCCAAGAAGAAGCCCAGCACCGCCAACAGTAGCAACAGAAACGTGAGTGACACTCCCCCTAGACCCTCAGACACGGACATGTCCCGTCCGCGCACGCACAATGACGGCCGCTGCTCGTCCCCCTCCCCGTCACTGTCTCTGTACAACGGACCATGCGCTGACACATTCGTTTAGTACCCCTACACACAACAGCAGACCACAAACGGCATGCAGATGTCGGGGTCGCGGGAGGTCTCACCCATGTCGCAGGTCATGACAAGCCACCAAGCATCACCGTCGGCCGTGTTCAACAACTCGCCGTCACCGGTCAACATGGATTTCGGCGCCCAGCCCCCCTACTCAAATATGCACATGGGCGGGCCGTGGCCAGGCAACATGCCGCCCCTGGATGGCCTGCCATCTGGCTTCAACATGGCCTCTGCCCATGATCTGTTCCGCTACTTCATGAACCACCAGGTGAACAACGCCCGCTTCCCCCCGATGCTTGGGGCCTGCAAGCTCGTTATCCACGCCACGCCGCCAAAGTCGCGTGTCGAGACGCAGATCCCCATCCGCATGACCCTCACCGGTGCGCCGCCAAATATCAAGCGGCTGCACCTCCCTACCTACACAGTCTCCAAGCCGAAATTGTTGCTCAAGGAGCCCATCGAACCAGCCCCGGACATGCTGGAGCTGTACATCCAGCTGGTCTGCACGAGCGCCATGCAGAACGAGGAAAACAAGCAGCGCGCTCTGGAGCGTGCCCGCACTGCGCCGCACCCTCGGATCGGGAGCGAGGAGGAGCTCAACGAGGACCCCGCGAATCTGCCACCAGAGGATAGGCCGCAGAACGGTGGCGAAGTCCGCATTTGCTCCGGCTGCATCACCCGTGAGCGGAAACGGGCCGGCCGGAAGAAGGTCAAGAGGTGGGAGGAGGAGGAAGTCTGGAAGAAGGACGAATTCCGCCGCGTGGTCGTGTTCAACATTGGCGAGGTTCGCGAATGGGGCACGCCCGCCGCTGACGATCCCACTCTTCCCAAGGACTTCAACGTGCCCCCTGGCAGTCTGCAGGTTGACGCCCCCATGCGCATCTCCTGCTACTGCCGTCATCACCAGGAGAAGCTCGGCTTCCAGGTCATCTTCACCATCAAGGATTTCCAGGGCAACATGGTGGCTCAGGCCATGTCCCCCTCCATCATGATCACGGATGACCACAAGACGCATCCGGCTCCGCTAGGGGGGGCTCCCCATATCGCACCGCAGAGCTCCAGCACGCAACTGCCGCAGGGCGACGGCGACAGCTCCATGATGTCGCTCGACGACAACAGCCACAATCACCCGGCCCCGGTCGCGTCCTTCCGTACCTCTCAGTCAAGCCTTGACCTCCAGTCGACTCCCCGCAACCAGCCCACGCCGAACAAACCCCAGGGCTCCGTCAGCGGTCCCAGCTCAGCAGCCATGTCGAGGCCGGCGTCGCCTTCGCTCGGCATGGGCGGCCCGGCGACAAAGAAGAGGAAGGCCAGTGGAAGCAGAATCCCGAGAGATATGACCATGACAAGGCTGGACACGGCGTCGTCCCCTCAGATGGCACAGCTCCCGCAGGCGCCGATATCTGGCGCGCCTTCCCCATATGCCCAGAGCCCCAACAACTTCCAGTCCCCCGATGTGATTTACCAGGCACCAAACGCGCCCAATATGCAGCAGCCGTTCCTCGGCAACAACCTTGGTGGCATGCCGATGACAAACGGCCGGGAGCACAATGTCTTCGGCAACGGCAACCGTTCCTCGAGCTTCGACAATGTCAACATGGCCCTGTTCTCGGCACCAACGTCAGCACACCCAAGCCGCGCACCGAGCCCCAACACCCTCCGGCAAGGCCTCTCCCTGCCGCCCTCACTTGCCCAGTCCTTCGGCGTGCAGCCGCCACCGCAATCCCAGCATGCGCAGGCACAAGCCCAACTTGGACAGGTTCAACCCCAGCAACCACAAACGCTCAATCAGAATCAGCAAGCAACAGCACAAGCACCAACGCTACCGCCGTGCATCCACAAGATTATCCCTGGCGAGGGTCCCAAGATGGGCGGCATCGAGGTGACGATCCTTGGCAGCAACTTCACCCAGAGCCTGGTCGTGAACTTTGGAGACGTTCGGGCGACCACAACTACGTTCTGGGGCGACTCATCACTCGTGTGCCTGCTTCCCCCCAGCGCCGTGGGCGGTGTCGTCCCCGTGACCCTGAAGGACCTCCGTAATTCCAACCCCAACTCCAGCATGCCCTTCACGCCGACCCCTAACCAGGTGTTCCGCTATCTGGACGATGAGGAGAATCAGCTCACGCGTATGATGCTGGGCATGATCTCCCAGAAGATGACGGGCCAGCTCCTCGATGTCAAGGAGCTGGCGGCCAGAATCATGGGCACTGCCGACACGGACTGGAGCGCGCTCGTCGGCTCGGGCGGCGCCGCCGGCTTTGGCGGCAACACCTACAATACCGGCACCGAGTCACAGCTGCTCAAGTGCCTTGAGCTGGTCGACCTCGACGACAGCGCGCGCATGCCCCGTCTTGACGCGCGTAGGTCGGCTACTGGGCAGTCCATGTTGCACATCGGCTGCTACCTCGGGTACCACCGCTTTGTCGGCGGTCTCCTGGCACGAGGAGCCAATCCCGACCTGCGTGACCGTGGCGGCTTCACCCCCATGCACATGGCAGCGTTGCGCAACAACGAGACCATTGTTCGCCGCCTCATGCAGGCCGGAGCGGACCCTACTATTCGAAGCTTGTCGGGCAGTCTACCTGCTGACCTGGCGACGGCAGCGCCCGTTATCGCGCACATCCGCCGGGTCGAGCACCACATCCGCACCAGGAGCCGGGGCTCCCTGCACAGTCGGGCTAGCAGCGCGGCTTCTCTCCGATCATTCTGGGACCCGCAGACCGCGCTCGACTACGGTGTGGCGTCGTCTTCGTCGTCCTCATCGGATGGCGAGGAGAGCCTCGAGTACTCGTCTGGCGACTTTGAGGATGACGATGAGGCTGAACCCTTGGAGGATGCTTGGCTCGACATGCGCCGTGTCCGGTCGCAACCGCTCCAGTCTGGTGTCGACAGGAGGGGCAGCATTCCTAGGAGAGGCAGCATCCCCACTGACGGCGCGGATCTACCGCTCGAGCCCAACTCGCCAACAGCTGCACTCGCGGCCGTCGTGCGGGACCAGGTCGCGGCTCAGCTGCACCAGTTCCAGCAGGCGATGCAGATGCACTTCCCCAACTTTGGTCAGATGCCGAACCTCCCGCAGATGCCGACGCTGCCGAGGATGCTGCCCAACTACCAGAACTATCTGGAACAATCGCACTTCATGGACAGGATGAGCTCTCTGATGCCCAACATGACCAACTCGCGGCCGGGATCGGCGGACGACCAGCAGCCCAAGCCGGAGCATGCTAAGTGGTGGGACTTCTCGTCGCTGCTTAACAAGGACGCGCTCCCGCCGCCATCGTACGCGGAGCTCTACCCCAGGGGCGGCGACGCATTCGACGACAAGCAGGCCTCAGCTGCCGCAGCCGCGGCCGAGGCCATGGCAGACGAGAAGTGCTCGCGTCTTTACGACACGGCCCAAGTCGAGGAGGTCGAGGAAGAGGGCGAGTCTTCGTCCGCCAGCCAGGAGCCTAGGGAGCTCACAATCGGTCGCAAGAAGGACATCACGCGCGAGCAGCAGCAGGACTTCCTCCGGGCGCACGCTGAGAAGTTCAAGGGCATGCGTAGCGACAAGAACCTCTGGTTCATCTGGGTAAGTTTGGCTTCTACACATCCCCACGACTGTACCGTGGCAAGAACTGACTCTGACAATCACCAGATTCCCCTGCTCACATTTATCCTTGCCGCCATGCTCTACAACCGCTTCCCTCAGGTTTTCGCCATGGCCTACGGCCTCATCCGCTCTGTTGTTTCCGGCCGGACATCAGCCCCGGCTGCCATGAACCCTCTTGAGAGGGTCGTCGAAGTTTAATGACTGTGCTTCTGACACGACTTGCTTTCTTTGTTGCTGGCGTCCGGGTGCTGGATGGATTTGGGCTTTCCAGCTAGGCGTCCCGGCTCGACACCTTGGTGTCATTGCTTCTCCGACCTTATTATTTGATTACTCGCAACCACCAGTGGCCGCTCGGCCAAACACGCAGCCTTATCTTTTTTTCATTCCGTCTTCGACAGCACCAACCACGACCGCCGGGCCGCCGCCCTTTTCACCTATTTTTGGGACACGCAGGATTTTTCTATTCGCTTCTTTCTCGGACGTGCCGAGCTTTTGTTTCTCACTTCCGGCGCGGCAGTGGCAGGGTAGACTGGGTTCTCAGGGGAGAACAAAACAATGTGAGGTTCCTGACGGGCGGTCCTCCTGTGGAAGCAACATTTGGGTGCAGGCATCAGGACGGCTTGTTCAGCGATTGGATAAGGGGGACACTACTGTATGTAGCCAGCGATCCGGGAATAACCTGGTATATGATTCTAGAACGACCGCGAGGTCTACGTTTCGAAGAGATTCTTCTCATCAGTGTTACTTTTTCCAACTTGTGTGCTGGTGCCGTGGTGAAGGGGTTTGATGCCTAGATGACGCACGGACCATTTGCGGATTACGCGACAGCTTCGGGGCAGCTTTGGAGCACTTGTCCAATTCAACGTCACCCAAAGCATCTCCATTCCCCGCCAGAGCTCCATTCCACAACGCCGACCAGAGAACTGCCATTCGAGTACCACCGACGAACTTGGCACACACAGACTGACACTTTCCATACACATAACCATGCGAGCGGCCTCTCTCGTCGCCCTCGCGGGCGCTGCCCTCGTAACGGCAAGCCAACGCATCGCTCAGGTCTACTACCAGCCCATCACCGCAGCGGAGGCCACGCCCCTCCCGCTGGCCGACGTCACCTTCGATCCATTCTCGCCCTCAACAGCCTCGGTATCATCCTACGAGGCGCCGGACCTCCTGACGGCGTTCGAGGAACACCCCGCGGGCGAGGAGCAGCTGGTGCGCATCGGCCTCTGGGACCCGAAGCGGGGGGCGTGGATCTCGAGCGTGGGCGTCGCGTCGGCGGCGACGTTTACGGAGAAGGGCATCTCGCCGCACATCACGCTGCACGTCGACGAGGCGGGGCGGGTGCTGGGTGCGGGAGCGAGGGGGGTGGGCATCGATGCTGGGCAGACGAGGGACTTTGGGCCGCAGGCGGTTATCACTGTTGCGAGGGACGGGAAGGGTGTGGAGGTTGGGAAGCCGGTTGTGCTGGGTGTTGATGGACGGAAGAAGGTTGAGGAGCCGCCTAAGAGTCTGCTTCAGAAGTGAGTATCCCCCTTGATCATGGTATGGGTTCTTTGCTAACGGGGAATGCAGGTATTGGTGGGTTATTGGTCTTGTTGTCTTCCTGGTCATCGGCTCTGGAGACAAATAAGAGGTGGACAGGAGGAGCATCGGAGCGATACCCTTCGGGAAGGAGGGCATGGAGACGATGCTTGGTGGGATGGGCACACGGCTTGATGCCTTTTCTGCCTACGGATACGGGGAGGCATTTTCCAGCGACTGAGGTTCTGGGGGTTGTGAACCGTCTGCTTTGCCCTGCTTGATGGAAGCTGGGCTGATTACCACAGCCCGTGGTGCTGGAGTGGCTAGCAGCTTCTGCCACAGAGTACTGCTGAGATATGCTGCATTCATTGGGAGTTTGGCCACCTTCGACTTGTAATACAACGATCCAGAGCTGTACGTCCCAGACTTATGTGCCAGACTGCGGCTGTCCTGGCGGCGGTGCTTTGCTTGCCCCTCGGTGAAGCGACCTCGGTGAGGTACCCAATATAGCCTAGCGTGGTCGCCTGGAGCTTTGCCCCTCCAAGCTGCCGCAACGGCGGGACGGGAAAGCGCGAAGCGAGTGATCGAGTTCAAAAGCCCACCCGCTCCACGCGCTCACCTCCTCCACTCCCGCACCCTGTCCCGCCCTCTGCTCTGCAGCAACAACAACACAGCTCTCTTCTTCCCGCACCACCTTGACCCCCGAACATACACATCCAATCCACCCTCTCGCGCAACCGACACAATGTCTTCCGAGAACCACACCACAAACATCGCCGAGGAGGTCCCCGGCGACAAGGGCAAGGGCAAGGCCGCTGAGCCCATCGCCCAGGACACCGCCATGGACGAGGATGAGGACAGCTCTTCCAGCGATGAAGGCGAGGAGGTGAGTTTCTCTGACGCGCTCGCGCTGCGCCGCGTTTGCGACGGCCTGCTAACCTTTGGTGCGCGCAGAACAACGAGCCCCGTAAGAACACACGACACCTCACGCGCGCAGACGCGGCCCCCTCCCTCCAGATACTAACGCGCACGCAGTCGCCGCCGAGGAGGAAGATGGCCTCGAGGAGATTGACCTCAACAACATCGTCGAGGGCGGCCGCCGCACTCGTGGCCGTGTCATCGACTTCGCCAAGGCCGCCGAGGAGAACCCCGCCGACGACGATGAGGATGAGGACGACGACGACTTCAAGGCGCCTGAGGACAAGGACAACGACAAGATGGACACCGACTAAACAGACCGCGTCGCGCGTGCGCCTGCAGTGCTGATTTGTTTCTTCATCTCGGGAACTTTTTCATCCCCTCTTAGACTGCGGGGAGGAAAAGGAAAAAATCAAGAAGGGGGGACACAGACATGTCGGGAACGCAGGGGAGGAAAAAGTTGGACGATGGGCGAGAGGGACGGACGCGCCTCGGGCCGTCTCCCTTCGAGCTCCAGTGTTTTTGACGATTCACGAAAACAAACGTCGTGCGGGACCTTGGCCCGCGGTAGCTTTGGAGGAATGACATGACATGATGACTGATGGGCTCGATGTGATGTGACGATGCCTGATACTCGTTGCTATGCCGTTGCCACAAGTCAAAACAACCTCTACACGGGCATACATCACATCAAGCAAAGCACTTCCTCCGGGCGGTTGTCCTCTTCTTCGTGACCCTGCAAGCAGAGCGACAATGAAAAAGAAACACCCCAAGAGGATAAGATCAAAAATTCCGCCCGCGATGGCCCCGAAGGGCAATCGAAGAGGGCTGACTCCGCGATGTGCAATGCAGGCCGTCCCTCTTGCTCCGAGGTATGCTTGAGCGCCCCGAAACCGAACAAGGTAAGTATGAAGAAGAGAAGAGGGAAAAGGCGAAAGGACGAGGAGGGCGGCGGAGTTTTATAGGACGACGGGTGAGGGAGCTTGGGCCACTGGTTTTGGCCTCGGGCAGGCACAATCCACCGCGGGCTGCCACCTGAGGCCAAATTTTGGAAGGCAGGCAGCAAAGCCAAGACCGCGACACGGGGCAGGAGCGTGACAGCGGAAAGAGCACCCAGCTGGGGAAGCTCTTTCCTCTTAAACTGAGAAATGCAAAATGGGATGAGTCACTCGGATAAGGTAGCACCGTCGGATGTCTCTTTCCGAGAGCGACGGGCGCTGCGTCGCGCTTCCCGCAGGTTGAAAGGGACCCGAAAACTTTAATTGACAAGAACGCTTCAGGGGGGGTATCTCTCGAGACTGCAACGCTGAACACCAGACGCCTCCTTCTTCATCTGCCCGCGGCTGAGAGTCATGACGCTTCATGCGAGAAGGAGCACCAGCAGCGGGAGTATCCCTGCGAGTGCCAACGACAGGCGGGCGCCATGCCTTGCTGACTCGTTGGCGTTGAGGAGCTGAGTCGGCGATGGGGAGCTCGATGGTGTTGTCGTCTCGGACGAGGAGGTGCCGGTGGCTGCGGCGTTGCAGGACGTCGTGCACCGCGCGACGGATGGTTTTGTCGTCACGGCGTCGCCGCCGTCGGGGAGGTCGGGGACTTCGCTGTTGTTGTCGTCGTCGTCGTCCTTGTCACGAGAGGGCGGCGGGTCGCCGGGATAACGGCCGCCCGGGGAAGGAGGATATGAGCCAGCGCCGCCGCCGGTGTCCGGGTCCATGTCGGGACGGGGGCGCGGCCTGATGATTACGCGCCTGTCGAGCCTGTCGAGGGCTTGGCTTTCAGGGAAGAGGGCGGCGGCTGCGTCTGTCGGGGCGGTGGATGTGCCGCGGCATGATGCCGATAGTAGGCCCAGGACGAGGAGCAGGCCGAGGAGGATGGAGGTTGTGAAACGCGGCATTTGGGGAGGCAAGGTTGAGATGGGACGGGGCGGATAGACGCTGAGGCCTGCTGTCGTCACCGGGGCCGCGAGGTTGATTTCAAGTTTACTTTTCTTGTCTGGGCTTTGTGTTGCTGCCAGGGCGGGGACTGTATTTGTCTGATGCAAAAGGCGGAGGTGAAAGTGGGCTTGAGGCTGCTATTAAAGGTGGTGATTCTGTTTGATCGCCCATTGCCCAAAGTCCCCCCTTGCGGTCACCGCACAGCCCCGGAAGGATGGACTTTTTGATCGTGACATGGGGGAGAGAGGTCGACCCTGGCTGGAAGGCGAGGCGATGCTCCTGTGAGCCCTGTCGAGCAGCCCGGCCAGCGCGGGAACGGGAGGCTGGATGAACGATCCGGGCCTCTGCGGGCGTCGCTCTGGCTGCAACGATAATGCGTTCAGGGCAGGACATTGGGTTTAGGCTACCGTTGAGGGAGGCTCGCCGGCAGGGCTGTGTGATCGGCATGTCATGGTAGATGACTCGAGACGCGACCCGGGTGCTGTTCATGCCTTGCCATTGACGGGAGAATGCCTTGAGTCAAGGTTGCTGTCGGCATCAATGTGGTCTCCCGAGGGACTTGAAGGGTGCCGAGATCGATTGAAAGCTGACTGGGAATTTGTCAACCCCGACGACGACCCTGAGGCCAGAGCTGGGCCCGGTCCCGCCTACAAAGCTTGACCGGCGGGACACCGGGCAACTCCGCGGGACCCCCTTGCCCACAGACCGTTTGCGCCGGCCTCGGACGCGACCCGCTGGCCACTGTGTGTTGAAACAACTAGGAAGGTCTCCCATAAATAGCCGTGACTCGCTTGATGCGCAGCCAGCGTAGGAGGCGAGTTGCTGCCCTGTTTTGCGATGCCGTCCTTCCGAGGTAAATCGGAGGCTTGCGTTCTGGAGACGAGGGGAAGATGTCTTGACGATGGAAGACCATGTCGTGTAAAAAGAGGGATGCATTGCACGGCATGCACGATGGGATGACGTGGTGACGTGAACGGCCGAGGGTAAAGGGCTGCGCCGTCTAGATGAGGAAAGAGCCGCATCGGACGGGCCGTGGGATAGATAGAGCAATAGGACCCGACATCCCTGGTGATATCTGCGGTGCATAAACACGTCAAGATCTGGGGTTCGCCTGGAGCTGCCGTCTTTGGGGAGAATGGCAGCAAACCTCGCGAGCTGCCATCGTGGAGGGGATCTGGGATGGTCTGAAGATTCGTTGGCTGGGGAAAGAAGATGCGAGGATACTAGGCCCAGACTTCTGAAACGGTCGGAGCTCGCTGATCGTTGGAAGCAAACGAGAGGAGCGAGCAGATGGAATCAACTTGACGTTGGCCTTCTCGGCCTTCTCTGGAGGAGATGCAAGCGGCAAATGAAGAGGGGAAAGTGGACGCGACGCTGCGACCCCTGGTCCCACAGGTACACCTCAAACAGCCAATGATGGTGCGAGCTTGGCGCCCTTTAGGGGCAGGTTGAGACGAGGCCAGTGCCTTCCTCTTTCGCAGCGCCCAAACGTTAGCCAGGGGGCCATGAAACCGCTACGGTAAATCGACCTTGCTTCTCTTTCCTCCCCGGCGCATCGGCCAGCCATGTGCCATGTACCACGACGCCCGTCGATCCGCGACGCGGTACCGCCGACCCCGAGACCGAAGGTCTTCGTTGTAGCCCGGGGAGGCTCGCAACCATCACCACCACCATGCTGCATGGCACCCCCCTTTCTATCAACCCATGGGCCGCCATCTGAACTTGGACCACCAGATCATCTCGAAAAAAACGGGCTCGCCAGGCAAGGGACACTCTGGACGCCCAGACATTGATTGGCCTTTCATCTAGCACTGGCACCGTGATATTGGGACGAGGAGTGGCCGGGCGCCTCACCCTCACAACCACCACCACCCACCCCCGTCAACCCAGGCCAAGCCCTGTCGTTTCCCCTTCTTCATACTTATCATCCCATCACCTCTGCTTCCGCGCCCCCTCCCTTTCCCTCCTCCCCTCACCCCCGTCTTCTCGTCTCAGGCCCTCGTCAGTGATGTCGTAGCCGGGCTGTCAAGTTCACTCACTTCTCTTCGTTCGTTTCTTGTCACCAACCGGGCTGTGCCCTCCTTTCGTTTCTCTTCACTCCCACTCCGCCCTCGACCTTATTTTCTCTGTTCCCCGCGCCCAACAGCTGGTCTGAAGTTTTAACACCCTTCGCCGACCTTTTCAGCTTTCAACGCCCGCAGAGTACCATGTCGCCGCCGATCAACACCATGGAAGGGGAATGGGTCCAGGAGCCTCTCGGTCTTCGCTTCGTCCCGAAGAGGTGCGTTGCCTGCGATGAGACGTCCTCTGTGTGGCCACGGACTGACTGACAATGGTGGACAGGCCGACGCTCACTCGCAAGTTCCGCCCCAGGGCTCTCAAGCTTCGCCAGAGCACCTCCCAGCCGCCTGCGGAAGACGTGTCGGATAGCGAGTCGGACTCGGAGGGCGAGATTGACTCCCCGTCGCCCACCTCGTCGAGCTTCCCTGCCGGCGCAACGGGCTCCAGCGACTCCGACACCCAGCTCGATGGCGCAAGCCCAAGTGGTATCACGTCGAGGCCTGTTGCCCAAGATGGGATCGACCCCATGAGGCAAGCCCAGGATCCCAAGATGGGTATCGCCTTTGGTGTAGTCGGTGCGTGTCCTCCCATGGCCTCTCCTCCTCCGCTCCCTACTCACACTTCCCAGGCGCCGCGTCCATCGTCCTCTGCATCGGCGTTGGCATCTGGTGGCTCTGCCGCCGCAGCAGGAAGAAGAAGCGTGCCTCCCAGAATCCGTCCCTCGCTTCGACGCAGAATCCCCCCGTCGACCCGCGATCCATGCAGCAGGCCAACATACCCCCGGACCAGCTACGCCGCTCCCCATCTAGCCTCATGGGTGAGCTCATGGAAGCCGCCTACGACGTCGAGAACGGACAGCAGGACCCGTACCAGCAATACGCCCAGACTCCCCAAGGCTACCTAGACGAGAAGCGATACGACCCCAACCAGCAGCTGCCCATCCTTCAGCCCGCTCCCGTCGCCCAACCCGTCGTGAGCGAGTCCATCGCCAGCTGGGTCCGCCGTCACAACCCCCTCAAGCTCAATCCCGTCAGCGGTCGCGCAAGCATTTACTCAACCGCAGGCACCGTCACGCCTCGCGACCTCAACGGACCGCCTCCCGCCGCTGCTCCTCCCGTCCCCGCCGTCCCCTCTGCCTACCAGTCCCGCGACCTGCCAGGCGACGACGACAAGGAGCTTCTTGTCCCGCCTCCTCTTGCCGTCCCCGCCCGCGTCGCCTCCAGCCACTACTCGGATCAGGACCAGTCGCCCGTCTCCGCCTACGCACGCAACTCAGGCTCGTGGTTCCATCGCGAGCACCAGGAGCAGCAACAGCAAAACGCCTTCAACCCGCGCGCCCCGTCTATGGCCATGACCGAACGGACTGAGAGTACCTGGGCAAGCTGGGGTGGAGGTGTCTCGAGGCCACAGTACCAGCCTGAGATGCCCCCTGAGACGCAACAGAAGGGATGGATTGAGAAGTGCGTCAGGCTGGGCGGGCTGAGGTGAGGGATGGGTTTTGGATTTTATACCATGTGGTGCGTGAGTGTAGTGGTAGCCCCTTAGGGTTGCACCTAGCTGTTCAATACACTCGTCACGACTTCATGTTCAATCCTTGTGTTCTGACGTACGTCCTTACCTTGTGAGCCACCGTCGATGATGGGGTCGGCCTGGGTCTGCCCCATCTCGTACCGAGAGTCCATACCAAGAAGGGTGAGGAGGTCCCGCATCGCCGATCTAACTTTCCCCATCCACCAAGCTTTTCCCTCATAAGTCCCCTCCCGCCGCCCCGTCACAACCCAAATCAAAGGCCTAGCCGGTTCGGTGGTGTAGTTGGTTATCACGTCAGTCTAACATCCTCGGATAGTTTCACTGAAGGCCGGGAGTTCGAGCCTCCCCTGAATCATGAGCGGTGTCGGACATGGAGTCCAGGCCACATTTTTGCTTGTGTGGTTTTGATTTTGTCTCTTGTCCAAGATGCATTCATAGGTTCAACTCGATCTTTTGTCTACCGAAAGAGCTGCCGAGGCCGTGGTTTGGTAGGTGATGTGGTTGCGGCGGCTGACTCTATTGAGGTGGACGGGATGAATGAACCAAAACGACGCCCCTAGAAAAAAGGAGGTCATCGAGAACGCCAAAAACTGACTGCAACGGGAAAACCCATGGGTGGAATGCGGAAGGTGCCACTCGATGTGAACGAAGGTGAATATAAGACTTGTCGCCGACCCTTGTAACGTCCCTGAACCACACAGCCAGGCTGCGAGGTATCGATCCTTCAGAACATCTCGACGACTAAGCAGAAGTTCTTTACCCCCAGCACTCCTGCCAAACTCTTGGAGACCCAGAACTTCATCCAAACCGTACTCAAGCCTCGTCTCTTTCACCCCCAACGCTGAATCATGACGCCCGAAGAGTAAGCCCACCTCCTGCGCGCCCTCCCTCACAAAGATATCTGCTGACTTTGATCAACCAGCATCGAGATGAACACTCCCTACGGACCCCGAGGCGAGAGCCGCAGGTCGTACGTGCCATGCTACTGCCCGAGATGCGTGGCGTACTACCGCCTGCCGCGCCAAGAACGCATCAAGAACAGGGAACAACTTCGCTGGTGGCTGGTTGTGCCTGTGGTCATCATGGGCACTGCTGGCTTCATCATCACTATGGTCTTTCTGGCTCGATACAAAAAGCCTTAGGAACTTGATGCGGATGAATGGGCGTCGAAGTGGCTCTGTGCGTCAGAGCTCGACATCCAGCAGCAGACCTCCCAGAGGAGAGCTGCCTTGGCCTCCACGATATCTCTTTACATAAGTCTATCAACTCATTGAAACTTCCAAGCGGTGAAGCATGGTAAGTTCTTTTGTTACAATTGGAATAACTTTGGCTTACGGAAAGCAGTGACTTGGGATTGGGAATGCGCGGCATTCCGTTGGAAGAGAATCAAGTATCATGGTGTACTAGGCTCGGAAGATCAAGGCTCATAGCGCTAAGAAGCAAAAGGGGTATTCTCATCATTCGTGCTCTCGCTGCTCCATGTGTCATGTCAAGTTTGCCGCCCCTCCAAATCCTTCCTTGTTTGCTGCACCTCTTCCCGTGGTGTGTCCCTTTGTGCATCTTCAACCTCCCGCACAGCAGGCTCGGTGGTGTGGACCAATGTCCCCGTTTCGAAGCGAGAGGTGTTGTATGCGCTCGCTTTGGTGATGCGGACCAAATCGTTGAGGATCTGGAACTCGAGCTTCAGCTTGATGCTGTAGGCCATGCCCTTGTAGGCCGTCTGCATATCGTAGTGGCCGGCAAACTCGAGGGCCAGAACGGTGATGTCGAGGACAACGATGACAAGGTTGATCCAGATCAGGTGACGTAGCATCTTTCCCGTCTCCTGGCTGAGGACTGCGCCGTCGCTCCGCAGCCAGCGGGTGGTGTAGATGACGTAGATGGCCGATATAACCATCTCTTGGGCGAAGAAGACGGAGACGTTGACCTTTTCAAAGTATGGGTACACGCGCACCCAGCGCATCGGGTCGGCTGAGTTTGCGCCGAAGCCGACAATCATGGTAGGGATGTGTTGCGTGACGGCGTTGAAGATGATCATCCCTAGGACGGCGCGCAGAACGGCACGTCTGTAGACAAGCAAATGCAGGCGAGAGTAGAGAACCAGGGATTGGCCGGTGACCATGGCACACCACCCGCTGGCTATGAATATTGAGTAGAGTAAAGATGAGCTGGTGAGGCGGAAGTTCTTGAGCAGGAAGCCGAGGGACCAGACGGCAATGCCCCAGATTGCGACGACAAAACTCCAGAAGTAGAGGCTGCGGCGGTTCCGAAAGGTTGCCAGAAGCATGACGTTGAGCTCGATGACATTGTAAAAAGCGATGGCTAGGAAGGAAACGATCGCAAGGACTTCATTTGCGGGAATAGACGGATCACGCCCGTAGTCGTCGTTCGTGGATGCCATGGGTAGGATGTGAGCGTGAGGGTGGTGATGTCGAGTATGTGGCGCTCGGACCGGGCACTGGAAACGTAGGGAGAGCACCAAGCTTCCAGACGCAGAGAAGGAGACCTCCCCTTGATCTGAAAATTTAATGGATACAGGAGGGACGGGAGAAGAACGAGAAGAAGGCACAGGGCTGGCCATGAGCCGGCCGTCTCCCTTAACATGGAATGTCGATGTCGGGTCTTGGACGTCTCTCCCCATCCGGCCGGCTGGACCCGTGGGCGAAACAGACCAAACTCTAAAGAGATGCCAGCGCTACTGGTTCCGGCAGCTAGGTGAGCCGTCAGAGAAATAGACGAATCAGCCCAGGCGCCGTTCGATGACGGCGTTCGCGGGGAATTCCAGGTGTTCGATTCAGTGGGTCTGGGCTTTGGTAGCCATCAGAGGCCCTCGGAGATAACACCGCCGGATGACGGGTTTGATGGAGGAGAGGTGCCCATCGGGGGCAGTCTGATGGCGGTGAGGGTATTCTTCTTGGTTGCTGCGTCTGGTGGTCATGTCGAGCTGGTGGCCATCGCTTCAGGTTTCTGAGGCCGGGCCAAAGCCGTTTGTCAACCGTTTCTTTGGCTTGGAGCGGTTTGACGATTGAGGTAGAGCTGACATTTCTTGAGTCGGCTTGCTTGGCAAACAAGACAAGCAGATACCGGCAGTGGGAGTTTGGAGGACCAAAAGGGGGGGCATGTGGGATGGGAAGGTTTCTTTTGAGCAAAGACAGCCCAGGAGCATGTCTCCATCTTCGGCTGCCGGCTCCAGGCCTTTCAGCAGTCAGCCCTGCACCCCAGGGCCCTGAAGATCACTGGCCGTGCCCCCTCCCGCCATTCACTGCCCGCCCGTGCAGGGAACAGTTAGGTCAGCAACCCCACATCTGCAGGTCAAGCGGCACCGGGGGAATTATGGATCTGGACCAAAACTCCGGGCAGCAACACTACGATCTGGGGTCCGGGCCAGAACTTTTTTGTCTCAATCGTTTGCATGCCCAAGCACCTCCAACACCCAAGAGCAGCGGCCGTCGACACGACCTCTACGGTGTGTCTGGATGCTTGATTGCTAGCATCGGCCCGCTTAAGCAATCACCAGAGCTTCCCCTCAACTTATAGGTACGATGGGCAGCTCTTCTCCCGCGCAGTCCGAAGCTGCGATGGTGACAAACAGCCCCGACCAGAGACAGAGACACCAAGACTGACACATTGCTTCCCCCCCCACAACAGCTCGAGCTTGTGGCGCTGGTGCCGCACGACCGAGACACGACATGTTGAACGATGGCGAAATCGACCGCGATGCGGGACAGCTCGCCGCCTACCGCGCCAACGACACCCTGTCCGATATCCTGGACAACTACTCGGCCCTGATACAGGAATACAGACGACTCAAGTCCGACTACGAGGAAGAGCGCGATGCCCGAGAGAAATACAAGCAGGTGGCCAAGAGCCAGGAGAGGAACCCCTTCGTCCTGGTTCTGGTTGATGGCGACGGCTACGTCTTCAACGAGGACCTAGTCGGACGAGGACCCGATGCCGGCAGTACCGCTGCCCAGGTGCTCAATGATGCCGTGCGCGCCAGCCTGCGTAAGAAGGGTCTCGAGCACTGCCAGGTCATGGTGCGCATCTACGCCAACGTCGCCGGCCTGTCCAAAGCCCTCAACAAGGCCGGCGGCTCCGTCGGTGCCGAAAAGCGTTCCCTAGCACCCTTCATAGCCAGCTTCAACAGGTCATATGGCCTGACTGAGTTCGTCGACGCTGGCGAGCTCAAGGAGAACGCCGACTTCAAGCTGCGTGCCCTGCTCAGCCTCTATGCTGAGAATGGGCAGTGTAAGCACATCTACTTTGCCGCCTGCCATGACGTTGGCTACATCTCCGACCTGACCCCGCACACGGGCAACACAAGACGCTTCACCCTCATCGATGCCCACTGCATCCGCTTCCAGAAGGAGTTTACCAAGCTCGGTATGGGCATTGAACACTTCCCGGGCGTCTTCCGCAACTCGCCGCTCGACCTCGCCACTGCGTACCGCCCGCCGAACAACAATAACCACAACAGCAATAATAATGCTGCCGCCCCGACCGAGGCGCCCCGTGGCCCGCTGGCTGGGACATCACCGACTTTGTTGTCATCTTCGTCATCGTCGTCTGCCATGCCCACCGCCGCCGCCCAGTCGCGAAAGAAGATCCTCTGTCAGACCTTCCCTCTCGGCAAGTGCAAGTTCGGCGCTCATTGCCGGTACTTGCATGGAGACGACCCGAGGAAGGCTGCCACGACCACCGGCAACCCTACCAACAGCCAGTCCACCATGTCCTCCTCTTCCTGGAGAGACTCGGCGAGACCGGACAGCTCCGCGATAGCGGCAGCCATCAAGAATCTCCCGGCTAAAGACAGCGTGCCCGAGGGCCACGTCGCTGTCAATAAGAATGGCTTTCGTCTGGACCCCTACGTACCAACGTCAACCAACGAAGCCATCAGCAGGCTCAACACGCGCACCCGCCGCGTCCGGGTCTGCAACAACTTTCATCTCAACGGGTACTGCCCCGCGGGAGACAACTGCGAATACGACCACAGTGCGATCGAGGACGAGCTAAAGGCCGCCCTCGAGACCCTGGCGCGGTCGACTCCCTGCAGTCGGCGCGGCGCCTGTCGCGACGCCAAATGTACAAAGGGTCATGTGTGCCAGCAGATCGACTGCAAGACCCGCGGCGGCCACGGCTTCTGCAAGATCCCCTTTGCCTCACACTCAGAGGATATGACGCTGGCGCAGTACGTGCCCGCAATCCGGACGCGCATGTCGCCCACGATCAACGGTGCCAGCGCCGAAGGAAGCAGCATCTTCGAGGACGACGAGTACGACGACGAGGGCGAGGCCAACGTACCTAGCGGTACGACCTTGGTGGCAGAGAACTAGAGGTCCAGTCCACAAAAGGTCGATTCTCTATGGGAGGTCGAAGGACGGAGCTATACAAATCGAGGATGGTGGGAGTAAGCAAAGCTACGCAAGCTTTGCAACACTCAGGCACAATAGCATGGCCGAATCAGCCAGCCGCACAATGATGGACTGGCTTGGGGCATGCACAAGACGGATCTTCCGACAACTGCACAAACAACGTACAAGGTGAATGGGCTCCAGGGGAATATCTGGATGCCTGTCAGGACAAGAGACGGAGGGGTCCAAAGGAGATGCCGGAGGTGCTGTCGGACATACTTGTGCTCGACCGCGACGGGACGAGGAGGATAAGAGAGATGCCATCCGGCTTCTGACTGATGGACAAGATGAACAACGCAGCCATATGCTGCTGCGGCTGGACTGGGACAAGCACACAGGCCGAGGCAAGGTTCTAACATGGCACAATGCAGGGAGGCACTGTATGGAGTTCTGTTTGGCACATGCCATGAGCAGACACAGATTTGGAGCTGTCGAAAAGAATTGGCACATCATGTATGTGAAAATAGGCAAGTCTTCAAATGGAGGACCCCGCAATGGCAGAAAGTCTGGTGGCGATGTGACGTTTGGTGGTGAAGTGCCATCAGCGGCCCGTTAGCGCTGGCGTCAACGCGGGGAAACGAAACGCGACCCAAACTGTCCAACGACACACCGGCCCGCCTTTGAGACAACCTCCCTCCATCACCAACGCCCTTCATCCACAGATAAAATGGCGTAAGAGCACTCATCCCAGTGTCTACACCGCATCCACTGACACGCCCCAGAAAAAGCGCACCGTATCCCTACGATCTGGGCCAGTACTCCCGCCCGATCACGACGACCTCGCCCGAGGCGCAGATCTGGTTCGACCGCGGTCTCGTCTGGTGCTTCGCCTTCAACCACGAGGAAGCAGCACGTTGCTTCGCCCGCGCCCTCGTCCACGACTCTCGCTGCGCTCTCGCATACTGGGGCATTGCTTACGCTGTCGGGCCAAACTACAACAAGTCATGGGCCCGCTTCGATGCCGCCGACCTTGCGATCAGCTCCGCCACGGCCAGGGACGCCCTCGCCCGTGCCTCACAGCTCCTCGATGGCGCATCTTCGGTAGAGAAGGCTCTTGTTCACGCCTTGGGCGCTAGGTTTCCCTCGCCCGAGGCTGTCGCTGACCCCGGCGGCCCGGAGACGTGGAACCAGGCCTACGCTGATGCCATGGCCGAGGTCTACAAACGCTTCGGCGCAGATGACCTTGACGTCGCGGCGTTCTACCCCGAGGCACTGATGTGCATGCGCCCTCGTCAGCTGTGGTCTCTTGATACGGGCGAGCCTACAACACGCGACACGACCGATGCCCGCGCCGCCATCGAGGAGGCCCTCGCCCGCGAGGGGGGCTACGGCCACCCGGGCCTCAACCATCTCTACATTCACCTGATGGAGATGTCGCCCACCTCGCACCTCGCCCTCCCCGCTGCCGACCGCCTGCGCACTCTTGCTCCGGATGGCTCCCATCTGGAGCACATGGCTACGCATATCGATGTAGCCGTCGGCGACTACCGCCACGCCATCGAGTCGAATCGCCGTGTCGCCGCCTCCGACGATGCATACTTTGCCCGCGACTCGGCCTCGGTTCTCTACAAGGCCTATCGCACGCACAACCTCAGCGCCCTCGTCTACGCCGCCATGATGGCTGGACGTTCCGCTGATGCCATTTCCGCCGCTCGCCACCTTCGCAGCATCTTGACCCCTGAGCTACTCGCCATCCAGTCGCCGCCCATGGTTGACTGGGTCGAGTTCCAGGGCGGGATTCTCGTCCACGCCCTTGTACGCTTCGGTCGGTGGGATGAAATTCTTGCGCTCGAGCTGCCGCAGGACCCGGCCACGTGGGGTATCACCACGACCTCGACGCTCTACGGCCGTGCCATCGCCCTCGGCGTCCTCGGTCGTGTGTCCGAGGCGCGGGAAGCTCAGAAGGCCTTTGAGAAGGCACGCAGCGCTATTCCCAAGGGAAGGCGATGGGGCGTCACCTCGACGGCAAGCGAGGTCCTGGCCGTGGCCTCGCGCCTGCTCGAAGGCGAGCTGACGTACCGCGAGGGCCGACACGGGCCGGCATTCAAGCTCCTGGTCGAGGCGGCGGCGCTCGAGGACGCGCTGCCGTACAGTGACCCGCCGCTGTGGATGCAGCCGGTGCGGCACGCTCTGGGGGCGTTGCTCCTCGAGCAGGGGCACGCGACCGAGGCGGAGGAGGTGTACAAGGATGATCTGGGCATCGGGAGGGGTCTGGCGCGCCGCAAGGCGAGGATAAACAATGTGTGGGGACTGCATGGGCTGCATGAGGCGCTGATGAAGAATGGGAATACGGACGAGGCGTGGGCGGTGAGTCTGCAGAGGGATATTGCTGTTGCGTCGGCGGATGTGCCGATTGCGGCGTCGTGTTTTTGTAGGGTTGGTGCTGGGGGGGAGGGTTGTTGCTGAAGACTGGTTAAGGGTAGATATCTAGAAGTCTCGTGTATCTGCAATTGATGAATTGGGGGCCATTCCAGGTATTGGTCGTCACAGCTCAGCCAAATGATGATGTGCTTCCAAATCAAGACGGAAGCCTCAGTGCCTGGCGAGAGAAGCGACATCTCGTCTCATGGTCATCACATTACCGGGGCGACATCAGCGTACAGCTCGTCCGAGGGAGTCTGTATGATGGGAAAAGGGTATTAGGTGCTTCGTTCGGATCGGACTATACAGGTTTTGTGTACTCGGGCATCGCTCATGACCACATCCAGGGGATATCCATCTCGCTCTCAACCCCCTACTTCGACTCAACAGCCGCCTGCTGCTCACCCGCAGCCTCGGTCACCTGAGGCGACTCCGTGGGAGCAGCAGCAAATCCCTCCTGTCCAGCCTCGGCCGCACCTTCCTTGACCTCCGTCTCTGCCAGTTTTCCTCCCTCGGCAGGCTTCTCAACCTCCGCCGCCTTCTTCTTCCCAAAGATCCCCAGAGTCGGCATCGACACCTGTCCTAGCGAGGACACGGCCGATGGCACCTGCGGCATCGACGGCATGGAAACGTTGGGCATCTGGGGCATCTTGGATGGCCACCATGCGCCGACGCCTGAGCCAGTCTGCTGCGCGACGCTGAACAGGTACTGCCGGTACGTCCGCTTCCTCTCGTTGGCCGAAGCATCATCGGCGTGAGAAGGACCGACGAGATCGCCCTCGGAGTCCTCAGGAAGAGGCACCATGGAAGCAGCGGCGGCAATGTCAAGGGGCGACTCGTCAGGAAGACCGTCATCATCGGCATCATCTTCCACCGCCTTCGCACCTTCCTCACCGACCTTCTCCTGCTCCTTGAGCGTCTCCTCGACCTTGCTGTCCTCGGCAGCCTCGTCCTCCGGCGCCTCACGCAGGCTCGGGTCATCCTTGGCGTCCTCCTCGCTGAGGAACCACTGCTTAACGAGGTCGGCGGCCTCGTCCGTCATGCGCTCGTAGGCCTTGTTCTTGTCAGGCTTGAACATGGTCATGTGGGCCTGAATCTCATCCTCGGTGTCGGCCATCTGGTAGCGAGCGAAGAGGCCGTGAGCAGCGTGGTCCTCGGCGGGGATGGCGCAGAAAGTGCGCTCAGGGACGAAGTAGCCGCCACTCCAGTACCCGTTCTCGCCAAGAGAGATGTAGAGGTCACGGACGCCGACGCCCTTGAGGGCGCCAAGACGGTCGAGACGGCGGCTGAGCTCCTTCTGCTTGAGAAGGGCGCCGACAAAGGTGAAGTGGTCCGAAAGCCAGGCGAAGGAGTGGCCGACGCTGCCGCGGTTGACGTAGGCGAGACCTTGGCCGAGGGTCTCCATGCTCTGGCGATAGCCCTCGGCGACGGACTCGCGGTTGAGGCCGCGCATGCTCTGGACGCCCTTGAGGATGGCCTCACGGTGGACGTAGGCGGCAACACCTCCGGCCGCAATGGCGCCGACGGTGCCGGTACGGACGGCGATGAGCTGCCAGGCCTTCCAGCCGGGGTTGGAGCGGGGAGTGGCAGAAAGGGCGGCGGAGCGGGAGGCGCGCTGGGTGGCGAGGCTGCGGAGGCCGGCAGGGGCGGCGGCGCCGAGAGCGGTCATGACGTTGAAGACGCTGCTGACCTTTTGGTAGTTTGAGAAGGCGCCGTAGACGAACATGGAGCGGGCGAGGCCATTGTAGGGGGTGTCGAAGGTGAGGATGCCCTGGATGAGGGGGAAGAGGGGCTTGTCGGCGGCTTCGGACTCGTCGCGCTCCTTAAGGGCGAGGAAGAGGGTATCGGCGGCGACGAAGCCGCTGGTCAAGGGGTCAGAGGCGGGTTTGCGAAGAAAGGTCAGGGATGCTTACCCCATGGAGTGGGCGATGAGGATGACGCCGACGTCGCGGTCGTGAGGCGGCCATGGCTTCTCGAGATGGTTCTTTCGAACGTCCATCACCCGCTCTTTGAGCCTGGGCGTGTCAGTGAGGTCGGGTCAAGGCTGGGGACGTGTGAGAGGTACCATCCTAGGAATGCTTCTGAGGCCTGAGCCAGCTCGCCTTTCGTTTCATAGGTCGGATAGACGACGGATTCGATGTGCTGGTCGGGTAGGTGGCGGGACACTTCTTTCTTCAGGTCCTGGGTGGTGTTAGATGTGCTGGGAGGGGGGCGGGGAGGGAGAGGAAGGCCTACGTAGGGGAACTCGTGGAACGTGTCATCGTTGCCCTGTGGAGGTGTTAGTCAAGAAGTGAGGGGTTGATGGGCTGGAGACATGCTTTGAAGCCGTGGATGAAACACAGCAGCAAAACGCGCGGCATGATGGGCGAGCTGTCGTTGGATCAGGCGTCAGGTGAAGTGAGGATGAGCCAGGCCAAGTGAACGCAGGTGAGGCAGATGAGTCCGCCGTGGAAATTGTAGGACACAGAAGTTGAGAGCCAAGAGAAAGAAATGTTGATGAAAGGAAAGGGAAGCAATTTGAGAACGCCATAAAGCACCTCAACACCACCACCCAAACACCTGGCCAGCATGTGATGCATCGATGATCCAGCGCAGACGTGGCGGGAAGGCATCACCCAAAGTTGGACGCTTCCAAGATTTCGCGCAGCCACACACGCGCCGTGGGGCCTGTGGCGAGTGGCAGCCCAGGGCCAATCGGCCGCCTCCAGGACGTCACCCATCACGTCACTGTGCCGTTAGCGCGCAGTAGCCTCAGCACCTCGCCAAAATCCCAGGCATTTCCTCCCCTGTCTCTTGCCGGCATTTATCTTGTCGGCACGCGTTGCTCATCGTTTCGCAATGTATCATCCCGCCGAGGATCTGCCCGATGGATGGATGTATCGATCGCCGATAGACTGGGCCCTCGTGGCTTGGGCAACGGAGGAGGCCGAAGCTTGAAGCGACGATGCCGGGGCCATCGGTTCGGGGCGAGGCCCACTGGAGGCCCTGAACGATCAGTGAGCGTCTACTGGAAGGCCCAGTACCGGATTCAGGGGTCATCGTCCCGGCCAGCTCCTCCCCCTGAACCAACCCCAACTGACATCGTCACATCAAAGCAAACACAGGAATGAACATAAGTTTGGGTAACAAGGTCGATTCATTAAGTACTAACAACCAGGCCGCCCAATAGAGAGCACGTCTAGAAGACCTGGCCCTCGGTCTGCTTGAACTTGGTCAGGTTGACGTTCCTCCACAGGAGGACGCAGCCCAGGGCGAGGGGCATGAAAGCAGCCCCAGCGATGACCATGTTGCGCTGGACATCACCGTAGGCGTGGATGATGGCATCCCTGGCAGGCGAGCCCCAGGTGCGGAGGAGCTGCTCGTTGATGTCGCCGTAGATGGTCATGGCATTGGCCTTCTCATCCTCGGGGAGGTACTTCAGCAGCAGACCGGGGAGCTGGTTGGTCCAGATACCGCCAGAGATGGCCCTGCCGATGGAACGGCCGACCGAGGCGGCGAGGCCGATGACAGCGAGCATGATTGTGATCTCGTTGTGCGACACCACAGACATGACGGCCAGCTGCTCGCAGATGATGATGGATCCTCCCGAGGCGGCCTTGAGGATCTGGCACATGATGATGTAGCGAATGGGCGTATCCGGGTGGCGGAAGTAGATGAGCAGACCCGTCGACAGGCAGGCAACGGGGATGAAGCAGCAGGCCACCCACTTGTAGTGCTTCGTCTGGCGGATGAGAAGGCCGACGATGGGGCCCCAGGTGCACGAGGCGATGTTGTAGATGTTGAGGATGAAACCTGCCTGGCGGATGCTCTGGTTGTGCACCACCTGCAAGTACGAGGAGAAGTAACTATCCCAGCAGGAGAATGAGAGGAACAGAACTCCAGCAACACCCGCAGCACCGAGGACGGTGCGGTCGCGCAGGTTGTTCCAGGGCACCATAGGAACGGCGGCGAACTTCTTCTCCCAGAAGAAGAAGGCGACGATGAGGAAGAAGCCGAGCACGATCATGGCAATGATGTAAGGCGTCTTCCAGCCGTTCGGAGCGTAGGAGCGGATGCTGAAGGGAAGCAGCAGCAGCGAGAAGCCGGCGACAAGCAGGAGCATGCCGAGGCAGTCAAACTCAACGACATAGTAGACGACCGACTCGCGCCAGGTGCGGCCGCTCAGGGGCGACTCGGGCACCAGGCTGAGGGCCTTTGCCTTGCGCAGGTTGAGGAAGAGGTGGACGCACATGGCGATGCCGAAGAAGGGGAAGATGATAGCAAAGGCACCGAAGCCCCAGCGCCAGGTGCTGTTCTCGAGGAAGAGCTGGGCGACGGCGGGACCGGCGAAGGAGGTGCCGATGTATGCGGTGGAGTTGAGGGTGTAGATGAGCATGCGGTTGCGCAGTGTCGTGGTGTCGGACATGAGAACGGTGTGGATATAACCAATGCCACCCGAGCCGACGGACCAGAAGACCTGGGCGGCTGCGTACATCTCAACGCTGGTACAAGTGGCAAGAAGGATCAGGCCGAAGCAGCAGAGAACGTGGGCTAGGAGGTATCCTTCCATTCGGCCGAAGATGTTGAGGATGCGGGCGAAGGGGACCTGGGAGACGCCCGACATGAGGTTGGCGACAATTCCGGTGGTAGCGGTCAGGCCGTGGCGGCGGAAGGAGGAGGTCACGTAGGGGGCCAAGTTGCTGTTCATCTGCTGCTGCATCGCGTGGGCATACGACGCCGTGTGGATGCTGTGGAGGTCATGATCAGCATGCTATGCCATGGAGAGAAGGAGAAGACGAGGGAAAGGGAGGAATACAGCGCATAGGTCAGGATCAGAGCATGCCATGTCCACGCCGAAGTGATGGCACGGATCTTTTCAACACCATACTGCTTCTCCTTGGTGTCGTACTCGACATCCGACTCATCATGAGGCTTGTTGTCGAGGGACCTAGCGTCATTGTTGGCCTCGGCGTCCGTGGCGACCGTCTGGGGGGCGATCTTCTCGTCGGCGGGGAAGGTCTGCTGGGCGGACACGGCCGCGACCTCTGGCTGCTGGACTGCCATTGTATGAGGAGCCGAGGGGGGTTCAAGAGTGAGCGGTGTCGGGGGACTCAAGAGTTGACGGTGGGGAGGCAGAAGACAACAGAAAGGGCTGAAGCAGAAGGAGAGCTACTTATACATCAATGACAACCCAGAGAGGCGTCTGGCCGACCCACGACGTCCATAATTTTTTTCCCCATCTCGCCTCATCTCGTCCGGTCCGGTCCTCCAGGGCCCTTGCCGTGGTCGCATCACGCACACGCAGGCAAGTGGACCTGGAGACACAGAAGTCCAAGAGGGTACACCCACCGCACCCGCCTGGGCACACCATCACGGTGGTGCTACTCGTACTGCCAACACAGCAACTGCACAGCACGACAAGTGGTCAAGGAGAGGATCGCCAACGGTCCCTTCCAACGGCCCCCAACCGGGCCAATAACGGCGCGCCGATGCGGAAACGCGGCGCCAGAGGGCGGATCTGATAAATAACGGTGGGCCCTTGGCGCCCCACCGGCACCCGGATCAGATAACTCTATCGACAAGGGGTCGCGCCCGTCCGACGTCGGTTGGTGCAGAGTTTTTGCCATGAGTCGTCCTTCGCGCGGGATGGAGGGGCTGGTCGAGCTGTTTGTGTGGTCGAGATGGAGGCACGTATTCGGTCGACCCACGCCGAGGCGACCACGATGATCAGGTGAGGGCCGGTGAGAATGGTCCAGATCTTCGGCTGACAGGCTATGCATAGGACCACTTTGAGCGTTTCTCTTACCTCATGCGGACCTCGCGCGGCTTGACTTGCCCTTAGTCGCAACAGATCGCTCTCCAAGCAGTCTGTCAGCGGCCAAGGGGCTGGTCTCCCTGGGCTGCGGTCGTGAGCGGACGTCGACATCTTCTCCGATGCTCCCCGAATCCGGTCGCCGCTCGGATAGAGGACCCCTGCCAGCACGCCGAGTCGCCCTACGGCGCGGCACTGCAAATCCCTCACTCCCTGCCGCCACAGCTCTTGGTATGCCGGGAATGGCGTCGGCACAGCGCGGGTGGCTGCCTTCGGCTGGCGCGCAACCCCTGCTGCCGCCTCTTCGAGAAGCTGGGCCAAGAGGCTAAGATAGCAGTCGATAGCATGTGGTGCATCTCCGACTTTGTCCGACCCTCCCCGAGCTGTGATGGTGGTGGAGGAGCTCGGAGCCGGGCCGTCTCCCTTGCTTGTGTGGCCTCGGAGACGGACTATCTGCCGGAATATTTCACAACAAGAAAAATAACAGTCGGCCGGCCTTCCACGGGGTCCGAACTCCATTTTGAGTTGTCGTTGCGGAGGGACCGGCGGCAAGACGGCGCCGGTGGGAGGTCATCATGTTGACCGAGTGGTCAAGGATCGTGTTTGTATCGAGCGAGCTCGACAGATGGTGAGTCGTCAGCAAGACTGTCTCTCCCCTCAAGCATCAAGCCAAGTGCCACTGACTCACTGTGCTCTGAACCATCCTGACAATGTGAGTCTCTGCCGCACGGCAAACTCCCGTAATCCATCCATTGACAAGCTGGCTGTCCGGCTTGCCACCCCAGGACAGAATTTATCACCCCCGTGCCACATCCCACTCTTTACCTAACCCCCCGAATCCACAAGAGCCTTACCAGCTCTTGGCCACACTGCCTACGGGGCGGAATGCGAGCCGCGCAGGGCCGGTCAGCCCGTCGAGCCCACCTACCCACCACGCCGGCCGGGGCCATCACAAGGCGATGGATGGAGCCTTTCTTCCAGACGCCGGCTTGCAATATCGGCCCATCTTCCTACATTCGACAAATCCTTCCCGCGGCGGCAGATCTTTCCTGGGACGGCAGACGCGGCACAGGGCAGTGCTTTTCGGGGACGGTCCCCGACTGTGGCGTCCTCTTCTCTGGCCTTGCGGGGCATCTGACCGTAAGAGTCGTTTTCTGTGCATGGAAAATTGGACCCTGGCCTGCCAAAGGGCCGGGATAATTGCGCCATGTCTCTGGGCGAGTCTATTCCGACGACTCTCCTGGCTGAGGCTTGCTGCCGTCTTGACATTGAACGGTTAATCGTTTGCGCTGAAATCACCCCTACGTGAGCACCTTAGTCTTGTCGTGTTCCAGTCCAATACCTGAGTGGTCCAAGTTGGGCTTCAAGATCCGAGTTACTGATGGAAAGGAGTCCTATCACGTAGCTCTCGTGGGTGAGATCTAACCAGGTCGGGGTCCGCAGTGTCAACAAGAACTTCGACCTCACGACCTTCAGACCGTGCTTGATCAGCCCCGCCACGCTACGAACCAAGCACATACGACCATACCCATTGGAGAATACGGGATCCCGTCCGCTCTCCCATCGTCAAGCCAATGAGGGCCGGAGTAGTAGTTGGGTCGGTGACGACCAGCGAATGCCCGGTGTTGTATGTCTTTTTTGTCGATGTCAGCTGAAGATGGTGGGAAAGAACTCAAGATTTCGCCAGATGTCATCACCAACAGTGAGATTGGATAGTTCCAACAGGCGCTTGGTCATCGTCAACATAACTTCATGAGAGCTAATATATCTGTCATGAATCATAGTCCACTTTCAGTCCCAGGGCCAGAGATTTAGAACCCCTTCTTGACCCTGCTAATTCCCTCCCCTCATTTTCATCCTGCCCCCAAGTTCATATGGTAACAGAAGCTGTCCCCTTTATACCCCATTATGCATGATGCACGCCCGCTCCTAGTTGGTGGTCTTGTCGACCGTCTTCTCGGAGACATCCGGGACCTGCTTCTCAGTAGGCTCAAAGGGCTCCTCGAGCTTACCCTCGGGCTCGACAGCTCCGGGCATGCGGTCCTTGTACTTCTCGGCGGTGTAGCGGTCGAGCTGCGGGTGGGCGTCAGCGTGTGGCTAACGGCTGCGAGACTTGGCAGACTTACCTTCCACATGATGCCCATGTAGCAGAACATGACGAAACAACTGCAAAGAAGGGCGATGCAACCCTTGAACCAGTAGGGGGTGTCGGCACCGGAGTAAAATAGGAGGCCCCAGAAGCTCCAAAGGACCATGGAGCCGATGTTCATCGAGTAGAGGGTGATGCTGCGCATGGCATCGTCACCGCTGCGCTGCAGAATGATGTTCTATGATAGAGTTAGTGGATCTGAACACGACGTATTCTGGAGAAGTGCGATGACAGCAAGGTCAAGTCGACACCTGAGAGATGACTTACGGCCCCTGTAAATCATCGAGTCAGTGATTGAACGTGGCAAAAAGTTTGCATCAGAAAGGGGACTTACATCCAAAAATGGTAGGGTTAACGGCATAGGCGGTTCCCGAGATGTAGAAAGCCACGAATGTGCCGGCGAACGACAGGTTGCGGACAAGAAGCATGGCGCCAACCATGACCTGCAGCGCGAGAATGAGAAGAGCAGTGGGGATGCGAGTGCCGCTGACGTCCATGTGCCAGGCGGCGAGCATATTGGAGACGATGCCGACAGCCTGGATGCCGAGGGGGTAGGTGTTAATCTGGGCCTGGGTGAAGGAGTCCTTGTTGTACTTGAGCCAGAGGAGGAAGTTGTTCTGGATAGGGAAACCCTCGATGGCGGCGCAGACGGGAGACCAGAAGAAGATGATCCAGCTGGGAAGGGTGAGCTTGGGGTCGGGGGCGCTGGGAGTGCTGCAGACTTACAAGACAGGTGACATGAAGACGCGCTTGAAGACGGAGAGGGGCATGACGTTGTGGCCGTCCTCGCTGATGGGGGGAAGACGGGCAACGGCCATCTTCCTCTCCTCGGCGGAGAGGTAGCCGGCCTTGGTGCGGTCGGGGGTGTCGGGGAAGTAGAGGAAGCCAAAGACAGCAATGGGGAGGGTGATGATGCCATCTGAGAGTTGTCAGTCGTCTTGCTCAGGCTCAGTCTTGGGGCAGACGTACCGATCAGGAACACCCACTGCCAGCCGTGCAGGTTGCCCATGCCGTTCATGCCGCGGTGGATGGCGGTCATCATGATACCGGCGAACATTGTGCCGACTTGACCCGAGGCGGTGAACAGAGCGGTGCGCTTGGCGATCTCGTCGGGCTTGTACCACGACCCGATGATGTAGATAGTACCGGCGTAGGTGCTCGACTCGGCGAGGCCGAGAAGGAACCGGATCACGTACATGTGGGTGACCGTCTTGACGGCGGCGGAAGCCATCTGGGAGGGAGTCAGCGGAGTTTCGTGTTGGAGTGAAGGGGAGACCAACGGTCAGGCCGGCCCAGACGACGACCATGGAGGGGAACCAGATCCTAGGGGCGATCTTCTGGATGATGAAGCCGTTGGGGAGCTGACCAACCGCCATGCTGAGAGGCGTCAGAGCGAGTCCAGGGGCAGAGAAATGAGGGGTGTGGTGGTTTACCCAGCGGTCGTGAGAGCGAGGACCGTGCTGTACTGCTGGCCGTTCATGTCGAGCGACTCACGAAGACCGGCAACCTGGGTGAGTTGTGAGCATGAGAAGGCTATGGTGAGATGAGTTTTCGTACGTAGGCATTGGCGAACGCGGCGCGATCTGGTAGAGCGTCAGTCTCGTGAGATTTTTGGGTGTATGTGGTTCATCTCACCAAGGAAATTGAAAAAGTAGCTCAGGCAGCAGTACGTCTGAAGCGTGTCAGATGTCATGCGACTACTCTCATCTGGATTTTGACTCTCACCATGATGAAGAAGTCTAATCCAAAAGTTAGCACTCGTCCACCTCTCACACCTGAAGCGTATCGACTTACCAAGCTTCTGCACCAGCCGCCTCTCCTCCTTCGTCTCGGCCGCGGCACCGAGGAAGAAAGCTGCCGAATCGGGGATTAACGTCCGCCTGCCATGCGCAGTGGCTGCAGCGAGGTGGTTTTGGCGCTCTTACCCCGAACCCTGGCACCCGCCGACGTGGTAACCTCCATATTGAATTGCTGGGACAGTTGTCTGGCTTTCAGAATGGGAGTCTCTGCTGGATACGAAGAAGAGAACGTCGCAAGCACACGCAGCACACCAAGGACGACCGCGGCGTAGGTATTTGAGGCCGACAGCGGACAGGAAAATTTTTATCAGATCCGGGCGTTCGCCCTCACCTCAGCTAGGCCCGACCAACAGAGTTATCTGATCTGCACGGTCATGCGGTCGCGTTCGAGCCATCTCGGTTCGAGCCTAGCCGGGCGGACGCGAGAGTCGCGACCAAAGGGGTGAGGAAATTGCCGCTGCCAGCAGTCGGACGTCTTAGCAATCGAAAGAGCTCGGTTAGGGATACGGGCGTTGGGGCGATCCACTCGTAGGGAGGAGGGATGGCGGATGCCGGGGTTCCAAGGAGAGGCTTGCCGGGTTCACCGGCTTGGCCCCGGGTTGATGCCCGGCTCGTCTGCGGCGTGGCAGCCACCCACCGAGCACGTGGCGCAAGGGCCGGGCTTGATGAGATGGAATCCATTGACGTGCAGTAATCAGATGGCTTGGATGTGTTTATTCCAACATCATCCAGACTTGCTGCTTGGATGCTTTGTCGTCACCGCCAGCTGAACTGGACCCCGATGGTGGGGGATTTCTAGCATGAGTCGTGAGCCGGGCCCAGGCCTGGGTTTTGTGGATGCACAGCAAGTCTGGCTCCAGTGATGCTCCAGTAAATGCTCCAGTATGGCCCCATTTTGTAGGTCCCTCCAGCCTGGGGAGTTAAAAGCCAAGCGAGACCATCCACCCACCAGCTGTTCGGAGAGTTCCCCGAGCCAACTCCGCAGAGGATGACTGATGTTGACAGGTCAAACTTTTGCGCACAACATGGAAGCTGACAAGTAGCCTGGATGGGAGACTGGCTGCATATGTAAAGAGGCACGATGAAGAGGCATGCTTCTTTTCTTCAACGTTCACTCGCTCGAAGCGCGGAAACGACGTGGAAGGAACATGAAAACACAGAAGGTCGAGTCATATCGAAGCCACCCCTGTCTTCGGATTCGGGTCAATACCCTGTACAGCGGGACGAAGTCTTCCCGACTCATCGCTGCCTGCCCGTCCGTGGAACTCCTCGGCGACGCTGAGTCTGCAGCACCTTGATGTCCTTATCGTCGTAGGTAACTGATATCCGCGATGCGACTCTGACCAACGGCCTTTTATTTATTCCCCATCGCATCGCATTCATCACCTCATGCACATCACTCTCCTCATATGGCTGGTGCAGTCTGAGAAGCTTTTCATCTTGTGCGAGGAGTTATCAAATCCAACTTCGTACCCATTACCCCCCAAAAGCTGATCGAGTAGGGCGCAAAGAGGCACAGAGGCCTGCGGGATGATGCCTGGTCCCTCCCGCCCGACGCCATGAGGAATCGAGGATGGCGAACGCGGACATGCTAACTTGTGCATGACCGGGTGGCAACTTGCCATGCTGGCTTCGAGTTTGATGGTCTTCACGATGGTGGCAGAGTGCGTATAGAGCTCACTTTTGGGCACCAACGGGTTGAGTTTGATGCCAAAGGGTCTCAGACTCGATGCGGAAGCTGCAGTCATCAGGAAAACCTGCAGCGCCCCCTTGGGGCTCACACCCGAGAAGCGCACCTTCTTGCGCGGGTCGTCTGGAACGGTGCGGTCTGGTTGTCGAGGATGCGACGCTCCTGGGCGGCGAGAAAACCAAGCGGCTTGATACCACAGAGGGGAGGGGTGCCGCTTGTTGACCTTGGTATGGTGGAGATGATATTGATGCCCACGGCGATGGTGAAAGGTCCAGTGATCAGCGAGAGCCACTGCGAGGGTCAGCACGGCGGCACACATGCACCCAAAGTAGGTACCCACTTGAGCCATGGCCTACCACTTTCCAGCCTGATTGATGCCTTGAGGGAATCAACCACATCGCGCAGAACTGGGAAGGTTGTGGACTGTTGTTTGGGCGGTGGCGATTGTACCTCCGTGCCCCAGTCAGTCAGAGGACTGGACCGATCCTCCAACGACCAGCACGGTCAAGGGGGCTGCAAAGAGACCGACTGTACCAAGCCTGCTTGCTGTCAGACGGATCTTCGGGGCTGGAGAAGGGCAACGCTGCTGGACCCCCCGAGCTTTCTCTCGCGATCGAGAGTCCAGCCTGAGATGATGACGGTTGCGTCGGACGAGAAAGGCTTCTTGCCAAACTTGTTCGTGCAGATGGGATTCCTAGTGGAAGACTCCGCGACGGTGTGGGCTTGGTGCCGATGGCGCTGCTCCGTATAACCTCGTCTGGATTCAATGTTAGGCACAGGAGGTTGATTTCGGTTACCGATGGGCCGTGACTGCTGCAACCTTCTTGCACATCATTGAGCTTGATTGAAGTACTGTTGTCGGTGGGCTGGTGCAGTACTAGGGTGTCCGGAATCACGGGTGGGACAGGGGGTGACTCGGCACAAACCTCAAGCTACCTGTACCTATAGGTAAGGAAGATGCCCCTATTCCCCTTTAACCACAGAGTGATCAACTCCGTCCAAATTGAAGTTGCACAAAGGTCAGGTCAACGCCCCTCCAGGCCGAAAGAGTCCTACGGGCTCCCAGGCAGCGCAACTTCAAACCAGAATATAATCCATCAGAAAGTGTCCTCGTCAACGAACTCAGTCAAGGTCTCGTACTAAGTACCACGCCATGGAGTAGGGCTGCTCGGCTCGGGCTCGACTCGGTCATGTCGGACATTTTGGGTGCACCTTTCTCCTTCGGTGAAGGATTACCCCGGACCTCGGGTGTTGACCAAACCGGGGCGCGGGGTAGCGTGAGCTAAAGCATCGGAAGTTTCTCCGGTACATCTTGCGGCGGTGGCTGCGGTGATGGTCGTTGCGCCAGCAATAGCAGTGGAGAGCGGAGGCGTCGCCGGCGGAGAGATCCCCGTTCACACCGTTGGAGGAACTTTGGTTTGGAGGCTTTCAATTCGAGGAAGAGCCGCCTCCTTGACCTGGGCAGCCCGCTAGACTGAATGTGCTTTGGAGTAGGGTAGAGCCGACTTGGCAAGGCCAAGGTCACAGAGCCTCAGCTGGGCACTCCGACATCTACCACTTAGCACATACCGAGAACTTCCTTTTGAACACAACTACGTCTTCAGTGCAAAAAGTAGCCCGAAGCTACCCCAGGTTGGGCTTGTGAAGCCTCCAAAGCTGGGGTTGTGGGGGGCCCCATGTCCGAAATGCGGTTCCCCGCGGAACAGAGGCATGACGCAACTCGCGGGGAGATTCCCGCTCCCAGCGTGACCCAAATCTGCACACCGGACGGATGTACGGCAAGTCACCCACCAAGCTTGGGCCTCCGTCTGTCTCAATCATTCGTCTCGTAGACAAGAGGAGCCACTGTTTGTACGAGATCGGATTTTCCGCCGGTGTCACCCACTCACGTCACCTCCCCATGGAACGCAACAAGCTCCGTGCTATTGCCAAGAACTAGCCCCTATTGGTTATGATGACGGGATGCTGGCCATGTTCAAGGCTGATCGACATATATACTGGTGATGTTCCCTTTCAACGATGTCACACGATCATCCACCCCCTCTGAACTTCATACCGGAAACACCCTCTCACCTTGATACTCGACATGGATCAGAAGCCGAGCATTGAGCTCTCTGACGAGGCCGCTCACAACAGGCAGAGCATCTCCAAGGTTCAAGACAACGACACCTTCCAATTCAGTGCCCGCGATGAAGAAGCACGCAAGGCGCTCGACAAGCAGGTCCTCCGCAAGGTTGACGCCCGGCTGTTGCCCATGCTCGTTTTCATGTATCTCCTGAACTTCCTTGACAGGAGCAACCTGGCGCAGGCCCGACAGGGCACTTTGGAAGAAGACCTTGGCATGGAGAGCACTGATTTCAACCTCGCCACCTCGATCTTTTTCGTGGGATACTTGCTCATGCAGCTCCCGTCCAACATGCTTATCACGCGTGTGAGGCCCAGTCTCTATCTTGGAGCTGCTTGTGCCATGTGGGGAGTCGTATCGACATGCAACGCGGCAGTCCACGATTTCAAGAGCCTGGTTGTTGTTCGGTTCTTCCTGGGTTTCGTGGAGGCCCCCTTCTTCCCCGGTAAGCTCTAAGAAATCGGCAATCCAAACTTGTAAGTATGCTGACAGCAGCAGGTGCCATCTTTCTGATGAGTTCTTGGTACACCAGAGCGGAGATGACACGCCGCATCAGCTACTTCTACAGTGGAAATGCACTGGCAAACATGTTCGGTGGCATCATTGGCGCCGCTGTGCTCGGAAACCTGCACAACGCCCAAGGAATCGCCGGCTGGCGATGGCTGTTCATCATCGTAAGCGACCTCAGCCCTGAACCTTGACTTAATGTCGCATCTGACTCTGCAATCTTCACAGGAAGGCGTTGTTACCATCGCTGCTGCAGGTGTCGCTGCTTTTGTGCTGCCAGACTACCCTCATTCAACAAAGTGGCTCACCGAGGAGGAGCGAGCTTTCGCCGCCTGGAGGCTTCGGCAGGACGTCAACGAGGATGATGAGCAGCACGCGCAGTCTGTCTGGGCTGGAACGAAACTGGCCTTCAAGGACTACAGGCTCTACATCTTCATCCTGTTCCAGCACGTCAGCCTTCTTTCGCAGACCTTCCAGTACTTCTTCCCGAGTATCGTTGGTACTCTCAATTACGGTCGCATCGAGACTTTGTGGCTCACTGCACCTGTCTGGGTACGTTTGGATCTGAATCGCGTTTCGAAGACCTAGCTAACGTCCTTTCGTTACCAGTTTGCTACTTTCCTCGTCTCGATTCTCGTCACATACACCTCCTCTAGGACGGGAGACCGCTCCCTCCACATCATCGGCCTCATGATCATAGCGGCTATAGGCAACGCCATCGCCACAGCCACTACAAGCGTCGGCGCTCGTTTCTTCGCCATGTTCCTCATGCCACTTGGTGCCGTATCTGCCTGTAAGTCAATCCAGCCACGATCTCCTTCCCTCACCACTAACTCTGGCCAGACCAGATCATCGTCTCTTGGGTCGCCAACTCCTTCCCCCGACCCCTTGTCAAGCGCTCCGCGGCCATCGCCATGGCAAACATGATTGGCAACACGGCCTCCATCTACGGCTCGTACATGTACCCGAAGAGCGCCGCTCCCCAGTACATCCCCGGCGGCAGCGCCAACACGGCCATCTGCATTCTCGTTGCGCTCCTCGCCCTGGTCCTGCGCTTCGTTCATATCAAGGAGAACAAGAAGCTGGAGAAGGCGGAGAATGAAGTGGCGACGGGCGTCTTCACCGACGGCATGACTGAGACGCAGCGCGCTCATGTGGACAAGAGGGGCTTCGGCTTTAGGTATATCTACTAGAACAGGACGATGCGTGGTGTTGAGACGGTCGGAGCAATATAGGCCGTTAGATCACAGCCATGCTCGAACCTAGCAGCGAAAGTAGACTTTGCTACAAAGTACCGGTTGCCTCGTTATGGAAGGCTCTACCAAATCAGAACCTAGTCGTGCACAGATCATCAATGTCGAGCTCGACCTGCTCCCTCCTCCTCATCATAATCTTGGTCTTCGGGTCCGTGTTCAGCACAAGCCCTTTCTTCTGCACCTCCGGCTTGCATCCTTCCGACAGCTTCCAGTCATACTTCATCAGAAGATGGCACAATGCGACTTTGATCTCATTGGCTGCAAAGAACCTTCCCGGGCACGAGTGTTGCCCATGTCCGAAGCCCATGCTCTCGGGGCTCGTGCTGACCAGGTGGGCTGAAGTCTTTTTGTCAGGCATGCTGCGCCAGGTGAGATGGCGCGCACCGTCAAAGCGCAGGGGTTCGGGATAGTAGGCGTCGCTGAGGCGGAGGCCGGCATCGCAGGCGACTCGGATGCCTTTGGGGAGGAAAGTGCCGTCTGGGAGAGTGACGGAAGATGTTACCTTGCGAAGTTGCGAAACTGAGGGGAGAAAGCGTTAGTGATTTGGCCAGATTCCACTAGCACCGTGTGTCAGGCGTTCTCACCGGAATTCAGGGGTTTCAAACGCTGGCTTTCCTTGACAACGCTGTCGAGAAGCCTCAAGTTATACAGGGATGTCTTCACCCATCCCTCAGCTTTGAGGACCCGGGATATCTCTTCCCTCAACTGGGTGAACAACTCGGGATTGCGCGCGATGTTCGTCATGGTTTCGCAGAGAAGATCAGTCGTGGTGTGAATGGCCAGCATGGACAATGTGAGCTGCACGATCTCGGGGTCGTAGGGCTTTCCACCGGCCTCTTCCTCAAACCAGTCGATGGCATCGTTCAGTGTAGGAAGGGGATCCCCGCGGGCTAGTGCCTCCCGTCGAAGCTCTTGTCTGCGATGGATGACGGGGGCGATGATCTGCCGAGCCTTTGTTACGTAGCTCCTAACCTTGCGGCAACTTGTATCAAACCAGTGGAGAAGAAACCGTAGGCTTGGAGGCTTCTGTCGGAGCGCCGAGGCGGCCTTGAAGCACTGGACGGTGTAGCTCTTCGTGATGTCGAGCCAATCCTGGTTGCGGCAGACGTGCTCCCCGAGAAAGACGCGGGCAGATATTCGAGCCACAATGTCGAGGATCTCGGTGTAAAGGTGATGCTCTGTCCATTCTGAGACGCTGGTCAGCTGGCAGCCGAGCCAAGCTGTACATGGGCTGGCTTGGCAAAGCTTACCAGTTGATCTACCGAACCGAAGATCAACGGCGTAGGCCGTCTCGTCGGAAAGCGGCCGAGTGACCTTGTCTAGAGAAGAAAACAGCCTTGTCAGTAGTCTTGTCCATCTAGACTTGCAGTAACACGCTGATCGTACTCAAAGCCTTGGTCAGCTGCTTCCTCGTGACCGCCTGGACCAGCTGGTCACCCCTGGAGCTGGCCTGGAAGGGTTCAAATCCAGGGAGGGACGCATGGAGGCGTTCTTTTAGCGCCTCCATGAAACTCAGTTCGTCCACATTGCGCATGTCGTTTGCCAGACGCCCTGGAAGGATGAGCAGGTCTCCGTCATCCGAATGGACCCAGAAAGGTTGGCCAGGGTACTCAGCCCGGCCCCTTTCCAGGATCTCGTTCCCCCTGAGGCGGAAGTCCTCCTCGGCCGTGTTGGAATCATTGGCGTCTCTTTCAAGTGTGACGATGGGATAGCTGGGTTCTCTGCTAATCATTGGCGCACGGCTCAGGAAGATAAGGCCAAGAGAGAGTGTCAGGCATAGGCCGAAGAGGTAGTTGGACCCGAAGCCTGGGACGAAGGGCGAGATTGTCTCAGGAATGACGGTCACGTTTGCTGCTAAGGACGGCATGGTGTGGCTGGAATGATGAATATGTGAAGCCTATGGTGGTTCTTCAAACCGGGGATAAATCTTGCTGTCTGGAGAGTGTGCGTGACATCGATCGGAGCACACACACGCAGTCAGGTTGCAAGCCGACATGGGGAAACCCCGCATGTTGAGGCTGACCCCGAGTCGCAACCTGGAAGCCTACAGGGAGGTTAGTCAAATGTTTGTTCCAAACCGAATGCAAGTTCGGACGACGCGTTGAATCAAAGGGCTCCGTCACGAGTCAGCCAAAATCGGCGGTGTGTGCTGTCCAGAACATTGCTCTTCATGGATGACCGTTGAGAAATACAGTACTTGTACACCACATATGACCCGGGGACCCCCTGAAGATCAGATATTTGGCGTCGGCCCGAACGCCAAGCAACTGAACGATTTTAGGTGCGGCACAGCGCTGTCGGGTCCGTGAACCAGTCGTTAGTGCATCGATTCATCTCGCTTCAGTGACCCGCACCACTGCTTGGCTGCCATGTTGGTTCACCGAAGTTCCAACCAACAGGTACATAACGAAAAATCAGTTCTGCAGCATTGTCATTTCTTCACCCCCGAATCAAATTCTCGATTAATACCATGAGTTCATCAGTCCGCACCGCCGGCGACGTCGTCTTCCACAATGTCGGGCCCCTGACAACCACCTGGTCGGCACCGTCAGCATGCTCTACCAGCGGCCAGTGGATCTACACTGGCGTAGGCTACCCGAATAAGGATGGTTTGATGGGTCAGATCTTGCATTCTTGTTCGCCGAACGATTCGAAGGCCGACTGCTATCCCAATGGCGACCAGATTCTCGAGATCAACGAATCGCTCACCGAGGACGATTGGAGGGACTACAGCCACAACTACATCCACTCGCCGGGCATCCATTGCCCAGCCGCATGGGAAACAGTTGGTGTCGCCTCATTCAAGGATGGAACCTTCGACGGGAACGGCATCTTCTCTTCGACCAGTTTCGTCAGTCGCGAATACTTCGGCGTGGGTGAAGGAACGATGCTCCCAACCCCGACGAGAAACTTTGTCCTTAATGCCCTGACCTCCGTCCTGGCTCCTACCGAGACGGCCATAGCCTGCTGCCCAAGGTTCGATAGCCATGCCTTCACCCCCTTCTATCTCCCTAGGAGACTCTCGACGACTAACATGTTAATCTCAGCGGCTTCACTGCCCACCCAGTGAACGGCTGTCACATTTACAAGAGTCTTGACGTTCTGGCGAGCAGCACGCTCTGCAATGTCCAAGTCGGCTACTTTAACGCGGGGTCGAGCACCGCCACGAACACCTTCGAGTACTTTGGCACCACGATCACACATACTTGGGAGGGGATGGACATTTATCCTACCACCGGCACCATCAGGGCGCAGACCGATACCATGACATTTACCATGGATGCATCTGGCTTTCCTATCCAGACATATTCGGCTGCCCCAAACCCGTCTTGGGTTGCGATGGAAAATGCTGGGGTCCTCGTCCTCGTCAATAGCGGGGAGAAGGACGAGACAGAAGGAGGCGAGGGCTCTTCAGGAGAGCCCGAGAGCGGTAGCAGTGGAAACGGTGACAGTGGGAACAGCGACAGTGGCGCACAGCAGTTGTGCCCGGTCACGTCCTGGGTTGCCGGTGCTGCCGCACTCTTCTGGGCCGCAGGTTTTGTGATCGGTGGAGGCATGTGATGTTCGAGGTCACTGTGCAGTGTAAGGTAGCATGGCATCGATTACCTAGAGTAGGTAGGTACTGCCTGATGACGCTGCAGATAAGACACACTGATCTCTCATATACAACACTATGGGCAGTTCGACATTGCTCACTTGAACCCACAGCTACCAACTGTTGATTGGGTGGGTAGGTGATCTAGATATGTACAGAAAATGTGAGGCCGTTCTGACTTGCCAGTACCCAGCGCTCAATTCATCCCGGCCTCTTCCTCCTCCATTCTCCAACTTATGAACCTCAAGATTGCTCAGAAAAGCTCCAAGCCCAGGGTTGCTGCAGTACGGATGAAATGATGCACATCTCACTGCTGCTGCTGCCGCTGCCAATGTCCGCCCCTTTAGCGGAAGTTGCCAGAGCCGTTGCAGCGGCTCAGGGGAATGCCGCTCTGGTTCTTGATGCAGACGGTGATGGCGCCCGAGATCCACTTGACGCCGTCGTAAGAGCCCTCCTCGTACGAGTCGGCCATCCAGGTGCCGGTCTGGACCAGAGAGCCAACGCAGCCGCGGAAAGTGCGACCGTAGCGGCGGTTCTTCCAGGGCCTGGTGATGACGACACCCGTCTCGCCGGGGAAGATGGTACCGCGGACCGTAACGGTGGCCTGGGTGGTCCAGGTGCGGGAGTAGCTCACGCCAAAAGAGGCGCCGAGGCGGTCCTTGATGGCCTTGATGTCAAGGCCGGCGCTGGCGGAGACGCTGTTGGCGACGCTGAAGCTTGAGGCGACGGAGACGTCGATGCCGTTCCGTCCGGCGCCGATGACGACGGGGGACATCTGCACATCCCAGTCGACGAAGCGCTGCGTGGTGTCGGTCACGTAGGACGTGGTGCCGCTGCAGGAGGACTGGCGGGCAGTGAGGGGGTGGGCCTCCTCGTCGCGCTCGACGATGTTGTTCTTGGCGTACTGGTCGCCCGACTCGAGGAAGGCAGTGTCGATCTCTGGGGTGTTGATGTCAATGCCCTCAGACTCGAGGAGCTTCTCCCAGACGCTGACGTGAACAACCTCCACTGAAGGGGCGATTAGCGGGATAGGAAGCTGAAAGGCTTGAATTGGGACTTACTGCGGCCAGTGCCGTAGAGGATAACCTCATCAGGCTGGAGGACGTGGTCAGGAGTCCAGACGGTCGAGTTGAGGTCGCGCTCAGTCATGAAAGGGGCGGCAGAGACGGCCACGGCCATGCCGAGGGCGATGAAGCGAGAGGCAACCATTGTGATGGAGAAGGGGGAGGAAGTGAGAGAAGATGCTGGATAAAGAGTGAAGAAGAAGTGTTTGAGGAGACGAATAGACGTCCTTTATACTCCGGTCATTCTCTCAGTAACACTCGGCAGCCGTCGGCCATGACACCCCGAGTCGTTGGTTAGGTACTGGGTACGAACCCGAACCGCCTGACCGACCTCGACGTCCGAGTAAGGACCCCTTCCCGCGCCCACTATGAATCGGCACTTCATTGCCGGTCAAAGCTTGTCACTTAGCCCAGCCTTACCCCAAGCGCCAAGGGCGCGGGCACCAAACATCGCCATCCCTGAACTGCGAGTCATGGCGGAGCCCCATGATATATTGCCCTCAAGCACCGAACGGGAAGGAGGCTCGTGGCCTCGCCCTATCCACCCTTATCATGTGTGCCTCTTCTGTCACAGGATTGGTTCATTTCTCAACACCTGCGTTGTCGCTGCCGCCGAGGCTGTGGATTCTCTGCCGTCCCAGGATCCGCCTCGGCCTCGTGATGCCGGCACCCTGACACTCGTGATGTACACGATGCTGGGGTTATGAGTCGTAAGGAAGTCGAGGATCGTGAGAAACATGCTCAGAGCCGCGGACAAGAGGCATCACGAGACGGCTTGAGCAATTTCCGGACATGACTTGATGGCTTGATGGGTCGTTTATCTCGCGACATTGTGCGGGCGCTTCTAATCACGGCGGCTCCGTTGAGAGATCAAGGGTCATCAGTTCGAGGGTCTGGAACTGGAGGAAGCTGGAAAGAGAATCATGTTGGTGGAGAAGACGGCATCTGTTCGTCCGAGAAGATTCACAAGTGAGGTGCCGAGGACGGGCCCCGTGAAGCGCTAACTGTATAAGAATGAGGACTACTTCCACCATGACAAGCCTTCTGCCTCATCACTCATCATCCCACCCGCTCCCAAGTCCTTCTTTTTCCATCGAGCTTTTCAGAACTTCTCAGCCTTTCCCTCCGTCAAGCCATCATAATGAAGTTCCTCTCCGCCGCTGCTCTTCTGGCCCTGGCCGCTGGGTGAGCCGCCTCCCCCTTTTCGTGTCATCTCTGACCGGGAAACTAACATCTCCAGTGTTGCTGCCGACCTACACAACGTCGCCGTCTGCGTCAACAACAGGAGATCTACTCCCATCGGAGGCACCGGCTGGAGCGTCAGCTACAACTGGGCCAAGAACTACGAGATCGACCCCACTGCGACCAAGTGCGCCTGTGACTTGTACAGGCAGCGCAACACCGGCAACAAGCAGTGGGACAAGTGCCCTGACTGCACCTTTGACGGTCTCGGCTGCAACTCTGCCGGCTGGCACATTGGCGGTGACGAGGTGAGAACATTACTCGTGCGGTCCCCTGCGCGTCTCCAGTATGCTGATTGTTTCCTCTCTAGATGGACTACTACTGCAACAAGAAGTGCGGTGCCCAGGGTTCTGAGGCTAACTAAGCTGGCATGGGGCATGGGAGAGTGGTTGCGGGGTAAAGGCGCAAGGGATCTGCTGCGGGCGACTCGTACACGTAGAGCTGTTATCGCCATTAATTCAATGTTGACTGAGCTCTGCGACCTGATGTGTCTTGTGGAGTCGATGCCATCCCACCTCAGCCATCTTCTGAGGGCAAATTTCGCCGTATCTCCCCCCTTTGCGTCAACCCATGGGAAGCTTGCCCACATTCCGTGATAGATCTGAACTAACCCAAGGGGGTGATAAAATAAGAGGCCAGCGCTATCCCGTCGGGGAGATTCCCGAGCCTTGCTGGGCGCGCCTCAGATAGACTACCTCGCCGTTGCAGGGGACGTGCTGGCGGCGGGAGGAATGCTTGACAACCACTCTCTCCCTCTTCCCTGCTAGTCCTTCACAGCTGTCAGCGAGCGCGGTAATATCAATTAAAGATGGGACGACGTCGGCACGTTTGCTCGGATCCAAGTCAGCACCCTTGTCGATCGTATCTCCTCTGACTCGAGATCCCGTCTTGGCCGCTTTGCAGTGCTCATTTGGCAATTTCTCCGTACAAGTCTCCGGTCCGACAGTGCGGGCCGACAGCAGGGGCCTTGCTTGTCCGGCATCTTGCGGTCGAAGGGCGCGTGGGTTGACGGGCGCTCGCCATTGCTCCCCATTGCCCGGATCCTAACTATCCGTCTCCATGACTCGGCGTGGAGAAGCAGCGTGGATCAGACACAAAACATGGGGCGGGGGGAACACTGGGAAATGGAAGGCTTCAATGGGTTCCGTTTTGTGCTATCAAGGCCCACTGGGCTGCCTTGCAATCTTCCAAAACAAGGCAGGGCTGGACGTGGTTTGCTCCTAAACATCTGCCTAGAGACCCCTGGGCCTCGTGACCAATGTCGATGAGGCCATGATCATCTCCACATCGTTGAAGCCGTCGTCGGCGTTGCCCTGAACATCTGCTCAGTAGCCGGCTCCGGTGTTAGTGGCTCAACCACCCTTGTGGACGCCCAGTGGACGGTCCCATAACGATAGAGCTCTCCGTAAGTCCCCGGCCGGTGGTCGGCGTCCCAGAATTCCCTCTTCTTGACCAGGTCTCCGAGTGCCGGCAGCCCCCCGGCCGAGTTGTGGTAGACCTTGTACATGTGGCTCTCCTCGAGCACCTCCACCACAAACTTCTCCGCGGCGGCCCTCTTCTCCGGACTCGGGTCGTCCAGCGGGGTGGTGAAGAGGTCCACCTGCCTCTTTCCGTCGTACGCCGTCCTGATGGCACCCAGGATGCCGTTGCGGATCCCCTCCACTAGGAAAACTTTGTTCTCGAAGTATTCGCGGCCGTTCCACCCCGTGCGCACGTCGAGGAGGTTCTTGGTGCGGTCTCCGACGAGCATCTGCGCGACGTAATCGCTCATGTGGACGACCTTGTCCGCGAAATCCCAGTCTCTCATGCCTTCGGCGAGGCCGATGTCCTTCATAAGGGGCAGCTTGTGGAAGCCGTCGGCATTTGTGCGGCCCCTCCACAACTCTTTGTAGCCATTGTGCCAGTTTCGGATGAACTCGCTACCCTTGCGGGCGGCGATCATGTAGTTGCCGAAGCTGCCCCATTCCTTGCGGATCTGGCCGGTGATGATCCACAGGCCAATCTCGTACGGCGAGTCCGAGGCAGTCAGGTGATTCCAGAAGAGGTCGTCAAGGTGCGTGTGAAGCATGTTCCCCACGTCCATCCAGACGCCGCCGTGCTCGAACAGGAGGGGCAGACGGACCAGGTCGGCGGCGTGCTGCGCGGCGTGGGCCCCGTCCATGGTCCGGTGATTGAAGCAGTCTGGGAACCATTCCTGGTCGATGTATCGGTACACATTATTCGGGGAGTCGTCGATCAGGTCGACGAGTCGGACGGTCCAGGATGGGCCGAGCTTGCGCACCCAGTTGACAACAGTGCAACGATAGCTGGGGTACATGGCCTCGAGGCCCTTGTCCCAGAAGGCCCAAACATTCTTCTCTCCATTGACGGGACGGAAAGTGCCGAGCTCGCTAAGTATTTCCTCGTCGGATCGTAGGTCCAGCTGCGATGATGGGACCTCGCGTAGCTTTGTGGCCGATTTTGGGATGGAGAATTTAGCGGTCTGACGCCTTTTCGGTTGCGTCATGATGGCTGTTATGGCCGTTTCAATGATCAAGTTGTTGAAGGGAATGAGAGAGAACAGTGAGAGAAGGAGATCGCAGCTTTTCGTAGATGTTCAGATCGAGAGTTTTCAAGTTCAAGGTTGCTCCTTCCGTACTTCATTTCGTGCTTGCCTTCACACCGCTTCAACAAAATGACCTCATAGTTGCTCAGAGCTGAGGTCCTTCTAAGTTTTCCCCTTTTCCCCCTGAGACCGTCCAGAAGCCGTGGTTGGCTGGCCCCCTTTCTCTCCTCCCAAAAAGGGCAAGTGGCGATGATTCATTCTCACTAATTCTGGGCTTTGGGGTACGATAGTGGATCTGCGACTGCGATTGACCTCTAAAAAGCCTCTCCATGGAAGTCTGTGTTGCTGAAGCTGTGAAATAGGGCCCCATTTTGGGCATGTGTTACTGACTTTTGTCGGCCAGCCGATTTGGACGCCACGGTTCTCAAAGCTTTTGCTTGGCGGCGACATCCTGCGCGTTGATACTTCTCGGTTCAAGGCGGTACTGACTCATTCCCGAGAGATGTGCATCTGCCAAGATGCACTCATCACGGGCAAGAAGAAGCATTGGACGTGACGCGCTTGTAGCTACATGCTACCTATCTGATCATAAGCACTCGGTATCAATACGCGGAATTCTCGATCAACACGCAGATATAAGAATCAGAGAACCCTCTGGACCAGCTCATCTCACCTTCCATCCATCTCAACTCAAAACGGGAGTTTCAATAGAGAAGCAACCCCTCAAGACGTCAATCATGGTTCTCCTCAAATCCAGGCCGGAGTATGTCGACGTCGACGCCGACTTCACTCCCCTCCCAAAGCACGGCCACCTTTCGGAAAAGCACCCCGCATTCGCTGCCATCGAGACTGCCATTGGCGCCGCATTCGCACCATTCTGGGCGCTGCCGGACTTTGCTACATTCCGTGAAGCAGCCGGAGGTGCCGACGCTGTTATGCCGCCCGGTGGCCCAGACCGCTACAAGGATGTGGCAACCGAGCTCATTGAATTCCAAGCCCGCGACGGCCACCTGGTAGAGCTCAAGGTGTACAAGTCGCCCAATGTTGCGCCCAACGCCACCCTGATGTATCGCATGCACGGTGGTGGTAAGAATTAGAGCTTTTCTCTCTCAGTTTAAAGGAGCAGACTAACATCAGCCAGGCTGGTGCGTCGGGAGTCATGAAGTCGACGGTACGGAGAATGTCTACGCCGCGACTAACACCAACATTGTTGTCGTGAGCGTGAAGTATCGAAAGTGAGCAAGAACGCATGTTCCAAACCCCAACTAGACTAACGGCAGCGCAGAGCCCCTGAGTACCCCTTCCCATGCGGTCCGAACGATTGCTACGACGGGTTGATGTGGGTAAGTGTCACCAATGGACAACCACAAATGGCAGAACTGACCACTCGTAGTGCCGGAAGAACTTTCAGTCCCTGGGTATCGATCCCAGGAAGACCATTCTGAGCGGGAGCAGCTCCGGTGGTAATCTGGTACGTCGTCTGAGATCTTATCAGCCTCACACATTGACATTCCCTAGGCAGCTTGTCTCGCCATCCAGTGCAGAGACGAAGGCATTCCCGGCATCGTCGCCCAGGTCCTCCACTTTCCCCCGACAAGTCACCCAAAGTACTTCCCGAGGGACAGGTATGAGTTTGGCAGCTACGTGCAGAACAGCAGCAACCCCGTCCTGAGCACGATTTGGATGGAGGCTTTCCTGGATGCATACGTCCCTCACCCCAGCCCTGATCACCGGCACTCGCCACTTCTCACACCTTCACTGAAAGGGCTGCCTCCCACTCGTCAGTATACCCGAAACTATTTACATTCCCTGATCTGACCGAAGCAGTCATTCAATGTGGAGGCCTCGACATCTTGCGAGACGATGCATTCGCATATGCCGAGGCGCTTTCGGATAGCGGGACCAGCGTCGAGTTCTACGTGTATAAGGGGCTGCCGCATTGCTTCACTGAGATGCTACTCGATATTCCGGAGACGGCCGAGTTCTATCAAAGGTACATGGACTTTTTGGAAAGACGCACTTCGGGGTAGATACTTCTTTTCATCCCAGCAGAGAATACCAGCTAGTCCAGTTTCCTTTTTCTGTGAAGCCGTTCAGTTCGATAAAAAAGTCATAGACCGTATCACTCGTCGCTAGGACAATATTCTCGTCCAATGCTAAATCTTTGGCTGGGTTAGGGAAGGGGGGGAAGTCAAAAAGGAATTGATGAGAGTGGGATTCGAACCCACGCCATTACTGACTAGTAGGCTGGTTGTCGCTCTGACGAACGGCTTCCTGAAACTAGCGCCTTAGACCACTCGGCCATCTCACCTGTTCGATGATTAACTCCCCGAGTTTGACACCTATGTAGACTTGGTGCTTCGTCGAAATCACGCAGACGTATCATCCAATACCAGACTGAGGCTATTCTCCTGGACTATTCAAAGATTCCGCAATCGATGATTATTCAAGAAACCCACATCGTGAATGATAAGGTTCTAAACCAAAATTAGTCTGCAATCGGGCTCTGATGTCTTCGAACAAGCCGGCTCGAGTTGCCTGCATTCCGACATTAAAGCGGCTGGCATCAGCACCCGAGAGAAGCGGTTGCATTGATAAGTTCAGATACGACTAGATCAAACAGTGAAATTGAGTATAAGTTGTGTAGATTGAAGCTACTGAGTTTGTGTTCGGGCTCCATGCTTGAAGAACAGGCAAGATAGAAGTCTGCTACGGCTCCAGCAGCATTTAAGCGCTGAAAGCAACGGCGCGCCTGGCATTCTTGGATCCCTTGGTGCTCTTGGCGGCAGCGGCGGCAGGAACAGCAGAAGTCGCAGCCGGAGCGGCGGGTGCCGCGGGAGATCCGTTGACAATCTGGAAGGGCACGACGCCGCCAAAAGGTCCAGCCTTGTTGCTGTTGGCGATCTTGGCGAGGCACACGTTCTCAATGCCGTTCATGGTGCCGGTACACGTAGTGCCGTCGGGGACGGAGAAAGCCATGGGCTGCACGCTCTCGTCAGTTTCTTGTTCTAGAGGCGAAAAAGGGAAACTCACGAAGTCCTGGTTGACGTTGGCGGCACGCTTCTCAATGCCCAGGCCGCGGCGAACGCGCTCGACAGTCCGGCTGAAGATTGTATCACGGGGAACCTTGCCATTGGGCCTGATGTTGCCGTTGTTACCGGGGACTTGGGTGGTGGCCGTGAGCTTGATGCCTTGGGAGAATTGGCCGGTGGCCGTGGGGTCGACGACGGCCTCGATGGGACCGGCGCCGTCGGTGGTGACGACGTGGAAGACGCCGGAGAGGGAGCCGCCCTGGGCAGAGACCTGGGGAAGGGTGTTGCCGGATAGGTCCATGGCCTGGGCGACCATGGAGACGTCGTTCTTGCCCTGGCCGGTCGTCTTGCCGAGGCCATCGGTCATGATATCGGTGCTCTTGAAGACGGTGGTGTCGACCTCAGTCTGGGCTTGTCAGCATAAATGTCTCCCAAAGAAACTGATGGTCGGTACTCACAACCCGGTTTCTTCCCGGGCCGGGGACTACTCCGCCCTGGATGGCGAGGGCGGTTCCGTTGCCACCGGCATCGCCTACGACCGAGGCCACCTTGCCGTGAGCGGCAACGAGAGTGGATGCGGCCAGCGCAGCGAGGAGAGACTTGGCGAACATTATGATGGAGGTGGGAAAAGATCTGATGCGGTTGAATCGTGGGGAAAAAGTTGATAGAGGAAATGGGCTCGAGTCAATCGATGCCGACGAAGAGAAGGAGGAAGTGGAGGTGGTGAGGTCTGGGATGGAGTGTGAGATGAGACTGAAGACATGAGTTATCTACTGGGGGAAGGCCTAATGGCTTTTATACTCCATGGTGGATGGCTTCGAACATGTAAGTGACCTTGCGATGTACCGTGAAAAGGGGCCGTCCGCCGTCGCTGTGGTCTCACGCTCGCATCACCAAGGAGGTGAAGGTTAGCACCGAAACACCATTCCCCGGCAAATCAGAGCATCTCCCGCACATCAAGTGGATCGTTCCAGACGATTACGATGGCAGGAGTAATCCATCGCGGGTGCCGATGCCGCGGAGATCAGCAGCATCCTGGTGGTGATTCGCGGCCGTCATGACGGGCGGCTCCGAAGCTCTCTGCGCGGTGATCAACTGGGGGTCCGAGACCCAATGCGAAGGGAGTCCAAAGCAGTGGGCTTGCGGTTTGACGGCGTAGGAGAGAACGCGCGTTGTGATGAAACGTGAAGGTGGGCTTCAGATGGTTTGCTGGGGATGTCTCGGCGGCGAGTCCGCATACTCGGCCGCTGCCAGAACCACATTTTGTTCATCGCATCCATGATCGTCCGATGAACGGGCTGCAGCAGGTCGGGCAATTCATGGCAGCGACCGTTTGATCGCGTGCCGTGAGCCGCATCGGACAGCAATGAAGGGCACTGAGACCTCCAGCTGTGACCGTATGCGGTCGATGTGATCAGAGTCTTCTCCTCTGGGGGAGAGGGGGTGGTTCGTTCTGAAGAGGGGCTTCGGACACGTCCAGCTCTAGTTTTCGCCGTTTATCGGCCGAGTTGTTTGCTGAACGGGATGCCATCTTCTGCCTCAGGGATGGGCTCGACGGTGCGATGTGTTACTTACAGGAATGCCGCTGAAGTCCATTGACATGGCCGCGCAACACCGCCAGGCACCCATCATGGCTTGAAGCTTGAAGCAATCGTCAGAGCTTCTCCCGCATCATCGGTGTAGCACGTCCTACCATTGCCTCCTTTGGTCGCTGACCGCTGCGAGTCGAGCCGATGTTGCCGACTCCCGGACGAGTCCACCGCCTAGTGGCCCCCTGACGGAGCCGAGACTTCGGGCGAAACCCGTCTCCGACAGAAGGTCGAGCCGATGCCAAGGGCTGTCAAGCGGTTTGGCAGCTCGGCGAGCCCTTTGATCGGACTGACCGTACGAAGGTGATAATGGACATGGTGGAAGAGTGATGGTGAAGACAGACTTGAGGAGTCCAGACGAAACGCTGAGTGGCAGCTGACGTGCCGTGAATTGGGAAAGACGATGAGACGTGAGGGGATGTGGTTCGGCCGTCGGCATTATTTCCGAGCGACGATGCGAGGTCTTGACTCGCCGGCCGGCGCGGCTGGCGTTGAGGGGTCTTTCGCCTTTCCGGGGTTTTACAGAGGGGTCGTCAGATCTTGTCAGAAGCATCCTCATAATGACCAGGGCTTCTCAAGCGCCATTCTATTTCATCGTGCTGTTTTCAGATGGTGCTTCGCTTTAGGTCCTTACGGCGAGCTGTTGGATGGAGCGTCGCCATTCGTATGTCCACCAATGGTGAGGTATCGACGGAGACATTTTGAGCTGACTTCAGAGTAGGTACTAATGGTGGCGCGAAGCATCTTGGTGGGCTTGCGGCTACTGCTTTCACATACCCTGCCATAGGGCAGCTCGAGTCGTTCGCTACAGCCGACATGTATTGATGGACCAAATCTTCCCAAGTCGGATGAAAGTCTGTTGTGGTTCTCCAAAAAGTCAGTTGGCCTGCCTCGATCACAGGGCTGATCTGCAAGGTAACCGTTGGAGGCCTACGCCAAGTCCAACCTCATTTCTCGCGGCGGAGGCATCCCACAGCTCTGGGAATCACCTCATACTGAAGATCCCCGCACACCACCAACAGGCAGATCTCCCTTGCTCAGCCTGAAGCCAGGCACCAGTCAGTGCTCTCGGGTCCGTCGTTCTAGCGCCTCGTGACGGGCGCCAAGTGCTGCACGAATGCATCTCACTGGGCTGGAATCCCTGCAGCCCAAAGGCTTGACCCAATGCTTGATTGCCCGCGGACCGGGGTTCCTGCAGCCAACGGTCTTCAGCCCCGGAGCGGACGGGGGCACCACTGCAGACCATCCCGCCTTTTCAGGCGAAGCGCGAGCCCGCCGCAGGTGGCACGGCCGAAGAAGCCACTTATGACGGAGGGTAAGATGAGGGGTAAACAAAGAGGCTGTGTCGAAGCTGGCCAACCGACGAGGAGGCCTCTGCACGACGGATGCGATTGCCTGGCTTGCCTGGGTATATAGCAATGGCCTTGGGGGCCGAGGTGATGGTTGGGCCGTCATCATCGACACATTCATCATTGTCGCAAGCTCCAGCGTTTGAGACACCATCGACATGAGCTCACAGCAGCCTTACTACGGCGGCGGCCAGCCTGCATACCCGGGCGGCCCTCCTCCTCCGGGCCCTCCGGGCTCTGCCCCTCCTGGCGCTGGCTACCAGCAGCCGCCATACCAGCAGCAACAGCAGCAGCCGGGTTATCAGCAACCTCCTTACCAGCAGCAGCCCTACGGCTACCAGCAGGGTCAACCTCCCGCTGGGGCTGGCTACCCACCGCCTGGAGGACCCCCGCAACAGGGGCAGCCTCCCTACGGCCAGCAGCCGCCACAGCAGCAGTACTACGGCCAACCTCCTCAGCAGCAACAACCAGGACAGCCGCCGCATCAGCAGCAGCCGCCATATGGCGCTCCCTCTCCTCAGCCTGGCTACGGTCAGTATCAGCAGCAGCCGCCTTATGGCCAACAACCTCCCCCTGGCCAGCAGCAGTACGGCCAGCAGCCCCCGCCAGGACAGCCTCCGTACAACCAGCCGCCATACGGTCAGCAACCCCCGCCAGGCCAGGCCCCCTATGGCCAGCAACCGCCCCCCGGCCAGCAGCCCTATGGCCAGCAGCCTCCCTACGGCGCTCCCGTGAGACCCTCAGCTCCCGCAAGACATTCCCAAACTCTTTATTAACAGTCCCCCAGCAGCCTGGTGCCCCTCAGCAGCAGTGGAACCAGAACCAACCGCCGCCCGGCGCCGCCCCCTACGGAGCCTACGGCGCCCCTGTCGCCCCAACACCCGCCTCCCAGGGCTATGACCAGGCGCAAAAGGCCTGGGTTCAACCCGTCGACACATCCAGCGACGGCGAGGTCCTGCGCAAGGCCATGAAGGGCATGGGCTGCGACGAGAAGGCGCTTATCCGCATCTTCACCAGCCCCAAATACGCCAATCCCTGGGCCATGGCGCAGCTCGTTCGCGACTACAATGCCCGTTTCGTCCGCGACCTGGCAAAGGACATTGAGAGCGAGACGCGGGGCGACCTGGAGACGACGCTCCTCGCGCTCCTCCGCGGACCCCTTGAGAATGACGCCCGCATCCTCGACAAGGCCCTCAATCGCCTTGGCACTGACGAAGAGGCCCTCAATGATGTCCTGATGTGCCGCTCCAACGCCGACCTGCGCGCCATTCAGGTCGAGTACAAGCGCCTCAAGAACCGCGATCTCCTCACCGACATCAAGAATGACGTCGACGATAACCTCTTCCGCCTCTACAGCATGATCCTCTCCGGCAACCGCGCCGAGGACGCCGCCCCCGTCGTGGCGCACGAGATTGATGCCAAGGTCACCGAGATCCAGCGCGCCACCGAGGGCATGATCGGCGCCAACGCCGTGGCTGTCGCCCAGGTCCTGAGCAGCAGCAGCCCCGCGCAGATCGCCGCCATCGCCGAGGCGTACCAGCGCAAGTACCACCGCCGACTGACGGAGGTCATTGAGAAGGAGTTCCGCGGCGACATGGAGGATGCGCTGCTGCGCATGGTTGAAGGGGCACAGGATCGTGGTCGCGCCGATGCTGCGAGGTTGTGGGCGCCTCTGATGAGAGCGTCGCGCAAGGACACGCTGTTCATCAACCGCGTCGTGGCGCTGTACTGGGACAGGCCGAGATTGGACGCTGCGAAGGCGGCGTACAAGACGAAGTTTGGACGGCCGCTGGCGAAGGATGTGAAGGAGATCCTCAGCGGGGACTATGAGGATATCATCCGGGCTTTGATCGGGGACAAGTAGGCGTGCTAGGAGGGGTGGATTCTCGTCAGTGTATGCTGGAAGGGTTTTTGGATGATGAATGATGACTCAATTCGATCAACATATTGTCGTTGACGATGTGTGCCTTTTCAAGAAGTGCAAGTTGAGCTGGGGATGCTTTCTCCCTGTGATAACTGCAAACTTGGTGTTGAATTCGAGTTAGATGTCTACCTAGGATGAAACAACCTTGCCTTCAGGCCTGCACTCTTGTGGCCTGGGCATGAACGAAGTTAATCCCATTGGATGAAATGCCATGAAACGTGAGAAGAAGGGGGCAAGGCATGCCGTCTGCTCTCCTTAACGGGGAAGCTGGAGACACGGAGAGCCAGAAGTCAGACGGAAGCTCAAGCCAAGACCGGCATGTGAGTCTTCATCTGCTCGAAAAGGCACATCTCGTCCAAGCCTCTCAAAATGAGGCCATATTGCCGACACCATGCTATCGCACCCCCAAGCCTTGACTCATGGCCCCGAACCCCATGTGGTCAACCATCCCTCCACCTCGCCCTCTTCCGGCTTCACAGCCATCCCGCCAGCACCAAAACGGCAACCGGCACCTTGTAACCAAGCTTCTGCCTCGTGCACGCGTCGCTACCCCATCCCGAATGGATCTGCCGGCGCGAGACGCGTGGGCCGGATGCTGGGGACGGCACATGGCTCGAGGCGCGATGCCACGCCCCCTGACAAGGGTCCAGGCGTTGTCAATCACGACGCCCGCGCTGAGCAAATGCTTAGTACCCCCCCTCGGCGAGCTACCCCAGGGCCCCATCATCTCCCCGCATCGCAACGCTGGCCGCTACTGACACGTCGCGTAGATAGACTCTGTGCTAGGCAGGGGTCCTGGGTCTCGGCACGCGCAGCCAGTGCCGAGGGATGGGGGAGATGATGAAGCCGAGATGGTATGGCGGTGGTAGTAGAGTATTGGAGATATAAGTTGGATGGAAGATGCAGTGTTAGAAGCAGCAGAGACAGCTTCTTCCTTTAAGAAACATTCAGCATTCAAAGAACAGTGTCAACATGGCGACTGACCACGAGAAAGCGGTACGTCTCAACTCTCAACTCCTCCGTTCTAACAAACAAGTCGCTTATCCAACTTGCGTTTGTCCCAGGAACGCGATGAGATCCAAGCCGAGCTCCATATCGAGGTGCTGCCCGGCACCGAGATCATGACTGATGTCGGCAAGCACCACTTCATCAAGAGCCAGCAGCACTCAACACTCGTCCTCGTGCCCCAGCCCTCGCACGACCCTCATGACCCCCTGAACTGGTCGCCGCTGTGGAAGGCATCCGTCTCTTTCGCCGTGTCCTCCATGACGTTCACTCAGGGGTTTGCTCCTCTAGCCCTGGCACCCATGTTCCCGTACCTGATCCAGGATTATGAGAGTTCTCTGGAGGCGGTGATTCAGTTCACCGGAGTGACGATCTTGATTCTTGGGTTCAGCAACTTCATCTGGTGGGTGCACTCAAACATTGAATACCTGCTTTGTCTAACTTGTGCGATTGCAGGGCCCCTATCTCGTCCTCGTTCGGTCGCCGTCCTGTTTACATCGCTTCTCAACTGATCTGCCTTGCTTCCCATATTCTGCGCGCCAGGGCCAGGTCCTATGCCGAGTTCATGGGAGCATGCATGTGAGCAACACCCAGGCTCTGGTAACGAAAGAAGACTGACATGAGATGCAGTCTGAATGGAATTGGGGCTGGTCCCTCGGAAACTCTCCAGCCGCAGGTCATTGCGGACATCTACTTCCTCCACGATCGCGGCACCTGGAACACGCTCTACTGGGTGGTCTACATGGGATCTCTGATGGTATGAAAATGCTCCTGGTGTCTGACGAGAGCAACCCAGTATCTGACCTCTTAGATTGCCCCCGTCATCGCAGGCCCAATGGCCGACCATGTAGGCTGGCAAAACTTCTGGTGGCTCAACGTCGCCGCCACCGGAGCCTCGATCCTCTATGGCATTGTCGGCTTCCCTGAGACGAAATGGACTCGTGCCCCTTCAGGACATGATGCCGTTTCGGCACCGGCTCCGACCGATGCAAGCTCCCAGGAGAAGACCGCAACGATTCCAAGCAGCCAAGCCGAGGTCGAGGACGTCGCGCAGCAGCAAGAGGCCGACAACTTCCTCGGCAAGGGCTCTCCTTCGAGGCAGCAGTGGCATCTCTTCCAGCTCAATTCGTCGCCGATGAAGACCATCTGGTTCGACCTGTGGACGCCATGGAAGATTTTCGGCTTTCCCATTGTGCTGTTTGCGTCGTTTGTCGTCAGCTGGAGCTGCAGCAACTTTTTGATCCTCAACCTTACGCAGTCTCAGGTGTTTGCGGCGCCTCCTTACAACATGAGCTCGCAATCTATTGGTATGTCTAAGACCAAGTCCTCAAGCTATCCGCCACTGACACCTCACAGGCTTCATGAACTTGGCCGTGCTTGTCGGCGCGCTTCTGGGCTTGGTGACGGCTGGTCCGTTCAGTGACTGGGTGTCTGCCCGGGCGACGGCGCGAAACGGTGGCATCCGCGAGCCGGAGATGCGACTACCGGCCATGATCCCGTACGTAGCCGTCATGGTGTTTGGCAACATCATCACGGCGGTTGGGTATCAGAAGCAGTGGCCATGGGCGGTGATCGTGGTGCTCGGATACGCCAGCGCGGGCATCCAGGTGGCTGGGCTGCCGGCCATTGCGAGCACTTACGCCATAGACTGCTACAAGCCGGTGACTGGGCCTCTCATGGTGGCTATCACCGTCAACAAGAACGTGTGGGGGTACGGCATGGGGCGATTCATCACGCCGTGGACGATGGAGTCGGGGTGAGTGACACTCCTATGGACTTTAAAGACGTTTTACTGACAGTGGTCTCAGATTCATCCCCGCGTTCATGATGAACATGGGCTTGACGGTGCTGTGGTGCGGACTTGGGATTGTGTTCTACTACTATGGTAAGACGTTCCGTCGGTGGACCAGGAACAGCAGCGTCCACCATGTGGAATAGACGAGTATGGCTAGACGTGGTTGGGGGTCACTGGTCTTGCCAACTTGATCTTTGCAAAGGAGAACCGGAGGTACTGCTCGGAGATGTGCTGTTCTGATCGACAGACAGCGATCGAGGGCCGTGGTCAGTCAAAATGCGACAAAGACCTCCATAGCTCAGGTAGAGCCTTCAAATTGGTAACTTTCACTCAAAGATCAGAGGGATAGTCAAGATGAATCCAGCCGTTGTCTTGTCCTGCTTGTTCCCCTGCTGAGACCAGCCCTCCTGCGTCCCTGTCAGCACTCGCTGCCAGCTGTCACCACCCTCAGGCTGCTGACTAATATTCTACTTGGAGTGCCCTGTGACTGCGACGATGAATGCCATCGGCGGGGGCTGAACATGGCGACGTCATTCTGTGGACCCGGGCGATCTTCCCCGGTTAGTGTTCAGCTCTACCATGATGGGGCCGCCCGCCAGGACCAAAAGGTAGGCGGCCAGGCACGGGGCAGTGGGCACCTCACTGGCACAAAGGGTTCGGCAGCTATCGGGAAGGAAGCAAGTCTAGGGAAGGTACCTACCGGCAGGTGTCTCCCCTTCCCGTGACCTCAGCTGGGGGCGAAGTGCCACTGGCAGTTAGTTGAACCGTCGCGTGCGAAAAACCCAGACGCCGATGGGCGAGTCTGGACGCTGAACGACGCGCATCCCACGACTCATGCTAACTCGCTTGGTCGTAGTGCAACTGAAAGGCAAGTTAGACGAGCGAGCCAGAGCAGCCCGAGCAGGGCACCAAGACAAAGCGGCAGGCCCCAGAAGATCTTTGCGACCGACCTGACGGGACGGGACCATCGTCATCCCTCCACGTCCCGACTCCCCCGTTGGCTTGACCGACCTCACATCGTCAATCCCTCGCAAACACACACCACGACCACCGCGCCCACCACGACCACACCGCATCTCCCCCCAAGCAACATCGACCTGGAGCATCGACCTTGGGCCGGTCGACAGCAGCCACTGCACAGATCGATCGACGAAGCAATGCACGCGAGGCCGGACCGCCCCCCTCCCGGCCACCGCCCGGTCAAGGCCGTCACAGAATCCGCCCGTGAGCGTGAGACGTTCAAATATGACCCCTCGCTCTACGCCAGCGTCCGCTTCAACGACACGGGCGTCGCCATTCCCAGCTCCGAGATCCTCAGCTCCCACGATAGCGTCCTCACCAGCCTCGCCCAGCTCGGTGCCTACCAGACGGGTGCCGAGCGCGCCTTCATCTCACTATTCGATGTCCACCACCAGTATGTCATCGCCGAGACCATGCCCGGCATGGCCCTCACGCCATTACTCCCGAGCGACCAATGTCCCGCGCCCCTGGCCCTCTGCGGCGTCGCCATCCCCCGGAGCCAGGGCACCTGCGACCACGTCCTCTACCTTTCCACCCCGGGCTCAAAAGACGACACGGACCTGCCGCTCTCCCTGGTCCCCAACCTCGCCGCAGACTCACGATTCAACACAAGGCCATACTGCCAGTTCCCCGACCCCGGCCAATTCTACGCCGCCGTACCCATCCGCACTCACCGTGGCATCGACATTGGCTCTTACTGCGTCATGAGCACGAAAAGGCCGAAGGAATGGAACGACGATTCGCCCAATCGTATGCGCGACGTGTCCCGTGCCGTCATGGCTCATCTCGAGGCCACACGCTCAGTCTACGTCAACACCCGGAGCGAGCGTCTCAGCAGGGGCGTGAGGTGTTTCCTCGAGGGAGAGAAGACCATCACACGGCGTCCGGCACTCACCAACTCGTCAAATTCGGAGAGCACGGTGCTCACTGGCAGTCAACAATCCGTCGTCCAGCATGAGGAGCCTTCGGCCCTGTCGAGTTTCTCAACGTCGATGAGAAGCTCGCCAGAACCCGAGCCCTCGGCCACACCTCCCCGAAGCGAACCACCGCCACCGCCACAGCCACTGGGCGTTGACCAGCACGATCACGAGCCTGCTGTTTCGGTGCTCAACTCTACCAGCACAATCGCTCCTCGGAGATCTGGAAGCAAGGACAATCAGCACCCCTCCGTCTTCTCCAGGGTCTCCGGTATCATCCGGGAAGCGTTCGATGTTGAAGGCTGCTACTTCCTTGACGTCACTTTGGGGCACTATCGTCGTCCATCGCTGCGGCCTCTGTCTGACGACAACGTTCCCACGGCCGACCAGATGTCGACCAGCGGGAGCGACGGCACATCCACCGACGCGGCCGGTCACGACTCGGACAACATGTGCAAACAGCTCGGCTTCTGCACCTCCCAGGCCTCCGGCACCGATTCATCCACCATACCCGACGACTCGATGGGCCAGCTGCCCAAGCGCACCCTGGAGAGGCTCCTCCGCAGGTATCCTTCAGGGCAGATTTTCAACTTCGATGCGGGCGGCGACCTCGAGTCAAGCGATTCATCTGACGGCGAGGAGAGGCAGACCGAGGCCGAGGAAGCGAGTGCCAACCAGCAACGGGCGTCTGTCGGCTTCGGCCTCAGCTCCGGTTCCACCACGGACGACAGAGCCAAACAACGGCGGCTGCGCGAGGGAGCCCTGATCCAGCAGGCCTTCCCCCAGGCGCGCAGCGTCGCCTTCATTCCCGTCTGGGACACCAAGCGCGACCGGTGGCTCGCCGGCGGCTTCGTCTACACCCGGGTGCCCACACGGGTACTCACCGTCGAGGGCGACATGAGCTTCCTTCGAGCCTTTGCCAACCTCGCCGCCACCGAGCTTCTCAATCAGGAGGTCAGGCAAGCCGACAAGGCAAAGTCTGACGCACTCGGGTCGCTCTCCCATGAACTCAGAACGCCATTACACGGCATCCTCCTCGGCACGGAGCTGCTCAACGACACCGACCTGGACGTGCTGCAGGGAAATCTGACGCACACCATCGAGACGTGCTGCGCGACGCTCATGGATACCATCGACCATCTGCTCGACTACTCCAAGGTCAACGACCTGGCGATGAAGAGACGGAAGGAAGCGGGCGGATCCTACGACACGACATCTAGCAACATGTCTGTACAGCCAGGCAGGAAGCAGCTCTTCACCGAGGTGCGGCTCGATGCGCTGGTTGAGGATGTGGCCGACGGAATGTACGCAGGCCACACATTCAAGCGGTTCCCCCATGCGCCCAGGGACCCGACGAGGAACAGCGACACGGTCATCAGGCGGACCAACTCGATCCCGCTATCGGAAATCGACTCGACCATGTACGGGCCATGGCAGGCCGACTCGGACTCCGGCAGGGTGGGTGTGCACCTTTCGATCGACCCGGCGTGCGACTGGATGTTCCGGATCGAGGCCGGGGCGGTGCGGCGCATCATCATGAACCTGCTGGGCAACGCGCTCAAATACACAGCGCGCGGGTCGGTGACGGTGTCTCTGACGCAGAGCGAGTCGTCCTCGGCGGGCAAGCGGAGAAAGAACGAGCGCAACGTGCGGCTCGTGGTCAAGGATACAGGCAAAGGCATCAGCGACGACTTTTTGCAGCACGAGCTGTTCCGGCCCTTCTCGCAGGAAGACGACCTCGCGCCCGGCACGGGGCTGGGGCTGAGCCTGGTGAAGACCATCGTCGACGGGCTCGGTGGCCGCATCTCGGTCAAGAGCGCTGTGGGGGTGGGGAGCACATTCGCAGTGACGCTGCCGCTGGAACAGGTGTCGCGACCGGCGGAGGAGTCGCGCATCGGGGCGCGCGACAACGAGCTCTTCGAGCAGCAGCTGGTAGACCTCAAGGGATTGAGGGTGCAGATCTGCGGGTTCGACGACGCCAACGCGCGGTCTGTCATTGAGTCAATATGCCGCGACTGGCTGCACCTGGACGTGTCGGATGATGCGTCGCTGGCGCCGGACCTGTTGCTGTGGGCGCACGACCGGCTCATCACATCGGCCGACAGTTTCGCGCAGCTGTCGCGGCAACCGCACATCATCATCTGCCATGATGCATTTACGGCGTACCGAAGATCGTCGGAATGCGCGTCAGCAGGGCAACCGGGGGTGTTTGAGTTCATATCACAGCCGTGAGTAGTGCACCTGGCGAGGAGTTTGCAGTCACTGACAAAATTCCAGGATCGGCCCTCGCAAGCTGGCGCGGTCCATTCAGCTCGCGTACGAGCGGTGGACGAGCATATCCCCGGGTGCGGCGACGGTGCGCCCATCGAACCATAGCCGGATGCCGTCGGCGGCCGAGGAGCTGGTGATGGCGGCCCAGGTCGGCGCACCAGCAACACCGATGGAGGCATTCGAGCGATTGTCAGTAGACAATCGGCCATCACCTCGGCCGGGGGTCGTCACCGAGTCTGCCAACTCGTACTTCCCGCCTGACCTGGCACCAGGGCAGGAGACAGTCGTGCCGCGGCGGTCGGTGCACCTCCTTGTCGACGACAACCACATCAACCTCAAGGTGCTGTCAGCTTACATGGGCAAGCTGGGCCTGGCGCACGCGACGGCGGTCAACGGCCTCGAAGCGGTGGAAGCGTACGCTGCGGACCCGGGGCGGTTCGCGGCGGTGCTGATGGACCTTTCGATGCCGGTGATGGACGGGCTGGAGGCGACGCGGCAGATCCGGGCGAAGGAAGCTGAAGGGCGGCTGAGGCCGGTGAGGATCCTGGCGCTGACGGGGCTGGCGTCGGAGAGGACCTACCAAGAGGCGCTGCAGAGCGGGGTGGACGTGTTCCTGACCAAACCGGTGAGGCTTCAGGTGCTGAGCGAGCAGCTGGACGCATTGGGGAAGGACGGGGACGGTGACGGGGATGAGGGTGGGACGTAGAGGTCGGATGTCTGGAAGATGGGGAGGTCCCATCTCGGGCCCGGGGAACTGACGGTTCCGAAAGGGATCCGGATGTTCATCCTGTGGTCTGCACTGCATTTCCCTGCCACTCTATCAGATGATGCTCGCGTAGAGAAGCGGGCGATATTAATGAGGCCATTTTCCAGGGACTGGCGCGCGTCGCGAGTTCCGAGTCGTGTCGAACACGACGCATTGGTAAGCAGGCGACCGCATTTGTCTCGATGTCTTGGCGGCGGGATTATTCTGCCCAGGCGACTGAGTCGTGGGGATGAGGCGCTGTCGTTGGCTGCTGGCGACGGGGTGTTCTGGGCCCTGCAGACTGCCTGCAGAGGGTAGGCGACAGGGGGCACCGGCATTGAGGGTGCCTGGGTGCCCCGGCGTGCCCCGGGCCGAAGATAGGGCAAGGCCGGCGCAATGTGGGATGACAGGTGGGAGCTCAGAGCCTAGAAGCGTGAAGGTGTGAGAGAGAGGCAGGGAGAGACAGAGTGCGGCCCGCGCGGGGAACATGGACCGTGAGCTTGCGGCCCATGTCATCGGATGATGCCACGGGATGGGCTTGATGGACGAGTCAGCGGGGAGGTTTCACATTAGGAAGGTAAGCTTAAACAAGAAGACGGAAGAGGGAGGTGACGCAGGCGTTGTTTGTCGGGCGGAACAGGGGCGAGAAACAGGGCTGGGGGTGAGAGGTGGCTGAGCTCGAGGCAGCACACGGGACAGACGGTCAAGATACCATTGGCGCAGCAGGACGAGTATCACGGCAGCAGGATGGTATCACGGGAAGAAGAGGGGAAGAGCATCACGAAAGATTGGAGGTGAAGGAGGGGGAAGAGGGGATGACGAGGATGTGGTAGGTAGGTATGTAAATATAGCAACGCATGTGTGCGTCCTTGTGCATCGGCGGCTCACTTTGCATCTTGGCATCTTTTCCCTTGGGGAATTGACAAATACCAGTCTTCCAAGAGGTGCTAGTAAGGATCAAGTCACATGCTGCAAAAGTACGAATATGTCCCAAGACGGATAGTCGAGCTTCTCTGGGCAGGAAACGATCGTCTAACTGGCTCCCTTTTTCTGCTCACATCTGCAGGGTATTCGCGGCAGGGTTTGGAGGGTAAGGGCCATGAACAAACAAAGTCCGATGCTCCTGGATTCCCTCTGCCGATCCCTGTCCCCGCTTGGGCGAGGCGAGGACGCCGTCTGCAGGAACCTGGCCTTGGCCTTGGTGTCTTCCCCCCTGCGATACCACCCCCCTTTCTGCACTCTTCGCTCCAGCATCACCCCGGTTTCCCGCGACTCACGCTCCTCCGGCCAAACTCAACCTCCCGCACGCCGCGCCCGGCCGCCCCTCTCGGCACTGGCAGAACAACTGAACGCCCCTCCCGGAGTCTGGCCTGGCCATATCTCAGATGAACCGAGAGACCCAGCGCCACCCGCGACAATTGCCGTGCGCCTCCGCCGGCACATCTCAACCTCCCCCCCTTCCCCTTCCCCTCCCCCGGGGCACGGGTTGCGCCGTGAGCCCACATCCACATCCCACTATGCCCCCTAAGTGCCGGGATGAGTGGAAAGAAAATAGGATTGGATTGCGAATGCCGTCGACGTCGTTGGTCAGCGCCATAAGCAGAGCATCAGCATCAGCCATGCACACACACGCCTGGGCCACACAGCCCAGGGTTACATGAGATGGAGCCTCCATGTCTCGCCTCTCTCTCCGCGTATGGCCCTGTCCGCCGGGATGCGTGCTCGAGCTTTTTTTTCTGCGGGCGCGTAGCAGCTCTCTTCTGCCCGCTTGCTTCTTGCCTTCCTACCTCGTGCCATGCCCGGCTCACGCCTGCCAAGCACGTCGCATGGCGGAGCAAACGATCGGCCCCCCCCGGCAACCTGCTTGAGGTAAAGTGGCCGAGGCCATTCGCCATCGTCACTGTGCTCCGCCGGCTCGACCTGACTGACTGAACGGACGAGTCCCCGGCCACACCATGTCATCGGTCCCCGTTTGTTTCCGTGGGTACACTTGGCCTAGCAACCTAGGTATGGCTACCAAGGTATTTTCCTTTTTGCCGATCCCGCGGCCGGCCCGCCCGGTATATAAAGAGAACGACATGGGACGATCGGCATCAGACGGGATAGGACCCCTCTCTCTCTCACTGCACTCAACGGTCTCCTCTCCGGCCTTTGCACCCTCTTTTCCACAGTTACTTCCCTCCGGTACTTCGACATGCTCTACTCGACTCTCGTGGGCTGCCTGCTCACGGCGGCGCCCCTCGCCAGCGCCGCGGCGTGCCCCTTCTCCGGCCGCAGCGACGTGCCTCCCCCCGCGGGACTGCACAAGAGGCAGAGCAATGCCGGCTCGACCTTTGGCCAGTGCGCCGTCAAGAGCAACAAGGCTGGTGGTGGCACGAGGAGCAGTGACTGGTGGCCGTGCCAGCTGCGTCTTGATATCCTGCGCCAGTTTGCGCCGCAGACGAACCCCCTCGGCGAGGAGTTTGACTATGCTGAGGCCTTCAAGGGGCTGGACTGTGAGTACATGCGGAGACAAGCTGGGAGATTGAGCTTGCTGACTTTGTTTAGATGCTGCTCTCAAGGCTGATCTCGAGGCTCTCATGACTGATTCTCAGGACTGGTGGCCGTCGGACTTTGGACACTACGGTGGTCTCTTCATCCGTATGGCCTGGCACAGCGCTGGTACTTACCGTGCCATTGATGGCCGCGGTGGTGGTGGCATGGTGAGTCTCGCTCCTAAATCCAAAACATCTCGATGACTCTGACATCCCCTCAGGGCCAACAACGCTTCGCTCCCCTCAACAGCTGGCCCGACAACCAGAACCTCGACAAGGCCCGCCTCCTCCTCTGTAAGTTCCTCTACCTCCACCCTAGATCCCCCATGCTAATGCCCATTCGCAGGGCCCATCAAGCAAAAGTACGGCGACGCCATCTCCTGGGCCGACCTCATGCTCCTCACCGGCAACGTCGCCCTCGAGTCCATGGGCTTCAAGACCTTCGGCTTCGGCGCCGGCCGTCCCGACACCTGGCAGTCCGACGAGGGCATCTACTGGGGCGCCGAGACCCAGTTCGTCCCCAACGGCAACGATGTCCGCTACAACGGCAGCACCGACGTTCGCGAACGTGCCGACAAGCTCGAGGAGCCCCTCGCCGCTACCCACATGGGTCTCATCTACGTCAACCCCGAGGGTCCCAATGGCAACTCCAAGCCCGCCGACTCGGCTCTTGATATTCGTGTGGCATTTGCCCGCATGGGCATGAACGATGAGGAGACTGTTGCACTCATTGCTGGAGGTCACGCTTTTGGCAAGACTCACGGTGCTGTCAGCGGAGGTGAGCAGCTTACACACGATGGGACTTAATATCAGGACTGACATCTACAAGACAACATCGGCCCAGAGCCCGAGGCTACTGACATGGGCATGGGCCTTGGCTGGCACAACCGCGTCAACAAGGGCAACGGCCCCGACCAGATGACCAGTGGTCTCGAGGTCATCTGGACCAAGACTCCCACCAAGTGAGCCCTTCCCTCTCTTCCCTCTTCCGGAGCCCCCATGCTGACCCTTTGCAGGTGGAGCAACGGCTACCTCCAGAGCCTCCTCGGCAACCAGTGGCAGCTCGTCGAGTCCCCTGCCGGCGCTCACCAGTGGGAGGCCATCAACGGCACCGTCGACTACCCCGACCCATTCGACCCCACCAAGTTCCGCAAGGCCACCATGCTTACCAGCGACCTCGCCCTCATCGAGGACCCCGCCTACCTCAAGATCTGCCAGCGCTGGCTCGACCACCCCGACGAGCTTGCCGACGCCTTCGCCCGCGCCTGGTTCAAGCTCCTCCACCGTGACATGGGCCCCATCTCCCGCTACCTCGGCCCCGAGGTCCCCGCCGAGCAGCTCATCTGGCAGGATCCCCTCCCCCGCTCCAACTACACCACCATCTCCGACGCCGATGTCGCCTCCCTCAAGGAGTCCATCCTTGCTGCCCCCTACGTGAACGTCTCTTCCCTTGTCGCCACCGCCTGGGGCTCCGCCTCGACCTTCCGCCACTCTGACAAGCGCGGCGGTGCCAACGGTGCCCGCATCGCCCTCGAGCCCCAGAACACCTGGGCCGTCAACAACCCCGCCCAGCTCGAGACCATTCTCACTGCCCTCCGCGGCGTCCAGTCGACCTTCAACGCCGCCAACCCCGGAAAGCACGTCTCCCTCGCCGACCTCATCGTCCTCGGTGGCTCCGCAGCCGTCGAGAAGGCCGCCGCCGACGCCGGCCTCGAGGGCATCACCGTCCCCTTCGCCCCCGGCCGCGTCGACGCCACCCAGGAGCAGACGGACGTCGAGTCCTTCCGCCTCATGGAGCCCGTCGCCGACGGTTTCCGCAACTACGGCCGTAGCACCGCCCGCGCTCGCGCCGAGGAGATCCTCGTCGACCGCGCCTCCCAGCTCTCCCTCACGCCCCCTGAGCTGACCGTCCTCGTCGGTGGTCTTCGCGTCCTGGGTGCCAACTTTGACAACGCCGCCACTGGTGTCCTGACCGAGAAGCCCGGCCAGCTGACCAACGACTTCTTCGTCAACCTTCTTGATGTTCGCAACGAGTGGACTCCCACTGAGGGCGCTGAGGTCTGGACTGGTGCTGACAGGGCTACTGGCGAGGCTAGGTGGACTGCTACCCGCTCCGATCTCGTTTTCGGATCCCACGCTGAGCTGCGCGCTGTTTCTGAGGTTTACGGCCAGAGTAAGGCGGGCGAGAAGTTCGCCAAGGACTTTGTCAAGGCCTGGGTCAAGGTCATGAACCTGGACCGCTTCGACCTGTAGGGTTGATGTGATGACTGAAGATATTTTTTCAATTTATATAACTTTCTACCTTTTCCAATTGAGCCATGCTTCACCTTGCGATGTCCCTAGAATCCAACCGAAGAGAGAAGAGTCTTGCGCCTGATCGGCTTCGCGGAGAGAGCAGACATGGGACTGTCGGCGCTGGACGTCTCGCCTACCTCGTACCGCTTGTGCATACCCTTGGTGTCGAGCGTCGGCGCCCTGCGGATCGTGTTGCCAGCGCTCAGGTTTGACCAGAGTGCGAAGGAAGCCAGAGCTGCTGCTGTGCTGAGCCAGTTGAGGAAGTAGACGACGTGGCCGTGTTTCTGCGGCGTGGCGCCGACCTCGGGATGGCTTGTACGCTCCATGAGCTGGCCAAAGGTGAACTGCGCGGCAGTGGCAGTCATGAGAGCCGCGGCGAAGGAGAGCTACTGAAGGTCAGCTAGAGCTTTATGATCATGAAAGAAGAGAAGACATACCGAAGACAGGAACACGGTCAGGGGTGAGACCACATTGGTGATGGATGATCGACGCGCGACTAGCAGCGTTGACACGCCCAAGGCTGCAGCGGCAAGATATGCAATGTACAGTCCGTTCGGGCCATGTTCAAGCCAGTAGAACCGCGTGCCCTCCTGATGGACCTGCGCCCCCCAGACGGCCCAGTACCTATACAGGTTGAACAGAGACTTTGTCCCAGAGCGGGCGCAAAAGTCGACGACGTGGCCACCGCCCCGGGGCGCAACATGTCCGCTGCAGTACGTCCAAAGGTACAAGGCGTAGAAATCCTTGTGCTTGGAGTAGTCGTTGGCGTCGGGAAGTCCGCGGAAGGACTGGTTATCAATCTTGGTCTGGACGTCGGAGCAGTCGATCTGGAGATGTCAAGGATGGTTCGGGGGAAGAAGAAAGGGGGGAGCAACTCACGACTGCGAAGCTGAGCCAGCCTACTCCCCCCGGAGGAGAACCGAGGCCGGAAGTGAGAACGATGAGGAGACAGAGGAGGGAAAGGGCAGAGGTGCCGAGGGCTGCTGAGATGCGAGTCTTCCTCCCTGATACGGGGGATGGGCCGCGGGGAGGGATGGGCATGATGGAGTTTGGTGTGTGGATGGCGATGTCTAAACCCTTGCTTGATCTTGGGAATCTGTCTCCCAGAAAGCTGATGAGGCGGTGCCCCCCTCTCTAAGTAGATGTCCTCCCCTCTACCCCTCATCAAGAAGGTTAGGGGTCGTAGGGCTGAGACAAGCTTTGAGTCGAGGCCAAGCTGGGAGACAGCTGATCGGCCCCCGCCTAGCAAGCTGCGGCTGACTTGTAGTCGGAGTCTAACCTCCGGAAGTGAGACAGATCCGTGTGGGGGATAAGCTTAGATTGTGAGAGATGGAGATATCCGCGCTGAGCCAGGGTCAGCGCCATCATCCATCGTGGGTTTAGGTTCGGAGGTTTCCAGCGGCGGTCTGACCTGGTAGGTCGCCTGCTTTCGGAGCTCAGAAGCTGCGGCTGATGGCGAGACTCGGAGGGTCTTTAGGCTTGCCGAATAGCCGGGAGGTGGTCAAGATGGGACGGTCCCCTCGGATTATACTCCGCTGATGCTGTGTTGCATATATCCCCAGGCTTTGGGCGTCGATTATAGCCCCTTCCTATCTCCAATGCACTCATGCCACACATTCAGCATGATACTCCCATCTCAGATCATCCCCCTTCTTCTTCTCGCCGGCCACACCCGGGCCGTCCAGTTCGTCTGTCATGACGGGTCGGTCGCCACCTGCGGCGACGGCACCGCCCCCCTCCTCCACGAGGACCTCTTTGCCCGCGGCGACTTGGGCAGCCGCTCCATGTGCCCCGAAAGCTGCAACGTTTTCAAGAACAAGTGCGCTGCCACAGCGCCCACATGCATCTATTCCAATCCTCAAGTGCCCAACCCCCGCGCCGCCTGCGCCTGTCGGCCCGGCTTCAAGGCCGACGGTGTGGTTGACGGCGACACGACGAAACATTGGCGTGTGCCTGTCACGGGGCAGGAGCATCGCGTCTGGGTGGCCGAGGGTGTCTCTTGCAACACGCTCTGTGGGGGGTATGGCGCCCAGAGTTGCTCGGAGGTGACCATGCTTGGGCCTGACTGCGTGGGAGATGTTGTCCCCGGCCAGAGATACCCTGGGATGGTCTATCCTGGGGGCGGCCCAGGTGAGTACAACGCTCCGCCGTTTGGGAAGAACACGTCCACGGCACACTTTGCTGGAGGCATCCCAGAGCAGGAGACGGGAGGTCGGAAGGGCATCCCGACAGATGTGCCGCTCACTGAAGGAAATGATACGGGCGAAGCTGTCGTCGACTCATCGACAGGCACCGAGCCTACTGGGCCACTCGATTCTGGTTCTTCCGATCCAATATTTTCGGACACCACATATCGCAGCGAGGCTGAAGATACGGACTTGCCGAGCGACCATCCCAAACCGACCAAAGACACCAGTGTCGACGCAAGCCTGTTCTCCAGCATGCCCTTACAGACGGGAGAAGCTTCAAAAGATCAAGTCATTCCGGACTACCTCAGCCAAGGAGGAGACATGCCAGCCCCTGACACGGAGAAAGAGGACATCACTGCACCTTTCAAGGTCCCGACAAAGCGGTCCGAACCGCAGCGACGCGACTTCCTGACGGACATCCGCAACGGCGGCCAGCAAAGAGCTTGGAACATCCTCCTCGAGCAGTGGAACTGGTACATGGACAAGATGGCCACTCCACACAGCGAGTTCAAGATGGACGAGCGGCCGGCCCTGTGCAGCACCATCAAGACCGCCGTCTCGGAAGCCTGCAACAACGCCATCGACACGGAAAACACAAATTGCTCCCTCGAGCCGAGCGGCAAGGACCCGAAATGCCAACAGACCCTCACCAAGGACTGCTGCGACAAGCAGCGCAACGAGGCTTTCTGGTGCCGCGGGCGCTGGTCCAACGAGAACTTTGCCCTCGCCATTCGTGATCTGACGTCCACTTGTGGCATATCCACGGCAGGCGGCCGCGATGCGCTCAAGCTTGGTGTTTACCGCCGGCTCCTCGACCCGCTGCAGAGCATCATCAAGGAAGCCAGCCCGGCACCCCCGTTCCTGCAAAAGGCAGCTGAGACACAACAGAAATGGCTCCTCTGGGAGAGAGAGCTCCGTTACCTCGTCGGCGGCGACGCGTACCGCGGGATCAACGGGTTGATCGAGATCACGGGGAAGATCTCGACGTCCGGCATGGGGTACAACGGCGTGAAGTGGAGCGAGGCAATCGAAGAGCCTCTGTCGCAGATCCTGAACGCCTTTATGCTCGAAGCTATCGGCAAAGCGTTTGATGTCTTTGCCATCGGGAACGAGAGGGAATTTTTGGTGTCGTTGAACGAAGGGGCCGTGCCGCCGCGGGATGATGTTGTTGGCATCAGGGCGTGGGCGGACGAGTTTGCGGATAAGAAGATTGGCGTGTTTCTGCCTTCGTATCCGGGGCGGTTCAGCTGGCAGACGACCCAAGCGGAGGTTGACGAGACGGTGGAGCATTACAAGAGGTTCTTGGAGGTGAGCTCGTTTCCGGACGTGGCGAGGGCGTGGGCGGTGGTTCCTCGGACGGATAGGGTGATGAAGTAGGTTAGGTGACAGGCAATGGTATCTTATGAGGTTGGGGAGTTGGTTCTAGTTGCACAAAGCCATACGTTCAATGAGACTTGGTTCACAGCCCCAGGCTGAGCTGCTGTGCTACGGAACTTTTTGGTCGATTAATCTAACATGAATGCTTGTGATGGTACAGGAGACAGGGCAGCATCATCAGTCGTCCGAAACGAAGCTGTCGAAGCTGTTTTTGCCCAAATGAAGGCAGTTCCAGCAGCCTGCTTCCAATCCCTCGTTTTCTGCTGCATCAACTTGCTCCTCCAGTAGTCTGCGAGAATGTGTGGTCATGTTGCATCGGGCGCTACGAATGTGCGGGCATCTGTTGAGAACCAGATTAGAGACGGTCATTTCGATCAAGTTGTTCTGGAACCGGGCACTTACCAGGCATTGGCGATGGCCTTGAGGATGGCCTCACGGTAGAAACCGATGTAGGTGCAGAAAACCTCATTGGTCTTCTGCTTCGAGAATTCCACAGACGCAACCTCGCATTCGCTGCCGCTCCTCCTCTCCTCAGGGACGTCGTCGAACTTGACAAAGACGGCAGCAGTGCCATCCTCAACGAGTGAGAATTGCGTCTCTGCGGTCTGGCAGTTCACCTGCATCTGCTGCAGCAGATTTGACGCAGAAAGGCCAAAGCGGGTTCCCTCGCCGGTCAGCATAGGGTCCAAGACATGCCATCTGTGTCCGGGGGTTTCGGGTGGTTTGTGGAAACCCTGCTTGAAGCCAGGGATAGCATCGGCGACGATGCCGACTTTCTTCACCACGCCGCATGCCACCACGCGAACTTTGGTGGTTTCTTGCAGGGGCGCTCCGCTTTCAGCGGTGGTGGTGTCCGAAGGGGCGCTGCCAGCCTCCTTCGGCAGCACGATTGCTCGATCCATTCGCGACACAGAGGGTTTGGCGGAGAGATATTCGTTCGTGACTTGGAGTTGATGCACACGGTGCTCCAGGTTCTTCATTTGCTGGAGGTAGTCCGACGCGTACTTCTTGAAGTTTTTCAGCTCTGCCTCCTCCGCCTTCTTCGTCTCGGAGGCCGTCAGAGGCCGATGATGGTAATAGGCATGTGATTCCTCTGCCAAGAGCCTGTTTCTCTCCTGACGGGCGATGAGCTCCTTCGTGGGGTCGACCACGTGCTGGTGGTACTTGTATCCAGGGAAGGCTTCAGCAAGGACCCTGTCGACGACATTGTAGATGTGGCAGTTGAGATGCTGCGCAGAGACTTGCGCGTTTTCTCCAACCCAAGCCTCATTCCTAGGCATGTATTGTAGTTCATCGGAGGCGAAGAGCTCCGCGAGCTGCCTGCCGGTCCATGGCCAGTATTTGGCGAGCATGTCGTAGGGCTCCATGGACATCCTGGTCGTCATGTCGATGGTTTGAAAAAATCCTCGGGGTATCGGCGGCGGCGAGAACCTTGAATAGGTTCGACCATCTCGTCTGCCGCCCGTCCGGTTGGTGCGGGCTCACGCAGAGGCTCCTCGCTGTACCGAGGGGCGCAGGGTGTGTCGATGGTGTCGAGCAAACAGGCATCTCTGTGAGAGTGGCCGATCAGGCCAGATCCCGAAGCCATGCTGACGGAAGGTCTTTGGAGAAGCCTGAATGAAGGTAGGGTAAGTGACTGATCATGTGCAGCTGTTGGGTGAACGTACCTGATGGTCCAAAGATGATTGCGTGTGTTGGTGGTCATTGAGAGAGAAGGGGAGGGAATGAGAGTTGAAATACAAAACCTCAGTTCAGTGTGTTCCAAATTTGGGATGAACGTCCTTGTCACGAGACGATTCTGGTAATTCTAGGGCAGCGCAGGCATTCATTCACTTTGTGTCTGGTCTTTGAGGGCTGGTTCGCGTGGGTATCCACCTCAGGCTGTCAAACAAGGCCCCAAGTTTAATCGACGCAGCAGTTCAATCGACGCAGCAGTTCAATCGACGCAGCAGTTCAATCGACGCAGCAGTTCAATCGACGCAGCAGTTCAATCGACGCAGCAGTTCAATCGACGCAACACATGGACACCAACTTTAGTCAACCCGGACGACAGGGCCAGCAGGGCAGGACAGTCGGATGCTAGGGGCCGCCCTGCAAACCGGTCGAAGGAATCCACGAGCTCATGATGCTGCTCATCACATCCGAACTGTGTTTCGGTCAAGAACCAGACTTTATCAATTGCTGTGGAAATGGACCGCTGACGGCAGATTGGGCGATCGCTGAATGGACGGCGACCAGGGTCCGGATGATGGTGAGATTTTAGAACCTCTCACTGCCTCATCCCGATCCGCCCAATCGCAGGTCAGAGCCACCATCCCCAAGCCGGACGACGTTGTATTTAACGTCCTGGCGTCCCCCAAAACTGACCTCTCGAACTTCACGTCATTCAGAAAACCTACCGTTGTCGTCACAATGCCCGAACTGCAAATGCACCCCTTCTACCGCATCTGGTTGACCTGGGTCGACCCGATCGTCATCGGCGGGACCATAATTGGCGTCTTGATCGACCCGAATCTCTTCATGGACGGCTTCATCCCCGCATCAATTTCGCAGGCCAACCCCGACCACGCCTTCCTCTACCACCACCTCGCCGTGTTTTACGGCTTCATCGTCATCATGGTTGGCGTTCTCCAGCGCGTATCGTCGGATCTGCGCGTGTGGAAGACTATCCAGGCTGCGGTGCTATACGTCGACGTCGCGCTCATCGCCATCGTGTACACCAGCCTGAAGCAGCAGGGACGGCTGAGCCTCGACCAAATGCGACCCGTGGACTGGGCCAACTTCCTCTTCACGGGGTGGGTGGCCCTGATCAGGGTCTTCTTCCTGGCGGGTGTGGGTGTGGGAAAGGTCGAGGCAGAGAAGAAGCGGCAGTAGGGGGATGAAGCTGTCATGAGTCCTCCGGGGAGCAGCATGACTGCTTGCCTCTCGACTGCCGATGGTCAGCACTGTATAGTGGTGTTTCTCATGGTCACAGGAACGCCTGCCAATTCAGACGGTCGGTAAAAGTAGCAGGCGGTGGGTGCATAGGAAGCGTCGAGCAAGGTCTGTCGCAGAATGTGAAGCATGGATAGCCAGCGAGGTTGATGTGGAGGAAATGTCACGATTGAACGAACGGTGAAGCAACTTTGGTGATGAGGGCACTGCTTTCACGTGACATGCTGACTGAGCAGCCCGCTGTCACTTCTGAGCCAGGCGGCCCGAATTCCCGCCTCAATCAAGCTCAATACGGCCTCCTCAAGACCAACCTCCAAATCATCCTCGACCCTTGCCAGTGAGTTTTCAATCCGCGACCGTGTCTCCCCAACTAACGCAGGCCCGTTGCAGCGACTCGCCAGAGAATGCGCATCATTGCCCGCCTTGGACGGACGCGCCGACGGGAGAGGGGCGTCATCGGGACCTGGCGCATGATGGAACAAACAAGACGGTGACGAGGGCGAAAAACAGCCGCGGAACACACTCCTCACCCCAACCGCCCCGTGCGACGACCTGTACGAAATACATTGGGCGACGGCCATAGCAGTGTCGGTATGCACAGGGACGTGGTAGCGAGCGGCGATCCGCCCAGCCGCCTTCCAGGCTCCTCCCCTCACCAGCGCAGCCAGCGCCAATCGGCACACGGCAAGACCGGGATTGTCGACCAAGAACGTTAGTCGGTGGAGCAGGCACTCTCGATGGTCCAGATCGATATTGCAACTCGGCCGGGAGGGCTGGGGCCAGTGCACAGCGCCCGACGTCCTGTTGCTCTGCCCGTGCGCAACCATCTGAGAGGGGCTTCAGGGCTTCTGGAAAAAATGACGAAACTGTGGCGACCGCCGACAAAAGATGAACAGGACGGCGCCAGTCCCGGCGCCAACGTCATCCGGAGACGACTCCTGGAGAAGGACCGCTATTTGTCTTGCCCCCTTTCCCAAGTCAGACCATCCGGCCGCGACCCGTGGGCCGGGACCACTCTATCTGACAGAAGGCCGGTGGCGCCAGTGCTAATTACATGACATGGTGTCCGCGTTTCAGGTCCGGGGCCCAGTCCGCGATGTGGTGGAGGCGGCAGCGGCAGCGCAGGGGTTTCCGTTGGATGCCAACGTGTGGTCAGCTCGGGTAAGCGCCTTGTTCTGGGGATCACGGATTCGCGGCTGCCCCTGGCAGGGGGGGGGAGAAGCAGGGAGAGCATGCAAGGACCCCGTCTGCAATCTAGACACAACACCAGCATCCCCACCGCATCCTCCGCCAGATTGACGCCCCGAAGCCCCCAATGCATGGCAGCCGTGGCTGGTACGACGACTTGCAGCAGGATGCTCCAGCCTGCTGCAGCCTGCCTTGTCTTGCCCGTCCTCGCTTCGCGGCGCTCCGGTCCCCGACAGGGGCCCTGGATGAAGTCTCGAATGGAAATAGGAAAGGGGGCTCATTAACCAGCCCACTGTTTCCAGGGGCAAGATCGGGGGCCGGCAAGCTTTTGCGCAGAGGACCGAGAGATATTGGACAGGGGAGAGGACTTTGGTACGGGTCATCTTGGCCTGGAGGGACGAAGACCGTACAAGTACTTGAGGGCTGCTCGACACTCGACGTCTTCCCTTTTGGTCTCTTCTTCCTCCTCCAACAGCAGTCGTTCACTCACTTGTCCACTCTTTACCCTTCAGTCCTTCTCTCGAGCTCGACGCCGGCGTCATTCATTCACTTTACCAAACACCAACTTTCGTGTGCACATTCATTCTAACGCCCGGAACCACCGTCCCGCTTCAAAACACCACCACGTTCACTCCCAACCCAAATCCATCAAGATGAAGACCACCGCCTCCCTCGCCCTCGCCGCCTCCATGGCCAACATGGTCGCTGGCCACGCCATCTTCCAGCAGCTCTGGGTCAACGGCGTCGACCAGGCCACCTCCTGCGTCCGCATGCCCGCCTCCAACTCTCCCATCGAGGACCCGACCTCCAACAACATGCGCTGCAACGCCAACCCCGCCGCCGCCTCCTCCACCTGCGGTGTCAAGGCTGGTGACGTCGTCACCGTCGAGATGCACCAGCACAACGACCGCGACTGCGCCAAGGAGGCTATTGGCGGCGCCCACCACGGCCCCGTTATGATCTACCTCTCTGCTGTTGATGACGCCGCCACCGCCGACGGCTCCTCCGACTTCTTCAAGGTCTTCGAGAGCGGCTACTTCGAGGGCAACAAGACCTGGGGCAACGACCTCATCAACGAGGGCTGCGGTCTCCAGAGCTTCACCATCCCCTCCGACGTCGCCCCCGGCGACTACCTCCTCCGTGCCGAGACCGTCGCTCTCCACGCCGCCGGCTCTGCCAACGGTGCCCAGTACTACATGTCCTGCTACCAGCTCAAGATCGAGGGCACTGGCACCGCCGCCCCCGCTGGTGTCTCCTTCCCCGGCGCCTACAAGGCCACCGACCCCGGCCTGCTCATCAACATCTACCAGGACATCACCGATTACCAGATCCCCGGCCCTGCCCTGTACACCGGCGGCGGTGCCTCCAGCCCTGCTCCTGCCCCCGCTCCCGCTCCCGCCCCGGCCTCGTCTTCTGCTGCCGCCGTCCCCGCCGCCTCGTCCGCCGCCGCCGCTCCCCCCGCCGCGTCGAGCCCTGCTGCCGCTCCCACCACCCTCCAGACCTCGGCCGCCGCTGCTCCCACCGCTCCTGCCGCCTCTGAGCCCGCTGCGCCCGTCCCTTCGGCCCCCGCCGCCGAGGAGCCCGTCGCCTCTGCCCCTGCGGCCACCACCGCCGCCCCGGCTCCTACCCAGACGCCCACCAACCCCGGCACCTGCCGTGCTCGTCGCGCCCGCCGCGCCGCTGCCCGCGCTGCTGCCCGCAAGGCCCGCCGCTCGGCTCACTACTAGACGCAGTCTTTCATCCTGACCGCGAGTGACCACCAATGGTCGTGTTCCGCACGCCGTTAGTTCTATGTACATACTACTTTTCCACGTAATTCTGCGAGTTACGCACATAACGAGTGGCTCAAATACATTTGCCTTGTTCAAATAACTTCGTTTCACTGTGATTGTGCTGCCTAGAAGCTGTGTTACTCGCTTACAATCTGTACGAACAGTCTGTACCCGAAACCGAGCCCCTGAATGACTCGCGTCTCTGCCCTTTCCTCACCCCAAGGACTGCCTCGAAGGCGACAACGGCCGAGCATTCGCCTCCGGCGACCACAAATCATTCTGCCCCGGCGAATGGTCATACAGCGGACTCGAGTACGGCGACACCCCGTCCTTTCCCCTCGAATCATGCTGCGGCAGCTCACTGACAATGCCGATATTGTCCGCCCGAGTCGGCAGCTCCGAGGGGGGCGGCGTCCATGGCGCTCCCGTCGGCTGGCTCATCAGGCTCGGCGCCGCCACTCCGGCCATGCTCGGCGCGCCGGCCATACTGGGCGGCGCCCCGGGCATGCTGCTGACGATGCTGTAGGATGTCTGCCTCCACTGTGCCGCCTGGCGCCGCTCTTCGCGCCGCTTGTAGGCGCGCTTGGCGATGCAGAACCATGCCAGAAGGATCAGAGCCAGGCCTGCAGCACTACCGATGGCGATGCCCACGATGGCTCCCGTCGACAAGCCCGAGCTTGGTTCCGGCTCAGGCGTCGGCGTCGGAGTAGCCGTTGCCGTACTCGTCGGGATCGACCTTGTCGCCGTACGCTCCTTGAGCACAGCGACGCGTCCGAACAAGTTCTCCAATGGCTTGTTGCTCGGGTCAAACCCGCCCTGGGGTTTCTTTACCGTCGCGCCGCCCTCCTTGTCCCCGCCGACGAGGGAGTACACATCCTTAGGCACGACATTCGTCGTGACATTGTTATTGTACGCGGCCCAGTACGTCTCATTGTCGCCTTGGTTGTTGAGCGTTCCCGTCCAGAGGGTGTGCTGGCCCCAGATCGAGGGGAGGTCGCACTGGTCCGTGTCTGTGAAGGTGCCGCCAATGACGAACATTTGTGACATGTGCTTGGCCATGTTGCACGAGGCGCTGTAGTGCCCGCTGTCGGAGAGAGTGCTGTTCTTGGGGTCGCCTGGGGGATAGGCCTTGATCCAGGTGAAGGTTGGGAGGGAGAGAATGTACACGTCGTTGAAGGACGTGGCGTTGACCACGGGAGGTGTTACGCTGAGGCCGCCCCAGAGGTAGCTATGCTTCAGTCAGTATCTTCCTTGAGGGGTCTGAGCCGTCTGGCTGCTGGGCTTACATGTTGTAGCTGGACTTGTCGGGCGCGTATGCCACGTCGGCGCAGAACTTGGCCCTGTTCTGGGGGATGTCGCCTGTGGCCTTCTGGGTGTACCACGAGTTGCCCGTGGCGTCAAAGACGAAAATCTCATCCAGTGGCTGCGGCGCCGTACCGTTGCCGGTGCCCACGATGCCGCCAAAGTACACGAGCACGCCCTCAGGATCGCCCGCGGGAAGCCACACCATCCCTCCCTCGGCCCGGGGAGTGTTGTCCGGGCTGGCAGCGAGGGTAAACTGCTCCGAGTCGTAGTCGTATCGGTAAAAGTTGGAGCTCATCGTCGGCTGCTGAGGCCATCCGCTCATCGACGTGTTGCTGACCCAGCCGCCATAGTAGTAGCCCACGCCGGTCTCGGACACGCCTACTCCCGCGCCAAATGCGGCAACCGAAGGAGGGGTGTTGATACTCGGAGTTCCGAAATCTTCCCACTGGTCATTGAGAATGTCGTAGCTCCAGATGTGGTAGGTATTGGGGAGGCCCTCGGTCGTCTCGCCACCGTAGAGGTAGAAGCGCTTGTTGACCGAGTCGCCCCAGAGGACGCCACCCTGGACTGTCGGGACACTGAGATGTCGGCTTTGAGCTTTTTATTCACCGGAAGCTGGCTTACCTGTCATTCTTGTTCAGACTGATGTTGAAATCAGTAGCACCGTTGACGGGCTTGTTCAGGTCGTGATACCCCAGCCATGTGTCTTGAGGTCCGGATCGTCAGCATTGAGAACCAATTCGCTGCCGATGATCAGCCTGTTCTCCCAACTTACTGGAGTAGTTTGTAGAATCCTGTGGAAAGTCGGCATAGTTGACGTATCCCCCATCAATGTACAGCTTGTCGTCGATGACAGTTGTCTGATGTCCGAATCGCCGGCAGAAGTCGTCCTTCGGATTCTTGGCCGTGGTTGTCGATACGAGAGCGAGGAGCAGCAGCGTCGAAGTGAACAACCTCTTCCTGCATCCCCTAGAAATGTTTTCCAGATTTCTCATCGTCGGTCTTGCGATGGACATGCAACGTTGCGGCTGGAAAAGCTTCACGCACTCGGGGGCGGAAGGCGCATGAGAAAGTCCCCGAGGCGCCCCCATGCTTTTGTGCCGAGCCCTCAGCTGTCATTCTCGTAGGGCTGGGAACAAATGCCTTCGTCCCGTGAGCGTGGTCGATCGTGCCATTTTCCCGAGAACAAAGAGGTCCGGCTCGGAGTTGGCTAGATGGTTGGGTGCGGCTGAGCCCTAGGTTTGACGTCGAGTCGAGACCGCTTTGGATCTGGGCCAGACCATCTATCGTCGCTTTGAAGTACCGACACATGTCGACGCCTATCGGCCGGTAAGGATTCCGAGCCAATAACAGGGACGCAGTTCCGCTTTCTGAGCGCTGTTTCTCATGACTACCGCCTTTTGGGGCACGACATGTAGAGGATGTCTTACTTTGGGACCCTTGATACTGTCTGACAGGCCTGATAGTCTGGGGTACTATATCACTGGATAAGCAGCTGTAGTTACCGGCTCTGCATCCAGAAGTCCTCTGGAGGTCGGCTCTGTGGCGCGTGGCACTTGACGCTTTCGGGCAGAGCAGCGGCTGCGATGCACCTATTCTCGGTGGGGCTATCGAGTATTCCCATGGAAGCAGCTGAGCGCCATCAGAAGTCTAAATCAGCCTCCTCCGCTGTTTCAAACCCTGGTGGTCTAGCTGACGATGTGTTGTGAGTCGTGCGAGGCCGAATTGCCGGACGAAGCTCACTCGCTACTGACCGCGTCACCGGAAAGCCAGCCCACCATGCCTGAAGTTTGACGGTTGGGGAGAAAGTGGTGCCTTTTGATTGACCTAGGTTGAGATGGAGATGCAAGCCTCCTGAAAAGCTGGGCCTCGCGAACTCCTATACCATCAAGCGACGGTAGCCGATGGCTGGTCCCGGGCATGGCCACACCTTGTTCGGGACAGCGCCGCCCTATCTACGGGTGGCTGAATGCATCATGTTCTCAGGGCTCAAGAATACGTGGTGAAGCCATATGCTGCCTGCACAGATATTGGCGGGAACTTCGTCTTGCCATGACAGACTATGCAATGGTCCAAGTTCTGTGCCCCTGGTCCCCGCCTCCACCATCTATCGACGAGTGTCGTTGACATGAGGCTCATATCCCATCCTCCGCGCCACGGTAACCGCCTCTCGAAGGCCCCGACCAAGCGTCCCACGCAAAGCTCCCTCCTCCAGCACCATCAGGCCCCCGATCGTACATCCCTCTGGCGACGTGCCCTGGTCCTTGAGAAGGCCCGGGTGCAACCCGTCACGCATCATGGTGGCCGTGCCGAGCATGGACTGGTAAATCATCTTCTGCGCCATGGGTCTTGGAACACCCACGGCGACAGACGCATCGATGAGAGCATCACAAATGACGGCGAAGAAGGCGGGCGTGGAACCGGCGACGGCCGTCGTGGCGTCCATGAGCGAAGGTGGGACGTGTGCCGTTGTGCCGATGCTTGAGAAGATGGCGTCGGTGATCGTGAGTGCCCAGTCGGGGTGAGCCGGCTCCGAGATCTCGATAGCCGTCATGGACTCTCCGACCTGGGCGGCGATGTTAGGGAGGGTGCGCAGAATATGGGCCTGGCCGGTTTTGGGTTCGTCGTTCATTGAATAGTTGTCCCGGAAGAGGGTTCTCTTGAGGTCGTCCGTCGTCCATCCGGCCGCGACGCTGATAAGAAGCTTCTCGCCACTGGAGAAGGCCTGGTCCATGCCGTCCTCTTGAAGAGTCGAAGTGACGTCAGCAGGGTCGACAGCCAGAATGACCACTTCTGATGCTTCCACAGCGGTCACGTTTTCTCCAATCGTGATATCGACGTGGCTCTGGTCCTTGAAGATCTTGCTGAGCTTGTCCTTCGTCGATTGGCTTCGGACACAGACGAAAAACTCTATGATGGAAATAGCTGAGGTCGGGCGAGCGGCCCTGCTCGAACGGACGAGGCTCTGGAGGATAGGAAGGCCAAGATTGCCTGCGCCGAGGAAGCAGACACTCAAAGTCTTTAAATCGGGCATGTTGTGTGGGTCGATCGATGCCATTGTTGTTCAAGCGAGGTGGAGGTGGTACAACAGCAAGTTTTGGTGTCGAGGAGAAGAGTGAAGAGGGGTTTGCATCGTCTCTCTGCCTGGTGTTTGGCATTGGTTGCTTTACCAGGTCGGAAAGGGTCTCCGATTGGCCATACCCCACCTGGAAAATAGAAACCAACCTCATCGTGAACTGATGTCGACTTTTTGATTCCTGGCCAAGACAGCATGTACAGAGAGACAAACCTGCTTTGAATGGAAGGCTCCGACCAGATTTCGTTAACAGTGGGCTGCATGGAAATGCGTCAGGCCGAGCTCAATGTCAGCGGTTGAACAGTCTATTGCTATGCAGGCATCTCTCCTCATCCTGACACCTCACAGGCTGGTCTCGACCTCCTGCATCGACTTCATGACCGTCCTCACTGCCTCTTTGGCGGCCGCCCCCGCCTCCTCGTACGGATGCCTTGGCTTGAGCTTCTGTTCCGCATCGGCGATGCCAGCCAGAGGCGCCGAGTACTGCGATACGGCGTACTTTGTTGACGAGATGCCGCTCTTGCAGGGGCTCTCCGCCAGGGCAGCCTTCTTCTGCAGCTCGAGGGCTTCAGCGTGCTTCCCCTGCTTGTAAAGCTCGTAGATACGCGATGTCGAGCGAGGGAAGACATTTGCAAAGGCAGCGATGCAGCCGGCGCTTCCTGCGGCAAGACCTCCGATAAGGAAGTCAGATTGACCGCCGTAGATTGTGAACTCCTCCGGGGTGAATGTGGCGGCGAGGCGGGTGATCTTGCCGACCGAGGCGCAGGTGAGCTTGACGCCGACGACGTTAGACTTGCCGTCGGGACGGACGGCGGCTGCGTCGCGCACAATAGCGGTCATGGTCTCAGAGTCGATGTCGACACCGTTTGTGACGCCGGGGAAGTTGTAGATGACGATAGGCAAGGGGGACTTTGAGGCGAGCTCAGAGTAGAAACGACGGATGACGGACGGGGTGGTGGCCTTGCCGAAGTATGCGGGCGGGAGGACGAGGAGATAGTCTGCGCCTGCTGCGGCAGCATCTGCAGCGAGCTCGAGGGTTTGCTTTGTCGAGTGGGCGCCAACACCAGCCATGAGGGGGAAGTCAGGGCCTACGGCTTCGCGGGCGGTGGCGATGAGGCGGGCGCGCTCCTCGCGGGTGAGCAGAAATGCTTCAGAGTTTGTGCCAAGGATGACGAGGCCAGAGAGGCCTGTGGTGGAGAGGTACTTGAAGTACTGGGCCTGGGCGGCGAAGTCGATCTCGTCGTCCTGGAAGAAGGTGATGGCGGGGGCCCAGACGCCGCCGGCGGGGACCGAGGGCTTGGGAGAGGTAGCCTGGGTGGACATGATGATGGGAGATGAGGTGAGGTGAGCTGGAGTGACGAGATGGTTCTGAACGAGTGCCAGGTGGCCGTTGTTGGAAGCTGTGGTGATGTCGTCGAGATGGACGTTGGATGGCGGGGTACAAGTATTCGGCGACACGACAAACGCCCCGCGCCGACCGGAGCGGGGCGGGGCCAGGTCGGCGGGCGAGTCCCGACGCTGTCGGATGCGCTGCCGAGTTCCCGTGAGGGCAACCAAGGGCCGGCGAAGGCCGGTGATTGACAGGGCGAACCGTAAGGTACTCGATGCCACAGAAGCTGACTAGTATGCCCATGCAGCTTGCAGTACACTGATCCTTTCGCCGGCCGGCTGCCGAGAAGAGTCACGATGCTCGGAAGACATCCGATCTCAAAATTGCGTCAGACTTGGCAATCCGCCGACCTTTTCGGTGCCAAGATGTCGTCTCCGAGAGGGTGTCGGCCGAACGTCCGATTGCCGAGCATGACAGAGACTACAAGGAAACAGGGCGCGATACCAGTCATGGCCCTCGACCGTTATGTCAGTCGATGCACAACGTGGCCCAGGTTCGATGGATGCCAGTCGGCATTGAGACCCTCGAGCTCCCACAGCAACTCCCGCCACATGTCGCCCTCATCGCCCTCCCTCTGATCGAGAGCCAGCCTCCGCAGCCACATGACGATGGCCGTGTAGTCGCGCACCACGCGCCGCCGCGAGAACCACGCATCCAGCCGGCCCAGCAGGCCGAGCCAGTACCCAAACATCCACATCGCGCGCTCATCTCCACGCAACAGCTGATCCCGGAACGGCGTCTCAAGACGGCCAAAGAACTGCATATATGCATTGACGTTCTCCAACTCGGGAGGGATCAGGCGCGTTGCGTACAGTGCGTGGATCGCCTCGTCCAACATGTCGTCGGTGTTGCGCGGTTCGAGAGCGACAAGGCGCGTCCACGCCGGCGGCAGAGGGATGGCTTCCACGTCATCGCCGGCTGCGGCCTTCAAGCCACCATCGGACTGCTCGTACATCGGCAGCAAGACGCTCTCCCTCATGAAGCGCAGTGAGACGATGAAGAGTGGGCGGAAGCCGAGGAGGATGTTGATCCAGCCGAGCCGGGCAGGGTCAGAGCTGAAGACCCACGAGGCGGCGGGGTCTTCGTCGGTGAGCTCGGTGAAGGCGAGGAGGTTGAGAAATATGCACGTCATGAGTAGCGCGTCGGACCGTTCCTTTGTCAGTGGCTCCTCGAGAGAGGACTGGAACGCACGGAGGGTGAGGCTCTGCTGGTACATCTCGGCGACGCGATGAGGGCCCGGACTGGTGGAGTGGTGGCGAAGGAAGCAGGCCGACGCCGAGAGGATGCCCGTCAGCAGGTGGGGGTACCGGCATGCCATGTCCCAGACGGTGCCTAAGGGCGCGCCAGAGAGCATGTGCTCGTGGTTCTCGTTGAAAAACTCGAGGAGGACGCCGGCCGGAGTGCCGCCGTACTTGGTCGCGCAATCAACGGGCAGCACCGCCCGGACAGTCGACTGCGCGGACAAGCTTCGCGGAGACGGGACTAGGGCAAGATCAGGGTCGGAGCTTTCATCTGAGCGCGGGCTCTTCGTCTGCCGCGCGGACGTCAAACCCGTCGTGTCGTAGAGGCATGGCCTGTTGTTCCTCACGCAGCGGCGACAAGCCGGGCGGATCTCATCGCACTGCAAGACCACGTGGAGCGTCATGTTAGCGATGAAAAGATGAGAAGATGCACAATCGCGGCCTCGCTGCCCACCTTGACCCTTTTCGTCTTGCAGCCAATGCAGCCGGCGCGCGTCTTGGAGTGGAACTTGCGCTTCTTCTGCTCCCGCACCTTGGGAGCTGCCTCGCCAAACGAGATGACCTGGAACTGGGCCGGCATGGTTTCCGATGGACGATGCCTTGGGGGTCGCTGGAAGAGGTAAACGAGATGGCCGACGAGGGAGGTGAGGGGGAGAGGAGGATGTTGGTCTGGTGAAGGGGTGAAAGCGAGACACGAGCTGAGGCGATCACGGCGCTAGTCCAGAATAAGTAAACGAGCATGCTGGCCACAGTGCCGCCTCCTTTCTAATTCTTTAGGACAACTTCCTACCGCAATACGTGGTATTTGCCTGTTCTTCCTATCTCACTTACTGTCATTCGTGCCGGGTTCCAAACTCCTAAAGTCACGATGACACAACCCCACTCATGATCTTTCATCTCTGCATACCATCCCGGGGAAGTGCACCTCCTCGTCTAGAGTCTTTTGGCACAGTCCTGTTCACCGCTTCAAGGGTCGGTGCCACGATTTACCATGACGTTTTTGCCCTCATGGGAGGCTGGAGTCTGCTGGTTCGTCCATTGAGTCACGTCGATCGACTCCCGAGTAGGTTCGGCCGGCGTGACGGATGAGCCAGCGATTGGATCGGAAGCTTTGTGCGTTGTTGGCGGCGACTCGATGTCTGCTTTATCGGGATAGGGAGCATCCCACCATTCCCTCCACTCCTCCGGGATAGGAGGAGGTGGCTCCCTTTCCGCCAGCCATTCTTCGTATTCAGGGTCGCCAGGAACATACGGGAGACGTCCGACCTGCTTCAGCGCTCTGATTCAACCGTGTCTTTCTGAGATCTCATTGAATTCATCTCGTTCGGTATACTCGGCGTGAGAGAAAGTTGCCTCGCCCCAGGCGTCGAAGAGGGACACGTCGTCGATCCACTCGGCGGGAAACCACCCCTGAAAAGTCGTCCATGTGTCGATGTCGCCCCAGCTGATGGGGTGAAGCGGTCTGGGCAGCTTTTGTTGGATCTGCCATCCAATGTTGCTGTAGCACGCGACATCGGATAGAGAAAAGTCCGAGATGACGACCCGGTTGCTGTCGTGTTTGATGAGGAAGTTGGAGGGTTGCCTGTTGAGATGAGCGATGCCCATGTGTCCAATCCTTGACATTGTGTCCATGATGCTGTGAAAGATCTTCAGGCGCTTCTCCTCGTCTTCGTACGGCTTCATGGGTCGAAGGATGTGGATTCCCGAGTGATCGACGGTCTCGTCACAGAACTGTGACAGCGGTGACCCGTCGATGAACTCCAACAAGATGATTCGGACTGGTCGGAATGGATGAGGGAAAAGCCTGGCTGGCTTGGGGGCCTCATCGAACAACTTTCTCTCGTAAGCCTCCTTCTTCTTGGTTTTTTTCTTATCCTTCAAGGACATGAATGACTTTCTGAGGTGGGCCCGCGTCACATCGGTAGTCCAGGTGCCGAAGAAGCCAGGCACAATGTCGGGCTTGTCTAAGTAGGTCCGGTTCTTGTCCATCCGGTGGCCATGAAGGTGAATGTATGCGGCTGCCTCTTGGGCGTATTCGCGGTCGGCAGCATCCACCATGTCATGCGTGTTGCGATAGTATAGAGGGTCGAAGATCTTGGCAACGACCTTTTTTGGGCACGCATGTCCCATCTTCTTCCACACGTCGGGATCAGGTTCCAGAACAGAGCAGAGGACGACTTGGGCTCCTTCACTTGTGCAGGACAGCCGATATTCGATCTTGACCCGAGCAGTCTGATTGTAGGGAAACCAGCTCGGCAGAGGGACGATAGATGGTTCATGCCTCTCGCGTGGATGTCGAGCGAAAGTGATCTCATTATAACTTAGGTGGCTGACGTCTTCGGGAGCGAGGTCTTTGACACTAGGTGTCTTGGGGTGCTTGTAGTCAGGCTTCCCGAATGGCTCTGGAGGACGGTGGCTTCTGAGAGGCAAGATGATGCCCCGGGTGTAGAGCTGAACAACCGACATGATGAGTTGAGATGAAATGGGCCCGAGTTGGTGTGGTGTCTTTAGTAGATTTTCAAGGTGCTAAGGCATGTTGGAAGAGAAGCCAGGCTGCCTTTTGTAGAATTTGATGAAAGAATTTGTGTTGTGGGGTGGCTGATGTTTGGCTGAACGCCTCGGTTTGATCTGGAGAGTCGCTGATATGTCAAACGATTAGGGGAAATAAGCTTTTGTGTACTTATATGTACTACTACGATTTGTAGAATTTTACTTTGATTTGTATTCTTTCACTTCGATTCGTGAACTTTTACTTTGATTCGTGAAATCCGTTGCTCCCGGGCCCAGTCCACAGAAACACCTGTATAAACCCCTCTATCGCTCAGCCCTGCCTACCAAGATACCACAAGTCATGCAGCGCGCCTGAACTATCTGGCAGTGTGTCCAAGAGCATGAGGCCACCATACGCCGCATGGAATGGTGGCCGCGAATACCCACCAGACTTTCTCAGCACAGTACTGGCACTGGAAGGGACGTATGCTGGCTCTCGACCTCGCCTCCGACCACCTACAATTCACGCCCATGCATGCGGCATACGGAGCGGACGACGAGACTGTCTCAGTTCAGCACAATATCACCCACATCCACTCAGTCGTGGACAGGATCATGCAGCAAGCTTTCCCCGCGTACTGGGCGGCACCAGAGTTCTCCTCGACCGTCGTTATGCCGGCTGGCCGCGGAGAGCCTCTGGAAGACACCCAGTACTACGACAAGGTGAAGGTCAACGCCAAGCTCAAGAACCTTCTTTCTCAAACTACGGCCAAGAAGAGAGGGCCCAAGAACGATGCAGAACGGGTCAAGGACCTCGAGAGAAAGATCGCCGACCTGGAGCACATGATGCGCACTGAAGAACCAGCCGAGTACTAAGAGACTCGGTTGGACCGAGCAGTGATGATCTGGACCAAACCAAACACCGGCCAAGCGCCAAGCACCGGCAACGGCAACGGCTGGCCCGGCAGCGAAAACGTCCGTCTTGCGGCCTGTGGCGAAGAAAAGAAGGTCAGCATCGTTGCCGATGCTATCCCAAGCTTCAAGCAGGGCTTCTCACCCCGCCACTTGGCGCCCTGAGGAGAGAGGCTCGGGGAAGAAGAAAACAGTTTTGAGAAGGAAAAAAAAGCTCCTTTTATACTCATCCTGGCTGGGAGTCACTGACGTACCTGCCACCATACCGATCCATCTGATTCACTAGTCGAGCGCCTTCCACAATCGAACTGCAGTATCAGCTCGTCTAGTGAGTCAACCGATCCACCATATCGGCTTCTCCTTGTCACTTGATTAACTGGGCACTCAAAGAAGCCACTGACCAGACAGTTTGGCTGGCAAGTACGCATGTATTACATCTGATCTGAACGACCAGCTCTGCAAGACCACACCATGAGCTTCCTGCCTCAAAGTACCGGCACATCGGGACAAATGTCCATCCAGATATCCCAAGCCCATCGTCATGCCATGCATACCATCTTCAAAGTGCCATCCCTTCAAATTAACCCTGAGACGGCACCTCCTCCACCTCAACGCGATCCAGAATGGATCTGAGCAGCAGTGAAATGCGTCCTGCAGTGAAACTTGCGGTACCCATGGATGCTCCCAAAGTTCGGACAATGGAACTGCTTCCCTCCGTACCTCGAACACTCGCCATACGTCCGTCCATCAAGACCGTACCTGCACGCTCAGTCAGTCCCCTCTATCCCATCCTCGTCAAGTACTCACATCTTGTAAGGGTGGCCCCTATCTTTGTAAAGCGCTACCACCCCCAGTCAGCATCTCATCTTACCCATCGGCCGACGATCGACTCACTCCAGTGGAACAGCGGGTTATTAGTCCAATGCATCTCAAACTGCGTAATGCCATCGGGATCCTCGCCCAAACCGCAGTTGCCATTGCAGCGCACGCCCGTTTTTCTGCCACTGACGTCGCTCTGCTTGTTCCAGGAGCCGACACGGCCCACGTCCGCGCAGGATGGGTCGCCGGCGTAGACGGCGTAGCCCTCGCTTTGACCGCCCCAGAAGTCCTGAATGTCCACGGCCCAGACGTAGAAGTCGGCCTTGGACAGATGCAGGGAGGTGAGGAGGGTCGCGAGGATGACGAGGGGCTTCATTTTGATTGAGAGGTGAAGATGATGACGTGAAGGGGTTGATGGGTATGTCTGAATGCTATGGCTGCTTGCTTCGTTCGAGTCGTAGGACCAGGCAGAGCATCGTCCGGCTTTTATACAATTCCAGATGCCTTTGCACTGCCGTCGACTTGTTCATCTTCGCAACATATGTCCAGTCTTGGTCAAAAGAAGCTCGTCCGGGTTGACCTCCCAAGATGTGCTCTTCATCCCTGATCCTGCATCGGCCTCGCCGATCAACATCATTCGATTTTGTACCTCTGCCGCCGTGTGAAGCGCAACAGGTGTCGCGAGAAGCCAAGCACAAGTAATCCACAGCGGATGAGGAAGGTCATCATGCCCATGCCTGTTCACCGAGCACAAAAGCAGGTCGTACTGCTGACCACCCAGGTCCTTCAAGGCGGGGCTGGCGTTCCTTGCCTCTGCCGTTTTGACGATACTTGCTTGGCGTCAGACAAGATCCAACGGACCACTCACAGTCTTTGGGGAAGCACTGTAATGTGGTGATGCATACGTAGGGCTGAGCAGATTGGCTACTTTGCGAGACTCTGAAAATCCAGACCCTCGTCTACCTTAGCCGCTGGACCCTGGACACTGCGGTGGTGTACCAGTTCCACCTCGTATCGAGGCGGAGGCCAGGACGGCCAGCCGGAAGAAACATTATGTCCTAAAAGCAAGACTGCAGTGATATTGGAAGCGAACTGATGGCTGTTGAATGAGGCAGGTGGAAGATGTTGAGCTGTGATGTCTTGCGTGGCGGATGGGAGTGGAGAGGGAGATGCCCTGCTACGCAGATAGGCGCCCGGAGGCGACGAGTCTAACGAAGCAGTAGATCTGAAGACCTGTCAATTCACTTCGGCCGGTGATCTCCTGCATTGATCGACCTCCAGCATTGGCCGACCTAGTGCATTGGTCGATCTACTGCGTTGATCGATCTACTGCATCGCATGGTTTGATGGGTCTGTTCATCGCCTACCACAGGATCATCACAAAAGTTCACTAGGCCACTGGGTACTTCCAATGAAGTCTTCATTCCTCTAAAGCCTAGAGGCAAATCTCCTCGACACTTCTCTCGAAGCCGGAGGCCGCGCAGTCGGATCTGTCCCAAGACGGACAGACCCCGACATGGCAGCAAGTCATCCTCCCCTCCCTCCCCTGGGCCTCTTTTCCCCCTAAGGCCTCCTCATCCGTGATCGATACATTGGAGAATACAAACAGGCAGCGTCAATGCTGCTTTTCTTTTCCAAGATCCATGGCCCGCGTTCACCGACGCGGCCATAATACTCCGGTGTCCCTAACCGTTCCGTCGCCCATGTCTAAAATCGTTTTTGTGGTGGTGATGTACCTCTATGTACAGGGCGTTGGGAGCCTCTAGATCGGAGCTCGTAAGACATTAAGTGAAAAACAAAACAGGACGTCGCTTTTCCGGCGATCGGGGTCGTCTGCTGGACGATCTATGGGTGTGTGGTGTGTTGCCCAAGGAGAGAATAAACAGAAATGCCTGAAGAGGCGGTCGCTGAGGGGGGGCTCATCGAGCGGAGCGCAAGGAGTGACGTTGGGTGGGGGTATCTCAGTGTTTGCAAAGAAAAAACGGAGGCGAGCGGGTGTTACCCGAACCGCGAGAAGAAATGAAAGAATGGATGGATGTGACGCATGTTCCTCGTGGTAGATGGGTCGTGAATGGCATCATATGCGGCGGCTCACTTCTTCAACCCCATCTTGTCGACGAGGTTGCGCCAGAAGCGGCCCTTGCGGTCCTCGCTCTGTGCGCGGGCCATGAAGGCGTCGCGCACCATGGGACCGACAATGTCCTCGTCACCGCGGGCAGGGAACTTGCCGTCGGCGTCGACCAGGCGGGGGATGAGGGCGGCAGCAACAGCGGCGGGCGGCGCGGCGATGGTGACGCTGGCGCTGTCGGAACGAACGCGACCGCGGCCACGACTCCGGCTCCTCGACGCGCTGGCACTGGCAGCCTGGCGCACCGAGACGAAGGAAGGCAGAGCGTCGTCCGTCTTGGTCCGCAGGTCGGGAACGAGCTTCATGGTGCGCTCGTGGGCGTCGCGCCACTCGCGGTCGATCTCGGCCCACTTTGCCTCGGTCAGGGCGTAAATCTTGGACGTCTCGCCGTAGTTCTCGCCGGTGCGCACGATGTGCTTGGTGAAGTTGATGCGCGCCGCTTCCCAGTCGGAGCAGAGCTGCTGCAGCGACTCGAGCGAAGGCGTCGCCGGCTGATAGGGCTCGGGGGTGATGTTGAAGTTGGCGTGGCCCAGGCGGTCGGACCACTCGTCGTGTTCCCTGAAGAAGGCGGGAAGGGGTGACATTTGCTGGGAAGTCGATTCCTGGAGGCCGCGGAAGGAGGAGATGGAGGGCTTCGCGCTGATGACGGGTGTCGGCGCGTAGGATGCGGGCACCGACGGCGGCAACTCGGCCATGCAAGGCGAGGGCGCAATGGTAGGAGACTGAAGAGGCGACTCTTGCGGCGCATCGGGAAGACGGGCGAGGAGAGGAGGAAGAAGGGGCGTAGTGGCCATGGCGCGATCGCGTTCGATGCTGGCGCGCTCGTTGTTGGCCTTGTCGACGTCAATGGTCGAGGGCGCGGCGACACTCTCCCGGCTTTCCCAGAAGGAACGGGCAGGCGTCGGGGGCAGCGAGGGCTCGTTGGTCCGGTCCGGGACGTGGCGCGAGGGTGCAGAAAGCGAGGAAGAGCGGCTGGACGTGGCACGCGACATGCCCTGCAGTGCCTTTTCGAAGGTCCAGTCGGGGGCGGTGGGCGAGCTCATCTGCGAGCGCGACTTCTTGACGGACCGCAAACGCGACAGGCTGGGGAACCTGGTCTCCATGCGCGAAACGAAGCCGGGGAAGTCAGACCTCTTCCTCTCTGACGTCTGCGAGTAGTCGGGCTCGCTCATGAAGCCACAGTCGTCGTAGTCGATGCCGTCAAAGTCGGCGCCGTATGCGCTCATAATCATGCCGTGCTCGCGGTGGATACAGTGGCCGTCACCTAAGCATTGGTGTTAGCAGGGCCAAAGGTAAACAGGGAGTCAGAGGACTCACAGAGGCAGTGGTACAAGTCGAATTGGTCAGAAGCGATGGTTTCCTCGTACTCGCGCTCCATGGGGTCCTCCTGCACGTCCGGCAGCTGGCGAAGTGCCGACTTGTGGGACTGCGGCGCGGACAGAGGGGCCGATGGGGGCGGCATCGGGGAGACTGGGCTATCGGCGCACAGAGGCGGGACGTCGATGGACGATGTCGAGCTTGAGTAGCGTTGGTGGCCGCGGGTCGAGAAGGTCGGCGTAACAGGGGAACCAACGTCGGAGGAGGACGAGTTGTGTGTGTAGTAGACGTACTGACGGTCACCGTCCGTCTCGACGGCGTGCACGTCCATCTTCTTGCGTTCCTGGACAAGCTGCGGCAGCAGTAATGGCTTCAGTTTAGGTGACATGGTGTGTGATAGTTGTTGTGGTGGGTGTTGGTTGTCGAAGAGGGAAGAGAAGTTGTTGGGCGCAGGACCGGGTGATATGGACCTGCGTCGGAACAGATGGCGTGGGAGGTGGTTTGCGAGGCGGTGTCAAGAGGCGGCGAGCAAACGTCAAGTCGTCGGTTCGAGGCGGCGGTGGTGGTGTGCCAAACGGGAAGGGGAGGGCGGCAGCCTCGGCCACCTTGCGCCGAGTATCTAAAAGGTCCCTTCTTGGCTGGCCCGACTCATGTGATAGACGGACGGAAGACTGGGTAATCGTTTGGTTCCCCTTGCTTGTCTTGCTAAGCAAACGTCGTTTCCTCCAAGCTGCTGCAGGAGCGTTGTCGTCGAGTCGTCCACGTGTGGCGGGCGGGGGTGGTGGTGGAAAGGCGTTGGGCTCTCGGGCGGCGGTCACAGCATGTGTGAGTGCTGGGTTTCGTCAGGTTGAACGACAGGTTCTCGCGGGGAGTTGCGCGCAGTGTGGGCGTATCTGGCAGCTGGGGCGGGCAACAGCTGTCGAGCCAGACGTGGTCGAAGGCGAGAGGGCGAGAAGGGGGGGTGGGCGCGAGATGTATGGGCCGGGACGCGGGTGACCTGCAGAGGGCGGGATGTTGACGTGGTGCGTTCGTTCGTTCGGTTCGTGTGCTGTGTGCTGTATGTGTTGTGTAGGTTGCGGTTGTCTCCCGGATATCTTGTCTGACAGAGATTGACCTGGCGCGGGATCAGGAGCGCTGGTTGGCTGGCGGCATGGTTGGATGTGGGAGGTTGAGGAGGTGAAGTCTGGCGCGAGACGGGAGAAACAAGAAAACGATGTTCAACGGGCGGGAAGAAGTGTGCTTTGAGATGGAGGTGTGGGTGGGTGGGCGGACGGGTGCTGCTGCGATGGTTGGTGTGGGCGGGCAGGCTGGGTGTGTGTGGGTGGGCTTTTCCCTTTTCCAGGATCTCTCTCTGCTGTCCCTCTGTCTCTGTCAGTGACGGTAGAGCTTGGGTCGTGGTGTGGTGCGGGTGTGGTTTTCCTCCCCCGGCCGGCGGATTGTGTTTCCCAGGTTCTGGGGCCCGCGGGGGTCCTTCCCAGATGGTGGCCCCTGCCCTTGCCCTCTGGGCTTTGGCTTGGGTGGGGAACACGACCTTTGACGGCAGGGTGGGATGGCCACCTTTTTTTTCTTGGGCGTGCCCTGGGACATGGACGCCCCCCGGGGCCCAGTGCAGAAAGAGCGCCTGAGCGAAAGAGGGCCACCGACCCGGCCGGGAGCCTCGCGTATCCAATCATGCCGCTGCCGAAGGAGGCCCAGCGTGGTGGAGGGCAGTGGCGCCGACGGAAGGACAGAGGGGACAGAGCTTGACGAAAGGGGAGTGCGTCTGCGACGGGGGCGTGTGCCGTCGTAGCTTCCTTCTCGCGAGCCACCGGAAACTTGACAGGTACATTGCGACCCAGCCTTCGCCAGCCCAGCCGGCATGTCCCGCCAAAGTCCTCCCTCGTGGGCGCCGCTGACACCATAACCTGCAGCCTAGCGGCGGCACCCACGTCCTTCTTCTTCCATCCTCCCTGCCTCGGCGGACGGGACTGACTTCTTCTTTCTCAGGTCCCAGGCACGGAAAGGCGCTGCAAGTGGCGCCGGGGCGGGACCCCCGCTCCCCCCTTTCGTGAGACACAGCCAGATGCGCGGGCCTGACCTGGCAGTCATGTTCGGTCACCATTCGACCGTCCGCCCACGGTGGTGCGACCCGCGCGCGAGCTCTGTGCGCATCGCATGGCCTTCCAATGTTCTCGGATTGATGAAGCCAAGCTGCTCACCCCCCCATGCCTTGCACGTCAAAAAGGAACCAGTCGTACGAGGAGGGGAGGGGAGGGGAGCACGGCAGCATTGCGGGAGGGGGAGGGGAGGCAGGAAGGTCCAGCCACCTGTTGTGCGGGCCTGACGGCGCGCTGTGCTGTGCTGTGCCCCGTCGTGTCGGCCTGCCGTGGGCGGCGGAGGAGACGCTGGAGGGGGCCCGGGGGGCATGGGAGGAGCCCGCTGGGAGGGACTTTGGGGCTCCTTGGGGGCCAGAGACCCCGACACCCGAGGGCGCCGGGTGGACAACACCTCAGGCTCCCGCTGTGACGCAAGGTCGGCTTCTCCATTTTGTCAGCGAGCGCGGAGCTCGGGCTTGAGTCCCTTGACTCCTCCTCGCCCTCGCTCGTTCGGCTCCAGATGCTTTTCTCTGCTCGCCAGATCCAACACCCGTTGGGGCAGGGCAAGCAGATGGCTGCCATGGAACCGACAACCACCACCCTCGGCAGCCCAGCACGTGTCCCTCGGCCCTTCTCCCCTCTTCGACCGTGACCGCCGTTGGGTTGCAGACAGCTCGGTTCCAGCACTCTGGCAGTCGGAAGCTTGCCCTTGCCCTTGCCCTGGGCGGCGGCTCCCCCCCCCCCCCCCCCCCCAGGGCCGTCCTCCCTTCTGCAAGGGCCTGAGGTGGCATTGGGCAGGTCGGAAGGCCTTCCCCGTGTGCTGGGTCGTGGAGCCCAGGGTCACGACGGCCTGCCGTTGTGGCCGAGGAAACAAGATCCAGAACCTTGCCTGATGGGGGATGGCTCCAAGGCACCGCCAGGCCTTCCGGTGCAGGGATCAAGCCAGAAGCAGTGGAGCCCGCTTTCCCGCCTTCGCTCGTCGTGGCCGGTTCACGGTTCGCCGACGCAGGGCCCGTCCGTCGCTGCGCCGTTTGCTTTCTTCTTTGGCGGAGCAGGTCCGCGGGTTTCTGCGATGCGGTGCTGTCAGAGCTCGGGGCCTCGGGGAGAGGGGGCGAAAGATGGGGGGACGCGCCGCCGATTCTTCGTCTTTTCAAGAGACACTTGACCGCCAGACCGCCGCTCGGTTGCGGCCAGTGCTTGTCTACCGGACACGGCACGCTGCACCGCGGTCGCAGACGGACTGCAGACGGCACAGAACAATGACGGCTTCTTCCCAGAAGATCGGCTGAGGGATCGTCCCTCCGTTTGCTCTGTCGGGACAGCGCCCCCAGGCCCAAAGAGTCCGAGTTCGCACGCGAGGTCCGTCCAGGAAGCCAAGTGGACGATCCAGAGGTCTGGACCGTTCCGTCGAGCGACTTTTGGGTCCGTCAGCGACTCCGTTCTGCTGTGGTCCCCTGATCCCTGACACGTGAACCGCGCCGTCGACTGAAGTGTGGGAGGGCTCCGTATCCCCGACGGGGGTTTGGGGCGTCGTGGTTGTCTGCTCAACAGCGCCCGGCCCGTTTGCTTGTTTGGCCGATGATTGTTGACTTTTCTAGCATATTTTGTTTGCTCGACCTTGCGAGTCGGCTCGTTCAACCACGCAGATCCCAAGTTACAGTTGCAGATATCTTTCATCAGTGGCATGCTTCGGGACTTTGGGTGGTATTCTTGCCGAGCTCAGCCAATTGCAAACTGAAGCATATTGGGAGGCAGAACAGCTTTTCAAGCCGAAAGTGTTTGCTGTGAGCTCGTTTGTTGTGAGCTCGTCAACGAGCAAGGACGCATGATTCTTGATACTCAGGTCCAAACAGCATCGATCAGTGATCTGCAGCAGACCACGTTCAAGCTGTCTTAGTTCTCCGGACATCGAGATCTCACATTCCAACGAAAACAGACGGCTCATTTGTGACTCGACACTCATGTCTGCGAAACTCCAAGCGTGTGCTGGCTGACTCATCAGTCCCAACCATCGATTCCCATCAGAGGTCGTCTCGTTGCCTTGAACAAGGTGACGCCTACAACACTGCCATTCTCATCGACAGTGATCTGATTTTACTTGTAACCCCAGTTCCACTTCCGAAACTACCTGCTAATGTTTGATGTTTCCCCGAATGATAATGTCACCATCATGTCGAGTTGAAGATGTCATGCTGGAAGCTCTCAGTCAACCCGTCCTAACCTCGAAGACCTACATGATTAACTTCCAAAGCATACAGTCTTTGAGTCATTCCTGACGTAGTTTGACCGCCAAAGTCAAGCTTGCTCCCTCAAGCTCAAGTCTCTCACCTTCGTGAAGGCTCATTCTCCCGACGGCTACAAGTAATGGTCATCACGGGAAATTCCCCAGCAGAATTGCCGTACTGGGGACGAAGCGCTTGGGGCTCCGCATCGTGGTGCGCCGTGAACGGAGAGGTCCCCGAAGCCGTTATTGGGTCCAAGGCGCAGCAGATGGCTGACCCACGGGAACTGATTCATGAAGTTTCTACGAAAAACGGAGCATAAGCCTCAACTGCCCTGGCCCTCCCAAGGGTTACAAGCGGGGCGGCTCCTAGCAGGTGGGCTGTGTGGTGGTTAATTCGAAAAGGGCTGTGGCATCATCGGTCGCATTTTTGGTTGATTCTTCGAGCGCGCCCTGACATGTCCTTCCAGGCTTCTTCCTGGTTCGACCTCGGATCGCCATCACCACCTTCCCTATCCGAATTAGAGCAAAAGCTGATCATCAGGGGGAGCTTCCTGCTCTGCCTTGTGTTGCTTCCCAATTCAATTCAATTGGAATCCTTAATCCGTCTTGGGCCAGGGCTGTGCGATTGAAACGGAAGCGACCGAGGGGACGGGAAATGTTAGTCAGCCGAACGGGACGAGGTGTTGCGTCATCGCTTCTTGGTCGCTGATGGAGCTTCTGGCGTTGGGACGGCGCGAAAATTTTCATCAGCACGCACGTTTTTCTTATTCTCCGGCCGACCGGTTGACCGAGCGTCAAAAGACAGGATGAATGGACTGAAAAATCAATCACCTGTCGTCTTGCCACGGAGGCGGAGTCACCAGACACTTTCCTTCCTTTTCCACGTCAAACCTGAGACTGGCTATCGAACCCGGGACGTTTTCGCAGTTCAGCTAAATGATGGAGTCACATCAGACCCGACGTCGATGGATCCTGACGGGACCGTGACGGCAATTTGGATACGAAGTGCCACCCGCAGTGACGCAAACTCCTCTCCTTGCACCCGGTGTTGAACCGAGCCCTGAACGCGGAGGATGCCTCGCACAATTGCCAGGACGGCTTCCGTTGCTTGCTCGCGTGCCCAGTCCCCTCCCTCCGACACCGTCGTCGCAAACCGAGCAAGGCTTGCCAGTGACTTTAGCCTACTCCTGGGGTCCATCTACAGATCAAGTCCGCAGACCAGGAAGACCTTCCCAAGAAACCGCTGCCATGCCCATTGGGGACTTCTTCCGCTTCCTTTTCCCGCCCACCGATTGGCCAACGCGACGCTGTCAAGGATGTGCCACGAGCTGCCAGGCTGATCATTGCCCTGTGCCTGGATTGACAAGGACGACAATCGTCGATGACGCTCGATGCTCGTTTTCTTTAATCTCGTTGTCGAAAACAAGCTCCAATTTCCAATCGACGATGGCCATCTGCCGGTGGGAAACCCTGCCGGTTGGGAAACCAGAACACTGGCACAGACGGAATCTCCCAGCCGAGGCACATCCCAGTCCCCCGGATTGTTCTTGACTTGACGCCGTCGCCCGCGCCAGCGCCAGACCATGACCCGACCGGACACCGGCGACGTGCATCCCGTCGTCGACTCGGACCGCTGGCTTTTCTCGGAGGATGCCCCAACTGCGTCGAACTCGCACTTCACCAACACCCCGACGCGCGAGAGGAAGCACCCTGCATGCTGACGGCCATGCCCGCAGCCCGCAGCTCGCCCCCCGAACTCCTGCTCCTGCCATCGCTCGTCTCACGTCGCACCCGCAGCGCGTCCAGATGCGGGGGACGTCCTCGGCGCATCAAAGATGCGATTTGTCCTCCCCGGGAGAAAGCCCCCTCCCCCTCTTCTCGCGTAATCCTGCTTAACTACAGGGCGATGCTCCTGACGTCGTGACACCGGCAGGCCGGGTCTCCGGCCGGCGAGAGAGCGAAGGTGGTTAGAGCTCATCGCAGTCTATCTGACGAGCGGTTCAGTGCCACGAGGGCGACGGTTGCTGCCGCTTTCCCTCGAGCTTCCCGTCCGTGGACGGACTGACCCAAGATGGTAGGCTCGCTCGGGAGCCATTCCTGCTGGCACTGAGCCGCCTCTGAATACCATGCTTCGCTCTCGCGGACGTCCAGCCGTGCCATCCCGTGCCAGCCCATCATCATGCCACCGTTGCGGTACAATGCCCTGGTTCTCTGCATGCATGAACCTACATCCCGTCGAATGTCGAAGTTCACCGGCGGCTGCCGATGGAATGGGAATCGGAGACGGCCTGGAATTCCGCCAGACTCACTCACATGTTTTCCATCGGTTCGACCCCGCCTACATCCATATTCCTGTTGGACCCTGCGGCAGAGAAACTCGACCGCCCCTCCCCTCCTTCACAGACTTCTCTGCCCGCTTCTTCCTGCAAGCCACTTCGACGGACGACGGTACAGTGGAGGCGCGTGAGAGTTCAGCCAGAGAAACCAAGCCAAAGCTGGCAATCCCTCACGCCGGCGGGCCATCTCACGGTCTTTTTCCAGGGACCTGGCCCTTTTTTCACCACCTGTGCCGCTCGCGAGATGGTTGCGTCACCCACTTTACCCGTGATGCCGCCGCACACCTTTTTCTTCACGCAACGGGCCTCTCCCGTGAGGCCTTTTCCCACCCCTCCGTACCTTGCATTAGCCACCGCTGACGGTGGTGGTGCGGCCTCGAATGCGATTTGTCTGGCGGGACAGCTAGCACCAGGGCGCACGCACGACTTGGACTTGGCCACGTTGGAGGACGGCTTGTTGGGGCTTTTCACCATGCAGGAAGAGCTTCTCGTGAGCTCTGGACGAACCTACACCTGCAGAAGGCTACTGTTGTCAGCGACTGGCCGCATGGGTTGTGCATGCGCCGGGCTGGTGACGAGGCAGAAGGAGGCACACCGGTCGCGTCTCGAGGGTTGCATTCGAGGTTCAATTGAGCAGCACATGCCAACTGTTGCCCTGTTGCTAATCCTGTCTCGCTGCTTAATCTGCCCGGCTCTTCTTTGCGTCGCATCCTCTGCCGTCTTCACCGGCCAGAACGATATCGGACCATGGTTCGGCCTGATCCCAACAATCCTTCCCGCCCTCTCCCGAGTCCTGTCGGCCCGGCCTGCCTCTGGTCGTCGCATTGAAACCCTCGCTACGCCTCTTTAGCACCGGCGGCGACCCTCGTAATGAAAGGCACAGACGGACCAAAGGCCGGACACACCTCAGCTGAACCTCGACTCCCGAGAAGCTCCCGTCGGCCGCATCGTGACGGCGCGCCCGTGGTGAGCGTGGCCCATGCTTCCGGTGCGGGAGTGCACGTTCAGCCGCGCCGCATTGCCCGGGTACTAAGTTGAACTCCCCGATGCCATCTCGCCTTGCATCGCACGGTTCGCATCAGAGCCCAAGGGGTTCGAGGACGAACGCCGTCCATGCGCAGTCTCACCACCAAAAAGTTGAGACGACGGGACAGTGACGGCTCGGTTTGTTTTTGTTTGCCCTCTCTTCCCCCTTTTTTTTTCTGTTTATTGTTGTTTTCACTCGCTGTCAATAGACGCCCGTCCCCGAGGGACTCGGACAGTCGGGCCCTACGAACTCGGACGGCGTCGGCTGCTCCCTGAACTTTCTCCCAAGCGAGCGACCATCGCCTTCGTCCGAGCCATCCCCTCCCCCTTTCCACAGACTTCGCGCCATGCGCCGCCGTCGAAACACTGCCGCTTCCACGACCGCGCCGGCGGAACAGGGGCAAAAAGTCAATCGTCACGCCGTGGCCTCGCGAGCACCGCGCGCGAGCGAAAAAGCGCGTGGCACGCCAGAAGCCTGGTCTCCAAGAGGGTGTGATAAACCACCCCTGCCCCGGGAGACGTCCCGGATTTTCATAAACTTTTTCCTCGTCTCGTCGCGTCGCCCTCTTCCCACACCGGGCAATTGATCTACGAGCGTGCGCGCGGTCGAGAACCGGGTCCGCGACCGGGGGGGACCGTGGCAGACGGAAGCGCCTCCGACGATCAACCTCGCGACCTGGGTGGTCAGAGGATCCAGGGCTGGGAGGAATGACGAGGACGGTCCAAGAACGTTGACGCCGTTGATTCCCCCTCAGAGTAACTGCCTTTGGGTCAGAGTTGCGAGCTTCCATGTCGCGATGTCACCGTGACGGCGCAAGTGCCGACATTGACGCCTCCCGAACATATGCAGTTGAAGCGCAGACGCGCCGAGTTTGTGCCCAACAGACGAACAGAGCCCAAGGACGATCCTCAACAAGCTTTTCGCGACCCTGCCCCTGCCCCTGATGTCCATCCACATCAGGCCGATCTGGTGCCTGGGAGCCCGACCGGCCATAACCAGGGCATGTCGACATGTCGACATGTCGCAAGCCACTGCGGCCGATGAGTGGCTTGACAGCCTGATCTATCGAAGCGACCTTGATCGTGCTGTTCTTGTTTGCGGGCTTGTGAAGTGTGGCGTGCGCTCATTCGCCCATGTCTCCCAGGGTGCCAGGCGGTGTGATTGGCAGCGCCGACGTTCCCCTGGCTGTCTTGTCGGTCTGGGAGGATACAGCACCACGTGGACGTGATGCGGGACGTTGCTTGTTCCCGGGTGGGTAGGTTCCGGGACGGTGAAGATATTGACATGAGGTGGGGGACAGGAACCTCGGAAGAGCGGTGTCCTGGACTCGATGAAGCGCGGTAAAGAGATGTTCAAACGGATGCTTCAACATTGCATCCCTCCCTGCCGAGGTTTGACCTATGTGAGGCGATGCGTTGGAGGTCATGGGTCAACATATGCCATCCTTCTCCCCGGTCGAGGACCAAATGTGACTCACGTCACAGTGCAGTAATGATAAGGGGAAAAGCAATAAAACTAGGGTTGACATGGTTTGATTGTTTAAGATGGGTGTCTTGTAGACGAAGCCGTCTGACAAAAGCAATCCCACGACGGCCACTTTGATTGTGCATACCGTAGAGAAGCTCTCAGAAAGTTCCCAAATTATCTGTAAGGGCAATAGGTACCTACCTTATTCTGAGAAATGCCCTGAGAGAAGCAAACTTGCGACCTTGCATAGTCAACCTTGCACAGTCAACCTTGCACAGTCAACACAAAGCTGCTTCCAAAAACCCAACCTGCTAAAAAGAACATCAGAGTCATCATTTCCTCTCATTGACAAAACTGTAAGTGTCCGGAGTGAGGCTCGAACTCACGACCTTTGGATAACATCTTCTGTTGACAGAAGACTCATATCATATGAGACCAACGCTCTAACCAACTGAGCCATCCAGACATGTCATCTTGTTGTAATCTGGAGCTCAAGACGCGAGAAACAGAGGCATGGAGAGCAAGACAAAAAGTAATCGTGTCCGGAGTGAGGCTCGAACTCACGACCTTTGGATTGGATCTCCTGTTAACAGGAAACTCATACTGCTATGAGACCAACGCTCTAACCAACTGAGCCATCCAGACTGGGATGTTGAGCCGGGGCTAAGTGTGGGATTACGGAGTGCGGTAGTGGGTCAAGGGGATCGATGGAGGTCGTGATGGGACTGATGGAGGGGCAAGCGGATCAGACTGGAGCAGGGTGGACCTGGGAACCACCGGGGACGATGGGAGCTGGGTTTGGGGCAAGGTGTGGTTGTCTGGCGTGGATGTGGCTCTGGAGGACTAATGTCAATGTTCTGACAGGAATCTGTGAAATTACAATCATGATGACGATGCTTACTGTCCAGTGTCGTTAACAGGCTCCTGTGCAAACCTAGGAGCAGGCTATACGTAGTGTTGATTATACTCGGTGTGGAGCCAGGGGTCCTTCAAAAGGTCCGTGGCCGAGAGGCGGTCGTGACTCTTTGGAGTCGCTGGTCAGCATCTTCTTCACAAAGCGGAGGAACATGTCCTTCTCCAGCCCCGTGATAACGGATGTGGAATTTTCGAAACTGAGATGTGATTCGGGGGCTGGGTGGCATTTTACCTTTTCACTCCTGGGGACCCAATTCCCGGATTTCTTTCAAGATCTGTTTTTGTTTCCGGGCCATCCAAATTTGAGAACTAGTCTATGCCCTCGTAGACGCTTTCTGATGGCATCGGCGTGCTGTCTATGCCGTCCTCGGGGCAGGACAACACCCCTGAAAGAGCCGACGGTGCTGTCCATCCTGTTAGACCCCCTGAACCACTTCCTGTCCCGTGTCCCGAGTGAACTGACGGCCGTCGGGTGTCCTGTAAAGACTGGGATTCCCGCTCCTGCCAGAAATTGACCTCGGTGCCACAGACCTTGGCCCCATGGACCTTCCACTCATCGCCCTGGAACGGTCATCTTCTTCCTCCTGCCAGCGCTGCAGAGTCGGCGGGTAACCATCGCCCTGTATTGACTGTGGCAGGCGCCGCACGCCGCGAGAGCTAGCTCTAGTCCGGGACGAACCCGCGGAAGAGGGCGGGGCTGGGTGGCGATTGCCTTGTCGCGGCGACTGTGACGGGGCTGCCAAAAGCAACCCTGGGTATGAGCCATCCACTCTCCTGACGCTCCTGTCTGACCTTACTGAGGGCGCGGGTGGGTATCGGCCACTCTGGTATATCGTGCGGGAGCCGGCCTGAGATGGCACCACGGAACGAATCGAGAGGGCCACAGATGGCTGATAGTGTTGCTGTGAAAGCATTACTGGTCCCGGAGCTGGTATCTGAGTGCCTGCAATCTGATAGACGTCCACACGAGTACACACCGTTGTGCGAGTTCTCCTCGACTTGTGGCTTTTGCCAGACTTGGGTACCACGAGACACATCCTGCCTTTCTTGTCGTAACCCACTTTGGGCCTGTCGGGATTGTCGGAGGTGTCTTGCTTGGAAGTGTCTTTGTTGTCGTTCTTTTTATCCTTCTTCTTGTCTTTCTTAGCTCGTTGAGATTTTGAACCAAAAGCGGCGAGAATGAAGGACATGTCTTGAGGATGCTGAAGACTGAAAGTTTGTGAGGTGATGTCGAACGACCTGGTTGAAATTGCTGGATGAGTTGTTGGTAGTGTGTGGGGAACTACAACAAATTTCGGCCTCTTCTTGTAGATTTATACTGATGTGGAATTTCGGGAATTGTCACTTCAGCACTGGGAACAGGCAATTCACACGGCAAGTCAGCACTGGATCACACTTTTGGGTTGAGGCGTCTCGGACTCATGGAGCAACACGGCCCAACTGTTAAGCCTTCCAGTTTGGTTAAATGGAGACATGTGAGTAAGTGAGCAGGGCAATAATCAAAGGTCAAGTAAGTAATGAGCTGCCTACCTACACTTCCCCAGTTGACACCGATAGCGACGGTACCAAAACATAGGACGGACCCTGCACTGTTCTACGAAAAGCACGTACTGTCGCAGAAATTCATTACGGTCACAGAACATGACGATGGCCTACTGAAGGGAATACCAGGACAGCCCTTTCACTTTGCAGCTTCTCCAATGGCAATTCTCAGCTCGTGGAATCTTGACGGAAGACATTTACAAGACCATGTCTGCCGTCATGAGAACAGTATGTGTGCATCCGTGGGTCGGGGATGGGGGTGGCGCAGGACTTCCGTACAAGAAAATGATGCGCAACATGAGTGACCACCAAGTGGCATCGATCTCAACAGGGCAGTCATACCTAGTTTGACTTGGTTGGGTCTCCAGTCTAGCTCGACTTACATTCTATCACAGGCTCCCAACATAGCGGGGACGCAATCTCAACCATTGTATGCTGATTTATTGATATTAAACGTATGACTACCTGGTCTGGTTGGGTTCTTAGGTATCGACAGAGACCATGGGCAGCCCACCGCTGCCTGGGGAGCACTCGTTAGTTGGTCCAAACGTAGGTAGGACTGTGCCGCATTCGATGCCAAGCCGGATCCGCAACCTCAAAAGAAGAAAGGAACCGATGATTTGTGTATATCCGTACCTCAGAGGCCATGTTTTGGGGCCGATCGCTGGGCGAGCGGGACGCCCGCGAGGGCCCGTACTGTACCTAGGTATCTTCTTCAAGAGGTATAATCGAGTCCCTCGCGGAACAGTGACAACCAACTTGCTGATGACGTGTGCGCAGACGGACAGGATGCCAGTGAAGTACACCTCGTAGTCGAGCCAACCCTGGCAGCCTAGCATGGAATGCAGGCCATGCAGGATGAAGGCCATCATGATGCAGCGCAGCGGGGACGCCCCAAAGGAGCTCGCCCGGGTTCTGTGCAAGACGGCCAGTGATCACCCAGCAACAGCATGGAGGGCCAATCGTTCCAATTGCATGGCAAGACATGAAACCCAGTTCGGTCTTGGTGCGGGCTGATGACGCGCGCGGGAGCAGGCAGCAAGTCCGAAACTCCGGGACTCGGGTGCCTTGAGGGTTGTTGTGATGCACGACAGTTGACCCAGGCCAGGCAATAAGTACAATCAGCACCTTCTACATTTCATTCACCAATTTCCGAACGACATCAAAGCTCAAGCCATCAAGCGATCATCAGTCTCCATTCCAGACCACAAACGAAAGGCCTGAATATACCAGCTTCCCAACACCACCCCATCAATCACCTCACCATGGCCAAGGACATCGATTGGGTCGGCGCCCGGTCGCTCCGGAAGGCGTGCATCGTCTCTTTCCTGGCCTGTGTCGGCCTCGCCGTTCCTCCGAGCGTCGTCCTCAGGCAGATTCTACCCGGTCTCGGGCTGTTGCCGCTCTTCATATCCGCGGTCTTCTCGCTCGTGCTCCTGCGGACAAGGGGCACCCGGCCGTCGCCCATTGGCATCTTCAGTGCGGACGCCCTTCTACTGTCGTCGCTCATCATCGCCTACGTTTCCACCTGGGTGATCTGGTCGAACGCGAACGGTTGGTGCTACTACTGCAACAACGACAGTATTCTCATGCTGGCGGCATACGCTACGGTGCCGATGCTCTTTAACATGTACGAGGCTTTCCCCATCCAGTGTCCCGTTGGTTCTGAATTCAGGTACTGACACTGAGCAGCTTCGCCCATGGGTTCTTCGTTGCGAGGGCGATCTACCTGCACTTCACCGGACCGCCGCAGCTATGCCCGAACTGCGCGCACCAGATCCAGCCCAGGGGCAAGTCGATGCCCTGGTTCCTCCGCGGCGGCGAGAGTACCGTGGGTCTGTTGGCCGACGACGAGGCCCAATATCACGATGAGGTGGAGCACTCTGAGGCGCATGCCGGAAAGAGGCCCGTCACTGGTATCACTGGGCAGACGGTGATGGATCCGGAGCCTAGCGGTGACGAGCGCGCGACTCTGTGAGGACATAGAGTGGCGCTGCCGCACACAATGGGGCTTTTGTGCTCAGGGGAAGGCAGAACTACGAGGGTTCTTGATGCTGAGGGGTGCCATTTGTGATGTCATGGCCGTGGAGGACCCCTGGAAGGAGGATCTAGTAGCTTGTTTGGAGGACGCCAGAAGTCGACGGTGAGGGCTGCGTATGGGTCTGGAGATCAATCTCTCTTGAAAGTGGCGTCTGGCAGTATCGCCACGAATCTGAATGAACTTTAGAACCCTCCGTGCTGAACAGGATATCTCAAGCTTCTTGCATCAAAGAAAGGCCTGGTTGTAGAGCCCGGACGTTTGGATAGAGAGCCCGGAAAAGATGGGTCCCCTGGAAACCGCTGTCGTAAAAGACTCGGACACAGCCACTTAACTACTACAGATAACCCGGCAACCGCGTCAATCAGGGGCACAGATAGACTGCGACCAAGCAGTTGATCTAGATGAGCAGTTGATCTAGATGAGTAGTTGATCTAGATAAGTAGTTGATCTAGATGAGTAGTTGATCTAGATGAGCGGTTGATCGAGATGAGCAGTTGATCGCGATAGACCTGGCCGTGTGTAGTGTCTTTCAGTTCAGTAGCTTCGAGGCCATCGCGACTTCAGTTCAGAGGGGCCACCTTTTCCGGGCTCTCTATCCAAACGTCCGGGCTCTACAGCCAGGCCCTCAAAGAATAGACAGGTTCCGATTCAGAATGGAATGGTTCAAGCGGCAGTCGGCTCGCTTGCACCCTCGGGTTTCTGTCCATATGTCACGACACTGCCGCACTCGATTAGCAGATCATTCACCAAGACGGACAAGGGGATGAGCTTACATGGGCCAGTAGGCGTGGTAGCTCCTGTTCCGCAAGTCCTTGCGCACGTTGGCGATGAAGATCTCAACCTCCTCGGCGCTCCAGTTCAGAACTCGGGTGAAGAGGGCCAGGCTGAACGCCTGCAGGCCGCCGCTCATGTTCTCGTGTGACCAAACGCCTGAAGATTGACTGTCAGCTCCCATTCCCCTTCAACTCAAACTATCGCCTCGTCACATACCAATCTCCTTGTACTTGGGATCTTTCGGCCAGCTGTTGATAGGCCATTTGTAGACGGCCTTTTGGATGTTCGTGAAGCCTGCTTCGCGGAGGAACTCTGGCTGTGCAGCGACGGTGTCTAGGGAGCGGCCGATGATGGAAGCAGCCTTGAGCATATTCTTGGACCACTGCATGATGAATGAATCCTCGGGGAGTGATCCGTCGTCAGAAGAAGGCGTGCCCATGTCGACAATCTCAAACCAACCACCCGGGTTCAGATTGCTGCAAAAGGTTGGTCAGACAAGGGTCCGCGGAAGCTCAGTGGCATGGACAGTGGCATGGCTTACTCGAATGACTGCTGCGCAAACTTGCCCCAGTCCAAAAGGGAGCCAGTGAGCATTCGGGCGTAAATCAGGTCGAACTTGGCGCCGTGGGCCCAAGGGGCCTCGAGGTCGTCGACAAGGAAGCTCAGATTGGGCGGAACACTGGCACTCAGTTAGTTCGATGCTTGCAATTGAATACAGGCGGCACGAACAAACTCGGCTGGATCGGAGACAAATCATTGCCGAGGACCTGTGACTGTCAGCCTGTTTACAACCCGGTTGACATTTCGAAGAGTCCTAACCTGAGTCTCGGGATGTTCGTCCGCTGCAGTTCCAGTCAACTTCGGCGCTCGCTCTACCAATAAGGCATAGGAGACGTACCAAAATCGAGAGCCCAGATACCGGTTCCTGTCCCGGCATCCAAGACACGGTGCAAGGGTTTGTCCACCCCGGCAGGCGAAATATGGAGCTTGCCGTCAAAGGTGAGACACATGAGGTTATGCTGCAGATCTGTGCATCTGGTTGGCATGTGCGCGCTGTTCTTCTGGGGAAGGGGTGTCCGCACCTAGGCGCTCATTCTCGGTCTAGGATGATGTTAACGGCTGGCTGGAGCAGAATGGTTCGATGGAACACATACATCATCGTTAGGAAACGAATATGCTGCGGAGAGATGCTGCATTAGCAGGCATAGACGGCGAGCGCGGATTGGTACATCGCAGTTCGCGCACCTCCATCTTGGTACCCGTGGTACCGACGGCCATTTTCAATTCGATACTTGGCAACGCTGGAAGCCAGCGAAGTCGTCTCAGAACGAAGGCTGTCCTGCGGCGTGTCAGTGGTAAAATCGGGCCTCTCTTTCGCAAGGGCACTCACCGTGTCTGCCAAGGAATCGGCGTCGTTGGCATTATCCTGGTGCGAGCGAGCGGGGTCAGTTCATGTGCTCATGCTAGGTCGCACGACGCGCGCGTGCGCACGCCCTCTGGACATCGGGTGGCCGCTCACATCGACTTCCAGCAATGCGGTGCCCAAGGGGCCAGCCGCTTCGGTCTCCGTCGCGCGGGGGGAGCTCCCTTGCGATTTGGGCGATCTCGGCGACTTCGGTGATGTGGAACCGGCCATGTTCAAGTTCGTGATGAAGCTGGTGAGGGTTTTAGTTTCTGGAGACCACGGGGGATCTGCGGGGGATGGATCCACGTTATGTGGTCACCGTTGCAAGGGTCAGGGACTAGGTGGCTCGTCGCCCAACGGACCCCCTGCACGCTGTCCCAGGCGTTCGGGCTTCACTCCAGCTCCGGCAGAATGCGCCGTGTTTGGTGGGTTTCCTGCAAGTCGCAAACCCGGAAGCGAGCAAGCGAGTATCGCAAGCCTGGCTTTCCCGGCCAGCCATCCAACGCTGAGGACGATTCTTCAACTGCAAGACACCTCATCTCGCGGGAACTACTCCGTCAATTGAGTAATGTAGTCCAACAATTGGCCGACTCCGTAAACATAACCTGCTTCATTGACGAATGGCTGCGTCAACATACTGCGTCGTGCGACTTTGCTACCTGAGATCGAAATGCACTATTCCCGTTTTAGTAGCCCGCCAGGTCGTCGTCATCGTACCTAGGTCTTATCTTATCGCAATCTGCAATGTGCGTTTCGTCAAAACAGGGGAGAAAGGTGCATCACAGCCAGACTTGCTACGGGTTAACGGCTACTGAGTTGAATAACTGCATGAATTACTCATTGCCTATGGTTATACGAAATGGGATATCCGGTTCTGTTGCCTCAAAACACCCTTACCGCCGGCAGTCTTCTTGGAGTGCCGAAGTGTTGTTGGGCGAGAATGAAAAGAGACAGGTGCATCTACCCACTTGGGTAGCTCATAGTCGAGCAGCAGAACAGCTAAGGCCAGACTGTTGCGGTGGCCTGTACCTGAGTGCTTCCCTACTTAAAACTTTATTTCTTGTTTCCAGGCAGAGTTGGGCGTTGGCACATCAAAGTACAGCCGTACACGGTGAAATTTCCTGGTCTTTACCGCGGACAGTAACCCGAGCCTCCCGGGTTCGAACCCCGGCTTCGTCCAACTCGTTTTCTTTTTCTACCCTCCCAACACAAGATGCAGACCCGCTCATGGCTTGAAAAGCCTTACTGCAATACATGTCAGGAGGCTCTCAACCGAGAGATCTCGAAATCTCGGGGCGTTCAGCTTGACAAGGTCATCAATCTCAAGTGCGACCTGTGGTATGATCCTCGGCGTCTTATGCCGGCAGAGTTATTCTTGGCACGTTCTCCATACAGACTTGCATGCCATCGTAATGATTGCAGCCGCCGGTGATTTGGCTCCTGGCAGCCTCACAGACTGCCTCGGCGCTGGGCAGGTCCAAGGAGTCGACGCAACTCGGGTGTGTTTGCCCACTCTGCCGGCTGTGCTTCCAACAGCCGTCCATTTCAAGCACATTTCGGCTCACCGGCAATTTCTTTGAGGTCGACAGGCGACCGCCAAGACCTGGGCAGTTGAGCTCCGCCACTCTTGGTACATTGGCCCAGAAGCCTCGGCGGTTGGTTAAGCCTGTTGGAACGTCGCTGCGTCTGCCGAATGCCTTTCATAGGTCGGCTAAAGTAGCAGCTTAGCCAGCGGCAGCACCCGACAAGCTTTGGACGTTGCCCGATGATAAGTCGTTAGTCCCCTGACGTGTGATGGCCTGATCCCTGCACATGAGGCTTCTGGCTTGGCTTCGAGGGGTGGGTACATGTATAAAGAGACAGCACATGTCTGGCCTCATTCTTCTTGACGACCCCAAACCACCAAATTAAACTCCCCCAAAAGCCCAACGGTCCTACAAACCCACCCTTCTACATCCATGTCCTCGAACGATCAAATCTACAAACATCAACAATACGACGATGACGTGATCCTCCAGAGCGCCGCCGAGCAGGACCCAAACTACGACAGGGAGCTGTCCAAGCGCGGCGCGCCACAAGACTACCTCATCACCAAAACCAGGGTGGTCAAGTCGATGCCGAAGCAAAAGGAGGTCAAGCCCGATGGAAAACTCAAATCGCTCCTGGGAAAGTTCAAGAGCCCGGCGCTGAAGCGGTACGAAGAGGCGCCCAAGGTCGAGGGGAAGACATACCACGTCAACGAGAAGGGAGAGATCATCGAGACAACCACGACCAAGGCTGCGGGACGTCCAGGCTGGGTAGGAGGTCTCGTCATGGGCGGTGGTGGGGCCTAAAGCGGATGACGATGGGGTTCGTCGCTGTAGACTTGCCGATGATGATCTTGGAGTTTCTCCTGTCAGCCTGATTTTCCATAATGTCAATCCAACACCTTGCCAGCCATCACGTGCATACTGCCCGGGCCAGAAATCATAGCCATGTGAATTCGGACCCAACCATAGTCCTGGGCCGCCGGGCCCAAGCTTCACATTCACCCACCGCCGCATGCACCGTCACGTGCACCCCCGGTGCCTTCCCTCCACACCTGCCTTTCTATTTCGCCTTTTCTCGCCCATTCCCCAAGTCAGCACCAGGGCGGCGCAGTGGAAAGCGTTCAGGACAATTGGGCTGGCGGTGGATCGATTGGGTAACCAAAACAAACAACAAAACGAAAGCCTACGGGTTCAAATCACGACAGGGACGTAGGAGCCAAAAGGCTCCGAACCCTCTTGCCTTTTGCACCCTTGAGATAAGACTTAATGCTTTTGATGCATTGGACTGACTGGTTGATGCTCTGCAGGAATCTTCTCTCACAATTCGAATACCACCCCGGCGAGGCAAAGTGCAGCACCCAAGATGCTGCCCGACACCTGCAGCCCGCTCGCGGCATTGCCAGAGCCTGTCGTCGTTGCAGATGCAGCTGCACCAGTGGTAGTGGTGCTCCCACCCGAGGTGGAGTTGCCTGCTGAAGATGCATCATCCGGGTTGATGGTGGCCGTTGCCAGTGCCGCCAGTGTTGTGTCCGTCGTGACGCTGGCCTTGATGTTCGTTCCGTTCTTGCAGCTTCCTCCAGTTTCGCCGACACCAGAGACGAACTTGACGCTCGCGCACTACACATCTTGTCAGCCACTTCATCGGCTTGCAGATTCAGATGCACTCACCTGGAAGAGAAGTCCATCCGTCGCATCACACACGACAGAGAGGACACCCGTCTTGCCGACCCACGAGTCGGGTGCCGTCACGGATGGCACACAAAAGTCGCCAATGCCCTGCTGATCGACGATGGAGTAGAGCTGCTGCCACTCGCCGTCGGCCTTTTCGTCAAAAGTGGCACGGAAGAGCCACTTGACCTCCGGATGCGTGCTGAGCATGGCGATGGGCTGACCGCCAACGTGGAAGTCGGTGATGGTGTCCTTCGAGAAGTCGGGCGTGAAGGAGCCGCAAGGCCCGGTGCCCTCGTCGTCATCGGAGAAGCCGATGGATGGCGGCTCGTTGAGCTTGAAGTGGGCGTGTGCCGTGGCGGCGAGAAGGAGGAGGGACGTCAATAAAGGGGCCATGATTGCGGCAAGTCAAGTTTGATACAGAGAAAGAGTTTGGTACTAACACGGACGAATCACCAGGAACTCGAGCCCTTTTGTAAAAAGCCCCTGGTATCCGAATCAAACGACCAAACATGCTCACAAAGCGCATTCGTCCATCGAGACAGCCGATCTTCCGGCCGACCGCCAATTCGACATGTCAGCCCCGAGAGATACCACCCCACGGACGTCGGAGACACAAGCTTTCTTGCCAAGACCGGCACTCATCCCGGACGATTCGGGCCTCTGCGGCTGGCGTGATTGGCGGCGTGGCCCGGGGTGAAGCTATCTCGGTCCCTGCGCTAGTCAGCGATGCGCTGCTTTGAGCAAGTTTCGTATGGTTGAAACGGCGCGTGGCGCCGGTCTAGTCCGGCTCCCGGCACCGGCCACGCGTCTTCGAATGCACAGCATTCTCCGGGGCCGCGGCTCGGCAGGGGTCCAACAGGGAGGGGTTGGAGGGGGGTGATATACTGGTGTGTCGGAGCTGTCGACGTCGAGTGATATTCGCCTAGAGCTCTGGGGTTGGAACTGTTTTCTCTTTACCCCTTTCTTGCTGGCAAGAATCACACCACGGTCGAACTTCATCATGGACGGAATGGACATGAGCGACATGGGGGGCATGGGGATGGACATGGGCTCCTCCATGTTCAGGACCACCGACGAGGCCTTCTCCCACGACTTCTGGTTCATCATCGCCGCCTTGACGGCGTGCGTTTTTCTGTTCAAGACGCTGACATGGGCCGAAGCCAGCTGGAGGTACGCGCCCGTCCCATGCCCCCTGAGCAGAGACACCAACTGATGTCCACGGCGACCAGGATACGCATCGCGAGCTCCCACCCATCATCAAACCCATCCCGCCCATCGAACCTCCTCCGACAAGCCCTCGCAACAACGACAGCACTCTTCCGCGAAGCCGCCCACCCCCGGCTGTGGCTCATCCGCCGCCGCTCCCTCGACTTCCTCAACCCGCCGCCCCTAGGCCGCGTTCTTGTCCTCTTCGCCTACTGGGCCGTCGTCATCTACATGCTCGTCTCTGGCGCCATCGTCTCTGATGCCTACTTCTGGGAGCGCATCGGTTACCGCGCCGCGTGGGTCAGCATTATGCAGGTGCCGCTGCTCTACCTTCTCTCAGCAAAGTGCTCCCTGCTCGGCTATCTCCTTGGTGCCGGCCACGAGCGCCTCAACTGGCTGCACCGCTGGGTTGGACGCACCCTCCTCGTCACGGCCACGATCCACGGCTTCCACTTCTACGCGGAGTGGGCGCAAGCCGACTTGGTGCAAGTCGAGATGGAAATGATGAGCAACATTGTCCCGTACGGCTTTGGAGCCTGGGCTGTCTTGCTGTGGACGCTTGCCGTATCGGTCGCGCCATTGAGACGTCTCGCCTACGAGGTCTTCGTTGCCCAGCACATTGCCTCAGCTGCTGTCTTCCTCTGGCTGCTCTACGTCCACGTGCCCAAGTACGCACGCTATTATGTCTGGTTTGCCATCGCTGCTTGGGCATCAGATCGCCTCGGCCGATTGGTCCTCTTCATCTGCGTCAACTACATCCCCGTCCTGCGCACGAGATCGTCAAAGGGCTGCCGCTGCCAAAGCGCATCCAAGCGCCCCTGGTTCGGGCATGCCGCCGATGTGAGGGCCGTGGACGATCAGGTCACCATTATCTCGGTTCACCATACAATATCCCGGTGGCGCCCAGGCCAGCACTTCTACGTCTGGATGCCACGCCTTGGCCTGCTCGAAACGCATCCGTACACGGTCATGTGCACATCAGCCTGCGGTTGCGGATTGCAATTTGTCGTGCGCAAACACAGCGGCTTCTCGAGGCGACTTCACGAGTTTGGACTGAAGAATCCTGGTGATTCCTCGGCGACTACGGCCCTCGTCACCGGCCCGTATGGTAGCCCAGCGGCCTGGCACACCTTCGAGACTCTGGTGCTGATCTCGGGGTCCACCGGAGCTTCCTTCACCCTGTCCATCCTCCAGGGCGTTTTGGATGCCAGCAGGGTCACCTGCAACCGCCGAGTCGAAGTTGTTTGCCTGGCCCGGACGAAGAGCGAGTTGACCTTCTACGAAGGCCAGATCAGGCGACTAGCGAGGGAGTCAGGACGAACAAGCCTCTGCATACAGGTTAGGCTGATCTTGACAGGGGAGAATGGCCAGACAGGAGACGATGCATGGTCTGAGAGCAACGAGGCAGTGGAAAAGCCGCCGCTACCCACAGATGAAGAGGCCAGTATTGGCCACGACGGCATGAGATGCCGTGGAGGTCTCGAGGGATGTAGCCCGAGAGAAGGGGGCGCAGAATTGGAGGTGTCCTACCAGACCTCGCGACCAGACTTGGAGGAAATCATCCGTCGACCAGTAGAGGCAGCCAGGGGCGAGACATCCGTCGTGGTTTGCGCGGGCGGCTCGTTGACATCGCGAGTCCGCAACGTGGTATCGAAGCTGTCAGATGAGAGAGGCGTGCACAAGGGGACCGGGGCGCAGGGCATCCACTTGCATGTGGAGGAATACTCATTTTAGACATTCATAGCGAGGAGGAAGCGTGTGTTTCTTCAAGATTTTTGGTTATTATGATAATGATTACCGACTGGACCTAACTGAGGAGAACGAAGCCCAGCGCGATGAGCACTGATGCGAGAGCCAGACCCCTCTCCACGACGACATGAGGTCCCGCATCCTCATCATCTTCCTCCTTCTCCACAGGGCAGTCCTTGAAGCACTCCTCTGTCCCGACAAAATCGGACTCGGGCGCATGCGCCCCCAAACTTTCAAAGGCGACAACATCAGCCTTCCTGCTGAGGTCACTCTTCAACTTCGCAAAGCTGACCTCCATATTCACCGAGTCAAAGACGGTATACGTTTTCTGCAGCAACATCCCACCAATCACCCACTCTGTCGGAGAATCGTAGCTCTCCAGGTGAAACATGCGGTTCTGCTCCGTCGACTGAATGCCCAGAAGGCAGTGCTTAGTGAACTCGGGCTCGTCTTCATCGTCGTCCTCCTGGCGTGGCCGGACCAGGTGCCACACCTCGGGCGGCACGATGAGGTCCTGCAGAGTGACGTTGAGCTTGTACCCGCCCTCGCCGCCGAGCTCAAACGCCATGGTGACATTGAGATCCTCGCGGTCGCAAGGAACCGTCCGCATCTGGATGTTGTGCCAGATATAGGGGCGGATTGCCCACCAGATGGGTTTGGCGACGTACTCCGGCACATTGGTGATGGCGAAGGTCGGATCGATGGAGGCGTAGAACGGACCGCCGTCGTCAGAGACGTATTCGACTGGCTCGTCGCCGGGCTTCTCGGCGCGCCAGACGGCGGAGACGTTGGCGACGTAGTTCGTCGACATGTCGAGCCTGCCTTCGACGTGGCTCTCCCTGGCGAATTTGTCCCGCGCGGCGGAGGCCTGGATGCGCTGCAGCTTGCCTTCGAAGTTGCTCTTGTCGACGGCGCCGAAGAGAAGGCTCCCCGTCGTGTTGTCCTTCTTCTCGGCGTGCATGCTGAAGGCTGGAGAGTTGATGATGCCCTGTGCGGCGAGGTTGTCAAGCATGGGTGCCCGCTCCTCGAAGGTGTAGGTCACGGGTGAGGCCCAGGGAGTACCGAGACCAAAGAAGCCAGTGTCCAGTCTGGTCTGGAGCGCAATACCCAAGCTGGCATGTTCTAGCGTGGCGTCTCCGAGGGTAACGGTGTCCTGCATCATCATGCCGTCGACCCATTCGTCAAAATAGTGGCTGATGAAGTCGTCGGTCTCGTTGAAGCGGAAGGTAGTCGACTCGATCTCGCCAAAGGCCCCGCTGCTGCAGTTGCGGGAGTACTCAGTGTAGTTCGGGTTGGTGACTGGGGTGCAAAGCTCGCTGTAGAGGATCCACGAGTCGCCGTGGCTGAGGGTGATGGCCATGGACTGCCTCTGGGCTGGTGTGCCGACGTCGACGGACACGGAGTAGGGGTACCAAGGCACGGCGCCGATGAACGGGTGGTTGTCGTACTCTATTCTTTTCATTTCCTGCGTGTAGACGTCGAAGGCCCTCGGGTTTGTTGTGTGGAGATCGACCTGGAAGTGGGCGGCAGCGCCGACCGCCATGAGCAGCGGCGCGACTGAGCGAGCGGACGCCATGGCGATGTAACCGATGGCAGGTGAACGAGCGGAAGTTGAGGTCGAGAGGTTGCCGTCAGCGCCTAGATGGTTGCATCGTAGGCACCGGACGTCGAGAACGAACTAATGCGAAAAAGGAGGAGGATCAGGACAAAAGTTGAGATCGAGGGGCTCATTCGGTTTAATGTCATCTTTTAGGCGGCAGGGCGGCAACAAGGGTCGTCTTGGCGACCCGGAGGATGGCTCCGTAGTGGATCTTGAGCCGCCAGGACCGCTATCAGGAAGGACTTTTGCGTGGAGACTTCAGGGGCCTTCAGGCGAGCGCCGGAAATCCGGCTCATGCTTGGCTTCATGCTTTTATTTGGGCCTGGCTGTAGAGCCCGGACGTCTTGGTCGAGAGCCCGGAACAAGTGGGTCGGTCCCCTGGAAACTGCTGTCGCGATAGCCTGAAAGCTGCTGAACTATAGCCACGGCCAGGTCCATCTAGATCAACTGTCCATCTAGCTCAACTGTCCATCTAGCTCAACTGTCCATCTAGCTCAACTGTCCATCTAGCTCAACTGTCCATCTAGCTCAACTGTCCATCTAGCTCAACTGTCCATCTAGATCAGTTGCTTAGTCGCAGTCTATCTGCTCCCTAAATAACACGGTCATCTATAGTAGTCAATCAGTTATGTCCGAGTCTTTTAATTTAGCAGTCCTTAGGCTGTCGCGACAGCAGTTTCCTGGGAACCTACTTATTCCGGGATCTCTATCCAGACGTCCGGGCTCAACAGCCAGGCCCTCCTATTTTAGCCCAAGATCCTCTCATACATCCTTCAGCTTCCAACCGCCAGGAACGCCGTGCTGGAAGAACTCGCCCGGGTCATACTTTGCAGCCACCTCCTTCAGGAACCTGACGTTCTCCTCGCCATAAGTCGCGATAGGATTCTGATGCGGCCCCGCATAGTTCATGAACCGCCACGGCGTGTCCTGCCTCGTGGCCTTGGCGTAGGCATCAATGTCGTCGCCGGCGGCCGCCACCTTTTCCTTCAGAAGCTCAGTGAGACTTCCATCGGGTGTCGTGGCCTGGATGCAAAAGACAATCGAGTCCTCCGTGTGCGACTTCTCCAGGCCGAAAACGTTCTTTCCAATGCCGCGGCTGGAGAAGAGCGTTGGGAAGGGTGTGAAGAGGTACACCAGACTAACATCGCCTTCGACACCGGATGCCTTGAGGTCCTCGACGAGTGTCTCAAAAGACTCAATGACCTTGCGCCCCATGTCAGCCGTGCTGTGATAGGTCAGCGTGTGCCACATCTGATGCCGACCGTACGGCCCAGCGATCTGGGCCGCAATGCCAGTGACGGGCATGGTCCCCCGCATGTCAATGTACGGGTTGAGCTGCGCGAGACCGGCCTGTGCCGTCGAGTTGGAGATGCCATCGATGTTGGCGGGAATGAAGGCGAGGTTGTGGCCCTGACTGGGATTCCATGACAGCGACATGAAGCCCTGGTCCGATGGGTTATCATTAGAGTTACCGATGATCATGTCGTTGAAGGTCTGCATGAGGGTGTGTCGGTGGGAGTAGTCAAGGATGACGATGCCGCCGTACAGATTGCGAGCAGGGAACGTCCTGAGTTCGAACTTTGTGACAATGCCAAAGTTCGGACCACCTCCTTTGAGGGCTTTGAAGAGGTCAGCGTGCTCGGTAGGTGTAGCCTTGACAACACTGCCGTCGGCAAGGACGACCTTGGGTGAAGTTAGTTGGAGTTATGCGACTCATGGGACTCTCGGCACTGACTTCGTATGCTGCGACGTTGTCGGCTGCAAATCCGACTTCGCCGGAATACCAGGAGTAGCCTAGACGAGATGGTCAGTAGAAATCCAACACTACTCGGTCCAAGTTGACTTACCACCGCCTAGAAGCAGACCGGCAATACCGACGGTGGCCTCACGTCCTCCGGCCACCATCAAACCTCGAGGCTCGAGGTAGGAGTAGACCTTGCCCCAGCGGTTGCCGGCGCCTACCGACACGATGCTCTCATCATCCTAGATATGTGAGCCTCGCTCTCGATCATTTCCTTGTGGCAACTCACATTGAGGTCGATGAGGTTCAGATTAACCATGTCAATGGTGACTCCCGAGTTCGTCGTGCTGGCGGGAAAGTTGTTGTGGCCGCCACCGCGGACGGCAACGTACCAGCATGTTCCCACCTTGTTGCCATTGAGCGTCTCGACCGCAAGGGAGACTTCTTCAGTCGAGCGAGGCTTAAGGATGCATTGAGGACGATACTCCCAGCTGGCACCTGAGTAGTATGAGGTGATGGTCTCGGTGTACCCCTTGTCTCCTTCGTAGTACAGCTGCTCGTTGAACCCTGCATCTTCGAGCAGCCTGCATGGCTTGGACTTGGCGAAGACACTCCCCGGGGTTGTCTGGGGTAAGGCCAAGGCCAGGGCGGTAATGCCCAGCAGCAAAGTTACTGTGCGGGCGTGGGTGGCGTTGAGGACCATGCCGGGCGAAGGAACTGGATGGTTTGCAGGATGGGAGTTCGACAGCAGAACAGGGTAGCAGCAGTTTGGTTTTATGTATAATGAGGGGAGCAAGGTGCAAGAATGGTACCTTGCGTCTCTGCATGCAGCCTGGAAGCGAGAGTAGTCTTGGCTGCTGTTGGTGCATCTTGCGCCCGCGTGAGAAGATTACTCGTCCGTTGAAAAACCAAGGGTCCCTGAAGGATCACCAATTCTCGCCGTCGTCTACGACTTACAGGGGTCGGGGGGCGCGGAAGCAAGGAATAGGGGCCTGCATCGTGAGTGGATCGGTGCCCGGGGAAGAGTCCGGGGCTGTTCACACCCGCGATTTGGCAGCCAAGAACTTGGATGCAGGGAGTGGCACATCGATGACCTCGTACGACCTTGGCAAGCTTGGGAGGGATCTGCCTCCCATCACTTCGCCGTCACCACTAGACCCAACACCACCTGCCAGGGGCTTGAACACTGACGGGCAGCCGGGACATAGCCTCCAAGCTTCAAGGGACAAAAGATCCTTTCTGAACACCCTTGGCCCGTCTCGTAAGCGGAGATGTTCTGGGCATCGCCAACGGCCGTGGAGGAGAAGCACAGCGGGACGAGATTGCCAAGGTCTAACGACAAACTGCCCAACACTGCCCGGGATGAAGTGCCAGGGGAACCGGAAAGGTTCGACCGGAGTAGACGAGCGGTGTTTCCGCAGAGGGGAGTTCAGATGTCCATTGCTCAAGGCCTTCGAATACATAGGGTCCGTCAGACGCCCTGCTGGTCGCCAGGAGTGCTCGCCCTTTTTGCTCAACCCGTCTGCCAATGAGAACCTCAAGCTGGCATTTTCTCTTCTCTTTGCCATCCGATTCAACACCATGTCGTCCCCCGAAATACCCTCAGATACGCCCCTCGAGCTCATCTACCCAATGCCTTCGGGTGACCCTTCCCTCGCCTACAAAGTCCTATGCTCAACATGGACAATGATCACAATCTCGGGCACCTTCCTCGCCCTCCGACTATACTGCCGTGCGGCGCGGGTCAAGCAGCTGTGGTGGGACGATTACATCCTTACTGTTGGCTGGGCCTTTCTCCTGGCCTCGCTGTGCATGCAGACCTTCATCTTTAGCAACGGCTACCTCATCACGATACTCGGCGGGCCTATTGTGTCACCCGTTAACCTCGCTTCTGACTCCACCATGAAGATGGCACTCGCATTTTCAAAGACCTCTTTTGCCCTTACCCTTCTTCGTCTCACCAAGGGATGGCTCAAGTATGTCGTCATTGCATGTGCCGCTGTCATGGACGTGACCTGTCTCACGCATGCGGTCTTGGTGTGGAAAGCCCCATGTGGACAGGAACAGCTTCCGTTCCACATCCAACCATGCTGGGCGTATAATAGCGGCATTCAGATGTACATGATTGGATCCAGTGAGTCGTCGAGATCTTTCCAAAATCGATTGGCATTTCTGACTCGCCTTCTCGCAGGCATCTCGGCTGCCAGTGATTTCATCCTGGCACTGATCCCTATCTCTATTTTGTGGAATTTGCAAATGGTCAAGCGTGAGAAGATTGGCGTGGCAATTGCCATGAGCCTTGGTGTTTTGTAAGTCGAACCCAATCCGCCGGGTAACTTGTCCAGTTCTGACCGATGTTCCAGGGCTGGCTGTGTCGCAATCTCAGCAGCGGTTCAGTCATACCGCGTGACAACTGTCGTCGGTACTGCATGTAGGTTCTCCCTCTATCCCGACTTTTGCACTCTTCCGCTGACTTTGCGTGCCCCTTCCAGTCTCCTATCGTCTCGCCGAGCTCAGCATCTGGATCCCCGCCGAGCCCAACGCCACGATTGTCGCTGCATCCATCCCCGTCCTGCGAGTCCTCTTCCGCGACGTGAAGAAGCGATACGGTTCCAAGGGCCCATTGGGCAACGGATATCTCAGATCCGATGGGGGAAGCAAGTTCCACAATGGCACATCTGGTCATGTTGCCGAGGTCTCGTCGGCTGTCAAGGGGGACAACGATAGCGAGACAAGTATCCTGCCTTCCGGTGGAGAGGGGGCAGGTATCAGGCAAACTCGTCAGGTGACGGTAGAGTACGGGGCGAGAGACCTGTTTCAAGGGTATGGCGAGGCCATCGAGATGGATGACTGCGGTGGTAGACAACAAAACTCTCGATCGCATCAGCAGAGTAGCTAGGTGAAGTTCATACTTTTATTCATTTGGCCATTATCATGTTCACTTGCTTCATACGCTGAACCATCTCATATGCACCCTCACCGAATCGGCTGCTCGTCCGTCGCGGTGACGTGCGACGCCGCCCCCTCCTCGTCGATCGAGTGTGCCCGCATCCTAACGCCCGACGGCGGCTCGCCTGCCTCATGAGTGTGCAGCTTCATGTTGACAAACATGGCCCACAGACCGACATCGTAGACGATGCGCAGCGCACCTCCAGCCACAAAGGCGATCCAGAACTTCTGCCCGCCAGCAAGCGCACCCGTCACCGACGGCCCGACGGCCATGGCGAGCGTTCTCAGGGTGCTCGTGATGCCCATGACGGCGGTCCGCTCGTCAGGCTTAACAACTGCGGCGATGAAGGCGGCTCTTGGCGCTTGGTCCATTGGGTTGAGACCCATTCGGATGTATAGGAGTACGATGGTGAGGAGGAGACCGCTGGGAGCCGGGAAAAGCAGCACGGCGATGGAGGAGGGCAGGTGCGTAAAAACCATGGTATTGAGAAGGCCGAGATGGCGGGCGAGGGGTCCTGCAAATACGGTGGAGATTGTGCCGAGGATGAGGGCAGTCGACATGATGTCGCCAAGGGATGCCTTGGAAAGGTCAAACTTGCGGTCGATAAAGTAGGTCGTTAGGGTCTGTGAAGCCATGCCGTCTGCAAGAGAGTCGATAACAAGGAGGAACCACAGCTTGTACATGACGAAGCGAGTGGCGGATGAGATTTGCGAGAACCGGCCTTGCGTCTTCCGAGGGGTGGCTGCAGCAGGTTGCTGCTGGGCATCAGCCGCGTCGCTGTCCTCGTCGGATCCGGAGAGAAGGCCCTGGGCGGACTCGTCGGTCGTCTCAGCAGCCTTGGTGGATGTGGTATCGAGTTCGCATCGGGCGCTCATGGAGAAAGCGAGGATCATGTTGAGAGCACCGGTGATGATGTAGATCCAAAAGGTCGCATGGTAGGCCTGCCTCAGCGACCATCCCTCACGCTGCTTGAGCGCTTCGACGAAACGTCCCGCAACGCCTGTCCCGGCAGCAGACCCGAGGCTCGAGCTCGTGACGTACCAAGACAGCACATACGCACGTGTCTTTGGCGTGGTGATGTGCGACAGCATGGACTCCTCGATGGCGCGGAAGGGCCCAAAGTCGCCGCCGCCGGCGCTGATTACGCCAATGACGGCTGCAAGAAGCAGCAGCCAGAAGTTCTCAAAGATGGAGAAGACGGTGCCGGAGACGGCCATGAGCAATCCTCCCGCGAGGAGGACGCGGCGGCGACCGAGGCCATCGGCCATGAGGGTGACGACAAGACCCAGTACGACGTCGCCCAGCAGCGTGAGAGTCATGAAGAGGCCGATGCGGAAGTCGGAGAAACCCAGCTCGGAGAAGAAGAGGGCGATGGTGAGTGAGACAGCGCCAAATGCGAACATGCGGCAGGTGCGCGACAGGATGATGAGCATGGCGTCGCGGCCAGTGTGGTGTAGGGCGGCGATGCCAGACTCGTGGTAGAGCCAGGCGGCCCACGCCGCTGTTTGCGAGGTCGTCGACATGTCGTACCTAAGGATGTTTGTGGCGGCGGAATCGGGAACGGAGCCCGCTGACGGAGGTGGGCGATGAGGTTGGTTTTGAGGCTGTTGCGGTCACTGGTGGGGAAGAGGACCGGCGATTACAATTGGCCTCACCTAGATTCGTCATGGCGGCGTGAGGCCGCTGTGGTTCTTCGGCCGAGGTCCGGAGTGGCGGTCTGCTAGAGGGCGTCGGACCTACCGGCCCCGACTTCGGCGACTACATGCATCCGCCGAGCGATGTCCCGAAGACGCTGAGTGAGTAGACGGCAAAAGCCCCGGCTGTGGCTTCGACTGGATAAGTCGGCAAGGGGATCGGCGAGGGGAGACGTCACTAGGGTCAATCCATGTCGAAACAGCAGCTCAATCAACGCAGCAGCTCAATCAACGCAGCAGCTCACCTCAATCAATGCAGCAGCTCAGTCAACGCAGCAGCTCAATCAACGTAGCAGCTCAATGGAGCTACGTAGTAGACCAAGGCTACTAGCTCGGCTAGTGTTGCGACGGAGTCGAGACACACCGAGTCCCTCGAAATACTTCGTCGGCAGGTCGCGAGAGTCGCTCGCTGGACCTGCTGCGTGGTGAGGGATTGTAGTTGATGTTAGGAAGACCACAGGGGCCCGACGCCAATCAGCCTGCCCTATCACACATAGCCATGGATGGTGAACACCCATGAGGTCCGAACCAAGCGGCCGACATTTATCAACCACAATCAGCGGATGGTCATACCTGTCAAAAACGGAGATTCCCCCTTTTCCAGACTCAGCCTCCGCGCTGCCGACCTTACATGTCACATATTTGGGAAATTGACCGCGTACACCAGCCACCCGACCTCTGACACCTCGCGATTAAAGCGGCGGCTGGCGGCCCCCGAATTGCTGCACTTTGAATGAGGCCGCAGCAGCAAAGCAGTGTCAGTTGTATGAACCGAACGTATGAGAAGCAAGCTGCAGACCGTGGGAACATGCATAGCCAGTAATTACTGCGTTTAAGCTGCATGCCTCGTCAACGTCGCACGCACAACCACAGGGGCCGCCAATCCAAGGGCGCCAGCAAACTTGAGGCCGCCAGTATTCGAATCAATCTGGCTATGAGGTCCCCAATCTAACGACACCATTGCATGCAGCACGCCGAGCACTCGCTTCACCGCCAGCATAACCATGGGGGCCTCCACTTCAGTGCCAACCCGTCGTCATGGGGCCGCCAGTCTGCCGTGTGAATCGATCTCGGACCGATGCCGATACGCATTCAATCGCACTGGCATAGTGCCTTGAAACCCATGCACCTCAAGAAGCAACAGTTTCGGCATTTCGGGGTCGACCAATACGATTCACAAGATCATGCATGAAGGTTTTTGTTATAAAAAGCTTCTTGCCGCACCGTTGGTAGCCCGCATATAATCTTCAAGTCTACCCGTCATCAAGTCGCAAACATCCATTACAGTCGCTTCAGGTAAGTGAAGATCTTGCTTTCCGCGTATGTGCGAATGCGATGACTTACTCTTGGTATCCTAGTCCCAATCAACTTCAACACATGTCTGTTACGCCAGATATTCAACAGAAGCATGTCAACTCAATCGGGTTGAATTCGAATGCCCTGGATCGATGGCTATCAGAGGCCGGAAGGGAAGGTCCTTGGTGCGGCTTGCTGATGGCCAAAGAACAGATCAGGGGCAGAGAAATACAACTGTCTGACTACAGCAGTGTGGGCAGATCTGCTTCCCCGTCGGGTGCAACTGGGGGCTCGGTAACAGAGACGGGGGGAGCGGAATCTTAGATTGTGCCGAAGCGGCCGATCAATGAGCTATATTTCATCAATATTCTCTAAATTTCACTCGCTCATCTGATCCATTTTGTCGAGCGCTTGGGCAATTTTTTAAAAGCAGAAACCCATGATGAGACCTGGGGAGTTGAGCGTCTGGACTTCTTCCGTTTCATACCCAGGTACAATCCATTGATCAGCCAAAAAATCCAGCTTTTCAACCGTTCACTTATTATTGTTTGACCCTAGACCGATCGCCGGTTTACCTGTGTGGAGGCGCTGTGAAAGCCTCGCAGGCTGCTACATGTACTTGGCTGAAGTTAGTCCAGGTCGCTTTAGGATAGGAATTCAGCTCGACTGACGTCGTTACGAACCCGATTTCTATGAGTGCTGGTACTTTCATCCTCACTCAGTAGTTTCGAGAAGATTGTCAACAAATTACTGATCAATCAAGGCCGAATGGCACCGATGATGGTTTTGACTCCTTAAAGTGGTGGCTGGGGGACATCTTTGCTTCTGCAGTTTGCCAACCTCTTGTTGGATTGTCCAAGGTTTCTTCATTTCAGAAGTATCGGAGAGGCTTTTCTTCGATGCCTACACGGTTGATACCTTGAGGGAAGTATCCTGAATGAGAAATCTGTCTCCCGAAACCAATGATAGGGTCAATCCACACAAATACCATTAACGGCCTTGGGCCCAGTATGGAATGAATTCGAACCTGTCACCTGCTTTAATCCAGTCTCGAGTTGAAAGAGCCCGCAATGGGTATCCTACAACAGCTTAAAGTCAGCATCAATGAGATGGAAGTGTATGCGAGGTGCTGTGTCACCCCAACCTGCTTACCTAGCCGGTGAAAAACGAGTGGTCCAGCTTGCTTCAACGTGCTGACAGGCCTGATGATGTACTTTTTGTGGGACAAGCCAGATCTAGTGGTGTGACGGGAGTGGACGAGAAGCGTTACCGTCCACCATGCAGATTATCCACGTTGGGACATTGTTCGTAGGCATGTGGATTCAGGATTGGCCTTGCGTCCAGCTTGCAATGTGAAGACAGGCCGGATCGATGGCAAACCTGCAATAAATTGAAGACTTTCCCTGGGCGATGTGGCTTTTTATTTACTCTTCATTTCCAAAATTCACTTCACATTATCACATCCAACACACCAGCCGAGGCTTACCGATTGCCAGCCCATGCCCAGTCATGCAATCCAGGCACTACTACCAGCAACAAGCATCACTACAGCCAAACCTGCCGCATCAGCCACACTTGCGATGTGGCTCAAGCAAAAGGCAGGCTCGACACACCTCATAAACGCGACCAACGGCTGACCTGCCTTCGGGTAATAGTCCTTGCTACGAGACCGACAGTTCTCATGGTGGCTTCATGGGCCATTGCTGCGTTTGCGCAGAATGGCCAAGAAATGCCTCCTGTCTCGGGGGTTTCTTGTCCCTTCCAGAAGCTCAGTCAGCGGTACCATTCGCGTACAGCCACGACCCCAGCGCAACCCTCACGGCGGATTAGATGGAGGTTCCGCCCACTATCGATCCAGCGCTTTTGATATTCGCGAATACCTCGAACGTTAATTCATATCCCTGTGTCGCAACTAACAACTTCTTCCTGCCCACCACCGCCGAGGACATCATCAACTTCTATTCCACCGTCGCAGACATCAATCAAAACCCCCCTAGTCTCGCATCTGCCGGCGACTATGACTGGACTTCGCCCTATTCTACCCCGTGGGTCACTCAAAGTCCACAGATCCACACGTGCAGTCATCCCCAGTCAAGCCAGTTAGTAGACACCAACAGCTACGACCAGCCCGCACAATCGACGACGACGACGCCATCGGCTATCCCTCCCCCACTCCCAGTGGCTGTCAATATGTCGGCAAAGCCATACGCATGCACTATGCCCGCATGCGGAAAGCATTTCGACAGAAAATGTGACTTTGAGTAAGTAGCACCTCGCCTTCCAAACAGGATATAGCGGAGAGGCATAATCTGATTCGTTTCGCAGCAAGCACGCAAAATACCACAACAAGCCCTTCAGATGTATCGAAGATGGGTGCAACTTGGCATTCTCGATGCCCAAAGATCTGAAACGTCACTCGGCATTACATCTAGACAGTTCTGCGAGACCGAAGTTTGAGTGTGATCTCCCTGGCTGCGGCAAACGATATGCGAGGGCCGATGGATTGGCGAGGCATAAGAGGGACCCGAAGGCCCATCCTCCAATGTAATCACCAGATGACTCTGACTCGGATGATCGAGGGACCCGAGGTGCTGTGCATTGGCATGAATGTTGTCAGCGACAACGGCGCGGGGTTTTCGTGGTTTGCCCTGGGCAGGTCACAGCTTTGCGCAATTGCAAGCGCCTGTTGGAATCATCCAACCTCACCTTCAAGGCTCAAGCCTCACGTGTATACTCTGGGCTCCTTCTTGAAACACCTTCGCGGCTCATCTTCATACTCCTGCGTTGTTTCATTGGTAGACGCTAGGCCGGTGTTAGTTGCATTGCAATGTTCGTGACTATAAGCTCAGCAAGGATAGACCGCCGGGCCTTCGGGGTCTTCGGATGGCCGGCCGGACGCCGACCCCGCCGCTAACGGCACCCGATTTTATGGCGACCCGGCCGGCACTGCACAGCAACTTGACCCCTGAACCGTGCTCGTCGTCGTCCCGGAAATCCCCGGCGGAGGCGCCTAGGGAGGCTTCCAGGGCGCCTGCGCATGTCACATGGACGAACTTCCCACTCTTTTCCACGCCCTACGATAATGCTTCATGTCTTCAATTGCGGAATTCGCTTTCCTGCAAAACCTCAGCCACAGCAATTCCTCCGCGACTCTCCGGCACTTTGCCTAATCTGCTTTTTTGTCGTGTTCGAGAGAAAACGGAACCCCGCCAAGCAGGCTGCCAGATAGAAGCAGCTGCTGTTGCCGGCAGTTCACTTTTGACATGAGTCAATTCTGACATCCGTGGCATATAAAACTGCCGCTCCCGCGAAGCCAAGCTGTAGGTTATAAGATCTGGGCTTCCACATATGCATGCCTTCGACGTACAACCATCCAATTCAATTCTCTTTCCTTAGAAACACCGGCAACGCAGCCTGATCCAGATGATGGACATCAATCACTATGAACGCATCGTGGAGAAGTTCCAGTTCGACAACACCCCGGTCATGGTCGCCCTCACAGCCGTGTCCATCGTCGGGTTTCTCCAATACATCTACACCGTGCGACTACTCGTCCGAGAAGAGCAGGATCCCATCCCTTTCTGGATGCAGTCATTCTACCTTGCCCACGAGTCGACGTGGGTCTTCCTCTTCGCCAAGGCTGCGCCGCAGTACGACTATCACTGGTTTCTAGTGTCGATGGCAGGCGCCCTATTTGTTTGGGGGACACTGGAGGTATTCTGCATGGGCTACACCCTGAAGAACCCCAAGACGCGCGCCTCGACATTCTCCGCTCTCTTCGGCCGGGATCCCACCATCTCCTCTGTCCTGCCCTACATCATCTTCTTCCAGCTCGCCATGTTCGCCCTCGTCTGGATTCTCGTTCAGTTCATGGGACCTGGGTGTTTCATGCTCTCGGGCGGGCTGACCAACGTTCTCATCATCGTCGGTCCGACACACACCTACCTCTCTCGGGGCTCCAGAAATGGTCTCTCGCTTGGATTCTGCCTCGTCAACGTGGCCTGCGCCGTCTGGTCTTTCGCACCTTTCGGCTTGGGAGCGGTGGTTCTTCCTGAGCTCTTCAACCAACCCGCCGTGTATGCCGCGGGCTGCATTCTGTTGGGTTATTCCATCTGGTTGACGACGTTGGTCGCCGCCTATCCTCCCAAGACTGCGAAGAAGGGTGAGGCAGCTCCCATTTGGTAATGTCTGACGGTCCGCGGAAAGGACCGCTTCTTCTCCAAGTTTTGCATGGGGCGTGCTTGGCGTGTGACACCAGTGCTGCCTCGGAGCACCCACGATGGAGGAGTTGGAAGAGGGGTTGTATGAAAACGGCTGGTGCGGTTGAAGATCTTAGCGTCCGACACCAGAGCCGATGACCACATCAGGAACTGTACACTAGCTCTACTTGTATGATAAGAAGACACTTAATGCCACTCAGAAATTGTTCATGCCTATGATCCCTCGCGGTAGCCAGGACCCCTCAGCGAACCATAATCAAAGCACACATACTGCACTGACCGATAGTTGCCGCCATCGAAGTCCTGACCAAACGTCGTCTCGTTCTCTCCTTGGCATCCCTGACCCGGCCGGCAGACGGTGTCCATCTTCCAGCAGCTCCATTTGATGTGCTGCCATGTTGGCGCGTGCGCGCAGGAGATATCGATATCGCGGTGGTTGTCGTTACATAGGCCAGTGCTCGCGCCGCCGACGCACTGCGCCCTGATGTAGTGGCGGGCCCTAGACTAGCATTTATTGCCGTTGATCCCGCGGAGGTTGAAATTTCTCTGAGCGGCGTAGTAGGGGATCACCTCGCCAAAGCGGGTGTCTCAATTGACGCGCTGAGCATCGTGGTGAGCAGGATGAAGGACTAATGGACTTGCGGCGGGCGAGAACTCACCTTCTGGAGGGGGGCGGCGAGCGCGACGACCTCGAGTACATCAGTGATTCCCGTGGTGTCTTGATGGGAATCGTTCATGTAGGTATGCCGGCCCTTGATGGTTGGGAAAGGTATCTGTCAGGTCCCGTAGGTAGGTATTATATACCCAGACTCGTGGAGCCTAGTCCGGAATCATGATCTATTGGCATGATGAGAACGCACTCGGCAGCGATTATTGCTTAATTTCCTATGGTAATCGATGAAAACAAGCTACGAGGTGCCCGACTCGTTGTGAGGAGACTGGGCGAACAACGATGCGAGATGAGAGTCTCTAGGAGCCATTCACCCAGTCTCGACCTTCCGATGTTGCAACTCCGCGGGCATTGCGTCTGCCAGAGCGACTTGTGCTCGTCGGCATTTATCCTCGGGGCACCAACAGATACCTCGCATCTCTTCATCCTCATCCTCATCCATCTTTAAATGATCCACGGCACGAGCCCAGTCAGGATCGCAGGCAGCTTCGACTCGACTCATCAAGGTCTCCACGAGAACAATATGGTCGGCACGAACCTCGGACCTGCATTCGCAGTTGAAATACGACAAGCCAATCAGTCTCCATGGTTCTTCTGGCACCGCGTCGTAGGTGTGCGCAAAACCAGCGCACCTGTTGTCAATACCAAACTGACGCTCATCGCTCGTAGTGTAATAATTCAATCCAGGCCTGGTCTTTTGCCGGCTTCGCCAAGGTTTATTCGGAATCGTGGTCAGCTTCCAATCAAGCCTTCCGGTCTCATAGAATTGAGTGTTTTCTCTCAGAGTGTCGAGTCCCCAGTTGAGGCAGCTGCAAAAATTGGGGTCGAAGGGCTTCACGATGGCGTCTTGTTCCTCGAGTCGGTTGAGCAGGGACCACGAGGTCGAGGTTCCCGGATATCTGCCTTTAAAAAGAACCAAGGCGTTTTCTGTAAAGTCCATAGCCGTCATGCCAGGCTGGCCCAGCCTATTCGGTTGGAACGGCACGTGCATAACCAAGTTCAAGGCGAAGCTCAGGCTTCCATCCTCACGTCTCCAGGCATGAATCCAGGGCCTATCGTGACCACTGCATTTCCAGAACCCCTTTTTCTTGGAGGGAAGAGGGTCTGGGCCCCATTGGTGTTGCACATGGTAGCACGTGATTCGGTTCTTGCCCGGGGGCCTGTCGGCGAGGCGTTGCGCTGACTCCCAAGTCACTGAAATGTGCTCGCACAAACGAATGCGGCTTTTCTAGTTGATGCAGAGTCGATGTTTATCTTCTGAACCGTATCGCTGCTCGGGCGTGAAGTGGTATGCCCTATGCTCCAACTTGCAGCCTGAACAATAGAGGAAAGGAACCTGACGTAGAAGTTCGGTGTCACTGTTGTTAGCTTTTTGCCTGATTTTTGTGCAGTGTTTACACAACGACTGCTGATGAACGTTGCGAAGTCTCTGCCCGGGGTATGTAAGAGCCGGCGTGGCCCAGACGCGGGATAACGACAGCCTTGTCAGCTCATTCTTGCTGTTGCCGCTGCTGCTAGTAAGGTGAAGAGATGAAAAGCTTGAGACACCCCGAAAAGCCGCATAAAGTCTCGGCAAACGTGCCGAAGGCGCAGCAGGTCGTCAAGGTCTGCTTCCCGCATGATAGTAACGAGAACTGCGTCGGACAGTCGTAGAAGCAAGCTTGTCTGTCGATTTCGCCAAGCCGCCATCAAGACTGGATGGACCTTGCCTTGGAAGTTGCTCTGCGCCCCCGTTTGACCCAGGGACTGTGAGTAAGAGTGCTCGTACGAGGGCGGTGCATTCGATGGGATAAGGACGTCAATGTCCTGCTGCGTCGAACTCGCTGCAGACCTCGTAGTGCGTCTGAGGAAGTTTGAGACAGCGCGAAATATTCCCCCTTTCAACCATGCGGGAGAATCTTTTGCCATTTTTACCGCTTCCGTGCCAAAATAGCGTTGCTTCCAAAGGACTTATCAGAACTGTCGTCGCGCATCAAGACACAGGATCGGGCATGGTATTTGAGTACGTACCTGGCAATGCGGGGAGATGATTACCTTACGCAAAGTTGCCTCATCTAGATAAGATGACAATCGTTTGTCAAACGTGATGGAATCACTCATTGGCATCTTATACCTGCGTGGTTTATGCGCTGACTGATGGATTCGGCCTGTGGCGTCAGCGAGAAGAGTGTGGCTTCAGCCAGGTGTATCAGGCTGCGAGGAGGTTTCGTATACAAAGCCTCCTCGCAGTCACCTAGGTAGGCAGCAGTAAAGGCTTCACGCCACTGAGGTTTTGAGCCTCTGCCGCATGATAGCTGACCTAGTAATCCACGCCAGCTAATCACTGGCTGAGGTTGCTATTTCGTTTGTATTAGCCAGGTCTAGCGACACAGCAAGTTAATCGACACAGCAAGTTAATCGACACAGCAGGTCAATCGACAAGCAGGTTAATCGACACAGCAGGTCAATCGACACAGAGATTGATTGACACAGAAGATCGATCGACACAGAAGGTCGATCGACACAGCAGGTCAATCGACACAGCAGGTCCCGGCTGTCATACGAGACTCGCGTCACCTTTCTCCTTGGGGCTAGACATAACGTCAAGAATGGCGGTACCTGTCCTAAGATGTCTATCTGATAATTTAGGAGTTTCTTTCAAGAGCCTTCACATCCGCATTAGTTTGCATCGTTCCAGGTCAAGTTCACTCCTAGGTATCCCATGTCAACCCCCAAAACATGCACCTACATCGTAGCCCCCGCCGGCCGCCCCTCAACCGTCAACGCCGCCGCCTCCGTCTTACTATTCGGTTCGACAAGAGTGACAGCCACAGACGGATCCCGCGCGTACACCCGGAGACCAATGACGCAGACAGCGTTCCAGGGTGTCCTGGGCGGCGTCTCGTCACCAGGCGAATCTGACTCCGAGTCCGTCTCGGACGCCTCCGTTTCGGTCTCAGATTCCGTGTCTGATTCGGTGTCCGACTCGCTGTCGCTGTTGGTTGTAGCTGTTTCCGTCGTCTCGGTGGTTGTGCTCTGCTCTGCCGCGGGGGCGGAGACGGGAGCGGCAGAGGGGGCTTCGGGGACGGCAGGGTCAGCCGGGGCCGAGGTGGAGGATGGTGGGGCCGGGGTCGGAGCTGATCCGGACGCCTTCTCGGGATCAGCATCTGCTGCCTTGCTTTCGGCAACGGGCTGTGAGGCAGGGTTCGAGCTATCGGATGGCGTAGTTCCAGGCGGCTTGGAGTGAATCGGCAGGGTGGTCGACTCGGTGGCACCAGGCGGAGGTGCCGTGATGGGTGCAGCCGGTGTAGGCTCGGCTGCCGTCTTGTAGTCCTTCTTCTCCCCATGCTCATGCCCATGCTTCTCCTCTTCAGCAGCAACAACCTCCTCAATCGCCTTCGCCGCCACCTCCACAGCCTTCTTCGCCTTCCTCAGTGCCCTTTCCCTCCTCCTCTTCTCCCTCTCCCTCTCAGTCTTCAGCTTCTCTCTCTCTCTCCTCTCCTTCTCCCTCTGTCTCTTCTCCTCTCTCTTCGCCTTCTTCTCCGCCCTGCGCGCCTCAATCGCCCCGTCCTCATCTGGTATCCCGCCCTGCGCGTGAGCCAGATCATACAACATGCCCACCTGCCTGAGCTTCTGCGGGTTCTTGTCCGCATATTCCCTCACCACGTCAACCACCCCTCTGGCTCCGCGCCGACGCGTCGCCGTGATCTTGGGCAGAACCTCGTACCGACCTGGCGCCAGGTCGACTTCGCAGCTGACGCTTCGGGTATCCCATGAATGTGCCGGCCTCACGCGACACACACGCTCGCCCGTGGCTGCGTTCCGCAGCACAAAGTGCAGCTCGAAGCGGTATCCTCCCGAAAGACCTCGGAAGTACCTTTCGTCAAGCTGTGCGAGCACCAGCACCACCCGCCCTGCGCGCGAAACGTCCACCACGAACCGCGCCCGCAGGTACCCCGTGACCCAAGCGACATGCGCCGTCGTCCAGCGCTGCACGACAGTCCACGTCTCGTCAAACAGCCTCGTGCGGTGAATCCACATGAAAGTTTGCAGCATGTCGTCGAAGGACATCCAGAACTCTCCGTCGTCGCCAAACGTGTGGCCGAGCGCCGAGAGCCAGTACGGCGTCCACTCGCGTGAGCCATCCGACCACGGACCAGACCACTCTCCAAGTCCGCTATCAGATCGTTGACCCCAAGGGTTGCGGATCTTGACGAGTCGTACGAGCTTCGAGGGGTCCTTCTCATCAGGCACCTCTCGAGACTGAAGCACCGAATAGGCGTGGCCGAGTGCGAGCCCGTTCTTCTCGCTCGAGAAACTGTTGCTCATCGCTGCCAGGGAGAAGACAAAGTGATCCCCACTGCCATTGGCGTCGACGGTTGTGCTGCCACCGGCCTTGCTGTCCCGCGACGCCGTCAGAAGCTCTCCCCAGAGTCGATCCTTGCGCAGCACCCGGTTCGAAGCCAGCGTCGTGGCGACACCGCCCGTCATATCCTCGACAGCCTGACCAGGCCATCCACCCGAGACGCTCTCATAGTCGCCGTGAACCTTGGAGTACGCCTTCTCCAACAACGGCAACCAGGTCTCATTCGGATCGTCGCAACGCGCAAAGTACAGCGCTTCACTGCCCGTCTGCTTCTGCCGCCTCCAGTCGCGCGCCCTCTTCCCCGAAGGATCGTACGAGTCCTCCTGGAAATCATCCGCCGCCAGGTACAAGTTATCATCGACAACAGTCGAGATCCACTCGCCATCGCGCTGGAAGACGAAGCCGTAGACGCCGCACTCTTCATCGCGCGCCACGCATACCCGCTCCATCAGGTCCTGCCGATGCGCCATGGTCGCCACCGCCGCGAGCCACCAGCAATCGCCATTGGCCCCCTGCTTGATATCGGTGCTCGAGTACCCATTGACCGTGAACTGGGGGTTCTCAAACACCCAGTTGACTCGGTGCACGCTGCCGGGGAAGTACGTCTCGAACTCGAGGCTTTCGACGCTGGCAGCGTCGTCGGCAGGCGGAGGTGGTGGCGGGAACGGCTCGGGCTGCGGGATGGGCGCGGGACGGTCGCCGCTTCGCACAAGGCCGAAGAGGCAGTTGCTTGACGGGTCGTTCTCGATGTCAAAGTCGGCGTCGGTGAACTTTTGGTTGGTGCGCTCGCACTCGCGCACGATGCGGGCGACTTTGGCTTTGCATTCGGCGGCCGCTGCCTTGTACGAGTCCTGGGCGTTGCGCGGGGTGCCTGGGGCGGTGTCATCTGCTGGCGGAGCACGGAACTTGCTCTTCTTGGGCTGTGTTGGTTCGAGAAGGTCGGCGTAGAGGGCGCGGGGGAAGATGGTCGTGATTTTGCCCGACTCTTTGGACTGGAAGGCGGACCAGAAGGACGAAAGCTTCTGCTGCGGGTGATGTTTCTTGCCCATGACTGCAGAGTTGTAGCGACAGAGACGTGTGATAGTTGAATAGGTGCGATCTTCGGATTGCAGAGCGAGGGACTTCACTTCAGAAGAGAGAGGAAAGCCGGCTCGGCAGTCGACGGGACGCAGCCCAATATAGGACGACCTGTCTCGCGTGACAGGTCACGCAGGGCTGAAGCTCCCACAACTGATTGGGGGCCCTTACGAGAAAGCGCCAGGGGGCATGCAGCCAGCCGCTCAGCCCGAGCCGCCTAGGCAACCCATTCCCAGTCGGTGAACGAAATGAGGCTGGTCGCGGGCCGAAAGGAGGGGGAAACTGCTGCACCGTCAGCGCTTGGGACGCATTGCAGCAGCTTGGCGGGGAGGAAGCGGGACGGAAGGCTGGGGTCAGGGGTAACGTGGAACTTGAAGGCGAGGCGCTGGTGATGTGTTGGGGGCCAAAAAGGGGGGCGACACCAGTTGATTTGGGTCTCATGCGTGACACTGACAAACATGGAGGCATCTTGCGCCGGCTGTCATAGGGGACTTTTTGGAAAATGGTTTGTAGCCACCATTTTCCCTCGCGATATTTAGCCTTCGACAGATCAATCGAAACAGCAGGTCAAGCACGACGTTGACGAGCATCTCGCACGCTTGTATCGATGTCGCCATTGAGGAGACTGTGCTCGAGATGCTTCGGCCAACCATCTTCCATCACCCTTCGAGCGTCTGGGTGCCTTCCAGTTCCTGGCCTTGCCGTACTCTATCTGCGGCAGCCTCAACCTGCGTCAGAATACGTCCCTTGTCAGGAACGTACCTCGCCAGCGTGGTAGCCGCGTCTGCCCATCTCTCAAATTCGGCCGTCCGCCCTCCAGCGCGGAAGTCGCAGGCCTGGTTCCACGCTTTGACGACAAGCCACTCAACTTCCTCGATGGGAAACGACACCTCGACCTGCTCTGCGCGTCAGTCGCCACTGCCTGCCAACCAATATCCCAGCTTTCGACCAAAATTCGCCAGAATGGAAAGAGGTGACTTACATCAGTCGGCTCCTTGGCCATCTCGACGACCGTCCCCAGCAACTCCTCGCACATGCCCGTATCAACGGGCAGCAGCGCCTGGAACAAGCACCTCGTGAACTTTGCCATGGCCGAGAACTCGAAGCCGTTGGCCTCCCACAGCCCATTGATGACAGCCTTCATTGCAGGGTACAAATCTGCCCGTCGTCAGTCAGCCAGGCCCAGAACGGCATTTCACATTGGCATCTTACATTCGGGTCTCAATTCCCCTCGGAGAAGACAATCCGCCATACCCTTCAAGACTCCTGCATCTCTACAGACCACGGCCTTGTCAATGATGTCCTTGAGACGATCGTCCTGGCGGAGGTGGACGGCTGCTTCGAGGTCAAAGAGGAGGAGATGCGCGAGCTTGCCCCGGAGGTCCTTCTTCAGGACATATTCGAATGATTCTGCCCGTTGCATCGCCTCTTCGTACGCGGACACGTGCTCCGTGAGTTGCATGTACGTCTCCGACCGTGTCTCCTTCTCGCAACGGGCAAGGGCGACCATGGCGCAGACGGCCATGAAATGGCACCACATGGATCGCAAGCACGCATCGCCAGCTTGGGCATCGGGCAAGTTCGGTGGGTAATGCTGATTGACCTGCAGACAAAACTGCGAGATGCGAACGACATGGGCCAGATCGAGGGTCTCTCGATGCTTGATGACAAGGTTGAGCGACGTCTTGGAGAAGTAGTCGAGCTCCCTGATGCTGTACAGCGGCGCCCCAGCATCGTTGACCGGCGTGGCTTGGATTTCTTGGAGCACTGGCAGCACGTTAGCAAGACCCTCGCACGAAGCTTCTGTCGCAAACCTTTGTCTTGGACGGCACAGATCTTGTCGACAAGATGCTTCAAGTCTTCGCCCTCCTGATCCTTGACTTGCTGACTGAGGAGCCTTAAAGCGCACCGCAACAGGGCTGGCGCGCACGGCTTCGCTGCAGAGTCGAGGCTGTCTATGAGAGCGAGCATAGTGTGGCAGACCAGGACCTTGTCGGCGTGGGCCTGGGCATGGACAACGCATGCGTATAACAGATCGGAGTCCTGGGAGCCATCGGCGATGTAGTTGAGACTCTCCAGCGCCAGGTCCCTGTCGGGAAGAACTAGGGCAAGCTTGAAGACAAGGAATCGTGTCAGCGGCTCGCTTTGCGTTTCTTCCGGCATATCTTGTAGGGTCTTCCGCGCCGTGTCAATGTCCCGGCACTCCAAGGCACACCCGAGAAGTTTTCTAGCTTGTCAGCTCAGTGCTTCACGGCTGGAGTCTGTCGAACTTACCTCCTCAGCTTTGCTTGATTGACTTGTCCTCCGTTCTCAAGCAGCGGATGGCATGCGACTTGACACCAACCCTCAGCAAGGGCCAAGGCGTTCTCTGTCGAGGTGACGATCCCTTCGATCTTTTTCCAGATGACCTTCCACCAAATCAGTGCTTGCTCGTCGTCATAGTCTGGGGAAACGAACCGCCTGCGCGTTGAACGCGATTGCTCCGTCAATCGGCGGGATCCCAAGCTCCATCAGCCCATCAAGCACCTTGATCAGGTCAAAGATCGTCTGCGTCACGCCTTTTTGCACCGTCGCCATGTTGATCCGCTCGCGAATGCCGGCCTCCAGCCCCTCCAGCCGACCAGCTTGCGCCTGGTTGAACAGCCACTGATCCATCGTCTTGCACCCGATGACCGGGTTCCGCCGGTGGAGGCTGACAATATGCTGCTGGACCAATCCTGCATTCGTGTCTGTGGATGGCAACAACCTGTCGAGGCAGAGTATCGCATCGGCGTAGACCTTTCCGTCAAACTGCTCGTCGGATGCCTTGTCGAAGATCTCCAACCGCAGCGCGAGGACAACAGGCTTCTCCCCCATCTCCTCGGCCATCTGCTGCACCATGCCTGCTGCTGTCACGAGATCGTCTTCCATGCCCGTCTCCAGCAGCGCGGTGACCAGCGTCTGGTACGCCGCATCTTTCAGATTCAGCGCCTCTCGCGACATCATCTCCACGTCCTGCCTGCTCAGAACGTCGAGCGTGCGCCTCAACCACGTTGTCGCAGGGCCATACTGAGCCTTCTCAACCAGGCCCCTACCCATCTCGTACAGGACCTCGGCCAGTCGTTCCGCGGCCTCGGAGTCCAATCCCTCCCTCAAGGGTTCTGTTTTGGCGTACATGGCTTCTGCGACCTCGAGACGGCCCTCGCGCCATGCGAGTGCAGTACGGAGGCAGAGGTTCTGCACCTCCAGCCCCCGGCATTCCTCAAGCTGTTCAGGACTGAGCCGCGCCTTCAAATCCGGCAGGAGGGCGACGCAGTGGGCGGCCTTTGTGATGGCGTCGACAGCAGCATCAGTGCCATCGGCCTTGAGACAGAGCCGACAGATCTTGAAAAGCATGGTAAGAAGCAGGACAATATCGTCGAAAGACGTCCCCGAAGCGGCAGGGCCAGGCCATTTGCCGAGGTGCATGAGCGAGAAGGCAAATTGACGAGTGCGAAGCCGCAAAGTTTCGACGAAGGGCTCATCCGTTCTCGAAGGAGGTAGACGGACACAGGTGTTCCAGAGATTTCGGGCGGTGGTGCTGAGTTCCTTCCCGAAGAGACGCTTGACTTGCTGGCGCTGGGTGACGTTGGCAGCCGTTCTGGTCTGGTGTTCGATCTCGGCGATGAGGGAGGCATCGATCTGGGCTGATGGAAGTTTCGCTTGGAGAGAGTGCGCGAAGCCTGCAATAGTCAGCTTGGACGATGGGGGAGGCAGCGGAGGAAGAACCCAGCAAGGCATGAACTTGTTGGTGCCCGGGAGGGCTGGCCCCAACTTTCCTGGGCATGGCGACGATGAAACTGCGGTTGATAAGCAGGCAGAGGAATCCCTCCGTTCACAAAAAAATCCCGTCTCTCCTCGACAACTCACATCACGAAGGAACTGGAAGGCACGCCTGGTCGTGCCTTCCTTCCCCTTTCCTTGGTCTCAGTGTGTCGGTGCGGAAGAGACCCGCTCTCGGTGACTCGGTGAACATTCTCAGACCTCATCCGGGCCCTCCCGACCCCCCAGCCTCTTGGCTCGGGCGCATACGGAGGCCACGAGAACGTCTTAGCCGGGGCCCCTGAATACTCCTCACTCGTCATGCGGGACCCCAATGGGAACATCGCAGGGGCAAGAAGCGCAACTGGTATGCCATTCGAGCGTTGCTTGAAAGAGCAGGGAAGAATGCTTGCAGAGCAGAGCAGAGTCTTCCGTTTTCCCCCATCCGGGGGGAAATGCCCGCGCGTGTTCACACGCATAACCATAAGAAAAAGATGCGGTCCCTCCCTTTCCATTCCTCGACGCCCGTGTATCCATAAAAATCACTTTTGTTTCTTGCGCAATGCGCGGCCGGGGGAGCGTCATGACTTCATCGGCTCTGTCGGCAGGAAGTTGCCCACAATGAGCGTTGGTCTGGAGACTGGAATTAGCAACTGCCCGGTCAGAGGATCTCAGCGTGTATACTCACAGCTTATGCTCGTCCCTTCTGATCATAAAGGAGAAGCAACACCGCAGCACAGGGTCCGTGGCCTTGTCATCCGGGTTCTTCAATGTACAGGCCGTCAATAGGGTATCGTGGGCCGGATCGAAGGCGATGGTGCCAAACTCCTCCCAGTACCGCACGAGCGAATCTTCGGTCAGAATCTCGTTGATGGAGACCTTGCCGTCCCGCAGATTTTCGACAGGCACGTGGATAAGCTCGGCCATCTCCTTATTTCCGCGGAAGATCTCGCCGGTTCGCCGCCAGCAGCAGGCGGGCACAGCCATGGAGGCAAAAACGCGATCGTACTCCATGAGCTGCTTCTCGAACCACATCTCGACGTAGACGAGCTCCATATCGGTCAGAGTTTGTGCCTTTTCGCGGAACTTGGGCCGGAATCGGTCAATGGTCCGCAGGATCTTCTGCTTTGACTCGGCGGCGATGTGCGAATCCAGGTACTTGCCCAGCCGCACGTAGCCTTTAACGTAGTTGAACGGCTTCAGCAGACCAGCGTCGTATTTCGCCTTGAGCACGCGTGCCATTCGCTCCTCGGGTGTGTCGTTGCCAACGGGTGAGGGGTCCGCAGCCTGAAGGTAGTATTCCCGCGCCTTGTCCTTGTCGGCTTGGACAACGCTGCCGGGGCGCTCGATGCTGCGGCCCTGCTCGAGATTCGGCGGTGGCAGCATGGAGCCAGCCTGATTGTTGGCTTGTTGCTTTTGCAAGTGCTGCTGCTGCTGCTGTTGCAGCACGCCGTTGCCGGCGCTGTTGAACCCAGGCAGCATGTCGTTCTGGCCACGGCTCGAGCGGCTGAAGGCCGAGTTGCCCTGGGCGTCGTCGCCTAGGAGGGCACTGTCGTCGAGAAGACTCGTCTGTAGGAAGTCGTGGAGCAGGTTAAACTCGTGGGTGACCTCGGGAGCGATCATGTAGTTTTGGCCGTAGTTCTGCATGTCTTGGTAGTGGTTCTGGGCCGTCAGCCAGGCGTCCGAGAAGCCGGCGACTGGAAGAGGAAGAGGTCAGCTCTCGAACGCAACAAGTCTTCTCTATGCCCAGCAGAGGAAAGGAGAGAGGAGCTGAGGAGAGGGAGCACGGATGCTTGACCGGCCCTGGCAGAGCTGGCCGGGCTGCAGTCTCTGCGGTGTCACAAGACGTACATTGGTTCATGTTGCCGCTGCCGGCGGCGCCACCGCCTCCGGCGCTCAGACCGTTTCCCTGCAGCGAGGAGACGGGCGATGGTGACACGAGCTGCAGCGGGTTCCCCTGGGCCAAGACATTGGCGGAGAAGGACTGGGACTTTGGGTTCTGGCGGCCGTCGAAGGCCAGAGGCGGTCCCATGGCGCCGGGGGACTGGTCGACAGAGGAGCGCGGCGCCATGTCCGCTTGCGCCTGAGTATTGGGTTGGGACGAGGGCTGCGATTGAGACTGTGTTTGGGACTGGGACTGCGATTCGGAGTCATCGGCGGTGGAGGGACCCTTGACCTTCTTGGCCTCGGGGTCGCGGGGCTCGTCGTGGCAGAGGTGACCGATGTTGCGCTTGATGCACCTGGTACATGGGCGTTCCTGCAGGGAAGGCGGGCGGCGTCAGATCAGATCTCGGGCAGACGGGAGGCTTGAAGCCATCATGTTCCTGGCAGGGGTGAAGACGAAGGGTGGGACGTACCAGGTCACAGGTCATGTGCTGTTCGGAGAGAAACGCATCTACCCGTTAGCCATGTTCCAGCTCACGAGGGTGGAGGGGTCGAGCTTGGGAGCCAGAGGGGCCAAGATTGAACCTACAGATCGGCGGCAGTACACGCAGGCTGGACAGCACAGGGGTCAGGTCAGCAAGGGGTGCCCAGAGAGACATGAGGTAAAGGAGAAGAGCGAACCGTGGTTCACCTTGCGGCGCTTCTTGGGGCTCTTGTGCGCCTCAGCTGGGGCAGTCTTGTCGCGACGCTGGTCGGCCTGCTGCAGAGCCGGTGGCTTGGAGGCAATGCCATCCTTCGCGGCCCCGGGTGGTCTCTTGGTCTTGTCCATGGCAGCTATAGTGGGCAGGGGAGCTCGTCGAAGGTCGGTGGTCGGGTCGCCCATGGGGGCGCAGCTCCCATTGGGTCTCGGGGCTTGAGCTCTCGGCGGCGGGGGAGGAGGGTCGCGCAGAAGGCGCCTCTTGGGGGGACTGTCGAGTCCAGTCGAGTCGAAGGGAGGAAGGGTTTGGGTTTCGGGTTGAGGGCAGCGGGCGAGCCCTGCCAGTCGGGTCGGTGCAGCACGCCTCGCAGCAGCAAGGCAGAGGCAAGCGGGCAAGCAGGCAAGGCGATGTGCGCTGCGCCGAGGACGTGAGTGGTCCAACAGTCAATGGGACGGACGGGTGCCGGGGGCGATTGGGCCGGAGCGCGGCGATTGACGCTCGTGTAGCCTGGCGAGAGGGGGGCGTGTCGGGCAGGCGTGCGTCGGTGCGCGGAGGCTGCTCAGGTCTGTCGGGGTGGTTCGCGAGGAGGAGGAGAACACGGCGGGTGGTGTCGAGCCGTGAGGAGTGGTGTTGACGACCGAGGGGAAGGTCGCGTGGGCTCCGGCAAGACAAGACAAGAACCTTGAAGGGGAAAAGTCGAGGCACGGGAACTCGGCTGTTGGGTCCAGTCCAATGTCAGAGCCAGTGCTGTGCCAGTGCTGTGCCTGTGGCCGCCCGGGCGTCGGAGGAGCCGTCAGTGTGCCTGTCTGCCACTCTCAGGTCCACATCTGCCCGTGAGAAGGACCCGACGGGAGCTCAGTGGTGCCGCCTTCCCATCAGGACTGGACGCTACAGCGGCTACCGCTAGGTGCAGGACAGGCGCTGTTGCGCTGATGCCATTCTGGCCCGCGCTTTCCCCCGCCACTTCCTGGGCCCCGCCTGCCTTGAAAATCGCACCCAAGAACGCTCCAGAGTTCATCAAGCGATGGGACGATGGAACCACTCGGGCGGATGCGGAGACTCGAGATGCAACTCTGCCCACCAACAACTCAGCTCAGCCCGCGTCCGAGACCGAACCAAAGCATCCTGGCTGCCGCCGCTTATGCAGTTGAAGAGCCGAGGGCCCCGAAAAAATCATCCCAACTTCAGCGTCTGTCTCCTCCTGCTCCAGTTCTCCCCGTCCCCCGCCGTCTCCGGTCGGGTGCCTTGGGTGCCTCGCCATCTTTCCCCGGCCCAACCAATTCATGCATCGTGATGCGCCAGTGTCAATTGGGACGGGACCTGCGCAGGCGAAAGACGGCTTGGGGAGGAGTGATTCCCCGTCCTGTGGTCAGCGGCTTTCCGTCCGTGATGAGTGGAGCCAGACCGTGACCGAGGAACACTGACTGGCCTCGACTTGCTGCTCCGCACATCTGCACATCCCCTCCCCCTCCCCCTCCCCTCCTGTCATCTCATCCCATCTCATGCTCCTCCCCGTCGCGCATCCCCTCGCATAACCACGTCCGAGACACGGCTCCATCGAGAATGCGACATTCACAGGCCAACGGGCCTGACGATCACCACATGACATCACAAACCTCTTCACATGTCACCTCAACATCAACATCAACATCAACATCAATCTCGAGACTGCAGAACCAAAACCATGTATGCTCGTGTCATTACCATCGTAACCAAATTCCTGCATGAATCCTCCCCTAAATGGCCACGAAAAAGCTCTTCTCCCCCTCCTTCGGCAATACCCGCGCCGCCCGCATAATCGGGTCCTCGCAGCTCAACCGGATCCTCTCCGGCGTCGCCGGGCTCTCGAGCCGCAGGAGACCGTCGCCCGCCGCCTCGGACCCCACCGTCGCCTCGACTCCATACTGCCGCCGCGCCGCCTTGAGCGCGTCCCGGATCGCGAAGAAGACGGCACTGCCCATGAAGAGCGGCGGCTCGCCCACACCGCGGCTGCGCTGGATCGTCCGCAGCTCCTCCCACTCCACCCCCTTGAGAAGACTGACGTTGAACTCCTGCGGGATATCCCGGAACCCGGGGATCTTGTACGCACCCGGGCCCCGGGTGAATAGGTTGCCCGCCGCCGGTCCGTTCCGCAGCCACAGGCTCTCCTCCATCGTGAAGAGGCCCATGCCCTGGACGAAGGCTCCCTGGATCTGGCCGTAGTCGACAGCCGGGTTGATCGACCGTCCGACGTCCATCTTGATGTCTGCCCGGAGACACGTCCACGTTCCCGTCAGGCAGTCGATCTCCACCTCGGCCGCCGTCACACCCTGCGTGAAGTAGAAGAACATCTTTCCGCGGTTCTCGCCCCAAACGTATCCAATCTCTGGGGTCTTGTAGAAGCCCTGCGCCGAGAGGTTGACACGGTCGAAGTAGGCAGCGTGCGCCAGGTCCTTCATCGTCGCCTCGGGACCGAGCTTCTCCCGGTAAGGTGCCAGCCGCTCGTTGATCTGCTCGCAAGCGTTGTGGATGGCGTAGCCGTTGAGGTCTGAAGATGCCGAGGCTGCCGTCGACGACGCGTTGGCCACCGTGTTTGTCTGTGTCTCCGAGATGTACACGTTCTCCAACGGCACCCCCAGCGCCTGCGCCGCGATCTGTGTCATCTTGGTGTGCAGGCCCTGTCCCATCTCCGTGCCGCCGTGCGCCACCAGCACTGAGCCGTCGTGGTAGATGTGGACAAGCGCGCCGGCCTGGTTGAGGAACAGCGCCGTGAACGAGATGCCGAACTTGGTCGGGATGAGCGCGAGACCGCGCTTTCGCCATTTGTTGCCCTTGTTGAACTCGGTCACCAAAGCCCGCCGAACCTGGTACTGAGACTCGCGCTTCACCTGCTCGTACATGAGCGGCACGTGCCAGTCCGTGATCTCCTGGTTGAAGTGTGTCTTCTCGCGCGGCTGGTAGAAGTTGATCTCGCGGAACTGCTCCACATCCATCCCCAGTCGGTCTGCCACCTCGGACATGTACGTCTCGGCGATGAACATGCCCTGCGGTCCGCCGAAGCCGCGGAACGCCGTGTTGGACATGGTATTGGTCTTGCACAGCCGTCCACGCACGTGCATGTTCGGGATCTTGTAGCAGCCGTCCGAATGCGTCATCGCGCGCTCGCACACGGCAGCGCTGAGGTCGAACGACCATCCGGCATTGTTGAACACGTCAATATCCACGCCCTGGATCTTGCCGTCCTTGTTGACGCCAACCTTCCACTTGGCAAGGAAGGGATGGCGCTGGCCCGACGTCACCATGTCCTCCTCACGCGTGAGCATGCACCGCACCGGCCGCTTCGTCTTCTTGGCTGCCAGCGCCAGGATCGATGACAGCTGGATCGAACGAGTTTCCTTGCCGCCGAAGCCACCGCCGAGACGCTTCACCCGGACGTTGATCTTGTTCGCTTGGACACCGCACACCCTAGCAGCGAAGACCTGGGTCTCGTTCGGGTTCTGCGTGCTGGAGAAGATCTCCATGACGCCGTCTTCGGGCTTCGGGACCACCAGGGCCGCGTTTGTCTCAAGGTAGAAGTGCTCCTGGCCTCCCATCCTGGCCACGCCAGTGAAGACGTGGTCGCATGTCTTGAAGGCCTCCTCTGGGTCGCCATTCTTGATCTCGCGGAAGTACTTGTGGAAGCTCTCCTTCTCAATGGCATCTTCGATCGACAGGATGGGCTCCAAGACCTCGTACTCAATCTTGACCGCCCGCGCGGCCTCGGCTGCGCGGTTGGCAGACGTCGCGAGAATCAGCGCAATCGGCTGGCCGGCGGTGAGAATCGTATCCTCAGCGAAGAAGACCTCGTCAAAGTTGGGCGCGCCCCAGCGGTTCAGCTCTGGGGTCAGGTCGTTCTTGTCGACGTAGTCCACCACCCCCGGCATGTCCAGGGCGGCCGAGTAGTCGACCGACACAAGCTTCGCGTGAGCCTTGGTGGACAAGACGTAGCAGCCGTGGAGCTCGTTCTTCAGAGACGGGATATCGTCGGTGTACTGGGCCTCGCCTGTAACCTGGTTCATCGCTGCCACATGGTTCTTCGACTTGCCCACGACCCTCTGCTCGTACGCGGCAGCAGCGTCGTTGTCGTCAGCGCCGCCGGCAATGTTTCGCTCGATTTCGTCAATCGCCTCAATGTCGACATGCTCTGCCTGGCCTCCCAGGTTCGTGATGACATCGTGATAGAATCGGTAGAAGAAGCTGAATGCGAGGGCCTTGCGGTAGGAGGCCATGCCACCAGGCACACTGAACTGTAGGTCAAAGTCGGAGCCAAGAGCGCTCATGGCACCCTCAAGGGTCTCGAGCTCAGCCAGCTTCTTTCCGGCAAGGAAGTCCATCGCCTTGGTGGCCGCAACTGTCATGGCCGCCATGCCGCCATAGATGATGTTGCTGTCGGTGACCATACCGTCGTCGTCGACACGGATCCTCAGGGATCCTGTGACGATGGCGATATCGTCGTCCTTCCTCTTGGCTTGCTTGTAGGCGCGGAAGAACTCGTTCTTTGGCTGTGTGATAGGGATGCGGATGGACGCGATGATGGCATCTTGGGGCAATGCGGTCCTGCGGTACCCGGTGAAGAACTGCGCCATGGGAATTTCGGTCTCCTTGCTCTGCGACTTAGCCACCAGCACGGCATTGGCGGCCCAGAGGACGGGGTTCAGGTCAGAGATGGGCGATGCAGTGACGAGGTTGCCAGCGGGCGTGCCAACGTTGCGGATCTGGCGGCCGGCGAAGTACTTGAGCTGCTTGTGCATGGCTTCGAAGACCTGGGCCTTCTCCCGTCCATAGTGCTTGATGGCCTCCTGGCAGATGTTCTCAAGGTCGGTGAGCACGACGTTACCGCCGATCTCGAGGTGATCCTCCTTGAACTCATACTGCCGAAGCTCGGGAATATCGCCAACGTACACAGACACTGGGTACTGCAGAGCCTTGAACTTGATCTCAATCTGCGTCTCGGTGCTGCCGCCAATGACCTTGGCCGTGGGGTGCACGCTCTTAATGTCGAGCAGCTGCTCGAGTGTGACGGGGCGGTACCACTTCTTCCTCTTGTTGCCAAAGGCCAGGGGCCGCATCTCGTGCTTTTTCAGCGCGGGCGGGAAGATGAGCTCAGTGTCGGGGTTGTACTCGATGAAGCCTGGCGGGGTGAAGCGCTTGATGGGCTGGTCGTCGGACAGCTTCATCTTGTCCATGCAGCAGCCACCGCCACCGCCAGCTCCATCGCCCTTCTCCATGCAACAGCCGGAGCCACCGTTGGTCGTCGCCTTGCCGCAGCCAGGGGTCGAGTCCTCCTTCGCGGAGAAAGTCCTGGCGGCCTCCAGAATAGGGCGGTAGCCGGTGCATCGGCAGAGGTTGCCGTCAAAGGCCTCTTCGATGTCTTCCTCGGTGGGCGCATCGTTGTTTCGGAGAAGGGCGTAGAGGCTCATGACGATACCCGGCGTGCAGAAGCCACACTGGCTTCCATTGGCCTTGGCCACGCGCTCCTGGGTAGGGTGTGGCCTCTCGGTGTTCCCAATGCCCTCGATGGTGATGACATGCTTGCCGTCGAGACTTGCGAGCGGCGCAAGGCATGCGTTGACACTGGCATGGTAGATTTGTTTTGTCGTCGGATTGAACTGGGAGATGACAACTGTGCAGGCACCGCATCCGCCCTCGCCACAGCCGCTGGAAACCACAGAGTTAGCACCTCCGGCCAGGGAGAGACGAGTTGGTGGATAAGAGCCTACAGCTTCGTGCCGGTCAGGCCGATGCCTCGCAGATACTCCAAAAGAGTGACCTCGGGGTCAATCTCGTCGAGCACGACCTTGGTGCCGTTGAGGTAGAAGCGAATGGTATCGTCGTAGGTGGTCGTCAGGGCGCCGAGGGGCCGCACATCCCTCTCGGGGGACACCGCGCTGGGCGCCATGCTGTCAAGTATGTGTGTTTTGCCGCTGAGAAACGGACAAAAGGCTCAAAGATCCAAGGAAAGGGGTATCAAGGGAGAAATGCAAGAAATAAAAGTCGACTAGAGGAGTGAGCCGAGGGGAGGCGAAACAAGTGGGATGGATGGAGGGGAAGCTCGAGTCTTATCGGTGGAGGCGCCAGATGGACGGCGCCGTCATCCTAGCGCGGATCCGGGCGTGTCTCCAGGGTCCTGTCGGTCCCATCTGCGGGCGGCACACGCCTCCAAACGGGCGTCAGCTCCGGGTGGCGGTCGGGATATCAAACTGCCTCAGTACCACAGAGACCACATTTTCACGTCGTGTAACCACGAGATTCATTGATGGGAGCTCTTCTTGAAGCCAGCTGGACATCTGTGAATCTCATTCTGTAAGCGCAAGGGGAAGGAAGTTCAGTACAACTCACCGGTCGCGACTGCTCCAAACGGCTGTGGAGGGGTCAGTCCTGACCAATGGCGGTGCTTGGAATGAACAATCTCAAGAGCCTCCAGTGGATAGAACGCTAAAGTTCCTTGAAGACGCGGGGCAAGGTGGGGGCTTCGTTTCTGTCCCGCGCGACGACCCCACCATCTCAGCTTCCCGATCTGTTCGTGTCGGCCGGCTCCGCCAGCCTGGCCCTCTGCACCTCACCGTGTCGGCTGCTTCCACCTCGGCCAGCTCCACCGCCGACCACCACACCGCCGACCTGACATCGTCGACCCTTCACCGAAATCGCTCTCAGCTGGGTAATGCAGCCGTGTGAGGCAGTACATGAGCATGGTTGCGCGCCCAGTTCACCGCCGGGCGGCCGGTGCCCTCCAGAGACCGCCAGTACTCCGTCTGCGCCGTGTCCCCGCTGTGACGCCGCGCCCGGAGTCCGGGGGTTTGCACGCCGGCGGACGTCTCTTTTCCGACGACATCGAGAGGACCTTCATTTGATGATGCGCGGACGGCGTCGCTCGTACACCTAAGCATTCGTCGTCACACAAAATATACATCGTTATTCTCGTCCTGAAATGTCGCATATTTCGCCTGACGGCCGGGACGTCAAGCGACGAAATAGCACTGCGCTCGCGCATCAACGATGATGCATTTGCCGGAGAGGGTGCTCTCCGAGACTCTCAGGGTTTGAATCCCTGTGGAAATGCACTCCATAAAAGCGATTTCTGAGACTGATGCTGGATCGATCCGGTCCATACTCAGAAGTCAGAACCGGGTGGGGGCGCCTGGTGACGTGTATGGATGAGACCTGGTTGTTGTCCCATCAGGAGCAGACAGACATCAGCCTTGCACCAGTCCTCACAGTATTGAATCAATCGGAAAATATTGGAAAGATTTGATGTCTTTTTTTCTTCTCAATCAGGCTACCGTGCTTTCGGAGTATCAGGGCCACTCCATCTCTCAATGTCTTTGTTTCGTGTGACAGACTTGGGGGTCGGTGACGACTTCAAAGACAAAATGCAATACCGTTCCGTCTAGCTTTAATCAAGAAACGAAGAAATAAAACATGACAGACATGTTCAGGTCTTCAAAAAACCGGCGGTGTCAAACACGGCCAGCTATTCTAGCTACAGACAACTAGATATGATGATGAAAATGCATTGGGACAGGTTGTGATTCATCTCAGGTGTTGGGGTGTAATTCCGGACCTGCCGAGTCTCCCTAATCGCGTGTGTCTCCTGCCCTGAGGCGCATCCTTAAGTCATGCTACTGCCGCTTGGTGCAGCTCCAGGAAATCGCCTATGCCAGTCTTCAGTCTGCATCTTGCAAGAACGGACTTTTCTGTTTCTCCCCTGAGCCATTCGCCTTGGCGCTTAAATTTACAGGATCCCACCCATTATCTTTTTTTTCGGGCCACACCTAAGCATGTCGACCTTTGATGAACCCGGGACTGGGTCAAATTCCGGGTATTCACTGGCTTATCATCTTCTTCCAAGCTCATCTTCGTTGCAATGCAAGTACGAACCTGCCGTGCACAGGTCAAGCCTCCAAGTCGGCCCCTAAGCCATGCCCCTGAGTCAAGTCTTCATGTGATGCAACTTTGGTACTTCAGCTTCAACTATCGTCTTACTTCGGGTCGAATCTTCATGAAAGTAGAGGACTAAGCTCACCGTGCATTGGGAGCATGTCTGTTGACGGTGCCCCACAACTTCACCACCCATCCATTTTCTTTGTAGGTACGATATGTTCATAGCAAGTTCAGACTTTCCGGGTGTTGAATGTGCATGTCTGCCCCCTGAGCCATGTAATGTTCAAGATCCAGCTCAGTCCTGTGACCGTTGATCCTGATCCTTCTGGCAGCATCCCATAAATTGCAATATATTCCGCACCTACCGTGCATTGACCTCGAATGCGTACTTCCCTCTGAGCTGTGGCCTAATTTGGTGCAAGTGCCAGATATTCACTCGTCTTCCTGCTCTTTCCATAACGCGCCATCCAACCAGAAATCGTTCTGTGACTGCCTGCTTTTCACGTCAAGATCACACAAGGCATCGACGGAAAGTGTGCGCCCAAAACTCACCCATAAAACGAGACGCGTCCCAACCCTTCATCCGCATTGTTTTCCTCCCCCATATCGCACCCAACTTTTCGCGCACCCTCCACCTCTCCCACCTTTTCTTCGACCATCGCCACGCCTTAAAGCGCCGGAGACTCCCCTCACGTTTATGAACATCCTTCAACCACGTCTACTCAGATCATCCCACTCATACTACATCGTCCAACCCATCGCAATGTCTTCCCCTTCTGAGAACGGCAACGCCGCCCCTGCCCTGGCCGCTGAGGCCAAGAAGCTCTCCCTCACCGACCGTGAGCAGGAGATTCTCTCCAAGGCCTGGACCTGCATGAAAACCCAGCCCGAGGTACGTTCAATCCCCACGGCATCGACGCTTTCTGGCATTCTGCGAAAATGGAATCGACGAAAACATGGCATCGACGCTTCAACATACCATTGACGCACTGGCATGCCATCAACAAACCATCCCTCGTTGATGCCATGTTTTCAAATCATAATTTCGCCAACTCCACACACACATGCTAACTCTCCCTCTCCCCAGATTGACTACGTCAAGCTCGCTGCCGAGACCGGCATGACCAACCCCCGCTCCGCTAGCAACGCCTGGTCCGCTCTCAAGAAGAAGCTCTTCACCGGCGTCGTCCCCATGACCCCCCGCGCCAAGAAGGCGGCGGCCGCCGCCGCAGCTTCTGCCGCCGGCAAGGACGGCGACGATGCCGCTCCCGTCACGGCTACCCCCGCCAAGCGCAAGCGCGCGCCCGCTGCCAAGAAGAAGGCCGCCGACGCCGACGATGAGGAGGCCGATGTCGAGGCCACTCCTACCAAGAAGAAGCGGGCCACTCCTCGCAAGAAGGCGACCCCCGCCAAGGTCGAGCCTCAGACCAAGGTCGACGGCGACGAAGAGGAGGATGCCTCCGCCAAGGCCGAGGAGGACACCGTCAAGAAGGAGGAGGGCGCCTCGCAGACCGAGTCTGACGCCGACAAGACCAAGACTGAGGAGGCCAACGATGAGATCTAGGTTGCGAGTCGCTTCGTGCCTGTCTGAGCGGTCCCGACAACTCGTACACTTTTTCTGGTGTGAGTCGGATGGACGGATGATGGTGGATATGATCTGGACAACTGGGCACTTGGGGCTACGGGAAAGAGAGCCAACAGGGAAACTCTGGGATGGAATACTTTGATCTTTTCGGAGGACTTTTTGTGGCCTTTGTCTTTTTCTTTGGTGGCGGTTTGTGTTTCCTTTTTTTCAGGCCTTTCCCTTTCATGCTTGGCGGACATGACGACTTGGTTGCTGCTTGCCTTGCGGCGGCGACTGGATTTCAGAACTGGGCTCTGGAGCCTGACAGAGGTTTCCTTGAGCGATTACGGAGAGACATAGCCATGAATGATATGAAGTGGCTCATCAATCTGACCGTTTAACTGGCGATGTATTCGGACGAGTATTGTCTCATAGGCAGAGTCTCACTTCTGTTGTCAATTTAGTGGCAGAGGACCCGGCATCAAGGACTTGGGGCGGCCAAGCCTTTCCAGGCAGCTCGCTCCGTCACATCGGACCAAGGTCGGGATGCCTGACGTTTCGTCCCACCTAGAGCCTCATCACATCACAGACCCTGAATCATGCTTTTACCGACAAAATGTCCCGAATGCAAGTCCTGCCTTGGCTGGGCGTCTCAGGCCAAGCAGCGACATGACGTTGAGGGATCTCCACCCAGGCCCGTCAGCCGGCTTGGCGCATCGCCCCCTCGGCATCGACACCCGAGACATCAGACATCACGGCTCACATCAAGGGCTCTCTCGTTCGGAGCCTCGACTTCATATTCAAACAATGATAGAACATGCGAGGCCGGCCAGGTAGTACACAGGCGGGCAAATATGGCCCGCCTCCCTCAGATGAATGCCCTCTCTCGGAGACAGTCTCAGCGCTTGATAAGTCTCCCCACTCATCTCGAGTACAACAAAGGGAATAGGTGACAAAGGAAAAGGGACAGTGACCCCTCCCGCGCACTGCGCCGTGGCAGTTATGAGGACACCTCAGATCAGAGTGAACCTTGCGTCGGGGGAATGGGGATCTGGCGGGATGTGATCATCCAAATGAGAAGGACGGCGCAGGTGAAGACGGTTGCACGTTGAAATGTGCGGGCACGAAACCGTGTGCTGGCCTCCTGGACGAAAAGATTTGAGAGCTGCGAAAGCTCAAATGACGCGATGTAGTCAACGTCGCACTCGCGCACCTTGGGGGTGGCGTAGGTCCGGTACTCGTCAAGGATGATGTCGAGCTTCCAGCCGGACACCTTGCGAACCACGGCGACGACGCAGCCTGTTCGGTGCTGTACCATTGAGTTAACCTAAGGGACCTTTGGTGACGACGGAGAAGCAGAACATACCTTGCCGTGATTGCAATGAATCATGAGAGGATAGTGCTGCTGGTCGAGAACGATGCGCAGAATGTCCCTCATGGTCTGGATGGGGATGCTCTCCTTCTTGGTGCCCTTCATGTCGATGATGTGATGGCGGATGCCGCTTGCCGCCATGAAGTCGGCATACTCGTGGTCCGGTTCATCCTTGCGCCCGAGCGTGCTGCGTGGGGGTTAGCGAGAGGATCATTTCCGGGGGACTGGGGGGCTGGCTTACACGACGGTCTTGAGGCCGAGCTTCTGCATGTAGGCGAAATCCTCGGGCTTAGGATAGCTGCTGCGGTAGACGCCGGGCACGACAATACCGAAGTTGAAGGGCCGTCCCTCGGTGGGAGCGGAATACTGGACCATGGGCACCGAGGACATCCTGGCAGTAAGCTCGCTGTCTGCAGCGATGGTGCAGGAGCGTCCAACAGCAATGGCTGCGTCCGAGATCTTGGCCTCGACGGCGACGATTGTCTTCTCGTTGAGGGTCATGTCGACGACGGCGTCGGGGGAGATGCTGGAATCTCTGGATCCGCGATTGGAAGAGGACTTGCTGCTGTCTGTCCGTTCTTCGCGAGGACCGTCTTCCTGCTTGAGAGGTCTGCTTTGTCTCCTGTCCTTGACGTCGGAATGGTTGTTCTCGTCCTGGTATGTGCGTCCGCTACGTTTGGAGGCCATGGCGAGGGTGGGAGAGGAGTTGCTTCTATAGCTTTTCGTGGGTTGGGGAGGGAGGAGGCGGTAGTTGGTGGCACGACACAGTGGCGTGATGAAGTTTTTCTCTGTGCGTACGGAAGATGTTGAGGCTTGTTCGGTGGCTTGGATTTGGAAGGAGGTCGTGTGAGGAGGCGTGTAGAGGTTAATGTGATCGTGTGAGGACTTGCCTGAAGCAAGGCGTCGAGAGTGTCGAAGTTGAGTCGGGTTTCTCGTACGGTGGTACAAGCACAATGCCGTCGTGTCTATCGGGGGGTTACAGACTGGACAGGCGCATACGGCCAAGGGCAAGCTGGAGTTGGGAATCCATCTTGTCGGTCGGTTGCGTGGGTAGTTTGGCTTGTTGTTCGGTCGAGAAAGAGGTCTAGGGACGTGGAAGTTGGGGGTTCAACCACGTCCTGCAAGGTCCTTGACCGGGGTCAGGGGGGAAAGACTGGGAGGCGTATGGGGGAGAAGGATGGGAAAAGGAAAGAATCGGGTGATCCGGGGATGTCTGTCGGTGTGTCTCTGGAGAAGAGTGAGGCCGCGGACTGGCTGGGAAACCCTTGGGGGGTGGGTGGTTTACAGTTTTGGGGACCGCGGGGGGAGGAGAGAAGGAGAGGTCATGTCTCGTGGTGGTGGGATACCGAGAAAAAGTCAAAGCATTGCTGGGGCTGGACGCGGAGAGCAGGAAGCGATGGAACAGTGGCAGCGTGCCTCGCGCCCAGGGCGCCGCCAAAGGGGGAAAAGCGTGCTGCCGTGCAGCGCTGGCTCCAGCGACCGGGATGAGCGGATGGGGGGGAACTGGGCTGATGGCTGCATCGGACAAGCGCTGGAAGGGTACCTTTTCATGGGCCGGATCCGGGTGAGCGAGCAGGTATCCAGTACATGAAGCCCGTGAACTGACCAGGCAGGCCCCGGACAAGTCAGTCAGTCGCAGGCGCTAGCGTGGGGGGGTCCCTGGCACAGTGGCACGCCTTCGCGCATCTGGCATGGGGCTTCGGGGGCGTGCAGATCCACCACCGACAGTGGACGGGACCGCCTCGCATTTGTCAGAGACTCGACAACTGCCTGGTGGGAGGCAGAGCCTGTGGATGGCTGCGACGAACTCTTTGTCTGGCATTGTGCCACTGTCTCGTGAGAGTTCATGGCTGAAGCCATTTCGACTGGAAATCCATGACCTCTGAAACTTCCCACAAGGCTGAAAGCTCAACAAACAAAGCCTTACGTGACTGAGACCAGGGCAAGTCCACAAGCTGATCCCATTGACGTAGGCCAGGCCGCCCAGAGCTCTCAGTCCGGAACAACGGCCACAAGGGGTGGACGCGATGATGTCGCCGATGACCTCGCGCGCTTACGACGACTAACGCCCATCACTTCAAGACACCACCGTGGAATCCCGCCCCCCCGGATGGCCGAGAGACAACATTGCTCGCCTCGAATTGACCACCCCCCAGGTCAGCCACGTCCAGGTCCCTAAAAACCTTGGAACTTACTGTTTTGCCTTGGTGCTCCCCCAAGCAGTTGTCTGGTCCTTCTGGAAACCCATCATCCGAACTACCTGTGAATGTGGCTTGAAGGTTTTGGTCCGCCCCAGTCTCCTTAACGCCGGCTCACGCGAAATGCACGCCTGCAGACCTGCCAGACCACTTTCGGCCCTCACGAGCCCAGCCCGTCCACCGTTCGCGCCGGGTCGTCTCGTCGCTACGGGGCCTTCGGCAGATTTACTGCATCATCATCATCCACCAAGCGGCTGGGAGAGCCCGCGGGCTGCACCCGGCAACTGCGGACGCCCTTTGGCGCGCTGGCCCTAATTGCAAGGATAGCCCACGGTGATGGCCAGGCGCGTGGCGACGTGAGACGATCAGCGATGTGTTGTTGGAGGAGACAGAGACCCTGACAGGGGTGGACCTGACTTGAAGGCGCGGTTGATCGGCTATCGCCACTGGGTGAGGCTTCCCACACGTCCACGATGACGGGATATCGCGCCCCTAGAAGCCTCACCAGGGTGTCCAGCCCTGGCGGGCTTCTCCGAAAGGGGCCACAAACAAACACAAGGCACAAGGCTCGTTCTCGGATCGGCTCCAAAACAGCCACCACGCCCGAGGGACGCAGATCTGTAGCACCCAGCACTGTCCAAAGTAACCAGGTAAAACATCCCGCGACAACCCTAACGGGCCCTCTATTCCGCTGTGTCGTAGAGTCCTACCTCCCGTGGCCCTGAGACGATGATTTCCCGGGACCCATCAGCGCTGCGACCCGACAGTTGTGGACTGAACAGAATGAAAAAGCACCGCCAAGAATGCCCCAAACCATTCTGAAATACGTGCCACTCTACCACCGTAACTCGACGCCAGGAAAAGAACCAGCGGCTCTGCAGCGTCACATTCGCGGCGTCCCGCCCCGGCCCCAATTCATTTCACCCATCCCTTTCAGGAAAGTACACCAAGGCCTGCCGGTGCTATTCCCCTTCACTCACCGACAGCCCCCTGTCCTGGCACGCCAACACGTGCGCGGATGCTTGTACAAAAGCCAAAAGCATCCCAGACGCTCACCGAGGCGTGGGATGCCAAGTATGCAGCCCAAGAGTCACAAACAGCAACACACGCCAGAGAGTGAGCCGAGTCACGGGCCACAACACAGATGCGCGGCGTTCCTGACTGGCGGCGAGGCCGAGGCAGACTTCCATGCTGTGCGACACGACTCCATCACCCGACTACTGGGGCGCTGTGGGACGGGGCCCCAGAAAGATGATACAGTGGAAGTGCCTCGCTGCACAAGAGCACGGCGGGGGGTGGTCAGACAACGTCGGACATCGGACCCGGCTCCAGCCGAGTTTTGTGTTTTGGTATCGTGATTATTCACTCTCTCGGCTCCGTCGGAGTTTAGCTAATGTACAGTAACACTCGTGATTCTTGCTTGTTGCGAGCCCGGTCTCCATCTCAGCGATGGAGACCCCTGGGGCTCGCCCTCATAATATCCGTAAACGCCGTCCCTCCTCCGACCTCCACCATCAACTGGTGGGAACCTGTCGGAATGCAGAAAAGGCCTCCCTTGGCCGAAGCGCCTATGCCATGCCGTGCCGTGCCTGGGGAAACGCTAGCAAATGCCCGAAAGTACAAACCGGACCATCCATCTGGTCCATCTCTACCTGAACCAGGCGTGGGCCTTTGGTCCCAGGTACACCGTAGTGCCGTGAGCGGCCGTGAGGGTCATCGAAATCAGTCCCGTCCACCTCATCTCACCGAGCAGCCTGGCGTCCGAGGTAGTCCACATCTGAGCCATCAGGAGCCCGCAGATAACGACCTCGCAGACGCCCAGAAGGACGTTGCCGGTGAGTGAGCGACGTTGTAGAGTGGAGAGCTGCCGACGCTGAAGGGTAGCAGCCTGCAGGTCAATCATAGCCGTGCGCGTCATGTGCATGCTTACGAGCAGCTCGAGGCCCATGGTGATCATCATGGTCTCGCGCGTGTATGGCTGCAACTCCTCGTAGGCAGTCGCGCACCACCAGGTGCTCAGCAGAATAGCCAGGAGGAGCATGTCGGCGAAGCGGCTCGAACGTGAGCTAGTCTTGATCTGGCTGAACTGGGGCTTGAGCTCAATGTCGGCGTCTTTGCCTCCTTCAGGGCGAGTCTCGTTGTCCGCATCGTCCTGTCCAATGGTGAACTTGGAGTCCAGAATATCCGCGAGCGAGTTGCGTGGGTCGCTGGTGTTGGGCGCAGCGAAGAAGGACGGCTGGGCGAAGTCGACCTTGCTGCTCTCACCCGTGGTGCCACTGGGCGAGGCAGGCTTGCCCGCGTTGAATCGATTACCGAATGAGAAGAAAGAGTTGGACGACGACTCGGCAGGCTTCTCGCGGATGACAGCAGTCGAGGCCGTGGCAAGCTTGTGCAGAGGCGCCTTGGGCGCGGGGGGAACCTTGTACCAGAACGCGCCAGAGTCGACATTGGCGGGAGCCGCGTTGAAGCCCTGCTTGTCCCTGCCGGGGGCGCCAAAGTCGTTGAAGGCACGGTGCTTGGACTGCGTGGGCGACCAGTCCATCTCCTCGGAGTATTGGGGCGGACGCTCAGACAGAGCAAGCCCTCCCATGCCGACGTTTTCCTTATCACGACCGGAAGACTGAGCCAGAGGTGACCTGGTAGGGCGGGTGGGGATCTCCATGACGTTCTTGGGCGGCTGCTGCATGATCTCGTCCAGCATGCCAGCCAGGCTCTGAGTGTCTTGCTTCTGAGCGGCTCTGGCCGGTCCTTTGACTCGGGGAGGAGTAGGCATCGGCGAGGTGTCGGACTGGAACAGGGGAGTGGTGTCGATGTGAACCGAGCCTTGGGCCTTCCAGTAGCACTGTGTCTGTCTGTCAGTCTGTGATGTGCCAAAGATGGGGAGGTAGCTTACGGCAATCGTGATAATCGCGAGAAGGCCATGGAGAGAGATGTTGGCGCTTGTGCCAACTCCGGTCTGAGCCACATGGCCAGCAGCTTGTCGTCCACCAAGTCGGACCGCCAGAATCAAGGCCTGGAAGGCGTACCACTGGGACAGACCGAGAACGTGCTTGGAGAAGCCACGGAAGACCTGGACGAATCGAGGGTTCCACCAGGCACTGAGAACGCTGGCGAGGATGCTGTACCAGCTGAGGCATTCGCCTTCGGGGAGCCAGTTGGTGACCTGGACAAGCCAAGTCTGGAACCAGTGAGGGACCTCATCAGGATCTCGGAGAGGATCAGAGTTCGAGGGAGAAGAGGCTTGTGAGACCGACACCAGGTGCCAGAGGAGCTGACAGGCCAGTCCACCCAGCCAGAGCCACTTGCCCGCAGCGTCCAAGGTGTTGAGAGGGCTCCACTGCTTGGGAGTCGCGCGGCGCTGGCGGCTCTTATCCATCATACGGCGCAGGTGATCGGTCCTCGCGGTGTAACCAGCCCTGTCAACCTGGGCCTGGACCTTGGGGAAGCAGTCGGCGCAGATCTGGGGGTACAGCTGCTCCAGGCTCTTTCTGTACTTGTAGTAGTCCCGCTCGAGGCGGGCATAGTCGGGATGGTCAGGGTCGTCAGGGAGGTACTGGGCCAGAGAGGCAGTGAAGAGGTGCTGGTTCTTCTGGCAAGTCGAGCAGAAGATGTCTTGCGACGGGCTGGTCGCGGCAACGGGAGACTGTTGTCGGATGGTCGCGTACTGGGCAGGTTCGACGACCGAGGTGGTCTTCGCAACGGGGGGATCGGTGATTTCGCCGTTCTTTCCTTCCTGTTAGTCTACTTCTAGAGTCGATGGAAGTTTCGCCAGGTTCATACCTTGTCAAGATAGTTGGTCGCGTCGCAATGGAGGCAGAGAAAGTCGCGAATCGAGCCGTCGAACTTGACTGACGACTTCTTGCCGCAATAGAAGCAGCTCAGGCTGCCTCCGAGCCGCGGCATGGTGATGATGAGCTGCGCGGGTCGGAGGAGAACAATGACTTTCAAGCAGACACCATGCTGCAGGTGTCAAGGGGAGAGGGGAAGGTTTATCGGACGAGAAGGAGGGGCGTGGGCTTTCTGGTCCAGGCGATTTTGCCGAGCGGTGACGGGGAATTTGTGGTGGTGAACGCGGTGGAACCGTCACACAAAAGAGCTGCAGAAAGTCAACAGGTTCCTACTGGTGCCCCAGGCTTTGTTTGTTTGCGACGGGCCGCTGAATGGGCGGCCCAGGAACCACTGGGGATGAAGTCATATCGTGCCCGGGTCACCTAAAGGTCCGTGCGTTAACGTGACTGCTTTCTGAGGTGGCGCTCCAGCTGCCTTCCCCTTCACCTGGAGTTCTCGGGAAACTGCCCTCTTGCCACTGAGGTGGTCTCGGATATCTTCTCGCTTAGCGTGGAAGCCTCTTGTCGCCTTGGGCACAAGGTGTTATCACAATGCTGGAAGAGAGAATGGAACTACTTGTAGAAGCCTTTCAGGCTTCAGGACGCAGGAGCTCCTTCGATATCTTGTCAGATGAGTTGCTCTCCAGGAAGCCCTACTTCAACACTACATGGCTATGTCTTGCTGCTCCGAGACTGGCCATCCTCCCTGAACTCCCTGGTAAGATTTCTTCCCCGGTTCTTGTCGTGTGAGATTCATCTGCCACTCGATCAGACCCTCGTAGTCTGTCCCGCCCAACTTGTTCCAAAGGTCGTCCAGTAGAGTCTGCGCCCATCCCTCCAGAAACCAATACCTCCCAGCAGCATGGTGCAGCAAAACACCATAGTATGCGATGGCGGCTAGGGCAAAAGGGTGTCGACTCCGGCATAGCAAAATATGCTTGTTGGTCAGCGTCATGGGCCATGCGAATAGAGCCTGCATCTCAGCACTCGATGCGTCGGTAATGCCAGTAGTGTCGTGCAACCTTAGCAGCATATCAATCATCGAGCCCACCATGAAGATGCAATCCTCCAGTTCTTCTGCTTCGGCCCCAGTGTTGAGAGTTTGCAGGTAGGCTTTGAATGCTTTCATCTGGTTGAGAAGGTCCCGTGTTCGTTCTGGCATTGGGAGCGGCGCGCGAGGGTGCACCGCAAATATGTTCTTGAGCGGACCCCGGCGAAGGGGTCCATATCCGTTCCCCATGATAATCGCCATGCCATGAGACAGTTTCATCATGTCGACGATGCTGTCGATGGCGCTAAAATCCTCGTTTTGCGCCATTTGGCTCGGGAGGGCGGCAAAAGCAGATGTGTGGAGCATCAGGGCGCAGGAGAAGAGAGCATCGCAGTTCTCTGGCGTTATCTCTTGGGCCAAGGCTTTCCGAAACCCCGCGATGGCCATAGTCTGGTGACATGATGCCTTGAGCGCGAGGGCCTGCTGTTTCCCAGGACAAGCGTAGGAGAGATGGAACCCTGAGAACGCAAGGATCTGCTGCAACAGAAAGCCATGATCCAGTCCCAGCTTCATGACCTCGATTTGTAATGTCCTGTTGGCGACGCGACTGGAGGACATGGTGCTGTGAGCAGTAACCTTGAAGTGATGTAATAGCTCCAGATTAGACATCCAGTTCTCCCCGCTCCCGAGACGAGCGTCTGATAGGAGTGTGGGAGGGTGCGGCACGGTCGACAAGGCCATGCACCCGGCGGTATTCTGGAGCTTGGGTGAAGACGAGCTGCTCCTGGCGGACGAAGCACGGGCTGTCGACGACTGAGTGGCGGGTCCGATGAAGTCCTAAGCCCCTGTCAGACCGAGCCCGTGACTGGAAGCGTGTTCGTTGCTATTCGGGCCGTATGTACCTGAGCGAAGTGATTGACGAATCCGTCACCATCCCCCTCGCCACGGTAGTTCTCTGGTGGCGGGGGAACATCGGGCGCAAGGCTACAGCGGACGCGATGCTTGACGCATGCTGTACAAGGCCTTGCCTCGTCGCACTAGGAATCCTCTCGGCATCAGTACAGTCCATCTAGAGAGCACGCCCAGCGTGAGAGGGGCGAGCTCGTGGGCGGGCTGGTTGGCGATGGCGAACCTTGACTTTTCTCGTTTTGCATCGCTTGCAGCCACTGCGGGACTTCGTGTGGACGCCTCGCTTCATGCTGCTCTCTGCAAGGGACAGGACCTGCCGCGGGCGCTAGATCGTGGAAGAGATGTGACCAGTTGCTCCGTTGTGGCACAATGGGCATGCCGGGATCAAGAAACAGACAGCCGAAAAAGTGCAAGACCTCGGATTCAAGAACCCCATCGAGGGCGAGCCGTCGCGCAGCGCACTGCCCCCCACTGTGTGTGACCTCTCTTACAAAATACGCGGAAGATCTGGGCTCGGAGACTATGCATATAAACCGGAGCCAGCTCCTTCAGTACCGTGACGGAGCCTCTGCTTGGGCCACGAATTTAACTTTCAAGTTGGACGCGGGGTACCTTATTGAACCCGGTGTCTGGTGTACGTAGCATTCTCGATGGAATGCATCCAGATTGTTGACACGACTCATGGGTTCTAAAACTGCTAGGTATGCACTGATGGGTGAGAGCAGAGTCCGGCCCGAGTCATCGGACATGCGGTCGCAAACTTGTCCCACCATAGGAGGCCAGCCCTACCGGTTAGGTGGAATCGCATGTGGTTTAAACCGAGTCCGTCTGATCCGAGTCGCACCATGATCAGGGCTGATCTTGCAGTTGTCTGTACAGGTATTTCGATTGACTTCGTCACGGCGTTTGAAATTGATGACGGGTAGTTGACCACCACAGTCAAGTTTGCTACACATCGAAGTAAGTGACAACACCATGTCGAACATGGCAAGATATCAACGAGTACGAAGACGAAAGCGAAGGCAAATCCAAATCGGTGATAGTTCCAGACGTGACAGATCCACCGAAAGCTGCAAGGTAAGCAACTAGTGTACATTTTAGTGCTCCCGGTAGCGGCAGCTGATGCTGGGATGCCGTGCAAGCTGGGCAAGCCGGGGTCCAGAGTGTTTCTACCTACCGGCACAAGCCGTAGTAAGCGGGGCCCGATGTTGTGCCAGGCACACAAAGTGTTGCTTGGGGCACGTTGAAGATAGACAAGATGCCGACGACACGGTACAGTATCCATCATGCCGGTGAAGATGAACTCTGACACGACACATTGTGCAGTGCCAAATGTGCCGAGATGGATCGGGCCGCTGCACTGTTGTTCTTGACACCAGCCGAAGGATTGAGGCCAGGAACCTACCTTAGGCGACCTGAATCTCTGGTGAATTGACGGTTTGTCGGGACTCGGGTGGCTCCCGTGAAGGATGTGGCTGATGCTGCGCCACAAATCGAGGGGCTTTGTGTGGCGAGTGGAAGAGGACCTGGCAGCTCTTCGATTTAGCGTTCACGATGCCAACCAAACCTGCCAGCACTCCAGAAGATCACATCCCTATCTTCAGCCGCACTCTCGAGCCAAGCTGGCCAAATGATCGGCGAAAGTTTCAGATTGACTCTACAGACAAGATCTTAGCGGCCAGCAACCTTCTCTCTATTAGCGGCCGACAAGAATCCCAACACAATGGCTGTTCCCGCTGCCCCCATACTCACGGGCACTGTGGCCGTCTCGCTGGCCATTGGATTTGTCGCAGTGGCATGGTCATCACTCACGGCGATCTCTCTTTTGCTGGGAACCTGGGCTGCTCTTGTCGCTGTCTTTGTCTTGGTAAGTTGGCTAGACAAGATCACAGAAGCGTTGAGCTGACAACCCCTAGGTGCGACACAGGCAACTACGCCGTGCACTGGCGGATCACCCTGTCTCAACAAACAGCATCTTGAAGCCAGGACAGCTTGCCGGGGCATACTTTCTGGTTGTCCTCGGGTCAGGGGGCCACACCAAGGAGATGTTTGCCATGATGGAGATCAACTTCCCCGCCGCCCCCGGCCTACACAGGCGCTACGTTGTCTCCAGTGGGGACTCAATGTCTCTGAAGCACCTCAAGGCCTTTGAAGAATCCCTGACAACGACCTACGGCGAAGAGAAGGCTGGAAGTTATGATGTTCACATCGTCACCAGGGCCCGAAAGATCCACCAACCTCTCTACACAGTGCCCCTCAGCGGCCTTCAATCGATCCTGGACATCTTCCCGCTTCTGCTGAGATCTCCCTTCTCTGGAATCAGAAGCAGGCAGAAATACCCCGACGTCATTCTTACCAACGGCCCTGCCACCGGGCTCTTCGTTGGCCTCGCTGCCTGGGCTCTGAGAATATTCCACATCGTGCCCGAGGAGGCGGCACAGATCCTCTACGTCGAGTCATGGGCGCGTATCAAGACGCTCAGCCTCACGGGTCTGCTATTCCACCGCCTGGGCATCGCTGATGTCTTCCTCGTCCAACATGAGAAGGTCGCCCAGAAGTATGGGCTGCAGAACGCCGGGTGTATCGTGGTCAAGCAGCAGCAGCGGTAGTGGGAATGAGGAACACAATGTTGTACATGTTGTATGTTGTGGTTGTTGTCTTACATCTCGATAATGATACATGTGCGGAGTCTTTGAGCGACCGCAGATCATGGAGCGCTGGCTCCTTCCACCTCCTCGACCAATGTCGCCTCCGCAGCCTCGGGATCGGGGCCAAAGTCGGCATACGCCGATGAGCGTGCCGCGTCGACCCTGACAACCTCGTCCTTGGCCCAGTTCTTCCAGATGTCGTACTCCTTGTCCTCGATGACCTGGGAGATCTGGTTCTTGTTCATGCCGAAGTAGGCGCCGACGTGCCGGGCCTCTTCCCTCTGGACCCTCTTCTCGATCTCCTCCTCCTGGCGCAGGGCGTAGAACTCGCGACGGGCAATGTCGTAGGCCTCGAACTTGGTCTTTCCACCTTGGTGCATCAGCCACAGCTGGCGCTGGACAACGCTGGGACTTGTTAGCCGACCGCTTGCAGTGCTTGGGCTCGAGACGGATGCCATACCACTCGCCGGACAGCGGGATGCCGCGCTGGCGCACGCCCTTGCTCCAGTCCACCTTCTGATAGTCCTTGCCGTCGTTTTCCAGCACGACTCTCGGCCTGGCAAGCTCCCAGGGGTGGTCCTTGAAGAACGTCGACCGCAGCTCGTCCTCCTCGTAAATGATGTTTTGGGGCATCCAGATCTTCTTCGGTCTCCGGACGTTGTGGTCGACGGCCTTGTGGCGGATGGGTATCGGCCTCGTGGCAATCTCGGCGGGAGGGATCGTGTTGACGACCTTGTACCAGGCAGGCTCGTGAACTCGGTAATGCGGTTTGATCCTGTTGGCGAGCTCCTGCGTCAGGGTCTCGTAGACCCTCAGGGGCCGCACCTGTCTCGACTTCATGGCGTCTGAAGTAGTCGACACTAATCAGTCGATAGGAGTGGACCGGATTGAGTGTGGGCGATCTTGGCTGAGTCCGAATGCCGTCAATGTCGCGGCGCAAGATATCGGCCGACAATTGAAAGCTCGATTGGAAATTTGGCGGCCAGGTCGGCGAATCCTTTCACCGTCGCGACCGGGGGACCCAAAGGCGCGCACGGACACACTGGCACTGTGCTTCTACCGCGACCCGGCCGGGGCCCCACTTGCAGCAAAGAGATATCTCTGGTAAAATTCCCCGTCTGCTTCGAAGCCATCAACGCAAGCATCGACACCCGAGATCAACCCGTTGCCGACTCTCATCGAATCCCCGGACTCTTGAGGGCGCTCATGGTGGCCGAGATGCTACACCGAACCTCATGAGAGCTCTTCGTGGGATAGACGGGTCGATATGCGGCGCGATACTGGCAACCCGACCCCCAGCACTGGCCGCCACAGCTTCCGCGAAGCCTCAGCATGGCGAGCAGCTCCGGGACCCAAGACCTCCCCGACGGTCAAAGGCCCGGCAAGCATGCAAGCCGAAATCACTACCTACCGCCATCTCTCCACACTGCCCCCGAACCTCGTCCTGGCTTCTCTCGACGTTCCTTCCAGAAGCTCCGATACCTCGATCCATCTCCTGCCAGCGTTCTTTTCAGCCTCGCCCAAGCCGGCAACAAGTCCGTCGATACAGCCATGCAGCGGCCGCGACATCCTCAGTCCCCCATTCGCCGGTCGGCAGGATCCGGGCCAAGCCAGAGGAGCTTCTGGCGATGGTCGACGACCATGACCCCGGCACTGTCGAAGAGCATCTTGACCTCGTCCGCGACCCTTACATGCGGAGATATGCCCGACCGGATGGACCGGCTCTCATTGTGTCAGACAAGAGGACGGACAGCAACTACCCGAACCAGGACGAGGCGATTCGGGGCGATCCGGTGGTGAAGCAGGTGACGGAGAAGATGCGTCTTGCCCTGAGCCAGAGGCAGCGGCAGCCTTCGCGCGTCCCCTTGCGAAAGATACACTCACTCTACATGGCTCTTCCGCAACCCCGGATGCTCAACCTGCCTGCCCCCCTACGACACCGTCTCCTCAAGGCAATGGGGAACCCGACCAAGAGGAACCCGACATCCATGCTCCGGTACTTCGGCCTCATCGAGGAGGTCAAGGACACGGGATTGACGCTCCAGCGCCGGGAATGGAACTCTGCTCTGGCTTTTGCCAGTAAATACGTGGGAAACATCACCGACACCGAAACCGAGACGGCGCTGCAAATTTGGGGCGAGATGGAAAAGTCCGGGGGCCAGAAAGCCAACGGCATCACGTTCAACATTCTTTTCGATGCTGCGGCCAAGTCGGGCAACATCACATTGGCAGAGAAGATCTACGCCGAGATGGAGGCAAGAGGCCTCGAGTTCAACCGCTATCACCGGGTCAGCCTGATTCACTTCTTCGGACTCAAGGAAGACGCCGACGGTGTCCGGGCCGCATACAAAGAGATGGTCGAGGCCGGGGAGATGATTGACACGGTTGTTCTCAACTGCCTCATCGCCAGTTTTCTCCGGGCTGGCGACGCAGCGGCCGCCCTCAAAGTCTACGACAACATGAAGGGCTCCACATCAGAGACTGCTTCGCCGCCAGACCACAAGCAGCTGAACAAGGTCATTTCGGAGCTTCTCATGGTCTTCAGCAAAGTCGGCCGCTCCCACCCAGAGATGCGTTCCTTTTTCCAGGAGCAGACGCCTGTCCGTCCCAACTTTCAGACGTACCGCATCCTGTTGTATCATTATGCATGGACCGTGGGCGACCTTTCCAAGGTGAGCCAGTACCTGGACGACATGCAGTGGCTCAACGTCCCCATCAGCGGCAGCATCTTCCTCATCCTGTTCAAGGGGTTTGCGAAGCACGGCGGCGGGCACCACACGGCATGGACGGAGGATCGCCTCCGGAAGGTCTACTCGTCTCTCCTGGACGCGTTGCACGGAAAGACTGACGACTTGTACGTCGATACATGGCTCGCTGGCTGGGCCCTCCGCGCCTTCATGAAGTGTGCCGGGCGCGAAGCCGTGTTGGAAGTTTACACTGATCTTCAAGCTCACTGGACCCTGAACGATTCCAGGGCCGCGCATATGCAAGACTTCCTGCACGAAGTCCTGCGAGGCTCCGCGCAGACGTTGTTCACGCACGAGAATGCGAGTCGTCGTCTCCGAAAGTCATCACAATGACTACATATGTAATATAGTAGAACATGTACAGATACCATACCACGAGGGCCTTAACCATTCTGTCATAGACAAGGCCGTGTACTCAAATCCATAAGCATCTTGATTTAGCGTGGCGACGTTGTCCTCGGTCACAGTGATATCCAGAGCGAAGGCAGACAAAAGAGATGGATTCGGTGGTAGTATCGGGCCACGCGGTGGCATCTTCTATTCCGTCGTAGCTACACATGGCCCACCCGACGACGATCCTCCCTCGATTCAAAACTCGCCATTGTACAACCCCGCCACGAACAGACCATCGGTCAGTCAAATTTAAGCGGCAGCAGTCTTGCTCTGCTTCCAGGCTGTGCGAAGAGAAGAGTCAGTACCGGTTCGTCATGGAGGAAATCTTCGCAAGGGTCGAGCGTACCAGCAATGCCGAAGGGCGTGAAGAAGCCGACGAACATGAAGGTCCAGTAGCCAGCGCCGAAGAACTTGCTCTTGGGGTTGAAGGGCAGGTTGGAGATGGGGCCCTCGGGGTAGTGGTAGGGCGAGGAGAGCTGGGCGCGGGTCGCGTGGAAGCCGCGGGCGGCGGAGGGGGTGGCCTTGGGAACGGCGCGGACGACGGCGCGGGAGAACATCTGCGGGCGATACAGTCAGCGTCGGGTGGCAGTGGCAGGTCGATTATCGGACTGGCGAACCTTGACGGTGTTGGTAGAGGCGATTTCGAGGTACAATGGCTGGTCGGGAATTGAGGTTCTTGATGATGCAGTTGCTGCCGAAGGTGGTCTGAGGCAGACCCGTCGTCGAAAGCTTCGGCTGCTTGGTTATGTAAGCGCACGTGACCTTGTGCTCTGTCGAGGGGAAGGATGAACGTCAGCGACCATGCGGTGGAGTCGATTGGCTGGAGGACGGTGCGATCCTGAGACCAGTGCAAGCAGCGGCCACCGCCTTCCGCAACACCTCTTGCCTCCACTCTAAATTATTTTTTCTGCCGACCTCGATCCCAGCCGCCACAGCCGTCCATCGCGATCTGCCCGCGCTGCGCTCCCTTGTGGAACACCCGACTGTTGCACACTTCGCCCAGCGTTGCCATTCACCAACACCCGATCCACGGGAGACACGACACTGGCATACGCGCACCGATCCCTCACATAAGTACTGCATCGGAACAACACACAGTCTGCCCGCACCGCCCGCGCGCGGCCCCCACCCATCATGGACGACATGTTCGATGTCTTCGAGCAGAGCGCTCAGAGGAGCTCACCCTCGTCCAGCGATGACGAGTCTGATGTTCCCCAGAAGGCCGAGCCCCATTCAAGCCCGCCCCTGGACCTGTCCACGATAGATCAGGGAAAGAAACGCAAGGCTCACGGAGCCGACAAGTCTAGCAAAGCGACGGATGTCGAAATGGACGACGCTGAAGAGGAGACCGCGTCCAAGGCCGCGGCAGAAGACTCCGAGGCCAGCGAGGCCAGCTCGATCGACGACCAGAGAGAAAGCAAAAAGCGCGTCAAGACCGAAGAAGATGCACAGCCGGTCCTTACCGACACTTTCGAGACCAAGTCATCCCGAAAGATGGCCAGCGAATCGGTCTTCGCCAAGGCCGAAGACGGTGAAATCGTGGAGTTTTCCCACCAGATTCAACACCAAGTCGCGCTGCCCTCTGATCTGGGCTATGAATACATCCCTCTGGCGGAGCACAAGCCCCCGGCTGAGCCTGCCAGGGTGTACGGCTTTCCCCTCGATCCGTTCCAGCGGCTCGCTGTGTCAGCTATCGAGCGAGAGGAGAGTGTACTGGTGTCTGCCCACACATCTGCCGGAAAGACAGTGGTCGCCGAATACGCCATTGCGCAGTGTCTAAAGCGCAACCAGAGGGTCATCTACACGAGTCCGATCAAGGCCCTCAGCAACCAAAAGTTCCGCGACTTCCAGGCGCTTTTCGGCGACGTTGGCCTGATGACGGGTGACATCACCATCAACCCTACCGCCAGCTGTCTGGTCATGACCACCGAGATTCTGCGGTCCATGCTGTACCGTGGCTCCGAGATTATGCGCGAGGTCGCCTGGGTCGTCTTCGACGAGATCCACTACATGCGTGACAAGACGCGCGGTGTCGTCTGGGAAGAGACCATCATTCTTCTCCCCGACAAGGTTCACTATGTGTTCCTGTCGGCCACGATTCCCAACGCCTTCCAGTTTGCCGAGTGGATTGCCAAGATTCACAAGCAGGCCTGCCACATCGTCTACACCGACTTCCGGCCGACGCCGCTCCAGAACTATTTCTTCCCCTCCGGCGGCAACGGTATCTTCCTCGTCGTCGACGAGAAGGGCGTGTTCAAGGAGCAGAACTTCCAGAAGACCATGGCCATGGTCGAGATGAGCAAGGGCTCTGACCCGAATGACGCCAGTGCAAAGTTCAAGGGCAAGGGCGACAAGAAGAAGTCGCACAAGGGCGGCCCGTCTGACAATAGTGACCTTACCAAGATCATTCGCATGATCATGCAGAGGAACTTCCACCCCGTCATCGTCTTCAATTTCAGCAAGAAGGAGTGCGAGAACCTGGCCCTCGCGCTCTCGTCCTTCCGCTTCAACAACGATTCGGAGGTGCAAATGGTCCGCACCGTCTTCAAGAACGCCATGGAGTCTCTGTCTGAGGAGGACCGCGAGCTGTCCCAGATTAAGAATATTCTCCCGCTGCTTGAGCGCGGTATTGGCGTCCATCACTCCGGTCTACTCCCTATTCTCAAGGAGACCATTGAGATTCTGTTCCAGGAGTCGCTGATCAAGGTCCTTGTCGCCACCGAGACCTTCTCCATCGGCTTGAACATGCCCGCCAAGACCGTTGTCTTTACCAAAGTCGAGAAATGGGATGGTGTCAAGAACAGGCCGCTGACCCCCTCTGAATACATCCAGATGGCTGGTCGTGCAGGTCGCCGTGGTCTCGATACCCGCGGTATCGTCATCATGATGATCGACGACAAGATGGAGCCCGACACCGCCCGCAGCATCGTCGTCGGCCAACAGGACAAGCTCAACTCGGCTTTCTACCTTGGATACAACATGGTCCTCAACTTGCTCCGTATCGAGGCCATCTCTCCCGAGTTCATGCTGGACCGCTGCTTCCACCAGTTCCAGAACTCCGCCAGCGTGCCAAGCCTGGAGCGTGATCTCATGGATATGCAACAGCAGAGGGACAACTTGATTATCACCGACGAGTCCACTGTCAAAGACTACTACAATATCCGCAAGCAGCTGGAGGAGTACTCCAGAGACATGCGCGCAGTCATGCAGCACCCCAACTACTGCCTCGACTTCATGCAGCCGGGCCGCCTGGTGCGCATCTACAACCCGAAGGCTGAGGACGATAGTTTCGAAGGCGCCGACTTTGGCTGGGGCGTTGTCGTCGACTTCCTCAAGAGGCAGGCGCCCAAGAGGGGCGAGCCAGACTACCCACCGCAGGAGTCGCACATTATCGACGTGCTGCTCCCTGTGTCGGACGAGAGCGAACCCATTGCGCTCAACAAGTACCTGACAACGGACATGCAGAAGAATGTGTTCCCCGCCAACAATTCGGAGTACTCACGCTTCGAGATTGTGCCTTGCATGCTCTCGTGCATCAAGAACATTGGCCAGATCCGCGTCTTCTTCCCCAAGGACATCAAGTCAGAGGGCGCCCAGGACCAGGTGCGCCGGGCGCTGCTGGAGGTTAAGAGGCGCTTCCCCGACGGCGTGCCAGTGCTCGACCCCATCGAGAATATGAGCATCACGGACGACTCATTCAAGAAGCTGCTCCGTCGGATGGAGGTGCTCGAGTCCCGGCTGCTCTCCAACCCCCTCCACGGGTCGCCGCTGCTGCCCGACCTTTACATGCAGTACCGCCAGAAGATGAAGCTTGGTGACGAGATCAAGGAGAAGAAGAAGGAGATTGCACGCGCCCACAGCGTCACTCAGATGGACGAACTGAAGGCTCGCAAGCGCGTGCTGCGCCGTCTCGGATTCCTCAACGACGGCGAGGTCCTCCAGCTCAAGGCACGCGTGGCCTGCGAGCTGTCTTCGACTGAGGGCCATGAGTTGATCCTTGCCGAGCTCATGTTCGACCGCTTCTTCAACGAGATGTCGCCCGAACTTATCGCCGCGGTGCTCAGCTGCTTCGTGCTCGACGAGAAGCTCGAGGCTCAGCCGCTCAAGGAGGAGCTCGAGAAGCCGTACCGCGTCGTTCTCTCCAAGGCCCGCCAGGTCGCCAAGATCAGCATCGAGAGCAAGATGGACGTCAACGAGGAGGAGTTTGTGCAAAAGTTCAAGTCTGGGCTGATGGAGACGGTGTTTGCCTGGTGCAACGGCCGGCCGTTTGTCGAAATATGGTATGATTCCCCCCGGTCTTTCTTACAGGATTTCCGCTGACGCCGTAACAGCAAAATGACAACCGCCTACGAAGGCTCCCTCATCCGCCTGTTCCGCCGCCTGGAAGAGCTTCTGCGCCAGATGGCCCAGGGCGCCAAGGTCATGGGCAACGAGGAGCTGACGGCCCAGTTCGAGGCCAGCCTGGGCAAGATCAAGCGCGACATTGTCGCGGCACAGAGCTTGTACCTGTGAGGTTCCCCCCTCACTCATTGACATCAACATTGAGCACAGGCACGCCAGGCTATGTGCACGAACCCGGTTTGTCTATAGGTAGGTATTTGTACGGGAGTTTTGTGGTCGGTCTTATACCATGGTTAGCTTTTTCTGTTCTTCTTACCCGACCTTGTCCTCGCCAGCGTCGAGGAATGATGGAGCTGATGCGGTGGGCTTTTCGCTCAAGCCGCGGGAGCTCCGGGCCACCAATTCAGCTAGCATAATGGCCCCCTCTCGCGCCGTCAAGGCGCCTCGTCTCCGCCGTGAAGTAATTGTGATGAATGTCGTTAATCATTAATGTACGCAAAAAGAGTGCTACGCTTGTTGGTATCTCGTCATGCCAGGGAAAACAACGCCGCCAACGATGCTACACAACCGCCCAAGGTGAGGCCCTACTGCTCGCCCCCAAACATTGTCCGCATCACGCCGACGAAGACGCTAAAGGTCAGGCCGAAGCCGATCCAGACGCGCCACCGCTGGGCGACCATACCCTCCTCCCTCGTCAGCCAGGCGATGCCGCCCATGGGCCAGAAGAAACCCATCATCATACCCTTGACGAGGCCGTCGAGCTGCTCGTGCATGGCGCCCGTGGGGTCATCCGAGGGACCAGCGCCGGGGGCCGCGGCCGTGGTGGCGCCGCCCGGCACGGCGTCGCCGGCGTTGGCATCCATCCAGGCGTCTTCCATGTTGCGCATGGTATCGGGCGAGGGCATGGTGTCGGGGGTGTGGCGCTGGGCGTTGATGTCGCGGAACTGGAGGCGCAGCTGGGAGACTTCTGCCGTTGAGAAGCCGGCGGCGATTAAGCGGTCGAAGCCTCGGGGTGGAGGGGGAGGGGGCGCGCCGGGTGCGGGCTGGGATGAGGTTGTCGCGGAGGAGGCATCGCGGGTTGCGCCGCCGCGGGCCTTGGAGGAACGATCGGGAGAAGAGGGGCCTTGGAGAGCGGCGGCGGCTTCGGCGGAGAGGTCGGAGGCGGAGAGGGGGTCGCCGGTGGAGCATATGATGTAGATGCGATGGTGTTGGGCATCGGGGGCGGCGCCCTCAACGGCCTTGCCCTTGCCCGAGTCGTGGGCGGGCGGCGAGTCGTCGTGGCGGTCGGCGGGCACAGGACCAAGAGCATTGGTCAGGGAGGCGGCATCTTGGAGGATCTTGCCCTGGTAGATGAAGCGCAGGCGGTGCGAGCTATGGGACGCGTCGAGGCGAGAGCGGATGATGTGCTTGAGGGCGACGACGGTGGTGGACTCGGGGGAGGGTATGTCGAGGTGGATGTCGGGGATAGCGGCACTGAAGCGGATCGTTAGAAGCAGCGGCGGAGGCTGCCGATGTTTTGCTGTCATGACGGGCGAGATGTGTGGTGCATGGCGATAGCTGCGGATGGTGGTTTGATGTCAGGTGAAGCTTCAGGCAGACGGGTGTGTTCCGATGGCTGCAGGTACGATTCCGAGGTGTAACCCCACGACGGGGTCGGCATATGTTATCGGAGCTGAGCTGGGTGCGATAACTGCATCGAGGAGCCCCTCCAGTTGACTAGACGGACCCCGCCCCGACGGCCACTCCTCCGGCAGTAGGTATTAGTCACACACCCCCGAGACCGGTGATACTTCCGATGGCGTAATTGGCGATGCTTCCCGCTCATTGGAACCCGAAGGCCGTGAACTTCAGGAACGGGCCCGGAACGACAATCGCATCAAGTACGCCCTGCCGACACAAAAGTCCGGCTAAGCCGTTAATAAGCAGCTCTCACGACTTTTATCTCGCGCGAACCTCCGGCCCGGCCTTCCTCTTCCCTTCCCCGACCCCTCCTCTCAAGGACTGATGAGCTCCCTGCTGAAACCTTTGATCCGGTCGAGATCATCAGCCCTCAGCATCGTCACTCCGAGCCTCAGCCTCAGCCTCACTACCGCCCTCGCTCCCCGCGCCAGAAGCTTCCACAGCACCGCCATGTCTCTCAACGGCAAGATCAAGCCAGCCGCGCGCGTTGCCGGCCGTCGGCAGGACGTCTGGTGAGCCGAACCCCCTCCTACCCCTCCCTCCCTTCGGCCTCATGAACCGAGAGCTGACTCGCGCCCTCAGGACCATCGTGAACGAGGCCGCCGCGGCATCGCCCAAGCAGCCCATCGTCAACCTGGGCCAGGGCTTCTTCGGCTACAATCCACCGCAGTTCATCCTCGACGCGGCCAAGGCAGCCCTCGACCGCGTCGAGTGCAACCAGTACAGCCCGACAAAGGGCCGGCCTCGCCTCCGCAAGGCCATCGCCGACGCCTACTCCCCCTTCTGGGGCCGTCAGCTCAACCCGGAGACCGAGGTGACCATCACCACCGGCGCCAATGAGGGCATGCTGAGTGCCTTCATGGCCTTCATCGAGGAGGGTGACGAGGTCATCCTGTTCGAGCCCTTCTTCGATCAGTACATTAGCAACATTGAGATGCCCGGCGGCAAGATCGTCTACGTGCCTCTTCACCCGCCCGCCGACGGTGCCGAGCGTACTTCTTCAGCTGCCAACTGGACCATTGACTTTGATGAGCTGGAGCGTGCCATCTCGCCTCGCACCAAGATGATCGTTATCAACACGCCTCGTGGGTACTCCTGTATCTCTCAAGAGTGAGATGTGTGGCTGACAATGACAGAAAACCCCGTTGGCAAGGTCTTCAACAAGGAAGAGCTGGAGCGTATCGGTGCCCTCTGCGTCAAGAACAACATCATCATCCTGTCGGACGAGGTGTACGACCGCCTCTACTACGTGCCCTTCACCCGCATCGCCACCCTCTCTCCTGAGATCGAGGCCCTCACCATCACCGTCGGTTCGGCCGGCAAGAACTTTTACGCCACCGGCTGGCGAGTCGGCTGGCTGCTGGGTAATGCCGAGCTGATCCAGTATGTGTCGGCTGCGCACACGCGCATCTGCTACTCGTCCGTATCGCCGCTGCAAGAAGCCTGCGCCGTCGGTACGTCTACCCCTTTCCCCCATCCAACGCCCTCTGCTAACCTCCCCAGGCTTCGAGGAGGCTGACAAGCACAACTTCTGGAACGACACAATCACCGAGATGAAGGCCAAGATGGACCTCTTCAACGAGGTCTGGGACGAGCTCGGCCTGCCCTACTCGGAGCCGGAGGGCGGCTACTTCGTCCTCGTCAACATGGCAAAGGTCAAGCTGCCCGAGGACTACCCATACCCGCCGCACGTCGCCAGCCGCCCGCGCGACTTCAAGCTCACCTGGTTCCTGATCCAGGAGGTCGGCGTCGCCGCCGTGCCGCCTACCGAGTTCTACACAGACAAGAACGCCCACATTGCCGAGGATTACATCCGCTTCGCCGTGTGCAAGCCCGACGACGTGCTGGAGACGGCCAAGGAGAGACTGCGTGGACTGAAGAAGTACATTCAGTAGGCGAGAGACAATAGAAGTGTTTGATCACGTGTTGGCAGATACTCGTATCCGGGTGACATTGTCGGAGATGACTGAATGCGGTATCGCAGGAGCGACGATCATGTCATCCCCAAGTTCGAGAGGGTGGCATGCAGCTATATTTCGGTCAGGGGCTATCGTCCAGTCATTCATCCATGACGCATGCGAACCAGGCTGGGTAAAATGGCGGAGTTCAACGGCCACCAAAACAACCAGCCTGATTGTTTCGTTCATTGACCGTCGCCGGACGTGTGCCCGCAAGTGCGGCTCTCAACATTATACCCCATTCTCTTGCAACACCTTTAAGAGTTCTCGGAAGGTAATGGGCGAGGCAGCACAGTACGATATCTAGTGCGACATCTGGACGGTGCTGCTTCGTGGGCTGCACAGCAACCCTCCACCAGATCTGCAGGTCGGAGGCACGGCTCTTGGCCTCAGCTGCCCAGCTTTGGGGTCTGAATCCTTCAACCTCGCCCAATGAACTGCGAATGCCCGTCGAATCAAGTTCTCGCAATGAGTTGTCCCTTCACGACGATGGCGTCACTCACTCTGCTCGGGTGCCTCCAACCCGTGTATGGTATACCCAAGCCGCCCCTTGACATCGCGAACCTCCACTTCTCACCCTTCTAGCCCCTCACTTCTGGAAATATCTCAACGAGAACGGTTCCCAATCCGGTACATCTGTTTACGACATTAGATCACATTTGCTGAGGACCTCACTTGGATTCCAACGACCAAATGACCACCAGGGACTGGGCCAATGCCGACCAGCGCTCTCAGGAGGAGACGAGCTCCGAGTTCATCGGCTGGCACATCGGGCAGAGAACTTCATGGATCAAGTGCCAACCGGGTGGCGACTTCACGCTCAGCGCCGACGGATCTGCAGGCTGTTGCTTCTCGCAGAACAAACGGCCGGACGGAGAATGCGTGATACAAACGGCTTGTGCTGATGATGGCAATGGTGTCATCCGGAATGACAACGAGGAGAGGTCTTGGTGGGGGGACTCCCGTGCTTTCCACCTCACGACAGGATGAGCTAACGAAAAGTTGTTGGTGCCAGCCCGGACGACACCTCGTGCAAAATGATGGACCTTTTTGAGGAATACGTGCCCGGCTCCCTGCCCGACAGTTCCTACAGAGTCGCCATCTGCATGGGCACCAAATGGGACGACAGACGTACTCTGTATATGCGAATCGCGGATGCGACAGCCAGTGCCTCTTTGGACCCAAGCAATACCTCAGAAGCATCGGCCACCTCTGAGCCATCGACACGCGCGACAGTCAGCGACGACGGTGCCAGACCAACCTCCTCAAGCGATGCCTCCACCGCAGACGATGGAGCCCCGAGTTCAAGCACCAGCAAAGCCTGGATCGCAGGTGCCGTCATAGGGCCCCTGTTTCTTATCGCTCTCATTGTCCTGGGTATCTGGTGGTACAAGCGACGCTCGATGAAGAGGACGGCGATAGCTGGAGGCCAGACTCTCCCTGGTAGCGACACAACACAGGAGATGGAGGCAAAGCATCATTCTCAAGCGCTGTCGGGGCCAGGCTATCAGAATCAGGCATCCTACTTGTACGACCCCCATCATCAAGAGCACCAGCGTTGGAGCGCCACCACAGGCTCCCCGCCATTGTCGACGTCACCATATCAACCGGGTATGCACCAGGATGGACCTCGAGCTGAGCTGGGCACCGACCGGCCTTTGTCGCCGCCGGCTGAGTTGCCCACGCAGTATCATCGTTGAGAGTTTGGGTACGAGGCGGCCGGGAGGGACCAGGCGTGAGCAGGCATGATTATATCAGAACGATGAATCGAGGTAATAGATTTTCGAGCCGCGTCCTGCGATTCACTACGCACATCATAGCAGCGACCGACACACACAGCAAAGGATCTTCGTTGACTGAAATGAGTAGAGTTTGTATTGGGAGCATGCATCAACTATTCTACCACGCCGCCAGCAGGCCAACGCCAGCCGCCATGCCCACTCCCCAAGCAGCCATCACGCCGATGACAGCAGTCCAGGCAGTGTTGGGCGCAACAGCCCGGCCAGCACTGGGAGTTTCGCTCGAGTCACCTCCTGCCTCCTCTCCATCCTCAGACTCCTCACCACTGTGGACGAGCCAGATGGGCTGGCGCTGGGCAACTCCTGTTACATCTGCAGCTGATACATTGAAACCGTACAAGAAACCAGTGGGAACGCCCGACGGGCCGATCGTCTGCGTGCTGGTGTTGAAGTTGTCGGAGAGGTTCCAGTCCGCCGGGATGGTCGCGGCGTAGGCCTCGGCGGTCGTGGTGGTGCCAAAGAACTCAAAGGTGTAGGTGTAGACGTCTTGGTCCAATGTTGGCGGTTCCGAGGCCTCGCCCGCGTACACGTAATGACAGGCCGTCTTGTTCGCCAGCTGGGTGAGGGGGAACTGGGAGTAGCATCCCGCAAAGGGGTCGGCCGTGTAGCCGCTTGGGCAGCAGGCGACGGCGGTTTCGGTGGGCGCGAGGACGGAGGTGAACATGTTGGCGAGAAAGTTCTCCACGGGGAAGGTCTCGGTTTGTTCGCTGAAGTAGGTGAAGACGGTTGGGCTGAATATGCCCGTGGCGCTGGGCGTGCCATTGTTCATGGCGATGACGCCGGCCGTCTCCCATGATTCGGGACATTGGCGAGCAGGCGAGTGGTAGCCGATGATGTCGGCTGTGGTTGGCGACGCTCGCGCCGAGTACAACTCGTCGATCTTCTCGCCGCCGGGGTCGCACTCGGGGACCCAGAGCTCGTTCCAGGGCCTACAGTTGTCGACCTGCTGGCCGATGATGTCCTTGTTGTTAGGCCACGAGACCCCGCTGGGAGCAATCGGGACGGTCGAGCACACGTCAGTAGGACGGGTCCATGAAGGGTCAGGCGTCCCGATGTTGTGAAACTCGGCTATGTAGGGTCCTGTGACGGTCACTGCAGTCGACATCTTGGCTGAAGTGAAAAGCTGAAAGGATGAGTTGTGGTTTGTGGAGTGGATGAATGCTGGCTGGTGAGGCTATTCGGAACACCTGACGAACGTGGGCTTTCCGCTCTCTTGTACTATTCGGAAGTCGCCCAGGATCTACGCCCAGGCGGCACAGACGGCTGCATCGATCCAGGCGGCCTCAAGGGCTCTCAATGTGGTCTGTCGCATCTGATGCTCGTGATCTCGCTTCGGGCCATTGTTACGGCACAGTTGATCCTTCCTGCAGGAGAGGACGAATCAGGCGGGCTTGTTTCTGAGCTGCAAACCCACCAGGAACCCCGCGCCACTTGTGTCGGGCGAGGCCCGGCCAGGGGCGATCACCCCAGACAGGGGCTGTCGCCCAGAGGGGCAGTGCGGTGCCCCAGCCCCCTGAATACGAGTACCGCGGGCATACGTATGCCGCGGCTTGGACACAACTCACCAACTGTAGGGCCTCAAAACCGCTGTTTCTTGGCTCTCGGAATTCCAACGAAAGGACCTCGAAGTCGGGTATGTCCTTCTTGAGGGCTGTGACAGAGTCCATAAGCGAAGTTGCGTGTCTCTTGGTTGTCGTTCCCTGTTAGGTCAAGTTTTTCTCGCGCCGCCGAAATTGGTCGCAAAGATCAACTGGTCGCAAAGATCAATGGCACGACGACAGAACCTGTGACCATGCCGAAGACAACTGACCCGCACATGAACAGCAGGATTCGAGTTCTCGTTGTCTTCCCGATTGACAATGCCGCCGCAACGCTTGCGCCAAAGGTTGCTGGAAACAGCGCAATGGGGACCATCCAGGAGGTGAGGAGGAACAGCAGCACCCACCACTTGTGCTCCATGATCCATGGCCAAAAGCTGGCCCGGAAACTGTACCTCGACAACTGGATTGGGGCATCCGATTTGATAGCTCCCCCGCTCAGTCGGTCCTTGACGAAGACTTCGAGCTGCTTATTTGCCAGAGCTCGTGCTGTCTCGCCAGTCTTTGACGCTTCTTGATCCAGGGCGGAGGCGAGATCTAGGACAGCTTTGTATCCGCTTGAGGCTTCGACACCACCCCGTCGCTTCAACTCCTTGTGTGCCTTGAGCCAGAGGACCCACACCCCGATCGCCCAGAAGAGCAGAAGGAGCAGATCGATGAATAGCTGAAGCCACGAGAAGCCCCACTGATAGCGCTGTCGAGACGTCAGCAACTGTATGGAAAGCCGACATCATAGCAGCAAGATGAAGCATCAGAGAGGGACACCTACCTCGAGAGTTTGGCAGCTACCATTGTCCTCAACGTGCTTCATGGTGTACGTGGTGTTGGAGTTGACAGCCGTGAACATTCTGTTGGAGGCGTTTGAGTAGGGTCGGCTACCCTTAGAATCCGTCCAGTAGTGGCCATAATAGCCAGAATACTCGTGGATATAGAAGGCTGAAATATTCAGAGCAGGTGGTGGTAAGGTTGTCCCATTCCACCTGGTTTCGACATTATTCACGGCCCCTTCATCATTGAGACCAAGGAAGCCATGATTCCTCACATCTGATGTATGACAGTCAGCCTGCTGATATCAGATGGGGTCAGATGGACGTACAATCAGATACGCGCTTTATCAAGCCGCATGGATCGGTAGAGTACGCTCGAATGCATGGGCTGTTGTAGTCGTCGATGGCTTCGTTGCGATTAGCGTTTGTCCCCTGGTTTGCAAGCCATGTCCAAGAAGATGCACTCACTGCCAAAGTCAGATGTTCTTGAACCTCGCTCATCGTACGCAACCAGGTGGTCGCCTGTAAGGTTGACCCTCCAACCGTCATGGACCACGTATGCAACCGTATTGATCTTGTTCATCGGCACCAGATTCTGCTGCAAATCAAGGACAAATGCCTCTTCAGCTGGCGCGTATCCGGTCATTGAGCTGGCGAGTGTCGGCCAGGCCAAGATGAAAAGCATTGTGACGATGATGAAGGCCATGGCTACTTGAGATCGGAGCCTGCGTCTCTTGGAAAAGTCTCGGATCATCTTAGCCGTCGACGTGATAGACGCCGCTTCCTCGAGGTGTGTCGTGAAGAAGGTATCGAACGTGACAGGCCCCGATTCCATCGACACCCTGACGTAAGAGGAGAATGCTTTCCAGGAGTAGTAGACGAGAGCTGACTGACCAGCTCGGCCTATAATCTGTAAGAGAGACAGGGTTTCCGTCAGCAGTTGCGGTTTGGTTGACAGCCACCAGAGGGGGAGGACTCACCAAGTCCCATGCGATGTCGATAACCTTTGCCTCCGTGAATGACAGGGACCCCATTCGAATTGTGATTTCGAAGAATCCTGAGATGCCCCAGGGGTTGTAGTCCCTCAAATGACCGAATGATCCGTCAGGTCGACATCCAGGCATGTGGGCAGCACTGGTCGAAGATTCGTGATCGTACGCAGCCAATATCACCAACACCTGGAAGCTGACGGACAGCGTGAACAGGTAGAGCGGGATCCACGGGATGCCGCCTGCCCATTTCGCATCTCCAAGGTCGGCTAGAAGATCTCGCCACGCCTCGATGAACCACTGCTGAACGCGCCTCAGGCCCTTTGGCCTGGGACAACATTGTGGGGAAGCAGCTTGTACAGTCGATTGGGGTCCCTGGGTCTCGAGAAGGGGCAGCTCCAGGGCCGTCGATGATGTGTCCGCCATCTTGGCGGTGACATCGAGTCGTTCAGACATGCAGTGGATGATGGGTTGCAGGCCTATGCACAGTAGTGTAAGAAATGCTTCAGGGGAGTGGCATGATCTTGATCAAATACCGCCAGGCCCCTGGGCCTTCCTACCGGGTGCTGCTGCACCCACTTTAGCGGACCAGTTGGTTGTCACTTACCGTGCTGTAGTACCTTGCAGTCCTTCCGAGTCCCATGTCATCGCCCCCCAAAGCAAGGCCCCCGCAGCTGCGCATGGTGCATTCATCCATGTCAGGGGCCCTGTCATACCGCTGTTGGGGCTGTTGGATAGGCTGAACCACAAAACTCAGCCCCGATCCTGTCTTTCTGGACCTGCAGCTCGGCGGCAATGAACTGACCCTGTGAGTCTGCGTAACCAATGGCGACGAAGGCCCGGGCCTGCCCAGAAGCTTGAGGCTGTGCACATCCAATTGGGCGTCCATCCGCGGCTTAATGACCATGCTACATAGGCACGCAGGTGCCAACAGGTTTGGCCAGGGACCACATGGAATTGAAGGGCCGGACAGAACCCTTCAAGGGGAGGTTGTCGCGGTTGTCGAGCTTTGCGGGCGGCCCTGGCAAGAACGGCGGCGCACGCGATCGAGGAAGCGGGAAGAACCGAGTGGTCCGCGACGGCGAAGTGCATCGGTGTTCGCAGAGACATTTCCATCTCGATCTTATCCGATAGGCTTCTTCAACGGCGGCGCCAAAGTACGATGCATGATGTCGCGTGTATAGGTGGTATGTTTGCGAGAGAGACGTTTTGGAGGTACTGGCATCAACCCGTGGTGGGGCATTTTCTCGGTCGACTCACCGAGCTCCAGTCCTCACACCGAGAGCATTTGGTGCAGCACTGCCCACCAGCATGCCACGAGCGAGTACCTACCTACTTAAACTATTTTCCTCCTGTTTCTGGCAGAGTTGGGCGTTGGCGCACAAAAGTACACCGTCTTAGAGCACCGTACACGGAGAAAATGTTGGATGATACGCCAAGATAATAACCCGAAGCACCCCGGCTTCGATCCCCCGGCTTCGCTCAACTCTTTTTTTCTATTTTTTCTCTAATGAGTCCGCGCAGACAATCAGACGTGATTCAGGAAATTGACAAAGGGCCAATGTATCTCTTGGCCTTGCATACAAACCAGGCGAGAGGTGCTCGTCTGTCAACGCTTCCAAAGTGGCTGCCGTAAGGGACTTAGGAGTTTGTGACCGGGGCTACACGCGTAAAAAGCCGATGACCTCTCAGATTTTGTCAGTAGATGCAGTGTTTGGAAGATCTGGTCTCGAGTATTCGGACATGGATGGAAGCGAGGCATCAAGCTGGCAGCAACTAAGCCTCGTGAGTCGTAACATCTGTCCAGATTGATATCCAAAGCGATCAGACAGTCATGAGAAGCCCCTTTTGATGTATTCCTCGTGCTAACCTGACAAATGGCATCAGATTGGAATTAAACTGCACATACCTGCCTCTTTTAGGTACATGCAGGTTTTATTCGGTGTCTGAGCAGGTATCAAACGACCACCTGGGTTCCGTTTGCTCCCCAGGCATCGGCATTGGTCGGTGCCCTGGGCTGGTCTGGCGGCCAGAGTCCGCAGGTCCCCGAGGGATTGCGAATTCACTTGGATTATCACCTGTCTGCCTACCTGCCTGACCACTTGACCACCTTTCCCCATTTCACTCCCGCCAGTGGATTCTCCTGGCTTCCACCTCTTCTCCCATTTCACCTTCCTCCTCCCCCAGCCTCATCGCATTGGGGCTCTGACCACGCAAGAAAGTCGCACATTTGGTGAGTCAACAAGATGGCAGACCCTCGAAACGGAAACTTACTGACTTGCATCCGTTTACCCAGTCAAGCCACGATCCACCATCAATCATGGCGGCGCTCCCTCCCGACCGCGACGAACAGCTGTCTCTGGAGCAGCTGTCCGTTGACCAGCCCAAGAAGCTTGACAATCCCGAGAGGTTCGAGGAGATGCAGGCTCCGGAGCAACCTGATGGGCCTCCCCGACCGTCACTCGATACACTCCCCGTCGAGATCCTGGAGCTCATCACCAACGAGCTGCCATGGCCCAAGGAGCGCACGCCCCTGACGCTCGTCAACAAGAGACTCCACGTCACCGTTCAGCAGATTCTCTACAAGACCATCGTGCTCCAATGGGGAACTAAGCGCTCGCCGGTTCAGATTGCAGAGCTCCTGAGGAGCTTCACAAACAATCCCCAGCTCCGAAGCATCGTCAAGGAGATCAACATCATGCCCTGCAACCCCTTCTTCGAATCGAGCCCCAATGCCAAGATCCCCGTCGCAGGCTTGCACGAAGCTCTCGATGAGATAATCAACACAGTCGGCCGCGGCGAAGCCGAGACCGCCGCAATGAGGGTGGTGGCAAAGGCCGGTGAGACGCGGGCCATTATGCCCCTGCTGTTCACCATTCTGCCTAATCTGGAGACACTCTGCCTGAATGGCCACATCGCGGCGCACCAGGACGCCCTCTGGGCGTTTATTCTAAACTGCCTAGAAACCGCGTTGAGGTCAGCCAATCCAGAGGCTCCCAAGCACCCCTTTGCCTCCCTCAAGCATGTCAGGCTTAGTCTGAACTACCACTGGGGCCACAACGACATAACCATGGGCTTTGCCTCGACGTTTCTCTCCCTGTTCTATCTCCCACGCATCGAGACCCTCACCGTCCACGCCCCCTATGGCACGCCGCTGGAATGGCCCGGCACTGACCACCTGGTCCCAAAGCACCTGCGCACGCTTCAGGTCGAGGCCTACCGCAACGACGGGAACGGAATTGTCAAGATGATGCTGAAGGCCTGCCCGGGTCTCAAGACTCTCATCTGGACCGTCATCTGGAGCGAGGACGACCCCGAGGGCTTCAGTCTCAGCGAGATGTCATCTGTGCTGCATGAAGCGCCCGGACTGTCAGACCGACTCGTTCTCAAGCTTGACAGATCTTACGGCAAAGGAGGCAGCCTCTTCGGCCCGAGACTCCTCCACATCCAGAACCCGGAAGACTTTGTCACGGGAGAGCTCACCCTGGCGCCGCTGGTGCATATCAAGTGGCTGGCCCTCACCTGGGTCCACCTCTTCGGCCTGGCACCTTCGGAGGATCTGCAGCTGAGCCCTTCGACGTTCCCGCCGGACCTCGAACGGCTGTCCATCCGCGCCACCGGCCTTGTCACCCAAGAGCATCTCTTCTGGAAGTTGTTCGACAGGGTTCTCGCCGCCCGGGACTTCCTCGATACATGCCACGTCTACGCGCCCAAGCTGCGCGAGGTTGCATTCGGCATCAGCGTGTTCGCCGAGCACCCTCTGGAGGATCGCATCAGGCGCGACCTCGAGCACGCAGGCAGAGCCCAGGGCGTGAACATCGTCTTTCACCCGCTGTGCTTTACTCCTCTCAGATCCGTCCCGGCGCGCGGAGACGATCAGGCGCTTCCTGAAGACTGGAAGTGGGCTGTGCCCAGCGACGATGAGGAGGACGAGGATGAGGACGAGGACGGACTGGAGATTGATGAGGTGGACTAGGTGGCTTCGCAGACTTGGTGAGGTATGGATGAAGATAAGATGTGGCATGACTCTGTGGTATTGGCTTGTCTGGTGTATGAGTAGATAATTGAGGCTCTTCGACTTGTGCAAGGACTTGAACTTCAAGTTGTCCGCTGTTCAGGAATGGACGTCGTTGGTGGTGAGGCAATTTTAGGGGGCCCTCGGCAATCGCAGCCCCCTGTGGCTGACGTGATCCCCCGGACAAATCCCCAGGACCTCGCCAAATCCTCGCCAAAACACCACCCTGACCTCACCCTCGCGGCCTATTTCTCCGACGAGCAGCGACGATAAAAGCCCGGCATGCCCCCCCCTCCGCCGCTTTCCATGGGGGTCACCCCACCATACGAGAGACACGATGATTGATCCCGCACGCCTATCTTGGGAGGAGACGTCGCCCGGCCTCTGGCGCCGCGGCCTCGACGAGGTCGAGTTCTACTGGGCAAAGGTCGGCAAGCTTCACAACAGCGAGGGCCGCCGTCCGTTCGAGATCACAGGTCATGTCTCCCTCGCCATCGAAACGACTGCGGCATCGGCCGATGAGGCTGGCGAGCGCGTCGATACCGCTCTGAAAAACGCCTGGCTGACAGCCCGCCACTTCCACCCGACCATTGCATCTTGGACGACCGTCGATCACGAGAACGAGGCATTCCCCTTCAAGACGTATTGCTGCTTCGTGGACCCCGCTGAGAAGGACGATTGGTTGAAGCAGACATTCTTCAAGGCCGATGGGTTTGAAACCGGCGTCGAATTCGCCCAATCTGACCCCATCGCGCCGAAGCAGCCGACGCTCTTCATCATCAGCAAGCCGACGACAGGAGAAGCTGGCGCCTACATCGTGCAGCGGGACCTGGTCCTCCGCGCGGGCCATGACACCATCGATGGTGCAGGGACGCTTCTTTTCTTCGGCAAGCTCCTCCGATACGCATCCGAGGCTTTGGAAGCAGGCCCTGGCTACGTCGTTCCGCCCCTCGACGGCACCGAGACGAAGAACCTCAGTCCGCCATACCGCGTCGCCGCCGGGATCCCAGCCACCCCCACCCCTGAGATCCAGCGACGCATCGACGCGATGAGCGCAAGACACGTTCACTTCGGGCGAAGTGCCGGCTCTGGCGACCTGCCTTCCCTCCCGCTGCCTTTCATCAAGGGCTCGCCCGTGCCAGGCAAGAACCAGCGCGTCGAGATCATCCTCGACAGGCCCACGGTCACCAAGCTGCTTGCCGCCTGCAAAGCCATCAACGCTACCGTTACTCACGTGCTTCACGCCGCGGTGCCCCTCGCCATCAGGGACCTCGTCGAACGCCAGCCCCAGGAGACAAAGTACAACTACGTTCACGACCTTCTCTACAACCTCCGCGGTTTCTGCCAGCCGCCCTACAGCACGGCCGCACACCCCGTTACGGCCTATCACTCTGGCTCAACAAAAGGCAACCGCGTCCCCATTACCGTTCCTGCTGCAGGTGCAGCGCCCGCTTCGCCCGAGGCGCGCAGAGACGAGTTCGCCGCCGTCCTGGGCAGCATTTGGGGATATTACACGTACGTCAAGAACGACGCCGACCAGGGGCAGCTCGCGCCGTACTGCTGGGCTGGTCACTTGGCGGGCTTGCCTCCGATTCCTAAGCACCCACCGCCGGGACCGCCACCGGGCGAGACGGCTTCGGTAACGGTCTCGAGCCTTGGGCGCGTTGACGGTATCATCCCGCCACGCGTCGGCAACATACGTGCCTCAAGGCCCTGGGTCATGGGTGAGGAGATGTCCAACTCGATGGGCCTGTTCATCGTCACGCATGACGGTGAGCTGAGCGTGGCTGCTGCGTACAATGATGCGTGGCATGGCAGGGCAGAGGCTGAAGCCTTTGTCGCCAGATGCGTGGCTCTGGTTCTTGAGTTCCTGGGACTGAACACCGAAGACGGCAAATAGGCGCCCTAGGGAAATCTCAAGATTCTAGCTACAAACTTGATACAAGTTTCACAGATGTGAGCCTTTTCGCTTCGTGGCATGCAGTAAGATTGCATGGTGCTGAGTTAACGTTGCTACTTCCTGTTGGAAAGAGGCGCAAGGCCTCTCAGTCATCTTGCACTGTCAGTACCTTTGAAATACTATCGCCATGTCCTGCCCTGAAGATGACAAGAATGAGTCCAATACCCAATGCAAACAATTTTGAAACGCAGTCGCTCAGCTCCAGCCGACATGTATCCATTTTGTGGTATCATCAAGTACACCAGCCATCAAGCCTCGGCCATCGCCTCCGACGACTCCGACGACTTCCGCCGCCGCAACCACCCAAACATAGCCTCCCGCCGCATCGTCACCGCCACCTCCGTCTCCTCCATATACAAATCATACACACCTCCACCGACAAGCTGGTTCCTATAAATCCAAACCGTCTTGCGCCCCTCGTGCATGGCTCCCCTCCTCCCACTGTCGCCCTTGCGCAGCCGCCCGCCCGTCCCCTCCCGCGGCATCATCGCCCTCAGCACTTGTGCCTCGGCCACGGGTCCCGGCGGCGGCACCACGACCCTGTTGCCGAAGTAGGCGGCGCCCAGGCCCAGAAGCAGCAGCACCACCGCTGTCAAGATGAGGATGATGTGCACGATGGGCCAATGCTCCATGTGCACGCGGATGCCCATGTTCGGGGCCTCGCCCCATACGATGGTCCGGTCGTTGTTCTCGGCCGCGACGGCCACGACGCCGATGGCGAAGCGCGCGAGGAGGAACGCCATCCCTTGCGTTGAGCCGTCCATGGATGTGCCCCACCACGACTCGGAGGGGTAGATCATGGCCTGGGTGCGCAGGTCGGTGTTTGTCGAGCTGTTGCCTCCGCTTCCAGATAGGGTCGAAGCGTAGCCCTGGAGCGCGATGCCAGCGGCCGCCATGCGCGTCAGGTTGGCCCCGAGCTCGTGCTCCGGTCTCTTCACGTTGGATACTTTTCCCACGGTGACGGTGCAGTCGTAAAACCAGGCCTGGCCCGTGGAGACGGCTTCAAACGCCCAGACTGACACGCATCCGGCCCCGCAGGTCGACGTGACTGAACCATTGCGCGGGCTGGCGCCCGTGCCGGACGTGTCGGTCACGAAGGTTGTCTGATCCGCGCCGCCGGCGACTGGGAAGGTGACGTTCTGCGTGTCTCCCTCGCCGTTGCGGAGGTCGATGACGATATCGAGGGAGGTGCCGTTACCACCCTCGACGACGGGGTAGGAGCGGCACTCTGCCGAGGCGATGACGGAACGGTCGGTTGCGGCCTCGATGGGGATGCGATCCTTGTTGTTCTCGCTCTCCGAGTTGATCTCGTGGAACTGGTAGCGGCAGCGCGCGGACTCGTCGTCGCAGAAAACGAGGGGGTCGTCGGAGTAGAAGAGCTTTCCCGGCTGAGGGATCTCATCGAGCTCGCCCTGGGGAAAGGCCAGGGCGATGGTGCCGAACTGGTTGGCCGTGTATTGTTGGGCGCCGATGGTTTTTGACGTGTGCACCACGCGGTTGGTGTGGATGGACTCGAGGTCCGGAATTGATATGTTGCCGGGGACGAGAAGGGCGAAGACCTCGTTCGTTTCGAGGACGAAGCAGAGGTTTATGGACGCGAGGCCGACCTGAGAAGTCTGGGTGGTGTCAGAAGCAGTCACCACGAGGGAAGGGGCCGGAGGCCTAGACTCACCAGAAGCAGCAAGATCCAGCCGATGGCATAGAAATGGATCGAGACCCTCTTGGACGTAAAGGCCAGCATCATGGCCTTGCGTAGACTGTGTGCATGAAGGATACTCTCGACCTTTCGTCTTGACCGGTACCGTCGACTGAGCATAAACCACCGCAGCTCAATGACGAGTCCGTTGAGGAAGCTGATCGTCATGAGCGCCAAGGCGATGGCGATGCCCGTGATGAGAGCGTTGAAGATACGCTTGTCCCGATGCGACAGGACTTCCGAGCGCGTATATGAGATGAGCACGGCGTACATCCCCCCGATGAGCAGCATGATGAGAAAATACTGCAGCAACATGGCGTTCATAAACGTCTTCGGGGCCCGTCGGCGACCGGGCATCCCCCGGAACTGGTATGACCCCGGCATCGGTGACCCAGGCATAGGCAGAGTCGGCGGCTTGAGGTTGTCGCTCGATGTGCAGCCATGGCACTGCTCGCGGTCTGGTGAAGACGAGCCAGTCATCGGGCCTCTCGACAGGGCCGCCACTTCCAGAGATGGCGGGCGGCGGGGTTCGGTACCCGTCGAGGGTGTCGAGACGGACACCTCGTTGTGCTGGGTGTCCATCGCGTGCTGTTTGTCGCTGTTGATGTTCATGTTGGGCCAGCGTCCAGCCGATCTGGTGAGAGGGCAGCAAGGGCAAAGGCCTTCGGGCTGAAGGGCAGAGGAGGGGGCCGGCCATGTTCTTTAAGCATCAAGTTGGCTTCAGCTCAAAAATAGGGTAACCCCGAAAAGCTTAATCGGAAGCGAACCAAACCCGCCGACTCGTTTGTCACGCCGTTCAGGGAGAAGGAGAACACCGCCGGCCTGGACGAGTCGATTCGGTGGCCGGATGCGGCTGATGGTGGCTTCCCCTCGACTCAGCGCTATCCGAGTCCACGGCCGTCCGGCCTCAAGTCTGGCTAGACCTCTCACGCCACAGCCTCTCTCTCTCGTCTTTTCTCTCCGAACCGATTCCGCTCTTGGTAGGCGCGAGAACAAAGACGGGGCGGCCCCTCGAGGGGGAGAGCTTGGTTTGGCATGGTGTGTGTGTGGCCGGAATGGACATGTTCGAGGGCCACGTTGGCGGCACCTGGTCGAGGGCACTGGGACGGGGCGCGACCTGTTTTACATGCTTTTGGGCATTCCAATCCGTCATTATATGTACAATCTCTTGCACGCCCTTCCGCACCCCCGCGTCCTCCATTCCTCTGCGTCTTCCTCCTTCCACTTCCATGGAACCGATAAAAGAAGAACCCAGTCTGGCTCTGCGGAACGCGCGAGAGAGACGATGACAACTTTGAACAGGGAAGAAAATCGATGATGAATAAACACCCATCCGGTACGAGACAGAACCAAAAAGTTCGCATTTCAGAAGGACGGACCGACCCCAAGTTTTGCTTTTCGGTAAGCCGAGACGCGGCATGCTTTTTCTTCCCCTTTCCCCCTTCTTCCCCCTCGGGAACACCGACGGTGTTGGCTGCTGACAGGCAGCGCGAAGTGTGTTGTAAGATGTGGATCCAAATGAGCCGCCGGCCGAGACCATGTGGTTGCTGTGGGTGTTTTTGGTATATTGGTGGCTAGGTTACATGGGTGCGCTTGATGATGAGTGACGGGAAACAAAACGGGCGATCTGAGCGTGGGTATTTACTCAGTCGCTTAACCGTGCTTGCCGAACGTCCTCTGCCTCATCAACTCGCGCCTGGCCTTGTCCTTGGCGCCATCCCACGTCAGGAACTCGTGCAGACCGCAGCCCGTGGGGACCATGGGCAGGACGGGGACCTTCTTGTCGGTGACAACCTCGAGGAAGGCGGGGCCGTCCGAGTCGATGAGCCACTGCAGAGACTCCTTGAGCTCCTCGGGCTTGATGACCCTCTTGTGCTGGATGCCCATGGAGTCGGCGAGCTTCATGAAGTCGGGGTTCCGCTGGTGGGTGTGGGCGTAGCGGTCCTCGTAGAAGAGGTTCTGCCACTGCGTCACCATACCCTGCTCCTCGTTGTTCAGGACGATGACCTTGACGCCAATGTTGAACTGGGCGGCCGTGCCGAGCTCCGTCAGAGTCATGCAGAAGGACGCGTCGCCGTCAATGTCGATGACGAGAGCGTCGGGCTGCGCGACCTTGGCGCCGATGGCCGCCGGCAGGCCGTAGCCCATGGTGCCGAGACCACCCGACGTGATCATGGACCGGGGATGCCTCCAGCGGAAGTGCTGAGCGGTCCACATCTGGTGCTGACCGACACCCGTGGCGATGTAGGTGTTCTCCTTGCGGTGTGCCGTCAGGTTGCTGAGCTCCTCAATGACGGTCTGCGGCTTGATGAGTCCGTTGCGCTCCGTCTTCTCGTAGTCCGACAGGGGCCACTTGGCCTTCCACTCGTTGATCTTGTCGAACCACGCCTGCCTCTCGGGGATGGTCTTGGCCTTGGCGTACGGCAGGAGGTGGTTGATGTTGGTGGCGACGTCGCCCTCAACGGCCTCGACGGCCTGGACAACCTTGTTGATGTTCTTGGGCATGATCTCGAAGTGCACGATACCACCGCGCTTCTCGAGAGCAGCGGCCTTGGCACCGGGCGCGAACTTAGACAGGTTCAGGGTGACACGGTCGTCGAAGCGGGCGCCGAGGGCGATGATGAGATCGGCCTCCTGCATGGCCATGTTGGCGTAGGCCGAGCCGTGCATGCCGAGCATGTGCAGCGACTTCTCGTCGAGCTCGTCGAAGGCGCCGAGGCCGTGGAGGGTGGTGGTGACGGGGATAGAGCACTTCTCGGACAGCTCCTTGAGAGCCTCGACACCGCCAGCGGACTGGATAATACCCTGGCCGGCGTAGATGACAGGCTGCTTGGCAATGTTGAGGAGGTCGGCGACGCGCTTGATGGAGGCGTCGAGCTGCTTCCTCAGCACGGCGACGGCGGCCTTGGAGGCCTGGCTCGGCAGGGCGGGGATGGAGGTCTCGGTGGGAATGGCCCTCCTCAGGATGCTGGCGGTGACATCCTTGGGCAGATCGACGAGGACAGGGCCGGGGCGGCCGCTGGTGGCGATCTCAAAGGCCTCGTTGATGCGGCGAGGGAGCTCGGCCACGTTCTTGACCATGACGTTCCACTTTGTGCAAGCCCGCGAGATACCGATAACATCGGCCTCCTGGAAGGCGTCGCTGCCGATGGCCGAGGTGACGACCTGGCCGCAGAACACGACCATGGGGGTGCCGTCCGAGTAGGCGTCCTGGATGGGGGTGATGACGTTCGTGGCACCGGGGCCGGAGGTGACGAGGACGACGCCGGGCTTGCCGGAGGCGCGGGCGTAGCCCTCGGCCATGTGGCCGGCACCCTGCTCGTGGCGGGGCAGGATGAACTCGAAGTGCTCAGAGTTGTAGATGGCGTCGAAGACGGGGAGGATAGCACCACCGGGGTAGCCGACTGTGGCTTGGTTAGCTGGCGCTGGTGTGGAAGGGGGCGTAGCGGGCGTTGAACGTACAGATGTGCTTGACGTCGTGCCTCAGCATCATCTCGTGGAAGATCTCGCCACCGGTCTTGCCGATGAAGCTGTGCAGCAAAAGTGTGAGCCATTGGCATGGTATTAGTGGTGTGAGGGTGAGGCGGCAACGTACGACTCGTCCATCTCGGGGGCACGGGGGTTGACGAGGGGCTGGACATGGCTGCGCTCGGGCTCGGCGTTGAAGCTAGGGGCGGGGGTGCTTCTCGCATCACTGCAGAAGGTTGATGGTCAGCGTTGGTGATTTTGTGGCAGAGTGTCATCGTGAGTCAGTGGGTGGCGAAGGTACTCACGGAGCTGGCGAGGTGGCCGATGTGGTCTGGGATCTCGTGCCGGCGGGCGTCTTGGTGGCAGACTGAACGGCAGCGACGGCGGGGGAGGAGGTGAAGGAGCGGGCGGAGGGCTTCTGTGCCACGGCCTTGAAGGCGCGGGCGGCGTGGCGGCTCCTGAGCATCATGGCGACGGTCAGGCGGAGTGGAGAGTCGAGGCGAGGCGATGTCGGGAAGAGTGACAATGGAGAAAGTGGTTCCCGGGCTCTCTCTGCTGCTGCAATGTACAGAGGGCGAATTGGGATAATCCTTGGCGATGCTTCGTCTTGCACTGGCTCTTCCCACGACCGAGGCAGCTGAGGCGGAGGCGGGCGGCTGGCAAATGTGCTTGGGGGACGGCAAGCTTGTGGTGGTGAAGATGGCAGAAGGGGGAGGATGGGCCAGTGACTGGGACTGGGAACTTTGTCTGGCAGTGGAAGGGCGCCGGCGCATCGGAGGGAAAATATCGAGAAGGGCCAAAAGTGTGGGGTAAGATGTGACTCGATTGGTGCCGCACGGGCCACCCGACCTCGCTGTGGCGATATCGGCCCATTCCAGGCCGCCGGTCCAATATCCAAGCCTGCTGATTGGCGCGCCGGCCCGGGATGCGCTGGAGGCCCTGCTGTAGCCACGGTGACTCGCCACTGTAGGTTTAGGCTTAATGGCTGGTGCATCACGTCCTCGCTTCTGGGTCAGGGTCTTCAAGTTGCCCGTGCATCGTGTGTTCAGCTGACATGACTAGACTGAGCTTAGGTCTATGCAGGCTCGTTGCTCTACTCAAAACACGTCGCATCTCAATCATGCGGGCACCAGACCGACAGAGCGATTATGCTTCAAACCGCACTCTATGACACTGGGGCAGACCCGAGCACTGCGACACCACACCGACATGCAGGCGCTGCGTTCGCAGATGCATCTCCACATGCGCCCCTGAAACGGCCTGTCAACGCCGGAATCGGCCCGCCCCCCAGCCACGCCCTCCCGCTTGCATGCCGGGAGACACGGTGATAGTGACACGAGATGACACAAACAAAACCTCACCACCTCGACGGCTCCAGCCCCTTGAGGACAGAGACCGCCCTCTGCGCAAGCTTCGTGTCGACGCCGCTGCCTCCCGCCCGCGCCTCAAAGGCCTTGACCCAGAACGCCCACCTCTCTTCTCCGTAGCCAGACGCCCCGCCGAATTTGTCACCCGCGCTGAGCGACCGCTCCTCCGGGCCCGAGAGCTTCGGCGGGTCGACGACGAGCTGACGGAGCCGGGACCCGGCGTGGATCGCCCAGAATGCCGCGGCGGCCGCGAGGTGGCCGGCCTCGGTCTCGTCAGCCACTTCCTCCTCGAACGCGGAGCGGAGCTGCCACAGCGCAAAGTCGTAGCCCTCGATCAGGTTGCGGCTCCACAGCAGGGCCATGAAGGCGTTGAGGCTCAGGAAGCCGGAGAGCTCCGCCTGTTCGGGGGGGTTGATGTTGCCAAAGGGAGCTGCGCGCGTCAGTCGATTGGCCCGTTGGGGGTGGTGTCGGGGAGGTGACTCACGGTTGAAAGCGTCGCGGAGGTTCCATCCGAGAGTGTGGAGGGTTCTGAGCTTCTCGACGCCGTCCTTGATACGCGTCAGCGATTGCTACCCTGAGACATGGGGCTGCGCGCACCGTCGTCTCCTTGAGGGTCGTCTTGGGCGACTGCGACAGCTGCTCGACGACGCCAACGAGCTTCACGAGCGCGGGCTCGTCGTATGGAATCTGCTTGGCCACGTCGATGAAGAGGTTGTACAGCGAATAATGCTCGTCCGACCCGCGCTCGTCAGGAGGGCCAGGCAGCGTCGCGGCAATGGACTTGACCGTCTCTGCCAGCGTGGCATCCCCGCGTCCCTCCAAGAAAGGTTGGATCGTGCTAAATACGGCGCCGTCATCGTACGACGTGTCGTCGGGCTTAAACTTCAACTGAAAGGTCGCCATGTCGAGGTATTTGGTGGTGGTGAAGGCGGCTCGAGTGCCGGTGATGTCACTGGGAAAGCGACACAGATGAGCCCCGCGATGGTGCTGTCGACCCCTCAATTGATGCTGCTGCAGGCTGTGGGTCGCGGGACTTGGGCGTCTTTTCAAAACCAGCTGGTAGCGGGAGACACCGTGCAGTTGTCGAGTGCCGAGCTGCATCAATGCCAAGTTTCCAGTTCGCGGGGTGAAGGGAGGGATTGATAGGAGGGCCCCGGCCGGCTTTTGAACTCCCCTCCCTCCCACGTCACCTCCCACCTTCCATGTCCAGCCTGGCATCGACAGATCTTCAGGGGGGAGCAGCTGCCGCTTTGGTGGTTCATGCCGTTGACCCGCCGTTGCGAGACTCACGTGGCAGTCTGATTGGACGAGCGCATGCCGTGGGGGCACGACAAGCATCGGCAGCTCCCGAGGTTCGGACGACACTCGTTCTTTATCCACTGTTGACTCCTGGCATTCTTTCAGCCATGCCCTCTTGTTTCATTCCAGCCCTGTGCTACTCTTGTCATCGAGTCTGCGACCTTTGATCTGCCTTGTCCAAGACATTGTTCCGTCGACCTGTAAGGTATCATGCGCCTGATAGGCCGGCCCCGTTGTGTAGCAAAACAGCACCGACTCGGGATGTCCAGTGTCAGGACCCAGATGTGACTAGACCCCCTCTTCCACGCTTTCTCCAACATCGAGACTGGTGTCTGGAGACTCTAGGAGAACCTTATTCTTCCTACCGAGATCTATCTTACCCTTCGTGATCTCGCCATCATTTGGCCAGAGTTAACTCGTCCTCAAGACGTAAGAGTCCAAGACAACTCGTAGGACGTGAGAAATCCGTTGCACCCCAATACTTCTCCTGTCTCCATCATCTCAACCTTATTTTTTCATAAGTCAGCATCTGAGAAGTGCTCCGATGCATGGGCTACATCTAGAAACTCGGTCACATCCCAGAAAAAAACTTCATTAATTTTCGAGAGAGGACAGGGGACGATTGGAATTTGGGCCAGGACCTCTTCTCGTCCTCATTTCCAGTCCACGTCATAGGCTTGCTCCTCTGCCGTCGGTCAGCCGCAAAGATGAAGCGCCTCAAACGCCGCTCCAGAGACACAGAAACACAGAATAGGTGTCCAGTGAGCATTTTCACGCTCACTCCTCTCGCAGCATTCTGCTTGACACAACTGGCACTGAGCAAGAGCTCCTCAACTCGGAGCTGGATAATTCGCAGTCGCATGTGGCGGCGTCCGAGGACTAGCACAATTCTGGTCTCCTGGATTTGAAAGCGTGAGCTTGAAAAAAGGGGACGATGGCTAAATGGTGGATAATCTGGCCATCATTGCCCCGGAGGCTGCATTTCTGACAGACGAGCTTATCAATTGATGGGGCCGATGGCGTTCAAGATTAGAGGAGGCGTTGTGAGCCTGAGGTCGTGTGCACTGTCAAGTCGGGTCCCCGGGAAGCCTCCTCAACTTTTGTTGGATCTTCCTGATATCCAAGGTGAAAAGCGGCAGCCACCTCAAATCTGCGCAGCATATAAGGCAACACACGCCCTTCCCACGTTCCAATTGCTTTCCATGCCTACTCTCCCACACAATTCCTCCCATTGTTGGTTGACCCATTCAATTGATTCAAACAATACAACGAATACCCTTCAACCAGAAAAGTTTGCTCCCGGTTGCTGCCCTCCTGCCACCCGGGGCTCACTCCCACCAACTTACCAATTCGCAAAAATTACTGCCTCTCTCCAAAGGATCACTTCAGAGTGATTCTTCCAACAGCTGAGGACTGATTTCTGCCAACCTGTTCAACCACTGCAGCAGTCAAGTCAAGGCTTCTGCCACTCACCACCAGGAAAAGCTCACGTCTTGGATTGACTTCTACCAATCTGATCATCCGCTGCAGTGTTCAAGCTACATCAACTGCACTCCAGCTTCGGAAGACGATCCTCTGCACTTCGACCTCTACCACTGCGATCATCCGCCGCAGTAGTCGATCTACGCCTACTGCCCCTCAGCTCCAGCAGACAATCGCATCTGCTCGCCTTCGTCACCAACTGCAAATCAACTTCCACTACACCATCCGCAAAAGCAAAAACAGCTTCCCCGCCTCAAAGAGAGGCTCAAATTCTCCTGAGTCCGAACATCACCGCGGAACAACTTTTACCAATCTGACTATCCGCTGCCGGGTCCGCCGCAGCAATTGCCCCTCGACTTCGGCAGAATCAAGTCAGCCCGGCTCACAGACTCACTGCGGATCAACTCCCCCCTTTTGGCAATCCGCACCCGCCTCCGCCAAAGCAACTGCCTTTCAACACCTGCAAAACCTACAATCTGTTCGGGCCTCAAACTCACCGCGGATCAACTTTACCAATTCGGTCATCCGCTACTGTACCCGGCGCAGCAACTGCCCCTTAACTCAACCCAAAGCTCACACTTGTCTGCTTCCGCACCCAACCGCGGATTCACTCCTGACAATCTGCCAGCGCACACTGAATCAACAATTGCACCTTCGATGGGTACCAAAACCTGAATACTCCCCTTTCTGAATCTCCCACCTCAACCATCGCCACTCTCAACACACCTCAATCACCAATCCACACACTTTATTACCATTACCCATCATGTCACCCAACATTCCGCCTCAGAATAATGGCGTGGGTGCTGCAGCCCCGCGCAAGCTGTCGGCCAAGGACAGAATCTCAAAGAACCGTCAATCGCAGACCAATTACGAGTACAAGGAACGTATTGCAACGGTCTTCGACAAGGACGGCAGCGGCCTCGGCTTCAACGTCGCCAACCGTCTCCAGCCGCTCCCAGGCGGCCTCAAACACAAACCCCGTCCCCTGCTGGCTCACAGTCCAAGTCCTGGACTCGGCGCTCGGACCATCTCGCCGCGCCCTGTCGCGCTTCCAGTCCAGTCGCCGGCCGCCAATTGCGGACCAGGCTCAGCCGGGATTTTTCCGCAATCACCGGCCCACCAGCAGTCGAACTTCGCGTTTGCAAACCTCGACGGTCAACTCCCGCTTGACGCCAGCGCCGACCTCAGCAGCGCCAACGGAAGCATCAACGACGCGACTGTCGACAATTTCGATTTCGATAGCTTCCTCAATCTCCCTCCCTCCGTTGGATCCTTCGAGGATTTGAACACCAACGCCGCCCTCGACGAATCCATCTACCAAGCTCAGCTTGGCCAACAGACACAGCCCGTCTTCCCGACGCAACCTGTCGACCAAAACCCAATAGGCTTCCAGAATTCACCGGTCTTCCAAGTCCAATCGGTCCCCCAGAATCAACCGGTCTTTCAGAACCCGTCGGGATTCCTCAATCAGCAGGTTCCCCAGAATCAGCCTCAGTTCCTCAATCAACAGGTCCCCCAGACTCAGTCTCTGTTCCACAGCCAGCCGGTCCCCCAGAACCAGCCGCTCTTCAACAGCCAGCCAGTCTTCCAGAACCCGTCGGGCTTCCAAAACCAGCACGGCTTCCAATACCAGCCATCTGTTGAGACTCAGCTAGTCATCCAGAACCAGGCAGGCCTCCAAAGCCGGCCCATCTTCTCGCCCCAGCAGCGACTGCAAGCTTTCCAGCAATCGCAAGCTCTCCAGCAGCTGCGAGCTTTCCAACAACAGCAAGCTCTCCAGCAGCAGCAAGCTCTCCAGCAGCAGCAAGCTCTCCAGCAGCAGCAAGCTCTCCAGCAGCAGCAAGCTCTCCAGCAGCAGCAAGCTCTCCAGAACCAGCAGGTCCTCCAGCACCAGCTAGGACTTCAGCACCAACAAGGTCACCTGTATCAACAGGCCCTCCCGAATCAGCCGATCTACCAGAATCAACAGGGCTTCCTGAACCCGCAAGGCTTCCAGAACCCTCAAGTCTTCCAGAACCCTCAAGTCTTCCAGAACCCGCAAGGCTTCCAGAACCCTCGGGTCTTCCAGAACCAACAGGGCCTCCTGAACCCTCAAGCCTTCCAAAACCTTGACGGTGCTCCGAACCACCAAGGTTTCCTCAACAAGCCGGCCCTCCAAAGCCAGCCTCTCAATCAGACTTCGCCCGTCTTCCCCGACCATCAAGCCCTTGAGATCCAACAAGGCCCTCAGAAGAAGTCTGCCCACTCGAAGAAGCCTCGCAAGAAGAAGCTTGTCCGTCAGAAGGAGCCTGTCGTTCAACAGCAGCCAATCGACCAGAACCAACCAGTCGTTCAGAGTCAGCCTTACCCGACTCCTCCAGTCCACTGGAACCAGCCATTCTTCCCGGCTCCGTCTAGCAACAAGACTTCGCCCGTCGACCCGAAGACTCCTGCTGGCCCCCAGGCTTCGCCTCTCTTAACCCCACCTCACTCGCAGCCTTTGGCAGTGTTTGAGCTCCAGCCCGAAACCCCGCAGCAGCAGCCCAAGCAACCACAGCGACAGCTCGCACTTCCTCAGCAGAAGCTTGCCGTCCCGCAGAAGCTTGCTCCCCCGCAGAAGCTCTCCGTCCCGCGAAAGCTCACCGTCCCGCAGAAGCTCGCCATCCAGAAGCTCGCACTCCCGCAGCGCGCAGTCCCGCAGCCGCCGCAGCTCCAACAACCGCAGCAGCAGCTCGAACCACAGCCGCAGCAGCCCCAACAACCGCAGCAGCAGCTCGAGCCACCTCAGCAGCAGCCCCTTCAGCAGGCCCCAGTCGATCTCCCCGACTCCCCCTCCGATCTCCTCCCTCTCGACGACAAGGAGACACCCGAAGTCCCCTCCGTCCCCGTCGCACCCACTCCCGAGGTCGCCAGATCCCCCACACCAGATACCGACGAGTACTGGCTCGAGCGATTCAGGGCTATCACCGAATACAACGACACCCACCCCTACCCCACCGACTAAACAACAAACATGCTCTCCCTCCCGAGCCTATCCGGGCTCCTGCCCCGGCCGGCCCTCTCCGCGCCCGCCGCTATCCGCGCCCTCGTCCCCTGGACCGCCACGCGCGCTCTCTCCACCACCCCCGCCCCCCGGGCCAAGCCGGCCAAGAAGAAGCCCAAGGACACCGCTCCGGGCGTCGAGCACCGCGCCCGCATCCAGGTCCTCCGCGGCAACCTCCACGGCTTCGCGCCCCCTCCCCTCCGCATGGCTCGCAACCGCTATCTCCGACACTGGACTATCCACCGCGCCTGGCTCCTCCACCAGCGCAAGACCCGCGAGGCTCACGAGCGCGAGCTCATGCGCCAGCACCAGGGCATCCACAACGCCTGTGAGGAGCTCCGCACCACCGAGGGCCCCGGCCTCAACGGCGAGGGCTACCTCTACCGCGTCGCTCTCGAGAAGAAGGGCATGTACAACCTCGGTGCTGTGCCGATCGAGTACGCGAGGATGCAGACTGAGACACCGGCCAAGGTTGCATGGAACCACGACTGGAAGCGGTGATGGGGTCTTTAGGTTAGGAGAAAGCAGTTGTAAGACCCGTGTACTATTTGATCCAGTCGGCGCCTTTGGTCTTGATTCAGGCAATGCGTCGTGTACTATAGCTCTCGAGAGTAGACTAGAGAGGAGAAGCAGCCAGGAAGAGACACAACCCACAGTTAAAACAGTCAGTTCATGATGCATCGTGAGGCGTGCCGGCAAATAAAGCATAGTACCTCACAAGCAAAGACGTCAAGTCGAACAGATGGCTGGCATTTCTTCTCTCCTGCTGTGTCCCAGCACAACACATGCCGGAGCATCGGAGACCAGCAACCGCCCAAGTTAACTACAGCCGCTGTGCCCATGAAACTCGCTCCACGTCCTTCCCGGCCATGCCTCCGCCCTCACCCAGAACTTTTTCTTCGCTGGCGGCGCTTCCGGAGGGCTCTTATGCCACGATTCGATACGGCGAGTAAGGAGAGAAGAAAAATGAGGTAGAAACGACCGGCAGACACAGAGAAGCGGCTGCCCGGCCTTCTCGAGGTTCGTTAATATACAGAAAGAAGTAGTAGTTGGTGCTGGAACGGAAAAAATGCTGGTTCCCTCCCTCCCTCGCTGTGCTCCGGAAACGATTGACGGCTCGATTCGGTTCGAGTCAAAGGAAAGTTGGAGATGTGGTGGGAATGAGGTTGGATTACGGAGGCGGATTGGGCGATATCTCGGGGCGAATGGTTCGGAGGGAGAGTTTTGCCATTCTTCGTCTGGTTCGACATGGCGGTTTGAACGGCCGGAGATTCGAGTCTTGGCTGTTCGGAGTATTTCGGGGGGTGGTGACCCCTTCCACGTGCTGGGGTCCTGTTCATGCAGGTGGCTGACTGACGGACAGGGCGTGACAAAGGGTCGCCGGAGTGCGGGCGGCGGAAGGCGGCGGTGTCGCTCACAGGATGACACAGCAGCCTCCGCCCTCGCCGCCCTCGAAGGTCAGCAGGGCGGCGCGGGTGGCCGCCTCGAAAACGTCGTCGACGCCCTCGCCGCTCAGGCTCGAGCACTCGAGGTACTTGCGGGCTCCTATCTCCTTAGCGACGGCATCTCCCTCCTGCTGTGTGACGAAGCGTTGCGACTTCTTGCGCATCTCCTCCTGGGCGACTGGGTCTTCGCGGAGATCCTTCTTCAGACCGACAAGGATGATGGGGACGTTGGGGCAGAGGCGCGAGGCCTCCTCGATCCACTGGAAGGCGTGTGTCAGCGAACATTGGTCTGCAAGGCCCCTCTCCGCGGGAAGGTTTGGGTCGCCCATACCTTGTGCTTGACGTTGTCCAGGGAATCTGGCGTATCGAGCGAGAAGCCGACCAGGATGACATGGGCCTTGGAATATGCCAGTGGCCGCAGCCGTTCGTAATCCTCTTGTCCTGCGGTATCCCATAACGCCAGCTGCACGGACTTGCCGTCTACCCTGCAATCTGTGACATAGTTCTCGAAGACTGTCGGGATCTGTGGAATAGTGTTAGGCCTGCTGGCAGGAGAGTCGGTCGACGGGGAGATTGGTTTCGGGAGAAGGACATACGTAATGCTGCGGAGAGTCGGGGTGGTTAGCTTGGCATGCTTCGCGGGCTGCATTGGAGGGTTTGGAAGTACTCACTGATGGGAAGTATCCGAGCGTGAAGACGCTCAACAGCGATGTCTTGCCGCAGGCACCGTCACCGATGATGACCAGTTTCCTGAGGAAGCAGGCGTCAGTACAAGCATGCTTGTGGTGGTGGACGGCTGGGTCGGAAGGGATCCCCGATGGCACGCAGACCCCTGGGAGGGATCGTCGGCGGGACCGTAGAGGAGGAGGAGTAGGCCTGTGGCGTACCTGCGAATGACGTTTGAAGGGCTTTGGCTAGCCATGGTATCTGGCGATGGAGGGTCTGAACAGGCGGTTCGAGATGTGATCGAGGACGGCGCACGAAGAGGCACACTGTCGGCGTCGATTGATGGGATTGTCGGTGGTCGTCGAAGAAGTGTTGAGTCGGAATTGCGAGTCTGACGAGGAGAGGCTGAGCTGACGCAGGACGGACGGGAATTGGGGGGTGGATGGGATGCCCGTCGGGGCGTGCTGGGCGTGCTGGGTTGGTTCGGCGGCCGTGGGGACGTTTGGTGGTTCGGGTCGCTTGTTCGTTGGGTGAGGTGTGGCGAGTGTGCTTGGGTAGTGTGTCGCTAGCTACGTAGTACCGGTTGTTGGTGGATGGATAGGAAGATGGAACGTGTCGGTCGAAGGAGGGACGGATGGGGAGGGGGGAAGGAGAAAATGTTAAAGCAGAGACTGGGCTGGGCTTGGACTGGACAGGACTGGACTGGACTCCAGGGTGGATTGGATTGGATTGGACTTTGTGGTGGTCTCGTCCGACACGGTTACGGCCCGGGGATGCGAATTCCCAATGTCCCTGTTTTTCCCCGTCTGTACTGTTCTGTATTCCGGGCCGGGAGGCGCAGAGCGGGTGTGTAGCGGGCGTGTGCTGTTGGAGGATCGTCCGTCCTTTTGGTCGGGGGGAGGGGAGGTTTCAAGGTTTGCCGGCCAGTTGAAGACAGGCAACCGAAGACAAGGCAGCACGGGTATTAGAAATAAATGATGTGATGAAACACTGGGATGGGAAGAGATGAGAGAGATGGAGCAGCGAGAGCGAGATGGGAGCGATCAAGCCACGGGAGGAGCCACTGCCGCGGTTGGTGATTCCAGTCTTAGTGCTACTGCTGCTGCTGGGCTGCTGCCAGTGGGTGGACCGACCGGGGAGAGGTCTGCCGCTGCTGTCGGTGTTGCTGCCGGGGAAGGGTGATCTGACGTGCGTTGGCGGGTGCAGGTGGGCGTAAGAAGGGGGAGAGTGGGCAGGCCGTGCCGCGATGGGTAAATTGCAATGTCAGTCCTTATCTCGAGTCCAGACGCGAGATCTGGGGTCGAGTCCTGACTTTGGAGATTGGAGTGTCCTGCCAGGGGGAAGGTGGGCGGAAGGCGGGCGGGGCGAGAGTGCGTCAAGTTGGGCAGGTCCTTCCTTCTCTTGGGTGTCGAGTCGGTTGTTCAGGTGAGGTGCCTGACTGAGCTTGGTCCGGCTCTGACGATGCGGTGGGTGATGGCGTCCTTTTGAATAAACGGACGACTGCAACGTGGAAACCAGGACTGAGGTGAGAAGGGCAGGGGGTCAACAAAAACATGGGAACAAGCGTTACAAGTCATACCCTTCGCCGCCCTGTCTGCTCTATTCTCGGTCCACTCACCACTCACCAGCGTCTGCCAGCAACCAGGATGGGCCGCTAGTCGCACCGACGCGATGGGCCCCGGGGTGGAAAGAGAAGCAAGCGGTCGCGCCTGTCGTTACGTAGCAGCGCAGAGAACGAACCAAATACGAGCTGACAATGGACTGGGACTGGATGGATCATTCCCCCTTCTGCGCCTAGCAAGCGACCCCGTTGACGGCGTCCTCGTCGCTCGACCCAGCAATTGCACTGCCCCCCCTGGTTGACTGGTGACTGGCTGCTGGGGGCTTCGGAGGTCTTTCCAGGAATGCAGGGCTCTTGGGCACGAACAAATCGATCCGGCAGTTGGACACAGCTGTCCATCGTCGGCCCTATTCGAAATCGTTCAGTCAGCGTCACCCCGTCGTCCTATCCCGTGGACGCACTGCCCCTGAACGGGCAATGCGTCGGTATTGTGCATTGTTATGCGCCGTCTCCGCGGGAGCCGCATCTACGAGATACCGTCTGCAGCCGGTCTCACCGCGTGACCCTGGTTGACCTCTTGCGCCCGTCGGATCGGATGGGTCACGTCTGCGTCTGCCTCTCCCTCTACGTCCACCGGCTTTCCGAAGGACCCCGGCCACCGGCTGCCGCTGGACAAGAGCCGGAGCCTCCCACGTCCCACACCTCTCGTGTCCGCCAACGACCGGGCGCCCCCCGTGTGCCAAGGCAGGGCTGAGTCTTTCATGTGCTTGATAATACGGGAGGTCGCCAACGGTCCAACGGAGCCCACGGGAAACCGCAGTGTTGCGAACGCTGACGACGCAAGCCGGGAGGGAGGCCAACGGAGCCGGTGATACCCTCTGTCGATGGAAAACCCTCTCAACTGCTTGCAAGTTGCCAGGCCTCCAGTGACCCGAGTCGGTTCGATAGCCCCTGGGAGGCGCAAGTGCGCCGTTCGGACGCTAGAAGCGATGGGTCCGTCGATCTATTCGGATGCGCATGTTGCATCGTACCATGGCGTCCTTGACATTCCGAGGGTGCGTCATTGCGAATGGAGGGGTGGAGGGTCCATCTCGGCTCCCTCGAAGAAAGCCATGGCGGGGTGTCGAAAGCATAGTCGTTGCTCGGTCATGGTCTGTGGACGATCTGTCGATGGTAGGCTGGTAAACGAAGAGTTCACCGACATGGGCTTGGTCTTGGTTTCAGGTCCAAATCACCAACTTGCTTTGTCCACCTGCAAAGTGCAAGCTTGCTGTCTGCGCGTGCACGGCGGGCTAAAACACGAAACAACGACCGGTAGAGCACAAACGGCGAGGTCGGGCTCTGAAGGAGCAAAAAAGGCTGTCATCCCAAGTCGACGGGAATCTACTTCCGCGGGGCCCCTTCCTGGCATTAGCGCGCCTATGCTTGCAGCTTCCCGACCCTCTGGACGAGAGCTGAGCTGTGCTGGTGGATAAATAAATCGATCCTGAAAACCCCTGGAATGGAATGGCGAGGAATCCAAGAGCTTCGTCCAGCTTGGACCAGCATGCCCAGGCACCTTGAAGGCCACGGTGACGTCTGGCCGTGAATTATGTAATCGATCCCACCCCCTGCTGCCCAAGCTGAGCGGAATGAGGCACGCTTGGTCACGTGAGACGCACTTTCCCCTGGCTGCCAGGCAATCAGAATTCGCGGAGCGGCTCTTGGAAGCACGGGTGGCGGAACCCCCTCGAAGTACCTCCACCGCAAGCCCATGCAGCAAAGTGACTTGCTCGTTCCTCCCTCCCCAAACGAGAGGCTGCGACTTGTGGCCGAAGTTGAACCTCCACTTACGGCCAAACCTAGCGAACTGCGTGCGTCCCGTCTTCTCCAGCCCGTCGCTCGTCAATGGCCTCGTCGCATCCTCAACACCAAAGGCCCCGACACCACCTACCGACCCAACACCCTGTGCCGCCCCCCAGAGCGCGCGCGCGCCACATACATAACATCATCACGGCGCGCTGAGCATCTTACCTCCGCATCGCCCAGCGTCAGTCTCCCCGGGTGCCGCGTCTGGCCTCTTCGTCATCCACGCCCCCGTCATATCCCAATCACCTCCCACCCACCCCCCATCGTGAGTTGCCGCCTGCCCTGCCCGCACCTCTCGCCTCTAGCCCTACCTTTGCCCGTCGTCAAATCGTTCGATTCTCGTCGCTCGACATGGCTGTACACGCCACCTTCACGTCGGCTCCATCTCGCCCTCGCCGGATGCTGCCCCAGGGCCCCTGCCCAAACGCCGACCGCGGGCCTGATATCGACAAACCGACCGACGCCCAAATTGCCCCCCCAAACACAACCTCTTTCAACGCCGATGCCCTTCCACGACAACTGACGCTGTGTCTGCAGGTCTTCTTTCTTTCCGCCACTCTTTGACTTACCCCCCAAACGATCCGGTCCTGGGACTCTCCCCTCCCTTGCTCCATGGTATCGCCCGACCGACACTGCCCCGTCGCAGCAGCTCTCTACCAATATGCCCGCCAACCAGCGCCATCCCGCGACGACGCAAGCACCAGCTTCACCCAACGCAAAGGCCACCGCGAGATACACGAATAAGGACGGCTCCAAGATCATCACCGTGCCCAAGGGCCCGCCCTCAGCCGACCCTTCTCAACCATCAACCCCCACTTCCTCGACGAAAGCTCTGTCATCGCACCCGCCGAACGACATGTCCACCCACGAGCCGCCGCAGCCTGTCAACAGGAAGAAGCAGAAGCGTCGTGCCAAGGCTGCGGCCAAGGCTGCCGCCGCCGCTGTTGTCGCTGACTCCCCCATGAGCCCGACCTCCGAATCGGCAGACGTGACAGGAGCCGACCAAGACGACCAGTACGACGAAGCCGATCCTACTCGCGACGACGACGGATACGAGGATGAGCCCAACGGCGTCACGTCAAACAGGTCCAAGAAGTCCAAAAAGAAGAAGAAGAAGGGCGCTCACGCCACGGCCAACGCTGACTCGCTGCCGAACGATGAAGCGCCGTCCGCCCCAGTCGGCCCCGGCTTCTCCAAGGAAAAGATCTGGAACACGAGCTCGCAGCAAGAACGGGAGAGGATCAAGGAATTCTGGCTCGGCCTGGGAGAAGAGGACCGCAAGTCTCTTGTCAAGGTCGAGAAGGATGCCGTCCTTAGAAAGATGAAGGAGCAGCAGAAGCACACCTGCAGCTGCACCGTCTGCGGCCGCAAACGGATCGCCATCGAGGAGGAGTTGGAGGGCCTCTACGACGCATACTACGAAGAGCTTGAATCCTTCGCCAACCACCCCGAGGGCCAGGGCCTGCACCGCGACTTCCCCAGCCGGAGCTCGCGGCTGCCGCCTCTGAACCACCAACCACCCTCGAGAGGGCGCATCGTCGAGCATGTCAGCGACGACGAGGACGACAACGAGGAGTACGTGGACTACAGCGAGGCGGACTTTGAAGACGACGACTCGCGCCCCGACTCTAGCGTCGACGGGCACGACCACGACCACGACCATGAGCACGACCACGATCATCGCCATGACCATGAGCACGAGCACGAGCATGAGCCCCCAGGACACCGCCGGCCGCATCCCGCAGACTTTCTGACGTTCGGAAACAGCTTGCAAGTCAAGGGTATGAAGCTCCTCGACCTTTTGCTAAGCAGATATGGTAACATGGACTTAGGCGGTATACTCACCGTTGCTGATGATCTGCTCAAAAACGACGGCAAGCGGTTCATCGAAATGATGGAGCAGCTCGCCGAGCGGCGCATGGCCAGGGAGGAGGACGCCAGGGAGCACATGGCGCATGGCTACATCCACCCCGTCAACGGCTCTTACGTCAACCACCCGCACATCGATGAGGAGTTCGATGAAGACGAGGAGGAGGACGAGGAATACGACAGCCAGGACGACGAGTACGAGGATGAGGAGGCCAGCTCTTCACACCACACTCACGACCACGGCCACCCCGACACGGAGCACCTCTGCTCTCTGCACCAAGAGACTGCTATGAGCGAGGAACAACGCATGGAGGAGGGCCGGCGCATGTTTCAAATCTTCGCCGCACGCATGTTTGAGCAGCGGGTGCTGACGGCGTATCGTAACATGGTCGCTAAGCAACGCCAAGATCAACTCCTAGAAGAGCTCGCCGAAGAGGACAGGCTCGATGAGCAGCGCAGGGCGAAGAAGGCCAAGGACGCCCAGAAGCGCAAGGACAAGGCCGCCCTCAAAAAGCAGCAACAAGCCGAGGAACGCGCCCGTAAGGAGGCCGAGAAGGCGGCTGAGGAGGCGGCCCGGCTGGACGAACAACGACGACGCGCTGAGGAGCAGAAGCTCCGTGCTGAAGAGAAACGCCGTAAGAAGGAAGAACAGAAGCGCATCGAAGAAGAGGAACGTCTACGGAAAGAGGCTGAGCGCCAACGGCGCATCACCGAACAGCAGGAGAAGCGGGCTGAGCAAGAGCGCAAGGCCCGCGACGCCCGCGACAAGGAGAAGAGGCTCAAGGATGAGGCGCGCCTGCGCGAGAAGGAGTCTCGAGAGCAGAAGGAGAAGGAGCTGCGGGAGAAGAAGGAGAGGCAGGATCAGGACAAGCGGAACAAGGACGCCAAGCTCAAGGCCGAGCGGGAGACCAAGGCCAAGGCCGATAAGGAAGCCCGGGATCGCGCGAAGGAGGAAAAGGCCGCCGCCGCGACAGCAGCGGCAGCGGCAGCCGCCTCGGCCGTTGCCTCGCCGGCACCTCCGCCAGCAGCCGTCCCGACACCTCTCCAGACAACGAGACGGGCGTCGCAGCCGGTGGCTCCCGGCCAAGCGGCTGTGCTTCCTCAACACCCGCCGAACCCCGCCACGTTTGCATCACCGAAAGTCCCCGTGGCGACGCCCTCGCTGCCCAAGGCGCCGACGCCAATGCGCACCGCGAAGAACGCAGGGGCGTCGCAGGAGACGAGCGCTACCGGCTCGCAGGCGTCTCAGCCAGGATCACTTCACAGCCAGAACCCGTCTCCTCACTCGGCCACGCCGTCGCACCCCGCCCATCACCCCTTCCTGCAGTCGCACAAGAACGGCGGCATCCTCCCGAGCCTCGTGCCACACTCCCAGTCCGCCTCGCCGCCCAACACGCAGGGTCCCATGGGCCACGCCAGTCCGTTCCACATGCCGCCGGGCATGCCGCAGCCTCCGGGTTTCGGCAACCTGCCCCCCGGTCTTGGCCAGCGGCCCATGCCGTTCGATCCAGGTTTCCCACAGATGGGTATGCGCCCACCGCCCGGCATGCAGATCCCTCCCGGCTTCAACGGAGGCGGTCGGGGCTTCCCGCCGCCGCCGGGCTTCGGTCAGCCGTTTGGTGCAGAGCCAATTCCGATAGGCGGACCGCCTCCGGGCACGCAGCACGGCCGGCAGTCGTCGGGAGGCTTCGACGTCGGCTCTCCCGGTCCATCTCAGCCTATTGGCAGGCCGATCCCGAACGGCCGTGCCAGCGTCGCCTCGCATGGGTCCAGCCACAAGGACGAAACGACGAGCCAGCTCCTCGGTAGCAGCGCGTTGCTGGATGGCTCCGAGGAACCGCCAATGCCGATGGGACCTTCAAGCCTTCCGCGACACCAGGCCCCTGGCGCTGTTCCGCGTCCGGCCTTCCTGGGTGGTCCATTCGGATTCGACGGTGGCATCCCGCTGCAGAACGACCCGTGGCGGTCGCCAGTGCCGGGTCCCTTCCCTCCGTTCGGTGCGCCAGGCATAGGATCGCAGGCGACGGCGGCAGCTAACTGGGGCACGCCAATAGCATCGCTTGTGGCCCCGGTGCCGATGCCGCCCGGCGTCTCTGCCATGAGCATGTTCCGGCAGTCTGGCCACTCGAGGACTGTGGCCATGCGTCTTATGCTTTGCCTCGCCTGCAAGGAGCTCCAGAGCCACAGCAAGGAGGGCGTCGACGCCTTCATCAGCCTCTCGGCGGTCATGGCTGAAGTGGACAAGATGAACCGGACGACGCGGTCTGCTGGCTTGATAACCGACTCGGAGCTGCTCGACCTCGCGGAGACGGAGGGCACGCCGCAGAACGGCGGAGGGTCGTTCCAGATCCGGCTGGTAGGCCCAGGACCCGATCGAGTCATCCGCTGGGTGCCGGAGCCGGCAAGCGAGATCCCTACGCCTCGGCGGCCGGTGGGCCAGATCGGCAGCCCCATCATCGGAGTGGGCGCCCCTTTCTCGTCTCGGGGCTCCTAGTTGGACTCATGGGAGGAGGCAGAGGATGAAGCGGACAGAGTGGCAGCCCTCCGGCGGCGCGTCTAGGAGATGAATTGGGCAGACATGGTCCGCAGGGTGAGGGCGTCCATGGGACTGACGGCCACTGCGGTCACCAGATCTGGTCGTCTGGCCAGCTGAAGGGTGTAGCGAGGAGTCACGCAGCCACAGGTAGCGAGCGAGTCGTTCTGGTGGGGTTGAAGTCGTGCGCAGGAGGATAGATGCGCGCCAGCGACCCGACTGACGGAACAGCGATTGGATGCAACGAATAGCAAGCATCCATTCCCATTGTATGAATGTCCATTGGAAGGTTGACATGAGCCGACCTCTTCAAAGCATGTCCCGCGTGGAAGTGCATGTGAAGGTCCATCTGTGATTGATCTATTTCTGGCGTGTCACAGTCTGGGCCTTTGTCCCACTGATTCAGGGGCCCGCCTAACTTTCAGGGAACGCCCCAGCCAAAGTTGTCCCCGCCCACACCGAGTTTCTGGGTCGGGTCCCCATCCGCGAATTTTTTTCATCACCAACCACACGCCACGAGGCATGAAAAATTTCAGAGGCTTTACACACCACACATCCACATATCAACTCCCCCGACGCCTCCAGCATCCATCAAACGCGTAGCGAAGCCTGCCCGGCTAGCTCAATCGGTAGAGCGTGAGACTCTTAAAACGAGTTCACATCTCAAGGTTGTGGGTTCGACCCCCACGTCGGGCTCAATTCCTGACGTTCCTTCTTCGGAGGGAGCTTACGATTGTATTTTTGCTTTTTGGTGGTGTGGAAGTGAATGGGGAGTGGTGGGAGCACATATGGTGGTGATGGAGTCACGGTTATGGGCGTGGGAGGTTGGTATGCATTGTTCGACAGTTATTAGTCTTGGTGGATGTGCCGATGTCAGTATTACGATCTCAGAAGTAACGATGCTCAATTCTGAGTGCTCCCCATCATCCAAGCACTGGCGACGATGTTCCAACTGAACGGAGCAAAAGGACGGGCACAGCACAAAGGCAGCATCAGCCGTCGTGTGGTGGTTTGGTTCTCGCTCTCCTATTCGGCTGTGTGGTGAACTTCTAAAAACAAAAGATTGTTGGAGACTCTGAATCTCCTGGCGCATGCCTCGTACTGGAATCGAACCAGTGATCTCATCATTACTAGTGATGCGCTTTACCACTGAGCCAACGAGGCGCTCGATGTTAACGCCATTCGGAAACGTACCCTGTGTCAGTTTCGCCTGCGGAGCGCCCCTCTCGGTTGCCCCTTTTCTCACATGAGGCACACTGTGACGCTGAGAGATGCCACAGAAAGTCATCGCCATTTCAGGCCCAGTCGTTCCAATATTGCTAGCAGACTTCTATCTACTTGTCTGTTTCTGTGGATTTTGTGTTTCGATGATGGGCGAGCTGAGAGGGACAGTTTTCCATGTGAATTTCGCGGTTGACCAGGCGAAGGGTTCATTTCATTCTGCCACGATGATGGCCAAAGACCACCAAATCCGGGTGCCACCACCTTGATGGCGCACACTTCCTCCAACATTGAATGATTCAAAAAAAACACCGGCAATTAGGATCATAGAGAATGACACCTGATCCGGGGCCGTAGGGCACGGATCGCCTCCTACCTAAAGTCTTTCTTAGCGTTGAGCCAGAAAACCCTCCGGAGGCATGTGTTCGCTCGAGGCCGGGGGGTTGTTCTACACGCGTCGCCCCTTGAGAGGTGTACCACGTTCCAGCGATGTGACACAAGTATTGATACCAGTAGGCCGGACGCCAAAGGTGGCAGCCGATGGCCCATCAACCATGACCAGAAGCTCGAGGGAACAAACAGCAGCGTCAAGGTCATGTATTACGCCCCTTGCTAGGAGCCGCTTACTCACCTTGGCGATGAAAAGTGCTCAATATGACACGGTCAGCGCGATCTTAGACGAGTGATCTTGCGGAATTGCGGCATCTACTGGCTCATGTACTTCCCTCGGGTGCGTGCCGCGTCGCATAGGACGAGCATAGCCTTAATGAGAAGCGACTGTGTTTTCTCGCTCCTACAGATTGGATACGTATGACTTGGAACAAACACGACCTCGATCCGGCACCGCGCAGCACCACAGCAAGTGTCATCCCTCCGGCCCAGGAGAAAGCTCAGATGCGCGAGTTCAGCGAGAGGAAGTTTGCGGACAGCAAGTAAAGCACTTCTGCAGTGAAACTCTTATGATATTTTCTCACTCAGAAAGCCAGCAGCCAAGCTCAAGTCCATTTTGCGCCTCATGCGCCGAAACAAAAATCAGGGTATCCTGTGCGCCCGCCTCATCCATCAAAAGACCCAGCACCTCTCTCTCACAGCCCATCATCAGCAGTATCCTCCCACCGCTTGCCCAGCTTCCTCATCTTCTTTGGGCTCCCCGAGCTACCTACGCTCGACGTCGCGCTCGCGGCACTGACGCGTAGCTGCTCCATCTTACGACCAAGACTCGTCGCCACATCGGCATTGCGTCCACTGCCGCCACCGCTGCCAAAGTCCTCGCGCTCGTGCAGGGGCTTGCGCTTCGAGGGGCTGCGGTTGGCCAGCTCGCGCTTGAGAATCATCAGCTCGCGGCGCAGACGGTCGTTCTCCTCCTCGAGGTTCTCCACGAGCACATTCTCCTTGTCCTCGCCCGAGTCGTCATCGTCGCCCGTGACAGCCAGGCCGCGCTCGAAGAGCTCGAGCTTGCGGTCGAAGTGCTCCTCCCCGCGCTCCTGCTGCACGGCCATGCTTGCCTTCCAGCGGGCGACCTCGAGCTCGTAGCGGGCCTCGTACTCGGCGGCGCAGTCCTCGCGGATTGTCTGCTCGAGATCGAGAAGCCGGTCCTCCATGCTGAGGAGGTGCGCCTCGGCTGTGACGCGGGCGTCGCGTTCGTGGTCGATTTCCTGGTGCAGGTTGTTGATCTCTTCCTGCATGCGGGCGATCTCGAGGGCGGCGTGCTCCATAAGCATGCGGTCGCCGTCGCCTGAGCCGTTGGGCGAGATGTTGCGATGTGCGGTTGTCGGGTGAGCAAAGTACGATCTTGACTGTGTCGAGGGGTTCGGCGACAGGCCTGCAGATGGCGGGCCACTGCTGGGCGTGTCTGCGAGAAGTGTGGAGGTGATGCTGGGAATACGTGGAATCGTGACCTCTCTTGCGAGAGCGCTGTACCGGAGGATCTGGGATGTCGCGTTGACATCGCCATGAGCATCCGCCGTCACGATCATGACGCCGCGCTGGGCGTTCCGCCTGGGTATCACGCTCGCCGTGTACGACGAGGATGTTGTGGAGAAGGAGTTGCTGAACAAGAGCTCTGTCATCTTGCACTGTCTGAAGGGCATGACGCTAGGCTGTGACAGGTTAGCAGTGACTTTCGAGCTGGGTGACGACAACTTACTTTGCTTGCATTTCCGGAGCCGCTTTGCGCCTGGAGGCATTGGCCTAGGTACATCAGACTCTCGTTGATCTTGCCGGCCTCGGCCAGGGTACTGCCCTGTGTCTTTGCGTCGCGCGCCCTCTCGCTGCCCGCCAGATCGACGATAGTGAACGTGCTGCCGGTCCACTTGGCCGACCTGCGGCCGCGCTGGCGCTTCCTGACCTCGACGCAGAAGAAGCCGTGGCTGCGAGACGACACGCTGTTGCTTCCAGTACCCGCTACCTGCCTCTCATGAAGACCGGCTTCGAGGACCATGATCGCCTCCCTTAGACTGGTGCACACAACTTTCTTGAGACCAGCAACAACCTTTCTGTCGGTACTCTGCTCTGTCGACTTGAACAGCAGCGGCCGCCGCCTGTATTCCTTTGTCGCGTTGGATCGAATAGGCGGCGTCAGGAGGTCGTAGATCTTGTCGTTGTACACTTCATACATGGACAGCACGACAGCGTACTCGGCATCGGGGTCGGAGGAGACGTTCACGGCGCTGACGTCGGGGTGCTGCGGCGCGGCAGAGGGTCGGTGGAGGTGTCTCCTCGGTGTCGGGGGAGGAGCGTAGTCGCCCTTGAGAGGAGTCTTAGTCATTGTCTTCTTCTTCTTGCAAGCCGTGGTCAAGGCCATGTAGTGCCTCTCTTCGCCGTGGTCCGTCTGTCTCGGGGGCGTGACCGCACGGCGGCTCTCCGTCCGAGGCTCGTCGAGGCATCGTCCTCGAGAGTTCGGGGTGGAGGGCACGGCGCGGACGCTCCTGGGACCGGGGCCCTGCGGCAAGATCTGCAGTGGCTGGCGATGCTGGGCGGTGTCAAACTCTAGAAAATCATCGGGGATGCTCACTACCATGGGCGTCGCGGCACGGGAGCCGGCGCGCGAGGGACCGGCAAAGTCTGCGTAGACAGTCTCGAGGAAGCCGGGGGCGGACACAAGGGTCGCCTCGGAAACGTCAGAGGCCTGCAGGGAGGCATCGACGTCGGCAAAGGTGCTGCTGTCGAGCATGTTGTAGCCGATGGACCGGAAGATGACATCGAGGGCTAGCTGGGTGAGGCCGCGCTGCGAGCGCGAGCCGAGGATGGTGTGCGTCTGTCAGGTTCACGTCAGCCGGGCGTACATGGCGCCGCGACGGTCACCTACCTTGCCGGAGCCGGTGACGCCCAAGGTCGCCAGCAGGGCGTCAGTGCCCTCTCCGCCGTGGGGTGCGAGAACGCCTTCGATGAGGGGCGCGACGCCTGTGCATTGGAAGATATCCAGCTGCGTTGCGTCCTCCTCGAAGACCTGGGTGAAGGCGAACTTTTCAGTGGAGCGCTTGCGGTCGTTGGGTGGGTTGAGGATGATGTGCGAGGGATGCTCCTCTCCCTCATCGCACTCGACAGACAGGAAGCGGTCGGGCGCAGAGGTGCCTGGGCCTGCTGGACGGAGGCGGAGGTAGACCTGGAACAGGTTCGACGTTCTGGGAGGTGGTGCATCCATCGTGGATGTCATCTTGTCGGCGCGTTTTCGAGCTTGTCGAGATGGTCTGGAGGGTTGTGGCCGATGCGTCGTGGGGATGTAGGCGGCCTTGGGTGCTGTTTGAAGTGGGAGCTGGAGCTGTGGTGTTGACTGGTGATGATTGTTGGCAGGGCGACCGAGGCGTGGTGCTGAGTCAGCACGTGATGGCATGGAACTGGGCGTGTTCAGCTTCAGCACCGATGCGTGGACGTCGGCGGAGAACGTCCCTGCAGATCAGCAAGTCATTCGAAGCAGCAGGTCAACCAATAAGAAAGTCAATCAACAAGCTGCCAATCAACAGAGCAGGCTGATCAACAGAGCAGGCTGATCAACAGAGCAGGCTGATCAACAGAGCAGGCTGATCAACAGAGCAGGCTGATCAACAGAGCAGGTTAACGGACGGTTCACGCTGTAGGTAACCTCACCCGCTGGACACTTCATCGTCAGGACGGACTGTACCAACCCAACCTGAATTGATTCGCGCCATTGCAATCCAGAAACACCACGGGATATCAAAACCATTACAGTCAACGCCAATTCCTACCGAAATGCATTCGTCGGCAATAGCGTCCTTGAGCTCCTGCTCTCGAGCTCAGCCGTCCTCGTCACCGGCACATTTGGTTCCAACTCAGCAGCCTCGGTGACCATCGTCCTTGGCCGTCTTGCCTGCGAAGTAGTGGCCTCTCCTGACAGCCTGTCACGGCCAATCATGCCCGCCAGCGACTCGAAGCTCGTCCTGATCGATATAGGTCTGTACTCAGCACCAACCGTGGATCCTGACGATGAAGACCCGGGCGACCACATCGACGCGTTCTTCGCCGTGTAGGCCGCCTCGGGCTCTGCGTTGTTTCGAACGTCCCGTTTCGCGCGGTCGTTTTCCAGCACGCCCCTGCCAAAGTCCAAGCGGAGATTCAGGATGGCTACGTCGAGCAAGCCCAAGTTGTCTAGACTGGGTCCCAAGATGAGCGACGTTGCCGTCAAGGTCTCAAGTGCCGAGGTCTTGGAGAAGGCGCCAATGGCACATACGTTCCATCGCGAGAGGGCAGTACTGGTGACTTCGAGCTGCTTGACGGAGAATGCCGCGTCGTCTTTGGGCTGCAGGATCAGGGACCTTGGCATGAGTGTCGACCTCAGAGGTGGTACTGTTGCACTTTTGTCAGCACCTGATATTGACGAGATCACAGACTGGATCACTTACTGTCCGTTCTCATCATCGTATACCCGCCCTTGTCGTTCTTGAAGAACATGACCAGGACCGGCTTCGGCACGCGACTCGCCAGGTAGAACTGCTGGCCAGTGGTCGCATCGGTGCACAAGCTCAGGTTATCGCTCAGACGCTGCTGCCTCTGCGCGTGGGTGCCGGTCCCCGAGCTCGTCAGGGTCCCTGGTGAACCGACAGGCAGAGGCGGACTGGACTCGGTCGTCGTTGGCTTCCTCTTCCAGAGCTGTACCTCTCCCCGATTCTCCAGCTGCGGATTTGCTCGCGCGCGGAAGGCGTTCCTGACGGGATTCTTGTGGCGCCGGTGCGTGATCTGGATGGACGTATTCTCATAATACTCGACCACATCATACCCCGTCACCATACTTTGGAACCCGAGCGCCTGCCCCTTGTCCTGGAAGGAGTAGAGGACTGACTCGCCGCCGCCGTCATACCGGACCTCTATGATCCATTCCCGCGCTTGATGCTCGGCCACGGCGTAGATGGGGAACACGACATCCTCGCTGATGCGCAGATATCTGATCTCGCCCCATGGGAAAGCTGGCTCGCCCGGCCTCTGGAGCGTCTCGCCGATGCGCAGCCTATCCTTGGCTCCGTTTGCCCTCCAAACGATGAGGCGGTGGACCTGGCCGCCCACCGAGGCGAGGCCGAATGTCGCGTCCGGGCAGCGAAGATTGTAATTGTGTGCCGTGTCGATTCTCAGGCCGTTTTGCGACATTTCGCCGACAATAAGCTGATATTGGTACTTCCTATGTAATGCGGCAGAAGACGGGAGGAAAGCGGCTGGGATCCAGGGTTGGGATGGTGGTGAGAGCGAGCAGAGCAGAGGGGCGGTGGGAATAGGGGGGACAGGACCCAGGCTGATCTGGGAGGGGGAGAAAGCAGCACTGCACCGCCTGCGCGAATCAAGGCGGCGAACAACCAAGGGGCACGCGGACGACGACATGGAATCTGCCCCGTGGGAAACGCCAGGCGCTTGGGCGGACCGACGCGTTAGCCTGTCTCTCCCCCTCATTCTCGCGACGTGCCCCCCGGGCCCCCCTCGCTTCGTCCCGAGAGACAGCAAGCGCATCAGCGGCTGAGCTGAACCAAGCCCTGAAGCCCCCGTTTCCTCCTCGGTGAGCGGCGGACGCCTGTGATTCGGAACCGGGCCTTGGCAGCTGGCGGTTGCCTTTGTGTTCACGACGCCACCAGCTGAGGACGCCACCGAACCGGCTCGCCGTTGATAGGGCCGTCCGCCCCAAAATATGCAGACGAGCAATCGTGCATGGACGAACACTGCCGGCACGCCACGTTGATAGTCTGGTCACCCTGCGTCGGGCGCCTACCGGTCAGGTGGGTGCGCCCCCGAGGGGGGCTCAGACTTGGGAGAAGGAAAGACGCCTCGACTGGGCCCGGGTGAGACAAGCTCGTAGGCAGACCGGGCTGGGGGAGGAAGGGCGGACTGGTTCGCGCAGAGGGAACAAGCTCACATGCCGGCCTCCGCGCGGAGCTGCAGCATGAGGCTACGAAGGATCGGAATAAAGAGCTGCTCTGCTGGAGCTCCCATGAGGACTCGGCGTTCTTCGATGCCCCTGTCTCTTTCAGGAAACACAAGCAGTCTCACCTCACCACTTACACCATGGCCAATCCAAACGCTGCCAACAATGTGGTGGTCGTGCCTGAAGCAGGACAGTCTGTGAGCAACAGGGAGGAGCTGGAGCAGCAGCTGGCCGCGCTCGATGCCAGGAGAGAGGTGAGTTTCCTTATACCCTTCCCTTGCCACAGACAATGGCTGACATGATGCCAGGGCGTCGATCTCTCGCCCACGTCCTCCCAACGACTTGGACCCTTTACAGTGGGCGCCCTGATTCTTAATCGCACGATTGGAACAGGCATATTTGCCCAACCCTCCAATATTTTGGCCTTGGCTGGCAGCGCGGGCTTAGCCCTGCTGCTATGGGGCCTCGGCGGCATCATCATCATGAGCCTGCTGCTCTGCTGGCTGGAGCTCGGCATGACGGTGCCCCTCTTCAACCATGTGGATGAGGATGGCAATCCAGTTGTCGTGTCAACTCCAAGGAGCGGCGGTGACAAGAACTTTGTAAGACCACATCCCCCGTTCTTGACGGTCAGAACCTAACACGGCAACAGCTCGAATTCATCTATCGCAGGCCGAGACTGTTGGCCACCTGCGTCTTTGGTGTCATCTTCATCGTTTTTGGCCACCTCGCCGCCAACGCAATTCAGTTCGGCATCTTCATGGTTACCCTCACCCATCCCCAGTGCCGCGAGGGCGAGCCCTGCTTCAGCAAAGGCGCTGTCATCGGCTGGGCCCTCGGCGTCGTCACCCTCTGCAGCTTCATCAACATCTCCACGCGTCGACTGGCCATCTCCCTCAACAACTGGTTTGCTGTCGCAAAGGTCTTGTTCGTAGCCGTCCTCGCCTTCATGGGTATCGTCTACGGTAGCATCCACGGTGACGGATGCCGCCAGATCTCCTGGGAGAACAAGGGCCAGGGCGGTAGCTTCGGCGACATCGTGCTCGCGCTCGTATTTGCCGCATACCCCTACGCGGGCTTTGAGCAGCCATTCTACGTCCTCGCCGAGGTCAGGGACCCCCGCCGCACCTTCCCTCGCGCCACCATCTGCGCCCTCTCCATCGCCCTCGTTCTCTTCCCCCTGGCGAACCTAGGCTACCTCTGCATCACCCCCTACACCGGCAACGATGACCTGCCGCAGAACATGGTCGTCGCCATGTTCGAGCGGCTCTCCGGCAACGATTCGGGCAGCGATACGAAGGAAAACTCGGTCGTGCGCGGCGTGGCCGCCATCCTCGCCCTGTCGGCCTTTGCCAACATCATGGCTCAAACCTTCACAGGTGCAAGAGTCAAACAGGAGATTGCAAAGGAGGGCATTCTGCCGTACTCTCTGCTGTTCGCCACGGGAAGCGACTCTCTCATCTCCAAGCTGTTCCGTCACCGCGAGGGCGGACACGCAGCCTATGATATCGACAAGCACGCCGAACAGGTCCCCATTGCTGCTACGGGTCTCCACCTGGGCTTCGAGGTCATCCTCATCCTGGCCGTCGGCATCCCTCTGTCCCCAACCGATGCATACCGCCTGCTCTCTGCCATCAAGGTCTTCAGTGTCGTCGGTATCCTGGGCTTGCTGACGGTCGCCGGCCTGCTGTACCTCAAGGTCGACTCGCTGCTCCGCGACACCGCCGGACGGAACTGGTCAGGCATCGTCAAGTTCCTGCCGTGGCTCAGCCCGCTGCACGTGTTGATCGCCACCGCGGGCCTGGCGCTCATCATTTTCGGGCCATTTGTGCCGCCCACCGTGTCGCAGGGCGGGAGCATCCCGTACTTTGCGGGCCTTGTCACCGCTTGGGCTATGACGTTTGCTTCCGTCGGGTGGTGGCTGTGGCTCAAGTTTGATCTTCGCCGGGATAGGCAGTATCTCCATGTCGAAAGGCGGCCGTTCATCGAGCCGGATGGTGAGGGCGGCGAGCTGGTGCTCAAGGCTGAGTTTGTTGTTGTTGAGAGGCTGCCACTTCCTGCAGGGAACAACGTGCAGATGTACCCATAGTCTAGAGGCTGTTTGACTCCTGATATTGTAACTTTTCCATCCTAGTCACTTCTCCGTCCATCATGTCACTTCGAGACCATGGCCTTGTTCTTGCATGTATGCCCCTGGCGCTCCTGATGATGTGGTTTGTCCGTGGGTCTGGTCAAAAAGAGCGGCAAAAGACGAGGAGCATGGGACTCGAACCCACAGCCTTAGGCAGACCTGCTTTGGTGTACCGGAAGCCTACGCGCTACCATTGCGCCAACCCCCCATTTGCTTGTTGGTTTGGGAAGACGCATGCAGCTATGTCGTCGGATCGCAGTCTCACCATTCTAAAATTATCAGCTCTCTCCTATGCCGACTGGACTTTGTCACAATGGTAAGACAGCCTTGTAGACCTCGGTCCTTAATTCAAAAATATTTCTTGGATGTATCGCATCGATTAGATCGTGGCATTTTCTTGTTTTCACTTGTTTAGGTAGGTCATGGTCAAGTGCCATGTCCAGGTGCTGTGCCAAGGGAGGCGGCAAGAACATGGGCTCCTGGCAGCCTGGGTGCCGTTCTTGATTGCTTTTCCTGCGAAACACGGGGCGTCACGATACAGACTTTTGATGTGCTTAAATCCAGAAAATGGGCTGGTTTCGCTAGTTCTGGATTGAACTTCCACCAGTCTGATGTGGACCGGTGCGGCGCAGAATCATGCAACCCTCGGTGCAAATACTGAGACGCTCAAGCACCAGTCCGACGCTCCTCCTGCTCCTGCTGGGCCTTGGTAGCCCAGGCCAGCTCCTCATCAGCCTGGATGGCCCTCTTCTTATCCTCCTCCTCGAGCACGACGTTGCGGCTGAACCAGACGAGAACCAGAAGCACAGCCGAGACGCAGACTGAGGCGATGGCCAGGGTCTGCTGGGTCTGCCTGTAGCACTCATCGATGGCAAGCCTTTCGGGTGTTCCCTGAGCATAGCCCCTGGCGACAACGATAGAACCGAAAATCTTGCGGGCGTCGGCTGTAGGGAACTTTGCGGCCAGCTTCTTGGGCAGCAGAGCGTTCCACATGGCGCCGCTGATGGTGACACCGACGCTGGAGCCGAAGCCGAGGGACGAGAGGTACACGGCCGTGGCGACGGCGACGTACTGGTGCTGCAGAGCGGCCTGAAGGGAGACCTGCAGCGAGACCTGGGCAAATCCGCGACCAACACCGAGAAGGGTCTTGGAGGTGATGAAGGCGGCCTCGCTGGCGATGTGGGTGCCATCGATGTTAGTCAGGTAGATGGGCAGGCCATTGGCAAGAACGATAATGACAGCACCGAGCAAGACGAAGGGCTTGGTGTTCTTGAGGAACTTGAGGCAGAGACCGCAGACGAGGGCGCCAATGTTGACGGCGATTCGCTGGGTGTTGTCAACGCGAGTGGCGGCGCCAGGGGTGTAGTGACCCGCGACCTGAAGGAAGGAAGACAGGAAGGGCCGGTAGATGCTATCCGAGGCGGCGATGATGATGACCGACGTGCAGGCGATGACAACGTTGCGCTCGCGAATGGTGCGGTAGGGGATGATGGGGTTGGAGGCGTACTTCCCATCCCAGACGATAAAAGCCGCGACGGTCAGGACACCGATGATGATAAGGGCGATGGAGGAAGGCTTCTTCCACTCGTCGGTGTTGTTGCGGCCGGCGATGGTGATGGGGATCATAGTCATGGCCAGGCCACCGGCGAGGAGAATGGCGCCGGGAAGGTCGAGCTTGTTGGAGACGTGGACGGCCTTCTTGACGGGGCCACTGCCGGCGCCGTGGAGGAGGGAGACGCGCTCGCCGACGAGGCCGAGGTGCTTGGCGCGGCGGTTCATCCAGATCATAAGGATAACGGTAGGGATTGCAGTGACAGGGAGGACGATGGACCACATGCCGTAACCCCAGCGCCAGCCCGAGTTGAGGAGGATGTGCTCGCCGAGGTAGGTACCGGCATAGAGCGTAGGGATAGCGGTGATCGACTCGGGGAGGGTGAAGATGAGACCGCGGTTGATTAGGCTGGTGACATCGGCGATGAAGATTTGCTGGGTGATATTCCACCAGGTGTCGCCGAAAGAGTCGAAGATACCACCGGCCTGGGGAAGGGGTGCATTAGCTAGGTTCTAAGAGGACCTGGGGTGTTCAAGACTCACAAGGAAGGTGTCGACATTGGTACAGGCGGCGAACATGGCATTACCGATAGCCATGAACAAGGCGGCACCGGCAAAGCCAAGAGGACGGCCAAAGTGCTGTTGGGCCATGGTCAGCGGGAGGGCATAGGGGAACTGGAGTTGAAGAGTGACATACGTCGGCCAGCTTAGCCAGCAGAGGGTATGACACGATACGGACGATGCCGTTGACGATGGAGCCCGTTGCGATGAGAGAGTGGCCCTTGAAGTGGCTCGTCGCGTAGGGGTCATAGACGCGCTGGGTGTAGACTGTGAAGTTCATGAAAAAGTTCATGACCAGGAGGCTGCAAACGTCAGCACATCGAAAGTGACACTTGAGAAAAAGAGACTCACCCCACGACAGCCAGAGCCAGCTTCTTGGGCGTCCACAGCTTCCTCGTAGCCTCAGCCATGGTCCTGGGCCGCTCATCCAGGCCATCCTCCTCCTCAACCACGGCCTGAGGCCGGGGAGGAGGCGTGTTGTCGACCTTCTTCTCGTCTGCCATTGTTGCTTGCTTGCTTGACCCTGCGGCTGGGGGGAAGGACGTGACAAGAGACGAGGGGATGTGCAAGGGACGGCGATCATCTAGCTCCTACAACGCCCGAGGGAGACCCCGACCATTTATCAACCCGCCGGCCTTTTGCCCGAGGAGAAAAACAAGACGAGCCATCTCGTAAGCCCGCCTGACATTCTGCGGGTTCCCGCGTACACCTTCCACCCGGGAGATCCTTGAGCAACGGGGCACAAGCAAAAAGGCAAGGGATGGTGGGACGACAGGTGCAGGACCTCCGCAGGTCGGCCGCGGGATTCCCCATCACAGAGGTGACGAAGGGGCCTTGTTGCCCCACTGATGGGATTGATAAAGTCAAAGATAATCCCCCCGGTGGGGTTGTCAGGCTGATCTTTTTCTTCTTGCGCGCTGGTGTGTGAGCCATTTTGCCGCTGACCCCCGCGAGGGGAGCACTGGAAGCAGGGTCCCGGGGGGAATTAAGGTGATGAATAACGGGTCTCTGGACCGCTAAACACGAGCCTGACTCGCTAAGCGATGGTGTCTTTGGGCGTCGACCCCGGTTCAGAGTTGTTGCGGCGACGGGGTCGAGCCGGAGGCCGGCGGGGATCCTCCCTTTGCCGTCGGCACCTTTTGCTTGAAAAAGCCACAGACCCGGCTGGCCGGAACCAACGGTCACTTCTGGGAGTTCTGGGCGTTTCTTGGCAGGTTGAGTTTTTCATCCCGAGCGCGGAGGTAGGGCGGAGGTTTGCCTCGGCGTCCGGGCTCGGGTGGCTTGATGGCTTGCTTGGTGGCTTCGGCAGACAGAGAGAAGAAGAGACAAAGAAGTTGACCACAGGCCATGAATTCATGGTTGGCTTCATCTCCGTTTATCCACCTGCTAACTTCCTGGATGCTCGTATCACCTCCCATCACGCACCCTCCAGGATCCATGCCCCCAGATCTGGCATCTCTTCGTCGTTGCTGAGCAGCCAATTATCAATGAATTCCTAGAAAATGTCAGCCAACACTCAACCAACAGCCTGACCCAACAGACAAAACTCACCCAGTGGTAGGCATTCGGCGAGCTTTCCTCCTCGTACGTAACATCCATGCCCCCCACGCCCGTGTCATCCCGGAACGAGATCCGCTCCATGTGGTCCTCGTACTTGTACTGCAGGGCCGCCGCCTGCTGCTGCGACTGATACTCCCCAACGCGTCGGATTGTTCCCTCGAGCGCGCGGGCCGCGACACGCGCCTCGGCCGAATACGCCCCGGCAGCCTCCCATATCCCATGCGCCCCCTCAACAGCAGCCAGCTCCTTCTCGAGCGTCACTACCGTTCCGCTCGACGCTTCGCAAGCGCAAGCCCGGCTCCTCGTTCGGATGGTCAGGTCAAGACAAAGCACCACCGACGCGAGGATCAGATCGTTGGCCGTCAACGTCGAGATCATCCACCTGTCCTCGTACAGCAGACCGCCCGGCCGCGACGCCTCGGCCATTTCCACCTGCCGCCCGAGCATCTGCAACGCCGCGCGCAGACACGCCTGATGTGATGCGCAGGCGCCTGCGTCGTCGCCGTGATGCAGGTGTCGTCGGTGTAGCACGATGAGGGCTTTTTGGGAGAGCATCTCGATGGTGATGCGGCGCATGATGATGCTGTTGCCGTCGACGAGCGAGCGGGCGATGGGCTTGGTGCGCAGGATCTCGGGGACGCCGTCGTACGCGGCTCTGACGAGGGCGTCGAGCGCAGCTGTCTCCTCGTGCGGCGCCGGCCCGAGAGACTGAGTGTGGGTGACGACGCTCCTGAACGCCTCGAGAGTGGGGTGCTTGGCGATGGTGTACAGCACCGTGGTGTGATTAGAGCGTGGGCGGCAGGGCGGCAGCTCGGTCGTCTCGGGGCCAAAGTCAGAGTACTCCAAGTTCAGGGGAAGGGCACAGTCGCAGGCGGCGAGGGGCATCATGCTCGGCAGGCCCATCTGGAAGGAGATGAGGGTGTCGAGCTGGTAGATGCTGGTCCAGACGCGACGACGCATCTCAGCCTTGAAGGGCGTGAGGCTTGGGTCGTCACGTATTGTCGAAGGGTCGCGGTGGTAGCCGAGGCGAAGGGCAAGACGGAGCAACGCGCCCGAGACAAACCACATGCCCGCGATAGTGTCGACGCCTTTGAGGAAGAAGCTCTGCAGGTGCAGCAGAAGCGCCTCGAGGACGTGTTCCTTTGCTTCAGTGTAGTTGCCGAGGACAAGGCATTGTCGGGTCTGTCTGACGAGGTCGCCGACGGGAGGAATGGGGATTGTCCCGAGAGTGCGCGTAGGCGTGGTACCTGCTGAGAGGGCGAACATGGCGAAGAGGAGCGCTGTCCATATGGGTGACGTCTTGTCTTTGGCTTCCCAGAAGGCATCATACTGGTGGTCAGGTCAGCGGGGAGAGAGTTTGAGGTGGACAGGCGACTTACCCTGCTCTGAAAGTCCTCGGGATGGATGATTGCTTCGAGGGTGTCAGCGAGGGAAAGGAGGGACTGCACCGTCTCACCACATACGTAGGGTCGTGAAGCGGGCTTGGAAGTAGTGAGCCACCAGGAAGTCGCAGACCTGTCGAGGCGGCAACCCGGACAAGACGTCCTGGAGGGTCGATGGTCCAGTCTGACCGAAGCCGAGGTCGAAGCTGGATGCAACCGCCCCTTTGGAGCCGCTGCCGGTGGCCGGAGACCCAGTGCTCGGTGGCGATGAATCCTCCAGGGAGTCTTGAACTTCCTGCGCCGGAGCCAGCTGCTCCCGAATATCCCGAATGTCCTCCAGGATGGACGACCAGTGGTTCGCATCCGTATATCCGGTTTGGCTGACTGCCGCTGGGCTTTTCTCGGGCGTTTCCTCTGGTGTCGCCTGGACTGATGGCTCTTGGACTGGAGGCAGCGAAGGTTGCACTTGTACGACAGGCCCCCCATCCTCGGCTAGTGTCGCAATCAGCTCCTCAAGCCTCTTGAGCCGATCCGTGACAGGCGCCCTCTTCCCATCTGCCCTGCTTCGGTCGGCATTGGGAGCGTAGCGGCAGATGTCGGCCTTGCCCCTCTTCACGCACGACTCGCAGGGCACCCCGCGGCTGCACTTCAACCTGCCAGTGGTTAGTTTCAGGGGTCGGCCTCCGGGCTTGAGACAGGGGTGGCGACTCAACTTGCGTGTGCGGCAGGGCTCGCATGACACGGGCGGCCGATTCCGCTTTTCGATTCTCCTCTCGGCCATTGTCACTTGGGATGTCGGAATTCAGGTGATGAAGGGAGAAGATGGAGTGGAAGTAAGACGTCTCCGTGATTGTGATGGCGGGGGTGCTGGGTTTAAGGCCGCTACGTCCGCATCCGCGGACTGCTACGGGACACCATAGGACCGAGATTGCCGGATCTTGGTGCGTATCGCGCCTGGATCCTGACAAAGCTGCGCAGATAGCCTTCCGTACCGCGGAGCTGAATGGGACTTTGGGAGAGCGGATTTAATAACTCCATGATGTGGGAGCCAAGACTCAGCGAGCGCCCTCATCGCCCGCCTTCTATAAGTTGACTTGAATGCCATGATGTTTTTGACAGAGGGCAGAACGCAGAATTATCTCACATCCACACATTGCTTCCCATCATCAAACTTTGCCTCACGTCTTTACCAACATCTACCTGTCCTACCAGCAGCTCCTCACTTACACCACCGCCACGATGTCTGCCTCTACTACCGGCTCCATGCCTCGCACTCTAGCTCACGTCCTCCACTCCAACCTCTGCATCACCCTCCCCATCCCCGAAGCTGTCCCCGGTCTGTCAGAGCAGACAATCATCGTGACAGGCTCCAACATCGGCCTCGGCTACGAGTCGAGCCTTCATCTCCTCCGCCTCGGCGTCGGCAAGCTCATCATGGCCGTCCGCGACGTCAAAAAGGGCGAGGCCGCCCGTGAGGAGCTACTCCGCGCCACCAACTGCAAGCCTGAGACCATCGAGGTCTGGAAAGTCGACATGAGCAACTACGCCTCGGTCCAGGACCTCGCCGCTCGCGCCAGCCAGCTTCCCCGCCTCGATGTCGTGCTTGCCAACGCAGGCATGGCCACCCGGACATTCGATGTTGCCGAGGGCTCCGAACAGACACTGACCATCAACGTCATCGCCACTTTCCTCCTCTTCCTTCTTGTCCTGCCCAAGCTGCGGGAGGCTCCGTCTACAGGACGCTTCGTCATCCCCAACTCCGCGCTGCACTATGTCGCTCCCATCTCAGAGCTTGCTCCGGCGGTGAAGGGCGAGAAGGGATCCATCTACAACGCTCTGAACGACAAGAAGGCCGCCCTCATGGGGCAGAGGTATCCCCTCTCGAAGCTGCTCGTCGTCTACATGATCCGCGAGCTCACCGAGCAAATGCGCGCATCGGGAAAGCCGGGCGTCATCCTCAACACGCCCAACCCGAGTGCGTGCAAGTCGCAACTTATGCGCGAGTACAGCTGGATCGAGCTGAAGCTTGGCAACTCTTTCGCCCGGACCGCTGAAATGGGTAGCCGCGCCCTGGTGAATGGTGTGCTCGGGGGTCAGGAGACCCACGGCCAGTACCTTGATGACTGCAAGGTGGTTGAGTAAGTTGGATTTCCCCAAGAGGGCTTAGTACTTGTGCTAACTTTGACAGGCCTGCCACGACGGTCACAAGCGAGCAGGGCGTTGCCATCCAGAAGGCCTTTTACAGGGAGACGATGGAGAAGCTGGAGGCCATCTGCCCAGGGGTCACGGGGAACATCTAGACCGTACAGCTTTCCGAGTTAGAGGGAGTTTGCATTAGGAGTTACGATTCAGCATATCTGCTCTAATATTGACTTGTCATTTTTTCAACAGGGTGAACATCAAACATCAGCAGGAGGTCCCAGCATCCAAGATGAGTGTTATGCTTTTCAGATAATACCCTGGGTCTCTCAGCCTTTTCCAGGCCACACCCTCCTGACGCCCTCGTACAAGTACAGTTCCCTAATATTAATGTACATCCCCTCACGCCACACACATCTCTGCCTTCACCATGCCCCTCAGATACATCCCAATTCCTCCCAGCGTGAGCCTCAGCACGGCCTGCAAGTCGGCTAGTCATTCCGGATCCGTGGCATTCGCCGGCAGGGCCTGAGGCTCCTCGATCCATCCCCGGCTGGCAGCGTCCTCGATGGCAGCGAACCATACGTCGGCCATCTTCTTGAAGCCCTCATCGCCTGGGTGCGTGCCGTCGACCAGGTCTGCCAGCACCGGCCCTGCAGGCCCGCGCATATCAGCCAGGGCAACCTTCTTCGACCTCGCCTGCTGCTCCTCCACAAGAGTGCGGAATTGGTCGTTGATGCCGCGGATACACTCATCGCTCGCCTCATTAACAAGCAGCGTGCTTAGCACAATAGTGCCACGCGGCGAGGCACCCCAGAGATACTCGAGCATAGCGAGCATCCGCTCACCCGCCTGTGCGGGATCCTCTCCCTCGGCCGGCGCGGCGCAGTCGTTGGTGCCGGCGTTGATGAGGATGAGGTTCGGCAGGGTCTTGGGAACGGAGAGCTCTGCCTTTTCGAGGACGTCGGAGATGCGGTAGCCGGGCCAGCCTTCGACCTCGTTGTCGCATATTGTGCCGTTGGCGCGGGAGCCGACGTAGTCGATGGGGTTGCCGTCGTCGTTGAGGAGGGTGCGGAGGGCGGCGCGGTAGCCGTTGCCGTCGGAGGAGCCGACGCCGTAGGTGATGGAGGCGCCGAGGGGCATGATGCGGAGGGAGACGTTGCCGGCGACGAGGGCGGCAAAGCGGTCCTCGAGGGGGTGGGCGGGGGCGGCCAGGACTGAGAGGTCAGGATTGGGTTCGGGATGAGTGAGAGGGTGGGATTTACCTGAGGCTGATGAGGCCAGCAGCAGCAGGGCTGCCCGGAGGATGTGAGAGGGCGCCATGAAATCTGAGACGCGTGTCCTGGGTGAAGTCGAGTTCGTCTGAATCAGGTCGAACCGGTCTCAAGGCGCAGTTGACGAAGGGCAAGTCAATTGGAGGTGTCAGGTCGTAGTGTCGAATGGATCGTCCCGAGAGGAAAAAGCCGTCCCTTTAAGCATATGCGTGCCAAATGCATGACAGCACCTGTCGATCGCGGTGCCACGGGAGCAGGGATCGGCCAGCCAAACAAGGACGCCTCCCCCTCTTCAGTGTAGATCCTTGTCCGACCGCGCAAAAGAGACCAAGACCGAGGGAGGAGGGGTGCAGGGGCCGTTTTTAGATGTTGACCGGTCATCTTTTAGCTCACGAGGTCGACCGTCGACGTCAGGGAGGGGAGAATCCCACGGGTCGAAGGATGGGGGTTTCTTGGGACCATCGTCACTGTGGGCCTTGGATGCGCTGGACGCTGCTAGCAAGCCCACATACCTAGCATCGAAAGACGGGACGAGGGTCTGTGAGAACGACGGCGGATGTCGGTGAGGGGAAGAAGCATCGAGACATCATGCTCGGGCCGTCCAGACGTGGTCCTGTCTTGTCCCGTCCCGTCCTGCTGGCCAGCCATCCAGCTGGCAATGCAACAGCGGTGACGACCAGCCCGGAACCCCTTTCTTCTGCCTCAGTGAGGACGACAAACGCGCCGTCGTGGCTCCCCAAATCCATGCAAGGACCCGAGGGCTGAGTTGGTCTTGGCCGACTCCTGCGCCGTCCTGGCCTGAGCCCGGCTTTGTCTGCCGCAGGCCAAGAGCTGCGGTGCACCCGAGGAGCCGGCAGTCCTCGGGCATGGCAGCAATCACGGCGGGGGGACACAAGGAGGGGGGAGGAAGAGCAAGGGGTGCCCGGGCATCTCAGGGGGTCGTCTCCGCTGGAATGTATCCAAAACAGTGGCAGACGGTGGGCCCTTGGCGGAGACGTTCAGGGGCATCTGCCGGCCGTGGACAGGACTTGGAGGATGATGAGTAAGACTGGAAAGAGGGTGAGTGGCCGGCTCGGACTCGACAATGCCACCGCTATTAATAATTGGGAAGGATTGCTTTGCTCTTTCACCTCGTCATTCCTTCGTCGCAAACATTTCGAATCCTGTCAGGCTGGGCATATTTCCTCCCCTCCGCCTCTCGACGATGGTCTCATGACAATGGAAGTTCCTACTCGGCAATCGACTTGGCCTCGCCTGCCGCTGTCATCCGCTGCACCATCTGCTTCTCCCTCCGGTCCCTGCGAATAAAGTACCACAGCGCCGTCGCGATGACAGCCAACCCGACGACGGATCCGATGACGATGCCCGCAATGTCGCCCTTTGACAGGCCCGACTCGTCGTCGCCATCGCTTCCCTCCTCGACTTCCGCCTCGTCGTCCTCGTCGTGAGAGTGCCCCTCGTCAAAGTCCCCCGTCGCATTGAAGCAGGGAATGTCATCGATGCGGAAGAACTCGTCGCGCGCCATGAGGGTGATGTCGGCGCATGAGTAGAAGGTCTCGTTGACGGGGAGGTGACGGCGGCGGTCGTGCGAGTGGTTCGGGTCCAGGTACTCGGCCACGTAGCGCAGGCGGATTGTCGCGTTTCTTCCCTCAGTTGCGGCCGACGGGAGCGTGGGCAGGTCGATGCAGACGTGGGCAAAATCGAGGGCGCGGATGCGGTCTTGCGGGATGAGCACGTCAAAGTCGGATGTGTTGGAAGGGGCTGTGGTGGTCAGCTGGGCCGAAGTGCGATGGGATACAGAGAACGCACCCTCGTCAAATGTGATGGAGACCTGGACATCAAAGACGTGCTGCTTCTGCTCAAGGGCCAGGGCACCGTCGGCTGATATTGTCAGTCACGACCAGCTTCGAAGTCAAGTAAAACGTACTCAAGGGAAAGTTGGTGCGGTTGACGGGAGCAGCGCCGTCCGCGGAACCGCAAGGCCCTTTCATGGCATGTCCACTGTCAACCCATTCGCGATCGCTCGGCCACATGAAGCCCATCGGGCCCATGTTCGCATAGTCCGCATCGGAGTGGGCAGCCGCAGGGGCCGCGGCGAGAGCAAGTACGCCCGCGAGGAGACGGAGAGAAGCCATCGTCACGTTTGGAGGAAGCAACTTGACTTGAAGAGCTCAAGATGCGTGGGTCTGAGGTAGATATCAACACCCTCATGGCTTCTAAGTGCGGGGTCATCCAGCTGGCTGAGCGATAACATGCTCACCATCCCGCGCCCGCCCAGATCTCCCACCGCTCGCGCCTCACCTACAGAAACAAGCTGCAGATCCGTCCCCTGCTACCGGCACCTGCCGTGCATACATGATGCTCTGGAGCCAATGGTCGTGATGCGCCAGGGATGCCAAGACGCCACACGCCCCCGGCGGGCACGCCGCCGGCCAGCGCAGACCGTCGCTTCGTGATTGGTCACAGGGCGGCTCGCGACAGGCACTTCTCACCGACTCCCACCGAAGCCCACCGAGTCACCGAGCGGGGATGACAGTCGGCGGAATAACACCCCGCGAGACCCACGGCCTCCCAAGCCACGAGCATTTCACAGACCTTCACTATCAAACTCCGCAACCCAAAGTCACCGAAATCTTCAACATTCATCCGTCCACGAAGCCCATCCCGCAAATAGGATTCGACAGCCCCCCTGGCGTCTCGCCATCGTCACGCGAATCTCCGCCTCCCTTGCGATGCAGCCTGGCCGCCACAGTCCCCAAAGCACACCACTCGCCGTGGCACCACTGGGACTTTGGTCTCCTTTCCCCCTTTTCGGTTGAATTCAAACACAATGCACCCAGGCTACCGCCGCCGACGCAATGTAGATAAATAGAGGCTTCTCGCCGCCTCTAGGACCACCTCGAACACCACTCCCTCGACCATCACACCACAACCCTCACCATGGCCACTCCCAAGACAATGTTCGCCTGGCAATCCCCCGCCTCGGGTCACGGCCTCGAGACAGACCTCGTCTTCAACCCTTCAGCCCCTTTGCCCCCTCTCCCCAAGTCCGGGCCCTACACCCTCGTCAAAGTCCTCCGCGCCAGCCTAAACCCCGTCGACGACAAGCTCTCCCGCTCTCGCCTCGTCGCCCCCGTCCTCAAGAAGCCCTTCACCCCCGGCATGGATTTCGCCGGCACAGTCGTCACCACCACCGCTCCCGGCCTTGCACCCGGTGACCTCGTCGTTGGCATGATCAACCGCATCCCAAAACACGGCGCCCTCGCAGAGTACGTCCTCGCCCTGCCCGTCGACCTCGTTAGCAAAATCGACCCGTCCCTGCGCCCGCGCCTCGACGAGCTGGTTTGCTGCGGCGTCGCTGCCGTCACTGCAAACTCCACCACTGCCGGCCTGCCCGCCGGCTCAAAGATCTTCATCAACGGCTCTTCGGGCGGTGTTGGTACCCTGACAGTGCAGATGGCCAAGGCCCGGGGCCTGCATGTCGTGGCGACCTGTTCCGCACGGAATGCCGAGCTGGTCGCTAGTCTCGGCACCGATGTCATCCTGGACTACAATAGGGTCAATGTCGCCGATGCGCTGGAAGCCAACGTTGCCGAGACGGGCGTCAAGTTCGCACGCTCCGTTGACAATGTTGGCCAGAACGCGCTGTACTACCAGTGTCACCGTTGGATGGCGCCCGAAGCCGAGTTTGTCTACGTCGGTGGCTCCCCCACGGCTACCAGCATATGGGGCGCCATCAAGATGTCCGCGTTGCCGGGCGTCTTGGGCGGCGGGAGGCGCAAGTTCAAGATGCCCCTTGGCGCGGCGACACCAGATATGTTCCAGGAGACAGTCGACATGATCGTCGACGGCAGGGTGAAGGTCATCCTGGATGGGGTGTATGAGCTTGATCAGGCGCGGGAGGCGTACAAGAGCCTGCATGAGGGGCGGGCAAGGGGGAAGAAGGTCGTGAAGGTCAGCGACTAGGGTGTCTGTGTGTTTCTTTCTGTCACAGCGGATTTCCACGGTTTGCAGCTGGGTCAATGATTCCAAGGGAGGTCAGACGGAACTCGCCCACCCAAGATTGTCTCTTCACATTAATCTCATCCACCACGTTGCGGTCATCCAACATGTGCTCGCTAATGCCAAAATGCCAGCCACACACCCACGCTCCCCTCATTACATGTTCAGCAGGCCGACAAGACCAGCCAGAGCAAGCGCGCCCCAGCTGATGGCAAACATGCCGGCGCCAGCAGTCTCCGTCGGGCTCTCGACGCTGTCCGTGCCAGACGCAGCCGCATCCTCGGTGCCGGACGGCGCTGCGCTCTCCGTGCCAGAAGGCGTCGCACTGCCAGTGGCCGATGGCACAGCCGAGCTCGTGGGCGAGCCGCTCTCGGCAGCACCCTCGAACTGGTTGACGACAAAGTCGACAGCCTCGTTGAAGTACTTTGTGAAGTACCCGCCGTGCACCGAGGGCACGTCGCCCAGGGCGCAGTACCTGTCGCCCTCGTCGCACCAGGAGCGGATCTTGGGCGCGTAGGGCAGGCAGGCGCTGATGTCCTGGCGGGCGAAGAGCTGGTTCAAGTCAGCGATGGTTCTTTCGAAGGGGTCATGGGGGTACGTACTCCATCGGAGCTGGTGCTGTTGCCCTCGCTCCAGGGCGCGTCGCGGATGAAGGACGGGTCGCCGAAGACGACAACGGCGATGACTGTTTACACTCATCAGCTTCTGAACATGCTGTCCATATGCTTGACATACCGCTGCTGTTGACAAGGGCGCTGCTGATAGGCGGGTTGCTGTCAAACGGCAGCACCGACACCTCATCCTCTCCCGGCCCTCCGCAGAGGGTGTTAATGGTAACCTGGCCACCCTGGGAGTATCCCATCAGGACGACCTTTGAGTCCGGGCACCGCTCGGCGTAGCGCGTGAGAGCGAATCCCATGGCCTCGATACCGTCGTTGACAGACTCGGCGTACTCGGTGAAAGTGGCCGGGTAGGCGACGGACTCAATGTTGGAGCCCGGGATGGCCTCGAGGATGCCGTCGGCGATGATGCCCATGCGTCCCGGGCCGGGGGCCTCGTCGGAGCCGCGCGCAACGAGCATGTGCACGCCGGTCGAGCAGGCGGTGCTGTTCTGGGCGGCGGCGAGGGAGGACGCGGCGAGAGCCATGGCGGCGGCAGCCGAGGGGGAGGTGGTGAGCTTCATCTTGCGAGGGAGATGTGTTGTGCCTGCGGGTGTTTGCCGTGCCAGAGGGAAGGGAGGGGGGAGGAGAGAGAAGGGGAAAGGAAATGGGAAAGGAGGGATCGCCGTCCACGCGGTCGGTGTATATAGTGAATAACGTTGGGTTGGCCCGCCGCGCTGGGGCAAGCCGAGGCTCCCGGGGAGGATGCATTGGACTTGTTTGTTCCTGGGCCACGAGGCGGAGCTGAGCCGGACATTGGGTCGGGCGGGGTGACGTATCGACCGGGATGGGCCTCCAAGCTCCCCCTTCTGGCCGTCTGCTTGCAGGGGGGCACACACCCTATTCCTCCAGCGAGTGCCGCCAGTTTCCCGCCGCTTTCAGGCCCTGGGGGTGACGGGGGTTTGGGGGGGAAGTGGGCGACTCCACGTCTTTGAAGCGGCGAGAGATGCGCCGGGTGTTTGATGTACTTCAGTATGTGGGTGAGCAACACACGTAAGACCACGTCGTTCCCCATTTCCATCTTCGAATACTTCTCAATGTCTCTGCCATTGTCCCCCTCGAATGCGATGGACGGCACGTGAAAGACAGACATCGTTCCACATTGCCTCTTCTGGCCCGGGAGAGATACCCATCCTGGACGCCCGCGGCGCTTGCAGGGCTTCCCCAGAACCCCGCAGCCACCAGGTCGCGACGGCGCCAGGGGGAACGAGAATGCCCAACGCGTCGGCCGTCCACTAGCAGCAACTTCGCTTCGGCCGGTGAGGGGAAGTGTCGTTGACCCGGCGCCGTAGTGGTGGGTGCCAGAATCGGTGTGGCGCCGGAGCTGTTGGAGCTGTTCGCATTTCACATTGGCATGGGGGAAGCTGGTCGGACTTGGGGCACTATCGAGGGAGCAGGTTGTCCGTAAGTCCGAAAAAAAGTCCGAAGACCCATGGCACCAATGTTTCGGGGGATTTGGTGACTCGTTGATTTGACATCCTCATCAAGACCCAGGTGCTCTTGACTGCAAGACTCTCACTCCAGCTGGACGTTGGGAATATCTTGAGCTTGATCCAGCGACCTGGCCGCCAGCTCGCAAAAAACAACGCCAAGTAGCGCTCAGCAGGGAAGCTGGTAGCGAACAAGGCAGAATCACCTGCGCCATGCATTCTCTGCCGCCCAGCAACCCAACGACAGCGGCTAAAGGTGCGCCACACGATTGCGCGCCGGGTAAGCAAATGACGCTGGATACAAAACATTTACGCCCTCCTCTCTCACTCTTTCTTCCTGAGAACACCCCAGATGCGAGGCAGACAAGTCAGCGGGTCATCGTCGGCCTCAATCTCGCCGGGATTCTCCCACTCGCCGGCAGCGAGGATGTCCGCCTTGATGTGGCGGTTGATGTTGCATCCGACGAGGCTGCTCCAGGCTGGATTCCAAAGGGCCGTTGTCTGTCAGCGCGGGGGAATTTCCTGATCATCGACGTCGACTCACCTTGGGCAATGCCCGTGACTGTGTCGCGGCTCTTCTCGTGCTCCCAGAAGATGAAGCTGCCGCCTGGCTTGAGCAGACGATGGGCCTGTCTCATGACCCCCTTGACGTCGTTGACCGCGCACAGGGACTGAATGCTTACGACAGTATCTATGGTGCCGGGAGATATACCCTCGGTCGCGAGGATGTCGGTGTCCTCGATGCCGCATGCGACGAATCTGTACTTGTCGGCCAGATCTGGGCGTTGCTTGAGTCTAGCGGCGATGGCGGTGGCGAAGCGAGAGTTGGGGTCGACGCCGTAAACGCGCTCGACGAGGAGGGGGTTGTAGCGCTCTATCTGGTTGCCGGGCCCGGTGCCAATCTCGACGACCTTGCCGTGGGCCTTACCGACCAGCGAGGGAACGACGGTGGTGTTCTCGTAGGCGATGAAGCCTTCAGCTGGAGGGATGTCAGGGACAAGTGGTGGCGGGGAGGGGCAGGTCACGTACAGGTGTCGACGAGCAGTCGCGTGCCAGCGACATCGCGAATGCGCCGCGAACGAAACAGGGCGGCAATGCCATCCTGGCGGAGGAGCTCCAGGATGACCTGAACGTGGACTGCTGCATGTGAGCACGCGGTGATGTTTGGGTCGAGACGTGGCAAGCGAGGGGAGGGTAGACCTTGGATGGATGCCCAGATGAGCCGCCATGGTCCTATCAGGCTGGTAAGACGACCATTAGAAGGCATCGTGGTCGCGGAGTAGCGTCGACTGCGGCTGAGCAAGTACGGTCAGGAGTCGGGGCGAGGGCGTCAAGATGGGTGAATGGGATGCTCGGAGAACAGCGCCACGACAAAATGGTATGTGTGAGGAAGAAACCTTGCGGGCTGCTGATAAGGGGCTGCAGTCTGACAGCATCCCACGCGAGGGCGGGGAGATAGATGCCTGGAGCGAGGTATGGCGTGATGAGCACAGTGCAAAGGCCGGATTACCCCTGAACTCGATTCGAGGCTCACCATGACGCGAGGCTCGAACTGCGACGGGCCTCGGACACTTGCAGCAACGCCATTCAAGGTAGATGGATTTCATCCGTTCCGTATCGTCAACTGCAGCTGTCACCCTCTCCCTATCGTTCCAACAATACCGCCTACCATCCAACTAGGAAGAAGCACCGAGCACGAGACGCGAACCCGCTGAAGTGTGTTCCTTTTGAGGCCTGCAGCAGGGAGAGAGGTCCGTTTCGCTCACCAAGCTTCTGCTGGCCAGTGGATGTTCTCGATCCATGGAATACCTGTAGGAGGTGGACGCGCTACCACTGGAAGGGGGTTAGCTGCTGGTGGTGGGCCTTGGAGAGGGGATGGATCAGGACCATCGGATGCGGAGCGGAGTTCTGGCAGTGGCTGGGTCGGTCTGGAAGGTCTGGAAGGTCAGTGGAAGCGCTCAGCCGTTCCAGAATCCGGGGCGATTCTGGGGCGCTGATGGAGTTCAAGGGAAGCGATGACATCGCGCCCGATGAAATCTGAGTTGGAGATGAGCTGAAAATCGGATCACTCTTCGGCCCTATTCATCCACTGGATGTCCACGATTGACCGGACCTCTTCATCTCGATGCGGCCCCGTTACACTACGGGTGCTTGCTAATCGTTCTTTCCCCACGGGCAGCTCTTGCTCCGCCAAGCTCAAGTTCCCGTCCCGCAACACCTTATCCCCGACGTGAAGATGTGACGAAAAACCAGTCTTTCCTCCTCACGACTCAACACCCACGCAAAGCACAGAATGAACCACCCTGATGTCGCGTCAACATCGGTGAAAGGTGCCGGCACGCGGCCGAGCACTCGCAGAAGACGCGAGCGGTTCCCTGTCAATCGCCCATATCCGGCATAGCTCCCCGTGCTATCTCCCATTTTCCCCGCTCCAGCACCACCCGGCGATGATACAGCACGAGTCAGCCGCCATCCAGTCGCCATCCATTCGCCGCAGAGCATTTTGGGGGCGACGGCGGGACGGCACCAACTGCACTTCGGCCGTTCGTCTTCGGGTGTGACGAAACCTCTCCCCGAACACACACCCCAAACTCGACCGTGGCCGCCTCTCCGCGGCATCACGACAAGCACGAATGCCCCGGCCCGGAATCCGCAGCCGGGCGGGCTGCTTCACCTGCAGGCGCCGCAAGAAGAAGTGCAATGAGGAGAAGCCTACATGCAGCGGGTGCCGCCGCAACTGTCTCGAGTGCTGCTGGCCTTCTGAGGAGGATGCCGCGCGGGGGAACATCCGGAGGGCCGCGAGGAATCCGACCAAAGATGTCACGACCACAACGACTACCACCGAAGCGCCGCCGACGGCAGAGAGAACAACCGTCGAGGCTTCCAGCGCAGCAGATGCCGCCGTCGTCCTGGCCGCCTTGCGACATCCCCAAACCCAGACCCCCTCCGACGACCACCACACGAATGCGACAGGCGGCGCAATGCCCTCGATTCCTCCGAACTTCAATACACCACCCGACCAGACACCCTTTGTCAATCCCATGTACCCGCCACCACCCCGAATTCCCTCCATCACAGCCTCGAGCCCGTCTAGCTCGCTCGACCTCGCTCCCCGCTCCACCCCCGACGCAGACCGCCTGAACTGGAGACATGGCGAACCTAGCTTCGGCAATTCCCTCCACAGCACCGTCGCCGCCATCAACGTCGCGGCAAGAGCTTCCACTTCGTCAGCATCGTCGTCGGCCCGGTCAGACGCCTCGGTGCTGCCGGACGCAGACGCCATCAACCAACAGCAGCAACACACCCCCGCCCCAGAGTTTGACATTCTCGGCGACATCCACCTCGAAAACGACAACATCATCCCCGACGATATGGAGCTCGTCCACGGCCACGCCCATAGCCCCTTTGGACCAATATCACCAGGCATCAACGACGACCCAGCGCCTCCCCTTTCTCTCTCCATCTCCATCCCCACCCAGCTCTCGCTCTTTCCCCAGCATGATGCTGACGCCTCCGGCCTGCTGAGCTACTACCTCTCCCGCACCGCTAACAGCATGGGCAACGGCTCGACCGAGCTGAACCCCTTTGTCTGTACCTTCGTTCCCCTCGCCTTCTCCAACCAGCTCGTCCTGCAGCTCATCCTTGCGCAGAGCGCCGTCCATCGCCAGGTCGGCCACTCGCCCCTTCCCAGCGACCAGCTTGCCCAGCGCTACTACACCGACTCACTACGTCTTTTCCGCTCAGCCGTCGGGGACTACATGTCGGGGAAGTCCTCCGACAAGCTCGTTCTGACCACGGGCAGTCTGATCCTGTCTCTCACCGAGGTATGCCCCCATTTTGCGCCCTCCCCCTTGTGACGCCGACTGACATGCCGTGCAGGTTGCAAGAGGCGACATCGACGGAAACATATTCGACCACCTCATTGCCGCCAAGTCCCTCCTCGTCGAGCTCTTCACCGACAGCCGCGCCCGCGTCCCCGTCGACCTCATGGACTTCCTCGTCGAGTACTACACCCACATGTCCGCCCTGAGCATGATCTCCGTCGACGCCCAACACCGCTCCAACCCCCTCCTCGACGTCGACATTGAAAAGATGGCCCGCAACCTCATGGCCAAAAACTACGTTGGCCAGCTTTGCGGCTGCTGGCTCGAGCTCCTCGTCACCATCCCTCACGTCTTCGACCTCGGCCAGCGCATGCGCGGTCCCACCCCCGCCTCTGCCGACGATATCACGATGTTCGCCTTCCTCCAGGCCCAGATCATGGCCTTCACCCCCGTCGAGGGCGTCGGCCGCGAGACCCGCCTCGTCGGCCTCGTCTTCCAGCAGGCTGTGCTTCTCTACCTATGGTCCATTCTCGGCTGGTTCCAGGAGGATCGCCGCGACAGCCTCCACGCCAAGCTGATGGAGACGGCCGTCGTCGATGCTCTGTCGCTGCTCGAACAATTCCCCGCTTCCTGTCGCATCAACACGAGCCTCTGCTGGCCCTTGACTGTCATCGGTTGCTGCACCACCGACGAGACGCTACAGGGCGTCTTGCGGACGCGCCTTCAGACCATGTTCACCTGCATCGGCTTGGGCAACATGGGTGAGACTCTGGTGCTGCTGGAGCGCGTCTGGAGCTTGCCGTTGGCGCAGAGAAGCCCTTGGGCCTTGTGCAAGGTCATGCAGGAGCATGAGACCTGGATATCTTTTGCTTGAGGACATCACGAGCAATCACGAAAACCCACAGCTGACTGGAGGTACACCTTTGTTGGTTTCATCTCGCAACAGGTCGCTAAAGCATACAACAAAAGATCTGGTCTACGACGCCAGGTTCTTCGGCGCCTCCGTCGCCGGACCCTCGGGCGTCACGTACGCCTTGGTCAGGCCGCCGTCTACCACAAAGTCGGTCGCGTTGACGAAGCTGCTCTCGTCGCTCGCAAGGAAGATAACGGCATGAGCCTGCTCGATGGCCTCGCCGAAACGTCCGCTGGGGAAGTGCACTGTCCGGCGGAAGCGCTTGGCCTCGTCATCGCCGAGCCAGTCCTGCAGCAGGGGAGTGCTGTTCACGATGTCAGTCACGCGACTCGAAACGAGGGTCTTCTGGGGCATTTACTTGAGGGGAGCTGGACACAAAGAGTTGAAGCGGAACCCTGCGACGACTGGTCAGCACACCTCGAACACCATGTCGGGAAAGGCACTTACCCTCCCTGGCATGCACAATGGCCAGCTCACGGGTCAAGGCCAGTACTGCGCCCTTGCTCGCCGTATACGCCAACTGAGGCGTCGCAGCACCTACCAACGCCACCATGCTAGCGGTGTTGATGATGCTGCCCAGCGTCTTGCCGTGCTTTCGCAGGCTGCGGACGGCGTGCTTGCAGCCGAACCACACGCCCTTTACGTTGATATTCTGCGTCAGGTCCCAGATGGCCTCAGGACACTCTTCTGCGTCGCCGTCCTTGGCGTGCATGATGCCGGCGTTGTTGAACATGACGTCGATACCGCCCCAGGCGTCGAGATAGTCGACGGCGGCTTGTATGTCGGACTCTTTGGACACGTCGACGACGCGGGCTTCGATCTTGCCGGGGCGTGTGGGCACGAGATGGTTGACTTTGGCGAGGGCCTTGTCGAGGGCTGTCGCGGCGATGTCGGTCATGAGGACGGACGCGCCCTCGCGGGCCATGAGGATCACTGTTTCGAGGCCAATGCCGCTGTAGCGGTGTCAGTTGGGTATCGTATCGTTTGGAAAGAGGTGGCCTACCCAGCGGCGCCTGTGACGATGGCGTTCTTTCCAGCAAGACGGCCCATGGTTGAGTTATGGAAGGGGTTTTGAGTTGTAAGATGGATTTGGGTAGACAAAAGCGTGGAGTTTGGTATTTACTGAGATGACTGGAAGATAGATGATGACTGAAATACTAAGAACGTACAAACGAAGTCGATACCTCGTGATATATCCTTCGCACTCTGTCGTTGTTTGAACGCGGTTCCAAGACATCCACACCGCGCGATAAGACCCCTGAAGCCGATCACGAGCATCTCCAGCGACCGTGTCGGCGGCCTAACAGCTGCCAGTCCAAGTCCGCACGGTTCACAGCGGCTATTCAATCAGTGAGGGGAAGCTCCGGAACCCCATGATTCAGGGGTCGTCATGCTGCGGGGAACGCCAACGCGGACCGCCGTTGCGCGGCTCCAGAGGAGGGGGACGCGCCGTTGGAAGCGCGGCTATCATGCCGAGGTCACGAGATGGAACGTCGGATGGCGCGGACGACCCTGAAACCCCTGGGAGATATCGTGGAAATGGGGTGTTCTCGAAGCGCGGGTGAGGCATCGGGACACCGGGCTCGACGGCAGGGGTGCGTCCAGCGTCCAGCATCACGATGAGGGCGATACGACTTGGACACGACAAGAGCTCTCTTTGGCACTGCTTCGGATATCAACGTGAAACAAATCGATTTCTATGCTCCTGAATCTAATAGAGAACCAGTCTAACCCTGCTTGAGCCGAATATGGTGGCTCTTCAGCGTCGTGAAGCCATCGAATCCCCTCGGCCCCAGCGTGCTCCCCAACCCAGAATCCTTCCACCCAATCCACGAAAGATCCTGCGCACTCATTAGCATCAGCACCCATCTCTCTCAGAATTGAACCTACAGGGCTCGGGAAATCACAGCGGTTGATGAACACAGTGCCCGCCTCAACCTCATCCTGCAGACCTCGGGCGACATCCACGTCCTTTGTCCAAATACTCGCCGTCAAACCAAAGTTGCTATCGTTCATGAGCTCAACAGCCTCTGCGTCGTCCCGCACCTTCATCACTGGCAGAAGCGGTCCAAAGGTCTCGTCCCGCATCACCTGCATGTCGTGGTTGACGTTGATGAGCAGACGGGGCGCGACGTAGGTCCCCGTGTTAGGGGCGCTGGCGAAGCTGGCGTTGGGGGGAGTGGCGTCCACGGCGCCCTTGCTCAGGGCGTCTGTAACTTGGGCCTCGATCTCCTGGGCGGCGCGGGGAGAGACGACGGGGCCGACGTTGGTGGACTTGTCGAAGGGGTCGCCGAGTTTGTATCTGCGGTTGTAAGCAATGATTTTGTCCGAGAGTGGTCGATTAACTCACGCAGTAAGCTCCCTCTGCAAAGCGAGCACAAACTCATCATGCACAGACTCATGGACGTAAACCCTTTCGATACCGCAACAGCTCTGGCCGGAGTTGAAGATCGCGCCGTCCACGATGTTCGCCGCTGTCCAGGCGATATCGGCATCCGCGCGGACGTAGGCGGGGTCGTTGCCGCCCAGCTCGAGGTTGACGGGAACAACGCGGTCAGCCGTCGCGCGGCGGATGGCGAGGCCGCCGCCGGTCGAGCCGGTGAAACAGACCTGTCTGATCTTGGGAAATTGAACGACGGCCTGAAGCTCGTGTCGGCCGCCGAGGTGGAGGATCTGCAGGACGTCTTTAGGGAGGCCGGCGTGGTCAAAGGCTTCTTTCAGCCTGTCACCGACGAGAGGGGTCTGGGGAGAGGGCTTGAGGAGGACGGTGTCTCCGGCGAGGAGGGCGGGGGCGAGGGTGTTGATTGTGATGAGCCAGGGGAACTACAGCGCTCGGTCAGACGGTCGTCGTGATGGTTTCCCAAATAGAGACTTACGTTCCACGCGGATGAGATGAAGACAGGTCCCAGAGGCACTCTGCTCACCCACCTCTCAAACCCATCCTCCGCCTTTCCGGGAATATCGGAAAGAGCCTCCTCAGCGGTCTCGAGGAAGTACTCGGCGCGCTTCCTCATTGTGCGCAGCTCGGAAGCCGCCGCGGAGATGGGCCGACCCATTTGCAACGTCAGCTCCTTCGCCAGAACATCCTCGGAGGCAGTGAGATAGTCCAACGCCTTGATCATGATAGCCTTGCGCTCGGCGAGCGGGACCTTGCGGTAGATCTTGAAGGCTTCATGGGAGCGGTCGACGAGAGTACGGGCTTCGTCGACGGAGACGCCGTCATGTTTGAAAATGACTTCCCTTGTGGAGGGGGAGAGGCATTCGATCTTCTTGGACGACATGCTAGATCGCTTGATTTGTGGGCAAAGATGTGAAAAGCAGGATGGCTGATGATTGCTGGCGTCTCCCGAGCTCAGGACCGGCGTTGATCGCTTCGTATGTCGTCTTATACCTACCACTCTTGTGGCCCCGTCCACTTCCCCAGTCTTGGCGGTCGCGAGGGGTCCGGTATCAGGCGGGGCCGTCAAACGTTGTGAACGCGGCAGCGGAACCCTGTGGTCATGGTTATCAAACAGCCGCGGTCCGGTGACAGCGTTTACCCGCCGGCCTCATGTGGATCACGCGGGCGTACCGCGACTCGGATGCCATCCCGCGCCGAGAGATAGGTGCTATCAGGGTGGTTCAACGATGTGATTTTGATTTCAGAGTGCCAATTGATTGCTTGCAAGATGATTGTTACGTCGAAGATAGGGCCGCCTCAGGTGCTCGCGGCACCGAGGAAGAAACGGCAGATAGCTCGAGAAAACAATACACCGTGATGAGACTCCTCGGCCCTAGACATCCCGTCCTTGAACATGTCCTCGTCAAAAACAACCCCGCGCCTGAAGTTGAGGATCTTCGTCATGATGAAGCCGTCAAACTCGGGGTGCGCCTGCACGGAAAGGACCTTTCCAGGGCGGTGCAGCCCCTGGATGCTACAGCGAGGGCTGCTGCCGAGACTGACGAGGTCCTTGGGAACCTCAAGAACAGCGTCGCGATGCATCTGGTGAAGTTTCTATCGGCGGAGGTGTTAGAACAGCATTTTTGTGTGAAGGTCTTGCGGATGAACTGACCAGAGAGGGCACGCCCAGCAGCTTCTGGCCCTCTTCGTTCAGGGTGATGTTTTCCACCGCAATCTCCCATCCGCCAGGGCTCACGCCGACCTTGGCTCCCAAGGCGCGGGCGATGATCTGGTGTCCGAAGCAGATGCCAACGACTGGCTTCTCCGTCGAATCAAAAATGCCTTGCAGATACTCGACGAGCTTCAAAATCCACGGGTCGTTCTCGAAAGCCGTGTGCCCTGGACACGCGTCAAGTTCAGCTCTCACTTAGACCTTGTAGATCAGGTACTTACTGCTGCCAGACAACAAAAGGCCGTCGAAGTCTCCATCTGCTGGGAACTTCCCTTGCATCACATCCCAGCTAGAGACCTCGAAGCTTGCTTCGAACCCCTTTGAAGAGCTGACGCCGCGGTTAATAAGGTCTCGGAAGATATCGCCATAAAGGCCCCGGGTCTCTTTGATGGTGTCAATCACCGTGTCACACTCAAGGACGGCGATGCGGAATGTTCGAGGCATGTCGAAGTTGGCAGTGTTATGTCGGGTGGTTGTTGTTGGCAGTGAATACGGGAAAGCAAGCCAAGTGCATTCAGGGGGGACAGCGTGTACTTCGAGGGCAGAAGGGGGGGGGGCTGCAGCCTGAGTCATGCAAGCTGACCTGGTGCCCTCCAACTGACGATCCCAGATGTGGTGTTTCCACGATGTTTCCTCGTCGGTCACATGACAGCTGGATGCGCCTTTATCTAAAGGTATTCTAGACAAGTGCCCAGAAGCATCTCCCTCCAGATGGAGCGCGGCAAGTCGGGTGTTGGAACGAGTGACATGGAGGTACGTCGTCCCGATCGCGGGGTACACCCACAGGGCAGTGCCCCAGTTTTGGGGGAATGGCTCGCGGCGCGGCAAGCGCTGTCATTGGCTAGTCTCACTGTCCTTCCTGGGTATCCAGCCATGACTTGTACCTGCAAGTCACTTCGAAGGTGTCGAGCCCCTGAAACCCACGACCGCGGCACCAAAGAGCATCGCGGCCTCTTGCGCGCTCCCAGGACCGCGTTGCCTTCCCGTTTACACGTCGTCGGGGCTGGAACGTCATTCTACCCGGAGATAGTTGATATGTGTGTGAGTGTGTACTGCGCTTTCCTCGCTGGATCTTGGCCGAGACCATTTTCGCACTTCCCAGCTCGACTCTAGACTCCTGGCTGTTTCTACTTAACATCGGTGTTTCTCAACATCCAGGTTTCAAGCATCACCACCAAGTTCATGTCCAAGACCTTTCCATATAAATCTTCTGCTTCCCACTGTTCCTTATACATGACCATCACCCCGTCAACCGATATGACGATCCTCACGCCCGCCAACGTCGCCGACGTCCTCAAGAATGACACAAAAGTCAAAGTAGCCGGCGTGGACGCCGACGGCGTGCTCCGGGGAAAGATCATGATCAAGTCCAAGTTCCTCTCCAGTGTCGAGTCTGGCTTCGGGTTCAGCTCGGCCGTCTTCGGCTGGGATATGCATGACATGCTTTACCAGGGCGGCGTCGACTGCGCGGCAAAGGACGGGACCTACGCCGACTTCACAGCCTACCCCGACCTGTCGAGCTTCCGAAGGCTACCTTGGGAGGACGACGTGCCATTCTTCCTCCTCACGTTTCACTCCGAGGGGAAGCCAGTGGCAGCGTGCCCGCGGGGATTGCTGAAGGGTCTGACGGACCGACTGGCGGAGAAAAGCTACAAGGCTTTGGCTGGTGGTTAGTTTGCGTCCTGTTCGAACGGTGCGGAATGTTTGCTTATGGGATTCGTGCAGTCGAGCTTGAGTTTATCAACTTCCAGACCCCGTCCGAGGACGGCTACTCTGCGTCGACAAACCCTCGACCGAACCTTGCGGCGTTCCTGGTGAAGAACCCGCCGTCGGCGGTGAGGCCGCTGACCCATGGTATGTTCGGCTACAGCATAACTCGGCCTGTGGCCTCCAAGGACTACTTCTATGATATCTACGAGACGGCGGAGAAGTTCCGTTGCGATGTCGAGGGGTGGCATACGGAGAGTGGACCGGGTGTCTACGAAGCAGTGAGTTCTGTCCAGTGCGTCAGTCCTGGCCACTGCTGACCCTTTCCACCAGGCACTTGCTGTGAGGGATGTTGCAGAGATTGCCGACAGAGTCAGCCTATTCAAGTAAGTCACTCTCTTTTGGCGTCGTGAATGGAACTGACGTGACCGCAGACTCCTGACAAGATGCGTGGGCATCCAGCACGGCGCAACGCCTTGTTTCATGGCCAAACCCTTGTATGGAATGCCCGGCAGCTCAGGACACATCCACCTCTCCCTCACAGACAGCGCAGGCAAGAACCTCTTCGCGCGAGATGAGCCCAACCCGTCGCCTCTTTGGCCGGACCTTGAGAACGTGTCAGACACGGGCTACTACTTCCTCGCTGGCATCCTCGACGCGCTTCCAGACATCATGCCCCTCCTCGCGCCGACGGTCAACTCGTACAAGCGCTTCGTGGAGAACTTCTGGGCGCCCGTCTGGCTGACATGGGGTCTCGAGGACCGCATGGCATCGGTGCGGCTCATTGCGCCGCCGACGTGCAAGCCGGGCGCTACAAGGCTTGAGATCCGTACACCGGGAGCCGATGTCCACCCTCATTATGCGCTGAGCGCGCTCTTCCTAGCGGGTCTGCGCGGCGTGGAGGAGAAGCTTGAGGTCAAGGTGGCGCCGACAACAGCGCGTAAGACAGAGGACGGAAGGCCTGAGATGCTGGCGACGTCGCTTGAGGCGGCGCTGCAGCGGTTCAAGGCGCCTGAGAGTGTTGCGCGGAAGTTGTTTGGCGCGGAGTTTGTCGAATTCTTTGCGACGTCGAGGGAGCATGAGCTGAGGCAGTGGAGGGAGGCGGTGACTGATTGGTAAGTTTGTCCAGGCTGAGCCTTTGCTGTTTGATGCTGACGTTTTTTCCAGGGAGTTCAAGCGCTACATCGAGACTGTGTAGACGGGACCTGGAGGTTTAGGGAGCATGGTCGGTGCCTGTACTGTAGATCGGAAACCCCGTCGGAGAAGTGGTCCCACGTCAAAGAAGTCAATTGACATATCTGCTCGAATTGAATGTGAAGACGGCGGTGAATGGATGCCCTGCGATGGCCCTTCAATTCGGCGGCGATAGCGTCGATGACCCTGACCCAGTTCAATAGGAGAGGTGAAATTGCCGCGGTGCAAGTCGAAATCGATGAGGTGAGGTGGCCGGAGGGCGTATCGCGATAGCGGTTTTAGGCGGGCCGCCCTGGGTCTTCAGGTGATCGGGACAGATCCCGGGGCCCGAGGTTGCTGCCCGCCCCAGCACTTGGCGGACAGCCGCGACCCGGCAGCCTGCCCGCCTCCAGCTGCCTTTTGAAAAGAAGACCATCTCTCGCTCAACTCTCCTTCAACCACGACTACAAACCACATCATCACCACCATGTCTCTCCAATCCGCAGGCCGGGCACTTGCCAGGCCCTCCTCTCTCCGGATCGCTCGCCTGGCTTCTCAATGCCTGATCCCATCAATCCCAGCGCAAGCTCGGGCGACGCCGTGTCCGCGACTCGTCCCCGCGTCAACCACAGTATCACCATCGCAACGCCGCTGGGCCTCGTCTAGCAAGGCAGAGACCCTCTCGCGGACACCACTCTACGAGATTCACCAGGCCGCCGGGGCCAAGCTGGTGCCCTTCGCGGGCTTCGCCATGCCCCTCGAGTACCCCGGCCAGAGCCACCAAGAATCCCACCACTGGACCAGGAACAGCGCCTCCCTCTTCGATGTGTCGCACATGGTCCAGCACCGTCTCTCCGGGCCCCTTGCCGAGACGCTGCTCATGACCGTCACGCCCTCGTCCATTGACGCACTTGCGCCGCAGACGTCGAGCCTCTCGACGCTTCTCAATGAGAACGGCGGCATCGTCGACGACACGGTCATCACTCGCACCGGACCTGATTCCTTCTACTTCGTCACCAACGCGGCATGCAGGGACGGCGACCTGGCTTTCCTCCGCGCCGCCATTGACAAGCTGCTCGACGGGCGGCCGGCCGAGGGCCAGATTCAGTGGGACATCCTGGAGCACCACGGCCTCCTGGCTCTCCAGGGGCCCAAGGCCGCCGAGGTTCTCCAGCCGCTGGTAGCCGCCACGGGCAACGGCGATGAGGACCTCTCGACCCTCTACTTCGGCCAGTCGCGACAGCTCAGCCTGCGTCTCGGCAGTGGCCCCGGCGAGCTGTCTCCTCCTCTGCTCATTTCCCGGACTGGATACACGGGCGAGGACGGCTTCGAGATTTCCATCCCGGCCACCGACGCCGAGTCGTCTCGTGAAGCCTCCTCCGCTGTCGCGCGCCTCCTCCTCGGCGACGGCTCCGTCGTCCGTTGGGCCGGCCTCGCTGCGCGTGACTCCCTGCGTCTCGAGGCGGGAATGTGCCTTTACGGCCACGATATCAATGAGACTACCACCCCGGGAATGGGCGGCCTGGGCTGGGTGGTTGGCAAGGCGAGACGGGCGGCCGACGCCCCTGGCCCGCAGTTCAACGGCCAGTCGGCGGTGCTGGCGCACCTCGAGAAGCCCGGCAGCATGCCCGAGCGCCGCGTCGGGTTCCTCGTCGACAAGGGCCCGGTGGCGCGCGAGGGTGCCCCGATTCTCGACATCGAGAGCGGCGAGACGATCGGCAGGATCACCAGCGGGTGCCCGTCGCCGTCGCTGGCGGGGCAGAACATTGCCATGGGCATGATCAAGACGGGATCGCACAAGCGGGGGACGCAGGTCGCTATCAAGGTGCGCAGCAAGACGGTCAAGGCGCAAGTCGCCAAGCTGCCGTTTATCGAGAGCCGCTTCCACAGGCCATCTTGAGGAGATGTACAACTACAACTAGCCAGCGCTCAATCATGTTCAAATTTTCAAGTATCTTCGGCTTAAACCTATTCAACTCGACTACCATTGAACCCCGCAGGTTTGAGTGTTGTCGTGGGGACGGAGACCTTGACCGAGCCACCGTCGGGTCCGGTCCGACAACCGGCGGAGGGCGGTTAAGTGCCGTGCAAGGGCGCGGCTCGCCCAGCAGCGCGCTTTGTACCGGCGGGACAGGGGCCGAGGCCGCTGTGGCCCTGCAGCTTGGTGGCGAGTGACTCGAATGCTCTTCATCTTCATGCCTTCGCGTCTTGGATTCCTTCACTGACCATTGCATCCTGCATTCAGCTTTCTCTTTCTTCTACGCAGTGTATCATTAGCCATGCTGTACCGACGGGGAGCAAGCAGCCTCAGGGCAACCCTTCAGACATGCCGACAGCAATCAGCGGCGCCGTGCCGCCGGCTGGCGACAACACAGGGCTTGAGGGCAGACACAGATGTAGGTGCCCTCAATCCGAAAGGAAACACCAGCTAACTCCCTTGCAGTACCTGGGTGCCTCCATCAAGGATAGCGACCCTCAGATCAGCGGCATTCTCAACAGAGCAAGTGTCCGACCTCGGCAGTGTTCTTCACCCTCATCTAACAGGTTTGCAGGAAGAGACCCGACAGCGCCACTTCATCAACCTCATCCCGTCAGAGAACTTTACCTCAAAGGCAGTTCTCGAGGCCCTGGGCAGCGTCATGCAGAACAAGTACTCAGAGGGCTACCCAGGCGCACGGTACTACGGCGGTAATGAGCACATCGATGAGGCTGAGAGGCTTTGCCAGCAGCGGGCGCTTGATGTGTTCAAGCTGGATCCCGAGCTCTGGGGAGTCAACGTGCAGCGTGAGCGAAATCCAGCATCGACAGTTCCGAGAACAAAGCTGACCATTTTTCAGCGCTGTCCGGATCCCCGGCCAACCTCATGGCCTACTCGGCCCTCCTCAACACCCACGACCGCATCATGGGTCTTGACCTGCCTCACGGCGGCCACCTGTCCCACGGCTACCAGACCCCTACCAAGAAGATCTCAATGATCTCAAAGTACTTCGAGACACTCCCGTACCATCTGGACCCGAAGACCGGCATCATCGACTACGCTAAGCTCCGCGAGTCCGCCCTCGTGTACCGGCCCAAGCTCATCATCGCCGGCACGTCAGCCTACTCTCGACTCATCGACTACGCGGAGATGCGTAGCATCGCTGACCAGACGGGCGCCTACCTCCTCTCCGACATGGCGCACATCTCAGGCCTCGTGGCCGCCGGCGTGGTCCCCTCGCCCTTCGATCACTCCGACGTCGTCACCACGACGACGCACAAGTCCCTCCGCGGTCCTCGCGGCGCTATGATCTTCTTCCGCAAGGGCGTCCGCTCCACCGACAAGAAGGGCAAGGCCGTCCCCTACGATCTTGAGGGCCCGATCAACGCCTCCGTCTTCCCCGGCCACCAGGGCGGACCTCACAACCACACTATCACAGCTCTGGCCGTCGCACTCGGCCAGGCCTCCTCCCCACAGTTCAGGACCTACCAGGAGCGCGTCCTGTCCAACGCCCAGGCCTTCGCACGCCGCCTCGCTGACGGTCTCGGCTACACCCTTGTCTCAGGCGGCACAGACAACCACCTCCTCCTGGTGGACCTCAAGGCCAAGGGCCTCGACGGCGCGCGCGTCGAGCGCGTCCTGGAGCTCTGCGGCGTCGCGAGCAACAAGAACACCGTGCCGGGTGACACCTCGGCGCTCAAACCCGGCGGTCTCCGCGTCGGCACCCCCGCCATGACCACGCGCGGCTTCAGGGAGCACGATTTCGAGCGCGTGGCCGACATTCTCGACCGCGCCGTCGGCATCACGGCGAGCATCGATAAGCAGGCGCGGGAAGCGGCGGCGGGGCAGGGCGTCAAGAACCCCGGCTCGGTGCGCGCGTTCCTCGGACACCTGGGCGACGGCGCCGCCGTGCCAGAGATAGCGGCGCTGCGGGAGGAGGTCGCGGATTGGGTCGGCGAGTTCCCGGAGCCGTGGATCGTGCCCCGGGAGGGTGTGTAGGATCTTTTGTTGATTGCCAGCTTGCCAGCCGTTGGAAAATGGGAAAGCTCATCTGCCACGTATCACGACCCCCCTGCCCTGTGACCGGTCACGCCGAAGCGCCACCGAACTTCTGGAAGTTGACATCGTCAGATACGGACCTTTGCTTACCGCGGCTCAGGTCATCTCTCGCTCCACTGCATCTATTTCCCTGATATCGCTGTCCGTTCGGCGTCGCAAGCCACAGACGTCCTGATACAGCATCATCGCGTCATCCCGGACAGGGATCCCACGCCGCCGAGGACGCATCCGCGCAGGGGGCTTATCGCAGATGGTGGTGTCTGGCAGTTGGGGCGGACCGCGGCAGCTTCCCCCTCCTTGGCAGGGCGTTGACAAGCTTCTTGATGCGGCGCCCGGGGGGAGGGCACACACATTCGGTAAACAGGGCCAATTAGCACCTTTGCCGCGCTGTGAGGTAGGCCAGATCAGGGCAGTGGCTGCCACTGAGAGCTCTGAGATGGAGGGGGTCCAAACGCCTGTTCGCCGGCACTTCGTGGCGTAGCATGACAGCACCATGCATGGAAACGTCGCATGTCGCAGGGAGGACGGCGTTCGGCGTGCGTCGCCGTGTCTCGGGCGCGCTTCGATGAACGGGATGGCATGTCAGGACAGCCGCGCTCGTCGAGAGGGATCCCGTGACGCCGGCGCGGATCGCGGCTTTGATGGGCACTGCGACATGAACGCGTGTCGCTGTGATATCGGGCATCGTTGTCCGTCGAGACGAGGTGTGTTGGGGTATAACCCGCCGGGAAGCCGAGTATCGCGTGTTTCCCCCTGGTGAAGCATCATTCCATCCCTCCTCGCAGCTTGTATCATGGCGTCTCTCCTTATCAGATCGACCCTTCGGGTGGCCCCGCGCCGGGCGGCGTTGGCACTGGCTCCCCGTGTCAGCAGCACCCCTGTGCTCCAGACGAGGGCCTTCTCGCTGACTTCACTGCGTGAGTTTTGATCGGATGCTTGAGCTGCCAGGGGCAGACAGCTGACGGCAATTGCCATTTAGGCTTCGTGAAGAAGTACACCGAAAGCCACGAATGGATCGAAGTCGCCGAGGACGGCAAGACATGTAAGGCAGCTCCATACCCGGCGAGCAGGCAGCAATTGACAGACTTCAGGCACCGTGGGCATCTCAAAGTACGCCGCCGAAGCGCTCGGCGATGTTGTCTACATTGAGCTCCCCGCAGAAGGCGACGAAGCCACAACCGGTGAGGCTTTCGGCACCGTTGAATCGGTCAAGTCGGCGTCGGACATTATCAGCCCAGTGTCGGGAATCATCACTGCCGTCAACGAGGCTCTGGCCGAGAAGCCGGCAGACCTGTCCAAGGACCCGGAGGCGAGCGGCTGGCTGGTGAAGATGGAGAGCACGGACGTGAGTGCTGCGGATGCGCTGATGGATGAGAAGGCGTATGTGGAGTACCTCGAGGGACTGTAGACAGGCTCCATGAATTCAAATAATGAGGAATTGGCCAAGCATGCTTCTTTCGGAATTGTGATGCAGTGCGCTTCAAAAAGTGAGGGCTACATCTGGTGATATGTGGCAAAAGGTCAAAAATGGACGAACCGCGATTTGAACACGGGACCTTCCGCAAGCTGGAGGATGCAAAGCGGACGCGCTAAACCGCTGCGCCACACGCCCATTGGATGATGATTGGAACGCATCGTGGGATTATCATTTGACTCGAACACATGGATTTGTTGTTTTCCTCCAGACTTCAGATGTCCGGGAGCAAGGTATTGATGGTTTTCAGGAGCGAAGACTGCAAAGTCATTGAATATCTGCTTCGAGTGGACATAGCATGCGGCGGCCATTTCTCGCGTGCTGCAGCTCGAGACACGGTTCTCGACAATGTGTTTCCACACCCAACCTGGAAGTTTTGCTACACCACCTCTCCCAATGCCGTCTGGAGTCATCAGTCGTGGCTCTTCAAGTCGCCTCGTAATTACCAGGATTATCAATCAATTCATAAGATACGTCTCTGGCCAAGTAAATAGCCCTGAGATAAAACTCCCAATGTCGTGAACGGTCTGTCTGCAGGCTGGTAGCATCTGCTTTTCATACCTGGGTAAGGTTTCAACCACGGACAGATGTAGATGTGGTGAAGTTCCTCACACGAGGAAAGCTGAACCCCCTCGCTGAAATACAGCGTGTTAGTCTCGCTGAGTTCTAAGTCCCAGGCCTGTTCCAACTTCTAAGCTGTAGCTGGGACAAGCTTCCTACATCGATCCATGAGTCTGGGCCTCTTCCACCTTTCCTCTCGAGCATCCTGCCCGCCAACCAAGTCGTTGCCTCCCCCCCGAGCCTTCCCCGAGCCTCAAACTGGCCACATCTGCACGATAAACTGGGCCCGTGGCTGCACAAACACGTGAATGACAGCATCTTACCCCGGATTCATCATCCAGGATCAGCCAAGCGCAATGCCCTTCCTGAGACCTGCTATCTGCCCTCGTCTCCACAAGTCGAGCTCCGAGCTGGTCAGGAGGGGTGATGCGAGTCAGAAGGGGAGGCCCAGGCCGTCCTAGCAAGGTGGCAAGGGGGGTGCTATCTCGGCCGTGCCCATACCGCGGCAACGCCGATGATTGGCGACCACCGACGCGGCTTCAGTCTATCGTTCGCCGGCGAGGGTCAAGCCATTAGCAATGGAAACCTACTGGAAGTTGACCCCTGCCGGAGCCGTATCACCGTTCCCACCCAGCGGGCTCTGCGGGCCTCACAGGTCCCTGCTATCAGCTGCCTGTGCTACCCCGCGTCGATTCAGCTCGCTAGGTCCACAGCAGTCTGGGGGAGGCTTATCAAAGGGGGTGTCGTGTCCCGGGCGAAGAGATTAGGGTGCCCGGCCATGCCGACCGGTCGCTGAAACGTCAACTTCTTCCCAGAAAACATTAAAACACCGCAGGGCGTCCTGCACTGGAATCCTTCGCGTCGCCCCCTGGTACCCTTTTCCCATCGCGGGCTATTCGATCTCCGACTACCAGGCGACCCGAGCTTTTTACCCTTTTCGGTTCATCGCCTTGCGACAAAGCTCGACCTCGCTTGCAAAGAGGCGGCAAATTTTGCATTCCGTCATCACAGGCCCCCGAGCCTTCGCCCTCGCCCTCACATCGAACCCCGGAGTCGCAAACCGCCGCCATCATGCCGTCCGCACAGGAGACGGATAAGCACCTCGAGCGTCTCGGCTACCAGGCCGAGATGCCGCGGAATCTCAGCATGATCAGCATCCTCGGCTTGTCCTTCGCTATCATGGCCGTGCCTTTTGGCTTGTCGACGACAATGTACATCACCCTCACAAACGGTCAAGCAGTATCCATCATCTGGGGCTGGGTCCTGGTTTCGCTGCTCTCTCTCTGTATCGCTGCCTCCCTGGCTGAGATCTGCGGCGTGTTCCCCGTCTCGGGAGGTGTCTACTATTGGTCTGCAATGCTGTGCACGAAGAAGTACGCTCCCATCGTCAGCTTCATCGACGGCTGGATGACGCTCGTGGGCAACTGGACAGTGACGCTCAGCATCAACTTCTCCGGTGCCCAGCTCATTCTCAGCGCAATCTCCATCTTCAATCCCGACTATGTTGCGAACCAGTGGCAGACGATCCTCTGCTTCTGGGCCGTCATGCTCATCTGCGCCCTCATCAACATCTTCTTCTCGAGGCATCTCAACATGATCAACACCATCTGCATCTGGTGGACCGGCGCAGGTGTCATCATTATCCTCGTTACGCTTCTGGCGACTGCTCATGAGGGCAGGAGGTCGGCCGACTTTGTCTTCACCCACTACGACGCATCTGCCAGCGGCTGGCCCGAAGCCTGGTCCTTCTTTGTCGGACTTCTCCAGGGTATGCATCTTGTCACCCCCCTTTGATGGAAATTCCACTGACTTTATCCAGCTTCCTACGTCCTGACGGGCTACGGCATGGTTCCCAGCCTGTGCGAGGAGGTGAACAACCCGGAGCGCGAGGTTCCCCGCGCCATCGTCCTGTCGGTGGCTGCTGCCGGCCTCACTGGTATCGTCTACCTGCTCCCGATCCTCTTCGTCCTTCCCGATGTTCAGATGCTGCTGGGTGTGGCCAACGGACAGCCCATCGGCCTGCTGTTCCAGACCGTCACCAACTCCAAGGCCGGTGGCTTCGGTCTCCTCCTGATCATCCTCGGCATCCTCTTCTTCGCTGGTACCGGTGCCCTCACCGCTGCCTCGCGTTGCACGTACGCCTTCGCTCGCGACGGAGCTATCCCCGGCTACAAGCTGTGGAAGAAGGTCCACCCTAAGCTCGACGTCCCCGTCTGGGCCATCATCCTGTCCACCGTCGTCGACTGCGTCCTGGGATGCATCTACTTCGGATCCTCTGCGGCATTCAACTCGTTCACCGGAGTCGCGACTCTCTGCCTCTTGTCGTCCTACTGCGTCCCCATTCTCATCAGCACCATCCGCGGTCGCAAGTTCGTCAAGGACTCGCCTTACCCCCTCGGTCGCTTCGGATACTTGATCAACATCACCAGCATCGTCTTCATCTGCTTCGCCTCGGTCATCTTCTGCGTCCCCGTCGCCCTCCCCGTCACCGCGGAGACGATGAACTACGCCAGCGTTGTCTTCGCAGGCTTCGCAACAATCAGTGCCGTTTGGTACTTCGCCTATGCGCGTAAGAACTTCAAGGGACCCCCCATCATGGACGAGTACTGGGAGCAGGGCCCAGAGTTCTTCATGGCCGGGCGCGGAACCGGTCCCGCAGCTGTCATCGAGGCTGTTGACAGCCATTCGGACAGGTTGCAGGAGGACAAGATGAAGAAGATTGATGGGGAGCTGTAAGCTTGGGCCGCCATGGGCACTGTATTTGTCAGAGCGCTGAACTTGTACTTGATATCTGAATTCCGATGTAGGATCATAATGCTCAACAATTTGTACCTTGATATCTGTGTCGAGTCCATCAAGGTATCGCAAAGCAACCGAGCTGTGAACTCTAACGATGAGAACTGGAGCGTTCAACTCATGCACGCTAAATCCACCACATCAGTCATCCAACAAGCGTGAATGGTTTAGTGGTAAAATTCTCCGTTGCCATCGGGGAGCCCAGGGTTCGATTCCCTGTTCACGCAGGATAACTTTACGTTTTGAGTTTTGCCTCCCCAACGTAACAGCCACAAGCCACTGCCCACAACCTTCACAATGTTCCATGTTTCCGATTTCCTGGGGACTGCCTTCCCTCGGTGCCTGGTAGACGTCCAGTCTTTGCTTTCTGCATTCTACCCCAACAACAACTACACTTCCCTTCGACAATCATCCGCACTCCCCAGTATTGATTCTGTCGCACAGTTATCATCATGGTTTCGGCCCCAACATCTAACGACACTGGCGACGACCAGACAGGCTCGGTGCTCACCAAAAACATGCAGGCTCCTTCTTGGCCTCAGACTTGGCCTTCTAACAGACCCAGCACCAGTTCTAGCTCTGGAAGCCCGGTGTACGAAAGCGTGTTCGAGAAGATCTTCACAGACGGCTCCCCTACTGGTGGCCTCGTCGAGACAATCCGCCCAGTCGGCTCAGGACCTCCTCCCCTAGTATCTACGTCAGTCGGACACAAAGTTCAATCCCCCGCCTTGGGTTCGGGTCAAAACTCCCCGACGGACAGTGACCCAACAAGCGGAGGCGGCCGTGGCGATGACAACGGCAAACACAAAAACGAGCGGCATTGGCTGAACCTGGCACGAGCGCTTCCCCGTGCTCCCTTGCCGTCCTTGTAAGTTATCGAAATTTACTCCATGTTCCCCATCAGTGGCTGTGCCAATCTGGAGGATTCTCGCTGACTGAGATGTCTAGTGCCTCCTTCAACTTCAACCAAACCGCCCAGCCCTTCCATGGCCCATGGATGACGATGCCCATGGCCGACCTTGAAGCCATCGCAACAGCAAATCGGGACGCTCCCGATCCTCGTCCCATCTACCCAGCCCTTTTTTCCGAGATAGTCATGATCCGAAGGCTCTATGACAGCGCCATCCAGCATACCAATCGTCTGGTAGACCACGAGTTCATACCTTACCACAAGCTCCCGGCGACCACATCATACAAGGACTTGAGTTCAGCCACAGTCGGTCTTTCCAAGATGTCGATCCGTCGAGAAGGCTTTGCCGTAAACACCGCCGTTTCCAACCTATCTCGCGCCTTCCTGGTCAATGAACTCGCCAGCGCCGCCGTAGTCTTGCAAGGCAGACCACTGCTTCGACACCTCAGCGAGACTTGTCTGCAACGCCATCCTGACAGGTTCCACGCGGCACACGTCCAATTTCTCCTGAAACAGAACTCCATGCGGGGGTTATTCGACCCCGAAGACTCAGCAAAGCTTGTTCGCCGTCTGCAAGATAAATCAAAGCAAGTCGAGGCCCTCCGCCTGGCAGGCCTTTGCAAGGTAGCAATGTCGGATTACTATGCTGCTAGCTTCAACTTTGATGTGGCTTTGCAACTGGGAGGCTTCAAGGAAGGAAATTCCGTACGCTTCAAGAAGAAAAAAACCGCCTCCGAGGCCGCCAAGGTGAAGCTTTTACCTGTCGACAAACCGCCAAGAGGAAGTCTGCTGCAAACCCTCTGCTATCGAGGCATGTGTCACCTTGAAAACGCCGTCATACACATTTACCGCCTCTACGACTCACAGACCTCCACTAGCATTGGAAATCGTTCAGTCTGGTACGAAGACGCGATAAGACGTGGGGACGAGCCATCAGAACTTGACCTAACGAAAAATCGGGAGACCATCCAACGGTTCACCACCCTCGCGCTTAACGACTTTCTGGACTTTCTCTCGTACCTCCAATTTACTCCAACAATCCAAAAACGTGGCAGGAAAACGCCTCCAAAGGCCGGGGGTCAATCGGAAAGTCACAGGAATCCAGGTGCAGCTCCTAAGAAAAAGATGTACGCCATGTCCGAGCTCTTTGGTCCATCGCCCCCTTCTCTGTCGGAGCTTTTGCCTCAAGACGACGATGCCACCAAGGTCCCCAGAGCTCGCGGTGCTGCAACGTACCATCCTTTCCTGGGCGAGGCACTCTACCATCTTCTACTCTGTCATGTCGTCTTGCAGACGCCAGCGTCAATCCTCATTCGCTACGCGGACATCGCCGCCCACATCTACAGCATCTGCGATGCCTTCCCCTTTACAAAAGCCGTGCAAACACCAGCCATGGAAGACTTTGAAGACATTCTCGAGAAAATGTCAACTTGCATTCGCATGCCTGACGCGTGGGTCAACCGGGAGAAGGTCGAGACACCACCGCCTCCCAAAGTCAACGCCACCGTCGACCTGAAAAGCATACCAAACAGTACCATTCCCGACTTGACCAAAATCCAGCCATCTTTTGATCAAGAAGATTACAGTGTGGGTTTCCGGAACTTGAGGTTTCTTCAAAAAGCTTCCAGGCCCGACGACATGATCCCTCCGCCCTACGAGCCAGCTCCCTCGTACTCGTCAGATCGGGCCCAGATCATCGGATACTGGGTGGAGACGAACGCTCCCAATGGTAAAAAGAAAAAGAAGAAGAACAAGAAGAAGAAGAAGGCCAAGAAGGGGGCCGATTGTCCTTCGACTAAGACTTCGGAAAAGGACAACGGACTGGCAGGGCCGGAGGCGTGTTGAAAAATGTGTTTTGGACTGATGTTGACCCAGCAAGCGTGTATGTCCAATAGCGTTCCAGCGTAGTATAAATGACTTTATCAAATTTCTGGTGTTATCCGTGTCCAAATTGAGTTCGTACGTAGAGGTAGCAAACATATCACAGGAGGCAAAGTAGTTGGGGAACTGCTGATTAAAGCTACGTCGCCAGCCAACTCCCGCCCTTGCAGGCAAGAGTACCGACGACCCCTTCTATAAACAAGATGTCGACTAATTACAAGCTTCCTAGGCATGAACAGTGACCAAGCCAACTCGCACGCCGCCACGCGATGCACTTAAACGGACTGCTTCTTGGCCTCGGTCTGCTGAACAGTGGCGCCATCCTTGACCTCGAACGCGGCGTCGTTGGTGGCGCGGATGTCGTCGGTGGTGTGGGGGTGGTTGCCGAGCATGTCGGTACCCTTCTCGGCGTGGGAGCTGCCGCCGAAGAGGACGTCGATCTCCTCGAGGGCGATCTGCTTGGTCTCGGGGATGAAGAACCAGACAAAGACGAAGAGACAGACGTTGATGGACATGAAGAAGTAGAGGCAGCGCAGACCCTCGTTCCTGAGGAAGGTGGGGAAGAACTGCTGGAAGACGGTGTTGGCGACGTTCTGCATCTGCGAGCACATGCCGACGGCCTGGGCACGGATGTTCATGGAGAAGACCTCGGAAGTCCACATCCAGCTGGAGAGAGAGTTAGCAAATGCTCAAGGGGTCATGGCGTTCGCAAGAAGGGGAAGCTTACACAGTGGCGCCCCAAGAAGGCTTGTAGAAGAATGCGAAGAGGAAGAACATGAACACGATGCCAATGCTGACAGACTCGGACTTGGTGCCATCGGCCTTTGTCGGGGTGGTGATGCCCAGGGTGGGGACGATGAGCATGCAGACGGCCATACCGGCAGCACCGACGAGGAGCAGCCAGCGACGACCGTAGCGGTCGGAGGTCCACATGGCGTTCAAGGTGAAGAGAATACCGAAGGTGGCGTTAAGGGCGTTGATCAGGTTGATCGTGTCCGGGTTGGGCCAGACCTTCTTGTAGATGCTGGTGGAGTACGAGTTCAGGGTGCCCTGGCCGGTGAGCTGCTGGCCGACGTTGAGGACGAAGGCCAGGTACATGCGCTTGCGGACGGAGGGGTCCTTGAACAGAGCGGAGTAGCTGATGCCGCCAATGGCCTCCTTCTCGTACTCGATGGCACCGCGGATGGAAGTAAGCTCCTCCTCGATCTCCTCCTCGGTGTCGCGAATGCGGCGGAGCGAGGCGCGGGCGCCCTCGACGTTGCCGTTCTTCTGGATGAACCAACGGGGCGACTCGGGGAGGAAGAAGATGGCGACGCAGACGATGGAGGGAACCAGGGCCTGGAAGATGACGACCATGCGCCAGTCCCAGTTTCCGAGTCTGACCTTCTGCTTGGCGCAGGCGAAGTTGATCCAGAAAGCGATGAAGCTACCGACCGAGTAGTTCATCTGCCAGACAGTCATGACCTTGCCACGGATGTTGGCAGGGGTGACCTCTCCGATGTAGACGGGGGCAGCAGTCAGGGCGAGACCCTGGCCGATACCGATGAGAACACGGCCGGCGATGAAGACACCGATCTTGTGGTGAGGAGTGAAGGTCTGCATCATGGTGGCGATGATGGTGAGGAGGCAGCCGAGGAACATGCCCCAACGACGACCGAGGAAATCGGCGGTGGGACCGCCCAGGAAGAAACCGGCGATAATGGCTCCCACGGTGTACGAGGTGTTGACTGTGCGGAGGGTGCCGTCAGTATGTGTTGCATCAGATGCCGGTGTGGAGCGTGGGCGACCACATACTGAGACCAATCATCTGAGTATCCCTGTCCTTGTCGAGGTTGACCCATTCGAACCAGTTCGAGGAACCCTGAACAGCGTTGAAGACGGAAGCATCGTAACCGTAGAGAACCATGCACATTGCCGCCACCAGCGAGCAGTACCTGTAGGTCGAGACATGTTAGCCGTCATGGCTTCTCGGTTTGTGATGTTGATGTCGTCGGGAAGGTGACGCACCAGTTGTAGAGTCTCGTCTTGGAGACCATCTTGTCGGTGTTGGCGCGAACCTCGCTGTCCCAGGTGCTTGTCTTGAAAAGGCGAGTCTGGTGATGAGTTGAGGGCGAGTGGTATCGGTGTCCTGGAGAGAGGAAGAGAGGCGTGGGTTACAACGAGGGATGGGAGAAGGGTCTTTTAAAGATGCTCGACGCCAGCCTCGAGATGCCGAGTCGAGGGGGGCGACTGGGGCGACCCCGGGGCCCCGCTTAGGCCAGGACCAAGGGCATCGACGGACATACTGGAGGACACTTTCCGGGGAGTTGTGGAGGTGTGGAGATGCTGGCAGAGGGGAAGATGGGGGCAAGGCGAGATAGGGAGAGATAGAGGCAGATCTGGCGGTGGTCCTAGCAGTGTCCATCCATTAACGAAGAGGACGCCAGGACAAGGTGGAAATTCGATAGCAGGGAACCTGAGGGGAGGCGAGCGGCGGAGGCGATGGGCGGTCTGCCGGGCGTGCCTTGTCTGTGCCCAGGTTGGCGTGTGAATCGAACCGAAGAACGCCAGAGACCAGACCTCCACGAGTCATCGCCGGCTGCCGAGTGCCAGAGTTCGCGGAGGAATAGGTCGAGCAAGAAATTCCGCCAATGGGCATTTCTTCACACCGGGTACCGGAAGAGTGGAGAGCCATTGCAGGGCCAGACGAAGACGAGACGAGACAACTGGGCTGAGAGAGGCGAGTAGAGGATGGATGGGGAAAGGCCGCGCGCGGCTCGGGGCTGGCGGCGAAGCGGCGCAATCGAGGCTCTTCTGGCGAGGGGCAGGCAAGCAGGGGAGGGGAGCGGGTATGCGTATGTGCCTGTTAGCGGCGGCGCGGCCAGGTCAGCAGCGTACAGGTGGTTTGCAGGGCTAGCGAGGTACCATTCGGCCTACCTAGATGCCACCCGGCGGCGTGGATCGAGGGGGGCGAACCGGTGTCTGGATGGATGGAATCGAAGGAGGTCAGGTCCATCGCTGCAAGCGGTGGAGGTTGGAGGTTCGGGCCAGCCGCGGCGGTAGTATGGGGGAAGCGATGGGCAGCAGGGATTGGCCTGACTTGGCGTTGTAGGGGTCGGTGCCGATTGCCGTGCCGGAGGGTGCTCAGTGGCTGGAGCCGGGGCCGGGGGAGCGAGTGTTGCGGGCCACGTGCAGGTCGCGATACCGGAAATGGGATGTGCACCAGCCGTGATCATGAGATTTTAGAGAGCTGACGTGGAGGGGGAAGGTCAAGGGTCTGTTGATTCCGGAGTGGCGCGGGGCATATCGCGGGGAGGCATCGTGGAGGTAGGATGTGGACTTGGTGTTAGGGACGAAGGATGAAGGGGAGATGGGAAGAGGAGAGCAACCTAACTTGAAGGTTCCCGTCGGAAGAGAGATGGGAGTTGGGAAGGAGCAGTCAATTGGTGCGCATCCCGTAGATGGCTAGCACGCTGTGGTGTGTTTGCCCCCAAAAAATGGTAGCCTGCAACTCGGCTGCCATGCCTGCCGCAGCTAGTCTTGCCGGTACCCGTCGGACCCTGGAAAAAGGGGGAAATACGACCGCACATGTTGCTGGCCTCTGCTCTCTCGGTGGTTCACGCCGTCGCCATCCAAGCGGCCGCACGAGGGAAGCATGAAAGCCAACGCGACGGGATGCCAGGGGCAGACACCGCATGCACCGGGTCGTAGACTCCAGCGTCGTGGTGGACGGGAAGGTGGCAGCAGCAGCGCCAGCTCCACAGGATCAACGGAAGGTGCAGGGCCCTCGAGGTCCGCTTGCCCGCTTGCCCGCTCGCCCGCGTTGGCTCCGGACGGAATGTTGTCATCGTTCCATCCTGTCGCGCACCTGGCATTTTCCACATCCATCATCCCCTGGCGTTCGATCAGCTGGGCTCTCAACACCATGCCCGCACATCGCCAATACAGCCTCACCCATGTCTTGACCGTCGGTCGTTGTCCGGAATGGCATTTCGGACGCCCAGAGCCCCTTCTCGGCCGACAGACAAACGCCACGTTGCGGCCAGGCTGTCGGCAGGTCTTGGCAGGGCTCTTCCCCCAGCTCTCCTCCGAGCTCCGACTCGCTCTCACTGGACGCCCCCTGACGCCGCGCCGTCGTTTTCCAGCCATCACCACCCAAGAGTTTACCCGTCCATGCGCCAGGGAGTTCACCCGCGCGACCAATCAAGCCATCCTACGCCCGTTAGCACCCTGCCTGACCAACGGTCACCCATGCTCCCTTGCCGTCCTTGGGCGCCTTGGATGCATCTGTCAAGAATGCGCCGAGAGGCTGAGCACGCTTTCCAAGATGTCTTGAGGCAACAAGGAGCAACAGAGCCGCAACACCACCACTTCATCCATCATCTCAAGTTTACTTGACAAGTTTACTTGAGATCTTCGTCAACAACCAAATGCAGTGGGGAAGCTCCATCAACTCCCCAATTCCAGTGTCCACGCCCCGTTTCCCCAGGACTTTGGTGCCGGCACAGACCCGCGGGCCCCGCGCGCGACAGAATCCATCCCTCGATGGAGCCGTTTTGCCCACGGATGAAATAATCCATTGGTGGAACAAATCGAGGACAATAATCATCCGTCGGCAGGCGGCGGCATCGAGCACCCCATCACGCTACTGTTTGGCTATGAGTATATCCCTGGTGGCCCAGCCTGGCTTTTGTGGGGGCCGCGTCGTCTCCTTCGCCCAGACTCTGGGCAAACCCACGTTCCCTTACCAGCAGACGGATCGAACGGCACGACGAAGCTTTTCCCACGCATCCTCCGCACCCTCCTCGGCCACGGCGGCCCCCGCACCACGACCACGGGACACGTCTTCGCGGCCTCGACGCCATCGCGCCGTCTCTCAGCGTCACCGTCCGAATGTTTGACCATGGTCTTGGGATCTTTCCAGATCTCACTTCACCACTGTCACGGCACCAGGACTTCCGACTAGGATTTGCTCGCTTTGTTGCCCGCCTGAAAGCTGAGACCGACATCACGCTCACGAGCCATCTCACCCTACACCTCGATACCTCACCTCGCTTTCTCAAGTTCTTTCGGAGCTGCTTCATTGGGACGACCAGCTTCTGGCTCACAGATGGACATGCCACCTTCACCCAAGCCGCCCAGGCGGAAAGATGGCCAGACCCCACCAGACCGCACGAGACCCGAGGGATCGTGCATTGTTGCTTGCACGCCGAGGCCTGGAGGCCACTTGGCGCCAGGATGGACCGGGGTCCTGAAAGGGGCAACCAGCACACATCCATCACGGAGGCTGAGGCAGGCCGCCACCAGATTCTCTCGAACTGCAAGTCGACGCTCAATGCTGAACTCTACACAGTTCCAGGCACATCTCACAAAAAACGACGCGCCTCCGGTGGAGTGCAGTGTAAATGTTTGCACTAAGCTTGGCGTTCCTACATTACGGTTTCCCGCGGACTGATCTGCAACTCCCTGGCTCTCACCGTCCGGATGTCGACCCGGATTTGACCATCGTTTGCCGGCCTTTCAAGCTCAATTTCGGCTTCGCACGACCAGGCTTTCTTCATGCCACACTAGACCCCGAAATCCCTTGCTTGCTCCTATCACCACCGCATTCCCTGCACTCGATGTCGATATGATGATAGCAGCTCAACTTCGACGACCAACACAGGCAAGATCATCCTGAATGGTTCTCGACATTGCTTCAGCTTCCACACGCTCCCCTCGAAGATTATGGATCAACAAGTTACACCTCATGGTCCTGTCTGCAGCTCTTCGGCTACTTTGCGGCGCAGACGGAACGCCCGGTCACCGACATGCTGCATGCCCGACTTTCGGCCGGCACAGCCTGCTTGAGCATGGCCATGTCAGACGAGAAGAGACACCACTCGGAAGATATACTGCATCGATTTCACACAGATAAGCAGCTCCTGGCGACCTTCCTCCACACAACATCCGCCACAACACCAAGCACGAAGAGCGAAGCATGGCTGGCATTGCAGCAGATGGGCACTTGCTACTTTGGGGCCACAACACTGCGTATGTCTCTTTCCGAATACGGAGGGTGGTCTTGACCACTTCGTTGTGCTTCTCTGGCTCCTCACTGTCTGGCGACAAGGAGAGAGCAACTAGTGCCCATCTTCGCGAGGGCCATCCTTGGCGCCACCGAGACGTGTGCCCTGCTTCTGCGGTCTTCTAGCAACAGTCGGACTTTGAACCTCTTTGCGGGGAGGGATACATGAAGAGACTGGCTGGAGGCACACCATCGGATGGCAACATCCATGCGCCCCGACGAGGAGCAAGATTGCTGACCCCAGCTACGCCAACAAGTGACGTCTGAGATGCAGCTTCGACAAATATCTGAGGGACCGGGACCTGCTCTTGATGCTTTGGCATATCTCCCATTTGGTCTTCCAAAAGCATTGCTCCATGGAGAGCAGAATGATGCACGATCAGCCTCCAGCATGATGCATCTGCGGCCGTCATGCGATCCAGCTAACCACTGAGGATTTGGATGTCGTGATGGCACCGGTTTCCATCGGCTCTCATGTCAAGAGCCCGCTCCCACGATATGACATCCCACGCTCCCGAAGACCCATTGACTATGACAAAGGTTTCGTGGCGTCCACGCCCCGTCGTGACCCATTCGTGAAATCCACCCGCGATCCGAAGCGAGCCACACACAGCCCACGCAGCATGCAGCAAAATGGAAGAAAAATGCCAGTGACTCACCACACCGTCCCAGACCCAGCTCCAATCTCTTCCCATATGGATCCTCCTTTCAGCCGGCCCTCCATCAAACCAGCTCGGATCGTCTAGTTGGTTAGGATGATGCATTGTGGTTCCTACTACAATACTGCATTGACGGCAGTTCGAATCCGCCTCCGAGCAACTTTTTTGGCTTCATGATTAAACTTCAGAACAAGACGCCGCTACCCCTCACTTAGGCCCCTCGCGCCCCGGGTATCACATCGATCCGGCTCGGATCGTCTAGTTGGTTAGGATGATGCATTGTGGTCGCTACTACAATACTGCATTGACGGCAGTTCGAATCCGCCTCCGAGCATACTTTTTGCTCTTCTTCTCCAAGGAGTGCGAAAGAAGCTTGGCGACTTCTTGGAGTGTCTGTGTGCGATCTACTGGGTATCTCTAGACGGTGTCTTCACTGTCGTGCGTGTTTGGGTGGCCTTCCCCTGTCAAGAGCAAGATGTACCCTCCTCGCGACCCTTTGACGCGTGCCACTCTTGGTCACCAGAAGGCCGAAAAAACGTCAGGTGCCTCGCAAAAGAAGGGATTGATCGTTGAAGTGATTGTCAAATAGATAGGAAACACTTCCACGAACGAATCAAGAAGCCTCTGCAACTGGCATCTTGACGCTGAAAACGACATGCCCGGGCACAAGCTGGATATCTAGGCTTTCATTCCTTGTTGATTGCAGGGAAGTGTTGTGACAGAACTTTGATGCAGGTGTCACTTTACTGCAAGATGATCATATCATGTCGAAGCGGAATTGTGTCAATTCATGCCCACGTGGCTGGACAGCGGCGCCAGCGACTCAAATAAACGCATGTATGGTTTGATCGACAAGGAACAGGTAGGGCAATTAAGGATCCCACGTGGCGACACCTTGTCAGGAGGTGCAGTGGCGTCGAACTGCCCCGGGATCTCACGGATAAATTCGACCGCCCCGGCAGGGAGAATGTCCTGGGATCTGTGCTTCCGGCCGGACTTGCTGCACGACAGACGGCTCGGAAAACTTCGCATTGTCTCTTTGGTTTTCCTTCCAGTAAGAGGTGAGGTCGTCCACAGAATCTTGGCTTCCATTGCTTGTCATGGTGCCTGGACATCACGTCGCGATGTCAGATCATCATCATGATTTGGCAAAACCAAGTTGCTGACAGTCTTGGGGTGACATCTCTTCATCAAGTCACGACTGTGGACCCTATGAATATCCGGCTGAATAAGAGACCTAATCATGTACTGCCTGGCTGTTGTTCTTCAAGCGCCTCAGTCTGACAAGCCACCAGCCAAACCAGTGACCACCAATGGCGTCAGAGGTTGTCCTACCTCGACGACCAGCTTGACCTCCCCTCCTACGCTAGTAGTTGCTTCGAGCCAATTGCCTGAGTGTTCGGGCGGAATTCCGACGGAAAAGCACTCAAGGCTCGTTGCAGCCTCTCAAGGTGTAATTTGAAAGGATTCAGGCTGAAAGTTAGCGCTCCCGACCATGCATCCAGGGACCTTTGCTCTAGCCATTTGACAGACGCACGGCGAACCTGACGTCAGCGGGCACGTGTTGCGCCGTCGACTTCACTCTGCATTAGAGCCCAAGGCATCGGGACAACAAACGCGCCGCCCCCTGGAGGTTTTCGGGCGACAGTCCAGAGTGGGAGCCAGAGTGGGAGCGGGGTGGATCTCGTGGCTTCGGCAATCGGAACGACTCGGTCGGCTACGGATTTCGAATTGCTCGGCCGAGGGTGAGGGCGAAGCGACGTGCAGGTTCGTCTTTTGTCAGATTGCACAATGTCAACACGGGACGAGATGAAGCGAGCGCGGAGATATGGTTTTTGAGTAAGCGGGAGATACCCCAATGTCGCCTCGCGGATGTGAACGTCGGGAAGCGTTCGGATGGGACGGGGATGCAAGCCCAGGCACCCGCCCTTTCTATACAGCACACGCCAGCTCACAGAATGACCTGGCGCAGCAGCTTCAAATATACAAGTACATTGCGGTTTATGAAAGGTGTTTGCCGGGGAGATTGTGCCAAGCGGCGCTGGGGTGGGCTTGTGGAACTTGCCGGCACTTGGAATAAGCTAGGACCGACGGACCGTGCAACTTGAGATGAATCGAAAGATCACGACATATCGAAGGGACGACGGGAGGGACCCTTCAAGGTGCCTGTTCCTGGCAAGACTGGCTGCCTTGGGGGGGCATTGCGCGCGCTTGCGCCCCTGAGCATCATCCGCGATGGAAAGGAGACGTGCTTCCGTGCCCGTGCATCCTATTCTGAGTTGCGACGGAAAAGCCGACCGCCCCGGGACAATCAACTAAAGTTTTGCGTTTCCCCGGACGTGCGCTTCAGGGAAACGAGGTCGCAATGCCTTAAACCTCCCGGGCGAACCGGATGTGTGGGAGAAAGGAGAGGGAGAGGGAAGCAAGATGACTCGCTGGCTTCGATGCACGAGTCGTCGGATAATGCTGCGCCTCCCCTCTCGGAAAAGCGTGCGTTCGTCTCAACATTACCGCGAGATCACCGCCTTGGCGCTGCAGCGCTCCTTTCCATGCGACGTTATCCCCCCGTCGCCGCTCGCAAGTTTGCAACATGCCCGTCTATCTTTTGCATGTGCGTTGAATTTGCTCACTTTTAAGGTCTGGCCCTTGCTCGTTAAAGGTGAAACCCCCGGCGGAAGACTCCACAGTCTGCAGCTCTCACGCAAGGATCGCGCCGGGGGAGGAAGCAGTCGATGAGGCCAGACGTGCGAGTCAGGCTTATGAATGATGACCAAGGAGGGCCCTCTGCCCCAATCTATGCGGAACCAGGCACACCGCGCAGCGACACTTTGGGGTGTCAAGCCCGCTCTTGGCACTCTGTCGACGACTCTGGGCGACCCGCATCGCGAGCCCTCAAACCCCGGCCTCGCGGGGCCAGAACCTGCCCGAAGCGGCAGTTGCATCTGATAATCTGTTCGGGACGACGGGACCACCCTGGACCTCCGGGGGCTCAGCCTACCCTTTGAGGTAAATTAGCGTGGCCAAGGGACGGGAGCCATGGTGCTTCTCGGTTCTACCTCCGAACGTGCCGCAGGATAGGAATTCCAGGGCCCTGGATGTCCCAGGCTTGGTTGTAGTCAGGGGGGGTGGTGTTCAAGTGGGATATAAGGGACGGTACCCGTGGTCCGGAAAAGTTGGGATGGCTAGCTCTCTCCCTTCAGGTTCTTCGAGACTCGCATTATCAAAAGTACCATCCAGCATGGACTCCACATTCTCTCTTCGACGCCTTGCCGTCACGTCACTCCTTTCCGCCTCGGCCGTTCTCGCCCAGAACCCCGTCGATGCCATCACCACCTGCCTCGACGCCGCCGGCGTCCGCAACGTCATCAGCACCGATGCCGAGTGGCCCAGCGCCATCACCCAGTTCCAGAGGCGTCTCGGCCCCGCTGCGCCCGTGGCCGTCTCCTTCCCCGAGACCGAGGACCATGTCGCCGCCGCCCTGAGCTGCGCCCGCGCCTCCTCCGTCAAGGTGTCCACCCTCGGCGGCGCCAACTCCTTCCAGGGCTTCGGCTTCGGCAACCCTGGCAACCTCATCGTCAACATGGCCGCCTTCACCTCGGTCGAGTTTGACGAGTGCAAGAACACCGTCACCTACGGCGGTGGTATCCGTGTCGGACCCCTGATGAAGAACATCTGGGACAACCACGGCACTCACATTCCCCACGTCCGTGGCTCCGTTGTTGGTGTCACCGGCTCCAGCATCGGAGGTGGCTTCGGCTCGACGTCCCGTCACCTCGGCACTCCTATGGACAACATCCTCGCTGTCAAGTACATGCTGTACAACGGCACTGTCGTCACCGCCACTGAGGGCTCCGACCTCCTATGGGCCGCCAAGGGCGCTGGTTCCTCCTTCGGCGTCATCCTCTCCGTCACCAGCCAGACGCACAAGCCCGCCTTCGACTCGGCCACCAACTTCACTTTCAACCTCGGCAGGCTGTCCACCGATGTTGCCGCTGAGGCCCTCCTCGCCGTTCAGGACTTCGCTCTCGAGGAGGGTAGCCCCGACGAGCTCGCCCTCCGCTGGTCCCTCACCGGCACCGGCACCACCGGTACCGGCTACTACTACGGCGACCCAGCCGCCTTCGACGAGGCCATCGCCCCTCTCGTTTCCCGCTGGGAGATGATCACCAACACCACCGTCACCATCCCCCGCACCGTCCTCCCCTTCTGGGCCATGGAGGTGGCCGTTGCCGGTGCCGGCATGGAGCTCCCCCTCGGCGGCAACCCCGCCAGCCGCGCCTCCTACACCCAGTCCGTCGTCACCACCGCCGACAAGCCCCTGAGCTTCGAGCAGACCCGCACCCTCATCGACAGCATCACCTTCGGCTTCAACCGCACCGATATGTCCCGCTCCGGCTTCCTCGACCTCTGGGGCGGCGTCTCGCGTGACATCAAGGACTCCGACACCGCCTTCGCCCACGGCAACAACCTCTGGCTCATCCGTGTCGACGGCAACTCCAACTCGGGCGACAACGGCTTCCCCGCCGATGGCCTGACCTACATGAAGTCGCTCACCCGCCCCTTCGAGGCCTCCCTCGAGAGCGCCGGCGTCGCCCTCCGCGCCTTCCCCAACTACATCGACACCGAGCTCACCCAGGCCGAGTGGAGCCAGAAGCTCTTCGGTGCCAACTTTGGCCGTCTGCAGGAGATCAAGGTCCAGGTCGACCCTGAGGCCGTCTTCACCAGCCACAGGCAGTCCATCCCCCTGCCCTAGAGGGTTCAGTGATGGGTACAATTTTCTCTGTATATATTTCCAAGGCAACAACATAGTTACGAGATACAAAACAGCGCTCCTTGACATAACAATCATGACCATCCTGCTGATGTGTACCGTGTTCTCGCCGGTGTGACCGTGACAGCCGGCCCCGCCTTTGCCCCGAGTGACATGCCCCCGATCGCCGTGGCCAAATCTTGGCCCAACTCGTGGATCTGCTGCGGCCTTGCCGTCTCTTCTTCGAGTAGCTTCAAAAGGAAGCTCTCAATGTTGACAGCCATGGTGAGGAACTCGACACTCGCCTTTTTCAGGTCCAGGCCGTAGCTGTCGATGGTGGAATCGACTCTGACCAGCGCGTTGTGGAGGATGGTCTTCAGCCGGCCAGCCGAGCCCATGGCCGGTCCTGCCGACGCCTTGGGCCTCTGGACGAAGTTTAGTGTGTTTTGGAAAACTTTGCGAAGGGTGTCCAGGTTCCACTTGTCGAATCTTGCGTCCCATCCCTTGTCTTTCAGCTTGGACATCTCGAAGAGGGTGAGGCTAACGTCGTTGCACAGGGCACTCAGGCGACTCCGCAGGAGCCTGTCGTAGAGACTGTCGTCATCGTTCTGGAACCCGGGGCCTATGAATGGAAGCACGATTGTCTTCATCTCCTGCAGGTGGGCGGAGTAGAGCGTCTCGTAGTCCGGGAGGTACAATGTTATGCGCCTCGGGGCTTGGTCGGGCTGCGGCGACTGTGTCTGGCGAGACCTGGGGCTTGAAGCTGCACAATCGTGTTAGTCTCTGTGCTGGGGAATTGTGCAACGTGTGATGCTGCATCACGTACCTGGACTGAGGGTCAGCTCAACCACCCTCGCGCAAGCGTCTCTAAGACCCTGCATCCATGCCTCATCCTCCCAATTGCCGGTTCTGGCCTGAGTGCACGCCTCGACGACCGTCAATAGTTGAAGCTGGCGCAGACAGCTGTAATGCGCGCGATAGTTGAGTGCGTAGCTGAGATGGAAGCCGTTGACCTTGTAGACCGGGATGAACGAGCGGTCCTTTGCGCGGAGCCTGACAACAGTGTATCTTCCGAAAGTGTTGCCGACCCCGGCAGACTCAAGCTTGAACATCTCGCCCTTCCTCTCGTCAAATTTGCGCGGCCTGGGCATCCGGATCTTGCCGGCGCAGAGGACAACATCAGGCTGCTTCTCGCAGAAAGCGTCGCTCGCGGCCTCAAAAGACGCCTTGAGCTGCGGGTCGGACATGGTGTTCATCTCCGTCTCGGAGATGTAGGGGAGAAGATCAATGACGGAAACATTCTTGCGGATGCTTAGCTTGCCGCCCGAGGCCGTGACGAAAAGCTCGTCGAGGGCCGCGAGGGTGGCGCAATCGTCGATGACGCCGTTGAGGCCCCTCTCGAACGGGTGCTTCTCCCGCGGCTGCTGCAGGGCGACGGCGATGCCGCCGCGCGTGCTCGGACCGGCGAGCTTGGCGGTGACATCGATTTCCGCACGGGAGCGTCCGCGCTCGCGACCTCGGGCGCTGAGGACGTCTTGGTGGGCGCCTTCTTCGCGATTCGTGGTGGGGGTGGTTGGTTGAATGAGGCGCCTGACGCGGTGGTCGATGGCCACACCGAGGCAAGTTGTCGCCATGATGTAGATGGTCAGATGATGTCAAACAATGAGGCTTCAAGTGTCATGCCACGATTTCGAAAGAATTGATGCCATCTTCAAGTCTGTCAGTCGAGACGAGATGTCGCGCTCTTATCTACCACGTCAGCTCCCCCAGTCTGCCTTGCCAAGCTTGCCCAACCAGATGGCCTGACAGCTGAACCGCGGGGTTTGCGTTAACCGCTTGAGGCGTCGGCGGCGGGACCGGGCAATTGGCTCGCGTGGCGAGCAGGGGGTGATGTCTGCAACCTGGTGCAGCACACCCGTTGAAGGAGGCGTTCCCATTTGACGACCGATGGTGATATTGATCGGCTGAGCGTTGAAACGATGCATCCGCGATTGATTCGGACGTTGCCAAGAAGCCTCATGTTGCAAAATCGCACGACGCCCTTGGCACATTCAGTGTTGTGTTTGGTTTTCAGGTGGTGGTCCCCGACTTGGTCGATCGACCCGCCTGACGCGTTGATTGGCATGCTATGCTGCATCGGTTGATCTGCTACGTTGATTGACCTGCGATGAGGTTGATCTGCTGTTCCGATTGAGCTGCTGCGTCAACTGACTTGCTGCGTCGATTGACTTGTTGCATGGATCGACTAACCTGGTGCATCGCAGGCTGCCCAAGTTGACATGCGCAAGAAACGACTCGGAGTCAACGGTGCTGGCTCGGCACAGCACAGTGCCACATAAAAATGGGCCCCTATGTGCACCACGGTCGTGGAGGTTCGTGTCGCTTCAGCAAGCGGATTAAATCGACAATAATCACTGCTGGAAATCAAGGTAAATAACCTCTCCCTCAATATTTTAGTGAAATGCTACATGCTGCTTCAAACAGCTGTGGGTGATGCCACTGCTGCTGGGGAGCTTTAAATTCGACCAAGGGCCGCTCCACCTTCCACCCCCTTTTTCGTCGCACGGAGTCCCACGACATGTCGTGAAAGCAGCATCAACAGCCACAAGAGGTCTGCTTATGAACCTCCTACAAAGAGCAGCCACCAGTTTCACACCCGGTGAATGAGATGTTTGCCTTTTAAGCAGCGGGAAATACGTTTATCGCTGTGAAGTAAAGATACTCGATGGTGTTGGGGTGGCATGTTTGGACCGACGATTCGGAAACCATTGTCCCCTTGCTTGTCTGCTGCCAGAGATGCTGGCTTTTCGAGGGACTTTGTTTCACAGGTCAAGAAGTCATCCTTGATTTGACTGGTTGAAACGAACCATGACGATGTTTGGTCTCGTACAGGCGACCTCATTATCGTCCATTGCGGCAGGAACGAGACATCTTGGATGCGATAGATGGGGCATGGAGTGACGACCAACTCATTGCACCGGTAGCGGGTCACGATGGACGGCTTGATGGAGATGCATCCTGACCTTCTTTGCCTCGCCTGATCCTTTGCATCGCTGTGATGACTTGATGGCCAAAGCAAGTGTCTCATCACGAGTCTCAAGATTCAGATTTACCATACTACCTAATCCTCTCGACATGATGAAGGCTGCCGCCGTGAAGAAGGGCGCTCACACCGACTAGTTCGAGACATTGAACCACCTCGTAGTCCAATTGAATCACGAAACTCATGTGTCTAGCTACACTCGAAGCGGGCCACGACCTCGAGTTCCCGAGGCCAAATGTAGAGCACCTTCACGATATAAGACTTGGTCGAGATCCTGGACATCGAGAAAGACCTTCACGTCGGGAAACTCATCACCCCTGATCACGTTGACGTAGACGACACGCATGTACCTCAGATAACTGCCGATGCACCTGCCTCACCGACGGACTCTAGCTGTGCCCGTGACGTGCAGTGGACCCTGCCCGTGCCTGCCTTCCATCCTCGCGTCCTAATGCAGAAACATGCTCATCGTACCTTCCCGATGTACAGGAAGGTGCTAAAAAAAATGAGCTCCTTCCTTCCTTCCTTAGAATCCTATCACACTAGCGCGTACTCCCCAGTATTTGCCCACAAATTTCGTCCCCGAAGTTTTTTTCTTCTCTTCTTCTCTTCTTTAGCCTTTAGTTTACGAAAGAGACGCCCCCGTTAACTAAAGATCTCTTTTTTTTACTAAAGCACCGCTAGCCCAAGATTTCTTTTTTTTAAAGAGTCTTATTTTACCACACCCCCAGCCCCCGTCGCCCGCGCCCGCTGCCCGCCGCCCGTCGCCCGACCCCCGACCCCCGCCGCCGCCCCCCGACGCCGCTCCCCCCCCTTTTTTTTACTAACCGCTACCGACGACGACGACAAAGACGACGACAACGACGACGACGACGACGACTATAGGTGCCTTCGGTTAGGCCCTGGAGCAGTCGCTCCCCTTCCTGCTAGTACTATACGTCCTCGGCACCAGCTTTACGATATTCTAAGTCGCCTGTGAGTTACCCCCTATTACGACTCTTTCGTGAAATACCACGAAAGATATATATATCTTTCGTAAATACTTACGTAAGAGACTTATCTTACGTAGTAACTTACGAAAGAGTTATAATTAAGTACGAAAGAGGTATAATACTAATATATTCTAGATCTTAGTACTATCGTTGTTGATAGCGGTATTCTCTGGGGTGTTACCGACCTCGCTCTTAGCTGGGCCCTTCTCGCCCTCTGGATAGTTTTTTTCGCCTACCTCGTCTCGGTCACGGAGAGAGGATACCTGGAGCAGCGGTTCGGACATCCCATAGGGCAATACTCGTCAACGGCGCCCACAGCTCGACGTGTAGAAGTCGACGAAGCTTCCTGGTCCTGTCACAACCAGAAGCACCTTTTAGTCCCAATCCGGTGAAGAAAATAGCCCGACGGACTAGTAGGGAGCTGCAGCATCCGAGCTGCAGCTCACGCGATTACAACGCACCTACCCCCGCCTCCCCCCTCCCCCCCCCCCAACGACAAAGCCAACGCAGTGGTGCACATCCACCCTGCCCACGGCTGCCCCTCGCCTCCTGACTTGGACGGTCTCGGCAAAGGTCGACAATTCTCGCACGCACCTTCACGTGGTGTCGACTGTTAAGTTCCTCTGGAACGACTAACGCGAGAGTCGGATCACCTCACTTCGATCCGACACGGGGACATCTCTCAGTCCCCGGGACATTCATCACTGTCCATTTGCCACCGTCCGCAGGGTTCATCATCATCCAATGAACCCAGCATCATCCATTCTTCATCAATTATCAATGGAAAGTCAGGCGAAGCTTTCTCAGCTTCCTCCACGCCGGTCTCCTCATCATCGGTTCTCAACATCTGGAGTTTTCTTCATCAGGGGTCTTCATCATCAGGGGTCTCCATCATCAGCGATCTCCATCATCAGCGGTCTCCATCATCAGCGGTCTTCACGACGCTCTTGATCGTCAGGGGTTTCCATTTTCGGCTGTCTACACAGCTCACAATGTTCGTCATCGGACGTTCTTCTTCGCCAGGCCTTTTTCCATCGCCAGGGGGTCAACATCATCTGCTTCTTACAGCATCAGCGGCAGCATCAGCGGTCTTCGTCGCTAGGGGTCAACATCGTCTGCTCTCTCAACATCAGCGGTCTTCGTCGCTAGGGGTCAACAACTGCTCTCTCAAGCATCGGCGGTCTTCATCGCTAGGGGTCATCATCATCCACTCTCTTCATCACCGGGTCATCAACAGAAACTTGATCTGTTCATCAACGGGAGGGTTCTGTTTCCAGCAGTATCGCCCGTGGTCATCATCATCAGCAGACTCCATTGTCGAATCGGCCTTCTTCATCGCTAAGGTCTTCTTCATCGCCAAGGGTCATTGTTGTCAGCGATCTTCATGTCCAGGGTTCATCATCATCATCAGTCTTCGTCGTCTGGGTCTTTCATCACAGGGGTCTACATCCTCCGCTATCTCTATCGGAGGTCTTCATCACCAAGGATCTTCAGCAAGCGGACGCTGCTGCTATAGGTCCCCCGCGGGTCCTGAACCCAAGGTTTTTCTTTTCCCCAACCTTTCACGGGAGTTTCAACACCAGGGGTCATTTCACTTGGAGCTTTCATGGTCCAGGATTCATATTCTGATCTTTCAGAGCACTCCACACATGAAAAGATCCATCTGCAGGGCGATCCAAGCCATTCATCGAGTTGTCTTCTTCTTCAGACTGTCTTCTTCTTCAGACTGTCTTCTTCGTCAGACCATGTTCCGGTCACTCCAAGTACCACCGCGCTTTTGGCAGCCTCAACTACTTGAAACTGGGCTTACACACGCAGCGCCATCAATCAGAATTTTCTGAGGTCAGGCTGAAGTGGCACCTCAAGTTTTGGACTCGAAAAATCAACTACCCGGTTGAGTTGGACAGGATGTGGAGGCGCAAGTCAACAGGGCCTCAATTCCGCGCCATGGCACCCAGACACTCTTCATGGCGCATTGCCCAGTGGGCAGTCAGGGTATAAAAGGCGAGTCCATCCCAGTTGTTTTCCCCTCTCCCTCCTACAACATCCCTTCTGACTACCTTCCTGCAGACAAAGTACCCAAGACCACTCTCTAGCAAAGTCACCTGCCACTGTCAACTCATCATGCGACTCTCGCACATCTTCGTCTCCTTGGCCCCCTTTGCCCTGACGGCACATGGTCTCCCCGTGTCCGGTTCGCTGTCAGACACCAGCGATGATAATCGTCGGCACTCCAATGATGCGGCCCCGACTAATCTGTTGCCTGGTAACGCAGAGACGAATTGGGGCCTTCGCGGAGAATGGAACCAGAATCTCAAGGGTACGTCATATATCATGTGACATCAGTCTTGTTGGCTGTTCTTCATTCGACAAACATCGTCAATGGGCTTTTACTAACTCTGTTCTGACGCAGTACCGAAGTTTCAGTCGTCGGAGCTGCCAAGCGAAGGACCGAAGCGCTCTTTGACCGAAAACACAACGGATGAGCATCGACTCATCGACTCTCTGCTGCCTGGTCCTGACGGCCAGTTCGATGAGTCGACCAAGCCTCACAGCCACAGGCGAGAAAACTCTGAGGACGAGTCTACTGAGGCTGAGGCTTCCCTTGAAAACGCCACTGGAATCGAACCCCAGACCTTCAAGGCGGACGCTTCTGAAGACAACGCCACTCAGTCCGACACATCTGTCCAGTCCGAGCACTCCGAGCCCACCTCTGAGATTGAGCGCCGGGGTTCAGAGAAGGTCGATCGTCGCCAAAAGGACCCGAACAAGCCAATCGATTTTAGCCTCCTAACTCCATGCCTCGGGAACTGCTTTTGGAAGTTCAACCACGTCGCGCCCAAAAAGCTCGACAAGGTCACGATGAAGGAATGGTGCGATGACAAGCTTGCGCGCTGGCGATGGTGGTTGGACTTTGGGCCACTCCATTGCTTTCGGGAATGCGCAAAGAAAGATCGCAACGAGGCAACGATCTCGCGAGAGTGGTTCCTGGCCAACTGCGGTGGTAGGTCTACGCAGTGGTTCTAGGAGAAGAACGGACGTGGAATTGCAGACTGGCCTGTCTTGATTGGATTTGGAGAAGTGTTGGGACTTGCGAGGAAGAATGGAACATTCATCATTGCCACGTGCAGATGGACAGAGATTGGGAAGTCTTCAAATTGTTTCTATCAGATGTAAGCATTTCGCCTTCGTCGCGGAAGATGCCTCGCACAGCGATCAAACCTGTTTCTCATCCAAATTGTATATTCAACTTGATCTGAGCGAGGTTGCGGTGTACTTGCTTCGCTTTCGGTGGTGATGATGTTGAGCAGGGCAGTCGTAGCTCGGCGTGCAGTCCTGAACAGGACCCCGACGGGCGAGAGCCGGACATTGCTCGGGGCCGAAATGACGAAATCCATGGCAACGTGCCCAATCATTAATCTTCAATCCGTCGGTATGTTGGCTGCTGGCACGATGGGGCAAAATTGACATGTCACGGAACCGTTTTACCGGCTCATCGGTGCACAAAATGGCAGGCCTGGACCCAGCTTCTGCACGTTGTGGCGGGACCAGGAAACCGAAACCGAGGCAGGGAGATTTACCGCCCCCCTTGACATCAGGCCCGAGTTCAATGGTGCATGCGAAAGCGAAGCCGAGAGACACTTTGGGGTCGGGTTCCAGCATGCTAATTTGTCGTTATGGCCCCATTCTCGAGCCGCTCGCCAATGGGAGATCCAGAACGGGGACGCTAGCATGACCGCCACCCGGCCGTCAGCAGGGTCCTGAGGAGTGGGCCATTTTGTGCACCGGGATGAGGGCGATCCGTCACGCGGTGTTTTGGAAGACTCCGGGGTATGCACAAAATAAAGGAGTAAAAAGCGACGTGCTCCCTTAGTCGGGGGCCAAGAGTGTTACCTCATGGGTTGCATGTGCTGATTTATCTTTTCACCGTTTGATCTTTCCTTCTCGAAAGATATTTGATCCTGTCACAACCACACTGCTAGTGCCTCGAGGATTCGACAGCAACGACCCGAGTCGACTTCCACCAAGCAACACAACACACCATCGCCTTCACCATGGCGGACAGCCACAGCCAAAGACCAGCGTCGGACTCGACGACAACAGTCGCGACAGAAACGGACATTGAGCGAGGCTCGAGCTGGCAGAAGCCAACAGTAGAGCTGGCGGCAATCGAGTCACAGGGAGATGCGGCCTCGGCAGCAGCAAACAACAACAACAATGCCACAACAACGGACCTGGAAAAGGGAGCCGCCAGCGAACCCGAAGGCAGTGACCCCAATGTCGTCAACTGGGACGGGCCCGATGACCCGGAGAACCCACAGAACTGGCCCGACAAGAAGAAATGGATGAACATTGGCCTCATCTCGGGCCTCACCCTCGTCACGCCACTCGGTTCATCCATGTTCGCGCCCGGCATCCCCTCCATCATGGTCGAGTTCAAGGAGACCTCGTCCATCGTCGCGACCTTTGTCGTCTCCGTCTACATCCTGGGCTTCGCCTTCGGCCCGCTTATCGTCGCGCCTCTGAGCGAAACCTACGGACGCCGCCACCTCTACAACTGGGGCAACGTCTTCTTCGTCATCTTCTCCATCGCCACCGCGTTGTCCAAGAACATGGACATGATGCTCGCATTCCGTTTCTTCATGGGTCTCGCCGGCTCCGTCCCCATCACCATCGGCAGCGGCAGTATTGCCGACATGATGCCCATCGAGCAGCGCGGCCGCGCCATGTCCGCCTGGGCTCTTGGACCTCTTCTCGGCCCCTGTGTCGGCCCTGTTGCCGGCGGCTACCTCATCAAAGCCGCTGGTTGGGCATGGACCTTCTGGCTCACCGCGATTGTCGTAAGTTTCTTCCCTAGCATCCCCCAATTGACGAAGCTGACAATGCCTCCCCAGGGCGGTATCTTCATTCCCTGTTCTTTCATCCTGATGAAGGAGACCTACGGCCCTACCATCCTCGAGAACAGGGTGCGCCGCCTGCGCAAAGAGACTGGCAACAAAGACCTCCGCAGCGCCCTGACCCCGACCCAGCCCACTGCCGAGAAGTGGAGGCACGCCATCGTCCGGCCTCTGAAGCTCCTCATCCTGACGCCCATCGTCACCGTCATGGCTCTCTACATTGCCGTCGCCTACGGTATTCTGTACCTCATGATCACGACCTTCTCTTTCGTCTACCGCGACCAGTACGGCTTTGACGAGGGCGAGGCCGGTCTGACGTTCCTGCCCGCCGGCATCGGTATGATGATCGGCGTGGTGACCTTTGGCGCCCTGGCCGACATGCTGGTGAAGCGTAAGCAGGCCACTGGCGAGCCCCTGACGCCCGAGATTCGCCTGACCCCGGCGCTGGTCATGCCCTGCGCCATTGTGCTGCCGATTGGCCTCTTCATTTATGGATGGACGACCAACTACTCTGTCCACTTCATCGTGCCCATGCTTGGCGTGGTCATCTTCTGCTGCGGCTTGATGGGTGTTATGGTAGGCCCCCCTTCTGCTCCTGATCTCTCGAATCTCAAAGCTGACTCGCATCAGATGTGCATCCAGAACTACCTCCTCGACACCCTCCCCCGCTACGCCGCCTCGGTCACCGCCGCCCTCGCAGTTCTGCGCTCCCTCGCCGGCGCCCTCCTCCCCCTCGGCGGCCTGGAGATGTACAACGCACTCGGCCTGGGCTGGGGCAACAGTCTCCTCGGCTTCCTGACTCTGGCAATGGTACCCCTCCCTCTCATCTTCTTCCTCTTCGGCGCCCGGATCAGGGGCCGTTCCAACCTCAACATCACCTAGAACTTGTTTTCCTTGCACAACAATCATTCTTGTATCCTCTTTAATCTATCCACCTGAACCGCCGGGCGTCTCTTTGTTTTCTAGAAAAGCCCTGCATTGGTTCCCTGGACGGACATAGCAAGCATTGCGTGGCGTTGGTACCTACATACATACATCAGCTCAATACAGGCAGAACATGTAATTTCAGACGTCAGCAACATGTGATGTAGCAGTAGAGAGTTCGTTTCGCTTTACATTGATGCTAAGGGCCGTCTATCTGCATACAATCCATCTCACCACTCAAGCAGTCCACGGCCATGGTCACGGTATCCTAGACAGCAGTATCCAGACCATCTTCCTCCGCCGCCATCTGCGGGCGATTCTTAGCCGCAATGTACCAATCCGATTCGGGGTGTTGGTTGAACCAGCGCGAGCGGCGTGAGAGCGCATTGCACCGGGGTGCCGGCAGTGACGCCTTGAGAGTGTTGTGAGTGATGTCGAAGTTGAACCACGAAGGCGTGATGGGGCTGCGGATCCTCTTGCCCTTCATAGCTGCCTCGATATGGCCATACGCGAAGGTGAGGACCTCCACCACGAAGACCGACATGTCGAAAGAGTAGAAGTCGAGGGCCACGAGGCCTTCCTGAGGGTGGAAGTGGCGGCGAATGCGGTGGATGCACATGGTGGCCCAGGCGAATGCTGCGGTTCAGAGAAGTCAGTGATCCGTCGGATCAAGCAGTTCATCAGGTGAAGGAATCAAATAGGTGAACTCACTGCGACGACAGCCCTGAGCCGCAGAACGGGTGGTCCAGTCGACGCAGCGCTCAACGTCGGCGACGGCAGACTCTCGGGTGCTGAGGAGGCGGATGAAGCCGACGCACTGGGGGATGTTGCGGATGTCTTCGACGTCGATGCGCTCATAACCGTAGTTCGGAGGGGCATTGTCATTCTTCTCGATGCGGTAGATCTTGCCGCCCTCAGGGCCCTGGTGCCAGTAAAGCTCCCAGTCGAATTCTTCGAGGGCCTCGCCCTTTGAGTTGGCTGCGACGGCATCGTAGGTGGTGTATCGCACGTCTTCGGGGGGTAAGGCAGGGTAGTCGTGGGTGCGTTCGCCATAGAAGACGGAGTCGGGAACCATGAGCATGAGGTAGAGACAGCCGGGAACGAAGTCCTGCTCGTAGGCATAAGTGTGCCTGCGCGGGTCGAAGTAGTGAGCGCGCTTGGGGAGAGTCATGATGTTGTTGATGGAGGATATTTTCTGGGAATATGAGGCTGGATCTGCGGTTTGGGTGCAAATTGCTGATGGGCTGAAGCTGAAGTGGGAAGAATCAGAAGTTAGAAAGAAAAGAGCCAGGGCTCTGGACAAGATAAATGCTTCTCGAGAAATTTCTGCCGTGAGAACAAGGTCGCAACTGACCTGCCTTGCAGGTTGCAGGAGTTAGGTAGGCAAGGCCACCACAAATTTCGTGGCGGCGGCAGGTTCCAAAAGTGGTGGCAGCCTGAGAGTTCAGAGTGCGCCTTCAGTTATTCACTTTGATGCCACTTCGAATTCTGCTGCAGGCAGGCGTCAATCCGCACCAGAAAATTAGCCAGCACACTGCATTGCTCAAAACACAAGATCGATCGGCACTCGCAAACCTTGCTCGATCACATAGTGAGTTGTTCCGCATGCCCGTCTTTTTAGCCTTGTCGTCTATCTCAAACGTTGTCAAGTCAGCGTCCTTCGCCATGAACTCCGTTCAAACCTGGCTGAGGCGGCGCAGAGGTGGTGTCTCCCGCGCCGTTGACATTGCCCATCCCACCGCCGTACAAGATGACCCGAGTATGCTCCAGCCGACCCCGCGCCACCCTGTCCACGCACCTAAACGTCCATGTTCATGTGGTGTTTCAAAGACTGACTCCATGCTTGTCAAGGACCCCGATATGACTATGAGACATGGGACGAGTTGGTGGAAGGGGCACGTCGCGACCACGCCAAGTTCTCCCTGCGGATGGCGCACCGGAATGCCAGCATGGCTTATAATCACCTCCCCTCGGAGTTGTCATACTTGATGACCCAACAACCTCCCCTCAGTCCCCTGCAGTGCCGCACATGTGGCAAGGTCCAATCTTCGCTCATGAACCTTGTACGCCACACCGGTAACATTGAGCAGATTCGCTGTCCCGTCATCCGCGTACGAATATTGCCCCTTCGACTTCGGCGAATATTTGCTGATGAATATATAGATCATGCTCGCTTACATCAGAGCGGAAAAGGAGAATAATGATAACAATGACCTGCCTTCGAGAGCAGCGGCTGCCGCCTAGATATTCCAGCTATGCCGCCGCCAGGATGAATCCCAGGATGATTGGTTCGGGGAACAAGCAGGGACCTGGCATGCCCAGGTCCTTGGATCAACGTGCGATATGCCTTTAGCGGCCCGCCAGTCGGGACCGGTCGATGCGGCGGAGTCTCCGGGGCACGAATGAGACACGAGTCGGAGGGAGTGACCAGGCTCGATGGAACACGGCCTAGCGATTAGACTCTCGCTGAAGCGGTGCCAATCCCCTTGAACCGATCACAGGACTAAGGTGCCGTCGGAACCGGCAACATTGGCCGGATGCGGGGGGTGTAGACATGTGCTGGTGACAGTGCGGAAGAATGGTGGTGGTTGATGTCATGGTACCCGAGACTTGGGACGATAAGCAGCCCGATAAGGACGCCGAGAGGTATCAACGTCATAGCATCTGAGGGCCGGCGGCGCTCCTTCTTGGGGATTCGGGGGCGCCTCGCCGCCTACTAACGGCAAGTGACCTTTGTGATTCACAGATGGAAGGCATGAGGGGGAGTAATCGGAAGTAGCCCGGAAGGTGCAGCTCGGACCGCTTGGCCGCTGTTCTTATTTAACCTCGCCCATCTCTCGCTCCTCCGTCCCCTTTGGCCCCTCCATCATCTCACCACGTCACCAGCCCCAGACGTACACCAAACCACCAACCTCATCAACCAAACCACCAAACCAACTGCAAACCCAGCAAATTCATCAAGATGGGCAACTGTGGATGTTCCAGCTCCGGCTCCTGCAACTGCGGCACCGGCTGCACCTGCGACAACTGCCCCGTAAGTGCTCTGTCGAGCGCATCCATGCGTTCTGTTGCTAATACAAGGACAGCACAAATAAGCACTGAACTTTCCTCGTCTCGACCGACGCAAGCAGAATGGCGTTTTGATGACGACTCTGGCGCGAGATAACCCAGAATGAAGATGTGAAATGGTCGACACATGCTTTCTTCGCCTTCGCAACCCCTGCCTGTCGATGATCCCCTTCGCTCTTTCGGCGACGGCATCCCTCGGGACTGCCTAGCACACACGCAAGACGGATACGGATTGAGAAGGACACGGGATAATAAAAGCCAAAATTGATATCACCGCCCCGAGAGGCCTGAGAAGATGGTGTTGTGCGACGTGAGGATGATGTGATATTGGTCCCCTGGCAAATGTGCTCAATTATGCTCCAAACCCTGGGCATGCATGTCTCACCGAAATGTCAGGACCAGCTGCCCGGAAAAGTAAGAGGCATTCCTCCGAGAGGATTGAACAAAGAGAAACATTCTGAAAGGCAACTGCGATGGTAGACACACATTTTCTTTCATCGTTTTCCCCAGGCTGCCTGGCCCAGGCCTCTGCAGGTCCCGACGTCCGGGGAAGTCGGGGCCGGCCCGCATCGTCAGGTCCAGGGTTCCTGGTGTCATGCATGTGTGGCGTCGGTCGGGACCCAGCCAGGTGGGTTGGCCCGTTGAATAGTCCAAGTGCCGGCGGTCGGCGGGCGTCCCGGCCGTTTGTCTGCCTGCTCAAGGCATTCGTTCGCAGTGTTGATGAACATCTCTCAGTTCAAGTTGTTCTGTCCAGAGATCGGAATGAATGATGGCGGGAGTGTTGTACTGCCGCGCCAATTGGAACATCCATGTTGGTGTTCTGGGCGTTGATGCGGGGAAGAAGACGTGGCACCTCGGCCTTGGATCCAGCTCCGAGCGTTCCATGATGTGAACTTCAAAACACTACAAGGCAAAAGACATTGCGAAGAAGATGGCGTAGAAAACACCAGCGAGAAGCCGGGGTCATCCTGCTCCCTCCTGCAAGCTGCCCGTGGGACTTTGTCGCGGTCGAGCACGATTCCAGGGCGCGGGGTCGTTTAGCGTGACGTCGCCGGTGGATTTCACAGCGACCAACTGAACTTGAGCCTGCTCGACAAACGACCGCGGAGCTTCGGTCTTCAGTCGATGGATGCAAAGGGGTCTCTCAACACACGATTAGCAGTCGCCCGATCGCATCTCCTGAGTATTCCGCCTGCCTCTCACCGTTTGTGGCTTGCGACGGCGGAATTCTCGGTGCTGGCCCCGACACTTCCATCGTCCATCCCGCATGCTAGGCCTCTCACCCCCACCACCCCAAGGCGGGAAACTGGTCCTTCAGCGTCGGGTTTGGGGATCGCAGCAAGCGCAGTTCCCCGAGTGGGAAAAAAAAGTCCCCCTCTCTTTCGCGCGGCTGGGGCGAGCCGAGAGACCCCACACGAGCAACCTGAGCCCCGCGACCGCTTGATTTTAATACCCACGAGAGCTTCTCCCCTGGCCCCATGGATAGGTCGCAAATCCTCTCTCTTCCGTTCTCTCGTCCTCCCGTCTGCCAGCCTCTTGCAGTACAGCAATCGTCGCCTCCCTACCCTCGTGACGTCCATACCAAGTGAAACCAGTGCCCAGTGCCCAGCTTCTCACGGCGTCAGGAGAGCTTCAGTTTGAGTGAGGGGCAACTGCGGGGTCGTCAAAAGGTTCAACCTCCCTCCTCGTCCACCTCGTCGCCAGGGACTCTTCAATCGCAGAATCCTCGATCACACACACACACGTCACAACATGTTCGGCACGACCGTCCCCGTCGCCCAGTCCCTCAGGGACATCTACACCGACGACGCCCTCGAGGCCCAGTCGCGGCGATGGAACCGTCTCCTGTCCACCTTTGAGGCCAACTACGGCCGCGCCGCCGCCTTCGTCGCCCGCTCCCCCGGCCGCGTCAACATCATCGGCGAACACATCGACTACTCCCTCTACTCCGTCCTCCCCATGGCCATCACCGCCGACGCCCTCATCGCCGTCGCCCTCGACACCACCCCCGCCGACGCAGACTCCTTCACCGTGCGCATCGCAAACACCCAGCCCGACAAGTTCCCGCCGCGCGAGTTCTCCGTCCCCGTCGCCGGCGAGGTCGACATCGACGCCACCAAGCACGAGTGGTCCAACTACTTCCGCTGCGGCCTGCGTGCCGCCCTCGAGCTGCTGCGCAAGAAGCAGCCCGGCATCCGGCCCACGGGCATGAGCATCCTCATGGACGGCACCGTCCCTGCCGGCGGCGGCCTCAGCTCCAGCGCCGCCTTTGTGAGCTGCTCCGCCCTGGCTGTCATGTTCGCCAACGGCGAGGAGGTCGTCGACAAGACCGAGCTCACCGAGCTGGCCATCGTCAGCGAGCGCGCCGTCGGCGTCAACTCGGGCGGGTGAGTCGTCCCTTTATGCTACTTCTTGCCTGCTGTTTGCCCGTTTTTTGCCCGTTTTTCTGTCGCTCTTGCCCGCTGCCCCAGATTCCTGCGGCCGCCAATATGCAGTCCAGTTTTTAAGCTACCTGTCGAAGATGAGCAAAGACGATGAAAGACTTTAGCTGACAGTAACCTCCTTGTAGAATGGATCAATCCGCCTCGGTGTTCCCCGAGCGCGGAACCGCCCTCTTCGTCTCATTCGCGCCCAAGCTCACTGCGAAGCCCGTCCGCCTCCCCTCAGCCGACCCCCCCGTCTCCTTCCTCATCGCGCAATCCTTCGTCACCGCCAACAAGTACGTCACAGGGCCCATCCACTACAACCTCCGCGTCGTCGAGTGCACCCTGGCCGCCAGCTACCTCAACGCCGTGCTCAACCCGCCCGGAACCGCGCTTCCCGAGGACTCGTCGCCTCTTGGCATCAGCCTTCACGGCCTGCACGAGACGTACTTCCACAACCTCGCCGCCGGCAAGAGCGAATATTCCGTTCAGGGCAGCGGCGGCGCCAAGACCTTCGAAACGCAGGAACAGCAGCTTGCCGAGCTCATCCGACTCACGGAGGAGGCTCTGCCCAAGGAGGAGGGGTACACGCGGGACGAGATCGCCAAGGTGCTGGGCATCTCTGTAGAGGAGCTAGAGGCGCGCTTCACCACAAAGATCCCCATCCGTGCCGAACGTTTCAAGCTCCGCCAGCGGGCGCTGCACGTCTTCGCCGAGGCCCTGCGCGTGCTCGAGTTCATGGCGCTGCTCGACTCGGGCGCCTCGGCCGGCGCCGAGGGCGACGACCTGAACCGCAAGCTTGGCGAGCTCCTCAACACGACGCACGCCTCGTGCCGGGACATTTACGAGAACTCGTCCCCCGAGGTCGACGACCTGTGCCGCATCGCCGTCGAGGCGGGCTCCTACGGCAGCAGGGTCACGGGCGCCGGCTGGGGCGGCTGCACGGTGCACATGGTCCCGGCCGACAAGGTCGACGCGGTCAAGGCGGCGTGGGACGAGCATTACTATTCCAAGAGGGACCTGACGGCGGAGCAGAAGGAGGAGGCCACCGTCGTCAGCCAGCCCGGAAGCGGATCCGCCGTGCTGGTGGTGAAGCCCGGCAGCCTGGACGTTTGAGCACCCATGGCATGGCATGGCCAGGTGGGTGGGGGAGTGAAGGGCAGGCCAGGGCAGCATGGTATGGCATGGCATGAGCATGAGCTGGTCGGTGCCAGGAATATCTCTCGCTCGTCAGACCGCAGGTCGCCCGATGCGACAGATGTGACGGGGCGGGTCCGCCAGCCGATGCGCGTCCGGAAGAAGATGCATCTGCAAATAACCTCAGCTGTCAATACAACAAGGTTCTGGGGGTCGGTCCATCGTCCATGTTCCGTCCCTTCCCTTGAGTCCGTCCGCCCGGGGGTTGGTAAGGTGAAGCAAAGCACTCCGCGTCTCGAGGATGCCAAGCCATCTCGGCCGGGCGTTGAGATGGAGAAATGCCGCCCGGACGGGGGAGATGGAGGCGAGGTTTGGAGCCAGGGCCAGAACCAAAACGAAGCCAGACCAGACCAAAACCAAACAAATGCTACCGTCACCGGCGCGGACGAGATGGGTGTCGACATTCAGAGCAGTGATGGAACGGGAAAACCCTCGAAAGAAGCATCGCCTCGAATGCCGTGATCCAATGGGGTGCCACCCGCGCCGCAAGCTCAGGGCCGGCGTGGGATGTGTCATTCCTGCGTGTCAGGGACGACGCCCCGGTGTGCACCTACGATCAGCGGGATGGGGCCAAAGAGGGAGCAACCGCCGGTTTGGGCCATGCGGCGCTACCAGTAGCTCTAAACAGAACTGGGGGAGCGATATGGGACCTCACCGACCCTTCGACCCTTCGATTCGAACCCTTGAGAGGTGTGTGTGTGTGTGTGTCTGAGGGTGTCTGTCTGCCTGGTGAACAGACGAAAGAAACATTCGCGCACGGGCGAGCAGATTCGAGTTTAAAAATAAGGGACAAGTCCTGACACGGCGCTCCGATGCGGCCCACTACCGGGTGGCAGATTGGCGCGAGGGGGGGCAAGGTGTCTCGCCCTGCGTCATTTTGGGAGGACGCCTGTCTGTGCCACGGGCAGCCCGCCACAGCATGGTGAGGCTGGTGGGAGGGCGGGCACGATTCAGTCTGGTCCTCTGGATGACAAGCTTGGTTTTTTCTTGTCCAGAAGGACAGACAGGCTGGGCGGACAGGCTGGGCACGCAGGGCCAAGACGCCATCCGGCGGGTGTGCATGTGGTTATCGCAGGGGCATGGGACGCCGTGATCCGTGATTCGGCGGCTCTTTTGGTGGTTATCATGGCGTGCCATGTGCTGCATCTGGGGTGAGGGGGAACGGACTGGATCTTGGGGTCGGCGAGGCGGGGACTGATCTGTCGCGGGTATCTACTACGAAGAGACATTCGGGGTGGCTCCTCCGAAGTGCCGTCGGGGATGCTGTGCTGCTGTGCTGGGAGTTGCCCCGATTCGAGCAAATCCTCGTCGTCTGGCTTGTGAAAATGACACCCGGGCCTTGCCTGGGGGCGTGCGTCTTTGCCGCGCTGCAGGCCCAGATCGGCGGTGATCCGTTGGTTGCGAAACAGAGGCGAGGTCCCTCTGCCCTGATACCGGTACGTGACTCGAGGGGAAGGCCAGGCAGGGGCGAGAGGGGAGATCGACCGGCTCGCGCGTGTGTTTTGCGGTGTTTTGGCGAACGGAACCCACAGGAAACACAAACCAGCGCCAAGCAGCGGCAGGCCGGGAGAGAGATGGATGGAAACAAGAGATCGAGGCTGTGCAAGAAGGAGAACCGTCGCGGGAAGGGCCAGGGGCGGTCGGCGGTTTGCACGTGTCGGTGTCGCCAATGCTGGCGTTCAGATGGTGTTAAAATAGGAGGGAGTCGGGCGGCGGGTGTGTGGGAAGATTGGATCGCGAGACTGGAAGAGGAGGGGACATCCTGGGAGAACGGTCTTGGCACGTCACGTGACCATCCGTGCGTCCTACTGCAACCCACCTTGCCATTTGGGGACACTGGATCCTCCCCCACGCTGGGGGCAGTGGGCACTTCGCTGGAGGCAAGAGGATTCACCGGGTGCTGCTCCGGGTCGCTCCTCCCCCAATTTTGACGTTGTGCAACGCAATTGACAAATGAATCACTCACGCTCATGACAAACGTCCACACACCGACAACGCGATGCAATTGCATCACCGGGCAGCGCAGCGGGCACCAGGCTGTGAGCAGCACCAGGCAGACGGAAAAATCCTCAACACCCTCCAGGCTTCCTTGACTCGACCTCCCGTCCGACACTCGGCCGCTCAAGCCCCTACCTTATTCAGGTCGGTTGTTTCCGTTTTCCTCTTCTGAGTCTTCTTCATCCCATCACCGATTGCCGCCCGCTGCCCGCCCGCTCTTCTTGTTCTAAGTATATTCCCGACACGTCCAAGCGACATCTTCCGACGCAGCCCAAGTGGGCTTCCGGTTTCTCACGAGTGCTTCAACAGGGCCCCCGAGCAAAACAACAGACCGACCGTTCAAGCGCACCGTGTGCACATCACCAGGCTGCCAGGAGGCATCGGGCCTTTTGCCACACGGGGTGTCTGTCTCCTTGAGGATTGGGGGCGAGGGTCAGGCCAGCACGTCAGGCCTGGCCAGCTGGCACCCGACCCCGGGGTCAAGACAGGGTGCCCGGCAGTCACCCATTCCTCCTCGGTGCTCACCGAGCCACCTAGAACCAAGGTCATGCCTGGTCGCGGGAAATGATGGCGAGCCAGCGAAGGAACGAAAAAGCAAATACCCTTCTCTGTCTGTCGCCGCCAATCGAGAACACCCGTTGACTGGCAGGCAGACGGACGACCGAGTCAATCAACCGCCCTCGCAACGGCCACAGGCACTCTCATCGGACGGTTTCCTGCTCATCGCACCCTCGTCGAGTTGTTGTTGTTTCTTTTTCTTCCGGTGGCGCACCGCCCAGTCGGACCTCTTTCGCCAAGAGAATACCCTCGGACAAGGCGCCATCGAAGTCGATTCTCTCGTCGTTTCCGCCTCTGGCACTGGGGACATCCCTTCCCCTTTCCCACCCACACAACCTTCACAGGTCCCTCACCGACCCCCCTGCACCTCGAGTGACCCGTGCTCTGGGACGTCTCCCACTGGCTGCCGGATTCGAGAAGTTCGGGAACCACCCCCCGCCGGCCTGCTTGCCCCCCCCCCCCCCCCCCTTCATCGATTACACCTGTGGCTGACACACCTCGACGACTCCCGCTTCAGCTCTTGTCAGCCGTTCCCGTTCACAGCGCCTGGCATGGTGGTCTGGCCCTGTTGCGCCAAGGGCAGAGTGCAAACACTTCCAAGGCTGCCATTGCCATGCCGTGGCCGGCCGCGCCGACCTTCTAGCTCCCTTGGCCCAAGACCTGCCATCTCTTGCGGGAGGTCTTGGGAGAGTAGAGGGAGGGATGGAGGGTAAGGTGACGACAGGCACGCAGGCCAAGTCTATTTGCATATGGAAAGGCCGCAACGATAAAGATAGCGATACCCGCCTGCCGATCATCTGTCAGATACCCCGGCCAGCCTCACCTCGCTCCTCACACCTTGCAGCTCTCCTCTTCTCTGCCGCTGTGGTGGAACGCAACGGGGAAGCTCGGTGGGGTCCGGATGTCGTGCCCTGCTGCTCCTCTGCCCCGTGCCTCCCTCTCGCTCGTGCATGGCATGCGTGCGTGCTTTGCTGGATGGCAAGTCCAGACTAAACATAGGCCCGAGCATCACGTCGTCTCTGCTCGCCTCCATGTTCGCTCGCGCCCCGTCGACCAAAATGGCATTCCTCGAAACTCCATCAGTCTCCCCCGACACGGTCCTCCGCCCGCTGCCCGGGGGAGAGCCAGGAAAAGACCAGACGTGACCAGACCGATCCTGACGCAGGTCCCATCATTCGTCCGGCGCGATAAGCCCCCCCTTTTCGTCGCGCCTTCGAAAAAGAAGGTCAAGACATGGAAGATGGGTCGGTTTACCACCGAGTCGACGCTGATAACAGGCCCCCGGCCGTGCGTGCGATGGCCACTCGCTCGCTGGCTGGCTGGGTTCTGGGTCCCCCCGGGTGGGATCCAGATTTAGTCTCACACCCCCTCCCTTTCTTGCTCGTCCTCTTCCCCCCCCCCTTCAACTTTACTTATCTCTGCGCCCGCCCAGCCAAGCAGGGCCGGTCTTGTCCCTCTCCCATTACGAGTACTATCCTCTCAGCACCAAGCACAGCAGCACGCAACCCACAACACACCACCCCCGGTCACCTGTAAATCTCACTCACACCCGGCGGTCCCCTTGTCAGTCAGTGTCTTGCTAGCTAGCCTCGAGAGATACCGCCGCCCAGCTGCTATTCCTCGCTCGTCGCCCTCTTCCATTCCTCTTCTTCTCTTTCTCCTCTCCTTTCCCCCCTCGTTCTCGACGCGGCATTTGCCCACACTTTCAATCCATCGACGATTATCACCGTCCTCTTCGCCCTTTGGCGGAAATACCGCCCCTGTGCTGTTCGATTCGAGCCCTGCGCTCAATCCTCTCCCATCACTCCACGCCCGAAAAGAAGGGGCGCCCGGCCGGCCCAGTCTTTTTGCCCATTTTCCTGCTCTGCTCCGCCCGCACACGCCCGCAGCCCGCCGCCCGCACAGCACGCGCACGCAACCACGCTGCTGTCGGTGCCCGCCCGCCCTTTCCATCATCATCATCACAGTCAATCATCACCATGTCCGCCAACTCCAGTTCCTGGCCTGCGGGCGATGCCGCCTCCCAGGCGTCGTCGTCGCAGCCAGACCACCAAGAACACCTCGACAAGCAGATGATCCAGCACCTCCTCAGCCGGTACGGTCAGAATGGCCTGTCCAAGCTTATTCGCGATGAGATGGCACCCCGTGAGTGGACCCCAAACCACCCCCTCCCCTCCCTCCCTTCCCCCAACACCTGCAACACCCGTCCGCCCGTCCCGCCGTCAACTCAAGAATTATTTGGAGCAAAAGCGAAAGGGTGGCAGCGACCGGCAAACTCGGCACGAGTCTAAAACAAACACCGATCCGACCAACCGCTAACAACCCATCTTTCCCCCCCAATTAGAGTCCGACACGGCATCTATCATCTCCAGCGCCGCTCAATCCTCCATCCTGTCTGACGACGCCTCCAGCGTTTGGGATGCGCAAAGTGTAAGGACCTTCTCGTCGGACTCGTCGTCCGTCGCCGGCAGCATCCTGTCAAAGGGCGCCAAGTTCCTGCACCGGCGCTCGACAAGCACCTCCGCCTCTGGCCATGTTGCATCTGGGGCTTACTCAAAGTCGCCGCAGCATACCGAGTCCCACGAGCCAGAGAGGCACGCTTCCGATGCCGCGTCCATCGCCTCGGGCGCGTCAAAGCAAAAGGGCACCTTCTCGTGCGGCTTCTGCAAGGAGGAGGACATTGTCAAGACGTGCACCCGCAAGAACGACCTGAAGCGCCACATCGAGGACTTCCACATGGTCAACGCTCAGTGGTTCTGCCGACACCGAGGATGCCGCATGGTTTTCGACTGGCAGGCCGCCTACAAGACGCATCTCAAGACGGCCCACGGCGGCTCCCGCATGTCTCTGGATGAGGCAAAGGTCAACCTGTGCCCTCAGGTCGTCTTCGCCTGCGGCTTCGAGAAGTGCACCCAGGTCTACGAGGCTCAGGGCGATGACGACTCATCTTCCATGTTCAAGGACTACGTCAGCCACGTCGTTAAACACTTCGACGAGGGCGCCAACAGCGGCGAGTGGACCTACTCTGCCCGGATACGCAATCTTCTTCGCCAGGCCCACGTCGGCGCCGCATGGCAAGAGTCGTCGAGCTGGTCGGAGAACAGCCGCAACGAGCTCAAGTGGAACACCCAAACCTCTTACATCCTGCGCAAGCGCCTCGAGAGCCGCCACATTGGCGACGTCAACATGCTTGTCCAGTACGCCTACATGCTCGGCGCCGAGCCCAACACCCCTCTCAAGTTCCGCGACGACTTCGTCACCCCCGTCGCCGACACGTGTCAGCTCAGCATGCCCGGCCACAAGAACCGCCTGGCTGCCGCCGCCCCCGTTCAGGCTCCGGCCGATGACTTCACCTTCCGCATCTCGCGCGGTTCCAACCCCGCCCTCGCCAGCTACCTTGCCTCGCAAAGGAAGGTCTACGTGCCCAGCAGGCAGCGCGTTTCCCGCCCCGCCCAGCTGCACCGCTCCTCCTCCATTGGCAGCCAGCAGCACCTCCCGCACATGCAGCCGCAGCAGCCGCACAGCGGTCACCACTCGCACCAGTCGAGCCGAAGCAACCTTGGCCACTTCTTCAACAATATCCCCGAGGGCTCAATGTATCACGACCCCGGCGCCGGACACTCTCAGCAGTACATCCCCGCCACCTCGGGCATGGGCCACAACGGCATCATCGCCGACGACCTCCACAGTCTGCGCAGCATCACCAGCGACGGCTCTGACCAGGCCGACGTCGACATGCAGGACACGCCGGGCATGATGGACTTTTCGTCGCCGCCGTACTCGAACTACACCCTCCACGCTCAGCAGGGATACCAATGAGCCGTCAGACAGGTTCGGCGGAATAACACCACATAACGACAGGACGCTGCTATGACCAGCGTCAGCATCTCACTTTACATCTCATTTGTCTATTGCGAAGTCTCTCGATATACCCACCACGACGACCAGCCCACGGTCTCGACTTTTTCCTTTGAATCTTCATCATTTTGACAGGCGGGCAGAGACAGAGGACGAATCTCACGACACGAGGAGTAGGGCCCTCTCTTTGAAGAGTGGCACGCGCCTCGAAGCTACCAAGTGTTTGGTGCTGTACATTACCATGGGGATCTGGGACTCTTTTGTGTGTCTGTCTGGCGGGAACAACGGCGTAGAAGGGACGAAATGCGACGGGACGCGTTTCGCGCGGGGCGTATTGTAGCATTTCATGGCGGCGGATCTCTCCGGCCTGCGAATAGGGCGAAATGGAAAGAAGACGTACACTTGAAGAACATCCAAGACTGCCTGCCACACCAGTTCTCCCGCGTATTTCGGAGCGTGCCAGTGATGCGACCCCGCCACCAGCCCGGGCGATTCGGCGGCGGGGAGGCAACCACCCCCGGACATCCAGGCCTTTTACCGCCTTTCGTTGGCCATCCTCCTGCCCCCTCGAGTCCTTTGCCTCCTCTCCCCCCCCTGCAGATGCCGCAAGGAAAGACAGGCTGCGGTACTTGGCCTTGGTTGGACCAGCTCGCCCCCTCGGGGAAGGCGATGGATGCAGGCAAGGGTCCGAGGGTGAGAAGGAGGGAGAGGACCTAAGGGGAGGGACTCGGAGGGGGGAGGGGGAGACACCCCTGTCGGCTGGGGCTGGGAAGAATGCTTCTAGCGCGCTTCCAGAAGGTCTTGGCCGGCGCTATCCTCTGACCCTCCGGTCGAAGGAATGCGTCTAGAAGGTCGCGCCCGGCGTGCGACGTGCATATGCCATGGTCCGTGGGCGCGATCAGCCTGAAGGTTGCGCCCGCCCTAGTGCAGGGCTGCGCGAGGATGGCGCCGTCTTCAGCTTTTTTCGCGGGTGGCGGACGGGCGACTGGGGGTATGCGTGCTGCGTGCTTTGTGAGGTCATGATCGCTGTTGGGTCGTGTGAGGGTGAGGAGAGGCGAGGCGACGGGGGAGGAGGCCGGGGGCTCGCTACTGGTACTCGTATGCATGGAAGGTCGGGCTGCAGGCAGAGAAGCTTCCCCCCCGGCCAGCCCACCGCGATGCAGTCTTGGCCTCCTTGTCGGATCTGGGAGGCCACCCTGGTTCAGAGTCCACTGCGTGGTATCTGGCCGGCGGGACGCCATCCTGTTGGCCACCGGGAATCCCGTGACATGATGGCATTCGACCACGTTCGGTAGGTGGTGTCTGAGTCCGCCTCGAGGTGCAGCCCGTCCGTCACCGGAGGGGGATCGAACTGCGGCCCCTGCCAGAAGGTGCATGCCGCAATGCAGTGATCCGGGCGGCGTATCTGCCTGGTGCGTCCGCCGGGGAATGCGAGCTTGTTGCCAGAGAGCCTACCGGGTTGCTTGCTTACCCTACCTATTTATCTGGGTGACTGACCCTCGACAAGAAGTCCGGAATCTTTCCCCGAACAGATCCCCCTCCCATCCGCGGAACATCCGGAACATGGCGACGTTTTCTCACCACGGCCACAACCGCTACCACCACGTAAACACCCTGCTGCCGCAAGACCTCCAGACTTTGTCCGATCTCGCGGCGACGTATGGCGTTGATACCCTCATCGATGCCCTCGGGGCCATGGCCACGTCACACTACCACCAGTCGCCTGTGGCCCCGCACCCCGGCGACTTCCCGACCTCGGCCGTGCCCCAGGACCCGTGGAGTCCGGCCATCGACGGTCACATCCCCGCCCATTCGGCCTGGGACACCGCCGATATGAGCGCCTTCTCCGACTCGGTATCGCAGCAGACCTACTCCTCCAGCAGCATATCATCCCCCGCCGTGTCCAATGCTGGGCTTGACCTCGACACAGACTTCTTCCAGCCCTTCTCGCCGTCCAGCTGGCCCGGTGTGCACTACTCGCAACTTTCACCCGCGGCTAGGGTGGCCCAGTCATCAGCAGTCCCCCGATCAGTACCTCACTCATCCGCCTCGTCGCCCAGTACATCAGTACTCGCCGACGGCGCTCCCCGGAAACCCATCGACTGCCCTCTCTGCACCGCTCACGGCATCCCCGTCGGCTTCGGCCGCAAGTCCGACTTCAAGAAACATCTCTACAAGTTCCACGCCACCAGCTCCCTCTGGATATGCCCGCTACAGCAGTGTGGCGCAGCCTTTGACGTCGAGCGCGCCTACGCAGCCCATGTCAAGGCCGCCCATGTCGATGCTCTACTGTCCACCATGCCTGAAGGCGCATTCTCATCCGACGCGGCGCGGACTCAGTTGGGCCCCCGTACCGTTCTCGCCTGCGGCTTCGCCGGCTGCAAGTCCGTCTTTGAAGGAGGCAGAGATGAGGAGGCACTGGAGCACTTCTTTGACCACTTGGCGGCCCACTCGAGCAGCAAGTCGAAAGCCACGTCTGTCCCGGGGAAGGCATCAGCTGAGACCAGATGGACGCACTCAACGCAGGTGCGGAATCTGCTTAGACAAGCTGCTTTGAAGTCAGCGTGGAAGAATATTGGGGGTAGTAAGGAGGCGAGAGAGAAACTGCGGTGGGAACCTGGGGTGTCGGGACATCTGAAGGCCATGCTGGAGACTGGGGGGTTTAGGGATGTTCAGGCAGTGCTGAGGAGTGCTTGGGCACTTGGACAGCCGGGTGCTGGTGGCAGCACGGAGCACACCGTTTGATGGTGGTTGTTTGCTTCGGGAGGACACGAGGGAGATGCAAGGACGGCTTGGGCAAACATTGGTATGGCTGGAGGGATACCCACATCGTTGGACACTTTGTCGAGGGCTGCAAGCAGCTGGACGGACGGGGAAAGGGGGTCATGCATGATATAGACTATACCTATGAAGAAATATGAAGTCATGACCCTGTTTCTCTCATGACCTAGAGCTCGGGTGATGTTGATGAGCAATCTGGAATCAGGTCAGCATCTAAGGATTTCCCAATCGAATGAACACTTGACTTTGCGGGCGGTGCTGCTTTGCCTCGATGTATTGTGTGTCACGCATCATCATTTCAGCGTCTCCAACTGATGTTCCTGCTTGGAATCGGCTACTTCTCGGTCATTTCCTTCACTCAGTCTCCCCCGAATCGCGAAATCCTGTTATGGCTGCGCAAAGCCCAGAAGTGTCGTCGGAAGGAACTGGGCCAGCGTCGCTTCGGGTCTTCAGCAGCAACGCCGAGTTATTTCGAGCTAAGACTACACAAATACCCTGATGGCCTGGTAACAGCAAGCAAAGAGCCTGGTTGTCGTTGTGACTTGAACTGTTTCGGGCACGGCCGTGGGCAGACTTGACACAGAAACTGCAGTGCCGGGTGATTGTCGTCGATGATGGACGTTGGACCCGGAAACACCCGACTAAAGATCGCCTTGTCAGTGCGCAAACGGTATTTTTAGCCACGACGTTGCTTTCCTCTGCAATGAGACCGATCTAGGTTTTGGTATCTAGGGCATATGATCCTCAAATAAGACTCGCAATTGAGATGGAGCCGCCCAACATGCATCAGATTCACCACCCTATCCACCCGGCCAGGCCCCGCCGATCTGTTTCGCACATGTAAGACGGCTAATTTGACCTTGTTGGAGATGATTTTGCCCGTGGATTCATCCCAACCGAACTTCCCAGGCTATCTAGACAGGACTCATGGCCTGATACATCCCGATTGCTTCCTCTCTCATACCGAAATAGCTGCGACATGGTACAGCCCGTCTGTCACCCGATCATAGCTTACTTATGGGCGGAGTCCCGACGTCCGGGACCTTTGTCAGAAGCTTCCCATGACTCAAGGCGCTCTTCACATTGTCAATGACCAGGACTTCCATCTTCTTCTGTGTGTCGACCGTCATCGTCCCAATATGCGGGAGTAGCACCGCCCGAGGGTTGTTCAGTAGACCAGGGAGAATAGCGGGCTCCTTTTCGAAGACGTCAAGTCCTACGCTGCTAATCTTCCCGGAGTCGAGGCTCCTCACAAGTGCAGCTTCGTCAATGATGGGTCCACGGGCGGTGTTGACAATGACAACGCCCTTCTTCATCGTCGCGATGGTCTTGTCGTTGATGAGACCTCTGGTGCTCGGAAGCAGAGGGACGTGGATGGAGATCACGTCGCTGGTTCGGAGCAACTCGGCTGTGGTGACGTACGCTGGCTCATAGTCGACGCCGAGCTCCTCCTTGAGACACTTGACGGGAAACTCGTTGCTGTACTGAATCTTGAAGCCAAATGCGACGGCTCTCTTGGCGGTGGTCCGGCCGATGCCTCCCATGCCAAGAATCCCAAGGGTCATGGAGTCCGGGTCTCTTCCCAATGGAGTGGCGCCCCGCCATCGGCCGGCACGGAGCTCGCTCTCAGGAATCCAAGTCGTTCGTAGCGCGCTGAGAATGAGGTAGATGGCGACGTTGGCGGTGCCGGCGTTGACGGCGCCGGGAGTCGTTGACACCCCAATTCCTCTCGCAGTGCAGGCAGCGATATCGATCTGATCGAAGCCGGCGCCGTTGTGGCAGATGAATCTGACTGAATTGGGCAGGTGAGAGATCATCTCTGCGTCGAAGGGTCCCGTCATGGTCACTGAGTCGAACGTCCTCGAGATGACGAGTACATCGTCGTACAGACCCGTGTCGAGGTTTCGAATGAACTCCGCTCGGGAGTTTTCGTTTGAGAATCTCTGATCAGGTGCGATTGTTAGCTATGAGTTTGAGCATTTTCAGGGTGGGATGCGTATACCTTGACTGACGTGAGCGCAGAAAGGGACGCAAACTCATCATGGGCGTGGAAGATGGTGCCCACCATCAAGATGTTTCTCGCCATAGTGATAGTATACGATTTATGTATGGAATAGATCGACAGCACTTACTGATCGATCGCAGCAACAAGAGCGACTTCATGGTGTTCTTCAAAAGGGCTGCTGCAAAGACCGCCATTCAGGGGTTCGGGGTTCGTTCCGATGGCGCCGGTCGGGTTCGGGCACCAGTCCGACCCGTCCAACATCTCGCTCGGCTCAGGGCATACACCGGGCAATACAGTGATCAAGTGACCATAGGCCCGAAAGTTACCTCGCATCAATTGCGAAACCGGTTCTCACATCCTTTGCCATTCTGGACCTCAATGCCGCCCTTAAGCCAGACCAGTCTTTCCGAAGAGGTCCCTTTTCTGGATCCCAATTCGGAACGACTTTCCCTTGAAGTAGAATACGAGAGTTGACCCATAGACGACAACATTGATGCAAGCAACTGAAAACGTCAGAGTCAGGACGGTGCCAGTCACGAGTGGGAATCTCAACAGTCAACTTACTGATAAAGTAGACCGCCATCATTCCGTTCAGCTCAATCCAGTCGTTGATGAACCAGGACCAAGCCCATGCGATGAGAGACTTGATGACCGAAATGGTGATCATAAGTTCGCCAGCCAACTCCTTGTGGCAGTCCAGGGCATAGGTCATGGAAAGATTGCAGCCCATCTGGGCGCCGATGCTGAGGACGCCGAAGCCAACAATTGGCCCGATCCAGTGTGTCTTGTAGTGGTAGCAGGGGCCCGCGATGGCCACACCTACGAAGTTGAGAATGGTGGCGAGGAGAGCGATGGGGAGTCGCATCTCTGGCTCACGAATACCGTTGTTCTTGCGAGTGTAGTAGAGTGCAATTTGATCAGCCAGGCGACCGCACAGATAAGTGCCGATCAGGCTGGAGTAGGAGGTCAGTTTATGTCACGAATGTGTCACCGACACTGCCGAGAGATGCTCACCTGCCAACAAAGGGAGCAAGGAAGATGAGTCCCTGAGCTCCAGAGTCGAAGCTGTATGGTCTGTCACTCTCATTAGCGAATGCTTCAAGAGACACGTCGCGGCTCTTACGGAGGGGCGAAAAGTTGAGCAACAGTCAACGCAAGCACGACGTTCCATGCTATCAGAGAGAATCAGCGAGTCCCCGTGGATCAGATATAGGTAGCAACTCACTCAGTGACATGCCGTAGACAAGAGACGCCCACATGACCGTTGGATAGGTGCAGAGAACGAAGGGTCTGAGGAACGCCTTTCGGTATGAGACGTGAGGGTTAATCGCGTCGCTACTCCAGAGTTTGATTGAGTCAAGGTATGACTTCTCTGGAATCTGCACTTCTGCGATGCCGTTGTCGGAGGTAATGTCCAACGGGGCTTCGCCGTCAGTGTTCTTGATGGATGCATCGACCGACCCGGTATGCTTCTTCTCGGCGGGAACATTGGTATCGGCAGTAAGACTGATGATCGGGCGGGATCCGTAGAATACCGTCTCGGGCATGAAGAAAAAGATAGTGATGAAGTTGGCGAAGATTCCGAAGGACAGAATGAAGAATGCCCTGCGGTTGAGGTGATCAGAAAAGTGGCAGAGATGTCAAGATATTGGTTTCATACCAATCCATTCCGAGGTATTGGATCACATAGGCTGACAAAATCGGTCCTAGCTCATTGCCACCCAGGACTGACAGTCCGTAGATTGATATCTTTTCTCCTCGGTCGTGTAGGAAGAAGATGTCAGTGATCGTGGAAGGGATCAATGCCTCGACGGGCCCTGACAGGAGACCGACGAAGGCTCGGCCCACGAAGAAAGAAGCAAATGTCGTGCGGGAGGCACTAGAAATATCAGACTTGACACTAGAAGATGGCTTGATAGTACTACTCACATGCCGCACCAGACACAGCCGAGACCCATGGCAAGCGTTGACAAAAGGAAGACGGGTCGACGACCAATCTTGACAGAAAGTGGCTAGGGATGTCAGTGAATGGTAGAGACTCGGCCATTTGCATGCGACTAACCATCATGAAAGCGGTGGCAACACCGGAGGCGATGATGCAAATGCCAGCTGACCATGCAAGATGGCTGATCGGGATGTCGAAGAAAGCGGCTTGTTGAACCATGCCTCCCGACATGATGGGGCCGATGATGCTTCCAAGGAAGCTGTAACCAAGTCCGTTGATGTAGACCTGTATTAAGTCAGTCAAATTAAGCAACTTGGAGCAATTCAGCCATAGCTACCATCCACTTCTTCCATTGGGGCCAGCGCAAGGGGTCGTTGAGGTCTGTTAGAGACGGCTGTGGCACGAGGAGGATGTGCCCATCCCCGTGTTTCGCGTGCTGAAAACGATTGATGTTATCGTTCTGGTTCTCATCGATGAGAATCTCCGTGCCGGGAGCGGCTTCATACGCCTTGGTGATCTCAGCCATTGTCAATTTGGATCGTAGACAAGGACCATGTGTTAGATGCTGGGCTTGATGGCACGACAAGGAAGTCTGCCGACCCACAGGCCGCGCGATTAGCTGGATCTAAAGAACTATTTCAACCTCATAGTGTCACTGTGATCAAGTCCTTGGCTGCTGTTAACGAAGACCGTGGCTGGTCGGATGCGGGCACGACGGCGCCCGCTGCAAGGTTTCGAGTCCGACAAAGAAGATAAGCTAAAATACAGTGGAAGATGATAATGTGAGACGAGATACTCGGAGGATTAAGAGATTCGTGGGGCACACAAGCGCGGGCCGCGGTGGCTTCGATAAGAGCGGCAGCCCCCTTTGAGATCGATGGTGTCGGATCGGGGTTATCTCGAGTGGAGGGCATCGCGGATGATGCACCATTCCGCCATCCGACAGCAGAAGATCGCCGAGCATGCATGCAGAGTGCGCTCCATTGCACATCTGTCTTGATCTCAGCGAGGCAGATAAGGTAGCATTCGATAAAGGTCTCTGGAAGTCTTGAGATGTACCAGACTTTCACCTCTAACCGACATCACCCTCACTCGCCAACTCGCTTCATCCCCTCTACCATTCACTCTCTGCCACCGAAATCATGGGCATCAACTCTTCGTCACATGAAAGCCACGCGACAGCCATGCCTGTGGCACCGCCGAAGGCTGTATTGGCGGAGGTTCTGCCGGCCGACATAGTTGAAGCCCTTCCCCCCGCGTTTTCTTGCAAAGATGCTCCGGTAGAAAACCATCGCCCGATCAAAGTCCGTGTCATCGGGGCCGGATACTCGGGTGTTTACATGGGTATCAGGATTCCGCAGCGCTTGAGAAACGTCGATCTCAAGATCTACGAGAAGAATGAAGGCGTCGGAGGGACCTGGTGGGAGAATCGGTACCCGGGCTGTGCTTGCGATATTCCGTGTAAGTGGACATACTGAACAGCCTCCTCGAAAGACAAATAGCTGACCCGAGACTCGAAGCACACTCGTATCAGTACACATTTGCTCCCAATAAGAAGTGGTCCGGCTTCTACGCTCCGTCCAAGGAGATCTGCGAGTACATCCAAAGCGTCTCGGAGAGGTTTGGAGCCAATCGCTTCATCCATCTTCGTCACAAAGTGACCAGTGCAGTGTGGAGCGAAACGACGAAGAAATGGTACAGAGTCTCGAGTTGAACACTGGTGACCCGCCAGCTGACGCAGGATTCAGGACCATCACGGTAGAGAAGACCGCCACTGGAGAGGTCATGACTGAAGAGGCCGACATTGTCGTGGCAGCACGTGGCAATCTCAATGACATTGCCTGGCCGGAGATCCAGGGCCTGGAGACGTTCAAGGGCAAGATGATGCACTCGGCGGCCTGGGACCCCGAGTACGACTTCAAGTACAAGAAGATTGGAATCATCGGTGGAGGATCCAGCTCCATTCAAATCGTCCCGGAGCTACAAAAGGTTGAGGGTGCGCAGCTGAGCTGCTTCGTCCGCAGCAACGTCTGGATCTCGAACCGTTTCGGTGACGAGATCATGCAGCAGCTTGGATGGAATCCGTCCGAGACAGAGTGTAAGTGAGACCCTTCTCCCTTCAGAGACTTCTACTAACAGAAGCACAGTTTCAGCTGAGCGATTGGAAGGCTTCTCCAGCGACGAGGCGGCATACCTCAAGTTCCGCAAGCGTGTCGAGGACGATGGAAATATGGTCCACAACTCGACCATCCGGGGGTCTGAGATGCAGAAGATGTTTGTCGAGATGTTTGGCAAGATCACACGAGAGCGTCTGGCATCTCGGCCCGACCTTCTTCAGTCCTTTTCGCCCACGTTTGGAGTTGGTTGCCGCCGCTTGACCCCTGGTCCAGGGTACTTGGAGGCATTGGTTCAGCCGAACGTCGACTTTATCACCAAGGGCATCGAGTCGATCAACGAAACCGGGCTGAAGCTCGGTGGCAGCGACGGCCGACAAGTCGACGTCGACGTTCTCGTTTGTGCAACAGGCTTCCACACGACTTCTGTCCCTCCCTTCCCGGTCGTCGGCAAAGGCGGGAAGACTCTGGCAGAGAAATTCGAGCCTTTCCCAGCGACTTACATCAGCCTGGCCGTCGACGAATTCCCGAACTACTTCATGATGCTCGGCCCGAATTCCGGCGTCGGCGCGGGCTCCCTTACCTGCCTCCTCGAAGCCGAGGGCGATTACATCGTCAAGTGCATCAGGAAGCTTCAAAAGGAGGACTACGCATCAATGGTGCCGAAGCAGGCCCGCGTCCAGGACTTCTCCGACTACGTTGGCGACTATTTCCGCAAGACAGTGTACATGGACGACTGCAAGAGCTGGTACAAGGCGGGTGGCGATGGGGAGCGCATCTCGGCGCTCTGGCCTGGCAGCATCCTACATGCGATGGAGGTGTTCAGGGCACCCAGGTGGGAGGACTTTGACTTTGAAGCGATGGACGAGAACAGGCTGCGCTGGCTGGGCAATGGCTGGAGCATGTGTGTGATGGAGCAGGAGGAGCAGGGGGATCCGAGCTGGTATCTCAACGCTGATGTGGTGGATGTGCCGCCTGAGGGAGAGCCTGAGCGGGATCCAAAGATCAAGGCCAGGCCTTGGTCGCACTGAGTTGGTTTGAGATGAGATAGCAGTTGAGAACCTAGCAAACATGGCATTTTCTTTCACCAATGCTCGAGCCATCATCCCTCTAACAATGTATATTGGTAAGCAAGAGATCTGATCCTTCGCCAGATGACCAATTCCCTCCCCATCCAAGCTGAAGCTGTCTTGACATCTCCAGGTTGTGCTGTTCAATCCCCGTATTCCGAGATTCCTCGAGGTTTCTCCGGGCTTCCCGAGTCAGTTTGAGCCCTGTCCTTGGGAGATTCAGCGGGCGATGCCTCGGCAATGGGCAGCTGATTGGGTTGATAGGGGGTCTGCGTCCCGCCGTCAGGTGTCGGGCCGCGCCCCCTGCTGACCAAGATGGCCCTGGACGATGAGCTAAGGCGGGGAGCTCCAGCGGTTGGCTTGGCGTTTTCATGTCGCGATTTGACGAGATCGGAGCTGAGAAGTTGAAAGGCGTCGTCGTTGTGGAAGGAAGCCAAAAAGTCAACCTCTTCCTCAAGTCATCCGTTGATTCTTCACTCTCATCCAGCCCACTGCTCCCAACGCCCATCACCATGTTTTCCTTCCTCCGAGCGGCGTCCCCTCCACGGACGAACAATGCCGAAAACAACCCCATCATCTACGAGGCCGGCCTGTCGTCGGTCACCTTCGCGAAGCCAGGCTCCGACTACATCATGACGCACCGCATCCCGCCGACGACAAAAGAGAACGGCACCTCCATCATCGAGCCGCCCTTTCACTATCACATCTACCAAGACGAGTACTTCCACGTGCAGTCGGGCACGGGGCGTTTCTACCGTGGCATCGAGCGCGAGCCCTTTGCCGTGCTGACGGATGAGCCCGGCGGCAAGGCCACTGCATCGGTCAAGGCGGGTCGGTACCACCGCTTCGAGAACGCCAGCGACACGCGCGACCTCGTCGTCGACATCCATCTGACGCCTGAGTCTTACGAGGACGAGCAGCGCTTCTTCAGGAACTTCTTTGGTTATCTCGACGACTGCAAGACGGCCGGTACGGCCCCGAGCTTCTTCCAGCTCATGGTGTTCCTTCACAGCGCCGACACGCCTCTTGCTGTGCCGCTGCCGTCAGAATGGCTTGGCAAGGTCGCTAGCAGGCTGCTGCTGTGGGCGGCTGCGGGATGGGGACGGTTTATCTTGGGTTACAATCAGAGTTACCCGGAGTATTACGAGGAGGATAAGACCAAGTGAGGGGTCGTTGAAGGATCAATGTCGGATGGCCGAGTAAATTGAGCGTGTTTCTGGATGGTGCTGCCAGACGTGATGTGCTGTGGTCACGGTGGTCCTAGTGCCGCTATCATCCCCTGTCTTCCCGCGGTTAGCCGACGCGACAAGCGGAAGTCCTCCGGCGACGCAGCTTAAAGAGGGGGATCCTGACCTCAACTTTCTCTCAAATGCAACATTGGTGATCATCTGCAGCTTCACGGCGAGTGATAACATCTCCTAGAGATAGACAGGGGACGCACCCGCAGCGTGCGGAACGACGGCTCTCGGAGATATCTCGACAAGTGAACATAGCCGCTAACCGCCCGACCGCGACCCTCGACAAGCACTGAGCTTCAAAAGCCACCCTCAGGACATCCACACCACGACGTAGCTGCCCGTCATCAGCCCTACAGCTTCTTCGACTTTCACTTTACCTACGAAAATGTCCTCCATCAGCACCTGGGGCTCGACTCCCTGGGCCGACGCCGGCTCATCGTGGTACCTTCCCCGCGTCCCCTACGTCCCAAATCCGACATACCTGCATACACTTGACCTCTGGGTGCCCAAAGCCGCCAACGGCTCGGATGAGCAACCAGAGGCGGGCAAGATCCCATCTCACCCCGGACCCTGGGTCATCTACATCCACGGTGGCGCATGGCGCGATCCCCTCGTCGACTCGTCGTCTTTCGAGGCCACAGCACTCACCCTGCTGTCGACAAAGGGCGACACCCCCATCGCAGGCGTCGCCTCGATCAACTACCCCCTCTCGAGCCATCCCAACCACCCGACGCACCCTTCGCCGCCCAAGGACCCTTCCGAGGCCGTCGACATTGCGCGCACGGCAAAGCACCCCGACCACATCATCGCCGTCATCTCGGCGCTGGACTACCTCCAGAGCTCCCTCGGCGTTGCCCACGACTATGTCCTCTCGGGCCACAGCTGCGGGGCCACCCTCACCTTCCAGGTGGCCATGGACGCGAAGCGATGGACAGGCGCCGGATGCAAGGCCGCACCCACGATCACGAAGCCCAGCACCCTCGTCGGCCTGAATGGTCTCTACGACCTGGCCTACTTCATCAACAAGCCTGATGAGTCGCACGCCGCCCTGGCGCCCGTCTACGACGCCTTCACCCGGGGTGCGTTCGGCGACGACGAGGAGGTGTGGAAGAAGGTGTGCCCTACCGATGTTCAGGACTGGAGCGCCGAATGGCCCGAGGGCAAGACCGTATTTGTCGTGCAGAGCAGGGAAGATGGCCTCGTTCCATACTCCCAGACTGAGCTGATGAAGAGGCGTCTGGCGGAGACCTCCACTGTCGAGGTCAAAGAGCTAGAGGCAGACGGAGATCACAACGATCTTTGGGGCAAGGGTACCAGGCTGGCGGAGATTCTGCTCGAGGTAGTCAGGAGCATTTAGGAGAACAAGCATTGATGAGGGAATGAAACCATGACTACTTCCTATCTCCTCAAGAAGTACGCATCCCAGGCCGCAGACAAATTGTCGATTCCAATTTCCTTCCACAGAGCCCGAATCTCGGCCGATGGACCGGCGTCATTGTGGCCCAAACTCCTGATGGCCTCCGAGTCCCTCCCACTGTCCCCGTACACCCTAACCTTTCCCTCCGTGCGGAACTCCGGCCACGGTTTCTCCCCGCGGACAAATTTGATGACGTCCCCCGCAAATCCACGGGCGAGCTTCTTCTGGTTCTTGTCCATCAGGTGTTCGTAGTTCAGGAAGACGAAAGCAATGTCCTGGACATGTGTTGCGTGACCCTTGTGCGGGCCCTCCCACGGGTTTGGCTCTTGGAAATAGTACAGCCACGAGTCAGTAGGCCAGGATGCAGCGTACGCCGCGGCAGAAGTGAAGTACTTGACATCAGTACCGAGCTGGAGGATCCTGATGTCCACTTCCTCAGGCTTACCGCCCAAGGCATCTGGCAGCCCGTACAAGGCGAGAAGCGTATGTGCTGCTTTCCTCTTGGTCTCAGGAATGGCTTGCACGAACGTCGAGGCAAAATCGAGACCCAGAGACTCCTGGTCTCTGCCTGCGAAGATGCCGAGGACCCCGTACACGACGCCGTCGAAATCTGTTGAGCCGATAAACAGAGGGACCTTGAGCTTGGGTGCAGGTCCCGACCCGACTGTCTCTGGCGAAGGGATCGCATCATCGTCAACGACGGGGCCGAGAGGGACAGTAATGGGTACATCGGTGAGAATCTCGTCTCCGGGCTTGGCGGCAAGCTTCGCAACCTGTTCCGATGGCGAGAGTGAAGGGTCAATGTCGAGAGCCTCCAGCACGTCGGCGTAAGCTTTTTGAGCCACGGACGCAGGGACGATGGCGGCGGAGATCTTGTTGCCGCTCAAACAGGCTACTCTTTGGAACAGAGGCTCCGGAGTTTCCAAGTCAAGGAGGTGCATGACAGAACCTAGGTAGGGGGTGGCGTAACATGTCAGCTGGATACTGAGCAGAGGGTCCAAGGGTCTCTTACTCCCGCCAGCACTTTGCCCCAAGGCGGTCATCTTCTTCGGATCGCCTCCAAACCCAGCAACGTTTCTAGCAAGCCATTCGAAAGCGGTCTTCTGGTCCAGCAGGCCGCGGTTCCGTGGCACCCCGTTGGCTCGGAGCTCCTCGCTGTCGAGGAAACCAGGTGCTCCAAGTCGATAGCTAAATATCTCGTCAGTACATGTGTTGATCAGAGCCCACGTATCCTGCACTTACTTCATGGAGACAGCAATAATCGGCTGGCCTATCGAAGCAGCAAGAGCAACGATGGGACCAAGGTCGTAATGCGGTGCCCAGGTCCCTCCGAAAAGGAAGCCTCCTCCATGAACAAAAACGAGCACCGGCAAGCCTTGGTGATCGCCATCGGGAACAGTGATGTTGAGGTTCAGGCCTCCCAGATCTGACACCTTCGGCACGTCGGGTTTCTTCAGGGGCTGCTGGATCAGGCCGAACTCGAAGTCACACCCAAGAGGAAGAGAGATGACAGTTGGTCTGGGAAGCAATGTTAGTTTCTGGACATTGGTGAGCATTGCCCCAGCTGGCTTACCCAAACTCCGTGGCATCAATGGCCCCCTCATAGCTTGTCTTGACCTCGGGGGCCGCAAAGGGGTGCTTGAGCGTCGCATAGGGGATGCCCCGATAGTGTGTGACCCCTTTCTTTGTGGCGACGCCGGTGACGCTCCCCAGGAGTGGATGCTTCAGACTGATCTTCGCCATAGTTCCGGTGTGCTGATGTATGAGTGATTCTAGGAATCACCCCTCCTCCTCATCGGTAACATGAGGAGAATGTTATATCTCCTCTCGTTTCCCCACCTCGGACCATTGCGCTCTCTCAGGGCTGAGGGCGGCAGTGGAAGTCCCCTCGCCCGAACGCGGCAGATGTATGGGCGCTGAGTAACCCCCTGTCGCCTATCCCACATCACGCCTGAAGCTGTCCCACATCAGCTGGGAGTTCGGGCGTCCCACATCGCAGCTTGTTGCCCATCCCACATTGCAGCAGCCACCGTGCCTGGTGATGGTATTTAATCTTGTCATTCAACATCAGAGTCACAGAAGAGAATCCATTTTGCTTCCATATCTTCTTGGGGGAACATTCGTATCAGTCGCACAGAAGTCAGTTTGAGTTCGCATCGACAGGCCTCTAGCACTGGCCAATCCCTGTCCAGACCTTGGGTGCTGCATCCGACGCCCGCCGCATGCGGACAGGTGCACTTCCCGCCGCCATGCCCTGCTGACGCCCCCTTATCCTCCAAAGGGCCCGGGGAAGATAAGCTGGACACAGGACTCAAGCCTCATCCTGGCTCGGTCGTCCCTCGGAGTCGTTAGCACGCCCTCCCCCGGGTCCAGTGGCAGCGCTACTTGCGCCCCGGACGCTAGGACCCAGCGTTGACGCTCTCTTCGTCTTGGGTATCTCGAGTGGCGGCGATGCGCTATCTCGAAGGAGATAAGCAGGTCTAGGCTGGCTGGTCATGCCGTGAGGGGGAGAGGCCAGGATTCGAAGGGTCGTCCTCGCTCAAGGGGCACAAGCATCCGCGGTAAATGCCAATTGTACTGCGGCCCGACATCTTCTCACATCAACCGACAATAGAGATCTTTCTCCCCCAAGCTTGATATCGGTGGATCGACCAACGCGGCCTGACAGAACGTATCACAATGCCTCGTCCAAAGGTCCGCCCCGAAGACCGGCAGAGGGCCGTCAGAGCCTGTGTGCCCTGCAAAAACAGCAAGAAGCGATGCGACGCGCGATTGCCCTGCTCGAACTGCTGCCGGCGAGAGTGCGAAGCCGCGTGTATCTTTGATTCGGAGCCCTATCCGCGACATCGGTCCTCTGAAACGCGGCGCAGCAACCGCGCTGTCGGCGACCACGAGCGGAGAGAACATCACGGCTGGGATCCAAACACCACGTACGAGGATGCCAGCCATGCACCACATACCCCTGACTCGACACTGGCCGCATGCTCTGATGTGACGCCGGGTGTGCCTTCGCCACCGCAATCGACTATCGCACATCTCGGAGGAGCCTCGCGCATGGGAGGCTCCAAAGGAGAGAAAGGTGCGTGCCTTGAAGTTGTTGGTTTCGGCAACATCGTGGCTCACGTCGAAGTGCACAGTGAACATGGGAGACTCCCCCTCGCTCTCCTTCCTGCACTTCCTCCGCAGAACCTTGCTCCACTACATGGGCCCATCGCCATTCACGGATAACCGGAGAGCAAACGTCATGCTTGAGGCCGTGATCCCACTGAAGACGTCCGATAGTGTTCCAGACGGTAGTCCGGAAAGTCAGCTGGATGTCGAAGAGAAGCGACAGTATCTGGAGAGATTCTTCACCGCTGTAAGCACCATTCTAGGCGCCTGCTCCTTGTCATGCTTTTGTTTGCTGACTCGTAATAGACCACAGGCTTGGTCTATCTGTTTTCCCCGGCCCAGCTCTCGCAAATGCTCGACGAGAGAGAAGCACGGTCAAACAACTCAGATCAACCCGAGAGCTACACCCTGCGCGACTCCATCATTGACCTTGCCATCTCAATTGGCGGCCAGTGCTGCGAGACGACGCCAAAGAGTCTGTATCACGCACAGCGACACTTTGAGCGCGGTCAGAAACTGGCTTTCGAGGGAATGTTGCTCGACCCCAGTGTCGACATGATCTGCGTCTTTCTTCTCATGAGCGTTTACATGCTTGGTACTTGTAAACGAAATGGAGCCTTCATGTACCTCGGCGTTGCTGCAAGGTCGGCGCATGCTCTCGGGCTTCATGTGCCGGAGTCCTACCAGCACTTGGAGGCGGGAGAGCAGATGTTCAGGTAAGCTCGACTCCATCGTTGCCGATACCATGATCTCATACCTTATTTTAGGTCGCAAGTGTGGAAAAGTCTCCGCATCCTCGACATCGCAATTGGCTCAGTCCTCTCTCGGCCACCTGCATCCTCCCCAAGGGGGCCACTTCGAGACGCCTTCACCCCCACAACCAGCATTCAGGAGTCACCCTCACCGGAGTATCTTTCCATGAACGCTAGCTTCGAAGTATGCACCATCTTGGAAGAAATCATGGACCATCTCGATCACAAAAGAGACGTCAACATCACGTCCATCGAGGAGTTCTTGACCAGGCTTCGTCGGTGGAGCCAGTCGCTGCCGCCCAGCGTCCGATCGTCTTCTGTCACCTGGCCTCTTCCCCCTGAGAAGAGACGACAGGCCCTCGGGAACTTCGCCGTGTCGTGCTTCTACTACTTCTCGGTCATTCTGATCACGAGACCCATTCTGATATCGTATCTTCTCATGAAGCTCAAGCTGTTGGACCCGTCGACAGCAACATCGGCGCCCTGCCTCGCTTCATCCCCTGAAGCGGAGCAAATCGCCCAAGTCTGCGTCGATGCTGCGATTCTCATGGCAGAGACAGCAAGGAGGGCACAGTCGGCAGGGCTGCTGATCCAAAACATGTGCTTGCTAAAGTGAGTACCCAATCTCGAATGTCGGTCTTGATGCAGTCTTTCTGATTTTGGTCTAGAGCATGGCTCTTCAGTGCCAGTCTCGTCCTTGGCTTCTCCGTCTTTGTTGATGCATCGTCTTCCACATCACCGACGAGCTTTGATGCCGAGGCCGCTCTTCATGGCAGCATCAATGTCATTAAGGAGCTGGCACGGACGAGTCCTCAAGCTCACCATTATCTGGACGTCTTGACTGAGTTCCTCGGGGCCATCAAGCAGCACCGCGAGCGACTCGTTCCCCCTCGAAGGCGAAGCAGTGGACAATATCTCAGCCAGATCTTTGTCCTCGACCAGGAGAGGCCTTCGGGCGACTCCGATATGGACTCTGTACCGACGCTTTCACTGAACGCTCCCGAGTTTGGTGCCGATACGTCCAGCGCTGGTCTTTGGATGCTGCAGCAGGCTGCCGAGGCGACACAAGACATGAATGACCTCTGGAAGCTCCCAGATGCCAATGCAGGTTGCAATGACTCTGGACTGCCAGGGTCCATCGCCGCATCGGTCTCCTTACCGATGGGCGCCTTTGATCTGGACTGGAGTTCTGTCTCTGTACAGGTGACCGAGAGCTCATTATTTGATATGGATCCGTTCATGAACATGATGGATCAGTGCTAGGATTAGACTGCGGCTGTAATGAGATGATATTCAAGACCCAACCCAGAATCCGAGACCAGGTACCCAATAGCACCAACGCCTCGTTGACCTGGTTCACTCCTTGCTTGACCAGTCGTCGCCCTTGAGTTGAAGTTAGCGTATAGTCCACTTGGTTCAAAGCCTGGATCTTACCAATCCGATTGCTTCCTGTCCCCGGTGAAAGTCCTTGTAAAGTTCAGCTCCCATCCACTGCGGCAGCGTCCTGTCCAGTCCTTCTTCCATGTCGAATCCTCTGCCTCCACCCACCAAGACAGCTCGCCCGTTGAGGTCTTTGTCACAGGCGCACTGAACAATCAGCTTTCCAACCTTTTCAGTGGTGTTGATCGGCAAGCCCTCCTCCACCCACTTGGCCCGGACCTGGTCCATCAACTGAGTATCTGTGGCCCAGGGGCAAATGGTGTTGACCCGCACGCCGTACTTTGCAGGCGCCCACTGCCTCAAGCTCCGCATGAGACCAACTACCCCATGCTTGGCGGAACCATAGGCAAATAGACCGGGAGACTCGAGGAGGCCCGCGATGGAAGAAACCAGGACGATGGACTTGGAAAACGGGGCTTGGGGCGCCTTCGAAGGATCGGTTGTCTTGTCCTTCTTCATATAAGCCAGCGCTATCCGGCAGAACGACACAACGCTGGTTAGGTTGATGTTGATGGTGTTGTAGATTGGTTCGGGTTCGACCTTGACCGTTTCGAGATCCAGATGCTCGGGGCCGAACCAGCCGTTCGGTTCAGTGACCGCAGCACAAGATATGGCGACATCGACGCGACCATATTTCTGATACGCATCGTCAAAGAGCTGTAGCTGAGCGCTGTAGTCCCGCACGTCGAGTTTGGTGAAACGTATCGAGCCTTTCACGTCTGTCCGGGCATCTTGGAGCGTCTCGACCAGCTCGCGGCCTCTTGATTCATCCCAGTCGCCAAAGAAGACGTGGGCCCCTAGGTTGAAAAGCAAAGAAACGGTGGCTGCTCCGATGCCTTGCGCCCCTCCTACTCAGAATCAGCAATGCGCTACTCCTAGGAGTTATTGATTCCTCATGAAGCATAAGACTTACCGGTCATAACGACCACCTTTCCCCTGACCTCTTCTGCGAGTTGCGGCGAGAATAAAACTTCGGCCATGATGAATTGAGGGCTAGTCTGACGTTGCGAGAGGCAAGTGTTAGATAGTAGGACAAGCGAACTGCAGATAGGTATTCATGCGATGGTTCAAGTTGAAGCCGGCCGGTCCAGTCACAAAGGTTGCTCGGGATATGGGTTGCAACGAGCGCGAACACGCCCTAATGATTTTGGTGCCTCGGCAACACTGTATAGCCCGGGGCGAGTGCAGCAGCCGAAAACCATCCGCTTTCGTGTAAGTCGCGGCCCGCAGCCAGCTGCGATAAGAATTCCAGGTTGGCACACATGACCCGACGATGCCGGTCTTTCCACTCAATTCATCCCCAGATAACACGGAGACGCGCTCAACGGGCTTGCTGAAGCTGAAGCATTGGCGCGAGGTCTCAGTCGCCAATACCATCATATACAGAGCCCCAGATCCTCAGTCCCTCGAGTCCCGTCTATTCGACACAACATTCCGTACACCATGAACGTAGCTTCCGCCGCCAAAAGGCTGTCAGTCATCGTCACCGGGGGAGCGAGTGGCATCGGACTGGCCATCACCCGCCACTTCGCCAGCCAGGGACACCAAGTCGCAGTGCTGGATGTGAACTCGACGACTGGGCCAGCGATCGTCGCCGAGGTCGCTTCGGAGTTCCCCCAGGCATCTCTCAGCTTCAAGTGGTGCGACGTTTCTTCGTGGGAAGCTCAGTCCATCATTTTTGAGCATGTGTATCGCGAGCACGGAGGCCGCATAGATGTCGTCATGGCCAATGCGGGAATCTCGGAGCATAGTGCAGGGGCTCTCGACTGTGTCCCCAGAGAGCTCGCCTTGAAGCCGTCCATGAGAATGGCGAACATCAACCTGGACGGGGCGATCTACAGTACGTTGAGAAAAGGGGCACCTTCGTCCAAAAGTCCTACCTGCTGACTCTGTTCTCGCAGCTGTCTCCCTTGCCGTACACTACATGCAGAAGAACGAGATATCAAGCCGCTTGCCGTCGACACGAGGGTCTATCATTTGCACAGCATCCAGCGCAGCAATCTACCCCTTTCCTGTGTCGCCACTGTATGCAGCTTCCAAGGCAGGCTTGGTAGGCTTTGTACGGTCCATGGCAGTCAGACTGCTTGACAGCAAAATCCAGATCAACTCTTTGGCACCTGTAGTCATAGGTATGGCGGCACGGGAGGTCCTACGAAGTACTGTAAGAAGTATCGCTAATAGCTGCGTAGAGACCAACATCACCCCTGACAAGGCTCTGTTCAAACAAATGATCGTCACGCCAGCATCGACGCTGACGAGGGCGGTGGCAAAGTTCATGGAGAACCCGGGGCTTACTGGCCAGCTGGCCGAGATTCACGGGGACAGCGTCACTCTGAGGCCTGATGCAGAGTACGTCGATGTAGACACCGAGAAGAACTTGAGGATGTTCTGGGAATTGGGCCATGCATGAGCTTCGAGGCATAGACCCAGTAGCAAACCGAGTTACTATCTTCAATGAACATCCACAATAACTCCAGCTCCTTCATCTCGTCAAATGTGCCTCAGAGTTATGAGAGGTACGAGAAACGATGCACATGGAACAGAAAACATAATGCCCATCTTTGTCCTCCATGATCCCTAATACGCCACCCTGACCATCGCCAGCAACGCCCGCCAGGCGCTAGAATACGGTGGGAGATAAGCGTCGGCAAGGCCCCCATCACGCTCACCTCGTCGCGGCAAGGTTCCTTATAACTAGCATGCCGCCAAGTCCCGCATCCGCCAGCCACATGATAAGCTAGCACTAGCAGCGTGCTCACCAAAGTCCCTTGGAATTTGGGTGCGCATGATGTCCGCCATGATCAGCGTCTATCTTTGTGGTGGATCTGGGGAAGAGGGGGCCCGCGATAGGGGTCCGATACCAGTCGGCTAGCGGACCCAGCGCAGTCCAGCTCGTCGGGTCCGTTCCCCTCTCACGCTTGAGGCCGAGAGTCGTCAGCGCAGTGCACTCCGAGATTCGATTGCATCGGCAGGCTTTCTACCAGACCATCATCAAGTATCAAAGGTCAATATAAGTCGCATGAAGCCCGAAGATCTTCACTACTTCCAGAGCATTGAGCAGTAGTCCTACATCACCAGTCAACCCTCTTCCACAAACCCAGACTTGTACCCGAATCCTTTTAACATGGCGCTTGGAATCCTACCCGATCGACATCTCGACCATGTCCCCGGCACAACACTCCTCGACGAGAGAGGCACAGCGGCCGGGCTCGAAGGCGGCGAGGGCCACGTCTCCCTCAAGCACGACTCCAGCGGCACAATCGTACTGGTCCCTCAGCCGTCCGATTCGCCCGATGACCCCCTGAACTGGCCCGCTTGGAAGAAGAACATGTTCACCGTCGCCATCGCCTTCGGCAGCGGGTGTGTGGGTGCCTGCGGTCCACTCCTCAGCTCAGCCGTCGTTCCTCTCGCGGAAGAGCTTGACGTCTCGCTTCAGCACTTCACCCTCGGCTTCCAGGGCTCATGTATTGCCGCGCTGGGGCTTGGGAGTCTCTTGTGCAACTCCCTTGCCGTCATGGTCGGCAAGCGACCCGTTTATCTTGCCACCACAGTCGGCCTCATCGCGACCTGCATCTGGAGCGCCGAGACGACAAACTTCACCTCTCTCGCCATCTCGCGTGCTGTTCAGGGGTTCTGCATGACCCCGATGGAAGCACTAGTCCCTGCATCCATCGCTGACATCTTTTATGTCCACGAGAGAGGGTTCCGGAATGCCATTTTCAACCTAGGTGTCTTGGGTGGCATCAATCTCGCCTCGCCAATTGGTAATTTCATTCATCACTTGCTAATATCAGCAACTTGGGCTAACATTTCATCAGCCGGCGCTGTAATCGACAACAGCTCTTACCGGACCTGTCTATACGGCATGGTTGGCGCCTTCGTCGTCCAGCTACTTCTCACATTCTTTTTCATGCCGGAGTCACACTTTGACCGCTCGGCACTTGCAGGAAGCAGCGTTGCTTCCACCGCTGGCGAAGACTCTGGCCCAGATGAGAAGAAGCTTGCATCGGATAAGGTCTCGAGCGGATCGGTCAGCACGCCTGTCGTCGAGAAGGCACACTCTTACCTCCATGACCTGCGCCCTTGGAGCGGCTACTACGACTCTTCCAACTTCCTTAGGAACCTGGTCTCCCCATTCTTCATGCTGGCGTCGCCCATCGTCGTCTGGGGTGCCATGATGTTCAACATCTGCATCTCATGGCTCGTGCTCCTCACCATCACACTCTCGCAAATCTTCTCCGGGCCCCCTTACAACTTCTCGGTCACTTCTGTGGGCCTCACCAGTCTTTCCTCGTTCATTGCGACTCTCATTGCAACGGCCTTCTCGGGACTGGCTGTCGATGGACTGGTCAAGTTTATGTCAAGGAAGAACAGCGGCATCTATGGTGCGTTCCTGCGATGCCCCTCCATAATCCGACCAAAGCTAACCCGCTGCAGAGCCCGAATTCCGCCTCCCCATCATCAGCCTTTACCTCCTCCTCACCGGCAGCGGCTTCTTCGCCTGGGGCCAGAGCCTGTACAACGTCGACCCCTGGCCCATTCCGGTCATTGTCTGCATGGGTATTATCAACCTGGGCGTCCAATTCGGCACCACGGGTGTCGTGACCTACGTCGTCGACTGCCATCGTGAACGAGCAGCTGAGGCCTTTGCCATCATGAGCTTCGTCAAGAACATGTTCTCGTTCGGCATGACGTTCTACTGCAACGACTGGATCGCAGTCCAAGGCGTCCGAAACACCTTTTTCGTTGTTGGTGGAATCACTATTGCTATAACCCTAACGACAATTCCGATGTACATCTTTGGAAAGAGAGCCAGGAGCTTTGCCTTCCGCAGTGGTCTGATGGGCTCAAGTTCTTGATGGATAGGCCTTGTATGGCTTGGACAGTTGGTCCAGACGGGGGGTGGAAACCTCTCCATTAGGTATGTAGCAATTCGATGGTTTCCTTGTTTCCAAAGCTCAGATCGTGATATGGTCGTGTCAGTGGAACCAGACCGGATCAACTGTTTCAAAAAGCTCACGTTGCCACTTCACTTCCAAACTTCCTACGTCGTGACTTGACCATCTTCGATATCTGCTTCCTCTGACATGGCCATAGCAACCATCGTTGCTATGACCTCATTTCTAGAGAGGTCGTCAAGGCTCGCGCCAAGCCCACTGCCCTGCTTGAGTTTCTTCTCACTGTATTCCGTTGGCACATCAATGACGTTGGGCAGCGGCTTGAGATCAGGCAGCGCAAACTCTCTCCGAGCCGCGACACTGCTCCAGGTCTTCTCCGTGTAGTAATTCCGCCATTCATCGCCCGCGATCTTGAACAAACTCTTGAAGGCGGGAAGACTAACTCTCGTGGCCAGGTTTGACCCACCCGCCGAACTGCCCCCGGCTTCTAGGGATAGAAGACATGCATGAACGATCTGGACCCAGAAGTAGCTCTGAGTCTCGGAGTAAGGCGGCACCTGTTGATTCTGAGCTCGAGCCCGGATGGTAGACGTCTCCAAGGCTTGCAAAGCCCTTTTGACCAGGGCGCCTCTCCGGACCTTCGAGCTCGTGCAGGCCTGCGTGACTATGAGAGCGAACCGGATGAGTCGGTCTTGGCTCTGTTCCGGCACCCAACTGACCGATTGCTGCTGCAGCGGGTTGGCGACGAAAGCCGGGAGAGGTTGAAGATCTGGGAAGCGCCAGTTTTCGCGGGCGTCGGGACTAAAGAGAAGGTCTTTCGAATAGTAGGCCTTCCAGAGTCCAGAGTCCATGAGGGACGGTGAATGCAAGACAATCTCTTTGAAGTCTTTTCGGTCTAGAAGAGTCGATTTGTCGTTTGCTTCGGCGAAGCTCAGCACAGCAAGTTGAATCTGTGCGAGCCAGAACACGGTCATCGTACTGCCATCATTAGCTCAGGATTAGCAGACAAGTACTCCGCGAAGGCCTACCGATGCGCTGTGTTCTTGAATCTCTGGGGATTGCCGGCCCTCAGGCGCGCGAGATGCTTGAGAAAAGTGTCTGCACACTCGAGAATCCCAGTGCCTGAGGCAAGGGCTTCGAGCATGACAAAGTATCCAGATCGAAGGTGGGCATAATGATCCCAGGCGTCAAGAGATCCATCCAGAAAGGCTTGCCAGAAAGTGTCTGGATCAGGTTCCTGCGCGGAGGCGGCCTCTGTCATTCGAAGCAGACTCTCTTTCGTTGGTTGCTGGCTGGCGTCCTGCCCTTCCACCGGTAGGCGGCTATGAGACTGCCCCTCTTCATCCAGAATCGTCTTGATCTCATCGAGCGCCTCGTGCAACTTGTCGTTGTCCAGTGCACTAAATCCCAGCTTGTCCACGATCATTACATGTGGAGTGCCGATGAAAATGGCGACCTCTGACTGGAACCTTGTCCGAAGCATGTCGACGGTCGTTTGGCGGTCTTCCATTGGTATCAGATCCTGCTTGGTGAGCATGACCCAGATGTGCTTCGTGCCGAACTCGATCATCAGCCCAATGACGGCATGTAGCTGCGCGATGGAATCCTCGAGCCTGTCGACGTCGCTGCAGTCATGCAAGAACAGGATGAACCTTTCGGGACGGAAGTAGTGTCGGATGAGTGCTCGCATCTGGTCGCAACCTGGGCATTTGGTCAATCAGATGGCACTACCTAGGCGGGCAGTGAGGTATCTCGGATCTGGTCACACACCGCCAATGTCCCAGAACGTAAAGTCACCGCGCTTCCCCCGCTCAATCGTCTCCACGTTGAAGCCAATGGTCGGGATCGTCGTGACGGTCGTCCCAAGTTTCAGCTGGTACATCATCGTCGTCTTGCCCGCGGCATCATTGCCGAGGATGAGGCCGGTGGGGTGAGGTTTCGGCCCAAAGAGCCACTGCGACAGACCTGCGAGGATGAGCATAGGCAGGATCCATGGGGCGGGTGACAGGACTTGCCCATGTTCGGTATGCCTCCAGAGGGTGTGACTACTATGAATCGGGTTGGCAGCTTTGAGAAACAAATCTTGCCACGGAGACGGTGCGACCTTGGGAGTTCAAAAGCTGTCCTTCCGGAGACATTTCACTCCCCGCGCGCAGGAGCCACGAATGCTTGGTCCATGAAGCGTGGCTCAGCCAGTGGCTGGTGATGTCTTCCACGCCTCCGTGTCCGAGGACAGTGGGAACCAAGAACCCCTGATTTACACACTGTCCATGGACTCTCCAGACCTCCGGGCAGCTGTTTGAAACGACTCAACATCAGCGACTATTATCTGCCTTCTATTCTGAGAAACCTTGATGACCAGACTCAGCCGCTGTCTCAAGTTCTAGCTCGGCCTTTCCCCAGCAATATTCATCACAAACGACACTGTCACTCCTCACACGGCACCAGGTCTAGCCTCAGTTCAAGTCTCTACTCTTCTGAATTTCGAGCCGGCGCACTGCCACATCTCAGCCTTGCCATCTAGGAGCTAGCTATCTCAGGAGCTACTCTCCGCAAAGTCTGTCTCTACTCTTCCAATTTCAAGTCAACTGCCCCCCCTTTCTCTATGAAGACGCCAAGCCAGTGACCTACCCTCAGATAGTCCCATGTCTGTATCTTCACTCCCTCACCCCCTGCTCTGCTCACAACACCTCTATTCCGCCAAAAGGGCGAGAAAGCTTAGTAGCCCCATTTCTTGGCTCCCTCGAACCACTGGTTAGGCTGCCTCGGGGCGTGGACGTCGGGCAGATGCTCCTCCACGGGCTCCTGAGCGCACACGCCTACCATGCCCCCGCTGTTGAAGGCAGAGCATGCGCCACCGCAGCAGTGGGGATCCTTTACATAGCACCTGGAGCCCCTGGGAGCGCAGTTGGGGTTCTCAAGCTCGTAGGGGCTCTCGGGCAGCTCGGGGGCGGGCCCCTTAGCCCAGCGGCTCCACATGTCCTCGACCTCGTCGCTCTGCTCCCCGATGAAGGGCAGCGGCCTGAGGTCCCTGGGCTCATTGTACCCCTCGTAATCATCGTACTTCTCGTACTCCCGCTCGTCGATGGGCTCGCGCTTGCTCTCCCTGACGGGGGCGGCCTCCCAGGCGGGCTCAGCCTCCCAGGCGGGCTCGGCCTCCCAGGCGGGTTCGGCCTCCTTGGTGGGCTCGGGGATACAGGCGTGCAGGTTGAACTCGGGCTTGAGGGTCTCAGTCTTAGTCTCGGTGACGGTGGTGGCAGCGATGGTGGTGGTGATGGTGTCGAGGGCCTCAGTCTTGGTGGCGGTGCAGCTGATGACAGTTTCCGTGGAGGTCTGGATGGCGGTGGCGGTCTGCAGGTGGATGATTGTCAGTTCTGGGCCAAGGGAAGCTTGAACAAGGAAGGTCCGCTTACTCTGGGCTGGAAGACGGTCCTTTCGACGGTGATGATTTCCGTCTCGGTCTCGGTAGCAATTTCACGCTCGGTGATGGTCTATGTTGTCAGATTTATTGCGAACCTCGTCGAAGACATGGGAGACTACTAACCGTGGGGACCTGAACGGTCTTGGTCTTGACGACCTTGAATGGCTTGGCGGGCTTGTCGGGCTCGGGCTCGGACTCGAACTCGGGCTCCTCGTCAACATAATTGCCGCCCTTGTTGCCCTTGGGGGCCTCGATGGGGGTCTCTTCTTCCTCGACGTTAAGACAGTCACAAGCCTCGTAGACATCCTGAACCTGGAACTTCTTGAGGCCGCTGGGGACGTAGGACTTGTCGTTGGTCTCGGACCATTTCTCCTTATGGTCGTGGAGGTACTCGCAGACCTTGGTATTGTTCTCGACGGACTTGAGGGCCTTGAAGACCTTGGTGTTGCAGTTGCTGCTGGCAAGGGCGACGCCCATAGGGACGGCCACAAGCAGGGTGAGGATGCGCATCTTGGATGACGGAACGGGTGATGGAAGGAAGGTTGGGTGTCGGATGGATGAGTTGATGGAAAGTTTGAAAGTTGGATTCTGGTCTGGAGGGGCCGCCTTTTATAGAACTTCTGCTTCTCCATCTTCTGAGTAGCCTAGGCTGCACTCACGCCTGCAGTCTCATCATTGAGTGGTTTGAAGCCCCAGGGGCAGCTCGTGGCGCGTTGCGGCGTCCATTGGGTTGATTTGTATGGCCATGTCGCAGCCATCGGTTGTCCACAGGAGGTGAAAGAACACATTGCAATGGTGTTCGAGAAATTGATGCATAGTATTAGGTACTTCGTATGGGTATCATTCGTTACCAACCGGCTCCTGTGCCTTCGCCACATCCCACGATGCCTCACGCGGCGGCGGCCTGGCAGCCCAAAACAGGGATGCCCATCAGCCACGACAGGCCGAAAAGCCTTCCTTTCGTCTCACTGGCCCCAACCCGCAGGTGCCTGGACACAGCAATAGCCATGGCTCGCCGCCTTCCCATGAAGAAGGACGCCAGGGAGACTGCGGTGCCAGCCCGCACTTCACTGCCCTGCACTGGCGCTGAAGCACCATCACGTGATGGACTTTTCCTGCTCGATGTTTCGCGAACCTGGATGGCTGGCGCCGGGTTCCGGAGGATGTCCCAGTACATGGCGGGCAGTGGCTCGGCGGCGGCAAAGAAGGCATCGTCGAAATTTGCGGGGTCTGAGCTCGCGGCGCGCACAAATGCCATGTAAACCTTGACAAGACGAACAACGTCGTTGAGCTTGCAGTCGGAGTTCTGGTGCGTATCAGCCGTCCAGAGAATGGACGAGTGGTAGGGGTGTGAGGGCTGGCGCGCATTGCCGAGGTCGGCGAGGACCCAGTGCGTGGGGCGCTCTGGTGAGGCGACGAAAATGTTGTCGGCCTTGATGTCGTCGTGGCACAGGTTATGCTTGTTGTGTAAGAGGTCAAGGCCTCCCAGGAGGTGCTCGAACGAGGGGCGGTAGAGGGCGTCGACGTCGCGAAAGGAGAGGGCACTCGTGCCACTGGCTGAGGTTGTGGCGGCCAGTTTCTTCAAGGTCCCAGCCCGCAGGAAGGGAGTCACCAGGTGCCACTGGGGTGCCGCCCCTGGTTTCGTGGGCGTATTGAAAAAGTCGTCAACGGGTAGGAAGGCTTCCTGGGGTGACGTCCCGAGGCCATCGGTCATGTTCCGACTCGACCCGCCCATGATGAGGGTGGCGGCAATCTCCGTGGGCCATCGCAGCGTCGTTCCCTCTGTCGGGACGCAGTTGCGAAAGGGGCTGCTGCGCTCGTTGTACACCTTGACGACGCTGTTCCCGTAGACAAATGCCTCGCCCTCGCGACCGGCGCCCAGTCTGGTCCATCTAGATCGTTCCGACACGATGCCTGCTCTGGCGGCGTCGGATGCACCTCCGTGTACGTATGAATACAACCTCTGTGTGGCGTTGCTATGACCGTCTTCGAAGTCGAGGAACTCGGTGGGGAGGTATTTGGCGGCAAGGGCTTCGCGATACTGTATGTGCAGGTTGAGGAAGTGCACGAAGCTGATACAGCCGAGCAGGAGAAGGAGGCGCGACAGCTGCCTGGGAGACGGGGCGCGTATGAAACCTCGCCTTCTCCAGGCGCCGTCGAGGCGGTCCAGCGGCGGCGAGGCGTGTTCCTTGATCATGTCGGCGTCCGTTTGGCGAGAGGTGTGGAGGGAGAAAGCAAGTGGCGTGCAACAGGCGAGCAGGGCGGTTTTGAGAAATGCCATGCACTGCAAGACAAAAGCTGGTTCCAGGGACTCGGGTGCACCGACGGGAGGAGACTGGGGTCATGCCAGTGGAATGCGGCGTCGGCGCAGACACGAGGGAGACGGGCGGGAACGTGTCATGCGCCAGCTTGGCAAAGGATCCCTGCCTTTGAGATCGCAGGGCAGGCAGGACCGGGCAGGACAGGGCGGGAAAAATCAGATGACGGCATGGACAGTGGGTGTTCGGACGGCGGGCGAGCAGGAATGCCCCGGTCGCCCTGCCGAGGATGATGCCGGCAGGAACAAGTCACACCAAGTTTGTCCTGAAGAACTCGGGCGACGTGTCGAGACGGGTGCAAACTTGGCAAGGAGCGGTGACCACTCAACCGGCAGGAACGTGACTTGGCCCTCACATCCTCTGGCCTTTCATTGACAGCGCAGCGATGTTGCCCAGAGACGAAGGGTGGACGATCGGGTGAGACAGACAAGAAGGCGGTGGTCTGCGCTATCTGCGCTGTGGTAGGGCCAAAATCTTGTTTTGACCCCCCGGCCGCCGCGCTTCGCTAAGCCGCGGACGTCATTGGCGATGCGGCGGCTGAGCTGGGCGGGCCGTGGCGGTGCCCATGTCCAGTGTTCCTTCCATGTGCTGGTGGGAGAATTGTGAGACGATCGCCTTGCAATTTTGATGCTCGTTTCGATCATTCTGCCCCTCTTGTAAGAAATTCGCAAGCAAAATTCGCATCTCGAATAACGACTCAACTGGAAATGGGATGCGCCAACGACTGGCGGCAGATCAGCGCCGGATGCAATATTCCGAACGCCAAGTCCAAGACCCGGCGCTAGCGTTAGGGCTGCTGGGGTCCCCGGACACCCAATCTTAATGCGTTGTCACCGTGCGTCAGCGCCGAGGCCAGTGCAGTGCAAAACCTCAGGGGGCTTCCGTTTTTCTTCCCCTCCTTTTCGCACGAGAAACATGGGTGGCCGTGGCTCATGGCACGCAAGCCACGCGTCGAGCCTCGAAATAGGTATGAGGACAGCCTGCCGGCCCGCTTACCCCTTTGGATCTACCCCCATTATCGGCGAGATCGTGCCGAGGTTTTGCTGCTATCGCGGCATGCCCGAAACCCACGACCATGCAGCATGATCGCGGGGAGTACAACCGCTACTAAGGCAAGTAGATAATGGTAGAGCCAAGTCGACACGTGTGTTTTCTTCACCAAGCAGGCTCTAGCAACCTCGCCACAAACGTGGAAGCAAAGGTCGTCCATCGTCTATCCACCAAGGTTCTTCATCAACCTCCACCACTCTCATCATGACTTTTGCACCCTCACATGATCCTCTGGAAGAAACTCACCACCCCTCCATCTAATGCGCAAACCTAAAGTCCAGCCTCCTGCTGCCCTCATCCTTAGTCGTCCCAAGATACCTATCCTTCTCCTCCACACTCATCGCATCCCACGTCGCAGCCCTCTTCTTGTTCCTCCAGATGTAGTACCCTTTGATCAAGAACGCGAACACAAAGTTCCACGCAATGATGCCGAGAATGACCCTGTTTCCACGACGGTACAGCGGCGCGTCGTCCTGTCGGTAGATCTGTCCAGGCGTCAGTCATCAACGTCCTCATTTCAAACAAAGGGGGATACTCACGTTCGACCCGATGATGCTGCTCGTCTGCACGCACATGTTGTAAAACGCGCTTCCCACCGTCCTCGTCCTCACCGACCCGGCATTCCTCGACGTCAGTCCCACCAGGATCGAGTGCACGTACGGGTACCCGACGATGAGCACCGTCACCGCGTACCGGCCCCAGGGGCTCGTGCCGACCGGCAGCACCGCCAGCGCGATGAAGAGCGGCAGCAGCCAGACGGAGTAGAACGCCACAATGAGGAAGCGGTTATTGATGCGCTCCGACACGCGCGACCAGAAGATGAGCTGGAAGATGAAGATAGTGAAGGCCGGGACCGTCAGGAGGTTAGTCTGCAGCGTCGTGAAGCCGAGGTTGCGCAAGTTCAGGGTGAAGTAGGCCACTACAACATGCGGAGTCAGTAATTTCCTTTTACGGCTGTGTCAGGAGTTATCAGGAGTCTGTCTTGGGAGTTGATGCAGTAGTAGCACGTGGTACCCACATGGCAAGGCAAACGACTCGCGAGACAGACTCCAACGACTCCTAACACAGCCTAATACGGTAATAAAGAACTCAGGGGTAACGGTACTGATGGGGCGGAGGGGCATGAGAAGCGTGAATCCCATGAGGTAGATGGGCCAAAGGTCATAGTCGGAAAAGGCGTTGTAGAGGAGGCGGAGCGTCAGGCCTTGGCGGTTGTGCATGCCGCCCTAGGTGGTGTCAGTAGTGTTTTCAGTATTGTGAAGAGTAGACGGCTTGCCTTGGCGGGGTCATCCCTCAGGACGCGGTTGACCATGATGATCTCCTCCCTCTCGGAGAACCAGCCGTCCTTGCCGCGGAACCAGCTTGCAGTCTGTGTAGGACTGGCCGGCATGAGGAGGAATGAGAAGACGCCGATCAAACCAGTCCTATTCAAGTCAGCTTGCGTCTTCAGGAGAGTTGACGTTAAAGAACTTACGCGATACCCTCCAGCAGGAACATCCACTGCCAACCATGCCACCCCGCGATACCCCTCATCTGGAAGATACCAGCCGCCAGAAACGCTGCCAAGATCTGCGTTACGTATGACGACGTGTAGAAGTAGCTCAACCTGATGGGAAGCTCCTTGCTAGTGTAAAAGTACGTCAAGTAGAGGATGGCATCCGGGATGAAGCCACCCTCGCACAGTCCCAGCAAGGCCCTGGTAACGTAAAAGCCCGTCTGTCCCTTGACAAAGGCCTGGCTTGCCGCAACCAGCGACCACGCGATCATCTGAGTCGGCACCCAAACATCGGGGCCCAACTTCTTCGACACCATCTGAGATGGTAGCTCCGCCAAGAGGAACGAGATGTAGAAAATCGTCATTCCGTAGTTGTACTGGTTTGTGCTCATCCCAATGTCGGTGAGCATGTCGTCCGAGAGCGCCTGGTTGATGTTGCCGCGGTCGAGCTGGAGCGCAAAGAACATGACGCATACCCATGAGCAGATGCGCCAGTCGAGCTGCGGGTAACATGTTAGTCCGGTTCGGTTCGGGTCAGCTTCATGATTCGTACCTTCTTGACGAGCTTCTTCTCCTCCTCCTTCGTCCATTCCGCGGTTGGATCATAGCGGTGTCGTCCTTCATACTCCGGGATGGGCTCGTACAAGCGGTCAGATGCGCCGCCGGCAAAGACAATGTCGCCCTTTGTCTTGACCACGCGTGCCTCGAGGTCGCGAGGAGTGTCCGAGTCGGACTCGACCCTCTTCTGATCGACCTGAAGCAAAGACTCCGGCGGCGAAGCCTTGTCAGACGTCTTTTCGGCGCCCATCTTTGGTACACTTGCTGTTGACTCGACTGTCTGATGCTGCCGCGCTGCTGCTTGCCCGTTCCCCAACCCACCGCGATCAACGCCGATGCTTTATACAATCCGAAAAACCTCTACGCATCGCCTCCCTCCGTACCGGCATCACCACAGACCCCATCGCAGTGGTGCAATGCACACTTCAACGACGCTCGCTTGCCTCTGTCGATGTATTTCCGTGGAAACGTCTTTCTCCGGGAACCCTGAGACCTCGCGAGTCGGTACCCAGATTCACGGCAGTCGGTAGCCATGACCGTTTCGGTAGCCGGTCCACGTTCTGATTGGAGCCACCGGAGCAAGAGCCGCAGAGCGTGGGGTTGCCCGGCCGGGGAGTCGGCGAGCACGTCAGCTGCAACCGCGATGGTATCAGGACCGGACCAAGGCCGGTCGTCGGAGAACATTGATGATCTTCTGCTCCGTACGTCATGAGGGAATAGCGCTTTGGGGGTCTGTTGCAGAAGTTCACCAACACGGTTCTTCAACGGTCTGCAACACCGCTGATGCGTCGTCGCTGGCTGGAGTGATCGTGCTGGGCTCAACTTTAACTCACATCTCCCCTCCCCGCGTGGCTTACTCCCGGCCCACCCCCGGCCAAAGAAGCCACACATATCCCGAGAACTAGCAGAGGAACTGACGATGGGAAGGTCCGGGGTCGCAAGCCAAGCTTCATGATTGGGGGTTGTCACTTTATTCTGGAGCGGCCTTATGGCGTCAAGGCCCTGCAGATCACCTCATCGTCAATTCGGCCAGTTCCCGAATTCCGGCCCTCGTGGTTGGTTCATTTTACCGGATTTCCAATTGATTCTTCAAACAATCGCGTTGCCCTCTAGAATTTGGGCAGCAAAGAGATCCGGAGGCCAAGACAAAAGTCCAGATCTTGCTGTCTGTTCCTCCCCGACAAATTCTCCGGACCAGGCGTCTGGCCCATTTCTGGTCTGGCCACCCAAAATGCCAGCAACGTTCCATACAAGATCGTCGTGTAAAATCTTGCAGAGTCGCGCAGGTGAAGAAGGATCTTTTGCTTGAGGCGCCTTCCACCCATCTTCTGCACAGCCCCCCGGCACCGGACAAGATCGTGTTGCAACTTGCGACCAAGCGGCCGGGTCATTTCCGGTTCTCCTCTGCTTGTTGCTGGGAACAGCCGATCCCTTCCACCTGTTGCTTAGGAAATTCAACGTAAGTGATCACGACGACGGATTCATGGGCATCAACGGTTGCGCATATTGGCAAGTACCTAAGGGTAACTAAGTATGCTACCGTGAGATGGACCAGCTGAACAACAAAGCGACCATAATGACTAGACTCCCAAAGCCTCGATCCATCCATACCAGATGCAGGCGGTGAAGCCGGTAACCAGATAGAGTCCTCCATAATGACATGTCGAACGGAAGTCAGAGCTGGGGTCTTGCCAAGGAAACCAGGAACCTGCCGAAGAAGAAGAGAAAGGAAACGTCGGAAAAGCAGACAAACCCCGAGAAAGTGAGGCACCCCTTCGCGAAGAACCACCAGGAAGTCGCGAAGATGAGAAAAGTCCCCAAGCCTAGTTGCCTCCACTGGTAAGAAGTTGCCGCCCGCGACCGCGGTGAGAGCCTCGGTATCCACGTCCGCGGCCGCGACCACGCTGCTGCTGCGTCATCTTTTTGGGAGGCCCACACTGAGCGCCCTTGCCTTCCTCCTTGTCAGGCTGCGTTGCTTGCTTTGCCGGAGCAACAGGTGGAGTCGCAGCCTTCACAACAGGCTGAGACTCTTTGGATTCAGGCTGGGCAATCGCCCTCGAGGCAGGTGGGGTACGTCGAAGAGGAGGCAGCTCCTTTTTTTCGGAGTCATTCGTGATGACAGGAGCGCTCGGGGGCTTCGGTGCGGTCGGTTCGGTCGGGGTAATCGGGGCTTCGGTGTCCGGACAGGAGAGAATCGTGGGAATCGTCTTCGGGGGAGGGGGGAGAGTCGATGCAGGGGCCGAGATGCGACGGGGAGACTGAGGTCTCTTGTGTCAGTGATGCGGTAACAACGCTTGCTTACTCTGAAGAGGAGCTTGCCTGGACAGCAGCATTGTGTCCACCAGTCTTGCCATCAGAGCTCTCGCCACAGCTGTCCGAGTGTCCAGCGGCCTCGCTCTTCGAGTCGAAGCGGACCGGGGAGGAGCGGGGGTAGCGAATCACGACCTGGGGCTCGTCCTGGGTAACGTCGGTGCGCTCGCGGTCTCGCTTGTAGGGCTTCATGTAGAGGACGTCGTCGTCATCTAGCGCACATAATTGGATTAGCAAGGAAGGACTGAGTAGCGGTCACGGACATTCTTACCGGAAGAATCATCCCAAACAGCGCCGCGCTTGGCGCCGGAGGAAGTGGCAGTCGAGGTTTTGCGGTTCCTGTCGATTCCGGTGTGAAGGGTGGCCTCGGTGGGCGACGAAGAGTCGGCAGCGGGCCGGTAGACCTCGGTATCGGCCGCGACGGGAGTGTTGCGAGGAACACGAGCTCGAAGGGGCGTATCAGACTCATACAGGACAGGGCTGAGTGCGAGGGGGCTCTGGACAGCTGGCTGATTGTAGATGGGGAAGATTGCCTTGTTCCGGGGAGTGAACTCGGGGGCATCGGGGTTGAGGTTGGATCGCTGACTATGCGTCAGCTGCTGACTTTGTCAAGAGAAAGGGGAATCGACTCACCTGTCGAAGCTGCTGGAGCTTGGGCGAGACGGAGCGGTTCACACCAGAGGCAATGGCTTCGTGGGAGCCGGAGCGGTAGACAGTCCTGTGAGAGGGCCGGGAGAAGCGAGCGTCCTAGTACTCCGCGTACTCCGAGTTCTCAGTGAGCAGGTCATTGTGAGTGCCCTGGGCCGCGACCTTTCCGCGAGTGAGGAAGACAACGTGATCGGCGCTCTGGACAACAGACGGGTGGCTCCTGAGAAATAGTTAGTGACAGTTGATGAGTTGAGAAACTCGTGGATTGAAAAACTTACGTGACAACGACAACGGTGCGCTTGCCAAACTCGCGCGTGAGGGCGCCCCAGACCTTGGCCTCCATGTCGTCGCTGAGCGAGGCGGTGGGGTTGTCCATGAGGAAGATGTCGGGGTGCTGGAGGTACATGTGGGCAATGCCGAGACGCTGCTGCTGACCGCGGGAAACCTGAAAGTTCTGTTCGCCAAGACGGGTGAAGAAGCCGTTGGGGAAGTCGAGAATCTCATCATAGATGTGAGCGAGCTTGCAGGCAAACTCAACCTCGGAGGGTGCCACCAGGGAGGTGCTGGACTTGATCGTGCTGAGGACAGTCTCGCCAATAGCAATAGGCTCCTGCGGCATGAGCTTGACGCGCTCACAGTATCCTTCGAGCCTGACGTCGCGGATGTCCTGTCCATCAATGCGAATGACACCATCTGTAGCGTCGATAGTTCGGGCGAGCATCTTCAGCAGGGCTGACTTGCCAGCTCCAGACTTTCCGACAACGGCGACGATGGATCCACCGGGGAACTCGAGGCAAAGATCGTGGAGAATGTGCTTGTTGCCGAATCCTCGGAGAGAGACGTGATCGAAGGTGATGGTGCCGTCGATGAGTCGCAGGGGCCTTGCTCCATGACGGTTGACGACGGGCCTCGAATCCCGCATCCAGTTCATGAGACGCTCGGCCGCAGTAAGATCGTCGGCAAACTTCTTACAGTAGTCCGAGATGTACTTCGTGTTTCTGCCGAGGTACTCCCAGATCAGGAACAAGACCATGAGGCTGTCGAGCTTCGCTTGGAGGGCCTGCACCGTCACGACAGCAAGACTGGCGCTGATGATGAAGCCAGTCATCAGTGTGGCCATGCCGAGATTGTCGAGAATGGAGTGACGCCAGTCGTTCGCATAGAAGTGGTGCGCCTGGCGGCCATCGTGGAAGTTGAGAAGATCCCGCTTGGCAGCACGCTGGAACTTGACGGCACGGAAGAATCCCAGGGCCGTGAAGTAGAGCGAGAGAGCGACCGTGAGGAACATGATGAGACCTTGCGCAGGCTCGAAAAGAACCGATAACCAGATGGGGAAGACGGTGAGTTCGACAGCCATAGGGGTGATCGCAAGATACAGCTTTGCCACGTTGGCGAAGATGTCGGCGGCAGAAGAAGATGTGATATGGTGATCAGGGTACTGTTGCTGATTGAAGATACCAGCGGCGACGGGGAGGCGGTTCTCGAGGTACTGCCATTGGGCCCTGCTCGCAAGCTCGTCCTTTCTCTCACGGACCTTCTCCACGATGTAGCGGACCATGAAAGTGAGGCAGAAGAGGGAGAGGTACATCCAAGTGCGGAAGACGTAGCCCTGAATGGCCGAGTCGAGGATCAGGCCAACGAGACTGATAACCAGCATGGTAAGGGCAGAGAGTGCGATGCGAAGCTTCTGAGTGCCGCGGAACTGGAACTTGCTTCCCACGGGAACGAACTTGGGCGGGGGGAACACGACGTTGAGGAGCTCCTGGTGAATGTTAGCGATGAATTCCCTTTCGATGAAGCGGCTTCAGCCAGCGACAACATACCTCTGAGCGGGCGATGTACGTCATCCGATGGGAAGGATCATGAAGAGGGACAGAAAGCTTGCTGATGAGGTTCGAGTCGTCGTCGACGCGGCGCGGGTGGCGTCGGGCGGTTCTCCTGTTGGGGACATGCGGGCTCCTCCTGGCACCGGGGAACAAGAGACTCTGGTGCTCCTCATCATGGGGGTTTCGGGACCATCGACGTTGAAGAGCTCCCAAGAGATGAAGAGCGGCAGCGGTGTGGACGCAACCGACCCGAAGGGCAGCGAAGACAAGTTGGCCAAACCTGAGGGGCAGATCGTCCATGTCGGAGAGGATGGCGAGCATGATGATAAACTCGGCAGTGGCGACCGAGTACCAGGCCAAGCGAAGGGTGGTGTACTCTGTCAGGCCGCGGCTGCTGATGATGGGACGCCAGTAAGCGGAGAAGAAGAAATTGAGGGCACAGGCGAGGTAGCTGGTGCTGTATTCGTTGACGGGGGAGTGGGTAGGGAAGAAGACGCCCGAGACGAGTACGAAGAGGCACTCGGTCAGGTAGGTCAGGGCGAAGAGATGGGGGAGGTAACCGGCGAAAGAACGGTGGGTGAAGCGGCGGTAGTAGGCGGTGACCGAGTCAACGAAAGTCTTGTCCTTGAGCTGCTTGACGGTGGAGCGGTACTCGTTGATACCGGCGAGGATGGAGTAGACGAGAAGGCAGAGGGTATAGGCGAGGCTCAACTTCGCAAGGAAGTCAAAGGTCGCCATGGTGGGCGGAGGGGACGTCATCAGACGTGCGTTAGAGACGCAGGTTGAACGATGGGGAAAGATGGATGCCAGACGGCTTGATGGCCTCCAGAGATGATGCCCTGGAGGAGTAGAGAGAGGATGTGATGGTTGTTCGATGGAGGAGTGCTGCGAAGCTGGGGTGTAGAGAGGGGAGTGGGAGAAGGGTTGGTCGCGAGCGAGTTTTTCTCGCAGGAAAGACCAAGGGAAGGGCAGCTGGGAGGGCAATAGTGCATGCCGAGGCTTGCGGCTGCCTCGACACCTCGATCTTGATGCTCAAGGGCACAGTAAAGCGGAGACATGGCCCCCGTCAGCTTGGAGTCGTCCTATCACGTCGCAGCGTGGCATATATCGCGAGGAAGGAGTGACCCGCGTCGTGTGGGTGAGGTCACTCCATGGCCACACCTGCCTCGATCGACACCTCAGCCTGCACAAGCTCGGGAAGGCGCGGTCGATATTGGCAAGGCACTTGCCTTCCTCGCAGCTGTATCCCATCCGCATAGTCGTCAGTGCAGAGTGTGGTGAGAATACTTACCTTGACGGTCACGCCGAGTTGAGACTGCATTAGGACCTGTAATGTATTCGTGAAATGAATCTCTATGGATGTCCATCATCAATCGTTGCAAAGGGGGTCCCTTTGTCCTTTCATGCCCGCCTGACCATCATGATGGGCCAGGACATACTTCCGTTCCGTCATGACCTGCGTGCCTACTGCTGGCCGGCACCACCGCTGCCACGTCCGGCACCAGGGCCATCGGGGCCGCCGGGAGCACCAGGAGCACCACCAGCACCGCCCATCATGTTCCTTGCCCTAGATAAGGTCAGTAAAAGGCTCCCCCACGGGTCTGAACTCCACTTACATATCAGCAATGTTGGGGTCCTGCATCAGGCTGCCCAGGTCAGGCATGCCACCACCGCTGCCAAACGAGTCGGCCATCTGCCTCAGCCTCGGGTTGCTCATGAGGTTGTTCATCATGTCCGGGTTGCTCATCAGGTTCTGAGCCATGCTGGCGAACATGGGGTTGTTCATGATGGCGCTGAAGTCGGGCATGCCACCGGCACCGCCGCCGCCGCCGCCGAGCATGCTGGCGAGGCTTCCGAGGTCAGGCATGCCGCCTGCACCCGCACCCCCAAGGCCGGGGCTGGTGCTCCTTGCGGTCTCAGCACCCTCAACCTCGAGCTCCTCGACGCGGCGCTTGGCCGTCTCGTAGCCCTTGCGCATGGCATCGCTGCCGCCGTTGCCCTCGGCATCAATACCCTTCTGGTAAGCCTCCATGGCACCACGGGCATCGCCAAGCGCGAAGCGGGCAAGGCCCAGGCGCGACCAGGCCTTGGTGTACTTGGGGTCGAGAGTGGTGGCGGCCTCGGCGTCGGCGCGGGCAGACTCGTGGTCGCGGGCGGCGCTGTGAGCGGCGGCGCGGTTCGACAGGTAGACGGCGTTGCCGGGCGTCAGGGCCAGAGCCTGAGTGTACAGATCGACAGCTGAGGCGTAGTCCTTGGAGGCGATGGCAGCATTGCCGCGGCTCTTGAGGGCCTCAGCCTGCTTCTTCTGGTCCTCGGTGGGCTCGCCGCTGGGGGCGGCATCGGCAGGAGCCGAGGAGCTACCGGTGGTCGAGGTGTTGGCGGACCCGGAAGCGTTCTTCAGCTTCTCGTACACTCCGTAGATTTGGAGCAGGTTTTGCGAACCGACGGCGTCGGTCAGCGCCTTCTTGTCGGAGGGGTCGACGTTGAAGGAGTCGGCAATGCACTGGACGGCGACATCGATCGAGTCCTTGTCGTCGGCAGGCAGGGTACCGTCAGAGACAGAGGAGGAGAGGAAGTCGCAGATCGCGAGCGCGAGGCGCTGCTTGGATGTGGTGGCCTGCATGATCCCGTCGCGTCAGTCGCAAGTCTCCAATGAGGGGTCAAGTTTGATGAGGGGCAACGCCACCCATGAAGCAAATGGGAAACATGTCAGTCAGAAAGCAGGAGGTTCATACCATCTTGAGAAGTTGTTTGAGGGTATTCGGAAGGATATTGTCACTGTGTAGGGAATGATCCTCGGAGGCTCGAGGTGTGTGGTGTAGGGAGGTAGGCAGGCAGTGTACGTATCGGCCTTCTTTGAAGGTCGGTCGGTATCGGTGGCCAATGGATCCGCGGAGGAGGAACCGTTAGGCTGGAATCTTCCATCTTTGCTGTGGACGTCCGTGCGTCATGGTGCTCTGAATGGGGCTTAGCGCCATCGGCATCAGCCAGGCACGGTGGGTTGGACAAGGACATGTGAAGAGGAGAACGACTCTTCAGCAATACCTCGAGACTTTTACTCATCACCAGGGCCCGGGGTTTAGGACGTGAGGATATACATTGAAGCGAGAGTGAGGTGACGTGGGAAATCAAGTCATCATATTCGTGTCTGGCTCTTCTCTTCTGCCTAGCTAAGTGGATGAGGAGAGGTAAAGGGGGGAGGAAGAGGACTGCAAAAGCTTCCCAACACATCCAGCCCTGGTCATATCCACGATCCAAACCCTTTGCGCCCGGCGTCCATATCCCGCCATGCCATGCTTGCGACGCTTCACTAAATCAAATCCATAAACACCACATCGCCGTGTGGCTCTTAGGGCTTGCTGGCGCCCGGCTTCTCGTTCTTGGCCTTCTTCCTGTCAAAATTCTGAACCCTCCGGTAGGACTTGGCCTCTGCCCTTCGGTACTTGACGTATAGCCGGAAAAAGTCCCTGACCACAACGTAAAGGGCACCACCAGCGAGGCTGCGTCCCCAGACTTGCTGCAAAAGACCCACTCTGCCAACGAAGTTGCCGGCCGGCATGGTCGTGAAACGCTTTGGCAATATCAGCCTGAGAAGCTCTCCGGTAGTCGCAGCGAAGACTGGAAGCAGGAGATCGGCTGTGACGGCGCTAGACAGTCCCAGCAGTGCCGTGCCGAGATCCCAGTTGACGTTGCCAGCCGGCTGGGCCGCAGGCTCTGGCGGGGGTGCCGCAGGCTGTACGACTGGGGCTGGCGCCCCAACGTCGATGAGGAGAGGCGCTTCGTCTTCCACTTGCTGATCGTCATCGTCATTGTCCTCTTCTTCCGAGTCATCTTCCTCCTCCGCAGCTGCCTCCGCCTCTTGCTGCTCCAGAAGAGCCTCCTGCTGCTCGAGAGCCTCTTCCAGGTGCGCCAGCTGTTCCTCTAGTATGAGGCGCTCCGCTTCGGCCCCTTCAGCCCCCTCACCACCCTGGGCGTTGAGCGCGATGTGGTTGTGGTTGTGATTGTGGTGGTGACGGCCTTCGTCCATTCCTTCCTGTTGGATCTCAAACTCAATATCCACATCTGGAATGTCCAGGAGCTCGATGGCAATGTCGAGCAGCCCAACAAGGCCGCCGCCGCCGCCTCCACGGTCTCGCTGCGGTCCTCGCTGGGCTCCACGCTGGCCCTGTCTCCGTTCCTGGCGAGGGGGAGGATCGGGAAGACCAGCCGCTTTCCTCTCAAATCGGACTTCGTGCGGGCGGATGAAAACATCCCAAAGTCCGCGGTAGATTTGCTGTATGTATGGGATCGCGCAAAGGGCGGCTCGCGGTGACGGCGCGGCAGAGAAGAACTCGTCGTCGTAGAGGGATAAACCGATGCTATACTGTAAAACGCGCCAGTCAGCTGGGTCCGTTGTGGTTCCAAGCTAACACTTACGGCAAAGGCGATAGGGTTGATGATGCGCCTGCTGATCCCAGGCAACGACTGGGTCAAGACCATGACTGGAGCCACAGTGGGCAGGAGGAGGAAGTGCCAATCCCAGCCCTGTTGCTTCAAGAAGCGTTGTGTCGCTTCCTGCCCGGCGAAAGCCCTGAAGGCTAAGACGCCGTAGGCGGAGAGCCCGACCAGAGTGCCCCCGAGAGAGCCCAGGCCGAGAACAGCTGGTGAAAGACGTGCGAATGTCTTGAATATGGTGTCGTGGATTGGAACCAGTGCGCCGAGCGGTTGCTGCACGTTGAATTTGGTCTTGCACACCGGGCACTGGTAGGCCTTGCGCTCTCGGTCGAGCTCGTTGATGTACATGAGCAGGCAGGCATGGTGGCCTTCGACGCTGCATGGGCAGGGCTTGACCCAGTCGTCGGAGGGTTCTTCGTCGCTGAGGCAGACGAAGCAGCGACCCGGAGCGCTGCTCGCTGACGCGGGGGTCGCGGTCGGATGTTCGGCTGCCATCGCGGCTGCAATCAGGCAGTCGATGGAATCAATGGCAGAGGACGGATGGAGCGGCGCGAAGGTCGTGACTGGGAGCGAACATAGCAGATGAAGTCTCAAGATTAAGTTAAGGTGCGAAAGGAGAAAAGAATGAGGGTATCGCCGGTAAGTTTTGGTAGGAGGGTTGTGGGAGGTTGGGAGAGGTCGCGCAAACGGAAACGCCTCGCGACGAAAGAAGAGCGCAGTTGCTTGCTGCCGCCGCCAGTGCTGCGATGGATGCTTGCCAGGCAAGTGGAAGCAAAGCTGTCTTGCCCGTGTGACATCAGCAGGAGCCCGGCAAACGGGCCCCTGCCCCGCCTGCCCCCACTATCTATTTTCGCCTAGCGCGTTGATGATCGGGCTGGGCTGAAAAAGCATCCAGCAAGCCTTCACGGTTAAGAAGAGGAAGTGAAGCATGGAAAATCGAGCCTCATGGGATCATAGGAATATTACTTAGTGCCTTCTAGGTACAAATTCCAAAATCCATGATGTCTTCTGGTTCACAACAGAGCCTACGGAGGCTCCACCCACCAGTTTCGCTTTTGAGGGACCGTCCCAACAATTGCGCCAAATCAGTCAACGACATCTGCCACCACAAACGCCACCCATCACGACCTGAGGCGCTCCGGCATGAAGGTTCATGGCTCGGGTCGAAACAAACACAAAGGAAAATCTCACAAGGACAAGAAGGAAGGTGAAAAAGTTTCGATATTATCGAGTCGAGGCCAGGGATGACCTGATGCTTGCCGTCTCCGACAACACATGTGAGGTCATGCCATCCTCGGGCGTTTTTTTGATGGGAGGAGTTGCGCAGGAGGCACTTGCATGGTGCCCCGGCTCGATGCCGCAATCCTACAAATGGAGCTGATTGACATCGGAAATGCTCCTGTGCCTTTTGTGGCCATTCGTGTGCTCGCTGGAAGCCTTGCGCTTTGCCGACGCCGTCTCCAGGGGGCTGCGGGTGAATTCCTGAACGTTGCGCTTCTGCCGCCTCATCGGGGTCAGGGGAACGGCGGCCGTCTCGAAGCGATCGGACTTGATGCCTCTCAGTGCCGTGTAGTTGTATGGGCTGCTGAAAGCCAGCGAGTCCTGGGTCGCCTTCTCGCTGAGGATCAGCCGTTGATTGATCTGGTCACGACGGAAGGCGCCGACGTTGCTGGCGTTGATGTGCGACAGCATCTCGACATCGCTCGAGGCCGTCACAGGGCGCGCTGGGGTAGACTGGATCGCGTCGCTGCGACACCAGGCGTCGATGTCGTCGTCTTCTTCGACCGGGCCATCAAAGGTGAGGAAGTCGTCAATGTCAAGACTTCGCTCGGCGTCGTCTTCATCGCCGTCCGGAATGTCGGAGCTCTCATCCGCCTCAGAAGGGAAGGGGAAGAAGGCCTCGGCAGGCCCCATTGTCTGGGTGGTGAGGAAGTCACCAAAGTCCGCGCTGGTCGAGTACATGGCGCTCATCATGATGTGAGCAGAGCTGCCGACCATGGGGCTCGACTGCATGTTGAACTGGGGCATATTGAATTGCTCGGGGGAGAGATCCAGATGGCGGCGTCGGTGGGGGGTAAAGATCATCATCTTCCTTGTGATGGGGTTCACGACAGCAATCGGCTTCCTGTCCGAGCTGTCAAGATTGAAGCGCCCACGACGAGGCTGGCCACGGAGGACCTTGACTGGCTCGGCGTCCGAGTCGTCTGAATGCTGCACCGTGGAAGGCCGGCGCGTCTTGCGGCGGATGGGAGGCGCTGGCATGTCATCATCATCTTCTGTGGTTTCGCCGTCCGCTGAAGATGTAGGGTTAGCATAAAGGCTCTGGTGATGTGCAGTTGATCACACCACTCACTCTCGTAGCCATCGAGCTCCTGTACTTCGCTCTCGATGTGGTCCTCGACAGCGGCAGGAACAAGCTCGGCAGGTTCCTGGAGGGGGAAGGGTGTGCCGACAGGGGTACTGTCGTCTTCGAGCTCTTGGATAATGGCTCGCACCTCGGCGTCGTTGCTGGGGGTGTACTCGTACACGCCATGGAAATCCCAGAAGGTTCCGGAGGCCGTCGAGCTTGTATCATCATCGTCGTTCTCGATCTCGCGGCGGAAGGAAGGATCCAGTGTGTTTTGATCGACAAACAGATCGGGAAAGAAATCGGCATGGTCATCCTCTGTCTCGGTAGAGTCCGAGTCACTAGATGGTACGTTGGCGAACCGCACATGGCGTTCGTGAGAAACGCGGTGTGAGGTGGCGTGGTTGTCCGAGCTGATGTTCTCGTCAACCTCGGAGACAATGCCGTCCCAGCTGCCGTCATCATCGACATCAGCCTCTGCAGGCTCGAGGTCAAGGTCGTCGTCGCTGTCATCATCGTCGTCGTCGTCATCATCATCCGCGACGTATGTCTCTTCGTCTGCGACTTCTGGCTCCGGCCGAGGAGTGCCGAGGGGCGTATCAACAGTAGCCCCACGGGTTATGATGTGTTCCTCCTCGGCCGCGTCTACATCTTCCTCGTCGTCATCTTCCGAATCGGTAATGTCTTCGACGGCTGAATAGCCGCCATCGTCGGAAAGGTCGAGGGAGGACGACGAAGTCGATGTGTCTGAGTTCCGGCGCTTGGAAATCTTGCGAGACACCGCAGACTTGGGTCGAACGTTGCGTGGCATGTTATATAAAAGGGGGGAGGGTCTCGTAACAAGGGTTGGTTGGTTGTGGGTGTAAGTGCGTCCTCGGTGGAAGAGGCGGTGAGGGGTGGGCCTGGCGGCAAGGTGCGTAACAGGGCGGCAATAGGCCCTGAATACCAGTATCAATGCAGCTTGAAGCTGTATATACAGAGATGCACCGTCTCGGAGAAGAGAGATCGGTTCCGAAAGGCTTGGTAGGAAAGGGAGGAAGGGGGTTTCGGTGGTCGGAAATATCGTGGTATCGAGTCGTGTTGTGTTTGCCCAGTGTGTGTAGGGGGCAATCCGCAGTAGCTTTGGTGTAGTCAATGGCAAGACTATCGTCGAGTAGTCGAAGGCGTCTCCTTGACGACTTCGAACAGTGAGAGTCTGGCTATAACTTCAATCGAAAATGGGGGGATTGACTGTCTCGATGGGCTGCTGGACTACAGGAGATGTCCCCGTCGGGAACACCTCCCGCAGTGGGCGTTTACAGCTCAGCGACGGCGGAAGACATGATTTTCGACGAAGTTGTAATGATGATGCTGTGACTGGCTCTGGGTGATAATGGCGACTTCGTTGTCTGGTGGTTTGGTGTGGAGGTGGTTGAGGGAGGGAAAAAGAAGGCAGGATCGGGAAGAGGGGATCTCGAAACCGATTTCATAGTCGCTTTTTCCTTGCCCGCTAAAATTTCTGGCTGCCAGTGGGGTTCCGGTGCAAGGGTGGTGGTCTGTGCCCGCCGAGTCGGATGCTCCTTCCACCACCGCAGGCTCCCACGTTCCTTCACAGTGGCTCAAGCCAAGACCGTCAAGCTCCCCCTCAGGACCCAACTTGACCTCCACCAGAGAGGCCCCTGACGGTTAAAACGCATGTGGTTAAGCGCGCCTAGCCCCTCGACACGTAGGCCAGGTGGACGTCAGAGTCACCGACTTTTTTCTTCGATCCTTGAGCCTCATTGGCAATCTTCAGTGAGGGCTGCAGTTACGATTGACGGAAAATGTCGACAGAAATGGGTCAGCTTTCGACGTGGTCGCACTCGCTGGCCTAGAGCCAGTGAAGAGCGCTCTTTTTTCTTCTTCTTTTTCTTCCAAGTTCTCCGCCTAGGCGTCCTCAGGGCCCCAGGTCATACGACAGCGGGTTTCTGCAGCGGGCCCCTCACCAATTTCCCCCGAATCGTGCCCGGGCAACAGCCGGCATCCAGAGGCTCAGAGGCGCCCCCGACCCTCTGTGAACCCTGCTGCACCGTCATCATCTCCTGATCAGGCAGCTCGGAGTTCGAGGCCGAGCATCTCGATTCAGGGCCTGTTAGGGATCGACGGCGTGCATGCCAGAGGCTGTAGACCGCAAGTCGGGTTTCTGCCTTTTTTTCTTTAACGTTTGAGGCGTATGGCCCAGCTAGACCACGGCAGCACAAAACTTTTACCCCTCTTAGTCCTTGACAGCCATGACGTCTTGAAGGGGGGGCATCGTGGTCATGGCGGGCGGGCTTTCATGGGTGGCACAGGCTCTGGCAGCCAATCTTATCGGGGTTCCTGGTCATAACTGTGCACGTTCGTGGTCTGTGTCTGTGAGGCTTGCAAAACCTGTCTGAACTGCCTGGACTTGGCCCGGTCGATTTGAGCCGGACGAGGGTGCCTTTTCGTGTGAAACTGTCATGTGGGAATATGCTTCGAGACATCTGGGAGTCATATGTGGCAGTCATACTGCGAGCAGCAAGGAGACATATGATGAGGATGTGTTTGTCTCCCCTGCCATTGGCTACTCTGCCAAGGGTTGTCGCCGAGTGAGTCAACCCAGCATCATCTTACGCTTCAATCAAACCGATAGTCTGTCACTTCTGAGGACATGAGGCGCCGAAACTGAATCCTAAACCCGACGACTCAAACAGACTTTGCGGTGGCGGCCCCTCACGTCTCGGCCGGCCCGCCGAGAACGTCCCCGCACCGGCCGACTCCATCATGTAGCATCGTGGCGACTCGGAGGTTGCCGAAGCAAAAACCAGCGGCAGATTTTACCGCCAACTCCGGAAATGCCTTCAGCCTGCTCACCCATCGTGCCATGTACTGATTTGAAGGGGAATCATTAATATCAAACACCTCGGAGTATCTATGCGGCTACTAGATCAGCCGTTGGCAATCTCCTCCTCCTGGTCTTCCCACTCGTCGTTCTCTTCGGCCTCAGCGTTAAGCTGCGCCTCCCCATCAGCGCCCAGGCCTTCGCTGTCGTACTCGTAGTCGTAGTCGCCCATCTCAACGTCGTCGGCGTCATCCTCGGCAGCCTTGTCGCCGCCCCTGGTCTTCTTCTTAGCCTCCACGTTGGCCTTCTGCTCCCTCCTGCGAGCATCCTTCTCCTCTCTCCGCTTGTCCCACCTCTGGTCAAGCTCCTGCTCCTCCTTTTTGCTCTTGCTGATGTACTCGTGCCACATGGGCTTGCCGCTGCAGAGACCGTCCTCGACCTTGGTGAGGCGGAGCTTCATGCGAGGGCCCAGCTCCACCATCTTGACGGAACGCTTCTCGACACCCCGGTCCGCATCCGCGTCCTCATCCTCCTCGTTCGCCTTGGCCTTGCTCGACGCAAGCTTCTTCGCCGTGCGTTCGATAACCTCGATCTCCGCATCGGTCTCAGCCTCGCTTCCGCTGGTGCCATCCGTCATGTATCCATTGCCGTCGGCACCGATCATGTAGTCCGCAATATCCTCCAGCTTTCCGAGGTTCGGCACACCACCCTTGCCGAACTTGTTGGCCGCCATGAGCTTTTCAGCAGCATTAAGCCTCTTCAATGGTTTCGAGATGCCCTTGACCTTTGTTGTGATGGCGTAGTGCCGGAAGTTGATGATGAATGAGCCATCGTTCTCGGGGGAGAGTTCGCGGTTGAGAAGGAGGACGCGGCGGATGGTCTTGAGGGACGTGGTCTGGGGGTTGATGGGAGGGAAAAGGGACTGGAAGACGGTCGTGGCCAGAGATTCGAGATGCTTCGGAACGGCGGACTTGTTGTCGGAGCCAGGGGCCGAGAAGTTGTTCATGACGAGCTAAGGAGTGTCAGTGCGCCGAACTGCAGAAAGCAAAGGCCAGGATCAAACATACCAGAGGCGGCGCGATAGCATCGTTGCCGAGGCCTTGCGGTCTCCTTTGCGCTCTCTGGACGTCCTTGCACAGAGAGTACTTCTCCACACGGAAGTTCAGCGTCGGGCCCCGGGGGGTTGTCGCGATTCGGAGGTTGGTGTTGCCGCTCTCGGAGCGCGAGAAGAGCATGAGATGCGTGACGCCCAGAGGACCGGCCATGACGACGTAGTCTTTCAGCTTGTTGCCTCTCCTCTCCTTCAGTCGACTGGCCGTTCCGGGCTCCATGACCTTGCGCACATCGGCGGCAAGCTGACTGACACTGGAGCCAACTTCACCAGCGCCGATGCGAATGACCATGCTCTTGGGGTTGCGCATGTCCGCATGGCCCGGTGCCGCGGTTGCGGGGTTCTTGGCCCCCGCATGCGTCCTCTTCTTCATCCGTCGTTTCGCCATTTTGGTGCAATTGAAGACAGATGCAGTCGCAGGGCGATGCGGCTGTCGTCGGTGAATGATGTTCGAGACTCTGAAGCTGGGAAAATAGAAATTTCTTTGGGTCCTGACGCGATAAGCAATGCGCGACCCACCGATAAGCACCACCCCACTAAATTTTCCGTCGCCGGCCTCCCGTCACCAAATTCGACTTTGCGCTGGACCACTCGACGCCGACGAGAGGCCTGTTTTCGAGACTCGGCAGTCGCTCAGACCCATACTTCACCAGAAAAAGAACTCGCGACCCCGATATAAATCACTCTCTACAATGACGGACGCTGCCAACAAGCGTCGCAAGCTGAGCGACGCCGCTCCGGCGAAGGAGGCCATTAGCAAACCCGCCTCGGCCGTGTTGCCGCCCGATGCTCCCACAGCCTCCGAGGATGTCTCGACAGACGCGACCAAGACATTCAGGGATTTGGTATGCTGAAGCAAAAGACTCGATGACTTCTAAACATCAGCGGGCTAACCCCTCTCTTAGGGTATCGTCGACTCCCTCGTCGAAGCGACCGAAGCGCTCGGCTACAAGCACCCGACCCCGATCCAAGAGCAGAGCATTCCCGTCGCTCTCCAAGGCCGCGATATCGTTGGACTCGCTGCGACTGGTTCCGGAAAAACGGCTGCATTCGCCCTGCCCATCCTACAATCTCTCCTCGCCAAGCCCTCGGGTCTCTACGCCGTTGTCCTCGCTCCGACCCGAGAACTGGCAGCGCAGATCGCGACTGCGTTCGAGTGAGTGCAATCCTACAGACAATACATGGACGTTCCTGACCCTCTTCAGAGCTCTTGGTTCGATCGCAGCTGTTCGTGTGGCCCTGGTGGTTGGTGGTCTCGACATGACCGCCCAGGCCATCGCCCTCGCCAAGAAGCCTCATGTTGTCGTCGCTACGCCGGCAAGTTCTGCACCACCTCAATATCACCACCACCGCTGACAAGCTCTAGGGTCGTCTTCTGGACCATCTGCAAAAGACCAAGGGGTTCCACCTCCGCACTCTCCGCTACCTGGTCATGGACGAGGCTGATCGTCTGCTCGACATGAGCTTCGGCCCCGAGATTGACAAGATCCTCAAGTTCATTCCCCGGGAGCGCAACACGTTCCTCTTCTCCGCCACTATGAGCTCCAAGGTCGAAAGTCTGCAGCGCGCCAGTTTGAGGGACCCCGTCCGCGTCTCCGTTCAGTCCCACAATCACGAGGTGGTTAGTACTCTCTTGCAGAACTACATATTCATCCCACACCCGATGAAGGAGACCTACCTCACCTTCCTTTGCAACGAGTTCTCTGGCAAGTCGACCATCATCTTCTCCAGGACTGTGCACGACACACAGCGCATCGGCATCCTGTTGCGCTTGCTCGGCTTCTCGGCCATTCCGCTGCACGGTCAACTCAGTCAGACAGCCCGTCTCGGCGCCCTGAACAAGTTCCGCTCCGGCACTCGAAGCATCCTCGTTGCCACAGACGTCGCTGCCCGCGGTCTCGATATTCCCAACGTCGATCTCGTCATCAACTACGACCTTCCCGGTGACAGCAAGACCTACATTCATCGCGTTGGTCGCACGGCCCGTGCTGGAAAGTCCGGTCGCGCTATCAGCCTCGTCACGCAATACGACCTGGAGGTCTACCTGCGCATTGAGGCGGCGCTTGGCAAGAAGCTTGAACAGTACCCGACGGAGAAGGAGGAGGTCATCGTTTTCCAGCCGAGAGTCGAGGAAGCATCCAGGCATGCGAGGATCGAGATGAAGCAGATTATGGAGAGCGGCAAGAACAAGAAGGGCCCAGGAGGCAAGAAGATGATGGGCAGCAAGCGACGCCATGACGATATGGACGCTGAGGAGGGCTGATTTCCGAGATTACCAAAGTCAAATCTGTTCTTTCCACGCCTGATGCCTTCAGCAGCACATCACTCCTTTTTCGCCACGGATCCTCACACGGACTTGGAATCTAGCCACGGGAGTACGGGAGAGACTAGGAATCTATTCAAATTGTTCAAAAGCCACAGTATTATCCCTCTGAAGCACCTGGGTTGTCGACGTCAATGACGAGCGTCATTCACGACTTTCAATTGCTTACCTGGCTTATCGATAAGAACCCCCACCCACCCGCTCGCAGCACGTCTCACGACAACGGTGAGACTTGGACCTCATCCCTCCGGCAACATCATGAGACCTGTCAAGGCATGTCTGCAGTGCAGAAGCGGCAAGCGGAGATGTGACCGCACAGGCGACTCGGCATGCTCGCAGTGCCTCCAGCGACATCTACAATGTTCAGCAGCCATCCCGAACCCGCCGCCCGGCCCGCCCCAGGCGCAGGCTCCCCAGCAGCTGCTCCCTCCGATGCTCTCGACACGGGCGGACGAGGAGACCATCCACCTAGTCGACCTCTACTTCCGCTTCATTCATGACCAGCCTCACAGTCTCTTCCATGAGCCCAGTTTCAAAGCGAGTGTCATGGCGGGGACCGCCTCCCCCCCGGTGCTCCTGAGCATGATGGGCATGTCTGCAAGGTGATCACGGACAGTCAACCCAACTGCTTGGACGGGTCTGACAGCGCAGCCAGATTCGCCACGCATCCTGACATACGCTCAAGAGGGCATATGTACTGCGCCAAGGGAATGGCTGCCCTGAAGGACAATCTTGAGAGTGTCTGCACCGAGACCATCCAGGCTTGTATCCTTGTCGGCAACAATTGTTTTGGTGATGGCGATGCCGATGCGGAATCCCTCTACTTTGGTGAGCGCTTGGGGTTTTCTCATGAATTTATCAGCCGCGAGACAGCATGCTGACAGATTTCGAAGTGCTTGCTGTCCGGATGGCCGAGATCCTGAAGCTAGGACAGTGCAGCGACGCCGATGACGGGGTCACGCGCGAGACGAAAAGGCGCATCTTTTGGACTTGCTTCATCATCGACACCTGGGCGAGCGGCGGCTCGGCCTTGTCGCGACAGTTTGGGTGGCAGCCTGTCCAGCCTCGAGTGCCCATGGACGAGTACGTCTTCGCCATGATGAGGCCGGGGGAACCGGATATCCCGGACTCGGATTGGAGGGTAGGTCTCTGGGGAATCATGGTCAGGCTGGTCGAGATCTACACCGAGATCCAGCAACTTCACAAAGGTCTGGCTGCGACAGCCGAATGGGACGAGGTCGCCATGGACGAATCGGTAGCATGCCTGGAAGCCAAGCTCGACGCCTTCGATCAGACTCTGGACACGGACCTGAAGTTCTCCAGGGAAAATCTGGCTGCGTTCGTCAACCGCGGCCTCGGCAGCGTTTTCATCGCCTTCCACCTGGGATATCATCACTACTACACGCTGCTCTTTTACCAGTACCTCGACCAGCGCCGGCCATCGACAAGAAACGGAAAGAAGTACGCAGATCGCTGCAAAGCTCATGCGGGCATCATCTGTGACGTCCTGCGGGCTTCCCGCGAAGTTCCTGGAGCTGAGGCGCTGTACAACATCGTGGGCCACGTTGCGATAGTCTCCTCGTCAGTTCTTCTACACACCTATCTTTTCGGAGAACCTCACGAGCTTGAAGATTCCAAGCGACGCCTCGAATCAAATCTTGAATCATTGGTACAGCTTCGCAGCTACTGGCCCAGCGTGGAGAGAATGGTACGGCGCTTCCTTCGCAATTGCCTCTGTGACGCTGCTGACTCTACTCCAGATCAACCGGCTGGTCGTATTCCAGAAGTACTGTATCAGATCTCTCGGCAAGAACACACATCGCTTCGACAAGTGGATGGTCAAGTTTCTCATTGCCCATGCCCTGACGCTTGAGGATAAGGTCGAGGACGAGCCTTGGTTCGAGTCGCTCGACCCGGACCTGTTCTCCATTTCGGGAGATGCTCACTTTGAGAGAAGCCGCATCACGCACTCCATGATGATGGACATACAAAACCCCGAGTCCTGGGAGATGCAGCAGGCTGGAAGATTCGGAGGGTGATTGACCGAAGCATGGTCAAAATCGACATCGAGGTTGACACCCCTCTCTTGTTCTTATTTGGCATTAGACTATTGTTCAAGTCCAGACCTCCTTTCAACATCCGAGTGAACTACGACGAGTCCTTGGTCCCGGCAAAATCAACATGATGACGCCTCGGTTCAGGGTCAGGGTCCTTGGCATCGAAACCCATGTGGCTCCCCACCTCCCATTAGCCCCCGGGCCCTCTACCTCGGACTTGGGAGTCTTGCAGCCGGACACTAGGCAATAATCCGTAAGGCCCCCTTCACTACTGGCAGGGTTGGCATTAGTTTAGTACCGGTTAGTACTTCTCGATACTAAAACTAACCGGTACTAATTAGGGTAGTACTAGTATTAAAGGGCTTTAGTACTACCCGGTACTAATACTAACTAAGTACTAACTAATACTAACTAAATACTAACTAAAAGTACTAAAATTGATTAGTAAGCGGATTAGTAATCGTAAAAAGTTTACGTAATATAGGTTAAAATAAGTCTATATTATAATAAGAGTAATAAAAACTATCTTAAACTTAGAATATATATTTTAATATTATTATTATTCTAAGAAATAAAAGAATTTCTATAGGGAAAAGTAAATATAATATTTTTATTTAACTAATAGTAGTATAAATATATAATTAAAAAGCTAATATTAGTTTTATAGATAGTATTATAGTTAGTTATTTATATAGATATAGTTTTTAGTTAATAGAACTTCTTATCTTTCTTTAGAAAGTTAAGAAAGTAAGAAAAACTACTAGAAACTACTAGAAACTTCTAGAATAAAGCTTAGTTACTATTATATAGTAATCTCTATATATAGTACTAGAGTAATAGTAGGCTTAGTAATATATTAGTAATTATTACTAATCTATAGAAGCCTATAGAGATCGATAGAAATCGATAGAACCTAATAGAATCTAATAGAATTTCTCGAAAATAACTATATATAGAGATAGATTTCCCCTGTTTTTCTTTTTTTTTTCTTTCTTTTACTATTATATAACTACTACCTTACTATTATACTATACTCTATACTTTTATTACTTATATCTTTATTTTTTATACTATCGATAAAATGGATTCCTTTACTCGGGACTCTTCCCCCTCCGATATAACGGATTCTCAGCCTTCTACTATTAATACTAATACTATAAATCCTACTACTACTACTAGTAGCTCTATTTATAGTAATAGTATATATAATAGCGAAGATTATATACTAGAAGAATCTAGTAACGTAATCCACGGGTAAGCTAGCCACACGGGTGAGCTAGCCACTTTGCCCACATTCTATAGATCCTAACTCTCGTTATAACCACGAATCTAATTAAATTAAAATAAAAACTATTCGTCGCTATCAGACGATAATAGAGCTACCTACTAACAAGTTCTCGCGTTGTAACTAGACTTTCCGTAGACACTATAGCTTCGTTTCTTTAGCGCGGACCGCGTCGACGGAGCCGGATTCTGTCGTGTTTCCTCCTTCACCTGAGAATCTACCTCTCTCTAGGCAATTTAATCCTATCCCTCGCCTAGAGTAAGACTCCCTCCTTATCTTAGTTATACTTTTTTCGCCCTCCGACGCCGGCTAAGGGTTGTATTCTCCTCTCGAAGGATCGCGACCTCCGACTTTAAAAGGGCGATCTAGTATATAATACCCCGCGTACCCTTCGCCAGGAAGTTAATAGCGTTAAGAATTAACGTCGGTAAGCTACTCTTATAACGGCTAATCCGACCTTTAATAAAATCGGACTGCGAAATAGCTTCTGTAGCGGTTATAGGCGTCTGGGAGGTCTAGAGGTCGGGTAGCCCGTAAGACGACCCCGGAGGTATCGGTATCTTTAACTTTACATCTAGCTTCGAGAGAACTACTTTCGGGTTATAGGGTATAAGTCTAGCCCCTCGAAAACCTCCCTAAATGTTTTTTTCCGTTATTATATCTCGAAATATAGTAGAAAACGCGGGTAGGAAGTCCTCCTTCGTAATATAGCTTATACCGGCCTTTATCTTTATCTCGATTTACCGACCGTATACTTTCTTTAGCGGGCTAAAACAGCTAATATCAAGAGGTTAGAGTAGATACAACAAATAAGGGGGTATACAGAGCGTGATAATATTATTTTCCTTATAGTAAAGCTCGAATTCGACGGAGTAGTAACTTTCGTAGCTATCCAGGACGAGGACACGATACCCGCCCGTCTTTCTGGGTTTTATATATCGGTTAAAATACTAAATCTAATCGAAGCTAATTTCGTTTATTATCTAGCCGTTTAGAGACGTTACAATCCTCTAGTCGCGTGGAATCGCGTCGTCTTAGTACTAAGTCGAGAGGTAATATTTACCCGTAACCACGATATACGGCGGGACGCAGAAACCGGTCGCGCTAACGCCCTGGATCACTATAACCTATTCCCGATTACCCGGCTGCCTTATCTTCGGGTTGGAACGTCTTTCCGCGCCTGTAACGACCGTCCCGTTAGCGATAACGCCTATCTGGAAACCGGTCTTATCGAAGTTATAAATATCCGAGTCCACCACACCGTATTTCGCGACTATATTCCGCACAAGCCGAAACCACGCGTTTATCGCGTCTAGATCTTTATATTAGGCTCTCTTATAGTTATATCTACGAAAGAAACACGTCCGGAGCTCTGGTTGTCGTTTAACGAAGTTAAACGCCTAGTTCTTCCCGACGGGTAGCGTGTCGCGCTCCGCAAGTAGTTTGTTAGCTATATCTCCAACCTCGCCCAACCGAGCAGGGTATAATCGCGAATCTAGGTCGAGTGTGTATTTAACAATCGTCTTCTCTTCGAGCTCGGTCAATTTCGCAGAATTCGGAGGGCTGTCGCGTCGGGCAGTAGTACCACGTAGGCGGCGGAGGAGGGTTGTCTTCGGTATATTATAGATCTTCGCAGCGCTCGTAGCGCTTAAAGTCGCTTCGTTTTTCATTACTTGGATAGTAAGAATGATCTGGCTTTCTTTACAAGGTGTCGATATTTCTGGTGGTGGAATAAACGCGTGACGGGGAGTAGAATCTATAGAATCCGGGCGGGCTGGACCACTCGCTTGGGTAGACTACTCGCTTGTGATATACGTTATATTATATATTATATATACTAACGTATATTATAGGATACTTACTATTCTACGCTATATAACGGTATTAATACCGGTATTAAAAAGCTAGAAAAATACTTTCCTAGAACTCTAGGTCCTAGAGACTTATCTAAGTATATATACTATATACTTAGTATAGTTCTAGATCCCCGGTTAAAGCTATCTCCGTTTAAACCGGAAAAAAAACTAGCTTTTTATCCGTCTATTACTACCGATATAATAGATATTCTAAAAGAAGAGTAGAATAAGTAAGTTATTCCTTCTTTTAATATATATATATATATAATACTAATATCTATATAGGGTTAAATTCGAAAAAGAAGAGAATAATCCTAGTAGTATTACTCTTAGTAGTAATATATATAACGCGGATTCCGATTCCGACGATATATATACTTCGGATATTACTACTATCGAAGAGTATATACTATATTTACAGGAACCTCTTTCCCGCGGTAACGTAAGTAATTTCTAGTATTTCTTTTAATTTTTTATATATTATATACTAACTACTATATAGGAAGACCCACTTTTATACTGGAAGCTAAATAGCTTTAAATATCCTATTTTAGCTATATTAGCTAGAAGGTATTTAGCTATACCGGCTACCTCGGCTTCTATCGAGAGAGTATTTTCCGTTACTAGTAATATTATAACTAAAAATCGTACTAGATTATTACCTAGTACGGTTAAACAGTTAGTATTACTTAAAAGCTGGAAAATAAAGGATATAAAGGAACTAGAGAGACGACTTATCGACGAAGATATAGAAGAAAAGGAGGATTAGTTATTTTCTATATTTTTTTTCTTTTTTTTTTCTTTTTTTAATACTAAGTTTATATCCTTTTTTTTTTACTATTAAGGATATATCTACTATACTACTATATATATTAGCTTACTATTATTCTCCTAGTATATAATTTTATTCTATTATTTTAATTTTTAATTAGTATTTTTTAGTACTTTAGTTAGTACCGGTTAGTACTAGTACTAACTAATACTAATCTATAGAAGTACTAATACTAAAAATCCTTAGTACTAGCCGGTACTAATACTAACCGGTACTAATTAGTACCGGTTAGTATTTAGTTAGTATTAGTATTTCCGGTACTAAGAGCCAACCCTGACTACTGGTAAGCAAACCTAGCACCTCTCCGCCCACAGTCCATTGTCAGCTGCGTCCGCATTTCTTTCTCGCAGGGGACCGTGGCCCGAAGCCGCCAACGCCCGGGGAACCGATGTGGAGGCGTGGAGTAGTGTGGGCGTGCGAATTCAAAAGACGGGGGCGTGTTCTTTCTTAGCTCCAGCAAGCGCCGGACTTTAAATTTTTTGTCATCCAATCATCAAGAATCAAAGCCGGCCCCTGAACCGGCAACTTCACCTTCGGCATCACTGCATTTGCCAGGATCCGTCCGGCCAACCAGATCGAAAGTCGGCCGGCGGGCGTCACTAATAGCGCCCATCGAAAGCCGGCGCTAGTTTAGGATCGGCTTCATGCGGCGAGAATCTGGGACAAACGCCACGCTTGTCGCGCGGGGATCGTGTCAGCTCCTCGAGATCAATGGTCATCACATCAAAGAATCGGTGACATCCGTGCCTTGTGATGGACACTCAGGCCGGGCATTCGGCAACTCTTCGTGTCCGTCGGTCCCCTGGTCCAGACATGCCAATGGCCCAGACTCCTCTTCGGTGGACATGGGCCCAGTTCCCGATGCAGGCGGCGTCAACTCGGATCCTCAGGCGAGAAGATGACTGCCTCGTGATGGGCTGACTTTTCTTTTTGGAGCGAGATGTTTCTGTTCTCGGGTTATCGATGGCCGATGTGGCATGGATGGCCTATGTCCCAGATCTTCCTATGTCTTCGCTGTGGCGGCAGGAGTTGAGAATTATCCAACAGTCCAAGGATGCATGGTGTCAGATGTCGAATGGAGTTGAACACTTGAAGTCGCCATGCATTGATCTAAGCTGTGATCTCTAGCCTGTACTTTCCCTGCTTCAACTCCAACGTAGGCCCCGTGAACGTTTTGGTCTCGAGGACAGGAAGTCTCTGCAAAACAACTGAACTTCCATCGTTGGGCAGAACCAACTCGCAAGTAGTGCCAACCGGCACAGTGACTTCCACCACAGCCTTCTTCCCATCCTCCGAGCCCCTGCGGTCGAAACGAACAGAGATCAGACCATACGGCGATTCAACCTCTCCCTCTACAAACTGGAACTCAGTCTTGAAGCAGGGCCTCAGCCTCCACGTCCGGTAGGCATCCGTCAGAGGCTTGACACCAAGAGCGTAGTCATAGAACCATTCGTAAATGGTCCCCAGCATGTCGTGGCACTTTGAGCGGCAGTTGTCCTGCCAGAACTCGAGCAGGCTTGTCTCGCCGCGTCGGAGGAAGCGCATGTACGAGGGGTGCTCTTCTTGGCGCAGCATGTTGAGAACGATATCGGGGCGGTCGACTTCGGGGTCTGCAAGGGTGTTCCAGAGGTATTTGAGGCCGATTTCGCCCGCGCGCATGACGTGACCAGAATCTTCGGCTGCCGCAATGAACGCCTTGATGACGTCGGCGCGGTGCTCGGAGGGGACCAGATCGTGCTGAAGAGCCATGGCCTGGGCAACCATGGTGCGGTCCCGCGTGCCGGGGTCGTCTCGGGAAGTGTAGAAGGCATAGGGGTGTGTCGTCTTGTCGGTGACGAGAAGTTGCTCGTTGTAGACTTCGTAGATTCGGTCTGCCCTTGTGGTGAAAGATGCTTCGTCGGTAGCGAACCCAAGTTCCTTGGCCATCATGGCTACGTTGCGAAGGCACTTGTAGTAGATGGCCGTCTCGATGTTGGCTTGGTGATTACCGTAGGCAATGCTGTAGCCCCAGTCGCCGAGGCCATGCTCGATAAGGCCGCCCAGTCGCTCCTTGCCCTGCATGTATTCCATGTACTGCACACACGGACGGTAGATCTTCTTGAAGACATTGGTGCTGCCGTAGTAGCGCTTGATGAGCTCGGGAAGAAGGCAGACGGCGCCTCCCCAGGTGATGGTATCGTGCATTGGGCCGCACCTGTAGGCTCAGATTAGAGGGAGTGTATTGGGGAAGAGAGAGGGTTCCTACATGTATCGGACCAGTGGTGCCATGGTGGGCACCAGTCCTGTTGGCTCCTGTGTGTCAATGATGTCGTCCAAGATCTTGGAGTAGACAGCCTCCATGTCGCGGATGTACTGCGTCGAGGGAAATAGTAGAGATGAAACCTCGAGCCACCCAAACTTCTCAATCTGAGGGCAGTCGGTATGGTAGCTGAAGATGTTGGAGTTGAAGGTCCAGTAGCAAGCGTTGATCAAGGCGTTGACATCCTCCTTATCTGTCTTGACGAAGCCGAGTTGCGGTGCGCCAGAGGAGACATGACGAGCTGTCAGGGAGTGTATGATGGGAAGGCCGTCCTTGCCATCGAGGGAGGCGCCTTCGACTTGGATGTAGCGGGCACTGGTGAAGCTGAAGTCTGGTGTCCACTTTTCCCGATCTTCGCCTCCGAGGAGGGTAATCTTGGAGTAGACGCCCGTCTCGAACTCCTTGAACAATGGGTCCGGCATAAGCACCAGACCATCTTCACCGATGGTCTCCGAGTACTTGACGCGGTACTCGGCCCCTGCTTTTCCACTGGATTCGACTTGGACCATGATGGACGCGTTCTGGCCGAGATCGAACATGATGACGCCAGGCTTGACCACCTTCTGACTAACGGGAACAAACGTGTTGTGCAGAACCACGGGATGCTGACTCTGGTAGCGCAGCTTGCCCCTTGGTCCGGTCAGAGGCTTGGCCGGCTGCCAGTTCGAGTCGTCAAAGCCAGCCGAGTCCCAGCCGACAGGGTACGCGCGCCTGTCGTGGTCCTCAGAGGCGTAGATGTTGGCGAGTGTCGTGGCGCTCTTGCGGACCTGCCAGGAGCGGTCCGAGATGGTCACCTCGTGGGTACCGTCTTCATAGTATGCGTGGATCTCAGCGAAGAAGCACAGCTCGTTTCCGTAGCGAACGTAGGTGTTGTCCTCGTACATGGGCCAGAAGAACCGATCGCCCTGGTCTCCGGCGTAGAAGCCATTGCCGACATGCGCTCCGATGGCGTTCTCACCACTCGAGACGAGACTGGTCACATCGTATCCGACAAACTGAACCGTTCGGTGGTAGTTGGTCCAGCCTGGATCCAGGACGTGCACTGAGGCAGGCTGACCGTTGAAGGTTAGGTTGAAGTGGCCGAGGCCAGATGCAAGGACGACGACGCGGGAGGGCTTGCGCTGGAAGTTGAGGCTTCGGCGGAGGTAGATGGGTTTATCGCCTCCGTCGCCGATCCACACGGCCTTCCACCGGTTCGCTTCGTCCTCGAACCAGGTACGGAAGATGAGGCTTGAGTGTGGCATCTGCAAAGAAAGCGGTCAGCGCATTGAAGACGGGGATTCCTAGAAGCGCAATTATACATAGGTTTGGTTCATGCTGTACGGCGGCAGCAGCTTGGAACACCGGGGATAAGAGGTGAAGAACTCGTTGGGAGCGCTGGTCGCCTCATTGCCGTCCTGATCCCAAACCGTCACGGTCCAGTAGTGGAAGGTGGTTGATTTGAAGCCATCCTTGGGGTCGCAAAGAATGTTGCGCTGCTCGCTGCTCTCGACGCGACCAGAGTTAAAGCAGACGCCGGGCTGGTTGGGGTCCTTGTCCGTGGACACCACGACGCGATACGCGACCTGCGAGGTGTGCTCGTCGGCAATGTCGAGCTTCCAGTAGACGCGAAACTCGTCGACGTCGATGCCGATGGCCTCGCCGAAGCCGTGAATGCCGCAGGACACGACGTTCATGTTTGGTGCTCGCGGGGGATGCGCTCGTCGAGGTCGGGGGAGGTGGGTGAAGCTGCTTCGCGGGCTTCGGAGGTGGTGAAGGAGAGAAACATCGGGAGGGGAAGAGACATTGTCCAGGAGAACAGGCGAGTCTCGTCCGCCCCATGCCGAGCCGCGGTAGCCCAAACAGGGCCCGCACAGCGAAGCCGCATTACGTGTATTCGGGACGTTTTCGAGCGAGCTTTCTCGTCCCTCTTGACCTCACGGCTCCCGAGTCGAGGTTGGGGTTCTCGGGCACTCCCTGACTCGAAATTATGGGTGGCATCCTTCGGCCGGTGTGGGGAGGTGTGGTCAGGGGTGGCGACGAAAAAAGGGGGGGAGTGTTGCTATCAAAGGGGCGAGCGAGCCTGCCCGACCTGCCCGGCCGGGGTCATGATTTTGTCATGGGGGAACCCGGAGACACGGGGAACTGGGCTCTGCATGCCATCGAGCCCACGAGGTTTGCTGCAATAATACCACTCGGGCTAGAGCCTGCCGACATGGTCTGCCTGTCCTGGGGCCATGGATGATGGAGCCCCCAGGCCAGACACCGGAGTCCCCAAGTTCCCCCCCTGGTTCTCCCTCGAACTGCTCCTGAAAGCGCCAGTTTGCCCCACAGCCAACAGGTTCTGCATGGCGCGAGCCGCGAGCGACACCATAATCCGGGGTAGCCCAGGTCTGCCTATATAAAGCCTACCGCTCCCCCAGGTCTGGGCTCGTGTCTATCCCCATCCTGCCCATCGCGCACCCATCACTGCATCTCTTTTCCCCTGGTTTCCAGCACTCAGCAGCCATGCCCAGCGGCGACGCCATCACCATCGCCTCCGCGGTCTTCCTGGCCGTGGGAGGTTTCCTCTTCGGCTACGACTCGGGAATCATCTCTTCCACCATCGCCCTCGAGCACTTCAAGTTTTATTTCAACAACCCCAGCGATGACACTGTCGGCGGCATTGTCAGCTCGTTCCAGGGTGGCGCTGTTCTCGGAACTATGATCAACATGGTCAGTGATGCCGTGACCCAACGTCTTCAGGAGGACGCGACTGACACTTTACACCATGCAGGCCTTCGCCAACAAACTCGGCCGTAAGAAGACAATCTTCGCCGGTTCTGTCGTCTCGCTCCTTGGCTCCGCCCTCCAGGCTGGTGCCACGACTATGGCCATGCTGATCGTCGGCCGCTTCATCGGTGGTGTGGCCGTTGGCATGCTCACCAGTACCATCCCCATGTATGCTTCGGAGATTTCCATGCCCAAGTGGCGTGGTGCTCTTTCCGGCCTGTTGCAGTGGTTCCTCAGCTGGGGATTCCTGGTGGCTCAGTGGCTCGGGTACGGGTGCTCGTTCTCCAATGGGGCCTTTTCCTGTAAGTTTGGATGTCCAAAGATCCATCAAAATCCTCCCGCTGACATTTTTCTTTACAGGGCGTTTCCCCCTGGCCTTCCAATGCGTTCCCGCTCTGATCCTCGTGTCTGGTATCTGGTTCCTCCAGGAGTCTCCTCGCTGGCTCATGGAGAAGGATAGACATGAGGAGGCTCGCGTCGTCCTCGAGAAGCTGCGCAATGGCGTGGATCCTTCCTTGATCAACCTCGAGTTCCTCGAAATCCGCGATGTCATCGCCGCCGACCGCGAGATTGGCAAGGTCACCCCTATGTCCATCCTCACGAAGCCTTCTTGGAGGAAGCGTCTTCTGCTTGGATGCGGTGTGCAAATCTTTGGACCCCTCAGTGGCATCAACGTCATCAACTAGTAAGCTACCTTCTTCCTCTTTTGGGCGCCGTCAACAGGTGCTAACCAGCATCCTACCAGCTATGGCCCTCGTATCTACGAAATCCTGGGTATCGAGGACACCCAGACCTCACTCATGATCATCGGTATCAGCGGAGCTCTTTCCATCGTCTACTGCACGATCGGTCTCTGGATGCTCGACAAGGTCGGCCGTGTCAAGCCCCTGATCGTCTCCGCCATTGGCCTCGCCTCTGCCCTGCTCGTCAACGCGGTCCAGGCGCAGCACCTCGACCCCAACAACGGCAACCAGCTGCGCTCCATGGTGGCCATGAACTTTGTGTTCAGCCTGTTCTACACCCCTCTCGGTATTATCTCTTGGGTTTACCCGGCTGAGATTTTCCCTGTCGAGGTTCGCGCCCTGGGAAACGCCATCACTACCTTCAGCAACTGGGTCGTCAACCTCGTGTTCGCTCAGTTCTCTCCGATTGCGCTGACCCGGATTGGATTCGCATACTTCTACGTGTTTTTCGTCTTTAACATCATCGCCCTACTGTGCTACTGGTTCTTCTACCCCGAGACCAAGGGCCGCACCCTGGAGCAGATGGACGTGCTCTTCGGCGACCAGCTCGTCCCCCACGCACTGGACGACCCGCAGGCAGCCATGGCTATGCACAAGGATGCATCCATCTCGGCACACGTCGAAGAGTCCAAGGTTTAGTTCGATCACATAGCAAAAGTCTATCGGGGCTTGAAACTCTGGGGCCTGACACCCATGATCCTGGATGGATAGAACCTCGGAGGTGGTTTACTTGTAGTTTTCGATCAAGCAATCTACTGCAACCTTGCGTTTTAACGAGTTTAAAAAATTTCGTGGCCTCGATTACGATTTGTCTCCAGTCCTGTTTCACAACCTATTCAATGGGATGAGTTGGTTTGCTGAGACTGGGGTCACGCACGACGACGCCTAGATGAAAATCTTGTTCACACAATCTGGACCTCTCCGCCTTGAGCTTTCTTTAACACATGTATGTGTAGAGTCTAAGTGAGGAATCCCCCCGTAATGAATGATACGAGTCCAAGATTGATCCGCCAGACTCATTACAGCAAATCTACATTCTAAAACCCCAAGATGTCGCATCCAGCCCAGCAACGCGACGCAACTCCCATCAAAACACAAAGCAGAATAACCTGACCAATTCTTCCCTAGACACATCAACCTACCAGCCGACCGGTGACTCTGGTTGAAGAGGCTCCTCCGCCGAGCTTGTGTCCTTCATTTTGTCCTGAAGCCACTCATCAAGCTCCAGATTAGTCTCCTCAAGCCGAGAGAGAGCAGGGGGGGCTGGGGGTTCGGACATCAAAGAGCCCCATACGTAAATCTTCCAGTGTGTCTCATCTCCTGTAGTGAAGATTGAACCCTTGTTGATCGTGTACCAGCAGCGCAAGCAAGGCAGTTTGGTGCAGCCGATGTAGTTGAAGACTGGGCCAATGTTGCCGCAGATGTACTCGTGGACAAGCTTCATCTCGCAATGAACATGCTTCTTGGCTTCCAACATCTTTGAGTCGGCTTCTTTTATGGCGAAAACTCCAGCCAAAAGCCCGCTTCTGTGGTCTCGGAAATGGATGATGCGCGTGCAAGCTCTGAGAATCTTGCAAAGCTTCCGCTGTTCTCGGGAGCTGCCAGCTGGCTCTCCCTCAACTTGCATCTTGATAGTTCGTTGAAGAAGCACGAACGACTTCTCGGGGCGTTTTCTGGGAATGTCGCCGATGTTGTCATTAAGGTAAGGTCGAGCCTCTTCAAGGTAGGACGTGAACCTGCCATGGCAGTGACGCACAGCGAGGAGTGCGAGCTGTTCTACATCATCTACCTCGCCGTTATCCTGTCAGCTTGGTGAATTGTTGAGAACTCGGACCAGATCGTCCTTGAAATTCGTGTCAATGAGATCTGATCGACCGTTCAATGCCACATGAATGGTGAGCAACACTCGTTTCTCTGCCGACGTTTGCCTGCTGAGCATTGTCGCTGCGACGTACGACGACGCCTTCTCGAGCTTCTCTCCCTGTGGCTCAGACCTGGAGCCTTTCCTGTCTCTGGAGAACATCAAGGCGATGTCATTGAGAAATTGCCGTGTTGCTTGATCGGTCGAGGGGAACGGGAGGGAAGTGTTGACCGAAGAAGATGCCGGTGAAGTTTCTCGAGAATATGCTGGAGAAGATTCTGGGGAATATGAGGGAGGAGATGATGGAAAAGGTACTGGAGAAGTTGCTCGAGAGGATGCCAGAGAAGATGTTGCAGATGTTCCCGGAGAAGATTCTCGAGAAGATGCTGGAGAAGGTTCTGGAGAAGATGTCGGAGAAGACGCTTGAGTGGTGAATGGATTGGAAATCATGCCATCCTTGATCTTTTGTTTGAGCTCCCGGTGGTATTTCCAAGGAAGATACCGTGATGCCGGGCCTTTCGGGGTAAGGTCGCGAGGGGGGCTCAGCCGTGACGTGCACCGGCATCCCACTTGCTGGCTCATGACAGTAGGGAATCTTGATGTAGTAAACGTCGTGTGTGCTAAACGAAGCCAGAGATGTCGAATGACCGAGTATTTACAGACTCCAACGTAAATCATCCCAGGGTTTCCGTCCGTATTAATGCAGAATGAACTGCCATCATGAACATAACGGTCTCGAATGGCCTCGCCCCTCGAGGCCACGATGGAAACGAAGGTTCACGATGGTCGACCATGGTCAACAAAGAGTTCCCTTCTCACCATGGACACTACAGGTGACCTCATACCACGATGTCAAAAGTTCGTCACATATCACAACGGCAGAAGACAATGCCCTGTTCCCGTCTTTCACATCACTGGATGCCGTGTTTGAGACCGAAGGCATAGACAAAATCACGAGCTCAGTGCTTGTTTCGGTTCTTTGAGCAATTCTTCAGCGAAACGAAAGACCTGGCCTGCTCGTTCGACGGTTCGAGCATACGGCGAAACTGGCCAAGCGTGTGGCCCGTCGTAGTTTTGGGTCTCATGTTTTGTGTGACCTTCCGCAGACTGTAAGAGGAGGCGAAGAATTTGAGCTACGCCTGAGATGCTGCGTGACATGGCCATCTGCAGAACCTGGCTTCAAGGGCGTTTGAGGCACTGGTGTCATGCTCACGCAGGGTTCAACTTGGCCACGCTCAGGGCCTCACAGTAGACATTCAGCACAGCACGAAGCACAGAGTTCAGGAGACATGCGAAGAAATAATGTATTGGCTGAAAAGAAATCAGAAGCAACCCTCATGGGTGATGTCATGTCTCATGTCACACAGCGACCCAGGCACAGCTTTGCTGCTCAAGACGGCGTAATCTTCAGCAGACGTCCTCCAGGACCATCCTCCAGCGTCCACAGAGAGCCATCCGGCGCCTCACGGACGCAGCGCGAGCGACGTCCCAGGGGGTACCGCTGCGCCTCCCTCGCCGTCTCACCCGTGATCTCAACACGGACCAGGCCCAGAGCACCGAGACCGCTGATGATGACATTGCCCGTCCACTCGGGGAACAGGCTGCCCTTGTAGACTACCATGCTGGCAGGGGAAATGACGGGAGTCCAAGCAATCTTGGGGGGCGTGAACTCGGGAGCAGTGTCGTGGTTGGGGATATCGGTGCCGTTGTAGTGGTTACCCTGCGACACGAGGGGCCAGCCATAGTTGATGCCCTGCTTGATGAGGTTCAGCTCATCACCGCCGGCGGGACCCATCTCGACCTCCCAGAGGCGGCCTTGAGCGTCAAAGTCGAAGCCAAGGGGGTTGCGGACGCCGAGAGCCCAGACCTGAGCGGCGATGCCGCCCTGGTCGGCGAAGGGGTTGTCCTCGGGGACGGAGCCGTCGTCGTTGAGGCGGATGATCTTGCCGAGGTTGCTTTGCATGTCCTGAGCAGGGAAGAAGAGCTGCCTGTCGCCGGAAGAGATCCAGAGCTTGCCGTCGGCATCGAAGAGGATACGGTGGGAGAAGTGGCCGCCGCTCTCATCCTTGATGGACTGGCGCCAGATGACCTCTGGGTTCTCGAGGGCACCGCCGCCATTGTCATCGAGAACGAGCCTGGCACGAGCGATTGCGGCGCCGGACTCGGTGCCGGTACCGGGCTCGGCGTAGCTGATGTAGATGAACTTGTTGCAGTCGAAGTTGGGGTGGAGGGCGACGTCGCCCAGACCGCCCTGGCCTCCGTAGAGGACAGTGGGGATGTTCGAGATGAAGCCCTTGGAGCCGGTGGTAGGGTCGACGAGACGGAGGCTGCCGTTCTTCTCGGTGACGAGGACGCGCTCGTCGGGCAGGAAGGCTAGGGACCACGGCTCGGCGAACTCTGCGATAGGGGTTGTCGTGAAGGGGTTCGTCTGGCGGGGTACCAGGGGGACAGCAGAGGCAGCGGATGCCAGCGCCAGGGCGCGGTAGGCTGATGAGAAGCGAACCATTCTTGCTTGTGGTTTCGTTCTGCTTTGATATATGGAGCAGAAGAAGAGATGGAGGTTTGTAGAAGGCCGAGAAGGTAGGCACAGATAGGCAGGACCTTGGGTGTAAGTGCGGCAGCTGCGCTCCTGTCACTTCTTCACATGGGACGCTCCTTCCAGTGACGTCCCGAGCCCCGTCTTTAGTACTCAGGCACAGCCGCGCCCTCCCATCGTCCAAGACGGAGGAACTTGAATGACCGACTCATGCCCGCGCAGCGTCGCAATGCGACCACTTTCGGAGTCTTGGCCGCCGGCTAGCCAGGAAGTGATCACCCTTTGGTGGCCGGCCGCGGATTTAACCTTGCATATATGCCTAAAAGCCAGAACAATCCCACCGGAGGCCGAGAATCCGGGTGCGTCAATTGGCGTCCCTCGCGGCGATCCCATGTTCTACATGCTACGCGGGGCCCAATCTAGGATGCTTGGCGTTCATGATGCAACGTGAGTGCTTAATTGGTTTCCCTGTTTCATATCCGGCATTCCCCAGAGTGGCAGGTCGCTAGCGGCCGGCATTACAAAGCGGCAGCAGTGTCCCCGTTATGAGGACATGGGTGTCTTGCCGCGATGCTAGGACAGTTGGGGTGGGTAGTATGGGGATTAACATCAGACTGTGCCAAGGATTGTCGTCAGTCAAAGACGTGGCCTGTAGAATGCCTTGCTTGGCCGAGGTGTTCGGCTGCAAATGACGCGGAGGGAGACTGGACTATTGAATCAGCAATGCCGAGGATGACAAAAGAAAGTCCGACGCACTTCAGACAAACTACCGGAATGAACGGGATCTGGTCTGATGACGTCTCTGGGCAGGATGAAGATGGCAAGAGGTAATTGAAGCTTGCCTTTGACCAAATGTCAAGAGCCTGTCTTGATGTCAGTCCCAGGCGTTCAAGTTGAGGCGCTGAATTGGCGGCGAAGATGAGTCCCTAATTGGCCCATCCACAGCCAGTAAGCAGCAAACCGACTTGGCTGACAGCGCTAATCCCAAGCCTCAATTGAGATGCAAAGCCAAAAAGAACGTCGCTCGTCCATTTCAACCAGTAAATCAGTCAAGCAAAAGAACAAAAGTAACGAGCACTCCCCGAGACAGGATCGAACTGTCGATCTCCCGATGTGCTGCTGCTCGGAAGCAGTAACAGTCGGACGCCGTAACCAGCTAGGCCACCAGGGACTCTTCGTTGAAGACCTGGTCAAAAGCTTGACTCATGACAAGTCAGTATCCAATGGGCGATGATTGCGATGTGGATGTCGACAGTCGGCGGCGGGACGTTGACCTCCGATTGCTTGAAGCAGCCGTGATGGATCGAAGGCGGGGCATTCCGGCGGGGTGACGATGGAGACGAGAGCGGGACGGGACGAGAGAGGGGATGGATCACGGTGGAGTCAGGAAGGACTCGGATGTTTGAACAAGGTGGATTAACAGCTACCATCATTTGCGTCCCAACAGTCGTCTCTCATCGCAACATGCCTCATTATCAATAACACCTCCAGTCATGACCCATGGGAACCAGCCCATGTCGTGAACACATCATCTGTCCTTTCAGTTTAGCACGTCCCGTACCTCACACCCCTCTTGCCCAGCTCCTTGCGACCGACGGCATCCTCGGGCATCACCCATCCCCTCGCCCGCTTCGCCTCCCTCTTCTCCGCCAGCTGTGGCTGCGGCATCCACGAGTCCCTGGCAAGAGCCTTGCGCCGAGTTCCCTCGGCCGGCGCGCCAATCTCCGAGCGCCAGTGCGCCTGGCCCGATACCGCCTCATCACCAGCCATCATGCACAGGCCCCAGAGGGCAAGGCACGCAGTAAGCTCCATGCCGTTTTGAGCCTCAAAGTCGAGACCCTCAGGCGCAGCGGCGGCGAGCTGCACGGCCGCGACCTCGAGGAACCCAAAGTGCGGCGTCGCTTCAGTCCCGTTGCGCACGACGACGAGCTCAATCTCCGTCAGGATGAAGCCGTAGCGGCACCCGTGCTCCCGCATGGCGTGGTGCACGGCCGAGAGGCCGCGGAGGTACTCGACGCGATTGATGTTTCCCTCGACGCGCATACCCGTGTTGAAGCGGTCGAAGGAGCGGACGAGGCCGACGACGCGGGCCGAGGGCTTGCCGCCGAAGATGGCGGCGGCCGAGGACGAGTCGCCCTGCGCGGTGGCGACGAAGAGGGGCTCCTGGGTCGAGGCCGACTTGGGAGAGACGGCGAACTGGAGGGGGCGAGTGGAGGAGATGCCGAGGGCGGCGTTGAGGCGGGGGACGTAGTGGGATGCGTAGATCTGGTGAAGGGAGGCCTCGTTCTCGGGGTGGCGGTGGGATGAGGTCGGGACGGGGAGGAGAGGAGCCGGAACGGGGCAGTTGAGGAGGGCCTGGGCGCCGGGGAGGGCCATGATGGTTGAGGTGGTGAAGTCAGTCCAGGAGCGGACCTGGCGGACATCCCACCAGAAGTTCTTGGTGTTGGGGTCGCGGAGGGGGAAGGAGATGGTGCGGACCAGCGAGGGGGCCGGGTTGGGGCCGGTGAGGAAGTCGAGGAGGGTGGTGGTGGCGACGGGGTCTGGGGTGGCCGAGGCCGAAAGGCTGAGGGGCGAGGGGGCACGGGGGATGTAGGACGCAAAGTTGAAGACGTCCTGCGAGGGCACCTGCTGCTGTTGCTGCTGCATCTGGGGAGTGCCGTTGGCGGCGGGGAGGTAGGTCGGCAGCTGGCGGTAGGTGGGGAAGCCGTATCTCTCAACAGCTCCTCCATCGACGATGCCGACATCACAGGTCGAGGAGCGGCGAGACTGGAAGTCGTCCTGGGCGAATGTGACAGGCGAGCAGAGGAGCGAAGCAGAAGACATCTCCTCAGGGGCGGCGCAGTAGGGCATGGACCAGCCGGTGATGGTCTCGGGGTTGGTGAAGCTCCGAGCGTGGGAAGGACGAGCAGCACTGCTACGCTTGGCGACAGGCCGGGCCGGAGGCGAAGAGGACTTGAGGCGCTTAGGGGGCGACTCGATGGCCTGGTCCTGAGAGCGGATCTTGGGAAGCAGGATAGGGCCGTGCTGGCGGATGGGAGGCGAGGCGCGGCTCGGGGTGGTCATGCGGGTGCTGACGCTGTCGGGGGTGGACTCTGCGGCGGACACGACCGAGTAGACGGAGCCGCGGGAGCTGGAGCGGGCGTGGCCGGCATGGTAGGGGATCTCGAGGAGGGAGGGGTCGAAGGAAAAGCTGGGCGGGGTGACGGGTTCGCAGGAGGGGAAGGCGAAGTCGAAGGCGATGTCTCCTACCAGACTGAGGTGTGTCAGTGAGTGAGAGGATGAGGTGAGAGGAGGGGGTATCTTACGCAGACATTGTGAGTTGATGTGGGGTGTGTCGCCGGGACACACGATTACTATGTTTGGTGTTTTCGGTGAAGTGGGAGACCAGCTCCTAGGGGTGATGAGGTGAGGTGTTTGCCGTGGAGCAAAGGGGCCGCGTCGACGAGGGCCCGAGTAGATCTAGGTATGTCTGTTTTGTTTTTCCTGGCCGTGAAAGAGTAATAGGAAAAGTGCGGATAGGAAATAATGACTGGGAGAGAGACGACTGTTTGGAAGAGGCAAGGGAAAGGGAGATGATGGGTTGGAACGAGACGAGTGGTGATGGTGAGGCCTGGGGAGGAGGGGAGAGGGCCGCATCTTTATCCTTGGTCGAGGGCCCGGAACCCAATGATTGTTGACGACGTACGTCGGGTCCTGCAGAGCGAGCCCGGGAGCGCGGCCGTGGTCGCGGCCCAGGGTTCATTCTTTGGCGACCACCTTCGTCATGGTGGCAGACGTGGACGCGCCAGGGTCACGGTGGTAGTCTGGCAGACAGCGCGGATGAGGGTCTGCTCTGCTCTGCCCCCTGCCCCCCGGTCCATGTCGTCCCTTGTCCTTGTCCGTTCTGGCATACGCAGATCTAGACACAGAGAGAGAGAGCTTGGGCTGCCGCGTGAGCCCCGGGCAGCGACCACGCTTCTCGAAAAAAGAGGTGTGGCCCAGGATGCGCATCTGAAACACGGAGAGGGCCCGCCGTTGAAAGGAAGACAACAACGTACCCGTCTGCAAGGCGCATGTACCTTTCTTTCCTGGCATGGGGTCTTGGGATGCGGTTCGTGGTGTGTAACTGGTCGGGTGGTGATGGCGGCTCGACGGGAAAAGATGGGTGGGCCAGAGCTTCAACTGACGGGAGACCACCCACCCTGCCACCCCTGTCAGGCAATGTACCGTTGTACTTCCATGGCCCCCCCTGCCAGCCCAAGATCCTGGGGTTCCTCCCCCCGTCCTCCACCGCTCACTGGCTCGAGGCTCACCAGTCGTCGTCCGTCCAGCAGGCGGTTGTGACTCATTTTTAGACGCATAGCGACATAGGCTCGCCTCGAACCTGCTGTCGAACCCCATCGGCATACAGCATTAGCGCATGTTTGCTTGGAGCTTAGGGGAGCTATGGGGCGGGCGCGCATCGTGGAGGAGGAGCGCGACGATCATCCGGCGCGGGTGTGCGGGTGTGGACACGCGCTGTCGTCGAGGCGACTGAAGATGCGTCGCGGTCGGGCGAACGAGACGACGCGACGTGGACGAGAGGGTATTCCCAACGCCCAAAGCGGATGTTGCACGCGGGAGAACCTGGCTGTTGTCCGAGTCTACGAGAGTCGCCCCCATTCGCTTGCCCTCGACTTCCGGCTGTGTTCCTCGTCCCTCGTCCCTCTCGCTTCTCGCTCTCTCGTCCCTCACTGTAGGCAGCCCCCTCTCACTCCCAAATCGACCGCTTCATTTCGCTACTCTCCTACTCAGCGCTTCTCCCATACCATCTCCCCACCAGCACCAGCTGAAGGAGGGTCTCTCCGGCGGGCCATTCTTCATGCACCTCACCCCAAGCTTCCCAACTCCCTGCGCCGTCCCGACCGCCGCAATCTCGCAGCCCGTATTCCCCGGCGGCTGCGGCTCTCTCCCATCGCCTCAGCGTAGTACCACCGCTCACCTCATCTCGCCTGATCCTTCAGCTCTGGCCTGCTCGTCGGCTGTGGCAGAAGACAGGAAAGGCAAGGCGGCTGCTTCATCAGAGCCGGCGGCAACCTAACCGCCCGGGCGGCTACAGCATTCCTCTCCCAGCTGCTGTGTAGGTACGTGGTACGGGCCCCGGCAAGGGAGGTTCCGACCCAGGGCGCTTAGAGAGACGAGCCCGCCCTCGGGCCTGATTCACCACAGTCTGGTGTAACTCGTGCTGATGCGGCTCTGAAAGTTGGTCTGGCCCGGCTCCCTCCGACACTCCTGGCCGCGAGTTGGGCTTTGTCTCGTATCACGGCTTAAAGCCTCGTCATCGGGCCTGACACTCCTGGCCGGCTGCCGAGGATGCCGTGGTCGGGCGCCCGGTGCATCAGGCGGTGCTTGAAGTAGCAGACCTGGTGATCAGACGGAAGTGTAATAAAGGCGTCGCAAGAGCGGTCATCCGGCTGACGAGATTACGCCGGCCAGGAGCACGGCCATGAAGGCATCGTCATCTGGTTCAGGTCTGCGGGCGGCGCTTGACTGTGTCTCTGCTCTTTCTTGGAAATTTGGTGCGTGCCAGTATCTTTCGAACAGGCGGTTGTCCTCAGCGACAATCCGCTGTAACTTCGCTTCCAGCACCCACTCGCGCCTAATTTCGTCCCCAGCGCCTGACACCACCCTGCAAACTCCCATCATTAACCACCGATTGGAAGCTCTCATCTCTCACAACCGCTGACATAACCCACCTCCAAGTTGCACAGCCTCGACCTCCAGGCGCGTAAACCTCCAAATACAGGCGCCACGACCTCGCGCCTCACGACTTCCTCCCCTCGCACTCCTATTGGCTCCTCCCCCTCAACCCCCCGCGTCACGCGCCCATTGGTCCTCCCCCCCACGCGCCAGCCAATCTCGACGCGCCCCGCGATCGCGCCGTCCAATCGGCACGCGGCGGCGCGGTGGCAAGCGATCGATTGGCTCTCGCCGATCCAAGGCCCGAGCGCACACCCATCCCGGTCGGTGAACGACAGACACCCCGGGGAAACATGGGATGACAGCCTGGTCCCGAGGTCGATACGCCATTGGGACTGTGTTTCCACCGACCTCGCCGTTTCAGAAATCCCATGTCTGCTGGCAAGCTTCTGCTGAGAGGCATTTCTCGTCAGAAGGTGACTCACGCGCTACTGCGGGACGACGGTGCGCCGCTGCATGATGCATGAAGACGGCGCCGGGGAGGGGGGAAGTCGGCATCGCGGACACGGACCCGTGACGGCGCCGTAGTTCCCAGCTCGGCGGACGACGCGGACGTGTCTTGTTGACGCGACGTGGAGGTCTCGACGACTTTTGTCTTTGGTGTTGTGATGCTGCTACGGTGACCGGACGGACCGGCAGTGTAGATTTGCCGATGATCGGTTGATTTCGTAAATCTGCTGGAAGGCATCGTTCAGGGTCTCCGGCACCCCCCGTGCTCGTCACGTTTACCTCGACTTTCTGAAGCACTCCCATTATGAACCGTCGCCAATGTGCTACTAGATCGCCGTCGATCACCCAAAACGCCGCCCTGGCTCTATTTCATGAGATGCGCTCCAAGGCCCGAAGCAATGAGTACAACCCCCAGAAGGGTATCTCCCTCCGGCAGGAGTCCCTAAAATCCGACCGCTGAATGAAAATCCTCCCTTGGACCCTGCCTCAAAGCGGCCGCACACCAGATAACTGTCTACCCAGAACTTTCTCCTGCCGCACCTCCGGCGGCACTGTTCGTAGCAGCCTGCCCGCCCGTGGCTTGACCCCGAGATGGGCCAGCCAAGCTCGAGGGAACGGCAAGTCTAACCGGCTGCGTCCCCGTGCTCTCCTTCAGCCTTCTAAGCGCACGCATCATCCCTTCAAGACGCTGACGCTCCTGCACCAGCGTACTTCTGGCGAATTCTCGGATCGCCTTCCTCCCCATCTTCTCATGTAAGTCGTGGAACCCAGCGAGTTCGCCGGCCACTACCTGTTGGGTGGAACGTAGCTCGCGGCCCAGGTCGTCGAGCTCCTCCTGGGCCTGCCGCGCCTTCTCTTCCTTCTCCTCGTTAGATCGTTGCCGCGAATCATCCAGCAGACCAAGAGGCCATCTCGGCGATCGGTTGACTGAGTTGTAGTTGCGCTCAATGGACTTTCTCGTCACCGCCATCTGGTTGATGAGTGCCGGTGGGCGCGACAGAGAAAGCAGAATGGCCTGAATGGTCGATTGAGAAGCCAGCAGAGTGTTGTGGAAGACGGCATTCGCGCTCAGCTGTGACGGAGCCAGAACCCGCACGTACGATTCGAGGGCGGCGATGTGAGATCGAGGAAGGAATTCGAACGTTGCAACCGCACGTTGAAGCAGAGACGAGGCATCGAAGAGGTCTAAGAGGTCAGTACATCTGTCGTCCTGGAAGAGGAGCAGGTCGAGGCTTACCGTTGGCGACCACACCGACTGCGTTGACTCGTCTCGCAACGCTCTTGGTCGAATAGTTGACGCCACGAATGATCTCCCTCGCGTGGTTGACGAATTGTTCAACTTCACGCACATCCACCAGCGGTGTCAGCTCGTCGCGGACCTTCTCCACCCTTGTCTCGGCCTTGAGGTTGGCCCTCTGCTCCATCATATCCAGCTGGATGTCCGGGACGAGGAAAAACTCCCACAGCATCTCGTGCGTCGAAAAGGTGGAGTGCGCCAGCATGATCTTCAGGAACCAGTCGCTGCGGATCTGTATGTCACGGAGGATCGCCCGTGACGGTTTGGAGGGGATCTGGAAGGGCGATCGTGCGCTGGCGATGGCTGGGATCCACGAGGCTGGGTTCTCGAGCGCGAGCAGGTTCGCCAGCTGCTCAAAGTCGGACAGCGATCTCCTGCTCGTCGTTATGGCGTAGCATGTGGGGTCGGCCGGCGCCGCAGACTTGACAACCAGTCTGATTGTTGCATCTTCGACGAAATAAGCCCGAACGGCGCCCGTGATGCGCGAGTCTGGTGCAGGTCGCATGCTGAAGAGCGACATGTCGTCGATCTTATTCCGAACTTCATCGTCTTTCGCAAGTTCAACGGCAGTAAGGCCGCGCAACTCCTTCGCAGTGACGTCGACTCTCTCGTCGATGTACAGGACGCGGACCATATCCAGCCGCCCATACTTGCTGGCCACCATGAGAGGCGTGAACTTCTTCTCGTTGGTGGCATTGACGTCGACGTCGCACTGCTGCAAAATCCTGAGCGCCAGGTGGGGGTCGTTGACGATATGAAGGAGCGTGTTGCCCTTGAGGTCAACATGGTCGTCGATGTGCAACGGCATGCCGTCCTGCTGTGCTTCGGTCGCCGCTTCGAGGCCGGCGTGCACCATCTCGAGGTAATTTGTGTGGTCGTAGGAGCGGCAAAGCGCAAAGAGCGGCGTCTGACCGTTCTTGTCTCTTTGCCTCCAGGGCACGAGCCGTCCAATCCGGGCGATGAGATGAGGCGCCTGGAACATGTAATGCGCGCAACTTCGACCCCATATGTCCTGGAGCGCGAAATACCGCACTGCCTGTTCTCTCGTTGCAAAGGAGTTGATGAAGGTGAGGATGATGTCGATCATCTCGACATTCCCCAGTTGGACGGCGGCCGTAAGAAGAGTGGTGTCTTCGTTGTTCATGTCCTCGAGGATGAATTGCGGGGAGAAGTACTGCGTCAGGGAAATGAGGTACCTCAGGGCTTCTGGCCGCTCGTTCTGCACGGCCATCATGAGGATCGACTCGCCGAACGCATCGTGTGTCTGCGAAAGACGCTCGACCGAGATGTCCCCTTCGAGCGCGCTGGTCATCGTGCCAAAGCTTGTGGCTCTTGAGTGGTAGGAAATCTCGGAGCCGCTGGACATGCTCCTCGTATCCATGGATACCTTCTTGATGCGCTTGACAGGTAGGGTAAAGGGGTCCTCAGGTTCGCCATTCACCGACTCGAACGGGAAGACGTGACTCAGGCCAGAACCCAATGAGAAGCGTCCGACGGAAGTCGCCTCGGTCGATCCGTTTGTCATGCTCCAACTTGAAGACGGACGGCTGGTCTCATACATGTCGAGGTCGTTGTCGTCGTCGTCCTCGATGACGTCCGAGCTTGGCTCCATGATGTCCTGGAGATCCTTCATGTTGCCGCTGCGCGTGGCATCCCACAGGGCCCGGTTCCGACGGCTCGCCTTGCGCAGACCTCCGGAGTCCATAGCGAGATATGTCAGAACGGCTTCCAGGGTGCTCAGGGCATAGCCCATCTCGCCATTGTCGACGTCGTCGATGAAGATGAAATGGCGCATGTAAGTTAACCGCGCCTGCAGATTCCTGACTTGTGCACGGATGACAACAAACAGGAGGAGGGATACCAGGGTGTCGGCATTGATTGTGAATGGCGGTTTCTCCGTCGACGAGTGTGTCAGCTGCGTGACGGTCTTCATGGTAAAGAGCAACACATCCAGCATCTGCTGTGGACTGAGCGCAGCACCGATCTTCTTAAACTCTTCAATGGCGAGCCCAAGGTGAATGGTCAGGTCGTGCTTGACCTTTGAACCGCCTTCGATGCCGATGCCGAGCTGCGACAGATCGATGAACTCCATTTGGCGAATTTTTGCCTCGAGTTCTAGGTCATACGGTCGCTTCATGGCGCTGAGCCGCGGGAAGAGTAGATGATGAACGTTGTCGGTAACGTATCGCTCGATCAATCTCTCCACGAGCGGGCCCGTAAGGTCCGTGGTGGCTCCCAGCATTGACAGCTGCTGCTTGTCGACCCCCTGAAACAGGTCAATGGCGGTTGTCACGGCCGTCTCAAGGGAAACCCGCATGACGTCCTCATCATCCTCCGCGAAGAAGTTTTCCGTCGTAGGAACCCTTGGGCGGCCGTTGGCCATGTCTTTTGGATGGGATGTGCTGTTGGATCTTGCCTTTCGCATGGCTGTCGCAATCGGGCCATCCGGCATTGGGTCGGGAATAGTGGTGGCCGACGGGGGCGGAGGCAGAGGTCGCTCAAACACCGTAGTGAACTCGACGAAAAGCTTCTCCAAGCCTGGCGCCATTTGTCGCGCGATGACCGGGAATTGATTCAAGAGTTCGTGGAAGCTCTTGATGTCCTTTTTCCGCGGAAGCACATGGCTGTCGCTTGCATCGCCGCCGTTCGCTCGTCTTTGCTCCAAAAGTTGCCGTCGCCCCATTCCCTCTATCAGCATCGCCGGCTTAATCTTAATCTCTTCCCACGTGCCGATCAGCGGTCTTGTAATGTAGTAGATCAGCCATTGTCGTGGCTCGAGAACGTCGGGGTACCATATCGAGTCCTGGAGGAGCTGGGCTTGCGCAAGAGACTTGAATCCTGTTTGGAGTCGGTAAGTCGTGGCTATGACCAGCCGCAGTCCACGGGGACTCACCTTTGTTCGTGTACACCTGCGTATCCTTGATGATGATGGTGCGCCCGTTCAGCGTGGTGTACTGCTTCGCCTTGCCTCGGACTTCTCGGAGATTCGGGGCCCCCTCCTTGGTTCCAGCAGGCGTGACAGCGGCGACGGGCACCCGCAGCACATGGCTTGCTAGGAACTCCTCCGAGGTGATGACATCCTGGGAGGAGGCCCCGCTCTCGGTCTCCCGAGAGGAGAGGAGGAAGTCGGTGCTCGGGACGAGGAGGACGTGGTGGTGAACGGGGGCGCACTGGGCGGCTAGAGGGCTTCGGAAGAAGGCGGTGAGGTATGGATTAAGGGGTAGCATTCATTCGGTCGCCGCCGTGAGCTGGGATGGGTTGCCAGGTCGTCGTGTCCAGCGTTTGGAAGGTCTCCAGAAAGGGGACGTCGAGGTCCAAGGCTCCGAATAGGGGCAGGCGGCCTAAGGGGGCTGTGGATAGAGTCGGAATGTGTATCGATGTTGTCGCTAGGATCTGAAGATATCGATGGAGTCATTCAATGTCGAGAGATGGTCGTCGTCGAGGGAGGAAAGTGCCACGCAGGCGTCTATCGTAATCGTGATCGCGAAGGACTGGAGGACTGGGCGGAACGGAAGCTGGTGTGGAGTTGACCAGGGGCAGATCGCCGAAGCTGTGGTAGACTGACCTCATTGAGCGCTTATCAGCTGAGTCAGCAAGATAAGATCGATCCCACGTGATCTGGCATCGCCTGGAATCGATCTCAACGCCAGCACCTAGGTATCTTTCCAAGTCCCCTCACAAAGAAATAATCCAGGTGGCTTCTTGGGTCAACAACTGCAGTCCAGTTGCAATTTTCATGCGAGAAAACTGTTTCAAACCTCTTCTTTTGGGTTTTTGGGCTTGACGACTACTGGGGAACTTCATTTTCCTCTCGATGATGCCTTATCGGTTCTCCGTTCTTCCACACATTTCACGTTAGTGCATTATCAGTGGTCGGCGAGGCCCCAGGTCAATGCGAAGGGCGTTGTCTCCCTCATCTTTTCATCTCACATTTCCAGTTTCTAGAGGCGACAATCACGAAGGCTACTTGGGAAAACCTGAAACAATGCAAGAGAAACCGGTTCTGATTCTATCTATATGGTGCTCTCACAACCCCTCCACCTCCATCAGGCCGTCCAGCGACCTTACAAACTGCTACCAGCCCCTGGTTCTGCACCGTTCGATGTCAACATAGTACCTTAGTACTCAGTAGGAATCCCAGGTGAAGTCGAGTTGCGGCCCGGCTGCTTGCTGCGGTACTTGGGCAGGCACCCAGTCGTCTCGTTGCGGTGTCCGGTATCCTTGTACAGCTTCGGGCCAGGCATAGGCCAGAACTTCTCACGCTCGCCGTTGTGGAAGTCAAATCCATACAGTTGAGTGTCCTCGGTACTATACAGCTCCGAAGCAACGACGCCCTTGTCCTTGAGGTCATCGGTGCCCTGGCCAGTGACTTCAACGTTCACACAACCGGGATAGTATTCCGGTTCGAAAATATGGCTACGGTGGATTGCCTGTATCTCCGATCGAATGACGTACTTGCCCGGTGCGATGGAAGTGGGAAGTTTGAAGCCATACCAGCCCATGTTGTCGCGCATGACATCCGTAGCCCAGATGCCCTGAGAGCTAGCGGGACCAGAGATGAGCCCAGACTCGTGGATCTTGGTCCAACGAAGCTTGGTCTTATCCGCAGCGGCGCAGTCGCCGTTGCAGTTGGCGATGTAGGTGATGATAGGTCCGCTGTGAGCCCAGCCGTTGGGGTTGCGCTCGAGGTCGGCCGATGTCCACTGAATGTCCACAGAGCCGCCAGCGGTAACAAGTCCATAAACGTTCGGAGCCTGCGAATTTTGACGGCAGACAAAATCAGGCGACTTGACGTCCAGTTCGGGACCCTCATCAGAAGTCGAGAACTGATGACCAATCGCGCCTGGGCTTGGGTTCGGGTTGTGGTTGCGGAAACCTTCATAGACATGGTGCTCCAGAGAAATATAAGCCACGTAGCCGTGGGCTGAGATGCGGCTTGCCAGCAAGGCGACGAGAAGGAGTAGAGCAAACATTCTGATGAGTAGTGGGACGGACTCGGCACTCACCTATTGGGCTACTTACAGTGGCGGTGTTGTGTCGGAAGTATGTATTCGCGTCGGAGCGGTGTCTCGGTGGAAAAGTTCGGAGATGTGGATGGAGCTTCGAAGTGTGGATGTGGTGTGTGTGATTGATCTGATCCAACTTCAAGTAACAACTTCCAATCGACGACGTATATAGTACTTCGTCCGGGTACTCCAGAGACTCATCCGAACAGGTTGTTCGACATTCATCGTCGTCGAAAGCCTGTAGGGTTGGAAACACTGGCATTGCTGATGCTTCTCCTCCATTTGTCCTTGCATATAAGACTGAGCCTGGATTTCAATGTCAAAGATTACACGGGTCAGGGCAAGGGTGTTGAGCTTCCGAGACCTCCCCTACTATTCATCATGTAAGGGCAATGTAAATTTTACGGCGGCAAGAAACAATGCATTGTATAATTCTCAAAGATCGCCTCCCTGTAGTCTCTCCTCTAAGAATCATGTCTAAAGCGTGCCGACCTCCCTCGAGGGCCAACTTCCTTCTTTGAGGCTGCCACCATGTCAAAGGAATCCAATCTGTGTACAAGCGCGCCTAGTTCAAACCAGTTCTGATGATCAAGAACACGAAGGCGTAAAGATCAAATCAGAAGATTCCTCCCTTGAGAGTGCAGTTGGTTGCAGGAGGACTTTCCCCTCCCACGGGCGGAGACATGACGAAGATGCCAGAGTTGCGGGGGGAGATGAAAGCCCTCCGACTGATGACGGCGCCAGTGGCGGGGTTTACCACGGGTGTATGAGGCCAACGGGTGTTGCAGGTCTTCTTGCCCGAGTAGTCGAACATCTTGTTGCCTTGGGGGCTGTCTGCGGCAGCCGCCATGCGACGGATCTGATTGACAATCTGGTTGTACTGAGGGAAGACTTGGAGCTTCTTCTTGGTGAAGCGATCGTAGATTACCAAACCAGCATACTGGGCGAAGTTCTGATGCATCGTTAGCGACTGACATCCCGTGATTGAAGAGGGTCGAGATGGCGGAACGTACCTCGGCGTGGCTGCTGCGGGCGTAGTTGTCCGCTACGTGCGTGTCCCTGTTGTAGGCATCACGCCAAGACGGATCACCATTCATGAGCCCCATTCCATTCTACATCATGTCGTCAGCAGGTATGTAAGTCTTGCAGAGAAGGTGGAAGGAGAAACTACCGCTCCATCAACGCAATGGGACGCTTCGTGCACCCAGACGCCCACACTCAAGGCACTGGTGCCGCTCATATGAACGATGCATGGCTTGTTCCAAGCTGAGGCACCACCTCCGCCCTGGAAATGCACAATGTCGCCAACAAACTGCCGCATGCCAATGGGCACACGAGCAAATGTGTCAATCAGCTTCTCGAGTGGAGGTTGGGCACCTTCCTCACGGCAGACGATCCAAGGCATCTGGCACTAAAGTCTCATGCATCAGCAGCAGCTCTTCAGTGGGACATCTGAAGTGCTCACATCGCCCATGGAGACTGTGAACGACTTGAACCTGGTCGGGTCCCTGCCATCGAGCACGATACGGTCTCTGCACCCTTGGGAGATGTAGCCGTTCACCCAAGGGGAGATGGTGTAAGTCGTTCTCGGGAGCGTGTTGAGAGTTGGGCCAAACTGGTCCAGGTTGGGCCAGGCTGCGGGCTTGTTGATCTGTTGGCTGAGGGCAAGTGACGCCATGGCGAGTTGGGTCAAGGTGGTGATACTCCCGTATAGAAGCATGGCGACTGTGAAATCTTGAACAGAAAACGATGCAGCTTCTGAGATGAGATTTGAGCTCGGGTCTGAAGAAGTCGGATGATCATGATCTACAGATCAAGTCCCTTGGTTGATGCCATTCTCTACTTATACCCAACTCCAGTCTGTAGACAGATGCTTGTAGACGATACCAAGGCGGACTGAACCTGCCCAGGCTTTGGCAGTGTCATCGAACGCCTCCATTCCATCTCAGCTGTGGCTGTGATCGCGAGCTTGCATGTGCTCAGGGGTATTGGCAGGATTTATCCCGGAGGCTTCCAGGCCGCGCCGACAGACTGTCTAGAATATCAGAGGCGTCGTGGCTGATGTTGGCATCCTAAGTCAGGGGCAGCAGCAAAGGATAGGAGTCTACCGAAAACGTGAGCAGCCCGTGGCTTCTTCCGGTGCCAATGAGGCATGGCCTCGTGCGAGAAAGCCACAATACTTCGCTTATCAGTTGGCTATAGAAGGCTCTGTCGATGCGGCGCGGTGCATGTTCTCTCCTCGATGGCGTTGCTAGGCCATAGAGGCATGCGACAGTGGGAAGCAGGATCGAGTCAGAGCACCACATGCAGATCCCCTGGTCTTGGCCCTCTCGGCCGACCTGAAAGCCTGGGCCGGGTTGCACGAACAATTACTAACTAAGAAGCAATGATGCGTCCACGTGCGACCCATTCTAAAGACAGGGTAAGGGCCGGCCCTCGGAGAAGAAACCAGGTCTGGTACGCGAACGGGATGATTCAGGATGCCTCTTGTACCACACACCCCCTGAATTCTTCCTGATCTCGCATCCATGAATGTGACTGGGTCAACCGAGATCTTTAGGCTTGATCCTGTAGAACATTACACGTAAGACGTGGCTCAGTTGCCGTGGTCCTACGTCAACGTATCTCGGGGCGGCAGATGCCATGGTCTCATGTTGCCTGGTCCAGGCTCGGTGAAGCACCCAAACTATTGGATCACTCCTTCGTCCAAGTAAGCACACCTAGCCACGAGCAGGAAATATTTCGGTTCGAATTCAGCATTCTCACCTGCTTTGTCCCTCCTTTCGACCCGGGAACTGTCTCGAGGCTGCACTCATGCCGGGTATTTCGGGCCAAATCCTTCATCTTCCGAGAGGGTCTGAAAATGTCCGAAGTCCCTAAGGCCCGATACTCCCGTAAGCGGATGGCCGGAAGAATCTTGAAGACATGCTGGTCTTACATAGTTCACTGATGTAGAACTCTTTGTCCCATATCGAGGCTGGCCCAGCGCGACTGAGTTCCTCCCTGATCTCCCACATGCCACCACACATGCCACCAATACCAGTTGAGGCGTAAACAGCGGGTGCCGAATGAGCATGTGAAGGTGAGTGCCTCCGAATGCGAACTAATATGGTTCCATTTAGCAGTTCAGGTTCATCCAAAGTACACTGAGAATAAGATGCATCCCACAATCCACATGCCTACACGGCAATGGCCCTCAGGAAAGCCCGGCTCTCGTTGCCCTCAACCACCTTTGCAATCGGCGTAGCGAACGCGTCGTCTCTGCCGAGGGTGTCGTGCAGGTGCTTGGCGTACATTTGCGCAACCCTGAGCCAGCTCTTCCTCTCCTGCCTGCTGGCGCCAGCGCCCTCCCAGACCCAGATGGTCTTGCCGGCGTCATCGAGGAGGAAGACGTCGTTGCCGTCAAAGTCGCGCTGGCCAATGGCCCCTCCGTCTTTGACGAGGTTGAACTCGAGCTGGCCTGATGCATCGCTGAGGCGGAACAGCTTCTTCGAGGGCGCCTGGTCGCGCTGCTGCTGCTGTTGTCCGTCCTCCGGCTGGCCCGCTGACCTGACGGGCCTGGGGCAGCTGAATCCATCAATTGGCGCCTCGTCGCCACCTCCCAAGAGCCCGACGACGATCCTCGATCGCGACTCGGTCTGGGCGAGGACCTCGGCGTCGACGTGCTTCTCCAGCTTCATTTCGTGCACGACCTGCGCGGCCTTGGCCCTCTCCATCGGGCTCGCCGTCTTGCCCTGCCAGACCCAGATCTTGTCGCCGACGTCAAGCACAAAGACGTCCTTGTCGTCTAGGCTGCGCCAGTGCGGCTCAACCTCAACGACCAGGATGCCCGCACCAGCGGATGCGGGGTTCTTGAAGACGCGGAGCAACGTCAGCACCTCCTCCTTGTTGGCGGGGTCATCCTCGACCCTGCGGAAGCCGGACTCGACACCACCACGACGGATGCGCATGCGTGGGAAGAGCTCCAGAAACTCGGCCGAGGGATTGGCCTGCGTCTCGCGGTGCTGCGTCGCGGCTCCCTTGAGAAACTCGTCCAGCTCGACAGTCTTGTAGGCGGCGGTGCCGGCCTCGTCCTGCGAGGTGTGCGCGCCAAGCCAGAAGAAGATGTCGTGGAAGAGCTTGCGGGTGTCGTCATCATTGCCGACCTCATATGTGTGCAGCACAATGAAGCTGTCGCCGTCGTAGAAGGTGCCGTGGCGTTCGCGGGGCCAAGGGACAACCTGGAACTGCTCGATGCGCCAGATATGAAGCCCCGCCTCGAGGCCGACTGAGTTCCATGCCGGCTCGGCCAATGCCGAATTGTACTTGACTTGGTGGTCGAGCGCCGTGCCGATGAGTTCCACGTTGGAGTCCCTGATGTCGTATTCCTTGGGTTTGCGGAGGCCGGCCATGTTGGGCAATTGAGAGATGGGAGAGAAGGATGAAGCAGGGCGGTTGATTGTGAGCCTGAGGAGAAGGGATGGATCCATTCAATAGGACGTTGGCAGCAAGTGACAGGGGATGGTGAGGGGTTGCTCAGGGGTGCCCCCGCTGACGGGGAGCGAAGTAAGACACGGCCCCGATCAGGGTTGAGTGAGCTACAGCTCCGTCAAATGCATGTGTAGACGGAGTTCTCGCTTAATGCCAGAGCGTGTGATAGATTATTCCTTGTATTATTGGAGAGAATCACGGACCTGATGGACCATCTCCATTGCGCTCAGCATGTGTCCTCGTGCCGGGGTCGCTGTCACCTCGATCTTTTCATGCCTTTGTCCAGTACATCAGCACTGGCATGCATTCCTTCCCTTGGCATACTACTTGATACCGCCAGCTTATTATGGCATGTGCCGCACGCGACGTCTTTGATTGAAATGTCGGCCATGCCACGATACACCACGACCAAGGACAAACCGCCCTCGTCGGCTCGAGACTCTTTCTAGGTACAGTTAATTGCGGAGCTCTGCTGGGCTGGATGTATTGTTGCTTGCTGCCAGGAATACCCATCGAGTTGCTGATTTGGCTCACTGGTTGCGGTTTGAGGGGAGCTTGATCTTAATCTTTGAAATGTGCTCGGGCACTCGGGAACCAGTGATGACAGGGAGGAAGGTGTGTTTAGGGTTGTGGCCGTGGGCGCCCTCGGCGAGGCACTCTTGACAGAGGTTGAAATCTTTGCACATGGTGCAGTGCATCGACATATACTCTGCAAAGTCGTTGTCGCAGTAGTTGCAGGTTAGGAGCTTGACAGTGGGCTTCCTTCCGACAAAGTCGTCGGGAAGTATTGACGGGTGAACCTGCTCCGTCTTACTGTTCTTCGGAGTGCGGGCTGATGGTGATATTGGAAAGCCCTTGGCGTCGTCCTCGTCATTGTCCTCGTCGAATGGTATCCCTTCGCCATCTGTGTTCTTTTGCAAGACAGCAAGAGAAATCTCCTCGAGGTGGCATGTCAAGTGCCGGATCACCTCCAATTGGCTTCTTCCTGCGCGCTCCCCGCAAAGTGAGCAGTCGAAGGTAGCCCAGTGCTCTCTCAAGCCATGGCCTATTGCCATATGTTCCAGCCATTTCTCCTTGGAATTGAAAGGTTTGCTACCATCGACACAGCCTGGAAAGAGACAAACCCACGGCCGTAGATCTTGATACAAGTGATGTCTGATGACAACAATAAGCCTCCCATCGAAGTATTAAAGACTAAAGGAAAGGAGACTTACTTCCAGGATTTGTCAGTCTTGATAATCATGGTCATACCGCACGCCAGACAATCAAACGGCTCGCCGGCCTTGGCAGTCTTCGAAAGGCCTGGAACGCGGATCAGGGCGTCTCCATCATCTCCATAGCACATGACAGTCTCGGCGTAGATGCTTCCGGTGGCGAGCGAAGTGCCCAGGCCGGAGTCGTTGAACCTCGATTGGCCTGCAACAGTTTGGTGGTCACCGGTATCCTCCTCGAAAGTAGGTATGGTGGCCAGCCATTTTTGTTGCTGTAGTCGTTGAAACCGCTCTAGGTTAATTTTGCCCAGCCTATCTGCGATAGCAGGGTGTGCTGTTGGAAAGCGCCGGTAGATGCGATCCTTGTAGGCTTGATACGGAACCCATAATGTCGCACTTGACTCATGAACCACAGCTTTACCCTTGTCCAGGAACGCGGGCAAAGGTGCCTCAATCAAGGGGCTCAAGTCGAGAAGGCATCGTACATCGATTGCCAGATCCTTTAGAATACCATCAAGAGCCGGAGATTGTGCCTCTGTTTCGCTGTTGTCGTCGGAACTGACAGTGGCATCACTGTCGCCATCTTCATTTCCTTCTTCATCTTCGTCATCGTCGTCATCCTCAACTTCGAAGTGTTGAACTTGATCCTTTGCTTCCGCCGAAAGCGTTCTGAGAGACGAAACTTGGGAACTGAGCATATCTTCCATGTTCAAACCAGGGATGAGTTCTAAGGTTGTGAGTTTAGTGTCTAATAGGTAAGTCCCAGGTGGAATGGGGAGACTTACTCTCTGTCAATAGGTTGCAGAGCCTGGCAAGGCACTTGTGCAACAACTTGCTCAGCACGCCAGAGTTATTCAGGAGTCTATCCAGTCCGCCTTGATGGATGCTGTAACCATCTACCCACAGAATAAATGAACTGCAGCTCATTTTGTAGTTTCTGACAGCTGCTTTTGGCAGCACTCGCTGAATTGCGAACGAACCAAGAATGGCCTTCAGAGCTTCTGTGCACTCCAGGCAGATCCTGCTCGCAACACTTCTTGAGACTGTGTCTGCTATTGAGGCATGCCATCCCATGACCTTCTCTTGAGTAAACTTATTGTTGTTGCTGATGACACCTGCCATGTGAACGAGGGGAGCTCCAAGTGCTAGTGTCACCGCTCGTCAAGTACTTGTGGCAGATATTTTTTTCACCTTGAAAGGTCGGATTAACAAGGATTCGAAATCATTATTCGCAAGATCTGAGCCGGCGTTCACAGATGGGGGAATGGTGGAACGGAAAGTGGCGGGACATGACCCCTGGAATTGGAAAATCGTGGGTTCAAGGGAGGAAGGATGCCGGGACATTCAAGAAGGGGCAATCGAGGGAGCCTGACGAGATGCCTCGCCAGCACGTCCCTTCAGCTCGTGACTCAAAATCTCGATTGCCACACGGATGAGACCAATCACATTGCTATTCGATATGCAGTGTGACACGACAGGGGCTCGGCTTGTCCTGCAGCCAACCCTCGGAGCCTGATCTTATTTTGCCTTTTGTATCATGGCCGATTCATACTTTCTTCCAACGTAGAACCTCGCAGAAATTTCTCATTCATTTATCCTCGTTTGAGGAAAATACCTTTTGTTTAGAGATGGCAGAGCTGGCTCTAGGTGTCGCGGGCGTTGTTCCACTGGCGTTGCTAGTATTCAAAGCCCACAAGTCCACCAGAGAAAAGCTGAAGATTTTCAGAAAATATGACGACGAGGCTGCGCGCCTGCAGAAGGAGTTCGATATCCAGAGACAGTTCTTCAGAAACGAGTGGCGGATTCTCCTAGAGACCACCGTTGAAGATGCCAACGCCATCTCTGCGATGAACCAGGACTTTAGCCACGAGGACTGGTCATCGCCCGAGCTCAACCAGCATCTGACCGTGGTCTTGGGTCAGAACTATGAAACATTTCTGGATATTTTCGAGATGATTCACCGAGCATCTGAAGAGCTGGAAAATGAGCTGGAGCGTATCAACACGTCCGACGAGGACGAGGACAAGGTAAGGTGTCCTTCTCTCCCCGAGTCGGGTGTTCGAAAGACTGAAACGAAGCAATAGACCGGAAAAGAGAACGTCGTTGTGTCTAAAGCTCGAAGAGTTCGGGAGGGAATCAGAGTTTTGAGATGCAGCAAAAGCTTTACCATCTCCATCGGCAACCTGAAAGATGCCATCGGCCAGCTAATTGCGCTCCGAGGCCAAATGAAATCACTTGCCGAACCAGCACCCCAGAAGAAGGCACTATGCCCACCAAGATCATCATCATCGTCAGCACACCTCAATATTTGGTCGGAGTGTCTGCGGATGCGGAAAGCCTCCACGACCCTGCACGCCGGCCTCGCCGAGGTGTGGAAATGCGCCGATGCAAATCACCGCAGGCATCTGTTCAAACTCTTTGTGGACTCTTGTGGATCGGATGACGAGATCCAAATGAAACTGGCTCTCATCTTTGACTGTCGGACACAGATGAACACGATGTCCGGTGTGGCACATCTCGAAGTACGGTCGAGAGACGTTACCTGGCTCGAGCAACACAATCCGACGGCAGCCAACGATAGGGCAGAACCATTCCCTAAACGGCCCAAGTTCCTCAAACTCAGCAGGTTCAAAGAAACGGTCATTTTGTCGCCTTTCAAGACTCCTGTGACCTCAAAGCAAGAGCAAGCTGATGAGCCTTGCTGTATCTCATCGAATCTGCGTGGCTCGCAAGATACCTGCTCGGAACTGACCCGCAGCTGCAGGGCCCCCCCTTCTACCATTGCAAGTTCAACGGGCCGACGCGATTACTGCATTGGGCACATCGAAGTGCTCTCCGACCCGAAGTTTCGTCACACGTTTTATTCGAGCATCAGCTGGGAAATATATGACTCCTCACCCTCAAAACCATGCACGTTGGGTGGCATGATCAGAGACATCCACAAAGAAACCGTCGACCCGGTGGACAAGCTGCGACTCGCGCGGTCCGTGGCCATGACAATGCTGAAGCTCCACTCGACACCGTGGCTCGGCCAGGTGTGGCAGCTCCAAGACATGGCCATGCACGTGGACGACATTGAGGATCTATCGAGATCGCTGGAGACACTTCACGTCAATGTCGAGTTTGCCAAGACATTGGCTGACTTGATGGACGACGTTCGAGAATCTGATGGTGACGGGAGGGGACTCGACGACGCGAGGACTGACAGAGAGATCATTTGCAACATCAAGTGCCGACCACTATACAGTCTTGGCGTCGCCTTCCTCCAAATTGATCGGTGGGCAGAGTACGACCTGGGGGACGTCTTAACCATCCGCAAGATGGCGGAGCTTCCCTCTTCGATATCCAAGAGGTTCCGTGATCTCACTCAGAGATGCCTAGAATGCGACTTTGGACGTGGCACGGGCAAGGACTTGTCGAAAGCAACGTTACAGCAGGCCGTGTGTAGGAGCGTGGTGGGAGAACTACATACCCTTATCAAGTTGGCCGAGGAAATGAGCTTTGTTGCCCCGATGGAGGATGTTGACTAGGAGGCAAGAACAAGCCGAGAATGGAGGACCACCATGTCAGGCTGGAAATCAAAGAGTTGAATCGTGCTCAATTCTGAAAATGGGCGCCGAAACGCCTGGTATGTACTGTCTTATCTTCTGTGTAAATGCGCGTGTAAAACCCCCAAGAACAAATACAATCAAGATGCCCTGCCAAGACAAAAACAATCGCTCAAGTAAAGGGGCTCGCGAAGCCCAGCCAGTCCGAGTCAGGGTCCGGCATGCCGTTATTCCGCACCGTGTCGTTGCCGCCCATGCCCGTCAGGGACTGGGCGTGGACGAGGTTCGTCTGCTGGTTTCCGGCGTTGCCGACGGCCGAGGGCGGCTGCGCCACCTTGGGGTAGTTGAAAAAGTCAAAGACGTCGAGGTAGTCGAGCTCGTGGAGCGAGGTGACTTGTGTCGACATGGGTTCGGTGCCGGAGAGGCGGGTCGAGGAGGTCAGCATGACGAGGTCGTGGGAGCTCCTAGGCGTTGGTTAGCAGGTGGATTGAAGATGGTGGATGGGGGTGATTGCTTACTTCCTCATGGCCGTGAACGTCATATCTCCTTGGCGACCTCGGGCGACGACCCTCGCCAGGATCTTGGCGTAGTTGTTCGCCACCTCCCAGTATTTGCCAACGTGTTGCAGCGTGTCGATGAAGAAGTCGATGCGCGGGTCGACCTGGCACTCGACAGTCGCCGCGTGAACGATGAGCAGTCGACCAGCGACCCAGAGCGAGAAGGCGAACGGCGGGCCAAGGAGATCAAGGCCGTTGGCATCTAGGACATCTTGAGCGATGTCACCCAGGCTCTGCACGGCAGACAGGCAGCGTTGCATGGCGTAATGCGAGGGAACAAAGTAGTTGGACCGTACGGTTGGGTATGCCGCGGACGAGTGCAGGCGGACGACGCTCGTGACGAAGGCGCTGTGGAGCATGAACCAGTTGGCCACCCGACTTGCTGGGTCGGAGTGGCACAGGGCCGAGATCTTGCTGTATTCGCTGGGCAGGCTCTGCAGCCAGCCGTCGAGGGACCGGTCGAGGGTTCGGTACGAGTTCCGCCAGCCGGCCATCTCCGATGACGAGGTGACATCGATCGGCGCCTTGAGAAAGTTGTGCACTTTGCTGAGTATCCGCAGGATCTCGCAGTGGTAGGAGAAACTGCCCAGGTTCTCGGGTCGGTTGACTGTGTAGTTTGTCGTCGGGGCGATGGCGGCTTGCTCAGATGTCCATGCCCAGGCTCTCGTCTCGACGGGTACATTCCGCGAGAACAGATCGTATGAGCAGGGTAGGCATCTTTTCATCTTGCTGTCGTCGAGGATGAAGTCGAAGGTGGTCGTGCCTAATGTCGCGTATCGGTCGAGCAGATAGACCATCCAGCAAAGCCGTCTCCTGCCTTCATCTTCGATCCATGTGTCTGGCGGAGCGTTGGCGACTCTCCGCATCGAACCAGTCTGCGGCATATCATCTGCTTCGGCAGATAGGAACACACTTCCCTCTTCGCACAGATCGAGCTGCCGTACATTCTGCGACAGGAGCGCCAGCAGGTTCCAGCCCTTCGGTCCGTTGGATGTTCCCAGCTCGTCAAGGCACAGGATGACCAGCGCCCTGAGCGCCTGAACGCTCACATTCTCCATGGCGTACAATTGCACCGTGTGTTTCGACACGGCGTGATAATGCGCCTTCATTTCCGCCGATAGTCTTGGGTCTTTGGAAAATCGCAGCGTCGTTGCCACGATGGCGTGGAGTAGGACTCTATCGGCTTCGTTTAATGAGGTTGAGCCGAAGAAGCTGCCGAATATCGTCTTTCGGTCGAGGATCGGACACCAGGTGTTGCAATGCTTGAAGTAGAGGTCAACAAGCGTGTAGACCACATCGTGTGGCGGAAGGTCCGGCGAAGCGGATAGGGATGACGGCTCCTTTCGGCGACCAGCCAACACTGCTGGGCTTGGCTGGCCGAAGGAGTCACCTGTGGAGAGATTTAGGAGGGATTGCACCGACGTCCTGTGGTCGTTGGACTGCTGGATTGAATCAGGGGCATCGCCGGCCTGCTGCCAGTACGAGTCGCTGGCAAAGACGGGGGCGTTGCCTTGCGACGATGGCGTGTGAGCCAGCTGGCCGGTCGGGTTGAAGCCGTTGGCATCATGGTGGCGGAGTTGGTCGAATTGCGATGGCGGCGCCGCGGCAACGGGCGGGGTCAGCCCTTCGCCGACATTGGCGATGTGGTCGCTGGTGATGTGATGCTCGACGCGGCGGCCAAGGGCTTGCAGCAAAGCATCGATCCTGTTGACCTTTGCCTCGAGCTCAAGGCCGAAGCCGATGCGGCTGCCGGGCTTCTGTCTCTCGAGATAGACACATGTCCTGTTGTGGCGGGCGCACCACGAGCAGGCGGGCTCGGCGCGGTCACACTTGACCTTGCGCGCCTTGCAGAGTTCGCAGCTGGGGGGTTGATGTCGTCAGCCGGTCTGGACGTGCGACGGAGGGTGTGTGAGAGGGTGAGACGAGACTCACGATGTCTTCTGGTACTTGACCCGCTTCCTTTTCCTCGGGCCAGAGCCCGAAGGGTTGTCGTCGAGGATGCTTGCGGTATTTGGTGCCGAGGTCTCATCACCACTCGAGCCTCCGTCGGCCCCATCTCCTTCGATCTCTCCTTCGTCGTGGCTGAACCCCGAGTTCGCTTCCTCCTCGGGCATAGGTTCCGGGGGTGCAGTCATGTCTACCGTGGGCATGCGGTGAGAGGAGGCTCACTCCACATTTTGTATCCGCGGGCGGTCTGTATTTTGCTCAAGTCGCGGGCCCTCACGATGAGAGAGGCTCCCTTGCCTTGCCTAATTCAGGGGGTCCGTGGCTCGATGAGGCGCACAAAAGACGAGCGGCTTTGATGGCCTTACCCCGGAGCTCCCCGCGCGAGATGAGCGGCTGTGCGTTGCGGTTGCGGCGTGATTGACGTCCCCCCTTGGCGTGGTGGTAGGTGGCGGATTTGACGAGTGCCGAGTTTGAACGAGGCTCGCTGGACTTCGGGGTTTGGAGGCTATCGACGGTGGGGAACGAAGATCAGATTGAAAGTCAGGCCAACGAGGGGGGCGGCAGCGCACACAAAGGGGGAGCAAGAGCGGGCAGCTCGCCGAAGGGTCAGGGCCGGGGGGCCACGCGCCGCCCGTCTCTCTGCTGTGGCCAGCCCGCGCCAGGCGGAAGGAAGGGAGCAGAAGCTGGACGAACAGGGGTCGTATGCGCCGGACGCTCGGATCGGGCAAGGCGAGAGTCGGGGCGAGTCAAGCGAGAGAGAGCAGACTGGGAGGCAGGAGAATCCACAGCGCGGCTGGGGTGGAGGAGCCTGTCGCCCGGGCGAGGGAAGAGACGGCGCGGCGCTGGCGCTGGCGCTGGCCCGGCAAGCAGGTTGGTGATGAGCTTGGAAGACGTGGACTGTTGGAAGCGCCCGGGCGGGAGGAATGGAACGGCTCCGGCTTCAATGGTGGGATGAGGTGAGCTACGAAGGTCCAGTCCAGTCCTTCCAGTGTCCTTCCCTTCCACTCGGACCTGCTATCCGGCACCTTCCCTCTTCCCTCTCCCGTCTTCCGCAGCCTCGAGTGCTCCTTCCTCGAATCCACGGCCAAGACGGATCACCTCATCACGGTGTAAAAATTTGCTTATCTAATCCACTTCTTGGTCGGAGAAAAAAACTGCGTGGGCCAAAGTCCCCGGCAGTGCGCGAACAAGCCTCCGTAAAACTTTCAACCTTGGCCCATCTCGCGATGACGCCGCTGGCCGCTGACACAGATGATCACTGGACCCTTTGGGTTTGACAGTCGGATCTCTGCGCATCGCCTCGATGGCACGATTCGGACATAGCCACCTCTTCTCCCCGCACGCCATCGGACATGATCCCCTCGAGTCGGGGGAAGACCTCGGCAGATTAACCAGGTCACTGGTCACCAACGGGCTCGAGACAAACGCAACGCAACGTGACTTCGGACTTTCACTTGGCAAAAGATCCTCGAAAAGCCCAGGGATGCCCCCCCAAACCCAACTGCGCTGCGACGCTGCCAGGCGTGCCGTGTGTTTCGCAAAGCGGGGGTCCAACACGACGCTGGACGAGCCATGATGGCCTTGTACCGGTACCTTTGCCCATCATCATCCCATCCGGACGGCCCAGGCACCGCCCGCGCCCACCACCCGTTCATCCTGCGCCGCGAAGAAAAAAGCCCCACACTCCCCGAACGGCCAACCTCGCCGACGGTCAGCGCCAGCCTCTGCCTGCCTCTCACACCCCCTGGCCTCGACTGACATCGGCGGACTCCCGAGCGTCCGCGAGGGCGGTTGGTCACCTCGGGATCACACACCGGGGACAGGCCGGGGATGGGCCCTGAACCTCGGGGTCCGTCTCGCGAGGATGTCCCAGCCTGCCATTGTGAATCCACGCGCGGCGGCACGCCGTGGCCATGCGCTCTGCTGCTCCTGAGGCCCCGACGCCGCCTCGGCCGCCAGGCACCGTATTTGCCATCTCGAAGCGGCGTCGCCTGCCCGGAGCCGTACCTGCGACGTAAGCACCTCGGTCGAGGGACGAAGGATCAACCTGGTCTCGCGGGCAGCCTAATCTCACCTAGCACGTGGCCCTCCTCCCGCCGAGCCGAGATGATCAGACTGAATCCTGGAATCCTTCTGTCAAGCTGCCAGCTGGAGAGCCTTCTCCGGCCATGGCTGACCGGCTCCGAAGCAAAGCCTGCTTTCTAAGTAACATAAGTACCATCATGTCCGACTCTCCGACCACCTGATCCCCGTACGGACCCTCTCTCGCGATCTCTTCCTCGGACTGCCCGTGTGTTCCTGACTTGGCCAACGGACATGTCGGAGAATCCAACGAGTCAGTCTCCTGCAAGATGGACCCGCAGAGCCTCAGAATTTGAGCACCACCAGGGGGCACCGAGATCACAAAACTGGGTGCAACTGCAAGCGCCAGAACGGAGGGCTCGGCCTTGGAGGCGCTTCAAGGCAATTTGCGCCAAGCCGTGATGACCGCAGCACGAACACATGATGCGAATGCTCGGTGACGAAAACCAGGCCGCACGCAGCACATCCTTGACGAGTGGATCTTCCCCCAAGACCATCTCGCCGAGCTCACCGACGAAGGAATCCGAACAGACCCCGCTACCCCGGGCGTCAGAAAAGCACGGGGGCGGAATCGTTTCCGAGCTGCATGAGGCCCCTGAGTGCGCGCCGTCACATGTCAAGAAGGGGTTAAGGAAGTCAAAGATCATTTCGTCTCTTCATGGGAAAGAAGCCCTATGGTACATTGCAGCAAATATCCAAGAAATCCACCAATTGTCCCGTATCGCCCAGCCTGGTATATGAACGAAGAATATCACATGATGCCCAGCTCAGGGCACCCCTCACGCTCGCGCACAACTCCTCCAGCCTACTGGGCCCAGCCAGCGCTCATCTGAACGGCCTTCTCCCACCTGCTGAACCTCTTGGTGGCGTCCTCGTCGGTGATCTCGGGCTTGAAGATGGTGCGCCCCTCCGTGTTGGCGTTCTTGAGGTCGTCGAACGACTCCCAGACACCAGTGGCGAGGCCGGCAGCGATGGCAGCGCCAAAGGCGGTGGTCTCGCGCATGGCGGGGCGGTTGACAGGGATGCCGATGAGGTCGGACTGGGTCTGCATGATCAGGTCCGAGTTGCACATGCCACCGTCGACGGCAAGCTCCTTCAGGGCAGCACCGCTGTCCTTCTCCATGGCGGACAGAATGGCCTTGGTCTGGAAGCAGGTGGCCTCAAGGGTAGCGCGGGCAATGTGACCCTTCTTGGTGTAGGCAGTGATACCGAAGATGGTGCCACGGGCATCGTCGATCCAGTAAGGAGCGTAGAGGCCGCTGAAGGCGGTGACAAAGGTGACGCCGCCGTTGTCCTCGACGGTCTCGGCCAGGGCGCTGAGCTTGGAAGAGGACTCGATGAGGTTGAGGTTGTCGACAAGGAACTTGACGCTGGAGCCGGCGACGGCGATGCTGCCCTCGAGAGCGTACATGACCTGGCCCTCGCCAAAGTCAAAGGCGAGAGTGGTCATCAGGCCGTGCGACGAGATGACGGGCTTGTCACCGACGTTGTACAGCAGGAAGCAGCCAGTGCCGTAGGTGTTCTTGGCCATGCCGGGGAAGAAGCCCTTCTGGCCGACGAGAGCGGCGGACTGGTCACCCAGAACACCGGCGATCTTGAGGCCCTTGAGCGAGGTGGAGGCCAGCGAACCGTAGACCTCGGGGTCGGAGGAGCGAACAATCTTGGGAAGGGCGACCTTCTTGCGGTCGACGCGGAACCAGTCAATGAGCTCGTCGTCGTACTGGCGGGTCTCGATGTTCATGAACATGGTGCGGGAAGAGTTGGTGACGTCGGAGACGTGGATGTTGCGGTTGGGGCCACCGTTGAGCTTGTAGACGAGCCAAGCGTCGACGGTACCGAAGGCGAGGACGCCACGCTCGTAGGCATCCTTGACCTCCTTGACGTTCTCGAGCAGCCAGAGAAGCTTGCTCACAGAGGGGTAGGTGGAGAGGGGAAGGCCGCAGCGCTGGGTGAGCTCGCCGGCGCCGAGGCGGTGCTTGAGGCGGCGGACGAGGTCCTGGGCACGGGTATCGGTCCAGACAATGGCGTTGTGGAGGGCCTTGCCGGTGGTCTTATCCCAGACAACAGTGGTCTCACGCTGGTTGGTGATACCAACGGACTTGATCTGCTCCTTGGAGTGACCCTGCTTCTCAAAGGCCTCGACGGCGCCGTCAATGCAAGTGGTGACGGAGGTGACGAGCTCCTCGGGGTCGTGCTCGTGCCAGCCGGGCTGGGGGTAGATCTGGGTGAACTCGAGCTGGTGTGTAGCGACAACCTCGCCCTTGGGGTTAAAGATGAGGAAGCGGGAGCTGGTGGTGCCCTGGTCGATGGCACCGACGAACTGGATGTTGGAGCCCATCTTGTCGGAGTGTCGGCGGATTGCGTTCAAGGCGGTTCTGATGGGGAGGAGGGAGGAAAGCATGCACACCAAGGGGCAGTAGCTGGAAGGGGGTATTCGCGAGCAAGACTCAGAAGAAGGACGACAATGAGGAGGACTCTGATAAGACGAGGAGGACTGGAGTGAGGGAGAGAGAGGGAGTACGGGGGGAGGGGAGCGCAGACGGGTCGACGATCGGACGCGACGGCCAGAATATTTATCTGCGCCGGACCCCGACAGCTGGAGCGCGAAATGGCGGGGTCGAGGTCAATTCGGGGAAGGCAGAGCTACCCATGCTGCTGTTGCTCCAGCGGGGGCCAGTTAGCGGTGCTCATGCCAGCTCTGCCCCTCCTAGGCCCGCCCACGGGGAAACCGCTTCGCTCCAATGCGTGGGAGCCGTGGACTTTCCCGCCCACAGCACCCAGTTGTGAGTGGTGTGCCCGCAGTGGGGGGCCAGGGCAGCCACGATTTTCCCCTCACGAGCGACCTTGGCCCCTGTCACTCTGCCCGCATGGCGCCTGCCTGGCGGGACGGGAGAGGTCGCGGAGGAGGTCGCGGGTGTGTTGTCTCGTGTACAGGGGGGGAAGGAGCGACCAGGCGGCGCTTTCCATTCCCAACAGCCACTGAGGTCACTAACGGTTAATTCCCGTCTGGTTCAGGGATGCACGGCAGGCATGTCACTTGGCGACCCAGATTTTGCTCGACGACATCTCATCAACCGCCGTGAGAAGACAACGACAACAGCGACGGCATAAAAAAAAAAATCACAGTTGAAACCGCCGTCCACGAGAAGCCTCGGCCACGGAAACCTGTCAGCAAGCCTCGTGTTCTCCCCCGTCTAACCCGCACTGTAACGGCCAACCGGCTAACCACCACTCGCCACGGCCAAGCACCCCCGGACGCATCATCTCGACAGCCATCCGCATCCTTCCTGACCCAACCGTCCGGTCAGTCCGGAGATGGGAGACCAGTGCAGCTAGCTCATCCCTGGGGAAGATGAGCTTCTCCAGATTTCCACGGCCAGGACTCCATCAATGGAACGTTCTGACAGTCACGCGCCGCATCAGAATCCATTTTGCGCCGCCCGCATCGGCCCATGTGCGGTTTGAGCGGCATCAGCAGCGTGGGCGTGGGCGTGGGCAACACGGGGCATGCCACCGAGGAGTGTGAAACCCGGCCGCCGAGGTTGAGATCCTTCGACCGCCCGGACCAGGGATCTCATCTGACAAGCCTCCCTGACAAGCGGAGCCGAGCGGTGCTCAAGGCCGATCCGACCGCGATACACCCCCACTCGCGGGGTCCCTTCGCTATTCAGGGCCGTTGATGTCATCCCGCCGCACCGAGGCGCATCGCGAAGCACACCGACGAAGATGCGGACTCGGGTTTCGGTCGGCCAACCATCCTTCGGGTCCCACCACCCCTTTTTCTCGAACTTCTTTCGCCCCCCGACGGTGGGGTCCGCGCCGTCTCGTGGTGCCCGTCCCGGTGCTATTGCGGTGCTTCCGGGAACGAACCAATGCAGCCACAGCCGTCCGTCGTGCCTGTTGGCGTGCCCAGCCCAGGCCGAGGTCGAAGTTGGTGCTCCGTCTTGTTGGAGCCTCGGCGGGGGCTGGTTCTGGCCACCTCCAGGTGTTTGTTTGCTTGCTTGCTTGCTTGCTTGCTTGCGGCACGACGCCAAGTTGCTACGCAGGGATGCGGAGGAGTTCATCTCGCAAGCTCGCACCTCGTGCTCTCTTGCGCCCACCTGGCCTCTGGCCAGAACATTTGCCGCCAACAACTGCCCCTTCTCGCTGCGCCCGCCGCCTGACCACCCTCTTCCGTTCTCCCCGACGTTCCAACGCGCCGCCGATCTCATGGGGTAGCACACCCTCAACCCCTCTGGCATGGCGGCGGCACGGCCTTGCCTACTCGAAACAGAGCGACCCACGTCATTGGCGAACTCAATCGGGGCAAGCTGTCCTGCCGGCCGAGGCAATCACGATGTCATGGTTCGGGCGAGCCGCGCCTGCGACGACGCACTGCTTGGCTTGGCAAACCAAGTACGCTGCGCAGCAAAAACTAGAATCGTCAAAGGAAGACGCATCCATCGGTCAGTCGACCTTCAGCCAAGTCCGAGTGGTACCCGTATTATCGCCCCTTCCCGGGTGCTTCGAACGGCGCGCAAGGTGCCGACAGAAACTGATTGCTCCGCCGGGGGCAGTCAGATTAAGTGGGCTGATGGATCTCTTCTCCTGGATCTGATCTGAACTTGTGGTCGGCACGCCTATCATTGGGAATCAAGCTATCTTGCCCTCCTGCCGATGGCAAAAAAAAGTAGTGGTCGTGGGTACAGGGCCCGCTCAGCCCGCTGTACGGAGACAAACCACGACGCCCACGCTCCGGCCCCTCCGAGCGGCGCGCCGTCGTCAGCCAGGACCACTACGATCCCGTCTGCGGCCACATTGTCGACGAATACGGAAGTTGCTCTCCGGACCGAACGATAGCCCCCCTCCCCACATTCGAAGGCCCCTAGAAAGGTTACACTTCCTGGGCTGATGCGTGGGCGGCGGGACGTGTGCTTGTAGCTCGGCACTTTTTCGCCATGGCGCCGCCGCAGGCTGAGTACTCCTCCCACCCTGTGGGCTGGCCTGCTGACGCCGGCACGTCATTGGATGTCCACAACGAGGTACCGCGACTTCGAACCTGGGCTCGCACCCTGTGGAGGGGCTGCTGCCATCGTCGCCCGGGGGTGGCTTGCAGATCAGATCCATCGTCGGGGCTCGTTGGTTGTCCGCTGGTGGGCGAGCCGCGAGGGCGAGCGCGCCAGAGGGGCGAGGGGAAACTGCCTCTTCCGCCGTGGACCCCGTCATACCATGGCGGTGCTCTCCGCCCGGTGGTCGACAACGTGGGTTAACGTGGGTTTGATCGGGGTCCCGTGGACGCTTGGCCCGACTTCGTGCCCCCCGTCAGCCCGTCGAGGACCAGGTCGGCCAGGTCAAGTAGACCAGGGCCCCAGGCGCCGCGAGAATCCTCCTCGGTGCTTGCCCGCCATCGTCAACCCGATATCTTCGGTGACACGCCCGAACTGCAGACCTCGGCCCCTCATCTCCTCCTGAACAACGGCGACCAGGCTCCCAATCTCTTCGCAAACTCTCCCTCCCACACCCACCGCTCCCGCCTGTCCCCCCCGAACCTACCGTCCCATCGTACCATCTTCGCTTTCCCAACACCGACGTCTCGCTGTGATACCGATACCCCCGGCGGCGAAAGATTTTCTGGCCGGACCTACCTCGTACGCGGATACACACGGAGATGGATTCCCCAATGACTGGCTCCACCGAGCATCACGAGAGAATGTGTAAGTTCGAGACTCTTGATCGCGTACCCTCTCCGTTCCTGGCCGTCCCCCGGCGTCCCGGCCGGCCGGCAGGCCAGTCGTGACCCCTCCTGCCTCCCCGGTCGTGTCATCCCAAAGGGATGGCGCGAGCGAGATGCCCCCGCCCCGTGGGGGATGGGGATCGGGCGAAGGTTTGACAGGTGCATAAGAAGTAGCCCGTCCCCGTGGAGGGCATCCCCGGAGAACAGACACATGGCCTTCTTGTCCTGACATCTCCTTCCCCTCATCCCCTCATCTCACCCCCTCCTTTCTTCTCTCTCACGTCTTCATCGGCTCTCCGTGCCTTTTTCCTCCTTTGAACCATCGGACTAATGGGTATCTCCGTCCATCAAGACGCTCACTCGGAGTCGTCTGCTTCGGTGAACAAGTCGATCCCTCAGAAGAACGAGATGAGCGAGACCCGTGCCGAGCACGCGGGCGTTCTGGCGCCCGAGTATGCCGAGGCCGAGGAGCAGCAGCTCTGGTGGAGCGGCATGCGCGCGAACATGAGGGACTTCTGGTCCGAGTTCTTCGGCACCATGGTCCTCATCCTCTTCGGCGATGGTGTCGTTGCTCAGGTCGTCCTCAGCGGAGGCGAGAAGGGTGAATATCAGAGCATCTCGTGGGGCTGGGGGTAAGTCAACCTCTCCCTTTCCCATTGGCATCTGCCCTTATGACAAGCTCACTTGAGCTCGTTGAGGGTCTGATGTCTTGGGGTTTGTCCGGGCAACGCTGACAGAAACACAGCATCGGTGTCATGCTTGGCGTCTACGTCGCCGGCAAGACGGGCGGTCACCTCAACCCTGCCGTGACCTTCTGCAACTGCCTCTTCCGCGGCCACCCGTGGCGCAAGTTCCCCATCTTCATGGCCGGCCAGATCCTGGGCGCCATGGCTGGCGCCTTTGTGGTGTACGGCAACTACCGCTACGCCATTGACGAGTTTGAGGGCGGCTCGGGCGTGCGCACCATGCTGACGGCTGGTGTCTTCTGCACGTACCCTGCCGACTTCCTTGACACGACTTCCATGTTCTGGTCTGAGGTCATCTCTTCGGCCATCCTCATGTTCGTCATCTTCGCCATGACCGACAAGGACAACATCGGTGCCGGCCAGCTGCTGCCCCTGTGCCTGTTCTTCCTGATCTTCGGTATCGGTGCTTGCTGGGGCTGGCTGACTGGCTACGCCATCAACCTCGCTCGTGACTTCGGCCCAAGGCTGGTGTCGTACATTGTCGGCTACGGTACGCAGGTGTGGTCGGCCGGCAATTATTACTTCTGGGTACGTTTCCTCGTGTTTGCTGTCGTCGATGTTTGTCGTCGGTGGTTTGCCGTCGATGATTCGTCATTGTCGCTTTCGGAAGATGTCGATGCTAACGGTTGTCGTCGATCAGATCCCCATGGTCGCTCCCTTCATTGGCTGCACCCTCGGCGCCTTCCTGTACGACCTCTTCCTCTACGAGGGTGAGAGCCCCATCAACACGCCCTGGATCGGCCTCAAGCGTCTTTCTCAGCCCCGCCGCGACGTGTGGTCCAACACGTACAAGAGCAAGGCGGCGGCTCAGTCCTCCGTGTAGAGCTGGTGATGATGAGAGCAACCAAAGAAAAAGTCGTCTGCGCTGGTGAAGACAGTGTATGAAATAAAGGGGTTGAGAAAGTGTGGCATGAGGGCCATGACAGCAAGGAAACCAAAGCATCAGACCAACCTGAGATGACTGGGCAGACAGGCACTTGCCTTTCATGTCGCCGGTCATCGTCCCCCTATTGTGGCCACAGACTGGAGAGTCGGCCGACCGAGACCGAGTGGGTCAAAGGGGACATGTACTTGACAGCGAGCAAGCAAGCGGACTTGGTGTGGAAATCTGATTGCAGTGTGTTGTCGATCCATGAAATGGGTGGGCGGGCGTTTTCTTTCTCGGGCGAACAGCGCAGCGGAGTTTTTCGTATTGAACAGAAATTCCAAAAAGGCATTCTTCTTTCAAATTTCCTATCTATGCTGCGACGGGCGCGAGGGCTGGGCGAGGCGGCGTATATAGTCGTCGCGGTGCAGGGCGCGTGCGGGCATCTTACTCGTGGGATTTCGGGCGACCGAAAGACGAGGCGGAGGCCCACGCGGGCCACGCCTAGACAGCCCTGCCTTAACGGTGCCCGAGACCCCATCATCTGGGTTTGCCAACTTGCTGCCGAGACGGCTCCGGGCGCTAGCACTGGCAGCGAGGGCGCAGAGAGGCCCCAGAGGTGCCAGCGAAGCAGACTAAGGTCGATCTCAAGGGTCTTCGTCCCGGGATATCGAGGGGCGGCGTGAACGGGGAGCATGGGAGAGCCCTCGTCGTTGGGCCGCCGTGGACCGTGGCGCAGGTACGACAGGCGGGAGCGTGCGCTGTGTGCCAGAGATGCAGAGATGTTTGATGCAGATTTGTGCTGGCTGAACTGTGCGGCTGATTGGTGTCGGTTCCAGTTCGGCCGAGGGGCATGGGGGGTCGACAGGCTCCTGGACACATCATTAACCCGGGAGGGCGTTGGGGGAGCGGGAAGCATTTATATCAGCGCGATGGGAGCGAAGCCGTCGAGGAGGGAACCCATTGTTTCTGTCTGGCGAGAATTTTCTCTTGTCTCGTCTGTTGCGAGATACGCACGCACGCCGTCGGCCTCTCTCTCGGTCAGGACTCTGGAGAGAATGAGGCGAGGCCAGGGCGAAGATAGGGGACGATGGAGCACTGCAAGGGGTGGAGACGATGGGACGGGCATTGCTCGCCGAGCGAAGAGCGAGACACGTCTGGCTGACATGCGATGCGTGTGAAGGGACCACAGCAGCTCGAGAGTGCTGGATCGCCCGCTAGAAGGAAATGGGGGAGCCGAGGACTCCGATGGGCGGCGTTTTTTGGGCTCGGGAGGGGGATACCGATGGGGGCCCGAGAATTGGAGAAAGTTGGAGAAAAGAGGGTATTTCGGGGGTGTCGGGCTGCTAAGACCGAGGAATTGGACATTCTTGAGGCTCGAGCTCCAGTTTCGAACGGGGGCGTCCGCCGTCCGGGCTTGGGGGGCCCCACCGGGTGCAGAGCGACGGACGACGCGATGATGTCAGGAACATGGAGTTCGCCTTGCCTTTTTTGCCTGGCATGGGCGTTTTCCGCCGCCGACGCCGACCGAGGGACATGGAGCTGTCAGCTTTTTTTGGAGAGGACTCACTGAAATTTGCCTGCCACGTGGGGTGGGTAAAGCCGAAAGAATAGATGGGTCGATTGTGTCGGGGATGAGATGATGGGAAGATGAATGATGGATGCTGGGCCCTCGACGGAGGAATTCCTTCTCGAGGTACGGGCTGGTCGCGGCGTTGGCGGGAGGAAAGGGAGGTACCTTGTGTGACCCTGGGGGTGCGGGCGGCAGAGCAGTTCCACGAATTGGGATGCCGGTTTTTGCACCTGGACTGGCATGGCAATGGCCGGGCGCGGGTCCCGCCCATCGGATTCGCTCGTCAGTTGTTTCCCGCCCGCCCGCACGTCTCCGTTCATTCCCCCGGCCGGTCTCGTCTGGTCTGGTCTGAGTTTCTGGGTACTGGTGGTCGTTGCGGCTGGTGATCAGTGTGGTTTGACCGGGCTAGTACGAGTACCGGTAGGCTAATATTTCGTCGTTGGGGAAGGAGGCGCCGCCGCCGCCGCCGCTGCTGGCACCCCCGTGGCCGGGTTGACTCGCCCGGGTTCTTTTTTAATCAAGGTCCAAGGTCCGTCCGGAAAGTAAAGACCCCTTCCTTTCATCTCCTCCTCCTCTCCTTCCCATCATCCTTCACATAAAAGTACCGTCCCCTTCAACTTGGAAGTTTCAAAAGGCTCGCCCCGCCCCTCCATCGTGCCTGCTTCTCCTACTCCCTCCTTGAGCAGCTCCTTCCCTACCACACACCCTCTCACCTACAGGTACCTCACCTCAGTTGCTCCTTCCTTGGGCAACCAACCTTCGACTCGCCCTCCTCACCCTCCTCGCTCTTGCTATTTGCTTCCTCAGACTCACACAACATGTCTCGCTTCGCAAGACTGAGGACGCCGCTGGCAGTGGCCGCCGGAACCGTCACGGCATCTCTCGGTGGTGTCATCGTCTACTCGCAGATGAGCCGTACGCCCACCATCACTGAGAAGCCCCTTGTCGAACTCCGGAGGGATGCCGCCGGCGCCATCATCCCGCCCAAGTTCCCGGCCATCAAGTCGCGAACCGAGCAGCTGAATGAGCTCCGGAAGCGCGGCGCGTCTGCCGCCGACGAAGACGTGTACGACCTTCTCGTCATTGGTGGTGGTGCGACCGGCACTGGTATTGCTCTCGATGCGGCCACTCGCGGCCTCAAGGTTGCCCTCGTTGAGCGCGACGATTTCAGCAGCGGCACCAGCTCCAAGAGCACAAAGCTCGTTCACGGCGGTGTCCGCTACCTCGAAAAGGCCGTCATGAATCTCGACTACCCCCAGCTGGCTCTCGTTATGGAAGCTCTCCACGAGCGCAAGACCTTCCTCGAGATCGCCCCTCACCTGTCTAACTCGCTGCCCATCCTTCTGCCCCTGCACAAGTGGTGGCAGGCTCCCTACTTCTACGCCGGAACCAAGGCCTACGACATTCTCGCCGGATCCCAGGGCCTCGAGTCGTCTTACTACATGACCCGCTCCGCCGCTCTCAAGGCCTTCCCCCTGCTCAAGAAGGACAACCTCAAGGGCGCCCTCGTCTACTACGACGGCCAGCACAACGACTCGCGCATGAACGTTTCTCTCGCCCTGACCGCCGCCCTCTACGGCGTCACTCTCGTCAACCACGCCGAGGTCACCGCCCTCGAGAAGGACGCCTCCACCGGCCGCATCACCGGCGCCAAGGTCCGCGACGTCATGGCCGACATGGACAAGGATGGTCGCTTCGACGGCCGCGAGTTCTCCGTCCGCGCCCGCGGTGTCGTCAACGCCACTGGTCCCTTCAGCGATGCCGTCGAGTGCATGGACGACCCTGCCCGCAAGCCCATCGTCGCCCCCAGCGCCGGCGCTCACATCATGCTCCCCAAGCACCTGAGCCCCGAGGGCATGGGCATCCTGGACGCCGCCACCTCTGACGGCCGTGTCGTCTTCGTCCTGCCCTGGGAGGGCGCCACCCTTGCCGGTACCACCGACAGCCCCTGCCCCGTTGAACGCGAGCCTGTCGCCAAGGAGGATGAGGTTGACTTCATCCTCAAGGAGGTCGGCAAGCTTCTGACCCCCGAGACCGCCCTGACCCGCTCCGACGTTCTGGCCGCCTGGTCTGGTGAGTTCTGGCACACTTCATCTGACTGAAAGATCGAGAAGCTAACCCCCCGCAGGCATTCGCCCCCTGGTCAAGGACCCCAAGGCTAAGAACACCGAGTCTCTTGTCCGCAGCCACCTCGTCACCGTCTCTCCCTCCGGCCTGCTCACCTGCGCCGGCGGCAAGTGGACCACCTACCGCCAGATGGCCGAGGACGCCGTCGATGAGGCCATCACCACTTTCGACCTGAAGCCCAAGGCCGGCATCGCCATGCCCGACATCTCGGGCGCCGCCGACTCCGCTTTCGCCTGGTCTACCACTGGCGCCTGCAGGACCCGCAAGGTCGTCCTCGCCGGTGCTCACGGTTTCTCCACCCAGCTCTCCGGTCAGCTCGCCGCCGCTCACGGTCTCGATGCCGACGTTGCCCAACACCTCGCTACCAACTACGGCGACCGCGCCTGGGACGTTGTCTCCGCCTCGACCGCCGGTCCCTCCGCTGCTGCCCGTCTCGTCCCCGCCTTCCCCTTCGTTGAGGGTGAGATCCGCCACGCCGTCCGCGCCGAGTCGGCCCAGACCGCCACCGATGTCCTCGCCCGCCGCACCCGTCTCGCCTTCCTCGACGTCCACGCCGCCCTCGACGCTCTTCCCCGCGTCGTCGACGTCATGGCCGATGAGCTCAAGTGGTCCTCGGCTCGCGCCGACCGCGAGTGGACCGAGTGCGTTCGCTTCCTCAAGTCCATGGGTCTGCCCCAGGACAAGCTCGGCCTGACCCGCGCCGAGGTGATCAAGGGCGTCCACCGCGCCGGCGCCACCGTCGGCAGCACCGGCGAGAAGGCCGCTCCCCGCAGCATCACGGGCGGCCTGCCGGAGCAGACCCTGGGCGGCGCCGTCATGGCGAGGAACTCTTCGTCGTAGGTCATACCTAGACGGATGATCTATGGAAGGAGCAATGTGTAAGAAAGGATGGATACATGGCGAGGCTGGTCATTTTGCTTTCCGCGTTGATGATACCTGCATGGCGTTGGCGTACTCGGCGGACACACGGGGGGTTGGATCTTTTTCTTTGATATCGCGGCCTTGGCCCCCTCCTTCCCCCCGGCGGCATGGCGACGAGTCTTGGGTATGCTCGGAGCGTCGAGCGTAAAGATAGACGGGACGATGAAACGATCCTGCTTTGTATAGAATGGCTTTGGCCGTGCTTGCTCGCTTCACCGTGACTGTGATTGACCATGGATTGAGAAGAGAACGTTGGTATTACAACTACGACTATGGCTTGTGAAGAAGAGGTATTACGTCTAACCCGACGTCCAAGGAGTGACAGATCTGTGTATCCCGCCCCGGAACGCCTCAACACCGAGAAAAGCAGAACTTTGTTTTCAGAATCCCCAGTCTATACCGGGCCCGGGTGTATCGTGATATCATGGCAATCTTAAACATCTTGTAGGCATCAGGAGGGTGGAGGGGTTGGCTTGGCAATGTCTCTGCCGTGGAAGCGGACGTTGCGCTTCCTCTTGGAGGTGGTTGTCTTCTTGGACGAAGTCGATGTCGTCTTGGTTGAGGTTGGCTTGGGCGTGGTAGCAGGCGTGGTGACGGCGGCGGCGGGCGTGGTCACAACGGCGGCGGCGGCACTACTGGTGCTGGCGGAAGAAGTGGTGGCGTCTTCCTTCCTGGTGCGCCAGTACTCCTCGAGAGCCTTCTCGGCCTTCTCGACGTCGCTGTAGGGGATGAGACGCCCAAGCTCCTCGACGCGGCCATTGACCTTTTCGTACGTGTTGGAGTCGCCCTCGACCTTCTTGGCACGATAGGCTGGGTCCATTGGATCGTCAAAGTCCGTCTCGGGGTATCCGAGGTCCGTGATCTGAGTGACGTTGAAAGCGGCCATCATCTCGTGGTCTTCGTGGATGAGGTTGTGGCAGTGGAACACATACAGACCCGGCCAGGGGGCGTAGTGCGCCTCGACAGTGACGGTCTCTCCGGCGCCGAGCCAGACGACGTCCTTGAGACCTGCAGACTCGTAGTTGTACACCTTTGCGCCGCGCTTGCCGCCTGTGCGCTTGATGACGCGGAAGTCGACGAGGTGGATGTGGATGGGGTGGGACCAGCCGCCGCCGGAGGAGTTTTCAAGCTCCCAGACTTCGATGGAGCCGCGCTTCGGGCGTGCGAGGACGCGGTTGGCCACGTCGGCGAAGACGACGCCGTTGATGCGCCAGTCGCTGCCTTGGCGGTGGAAGAGGAACTTACGGTCGACGGTCCCCGCGGGCCTGGGAGCGGGGAAGTCGACTGCCCGTAAGGTCGAGGGAACGCGGGAGTCATCTGTCGCGACCTTGTTCTCGACGACGAAGCGCATCACCTTATCAGTGTGGAGGTAATCCTTGTCCGGGGCGAAGTCGCGCGTGTTACGGAGGGTGACGTTCTGGCCCTTGAAGGGGGAGAAGTCGACAACAACTTCAAAGCGTTCGGCCATGGAGATGTAAAGGTCTGACGTCTTCTGGGGACCGGTGAGGAGACCGGCGTCGGAGGCGATGACTTGGAACTCAATCTTTGTGCCGGGCTTGCTGCTGGCTTCGAGGTAGAGGAAGAAGGTGCGGGAGATGGCAGCGTTGAGGAAGCGGAAGCGGTATTTGCGGGCTTCGACCTTCATGAAGGGCCAGGGCTTGCCGTTGACTTGGATGACGTCGCCGTAGAGGCTGTCGTCTTCGTTGGCGGGGGAGTAGAGGGTGCCGTCGCTGTTGTATTGCTGGGGGGGTCAGGTCAGTATGAGTGAGGCTCCGGGAGAGATGGGGGCTTGCTTACCTTTGATGCCAGGATCAGGGGTATGTCGTACTTTCCGTAGCCGGAGGGCAGACCAAGGGCATCTTCGGCGGGATCGCGGACGATCCAGGCGCCGGCAAGGCCAAAGTAGGCGTTTTCGGCCGTGTGATCAATGGCATGGTCGTGGTACCACATGAGGCGGCCGCTCTGAGCGTTGGGGTAGTAATAGTCCTTGTACTCGCCGGGCCTCGTGATGTCCTCGGCCCAGCCGTCAAAGGGGGCGCGGGAATAGGAGCCGTGAAGGTGGACGGAGCTGGTGCCCTTGCCGTTGTTGATGAAGCGGACCATGGACTCTGTGCCGCGCTCCTCGATGAAGGTCATACCGGGAGAGATACCGTCATATCCTGTGAGCTTGGCCTTTTTCTTGCCGGGGTAGACCTGCTCCTCGAACTCTTTGATGTCGACTTCATAGTAGCGGACCTTTTTGCCTGTGACGGGGTTGATCATGGAGCGATCGGGCCTGGGGGTGTTAGAGAAGGGTGCCGATGTGAGAGTGAAGGGACTTACCATTTTTCCTGCTTGACGGGCGGGATTGGTAGGGGGATCTGGTAAAGGGCTGTATATGCTGGGCTCTCCCAGTCTTTGGCGAGAACGTCGGAGGCGAGGGCCAGGAGAATGGCCAACGACCGGCCGAGTGATGTTCGGACCATGATGGCTAGACCTAGGGGGTGTCTCGAGTGAGTGAGAGATAGATGATCAAGAGACAAAGGAGGAGTGGTGTGTGGTGAGCGGTATTGAGCAGATTTGCAGCCAGGCAGGGGGGGATATCAGAAGGTATTTGAAGCCGTCGAGGGCCACACCGAACGACAACCAGAGAGAACCGGAGAAACACCACCGCTCGGTTCCGAACCACCACGACAAAACAAAAAGTCGACAAATTGCCGGCCCCCAAAGTCTATGACGAGCGGACTGGGCCTCGACCACGAGCGATATCGCGGGTCAACCCCCCATGTCCATGGTCCCCGATGCAGCACCTCTCATGCGGGAGAGGCGCCCCCCGGCAGCCAGACCGTGCCCCCGGCCTGGAGGGGCATGATTCGGGCGAGAGAGACAATAAGCTCCCCGAGAGGACGGATAAGCAACGGGGGCTATGACTGGGGGAGGAAAGTCATGGCTCGGAGGCAGCGGGCATGTCCTCGATTCCGGGGCCAGGACATTCTGGGAAAGGACAAGCGAGACGGGCTTTGGATGGGGCGAGATACGAGCAGAGGACTGCGGCGAGGCAGATGGTTCACGGCATGTGCGGAGGAGGAGGAGAGAGGGAGTGGGTGAGAGGCTCCGTGCGGTGCAGCCGGCGGAGGCGGCGCCATGGCGGGCTGAAAGGGCGGGCAGGGAGGCCGACAGGGGTCCAGGTCACGGGCGGTGGCTACCGGGGGAGGAGGTGGTGACAGGGCGGCGGGCCCGCAACGGCTGCATTTACTAGGCGGAAGAGGAGGAGGTGAGGTTGAGGGAAGGGTGGTGGTGGTCTTTGGGGTGGCGCTTAGCGGGGAGGCGGGCGAGGACATCGCGGGGACCAGGAGGGGGGTTCGAAGGTGTCTAGCGTGACGGGCGGTCGGTTCCGCCGTGCATATGCTTAGAGGGTAGTTGGCCTCAATCAGGCTTCTCAGGTGAAATTTTGGGGTCAGGCCACGGGACTCGGGGTTCGGTCTTGGGCTGAAGGGGAGCAGGGTCAACGGCTGGGCTGGCTGTCATGTGCTGGCGTAAACGGGGACAGGACAGGGACAGGGCCACGAACGTGGGATGTTTGCAGGGGTTGTTACTATTGATGATTGTGTTTCTATTCATAAGCACAGACTGTGAGCATACAGATGTCAAGGCCGATATAATGGGAGTCTCGAGGCTGAGTGAGGTGTAGACGAGACGACCCGAGGGAGACGATGGCAAGATGGTACCGTGTCAAGCGTGTTTCCCCAGGAAACGAAACAAAAGACGGACTAAGGGCCCGGTACTAAACAAATACGGTCCGTGCCCTCGTCTGCCACTTGCCAGTGCCAATGCCAAGACGCGAAGACCGCGGGCGTGCGATCTGGATCTGCCGGTCCTCCTTTGTCCCGGGGCCACCACGTCGTGACTCAGGAGGGCCGCCCCGAGAGACAGGCCTGACACCAGCGCCGTCTGCTGTCCGTCTGCCGTCTTTCTCCCTTGTAAGTCCCGGTCAGGTCAACTTCAGCTGGTGGAGGGAAAGCTCGGTATGTCAGGTCGGGTTGATGTACCGTGAGGCGAAAGAAAAACAGCTGCAGCTGCAGCATCGGCACCAATCGGCGGCTGCCGGCATCGGGCCATGGCCTGAGGGCTGCATCGTATCGATGCACGGCGGATGCGGTATCTATTTCAGCCCGGTACTGCGGGAGGAAGGGGGGAAGGGTTCCATGGTTACGGACGGGAGGCGATCAGGGGCAGAAGCTCCGACGACGCGGGTGGTGACCCGATGACTCTGGACTCTGGACAATGGGTGCTCTTTTCGTCGGACAATATGCGGGATGCTGCCTTCGTATCGGGTAGGCAAAAAGCAATGGACTTGCTTCTGAAGGGCGAGACCTGCTGGTGGACGAGACATCAGATGGGGTCGGGCGTGGGCGGTGGGCGGTGAGCGGCCGACTCCTCGGTGAGACTGAGTGAGCATGTCCTCGGCTGTCTGCCTGGAGTTTGGTATTCTCCAGCTCAGCATCTGCCACATGCACAAGCGCCCGTTCCAGACCCATGCGACCTTGACCCTATCCAGAGGCACCACGATGCGAAAAGCTGCTGCTGCGCTAGCAGAAAAGCGCCTCGCGCTTCCTTCGCGTCGACCCTTCGGTATGGATGCATCCCCGCGGGATACCGCCGCGGTGGTCCCCTCATCCATCGTCAGCCTTGACTTTATCTGCCCGACGCAACATTCAGGTGAGTGAGTGCATCTCGTCCCGCGCGCGGGCAGCTCCCGATCGCCAAGCTCCCAGCGCCGTGGGTGCTTCCCCCTCCCACCCCCTTCGCCCAGAGATTGACACACCGACTAGGCCTGGGCAAAGATCACTATTCCTGGCTTGGGGGACACACATGTACCGCACGTTTCTCCGCACCAATGGATTCCTTTCTCTTCGTCTCCGGGTGTTGCCCCTCATCCCGTCCCCGATGTCGACCATCAGAGTTCGCCTCCCGGGTAGGCCACCACGTTTCTTTGTTGTCCGACTCGGTTCCTGACAGTTGGTAATCGAATCCTTCCCGGTAGTCTTCCCGGCCGCACCGGACCCGAAGCTTCGCAGTCTTGGCGGCCGTTTGCGGCGAAGTTCAGGAGGAAAAGGGTCAGATCGAGGTCTCCCCCGACTTGGACTTCTCGGAGACGTCGCCGGACGGGCAGAATTCCTCCATCACAAAACCCTTTACGATAACCCGATGGATCGAGAACCTGGTAGGTCCCCCAGAGTCTCGGTATTCCATCCTGGCATACTACCGCACGGTTGGGCCCTGAAGATCCATCCTTCCCGGGACCAAGTCCACGACTACAGCACCTCTGATACTGGATCCAACGACCACCACCACCCCTCTCGCTAGCTCCTCAGCCCTGCCCCGTTGTCCGACCATCCCGCACCTTAACATGATGCTTACTTTCTCTCCGACCCGACGTGGTCTGGCCCGCCGACTATCGATACCTTGCTCGACCACCGCATGCTGCATGACCCCCCTCTTGCCCCTAGCTGACTGCCCTCAAGCCCACGTGCATCCTCCGGCCTAGACCGTCCGAGAAAACATCCGACATGGCGTTTCTCGAGATACGAGAAGCATGCTGCCTTCCACTCGTCGACAGAGTCAATGACTCGAGTGCCGCCACCCCTGCACTTGCAGACACACCTCGTTCGCCGCCGCGGTCTGGCCTCGACCCCGGCAGGAGTTGAGGCCATCATCACTTCGCCCAACTGCCGTCCCCTGCTCTGCCCGCCTATCTTCTCCTCGGCTTTCTTGTCCCCGCCCGAGCCGATGGGGACCGGGGATGTGAATCTTCTCCCTCTTCTACGCGATCCAGACCATGTGGCGTCGAGGTCGATGCGCGAACCCCGCGGCCGGTAGCCATTGCCATGTGTGCTTGGTGTGCTCTTGATGAATTCAAATAATGGGCGCCATCCGCCAAGATGTATCCCCAGAGAGCAACTCCAGCCTCGAGCATCGGCACATCTTCCCTTCTTGATACCCTTCCTCATAGACACACACCATGCTGTCCAAGACCCTTGCCGCACTCGGTGCGACTTGGCTTCTGATCCAAGGTGTCCTTGCCCAGGATGTACCCTTCACCATCAACGGCGCCTTTGAAGGGTAAGTTCCCTTTCCCCATGACTTCCCACGTGCCACTGACACAACCCAGCGCCTCCGCCACAGACAACTCGTACAACTCAGGCGGCACCGTCGTTGTCTCTGGCCGCTCCATAACCGTCCCCAAGAACCTCCAGGTGCAATTTCCCGCCGCCTTTGTCGGCTGGAAGGAATTCACCGATGGTTCGTCGGCCTACTCGCGGTACCAGATGGAAGTCGTTGGCAACGTTGTCGACGGCACCATGCGTGCTGCCCAGGTGTCCATCTCGCAGTTCATGCTGGAAGGTGCCACGGGCTACGTGGAGTCTCTCGAGTTTGATGGCCGCATCAAGATCCGTGGCGGTCCTACGCTCCGCATCAACGATCCCAAGGAGGTCTATTCGGCAGGGTACAAGGCTCATCCCTTCTTCACTGCTGATGATGCCAACCCTAGCATCACGGCGTTTTCTGGGTTCCCTATGTGTGTGCCGCGAAAGGCGGATGATGAGAAGTGCCCGCAGAGCAACAGGCCTACCCTTGCCGGAGGCAAGAAGCAGGGAACATTGTGAGTTGCTCTATCTGTCTGTCTCTTGTGCTTGATACTGACTGAGCAGCCGCGCCCCTGACGCCCTCGTCATGGCCCCCATCGTCCCAGGGGACTATCTCGAATACTCGGGAATCCAGGGCTCCAACGGCGAGATCATCGTCTATAACATGGTCGTCAGCAACGTTCAGATCACCACCACCGGCGTGCCCACGTATATTCGCATGGAAGACGCCATCATCGGCGTCTTCACCACCAACACCGGTGACCAGGAGATTGCCCAGATCAGGGTGAGCCACCTCCCCATCCTCTCACTTCTGACTCCATCTGACCTCTCCAGTTCATCGGCGTCACCTCCGACAGCGCCGCTAACCCCATCAAAATCTACGCCATGGACGTCGACCCCTGCACGGGCGAGGTCACCGACCGCGAGATCGCCGCCACCAGCATGATCGCCGGCTCCGCCCGCAACAAGTTCGAGTACCGCGTCAAGGCCACCTCGGAATCCCCCAAGACGCGCGAGTACCGCATCGTTGCCGGCACAGGCACCCGCAAGACCAAGAACGATATTCTGGCAGGCCAATATGTCATGCCCGTGAGCGAATGGATCCAGCCCGAGGCCACCACGCCCGGTCTCGAGCCCTTCCCCAACGACTTCCGCAGCTTCAGCTTCCTGACCAAGGGACTCGGCTACGATGAGGACGGCAACCTATGGGGTCCCCTGAGCCCCTTCCCCCAGTCGGGCGTCACCACCAACGACCCTTCAAAGTGTCCCCCCTTCGTGCCTCCCGGCAGTCAGCCCCCGACTGATCCTGGCACCGGCGGCGGCGGCGGCGGTGGAGGCGGAACTACACCGCCCCCTACGACCCCTCCTCCCACTACGCCTCCGCCAGCAACAGACCCCGTCGACACCGTGACCATGACGACTTTGACCTGGGCGTCCTCTCAAGGCGGCACCCTGACCGTGTCCTGCCGCTCCACCAACACGGACAACACCAAGGTCACCATGACGCTGAGCTACGAGAACCGCAACGGCGTCACGGGCGGTCAAGCCATGACGGCCCAGGGCAACGGCGTGTGGAACTTCAACTCGCGCAGCATCAAGGAGCCGACAAAGGTGACATGCACGAGCAAGCTGGGCGGCACCGTCAGTCGGAACCGCTAGAGAGAGAGAGACATGACTCGTTGCTTTTTGGGGTGTTGGATACAAGACACAGACAGTCCCTACTTTTACGGGCCAGCCGGCGTTCTGGAGGCGTTCAGACAGAAAGATAGCGAGCGAGCGAGCGATGGAGCCCTTAATGCTGACGATATGAACTTCGGATATTTCGTTTCCGGCGCCCTTGGAGTACCGTCCAATCGCCACCGCGATAGCCCGGCTGACCAGCCGGAGCGAACCCCTCGCCGAGCTAGTCGACGCCTGCCGTTCAGCTCCGGCCTGCACGGGGTCGATAGTGCCAGTTTGTCGCTGCGGGCCTAGCAACCGGGCTGAGGCTGAAGCTGAAGCTGACCCCCTCGTCCTGCCACTGAATGACCCGACTTCGTGCCCTCAGAATAACCCCGGCACAGCCATCCACTTCTTCCTGATGGCCTCCCGCCCAAACCTCTCCTCATACCACCACCGCCCTCTCACAACCCTCGGCACCATGCCAAACAGCTCGTTCACAAGAAACGTCCTCGCCGGCACGCACCACCCCGTCGCCATCCAGAACCCGAACCACTCCACCCACTCACAGAAATAATGCGGGTACAGCATGTACCGGAACAGCATCCCCTCCGGCACAGCATAATGCTTCTCCACCCCCTTGGCCCCCTCCTTCCCCTCCGCCAACCTCGCCCTCTCGCGCCTAACCTCCCTCAGCTCCTCATCATGGAAATAGTTCCCCACGAGCCCGACGTAAAACACCCCAATCCCCGCGACGAACTGCCCCAGCCCCGCCCTCGCCGCCCAGTCCACCTCGCTCGTCGGGCCGTATCCACCCAGCCACGCGCCGAGACATGTGCCGTTGAGGACCTGGAACCCGGCCGCCATGAGCGCCACGCCTAGGTGGATGGGCGACATGCTCGGCTGGAGGAAGGGGTATGCCACGGCGCGGTAGGAGTAGTGCAGGACGAAGAGGCCCGCGAGGACCTTGTTCTGCCAGGGCAGGTCGTAGACGGCCGGCTGCGCGGGGAGCGTGCGCATCACGTAGAGAAGGGTCGTGAAGCCGGGGATTTCCATGAGGAGCCAGCCCAGGCGGCCGGGGAAGTTGAGCTTGCTGACGACCGAGGTCTTTCCCATGCCGTACCATGGGATCACAGCCTGGAGGGCGCCGATCTGGAGGAGTCAGCTGCTTTCCATTGCGAAAGGGGTGTAAGACGTCGACCTACGACAGGGTAGAGGTACTTCCACGTCGTCAGGATCGTCTCATAGTTCTCCCGCGTCGGCGGCAGCCAGTCTTGGATGATGGCCATGCCGGGCGATTGTCGTGCTTTGATTTGCTTCTCTGTTGTCGTGAGGAGGAAACTCTTCACATCTTGTGCTGCATGTAAGCAGCGAGCCGAGATTCGAGTAAGAAAAGAGAGGGGACAAGGTTGGCGATGATGCCCTTGTCAAGTCATGACATCAAGGATGCTCATCTCCCGGGTATCCACAGCGTCCAAGGCAGATGACTAATCACGTGCTGCGGTTGTCCCTCCCGAGTTCATCACCACCGCACTCCATCTGGTCGTAAGTATGTTCATATTCAGGTCTGCTGTGCTCCGTGTACTCCTGGAAACTCCCTATGAATCTCATACCATCATTACAATCGTCCAAACACCAACCTCACATCAACAAACAGTCCCTGTCCCGCCCGCCCTGCATCCCAGCAGCAACAGGCCTGCCCCGGCCCATCCCGCCCATATGTGGCGGCCTTGTTGTCCCCCAGCGCGCGTTGCTGCCGGGCCCCGACATGTCTGGGTACTGCCCACGGCCCTGTTGCGGCATCCCCTGGCCCGTAACGCCCTCGGTTTGTCCCTGCGCTTGGGCGTGAGCATCTTGCGTGCCCGTGGCCGGATGGCTAGGGTGTCCAGGCGGTGGGACATATGGCGTCGAGTTCTGCGCCTGCTCATATGTCGGCGGAGCATCGTCTGTACCCTCGTCCGCCGCCCGGTTCACGCCCTGCCGTCGCTGGGGGATCACCGGCGGCACCAACGGACGCACCTGCTGTGACGATGTCGATTGCGCACTTTGCCGTCTCCCCAGTGGTGCACTCGTCGTCGGGTGCAGGGTGCTTGATGACACTCGAGGGCTGACCAGCGACGACTGGCCCTGGCTCGGTCTGCGCGCACCACGCGTGGCCTGGGAGGCGCCTCGAACCGGTACAGAGTTGCTGGGTCCCGACTGCCGGGCTTGTTGCTCGATGAACTGCTCGCTCAGCTCCCTCTCACGTTTGCGTTTTGCCTGCTCCGCTCTGTGCCTCTCGTCTTCCTCCTCTTGCATCTGCATCGCCAGCGCCAGGTCATGGTCTTCTTGCACCCGGTCTGCGTCGGACAGTTGCGACTTGTGCCCTCTCGAGCTGCTGCCCGCTTCTGGGCCTGACCATTGCGCTCCACCAGAGGAATCTGCCTTGGAGGACTTAGCTCCTTCCTCAAACCACTCCGGCGACCTCGGCCCGCCTTGCTGGGCGCCTGCGCCGCTCACGAGCGTGAAGTTTCCAGACAGATACTCAGTGTTGACGCCGCTGACGTCCGTGAGGGACTCCCAGACGACATCGCCGTGATTAGCGTACCCAGCATCCGTGACGAGCGCCAGGAGCTGATTGGTTTCGGGGTGTCGATAGAGAGTCGAGAAGTGGTCGTTCCGGAACAAAATGGCAAACAAGCCCGGCCTCATCGCCTTCTGGATGACCTCGAGACCCCAGTTTGTCAGCTGGGTAGCCGAGCTCTCCAAGAAGGACCTGATGGTGATGATGTCCTGGTACAGCTGCTGCTCATCCTCAGTAAGAGCTTCGCCGTCGGGTCGGCTCAACTTCGCCTCCAGCTCCTCTTCGTGGAATAGTAGGGTCTGCGCCTGGTCGTATGAGGTGGCCCTGCGCGTCAGCGCATCGAAAACTGGGTCGTCCTTGGTCGGGAGCCATCCGTGAATCAGCGGGATGGAGAACGCAGAGTACAGCTCCATCTCCACCGTGTCTTCGAAAGTGCCAGGAATCATGTCGCCTCGCTCCACCGGGTGCAGGTGTGTTAACGAGGTCCGCTTGAACGCCTCGACGACGTTGCTGCTCGGGACGAAGCGAGGGTTTACGTTCATGCCGGTGTGAAGACCTTTCATGAAATCATACAGCTCGCCAACATCGGGAAGCGGTGTGTCTTCGACGGTCCGCCTCGGCGACATGAGCTCGTCAAACACGGCATCTAGCAGGAGCCCCAGGCTGATCTGCTCGCGGGACTTGAGTACTTCGATCAGCGATGTGTCCGTCGTTTCGGCAGGCGTGGTAAGGGTGAGGGCGTTGACCAGTGCCACCAGGGGGCACGGGCCGTTCTCGTTCTGCACCAGGATGGGGGAGGTCCTAGGATTTTGGGAGGCTTTGTGGTCATGCCAGTTGATTTTCTTGATCTGATACGTCTCCGACTTGCTGTCGACCGGCCGAGGAGAGTATCGGGGTCGAGGAGGCAGGGCAGGCGCCGCTTCTTCGCTGGCACCCTCAAAATCGACCAAGAGCTCGGGAACTTTGCCCTTGTTTTCCGCCGGGGGCTTCGGTCCGGCCGCGGGGTCAATCAGACTCCAGTCGTCCAACGGGCCCTCGGTGGCCGACTGTTGTGCCACTGCCGGGGCATTCTTCTTGTTCTTCCCCTTGTCTTGCACCAGCCCGTCATCCCAGGCATGACGGTCCTCGTTGATCTCTCTCTCCGTGTCCTGGGACATCTGTTGAGGCTTCTGCGAGGCTTTGGTCTGGTTTTCGGGCAGGTCGTCCCAGGCGGGGGACGCCCGGCCGGAGGATATGGACTGTCTGTCTGGTGAAGCTGGCCGCTGTTGTTGTGTAGGAGGGTCCGCCCGCCATGGGTCGCCTTCGGGCCCGGGCCCCATGTTGGAAGGGAATGGGGGAGGAAGGGGCGGCGCCGGGGAGGGCGTTGCCGCTGATCTTGGATCAAGCCCAGCATCTGGCTGCCAAGGGTTGGCTGGGCTCTCGCTGTTGAGGTTCATCTCGCCGAAGGCTGCGGTGGGAGGTGTCTGATTGTGCTGGGAAGCACTGCGGGAAGAGCTCTGCGAAAGCCCTTTCCGCTTGAAAGGATTCGTCTCCGCGCCTCCCAGATCACCTCCTAACCGCTGAGAGTCGGAAGCGCCGGTATACTGAGCCGTCTGCACCGGAGCGCTCGGCGGAACATACGCAGGTGAAGCGTACGAAGGGGCATTCGGCGGGACGTAGGCAGGCGAGGCGTAGGCTGGAGCATCGTCCCAGACATGCTCGTCCTGGGCTATCTGCGGTGGGACGTAGACACTGGGGGTCGCGGCGGATGTGGTGTAGTTGCCGCCACCGGGTCTCAGGGAATCGGGGATTTCGGAGGGTCGTTGTTGGCTTCGCGGCGCATCATCCCAGGGCGAGCTGGGGTCCGCGGGAGACCACGGGTCCTCTCTCGAGCTTGGCATTTGTGTCGAGCCTGGCGATAGCGGCTTTGCATTGTCGGGGAGCGGCTTCCGGGTGACCATCGTAACTGTATTGGAGCAATGATTGTCGGAGCAAGAGAGGTTGGTGGTGTAATGTAGGTAGGAAATGATGGAAAGGTCGTCGGCCTTGGCAGGTACAGCAAGGTAGGTAATGTTGGATGGCTTTGTTGGCGGCGAGGACTCCGAGTCAACAATGGATCATTTGTCGGTTGTGAAGGAGGTGAATTCAAAGTAGCGGTGCGCCATGGCAAACCTGATGCAAGGAGGAGGAGGCTGCGCAAGGAGAGCCGGAGTACAAGAACGGTGGATGCGTTTTGGAGGTGCCACAGGAACGGGAAGGCAGACAAGGAACCTGCTCGGGGCAGGGCAGGTTGAGGTGATCCGATTCGAGCTCTGATGCGTGACGCGGGATGTGGATTGGTCCATGGCGGGGAGGTCACAGTCGACTCGGACGGCCATTACGTCGCGGGGGATGACGCTGCCCTCCACGCCTGCCCGCGCCCGTGCCCAAACTTGAGGTGCTTGGACCCCTGCTCGGCGCTGGACAGTGGGGGACTCTCTTCGCTCCAGAGTCCGCCAACAGGCAACAGCATCTGCTGTCATCTCTACTAAAACTAGCCCAGTCGTTCCGAGCATCCGCAAGCCACTTCAGCAGCAGCAACATCTTCAACTGGTTGCCTCTCGCACTCGCAAAGACTCCGGCCTGCCCGACCATCGGGTTTGGCGGCGTGGTATTTCGCCTCTCGAGGTGGCGCAGCGGCTTCCCCCGCCACCAGAACGACGTCCCATCCGCACGACCTAGCACGCTCGCCGCCTTTAAACAACATCGAGCGCTCCAAATGCCTTCTGATTCCACCGTCTCCCAGGCCTTCTTCTAGTAAACAAGTGCACTGCTTGATTAAAGACTGTGATTTCTATCCGCATCCTCCGCCAATGTCCTCGTCATGGATCAGGGTTCAAAGAGAATTGAACTTCTCTCGCGGGCCGCTGAACTCGAGTTATGGCATCACGAGCTGGGACACATCGTCACCCAGTTTCGCCAGCAAAGCTGGCCACAGTCACCTTAGATAACTCCGAGGGTGCAACTTCCTCGCCAATCAAATCCAGTTTAACCCATGAGCCCTCCATGCCGTGGTATATTGCGACCCAGTATGACCTCGCACCCATGGTCAAAACACGCTGAAGTGGATAGAGGGACGAGAAAAGTGCCAGGATTGGTCTCCCACCCGGATTCCCACGATGTAACTGTCGGACTTTGACGGCATTTCTGCCCTGTAATTCGCAGGTTCGGAGTCGACGGTCCTTGCTGGCGACAGCCACGAAGCCACCATGTGGTACAAAGACCTCTCGTTCCCGCTTCTCCGTCGAACCAACTCCCTCAAGAGCACATCCATGTTCGGCGGCTTCGACCATACAATCATTTCCTCTAGTGTAATCGAGGTAGTCGGTTGGTCAAGGGGGAACGTGGCTCTCAGGTTCTCCGGGGGACGTAGTGACACCTCCCAAAAAATGTCGAGGGTAGGTAGAATCCCAAGCATTATTTCGAAGTCCGTCCATGGCACACAGGACGAGTCTCGTAACCAACTGCTTCCCAGAGAATGCAGGTAAGCTATCCAGGCTGGAAGTTGGACATCGGAGTCGTGGAATGAGCCGTACACAGGGTGATCCAGTGTTTCTCCGACTGCGATCAAGTCCCCAACAAGAAGACTGGGGTCGGAGGTTCTGTTCTGTCTTCGAGGCCCCAAGTACGCACTCAATAGAAGGCAAAAGCCATTCTGCTGCGGATTGACGCATGTCGTTTTCCTCAGTGCATCCAGAACGTAGTCTCGCTGTTGATAGAAGGCCAGCATGTGCAAGAAGGAGAAAGTGCTCACCGAGGAAGGAGATCCTCTGAACATCATGCTACCAAACCGGTTATCGTAAGAAGCGCCACGACATTGAGAGATGCCTTGCTGTTCTGTGCTCTCCTCGTCGAGCTCTTTCGCTAGTGTAGTCAGCACGTGTGGCGACGCCATGCGGCCTTCGAAGATGTCGACTAGTTGCACGGATCGCCTGAAGGCATGTTCCGTGGACCTGAAGTCAGCCAGACAAAGCCTTTCGTGTGCACTTTCAATGTCAAAGTGATCCCCTAGTCGATGCATCATGGTCGCTGTCATGTCAGGCTGGAGTACGAAGTCGCGGGCTGTCCGGTGGAAAAAGTTGGCGCTAGGCCCACGGATGTACCCCTGAACAATTTCTTCGTGAGTTTCCAGCAGCCCTCCAGACAGGTTCTTGATGCGGGATTTCATGACCTTCCGGCGTTGGGAACGTTGCTCTTCAGAAAGCCTGGGAAACTCGGGCTCAAAAGGAAATATCGGGTCTGCTAGGTCCTCCAGCCAAGAGAGACGGTCAACCGCGAGATACGAACACTTCGCGGCGAGGAGGAGCATTTGGTCCGATATTTGCCGATCTTCTGGTGTGATACCGTCAAACAGCTCTCGAAAAAGAGCCTGAAGGTCCCCAGGCATGTGATTAATTCTCTGCTCAAGCGTGCGGCGGCTGTCGTGACGTCGTATGCCTTCGACGAGTGAGCGGACTACAAGCCTGACCCATAGGAACACTCCGGTAGCGTTGTATATGATGCGAGCTATCGTCTCGCCAAGGAACGCTGGATCAACATGGTCGGTGTGTTCCTTGGACAACTTTCCGGACACGAAGCACCGTATGTCGTCTTTGGTTAGCTCGTGAAGATGCAGCCTCTGCTTCGCTTCAAAAACGTGGAGGAACTCATGATGCGGTCGGCTGCTCACACAGAGTTTGACGTCTTGCGACTCCGTCCATTGCCGGAGCAGTTGTGCAAGCTCCCAGTGGTCGTTGCTGTCACCTTCGAACTCGTCCAGGCCGTCGATGAAGAAGCAAAAGCGATGCCTCTGGTGCCCCGGGGTCTGTACCAGGTTTTTCATGGCTTGTCGCAGTTCGGGAAGCCGGAAGGGTGCTTGGTTCCAGGCCGCTCTCTCCGCGTAAGATACCTGAACGGCTCTCCAAAAGTCGGGAAAGGCGGCCTTTGCCAAGTCAGGACACATTTTGAGTGCTTCAAAGAGCAACGATCGATAAAGCCCTTCGAGAGAGCATTGTTGATCATCTCCCGAGATCCAGAAGAAAAAGCTCGCGAATACGAGTTTTTTGTCACCAGCCCAACGATGCAGCTTGATTTTCAGTCCAGGGTCTTGGGCGAAGAGCTTCATGAGAGTTGATTTTCCCGAGCCCGGTTTGCCGCAGATGTGGAACGCGCCGCTTCCCGATGCTAGCCACTCTTGAAAAGATCGTCGCGCTTCAGCCCTGATGCTGGCATCATGGTCGGGGACTTTGTCTTTGTCCTCCTTCGCGTCGCCGTCTCCCTCACCATCTTCATTGTTGTTCTCATCACTGATCTTGCCCTTGTCGATGTCCTCATTATCGATGTTATTGGTGACATCTGGTGAGCTTCCAGCATTGTCATGATCCTGGTCGACAGACTCGATGTCGCTTGGTTCATCCTTGAGAAACCATCGAAATGTGCCGAACTCTGCATCGTGGATGCTGTCAAAGCGGGAGTAGAGGGTCCCAAAATGCAGCCGGTTCAGCACAAGAAGGTCTGCTGGCGTCCTCTGTGGGACAGCCTCCAGGCTTCGAATGACAACTTCTAGCTCTCCACGCAGAGAGGCGAGAACAGAAGTGTCATGATCAGCACCGCAGGAAACTTGCATGGACTGGCCAGCCTCTGCCAAAAGCTTGGCCTCCAGGTTCCTAATCTCGTGGCGAACATCGGTTAGTTCTCGTATCGTTTTGTCGAAGTGTGCCGCGTCTCCTTTCGCCAGCTCATCGAGCTGCTTCTGTATCGAGGTCTGGTTGTCACTGGTCTCGTCAGCTAGGCATTCAGGGTGTACCTTGTTCACATCAGTCACCAACCTGAGGATGAGATTCGTGCGCAACAGCAGTTGAACACGATACGTCTTGAGACGCTCCTCGATGGCAGCGATCTCCTTCGACTTGCGCATGCTCTTCCAAGCGGCCTCAAGGCTCCGCCATGCCTTGTTGCCCTCCTTTCTCTTCAGAGTCTCGAGAATATCGGCAAGCTCCTTGGAGACGCCATTGCAATCAGCAGCCAGCTTTCTGAGATCCCGCCAGTGTTGGCTGTCGGTCTCTGGGGTGGGAGGCTGCGCGATCGCATCGGTGACATTCCTCAGATCGTCCACGATGGTGCCTATCGCGGCATTCTCGGCCGAGGTACCAGTGGCTGATTGGTACAGAGCGGCAGAGCCTTGTACAAGCTTGAAGGAGAAGTCGATGAAGGTGATGATGGACGACGCGAAGCCGGCAGCTGACACGGGATCCATCGTGACAACGTCGCGACAGATCGATGCTAGACGGTGCGATTGGAATGGCGACGGATGTTATGGGAGGGAGATCCCCGCACATGAGGCAGACGAGGAGAGGGCCGTGAATGCGACCATGATGGCTGTGCATTTGACCAATTGATGTATGGATCGGGCTGCGGCTGTTTGGTGTCCAATAAACAATCGCAGGGCGGTCTGAGGTGCATCTCTGGCGGCATCGTGCGTCAAATTACAAAATTGTGGTCAGCTGGTCATCGCCCGCAGTTGTGCACTGCTCCTTGATCGAAGCCATCGTGGCGTTGGTTCGGATCCATGGATGTCGTTGGCAACGGTGGTGGTGAGTTGAGGTACTTCTCAGTCGACGCAAAAGCGGCCACCTTTTCAAGTGGCGGAATGACGAACCCACCTAAGCCTCGCTCGTTGCGCGTAAGCCACACCCAACACGTATCAGATGTGGCTTTGCTGCGATCACCTCCGCCGTTGCACCTTCACCACAGCACATCCCTGTCGAACCCCGGGACCCTCAATGCTCGAAGCTGACACCGCGCCGTCGTGATTATAATGCTATGACTGTCCCCCAACGCCAAGCGACTCGAAATGGCTCTATAAGACATGCCGACAGGGGCGTATCGTTCGTCATCCGCCCGCCGTGTAAACAAAAACCCCCCTCCTCCCGCGGAAAGAAGAAAGCCAGAGAGAGTGAGAAACAAAAGGGCTGCCCTCGGTGTTACCGCCGGATGTTCAGCCTCTCCAGCTGCTTGCACGACGTCATGGGCAGCGATCTCGCGCGGTTGATCTTCTCCGCGTCCTGGAAGAAGAAGCCCGTGGCCTCGTCGACGAGCCTGTTCTTGAACTGTATCTCGTTGTTGCACTGGACGCGCAGGAACTGGACCCAGGACAGGTCGGCCGTCTTGTCGAGTTCAACACGCTTGACGTCCGTGTACGACTCGAGATCGCGCGGGTTGACCCAATAGGGCGTCTTGTGCAGGTGGGTGGCGCGCTTCTCGGTGAAGACGGTGGGCGGGTCGGGTTGGCTGAAGCGCATCTGGGGAATGGCGCTGCGCGACTCGCCCGAGAAGAGGGACGAGAGCAGCGGGAAGATGAAGAAGAGGAGAACGGGGAGAAGGCTGATGAGGGTCGAGATGCCGCCGCCGCGCTCCTCCTGGCCGGCCTGCCGCGGGTCTTGGGGCCGCCTGCGCGGCCGTGCGCCGCCGAACTGGTGCACCCTGAAGCCGGGACCGCCGCCCATGTTAAAAACGAACTGGGGGCCGTTGTCGAAGCCTGGTAAACACGGAGGTTAGCATGTCGGTGCAACTCCAGCACGAAAACGGGTCTGCTCACCTCCAAACGGCCCTCCGAAGCCGCCGCCGCCAAAGAACCGCTGGAACATCTCCTCTGGCGTCATCTCCTGTTCGAAACCCCTGCCGCCTCCGCCTCCACCCTGCCGGCCCCCGAAGCCGCTGAATGGATTCTGCGACTGCGCCTGCGCCTGGCCGAACCTCGAGTCCGGATCCGTGCCGAACCGGTCAAACTTTTCCCTCTTCTCCTTGTCGCCCAGGATGCCAAAGGCGCGGCTGACCATCTTGAAGGCCTCGTCGGCGTGCTCATGGCCGTTCTTGTCCGGGTGGGTGAGGAGGGACTGCTTGCGGTAGGCCTTTTTGATGTCGCTTTCGGAGCAGGAGGTCTTGACGTCCTCGAGGCCGAGGATCTCGTAAAAGGCCGTCGGCGAGCACCGGCGAATGCGCAGGACGGCGGCCTTTTGCTCGACGGTGTAAGACCGGCCCTGGTTGCCCTGGTTGTGCTCGCGGTTGCGCGCACCGCCGGTGTCGGCGCCGGATGCTGATGCGCTCATGGCGTCGCGGCGGATGTGTGGATTTCGGGGGTTCGTCTGGCGGGCGATCGGCTTGCGATGATGTCGTGTGGTGATGCGGTGCCAAGTTGCAAGGTGGGATGTGTCTTCTTTTTGAGGACTGCGGGCGAACGTCGGGTGGCGGGCGGCAAGGCTTGCAAAGGTTCGATGGAGATGAGGGTCGATAATTATAAGACGGCTCGCTATGTAATCTTGCGTCGCATGTCCTGTTGGGTGTCGGGAGAGGGTTGTCGTCGGAGCAGGGGGGGCTCTGTAGGGCGAGAAAGTCGCAGCGGGCGATGTGCCACGATTGAGACACGAGTCGATCAAGAAGTTGCCCTCCATCTGTCGCCAATCAGACGTTTGGCCCGCAAAAGGACCCTGGTCTCACGAACATGGGATTGCTGAGTCAGCCGAGGAAGTGAAGCCTTTTGAAGACTTCGCCTTTGCTTAATGCACCTCAGGAGCGAACCTGAAGAGGAATTGGGTATTTGACGATTTGCTCCTCAAATTACACGTTCCATTAGGGAAGAAATTATGATCAGACGTATTTCAAGCTGGCAATATCCGTGGTGCCGCCAGGTTCATCCAGAAAGATCACCGTGAGGCTTGACAGCGCAAAATGGCTTTTCCGATGGAACAGAGCAGCGACTACGACAACACCATTTGTTAACATGACAGAAGACGTATCAATTCTTTCCTCTCGTCGACTAGAAAGACCGTCATATTTCAAGCCGCATTCCAACTGGCGTGGTTCCAAACGTAGCTTGCACGTGACTGTCAATTCAGAGCGAGACCCCGCCGGTGACGTTGTGATATTTTGTCGCCCGAGCTCAAGCTCACCTTCTTCCTCCTGCCGTCCTGTCCCCCGTGTCCACCACCACCTCGACCGCCATGTCCAACGAAACCCCGGTCCTGCCGGCGCCCAGCACCTCGCTGGGCGAGAAGCTCAACAACTGGGGCAGCACGTCTCCCTCTCCTCTTGCCTCTCTACAACGCCACATAGCTAACGTTTTCCCCAACAGCCCATTGCATGCCGCCAGCGATCCACGCCATCCTCATCGCCGCCCTCCACGGCCGTCCCGCGCAGCCGCTACCTCTCCTCTTTGCCCCCGCCCTCCTCTTCAGCTCCTACGTCTCCCTCGCCGGCTTCCCGACCGACTCGGCCGGCATGACCTGTGCCTGGTCGGGCCTCTATACCCTCCTCGCCCTGCGGCGCAAGCAACGCATCGTCTCAAAGTTCAGCCCGCGCGGCATCGTGCGCGCTGGAGCCATGACGCTGGGCCTCGCCAACTCTGTCGCGGGCGGCTACGCCTACACCATGGGCGACAGGAAGCGCGACGAGGCCGAGCGCAAGGCGAGGCAGCGGTGGCAGTGACGAACTAGCAAAAGAGGAGGACGATTGTACGAAGATTAAGCACGTTGTACCAATATGTCACGATAGAAGAGTAATGGAGAATACCCCGGTCGGATTGATATTGTATTCAAGAAATGTGTCACTCGCTATCCTGCTGGTTCCGCTTCCCCTTCCACAGCAGCGGTATGTCGTCGGTCACGCCCTTGATCTCGTTGTCGCACCACTCGATGATACCTCTGCCATTACAGATGGCCCTCCCGAACCCCTCGGCGGGGACGTCCGCTCCCTCGCCCTCGCCCGCCCTATCGCCGAAAAGGTAGAGTCCGTCAAGACTGCCGACAGTCAAGCTGACGCGGTCGCCGTCGGTCCTGCGCCAGAAGAGAAAGGAGCCGCATGAGCCGCAGAAGCCTCGACTGCCTGTTTCAGAGGCAGAATATGTCTTGAGAGCGGCAGGGAACTGGTGGCCGGGTGTCGTCGCGTCCTTGGACTGCCATTCCACCGCGGAAAGGGGAACGAGGAAGAAGGCCGCGAAGACGGAGCCGGTCTGCTTCCGGCACTGCGTGCACTGGCAGATGGCGTTCTTGGCGGAGAAATCGTGGTCTGTAGGGAAGTTGACGCTGTAGCGGACGGCGGTGCAGAGGCAGCCTCCCTTGACGGTCTTGGGGAGGGGGCCGAGGGATGTATCTGACATGGTGACCTAGGTGTGTTGGATGATGTGATGAGATTGATTGAGAATTGTGGGAGAATTTTCAAGTTAGAATGTGAGTTGGTCTGGTATGAAGCTCGCGGCGTATTTATGATGATGGTGTGGCGGCAACTCGTCAACGACGCCCTTGGACCTTGCGATAGAGGGGTCAACAGCTCCGCACCAGTGCGACCGAGAACCATGAGTTGGCGACCAAGTCAATCCGCTGATCACTTCTTGCGATGATTGTTTTTGGACATGTTGGCTTTCCTGACTGTATGGGAGACGGACGCCAAATGGCTTGCCACCGTATGCCCCCTTTTACCGCACGACGCCATCCTCTCTCAGAGCATCAATCCCAGCCTCTGAAAAGCCCAGATCTGCCAAAACCTCCACCGTATGCTGCCCCAAAGTCGGCGGAGCACTCCTCACGCCTGGTGTACTCTCAGAGTACTTCACCGGAGTATTCACCATCTTGATCGTCCCGCACTCCTCATGCTCAACATCCACAACCATGCCACGGGCGCGTGTGTGCTCATGGTCGAGGGTGGCGCGCACATCATTGACGGCAGCGTAGGGCATGCCGCGACCCTCAAAGACCTGAAGCCACTCGTCCGTCGTACGGGTTTCCGAGATAGCTTCGATCATGGCCTCGAGCTCGTCGCGATTGGCGACGCGGTTGGCGTTTGTGGTGAAGCGCGGGTCTCCTGCCCACTCTGGACGACCGAGGCCGGCGCAGAGGATGCCGAAGAGGCGATCGTTGCCGCCTCCAAAGAGGACATCGCCGTCGGCTGTCTTGAAGGAGCGGTAGGGCACGATGGAGGCTACGGGTGTTAGACTTGAGACCTAGAACCTATGTGATAAAGACTTACGATGGGCCGTTCCCCAGCGGCCGGTATCCTTCTCCCCACTGATAAGGCAGCTACTCGCGATATTGGCTAGTGTGGCCGTCTGGCAGTCACTCAGGGCGACATCGATATGCTGGCCGCGGCCGGTACGGGCCCGCGAGAGCAGGGCGGCCATGATGCTGTTGCTCGTATAGAGGCCCGTGGTGAGGTCTGTCACTGCAACGCCAACCTTGACGGGAGGTCCGTCGCGACTACCGGTGATGTGCATGAGCCCAAATTCGGCCTCGACCATGACGTCGTAGCCGGCGCGGTCCGAGTAGGGCCCTGTCTGGCCGTAGCCGGTGATGGAGGCATAGATTAGGCCCGGGTTGATGGCGCGCAGGGTGTCATAATCGAGGCCGTACTTGGCGAGGGTACCGGGAAGGTAGTTCTCGACGAGGATGTCACATTTAGAGACGAGCTTGTGAAGGATTTCGGTGCCACTGGGGTGCTGGAAGTTGAGACCAAGCGACTTCTTGTTGCGGTTGACCTGGGGCGATCAGCTGGGCTTGCTCGAGGAGGTTGTGAGTGTGCTTACACCTAGGAAGTATGCCGACTCGCCAGGCCCCTTCTGGGAGGACTCGGCGTTGTATGGAGCATATGGCGGTCCCCAGGCACGGGTGTCGTCGCCTCGAATGGGGTGCTCAATCTTGATGACCTCGGCACTGGGGTCTCTGTGAGCAAGTGAATCACCTCTGGAGGAGGGGGACATACCCGAGATCTCCCAGGATCTGAGTGCAGTAGGGCTGGGGTTGTTAGCAGGAGTACCGAAGCATGATGAGTACAAACGTACTCCGGCGAGAACCCGGGTCATGTCGAGGACGCGGTAGCCTTCGAGGGGTAGTGAGCTGGTGGTCGTGGTTGAGCTCCATCTCCGCCGAGGTGCGAACTGTGCGCACCGCCAGCCGCGGAGGGCTGTTCTGGGCAGCAAGGCCACGGGAAATACAGATGAGGCCATTCTGACTATGAATCGTGAAAGTGGCAGTCCTGACGGCATCCAGGCCGGCTTAGGATGGAAGTGAGGAGGAGGCCGAGGCGCCGGGACGACTCCCGAGGTCCACAGATGATCGGCGTCGGCGTCCCAACCACCTCGGGCTAGCAGAGGCCGCCAAAAATGTTAGCAGTCAGACAGTCACTAACACTTGGCTCTTCTCTCATCCTTCTACACATCTCAGTCTTGAATCATCAATCGTCAATTCATCAACATCCTCCTTATTTCTGCGCCGCCATCTTCGCCCACGCAATCGTCGCCTTCAGCCGGCTCCCCTTCTCATAAAACAAATACGTCGACCCATCCTCCTCCACCACCACCGGCGACGCAACACGATCACCGCTCTTATCCCCCCGTCCCTCGTACAGCACAATGGGCAGCTCACCCACCTCCCGCAGCGTCCTGTCTATCGTCCTCGCATAGATCTTCCCGCTTGATGCATGGTATATGATGTAGTTCACGCCGCGCCATCGCCACAGCGAGCCTCCCGAGACGTTGCCGCCCTCTTCCGGCCCCGGGGCGAGGACGTAGTCGGGGCTGACCGTCCAGACCTCCCCGTCGGCCGACTCAGCAAGCCTTATGCGGCGCACGTTGTCGCGCTCGTTACCCATGTAGAACATGGCCCAGCGGTATTTCGACGCGGTGTCCGGATGTCTGAAGACGCGGGCGTAGCTCGACTCTGTCACTGCTGGTCCGCCCATGGAGTTTTCGACAGCAACCCCTCCGTATGTGAAGCTCACGCCGTCGGGTGAGAGCGCCCATCGCGTGACGGAGTTGCTGCCGTGGAAGTACATGCGCATCGCGCCCTTTCCATCATCGGCATCGGCGTCCCAGACGGCATCCGGGCTGGACACGTGCGGAACGCTGTAGTGGTCGTCCCAGACGCGCGAGATGACGGGGTTGGAGGGGTACTCCGTCCAGGGACCCTCGAGGCTGTCTGCGTAGCGCAGCGAGATGCCGCCCGGATCGTCATGCGGCGCGTAGTAGATGTACCACTCGGCGAGGGGGTCCTGGAGCCACCGGCCAGCGTGGAAGACGCTGGGGAAGATGAACTCGTTGGTGGGGTTGAAGATGGACGTGGTCTTGTTGGTGATAACGCCCTTGTACCAGAAGACTGGCCAGCCTTCGGGCGGCGGTTGGGTGAGGGCGACGGCTGGGGTGTTGATTCCGTCGACGCCCGCGGCGCTGAGGATGCTGCCGAGCATGGTGAGGCTGGCGATACTGCCTAGGATCGAGACTACGCCGCCTGCGAGGAGGACGGTTCTCATGATGGATGTGGCGGGCTCTCACGAGACGGAGGGCGCTGTGCTTCCGTCTGTTGTCTACGAACTTTCCAGCCTGACGGCCATTCTACTTATCATCCAGTCTGTGCCGCAGTGGATGCAATGTCTAGGGCCCAGGCTCCCTCTAGGGATGAGTGATGTCTTTCCTTTTCTCGGCATTCAAGAGGAATGGTCCACGCTGGCCGGGCGAAGCTGACCTTTTGCGGTCAGCATGCGACCCCCTGGGAGCAAAAGAAGCGAGCACTTGGCATCGGGATTGGACCCTGAACAGATCATTGCCAAGGGGTCGAGCCTCTTGCCCAGTAAGGCGCAGAGGGTTGCGAGCCCGCTTCGGCCAACATGTGCGCGAGGTGAGCAATTGGATGTTAATTGCGTCCGTTATACTTCGCAAAGATGAAGGGAGTTGACCATCTGTGCTGACGGGATCGTCGGGAGGAGCGCATCTCCCGGCAGACAGGAAGCCGATGATGCGATATATTGCATCGCGACGGCTTCATGCGGCTTTCCAGCTTCCGAGAATCCTTCAGCAGCTGGGTGCAGTTGAGCTGTCGATGGTGGCTGTGCGGAGGGAGTTGACTGGGATTGTTTGCCAGTAGGTTCTTCACGGCATTCTCCTCCTCTGCCCTCTTTACTTCTGGAAAATGCCCATCCTCTCTAACAACTGCATTGCTGACACTTCAAACTCATCGAAAAGCCCGAGCTTGAGGGCAAGGCACATAAGCTGCAGCTCTATACAGCAGCTCTCGGATGCTCCCGTGCTTACACCCAGACTGCCTCGGCTGGCAGGCTCAGCAGTACGTAGAGCTCGACCGGGCGCAGCAGCAGTGAGTGACATCGGGCAAGACTGATTGATGCATCTCTTCGCCCAGGCAGCATACTCAACTGACAATCTTCACCCACCCATCCCTCCTACCTCAACCAAAGTCGCATCGTCGCACAGCTTGCAGAGGAGGATCGCCATTTTAATTGCACCACCTCAAGTCCGAACGCTGACGGCGCCCGATGTCTCGGGCGCCAGGGGTCCTAAAATAGGTCCACTCCAGCGCCCGGTTCACCCTCACGACCGTGACCTTTCAGGGCCTCTCCCGCTGTCGCTCGCCTCTGGCGCTTCTCCCCGTCCCACAGCAAGCAGGCGGTGCGGCGCGGTACGCCCTGCTGTGTTCCAGGGTTGTCCCGGCGCCCACGGGGCCAGCTGTACCACCCGTCGCCGGGATGCTCCCAGCAACGAGGACGACAAACATCCCTCCAGGACTGTCGTGTTTGGATCCCGTTTCCTGCGCTTTCCGCCCGGCAACCAGACGCTCCGAATGGCGGAGCAGCGATCGTTCATGGGCGTGGGGAGCTCTGCGCATCGAGGGGAGCTTGTTGTGGTCGTCGCCGTTGAACATCGCGAGATGAGCGTGCGAGGGGGAACGACCATCTCTTGCGAGCGTCACACCACGAGCGCTAACTTCAAGCCGTCCGACACTGCGCAGCACTTGGGATCAGCCCCGAAATGCCACCCGAAGCAAAAGATAGCTCACTTGACACTCAACTGACATCGGGGCTTTGGTGTGGAGGGTGTTCGCTGCGCCTCGTTCATAGGCTCCCCGGCTTTTCGAGATGCCATCCCCCCCTTGACTCTCCCACACTCGCTCTCTAGGTGCTCAAAGACAGCCCTCGGCGAGACATCTGCTCCGTCCCTTACTGCCACGAGGCTCAATGGGACCTATCCATGATGAAGGACCCGGCGGCCAATTATAGTCCACCCGCAGCGTCTTGCTTGATCCTTGCCTTGTGTACCTACCTCCACGTCGAACAGCCCGGACCGGGGTGTCGTCCTCCCGTCCAAGGCGCAACGTCTGTTTCCCCGGCACCACCGTCCTCCGGTATGACGGACAACGGTGATAAAGAAACGACGTCCCGGCCCCTGGCCTGGCCTCGCCCGACCTCACCACCCCCGTCCCGCCGACCTGGCATTCCACCCCCCATCGTTACCAACCCCTCTACACCAACACATGCCTCGTGACACTCGCCCACCACCATGAGGCCAGACGTCACTCGCCTGAGACCCCGGGATGGCAGCCAGCTCACTCCAAACACCACCGCCCTGCTCATCACGCTCATCGTCGTCGGCTCCCTAGCCCTCCTCGCCGTCACCGCCTTCCTCCTCTACCGAAGCCGCTCCGAGCAGCGCTACCGCCACGCCTCGGCCGCCGACCCCTACCTCACCCGCCGCGAGTTCAAGCGCCGCAGCAAGATGAGTCCCACGCAACGAATCGAGGAGGACGAGCTGCAGAGACGCATCATGATCCGCAAGTCTCTCGCCAGCCGCACCTCCACTCGGACACAAGACGACGTCGATTCGGATATCGAGCCGTCCATGGCGCAGATACCTGGTGCGAGGGTGTACCATCCGGATGAGAGGACGTCGCCGCGCCGTCAGAGGTCGAGGGGACGTCTCCGGGGCTTGTACACGGAGATTGTTCCGCCACGAGCCTCTTCGCCGTCACCGGACAGGAGCCCCTTGCTGGTAGATGGCCCGCAGGTCCCGCCGCGCCACCCAGATAGAGTGAAGAAGGCATACCATGGCCTGGCTTCGACGCCTGAGCAGCCACCTCAGATTGAAGTGTCGTCTTTGGTGTTTGGGGGGAGCCTGCAGGAGGATGGGCGAATCCACAGGTTCATCTGGCGGACTGGCTCAGGAGAGGCAAACAAGAGGTGATGGTCTATGTAGGCTCAGCATTGAAGCGAATGATACCCCGGCTGGGCGAGGAGTCCAGGATTTGTTTGATAGGTAAGACACGTACATACGTAGATTATCTTTCGTAAAATCTCCCAGCTCTCCTTGCGGTGATGGCACGGTTTGTTTAGTGATGTTGTCCCCGTGACTGTCAGTCATCATCATGCAGCCCTCCAGCGCAAGGGGCACCTCATTGACATGTTCGTATTGCTGCTCAAGAGCGCCTGCAGTGACAAGATTGATTCCCAGGAGTACACCCTAATTAGGTATCATGCAATCTGTGGCCAAAACCAGAAAGCCTGCTGTGCCGAGTGGATTCCACCAAAGTTCAACGACGACAAAGATCCAGATCAACTGCCCTTTCTCATCTGTGATCCGGCAGCTCATCGTGAGGGCATCTCTTGGGCCCCATGATACTGAGAAGGCATCTCATGATAAGGTCCAGGCTGGGCCACACCCAGGGACGCTGGCGAGACCGTCTGAGGCGGAGGGGAGTAGACGACGTTGTTGACCGGGCTAACAGCTGTCTGGATCGGTGTTCCATCCAACATCGGGTCCATTTTCGCATACCCCGGTGCCGCAAAGCCAGCCTCTGAAGGAGGAGCCGGTGGTGCATTGCTGTACTGGACCTGCGAGGTGGCCTGCTGCGGACCCGGTGCGTTGTCGTTGCGACGGCGGCGGAGGAGCAGGACAACCAAGGCGGCGATGATGCCCGTCAGGACAGCGGCACCAACGCCAATGCCGACAATGGCGCCGATCGGGAGGGACACGTTCGAGGAGGAAGAGGACGAGGACGAAGAGCTCGAAGAGCTGTCGGCGCCGTTGCCGCCCGCATTGTTGCTGTCGTTGTTGGTATCGCCGCCGCTGCCACTGTCGGCGTCAGAGCCAGACCCTGACCCAGATCCCGACGTCGTCTGGCTTGCGCGAGTGCTCGTCCTGGCCCCGCTCGTGCCCCCCGAAGCAGTTGCTGTCACCGCATCAGCATAGATATCTTCCGCAAACTTCGGTTGAGTTACTCACCCGGCACTGCGTTGGGATCGTCTGTGGAGTAGACATTAATCCGGAAGTTGCCACCGCAATACTTGTTCTTATCGCCCCAGCATGTCTGCGTGCACCCGTCTTCGGTGTCCGACACGGCAAAGGCCTCAATGGAGCTGCCGCAGTAGCAATTGTATCCGTCCTCGACGCCGAACATGGGGCACGAGGCGATGGAGCATTTGTTCTTGCACAGGTCTGGGGTCATGCCGTTGTCGAAGTACTTGGTCACAGCCAGGATGCGGTCACTCCCGTCGGCCCAGCACCCGAGGTAGGTGTAGCCATCGATCGAGGCGATTTCGGTGCGCTTGACGAGCTCGGGCTGCCATCGAGGCGGAGGGTGGAAGGGCGTCGTCGTTGCTTCCAGGGCTGTGAGCGGGAGAGTCGCTGCTGCAGCGGCAGTCGGGATGGAGATGTCGGGCTGTGGTCTTGGGTTTGCTCGTCCCTGGGCGAAGGGGGCGGCCAGGAGGACGCCTCGGAGAAGTTTGCTGGCCATTGTTTCTCTCTGTGTTGAGTCTGCTGCTTGGGCCTCAAAAGCCAGAGACGTTCATAACCGGGAAAAGGGGCGGTGCCTTGGATGAAATATGATGAGACGGCCTCGGACACCAACACCACCAACCGTACCGCGCCGTGCCATAGCTCAAAATTTCCCTGCCCACACATCGTCGGCCCTAGTTCTCTTGGATGTAGTGGCCATACCCCTGGTGAGCCCATTTGACTGGTTGGCGGCATTGATGCTGCAACGTACAAGTCCGACGGCTGAACACCCCGAAGTCTGGCCAGCCAGGGGGCCAATGACGATCGCCGAAGTCAAATCTAGGTCCATGCGGCTGTCGCCCGACGTTTTGATGGATTGTATTTACGGACACTTGGACAATCCATTAACAGCCTTGAACCGAGGGATGCCAGGGGTTGGGAGGAGAGTGATTGGAGTTTGGACTCTTCACTGTGCTCCCAGCAGCGAGTCTGAGAGGAGACCCTTGGGATTGGAAGCAGATCTGCCGATTATCAATAGATGTTCCAGAATTGGGAAAACACATAGCTATCATGCCATGGCTTCGTGGGTGGCTGGGCACAACATCAGACCTGATGGACCATAGTCCACGATGGTAGCAGACAGATGGCATGCCACTTGCAGCCCAGACTAGACCCCAGGCAACATCCCCGTCGCTTCAGAGTAGAGATTTCGATATATGCATTCGGCACGACATTCCCGATCACCGTTTCGCCGGTGAACTTCTTGCTGCTGTCCAACTCATGGTGATGCAAATGTGGCTGCATTCAGGCGGATACACGACAAAAAGTCAATGCAGTCAGGCGCAGAGGCAGGCACAAGAACCTCGTTCCAAGTCGACAAGTCCGAGCTTCGGTCCCATTGCAAATCGCAATTGAAGTCTGCTGATGCCCTTCTTCGCATGGATCTCGAAGTTTCCACGGCAGCAAGTGACTACGATACTGAAAAACACGTGCTCCAATTGATAAGCCGCCACAATGGAGCCACGTGACCATCTGACTCAGCGCCTTCCCTCTCCGTCGCTGCCTGCCTGACTTTCGACGGGCACGGGCGTCACTCGCTACAAGGAAACGCCTCGAAGCCTCGAAACCTCCAGGAAATCTCTTCCCTTTCCCAGTCACTCGTTCGCCGCCAGAAGTCACATTTTCGTCGCCAAACCGACCAGCGCACCTCGACAATCTCACTGCGATTGATCCTACGACTTCGTCGCCCGACTGCATCACTGATCTGAGGTCCTCGATTCTCAGACGCCTTCACTGGTTCAGATTCGGTCCGGCACGCAGCGAAACGACCCTCGTCTCCGCACATCTCTCACTCTCACCACTCTCCTCCCGTCTCCTCAAGTCGCAGTCGCCGCTCATTTTGGGCTCTTGCTCGGGCAGCTATCGCTTCGCCGTCAGGTCCAATTGTGAGATGATGACTTCCCGTCGCGCGGAGGTTTGAGGATGAGAAATGCTCACGGTAGTTGTGACAGGGACTAGGAACCGCTCCTTCTCTTTCTTCTCCCACCGGCTTTGACAGCATTTTCGATACCCAAATCCTTCGAGTCTTGCGGGTACCAGCGAAACAGTCGGTCGCACTCGAGCCCACAAAGCGTTTCCTTGTCTCGTCCCGTCCGACCAGACCAACACCGCCAAGCTGCATTCGCCGCTCTTTGTCCACCTTTCCGTCCATCGCATCTGCGAACAATCAACCACTCTCGACCTAGGCACAAAGGTCTCTCGGGCAGTCGCAGGTAAAAAGGCACAGCTCCGGCGCAGGAAGAAGGAGGCCAAACGTCGCAGAAAGGTCTTTGACGAAGCCGACAACATCTACACTCCCAAAAAGTACAACCCCAAGATGCTCCCCGCCAACGGAGCCCCCGCTCTGGACGAGCATGGGAATCCCATTCCCGACTACAAGCAGGACCTCAACATCATCGTCGAGTGTCCCGACTGCCGTGAGCAGCCTCCCAACCTGGTTGAGGAGTTCTCCTCGGGCGACATGGTGTGCGGCTCCTGCGGCCTTGTCGTCGGCGAGCGCATCATCGACAGCCGCTCCGAGTGGCGCACCTTTGCCAACGACGATCAGGGTAACGACGACCCGTCTCGTGTCGGTGATGCCGGCAACCCGCTCCTCGACGGCGCCCAGCTGGAGACGAGCATCGCCTTCTCCGAGGGCCGAGACCACAAAAACCTCGCACGCATTCAGAACAAGTCCCAGAACGACAAGTCTTCGAAGGCGGTTACCGATGGTTTCAGGGACATTCAAGCCTTCAGCGATAGCATCAACCTGGGCAAGAACGTCTCGGACGGCGCCAAGCAGATCTTCAAGCTCTGCCATGACCAAGGCTTCATGAAGGGCAAGCAGCAGGAGGTTCTCATTGCCGGCTGCATCTTCATCGCCTGTCGTCAGGCCGGCGTCGGTCGCACGTTCCGGGAGATCTTCCAGGTCACCCACGTCAGCAAGAAGGAGATTGGCCGTGTCTTCAAGCAGCTCGAGGCCTTCCTCCAGAAGATGAAGGAGAAGAACCCTGGTGGCAACGCCATCCAGGACCTCAGCGGCTACAAGTCGGCCACGTCAACCAACGCCGAGGACCTCTGCACTCGTTTCACGTCCCAGCTGTCCTTCCGCAACGCTCAGAAGATTGAGAACGTCTCCAGGGCCCTCGCCCGCAAGACCACCAGCGTCTCCGAGCTGGCCGGCAGGTCGCCTCTGTCAGTCGCTGCCGCGTGCATCTACATGGCATCTCACCTCATGGGCGAGCCCAAGTCCTCCAAGGATATCGCCACGATTGCAGGAGTCAGCGACGGTACTATCAAGACCGCGTACAAGTTCCTCTATCACGCCCGCGAGCGTCTGATCGAGAAGGAGTGGGGAGCGAGCCAGAAGGCCATCGATAACCTGCCGGTGAACTAGAAGATCACCGCAGTCACGGACTCGGTTGGCAAGGTCACCAAGGTCACCGCCGACGCACCCAAGAACAAGAAGAAGAAGGCGTGCCGCACCGATCATGAAGCGGACACGGCCAGTGACAGCGGAATCGAGATCGGAGGCAAGGCGAGCACCGCCTAGAGGGCGGCCCTGACTGGGTCTGGTCAGAGGATCGAAGTGGCCTGAAAGACATCGCGAGTTTGACATTGCGGAGTGCATGCCGCAGAAGGTTGTTTTCGTTTTGAGGGGTTCATCCACGCAACGGCAAGTTTGCCAAGTGGATTTCACTGATGGATTGCGACAAACCGAGGGCTCCATGGTCTGCGAGAGTGACTCGCAGGGCCGGATATCATGCTTTTGGGGCCGCGGGCATTTCATCATTCGTCCTTTTTCGCCTGGAACGGCGATGCAGTACGCCACTGCTGCTGAGAATGCGAGCAGGTACAGGGACGGTAGTGGCAGAAGAAGCCGAGGTTGACTTGTGTCGGCCTGGCATTGGGGGTGGCATCATGCATGGTCAGTCGGCAGCGATAGACAGTAATGCTATGGAACACGAAATCTGGGTGCTGAACGGTGACGGATGACCGCAAACCGAAGTGTGAGGCTGTCATGAAAAACGGTGTTTAGTCGGACACGTTTTCGCACTGTGAATGTCACGTGATGGGTTTTGCTGAGATGACCCACTTTTGTCCCTTGCTCCCGGCCAGGCACGTCTCACCAACGAAGCGCAACGCGATCGCGACTTTTGAGGCCATCAACGACCCCGAAACGCTGCACCGCTGCACCGCTGCACCACCCACTAGGCCTAATTTTCAAGCAGCGCCAATTATACTCAGCGCCTTCCGCTCTTGACCCAGCGCATCAAGCACCCGCCACCATGGGGCGCCGTTCTGGGCGTGCCGCCGCAAAGCGTGCTTCTGCGGCCCTCCGTACGTTTTCCTGCACACAATCGCAACGCGCCCTTGCGCCAGGTGCCAATCCTCGCCGCTAATCCATTGCCCCGTAGAGAGCACCCCTCGCGCCTTTGAAGGTATCGAAGATGACGAGGCCATGCCTGATGCGCCCAGCTCACCCGTCCCCGCCGCGCCCGAGGCAGACGACGACGAGGACCACAAGGCCGAGTCCAGCGACGACGACGAAGAGGAAGAGAAGAAGGGCGGCAACGAAGAAGCCGAGGCCGACGGCGATGACGACACTGCCCCCGAGCAAGAACCGGAGGCGGAAGACACCGAGGCCTCAGTCAAGGAGCCCACACCCCCAGCGGTGCCGATGGTCCGCCGCAAGCGCCTCGGACGGCCGCCCAAGAACAGGCCCCCAGACTGGGACAACATGATCAGCGTGCCGGCAAGCGAGGTCGACAACACGCCGCGACGCCGGGGCCGCGGAGGCTGGAGAGGTCGGGGCGGGCGCAAGCCGGGAGTAGGCCAGGCGCCCCTCAAGCTGCGCCAGGCCATCGACAAGGAGGGCACCGAGGCGGACATTGTCGACGACGAGTGCGTGCTCCCCGAGGACCCCGAGGGCGAGACCAAAGTCGACCGCAACGGCGTCCTCCAGGGCGACCGCGAGTACCGCTGCCGCACCTTCACGGTCCTCGGCCGCGAGTCGCGGCTGTACATGCTCTCGACGGAACCCGCGCGCTGCGTCGGCTTCCGAGACTCGTACCTCTTCTTCACAAAGCACCTGAAGCTGCACAAGATCATCGTGGACGACGAGGAGAAGCGAGACATGATCGATCGGGATATCATCCCGCACTCGTACAAGGGTCGCTCTATAGGCATCGTGACGGCCCGCTCCGTCTTCCGCGAGTTTGGCGCGCGCATCGTCGTCGGCGGACGTCGCGTCACGGATGACTATCGCGTCGCTGACGCCATTGCTGAGGGCGCCGTTGCTGGAGAGCTCGCAGACCCGAACGACGTGTTCAACCCCGCTGAACCGTATAACAAGAACCAGTACGTCGCGTGGCACGGTGCCAGCGCTGTGTACCATCAGGCACCTGCTGCGGCGCCGGATGTGCTCAGTGGAAAGCCGGAGCTCAAGAAGAGGAAGGTCAACGTGAACAATGTCAATTGGATGCTGGAACACGCCCGGGACGCGGGGTGAGTACCTCCACCCCTCGAGGACACTGTGCAGCATGACTGATGATTTCGCAGCTCCTTTAACAGCACCTTGAACTCTCTCCGGAGATACAACAACTCAGGCGTCTACGACGTCCACACAAACGTCATCCAGTACCCCTCCATCATGCAGCCCAAGCACGTCCGCATCGTCCCCGTCCCCGACGACGAGGACACCAAAGACGCAGAAGCCTCGACGACGTTCCCGCCGCTCAGCTCGCGCATCACCCGCAATTACCAGGTCCTCGACGTCCAGTACGAGAGCGCCCCCGCCGGCGTGTCCCCGGCCATCGACGACCGCACCTGCGGCACCGGCCCGGCCGACTTCCTCGCCCCCTTCAAGGGCCTCTCCGCCGTGCCGGACGATATCCGCGATCTCCTGCCCGCCGAATGCCGCGCGGCGTTCGATGAGGCCGTCGGCAAGGAGAAGGCATGGACGGGCCGCTGGGGCCCAGAGAGCGAGGTATGCTCGCGCCGCGCACCCGTCATCGACAGGGCCATCGTGCCCTTCCGGTAATCGCACAAGGGCTTGACTGGATGCGAGGGGCGACGGAGTTGGTACGGTCCATCACGGGTTCTACGTACGGCGTTGGGGTTTTCTCGGTTCTGGTTTCCGCGGGAGGCGAGGCGTGTACGAGTATACGGCGACTCCGCCATAGAGGCCCGGATGTTGGCGGCCTAGAGGTTAATCAAAATAGGCATCAATGATGACCAGTGTATCACTGCCTGGTGCTCCTCAGGCTCGGCATCTGCCTGCCTGCCTGCCTGCTTCTAGGATCAACTAGCCTTCACGGACGAGAGGTCACAACTCTCACGGCGTGACAGTTGGTTTGCCCCTGCCATGGTTCATGCACGCCGCAGCTCGAAGAGCGGTCACGGGAAATGCAGTGCCAGGCTCCGGAATCGATCGATCGCCACGCGGCGCACCCCAGCCAACGCACCGAGGCTCCCGATGCTGCTTGCCTGCCTGCCCGGGGGCATCATGTGCGCGGTCTCGAACGCCCGCTACAGGTCAGACGGCGGCGAAGGAGGATGAGCTCACAAGCAAGGGGGGCGACGAGTGACCGCCAGCGCAGCAGCACGTACACACACACCAAGCCTCCCGAGCACTAATATCCCGTGAGAGCATCGACGGCCGGCACGGCTCCCCCGGGGAACGAATCCGACCGCCACCCGGGGAGAGCACCGCGGCAAAGACATGGCGCGCGCCCAGAGAGCTTTCTTCCTTTTTCTCCCCCAGGTCACGCCGCAGCCCAAGACCAGTAGATGACTCGTCAACGCGGCCCGGTCTCACCCGCCCCAAAGGGCATCCTTGGTGTCTCGTGGCTGCTGAGCTCCTAATCCGCGCGGCGACGCTTTCACTGATCAGGAAGTGCGATGACGATGGCGCGCCGCTGAGGGGTTGGGCAAGACGGTAGAAGCCAGGCTTCATTGGGCGCCGTGGACGGAACCGACATGGGCTGCATGCGAGGCTGTTCACGGGCGTGGGAGACGCTCATTGCACAGATGCAGTTGCAGGGCCCTGTCTGCGGGCGCCGGGGCACAGGTCTTGGGTGCGTGGAGTGCGAGGGCGATGATGGTTACCCCATCGTGGGAGTAATACCCTCCTTGCCTCCCCTCTCTTGACAAAGGTGGACCGAAGGTGCGTCGATGTCCGTCGGGGGCACAGCAGCCGTCACTTGCCGAGCTCAGGGTGGTTGGCTGGCCATCTGCAGGCACCTTACCACCAAGGCGTCTGGCCGGACCATGTCCTGCGGTCATATCGATGCTGCTGCCAGTGCAAGAGACGACAGACAAGAGAAGACAGCCCACCCCACCAACACGCAGTGTGCCCCTCGAGTTGCAGCCACCCAGTCCACCCTCGACGCCGCGTGCCTTGCTTTCTGACTGCCACACAGCAGCACGGCTTAGAAAGGACGACTGTCGGCGTGGGCCGGCTGGACTCGCCGGTGATGTGCCATTTTGCCTCCGAAATGTCAATCCCTTCCATTGATGATGAGACTGTGGATGAGGGCAATTCTTCCGCCCAGATCAGCCGTGGCGAAAGTCAAGCCCTCGACATTCCAAATGACGTCTGTAACAAAGTCTTCACGCACACTCCATCTCGACCCCGGCTTCGGCAAGGTACACGGTCGGATGTTCTGTGCATGGCAGTGAAATCCCGCAGCCCCTCCATGGCCATGCGCCCTCCTCACGACTCCTCGTGGGTGCGGCCCGCGGCGTCGTCGAATCGGCAGGGGTGCTGCTTCGGAAGGTTACAGGTGTCCGGGAAGCAGCAGCCCGCTGCTCCCAGCCTCCGAAGACGAGCCGCCTCTTGGGGTCGGCCGTCGACCCTGACCTGACCGGACGGCCGGCGCCTTCTGTCATGAGACAAGCCAACACGCCGCCGGTGACGATCGTGGGAGCTTCTGGACCCGACCACGCCCTCACCGCCGTGTCGGCGATCCACGACTTGACAGTGGGATTGGCTGGGCCCGGGACTAGCGCGTCTGCGCACTGCAGGAGGATACTGAGGGGAGCGCCGACGAGAAACCTGAGGTGCACGGGGACAGAGGAAGAAACTCGGCGGCGCGCCAGCCATGCTCTACAGTGAGCCCCAGCGCTTGGCGGTTGCCGAGGCGCCGGCGTGGGATGCTGCATGAGCCTAGAGACTGTGAGGGCGGCCAGAAAAGGCGCAAAGCAATGTTTGTCCACTGCATCTGCCAGTGGTCCGGTCGGCGGGGTGAGCGCCTGCACCGCTGCGCATGCAGGTGGGAACAAGTTGCGCGGCAGACCCGAACGAATGAATAGCGGCCTCATAGCGCGGGGGCTAGATGCTGGTGATCGCTGACCGAGAGACGACCGAGCTGTCGTCGCTGGCACTGACACCCACCGCCTGGAAGGACCAGGACCGTGCTCGGACGAAACAACAGACGATGGCTGGTCAAGCTGCTGCAAGCAAGGGGGCGGACGACGACAACGACAACGACTCCTCCAACCCCTCACGGCCAACTCCATGTGCCCCAGAGCTAGGGGGCGGGATCTGTACTCCCAGCAGTTGCGGTGAGCAGAAACCGCGCAGGCATTGATGCAGGTCATTGCTGGACCCTGTAAAACTTGGGGCGAAAGTGTCGATCGAGAGAACATGCGGGTCAGGGGACGCCGAGACTGTTCGATGGTTCCGTTCCATCGTCTCCCCTTGTGGACTGGCCACCAGGGAACAAGTGGGATTACCCCCGAGATGTCTGCTTCGTGTTCGAGAACTAGAGATCGCGGTGCCCACCTCGAGACTGGTGAGGCCAGAGGAACTGGACCCTTGTGGGCCGCGCTCCTGTTATTGAGGCGACGAAGCAAGATGAGGTCCGAATACCAGGGACAAATCAACGGGGATACCGCTGCAGGTCTCGGTTGCCCCCCGGGCTACGCTACTCTGTCCTGGTGATGTTGACAGCCACGTCGGAGTGACTTGCATTGGACGACCATCCATGTCGCGGGGTACTCTCGGACGAAAAGCAGCACAGTCGCCTCGTTCCGCTTGTCGCCAAGAAACGAGAAAGCCATCACGAGAAGCCTCTTCCAAGCTGGCCGGTGGTCCCCAAAGGATCCTGGGTGTAACAAGTATTGATGAATAAGTGCGTCCCATGATTGGCTCGGCGAGTAGACTGAAGTGTGGCATCTGACTCGGTGAGAGGTCGTGTTGGCGGCCAGCCGAACGGTTTTGGACCTTTGGGATAACGTAAGGTGACAGGTCAGTGGTCGACTAGTCTGCCTTTGTGCAGTGCTCCGGGCAGTGAGGCGTCGAGGCCAGCACTGCAGGAGTCGAGTGTAATTGTTGCCATCGTTGGACACACGGGTTGGCTCGAGAATGTCTCTGGTATGAAGCCCGTGTTCGAGTAATAAGTCCTTCACATATTCCGGCCATGCGGGACCACCCAGGGACCCGAGCCCGTGGTTGGGCGCACAAGCAGACTCCAGAGGGATGAGGCGCACAGACGCAAGGCGGGAGTCCCAACTCTGTAACCGGAAACAACTCTCGCTGAAGCTCAAGCCATCGCAGGACGATGGCTGAGACTTTGTGTGTGAAGGAAAGTTGCGAGGCGTCGGGGTCCACAAACCGGCCACTGGTCCCGTGTCGGCGACGGGCTACTGAATTCCGTGGCGGAGGCCTTCAGGTCCATCTTGCTTTGAATGTCTTGTCCCTGACGCGGTGGCACAGAGAATTTTATTCTCTAGTGAGAGCCGGTGCTGTACCCGGGCGCCCGAGCACCGCCGTCCCAAAGTCCAGGTCCAGTCCGGAGGACCCTGTGGCTGATGTGCCGTCCGAGGTAGACCCATGCAGCCATATTACCGAGGGCTTCGGGGGAATATGGTTTGATGTTTGAATTGCCAGAGGTTGAGCTGGTCCACGTCTGGTGGCAGTCAAAAAGATACGAATTGGCAACGACTCAGTCCCGTGTTCCGTCCCCTGCCGGTGCCGCCCGCCGACGCCGAGGGCTTTGTTGGCGAAAGCGGAGATTGGCAAGGCGAGGCTTGGGATTGCGGTATTTTGGCACTGGCACTGGGTCGCCGTGGCAGTGGTGAGTATGCACCCACTGTTGTGCATGTGTTGTATTTTCCATGCCACGAGGAGACTCGAAATTTCTTGGGGGTTTGCCGAACAGGGGTGGACGTCTGAACGCCCAGGACGCCCCCCATCCTCTGCATCCGCAGATCGCAACGGTTTTCGGAGCACAACTTGGGCACACGGCACGCACACCCAGACAGGCCCTGCGGCCAGGCCGTCAGGCAGATCCGAGGCCGGGGGCGGACACGCTCGCCCGCAAAGCACTGTCCGGTGACGACTCGAAGGGGGTGCCTGCATGTGAGCATCCAGCTGGACACGATGATTCTTCGCAGGGTTACGGGCCTGGCTTTTCGGGCGGGCGCCGCTCTGCTTTGTGGACGTTGCCGTGTGTGCTGTCCTCACGAGTACAAGTGACGATCGTGGTGAACCGAACAAGTCTCCGGGCATTTGATGACGCCGTAGCGTGCGTTGCCGAGAATTGTCTTTCGCCACCCACGATCGCGGCGGGAGGAACGGGGACAAGCACAAGTTCACTTCGTCGATCGAAAGACAGTCCTTTCCTCGGCCACCGATTGGGCCGTTGCAGTCTCAAGGCTGGGGCGTGGCGCTGCCGGGGCGCTGTCGAGGGACTGAACCTTGACGTCCTGGGAACAAGCAGGAGGCTGGCAGGTTGCAGGTATCCCAAAGTCTCCGTTCTGTGTCTTTGTGGAAAGGGGACCCCCAGGCGCGGCCCAATCTGCCTGTGCATGCAGGTACAGGAGCCGTTCACAAGGTGGTCCCGGCTGGACCGGGTACGTGTGGCGACCTGTGTTGCAACTCGCGGGCAGCAGCAGGCTTGTTGGGCAGTGTTGCGTCAGGACGGCAGGGTCTCCATACCGAGAGCGGAGCAGTCGACGGGCAGAACGGGTCGAGGTCCTGGGCTTGCTGGGCTGTGGCCGATCAAAGAAGGGAGAGACCCAGTCGAACGTCGTCTCGTCTGGGACCGAGACGCTAGAATCTCGAGCAGGGCTCCCAGGAAGGCCCTTAGAACGGGGCAGACGACGGGTCGAGCGATGCCTGCAGACTCTGATGTGCGGATGACCCGCTGGCCGGCCGGTGGTGGTCCAGTGCTCTGCTCTGCTCTTGCTTGCTTGCCAGTGGTCGGCGTCGCTTGTGTCCGGTGCAGTGCGGTCTCTTCTTCGTCAGATGTCTCGGTGGTTTTTTTAATGCCCATGTTGCGAGTGACGAGACGGATGACATCGCATTCGGCTCGCACCTGCATTGCTTGTTTAGGGTCGGCGACACAACAGGACGGCTGTGCGATGGCCGAGGCATCGGACAATTTGGAGGTGGAATGAGGAGGTGCAGGGACAATTTCAAAACAATCAAGTCGGGGTGCTGGCGGCGCTTCATTCCCCGGAGTACCGAGCCGTGTCGACCAAAGTGCTGCAGGTGGTGTCTGGTGAGAGGATGAGGGCTCGAAATGGAATGAGACCCTGGGTCTTGCTGGCGCGGCTTGCCTCGCCTTTCTTGGGGCACTTGGAGGGGGGATGGACTCAGACAGAACATCCCTGCCTGTCCAGCGTCTTTTTCGGGCTTGGAGGGATTCGGGAAGTCAGGGTGGAAGGAGGAAGGAAGCTCCGCCGCTCTAGTGGAAGCAACTCGTGGCCTGTAATTTTGCTGGCGCCACCCCCAGAATCGACAGAAAATCCACACCCCCTTCACCAGTCAGAGGCGGCATTGGCCCCAGCACCCGTCAATCAATGCCCGTCATGTCGACAGGAACACCCCTCTGCCACCCCGCCATGCACGCCTCCTTCCCCCGTAATAGCAACAGCTCATTCGCCGCAGCAGGAACTCCTTCCCCCCATCTTGACGCACCCACCACCCACCACCGACATTTCGTGCAGCAACGCCAGGCAAGCTGCACCTGCCTGTTGAACCGCTGCTGGGCGGCCGAGACGGGGCAAGTCACTTTCAAGTTGCAGATGCCAGGCGCCCAGGCAGAGAGAAGGAGGGCAAGCCCCGTCTTTTGGGAGGGGAACCTACAGTACGGCGTGAATCGTTCGTTCGTTCGCTCGCTTGCCCTCCGTTGCATCGGGCGCCTGTGTTACTGACTGGCTGGCTCCGAGCAATGGCCAGGGCGACCAAAGGCACGTCGGGGTGGTGTCCAGTGACTGCGTGGTGGCTGGTGGGATCATCAGGCTGATGACGCCGAGCCGTGCGGTCCAGGTCGGGATGCACCCAGCGCCCGGGTCAATCTGACGAGGGGGACACGAGCCTTCGAAACAACGAAAGGTGCTGCGGCATGGTCGGCGACAGCAAAAGGGCTAAGACGCGGTGAGGGAACAGGAGGGTACTGCAATATGCCCGTGGTACCTCGACTGCGCGATTGTTTCGTCCACGGCGGCGCCCAAACACGAGAGGCGGCGCAGGTACCTCTTTTTTTTCCTGCCAGCGGCGCCGAGCCAGAAAGACGCCTGGCTGGTCTGGTCCGGGTGTCCCCGGTCAAGTCAACGGCGGACAGGACAGGGCAGGATGTGGAGAGTTGAGAGGTACCTCGACTGGAGTTGTCCGGCCGTCGCCAGCGTCGTACCCTCAGGCTACCGACCGCCCTGTTGCCCCCCGTCGTCGTCACTTCCTTCCCGAAGACCCCGTTCGCCTCCGCCTCCCAAATCCACCGCCCCCTACCGCCCGTAAAATTGTGCCGTCGCCTGACCAGTCAGGGCGCCGGGCTGCAGACTCCGCCAGGCATGTTCCTCCACCATCCCACAGGCTGTGTGTGCCGGGCTCCTCCAGTCACCCTTCACCTGGCCCGGCGCATCTGCTGATGGCTTGCCCCCCTTCTTCTCTGCCTGTCTGCCTTCTCTGTGGCCTGCCCCCCAAGCCCAGGCCACTTCAAGTTTAGTAGGGGTCACTTGCTCGCAGGGGGACACTGGCCACCCCCCCTTCGCCTTTTTTTATTCCCTGGCTCAAGTGGTGGCCCCAGTGTTCTTCCCCCGGTTGTGGTTCCTCGGCCAGCCAATGCCAGACCCTGCCCTGTGGCTCCGGACTGTTAGTGTGGGGCCAGCCAGGAGACACCCAAGGTCACTTTCACGCGCAGCTCAGGGCAAAGTGAACCCGACTGCACATCGATACACGCCAAACACGGAGTGTCGCTGCAGCAGCGCTTGTACCTCGCCCCCCCTTGGTGACCCGCCCGTTCCCACCCATCGTCCTTCTCCAGTTTCTGAACAGGGCACTCTCTCACACGTCCCACGCCGACCCGACCGTCTCTCCTCGATCAGGTCCCTCTCCTCCTCCCCCCCCAGTGTCCACGCTATCCGTACCATGACCGCACCCTCCATCCTTGGACCCATACTTTCATCGTGCTGGGTCTCCCGTCTGTAAACCTTAGACCTGGGATCTCTTTTTCTTTTTCACCTCCTCGCCGCCGCCCTTCCCTCCTCCTCCCGATCACCATCCCACCCCCCCAAAACCCCTACCTCTCCCTTTCGCAACCACCGAGTCCTGTGTATACCGACAGACGACTGCCTCTCTTCGCCTCATAGCCGAGAGTCATCGATCACTAGGGATTCCGTGGTACTGCGTATCTCTCCTCGCTCTCTCTCCTTCCCCAAAAACGCGACCCGGCCACCACATCGAGCCTCCGAAATAGCAGCCTTCGAACCGACGAGTCGCTGCTGTTCACCAACCTCGACCGACGATTCACTTTTGTTGTTGTTCGCCTAGTTTGCATCTGCCGGCTACCTACGCGGACCTCACCTTTCGACGACTGCTCAAGACCTCTTTCGTCCTGCATTCATCCGTACACATCGAGACCATCGCCGGTTCGATTAGTTGATCTTTCCTAAGGTGAGTTGGCTCTGCCTTGCCTTGCCTTGTGCTTTGGATCTGGCTCGTCGCGTCAAGATGGCTTTCCCCACTGCCGAGGCTGCCAGCGCGGTTGTCAACAACGCGTGGGCTGGGTTCCTGCCGCCTGTGGTTTGAGCCCCAAGCCGGAGATGAGCCAGATTCATTTCAAGGCTTTCCTGCCACAACTTTCCGTCCGAAGTAAAGACTAATCCTATTCACCAGATCAGCTCGCGCACGAGTATTAATCGGTCGGATTCTGTCCACGGCTTTACTGCCTTTGCACCTTTCAACACTCTCGATCGCTTCCCACCCGAATCGCACCTTCGCACACGTTTTAATCACCACATTCACCTCTTTTCCGACCGATCAAATCGTTGCATCCTCTGCCAGCAGACACGCTTGTATCCGTTGGAAACTTGCATACAGATACCCTTTCTATGGAGCACTAGGGCTTCTACACCATCCGTCTTTTCACCCTCCCCCTTTCTCTTCGCCTCTTCCTCCCGACGGCTACTTGACACCGGGTCTTCCTGCCAGCTTGTCTAGCCATCGAACACCCGTCGCCTCAAAAGTACGCCTTTTCCCGACCAAGATCGCCTTTCCGGTCTTCGTCGGCCCATTCAACCACCGCAAAAATGGCCGGAGGAGGAGTCTGTGCCGTCCTCGACTATGAGGTCGAGCACATGGCCGAGTTTGTTGCCGAGATGGCCACCAGCGTCGTCATGCCCAACAGCATGGCATCGACGGAGTTCCGCAAGTTCGTCTCGAGCATGCTCTCTTCCACGAGACTGCCCAAGAGCACCGTTCTTCTCGGCATGAACTACCTCGCCAAGCGCATCAACACCCTCAAGGCCAACAACGCTCACCGTGGCAGCGAGTCTCAGGTGTACCGCACCCTCACGGTCGCCCTCATGCTTGCGAGCAAGTTTCTCGATGACAACACCTTCCAGAACAGGTCTTGGTCCGATGTCAGCGGCTTCTCCGTGACGGAGCTCAACGCCATTGAGAAGGACTGGCTCATTCAGTGTGGTTTCTCGCTGTACGTCAACCTCGACTACAGCCACGACTACAACGCCTGGATCAAGAGCTGGGACGAGTGGAGGGAGCTCAAGGAGCAGGCTGTCGCCCGCGCCAACCGCGAGAGACTGGCCGCTCTCATCCCCGCCATCGACACTGACATCAGCCGCTACGGCGGCCGTCACTCGTACAACTCGTTCATGGAGCAGCAGGCTGCAGAGATCGAGCGCTACCAGGCCATCAAGCGTGCCGAGTCCAACGCGCAGGCCTACCGCATGCCTGCCGAGTGGTCCTCGACCGCCAACATGTCCTGGGCCCCCCTCACGCCCCCCGACTCTGGCTACGGCACGCCCGAGTACATCAACTCGGCTGCATCGGCCAATGCCCGCTACAACGAGTGGTTCTCGGCCGCCGCCGCCAATGGTCAGTGGAATGCTCGCTACCAGCAGCCGCAGCAGACCAACAGCCACCATTACTACGGCCACCGCCAGAACGGCTACTCCCAGCACTACGGCTTCCACCAGGGTGCCTGGGACCACAACCTCGCCGAGTGCAGCTGCTCCAGCTGCCTGGGTCCCGTCAAGCACCAGGCCTACTTCGGCCAGCCTGTCGTGGGTTAGGTTGCGGACCTGGACATCCCTCATCGGCCTCCTGCCGTGACAGGCACGAAAAGTGCCCACCGGCACAGGAGTTTCATTTTGCTTGTTTCCTTTTTTTCGGACACGGACGAACCATTGCATTTTCAGATACCCTTACGACGGAAATCATCAAAAGCCGACTTCGGCGTTCTTGGCTTGGACGCCAAGAACAACAAACTTTTCTCACGGTGCCTCTCACGAACTGGGGCATCGGCTTGCTGGGTAGCCGCGACTGGCCTTGTCCTGCTGCACACGACGCAACGGAGCAAGGTGTGGTTGAGGACCCCGACAGCCATCCCCTAACGACATTGGACCTGGAACTTTTCCCACGGTATACGGATTCTTTTTACACGGCGTTCCGGATCACTTGACGATTCCCCGGGGGCGACAGGCCCTCGATAGACTTGCCTTTCTGCACTTCTAATTTCCCACTTTTCACGGCCGACACGCGGGTTTGCGAGACGACACAGTTCAGCCTTTGGCTCCGGAAGCATGGTGTGCTGGATGGCCAGAGATTGTTTCGCCTGCACCACGCCGCGACCGGGGCTTTCGGCGGTTCGACACTTTCGACGAATCCACGAGGCCGCTTTTCACCTGTAATTATTGCACACCGCACCTTTCGACTCGGATCCGACACACATTGCCGCCAGGCTTTCGAGAGCGTTGCAAGGCCGGCAAATCACAGGCACATGGCGCGAAACACGCGCCTGCCACCAAAAAGTAACATTGCTTTCCGCATTGCACGCATGGATATGCACTTTTTCTCGTTTCGATGGGGTTTCCCATCACGGTATCGGACTCGGGAGGCTTTCCCAAAAGTCTCGAAGGAGGGGCGGATCACACACTTTCGGATTGGGTTTCATGCATTGCGTCAGCCGGTCAAAAGAGATGGTATCTCTCGCTCAGGGGTTGGTGTGGTCTTTTCTCTTTTTCTTCATCCCATTCGACGACGATGATGGACACGCGGGCACGATGGGCAGGAGCTCACAAGGTCTGATGCTGTCGCGTCCTTTACTTTGTTCTTTCACGAGCCTCTAGACGTTTTCATTCACGGCACCACGGCATTTGAGTAGAAAAGGGAGGGAACAGCACAGGGGTTCAGGCACGTTTTGCAGCGCAGGTTTTGTAATGGCGGCTCCAGTCTTGGTTCCCCGTCTTTGGCGGCGGAAATATTGAGAGGGGACGCGGCGACGGGCCGCTCAGCACATACGAGGATGAATGGAGTCAAAAAATTGCACAAAAAATCATGCCAGGGTGTCTCGACTGAGACTGAAAGGCTTGTAGACAGGATGACATCGATCGTCCTAGACAATGCGAAAAGAATCATCCATTTAAAGACCTTTGTGAGTGTGTGTGTGTGACTATCTGATGATGTGACCATGGATGGATGAGTTTGTGAGTTTGCTTTTTAAAATGCGTATTGGCATCTCGGTGTCCTCGGTGTGTCAAGACGCCTCTGATTGGCCAATATCTCCAGCTCATGTCGAGCACTGTCAAGCGAAGTTGAAGCTGTATCAGCCAACAACGACAACCTCTGACTGGCCTGCAAACACCCAACCAGTCTTTTTCTGTTCTTCTCGCTGTCAGTCAGCTTAAGTTTACGATATTTCTGGCCAGAGGTGGCGCTACTTGATTTCCTTCCCATTTCACAATCAAGCCGACAAGCACAATTTTTCCACTCATCCCACGTCGCAATGTCATCCCGCTTTATTTCAGGCGGTAAGATAGACGCCGAGACAGGAGAAAATGTGGCATCCTCGGCAGGCGAGGGGGCTGTCACTGCTGCTCCTAAACTTAATGCCGAGTGGGAGGCTGTCCAGAAGGAGCTCGAGGCAGAACGACAGAGGCGGGAAGAGGCCCGGAAAAAGGCTGTTGAGGGTGGTGAGCAGAGCCTCTACGACATTCTTCAAGCCAACAAGGGTAAGTTGGCGGCATGGAGCAGGCTTCAGTGAGCCGCTGGCTGACACATGCGCAGCCGCCAAACAAGCCGCGTTCGAGGAGCAGAACAAGCTGAAGAACCAGTTCCGGGCGCTCGACGACGATGAGATTGACTTTCTGGACGACGTCAAGGAGCGGGAGAGACGGGAGGAGGAGAAGGTGAGGATGGAGACCAGTGAGGGCCTCAAGGCGTTCAGGGAAGCACAGAAGGCGCAGGAGAAGGGCGAGGGCGGCGCTGAGGGGACGGTGGGCGATGACGAGTGGGCGACAGAGTGGAAAGCGGGGGGAGGAAAGAAGAGGAAGAGGCATGTTGACGGAGTCCTCAAGGGTGTCGTCAAGCGGAGGACGAGCGAGGCGGCGGAAGTGACCGCACCCAAAGTCGAGGCTGAGGTGAAGACGAAGCCGAAGCCTGAGGAGGTCACAAAGGCGAGTCCGCCTGCGCCTGCACCGGTCAAGCCAGCACTGGGCCTGGGGGGCTACGATTCGGACTCTGACGCCTGATGGCCAAGAATTCAAAGAGGAGAAAATTACATCCTCCGGCCTCATGAAGCGGGAGGGTGGTTTCATCGTTTTGCAAGGTCTATATGCCGCTACTAATACAACCATGGGCCATGCCTCATCTTGGGGTGTTTGTGGGTGATGTTTTTACAGTCTTCCTCTTCCGCTCGTACACATGCCATACATACTCTCCGACTTGACTCAGACAACCTCGTCGTCAATGTTGCCGACATTGGGTCCCGTCGGCTTGGACTGGAACGACGCGATGCCCCAGCGCACGACCTTGCGCGCGGTGCCCTTGATCCAGCCCTCGATGGCCTCTTCGGGGATGACAATCTCTCGAGCGCGGGCCTCGTCTTCAGGGCGGATCTCGTACCGGCGCATGCGGCTCGCGATGCGGGGGTCGAGGACGATGGGGCTCGCCCAGATCTTCTCCTTGGGGACGACGGGGGCGGGGGCCTCTTCGCCCTCGGCGGGTGCGGCGGCCGGCTCGTCCGCCTTCCAGACGCTCTTGACCCAGTTCTTCTCCTCGTGGGCGAGAACGCGCTGCTGCTCGTAGGGGCCGGAGGGGACGCCGATGGCTGTGCTGTCGTTGTCGGACTCGGAGGGGAGGGATTCTTGGTACTCGCGGCGGGCGGCGAAGCAGGCGGCTGCAACTTGGCGGCCGACGTCGTCGGCGAGGGCGCGGCGGTTGAAGAAGCGGACTAGGCGGGTGGGAGTGTTGAGGAAGCCCAGGATGTGGGGGAACTGGACGGGGATGGAGCCGGAGAAGATGTCGGGGAGGGTGGGAGGGAGGTGGGCGGCCTGGTAGTCGGCTGTGGTGTTGTAGGGGATGGGTTGCGGCGGTCTCTCGGGCTTCTTCTCCTCCTTCTTTTCTTCCTCCTTCTTCTCCTCTTCCTTTTTAGGCTCGTCCTTCGCCTCCTCGCCCGCGGAGGATGCGCCCTCGGGTCCTGGGGTCACAAGAGCGGACTCCTCGGCGGCGGGCGAGACTGGCGGTTCAGGCACAACAGGCGCGTCCAGAGGTCCCAGCCAGCCCTCGTGCAGACCGCGGACGTACTCCTTCCAGGCATTGCGTCCGATGACAATATCGCCAGCCTCACCGGCATACTCAGGAATGCCGTTCTTGATACGAACAGCATCGCGAATATTCTCCTCCGTGGGCAGTAGTTCCTCATCCGGACGCTCGGCAAGCCTTCTGCGGCGGCGGATCTTCTCTGCTACGGCGGCGCGCACATCGCCCTCGCTGCGGCCCTGAACAAACTCCCAGTCGAGGCCGCTGGCAGCCAGGATAGGCTTGACGTACTCGAGGAAGTGGTCCTGGGTGACACGGAGCCCCTCGCCGGGGGGCGCAGCCAGGACGACGGTGAGGCGGCGCGGCATGGCGGAGGGCTCGCCAATGGGCTCATTCGCGAGAGGGGCGACGGCGCGGGCCCAGCGAGCGGTGGCGCGCTTCTTCTCGCGGCGGTCGTAGATGACGGCGGCGGAGAAGGCGGCCGTCAGGGTGAGGAAGATTGTCCAGTTGCGCGAGGGGAGCTTCTTCGGGAGGGTGGGGAGGCCGAGCAGGCGGAAGGCTGGGTTGCGCTCGGGGGCCTTGTATTTCGCTGCCCTTGCTGCCGCGGCTGCAGCCTCTGTTGATGTCGTCGAGGAGGTTGTTGTGGCTGTCGAGGGGTTCGCGCCGGGTGCCGAGGCCTGGGTGGGAAGAAGTCAGTCGAGGTTTGAAGACGAAGATAGGGGAGGACGGACCGGCTCCGGCTGGACTGGCGGCTTAGGATCCGACATTGTGTGGGTGGTTTGGATGGGGGGATGAGCTGTCTATCGAGACATTCAAGTGTCGACGGGGAGGTGGTGGTTCATGGGCGGCGGGGGGAAGTGTCGCTGCTGGTGATCACGGGGATGGGCGAGGATGCGATGCCCGAGAATTTCGAGATCAAAAAGTTGTACGGCGCTCCTTTGGCTCGATAGCGACAGAATTCAGACTAGCGTCGAGGGCCGTGCACGGTCCCTGGGGTCAGTCACATTGCGTGAAGCTTCAAGGACCGTGGAAGTGTGCCAACAAACAAAGGTGAGATGTGGTTTTTGACATTTGCATCTTGTTCATCACGTTTAAAATTGATCTAACTGTTGATGCAAAAAGTAATGGAGCCAAGTATCAAGCTGTTGGGTCATGCTTTGATTGAAAGCTGCTCTACAATCGACACTGGCCGAGATGACAGCTAAATAACAGCCATGTCTTGAGTTAAAGTTGGGAGATTGAAGAACAGTACCTTCCCCCCGGACCTCCACTTTAGCATTAGCCATATGTGCTTGCTATGGAGCAGGCTGTCTGGAGATAACACCAAAAAGACCATGATGGAGAGTGCCACACCAGAACAACCACAGGCAATTCTTCCTCGAAGTCTCAGCCACAATGACAGTTGCAAATCCATACCTTGCCTCAGCCGGCCCTTGAGCTGTCAAGCTGTGGCTCGAACGTCTTCTGAAGACAGGCTCTTCTTGCCTTGACTTGTGTCTACGGGAAAGCAGCAAAAAAGATAGACGACACCTGAGTGATTCGAACACTCGCGGGCGAACCCATTGCCTGTCTCCGCTATGGATTAGATAGCAGGGCAACGCCTTAACCACTCGGCCAAAGTGCCGATTGATGATTGGTCCTTCATTTGGTGGAATAATATCGTCAGACTCGTGAACAGCCACGACGGCGACTCCCTTCCATCAAGGCTCTTCGAGTTGTGGCAGTGGCTGACTGATGTCGTTGATGGCTGCCCGCTGACTCGAGCTGGCGTGAACTCCCCGCTGAATCCCAGAACTCCAACTGCTAGCCGAATCGCGGTGACCACAAACATCCGCCATTGACGACTGTTTGGCTTCGAGTAGGGGCTTTCCCACTGATCTGATCAAAAACAGCTAAGATTCAGCTGAGATACCTGGCGGAAGATGGTCTTGAGTTGAACGGTGGCTGGAATACCATGTTGGGCAAGAAACCCTCGCGTCGGCGAAGTGACCACTTCCAATTCACCTCTGACCACACCTCCAACACTGCGAGTTGTACGGGCCATACTTAACATGGTCCAGACTTTCATCATGAGTCTTCTCCTTTCGTGGGAGCATCCAGCTTAGGTATCTTCCACGTCAGTGCGCAGCTTCCAGGAGCTCTCAACACACTGCACAGCTGGGGCTAGCCCCAGACCAGATTTGACACGCGATTCAAGATGGCACTAGCTTCAGATGGCCCCAAACAGGCCTCGACGGGCAAAGCGAAGCCATCATCACCACAGACACAGCAGGCAAAAACGCCAAAAAGGAGTTTGACGACAAGGACGTGATTCGAACACGCGCGGGCGAACCCAATGGCTGATATACTCAGATAGCAGGCCATCGCCTACATTGGGTTAGTAAGATGTGAGCAGGGGAGAGGACATGAAGTCCACGAACCTTAACCACTCGGCCACCTTGCCAGCTTTGTGGAGGTCGGGGCTTTTGGTCAAGTACATAACTCAAGACGTGCTCATTGGTGCCCTCTTCCAGACGTGCCGCCAGCTGTCTCACGTCTGACCCGTCCTTGTGCCTCTGCCTGCCGGTGGGGGACAGCCCGAGAATGGTGCATGTGCTCGGTCTCTGGATGTTTTGTTTCGATCCGAGTCGGGCTTCAAAATGTGTCTCTCCCGTCCTGCATTCTTCGGCGCATCTTCGTGGTGCTCATACGCGAGTGAGTACGACCCCGGCAGCGCGGGGCTGGCTTGTGACAAGTTGATTGACGAGGCTGCTTGGCCCGGAGTATTATGTGGTCATCCTGCAAGGGGTTGGTTGCGATTTGCCGTGGTGGACTTGGGATTGTGGATGGCGATGGCGACAGGGACGGGAGTCTCAGGTGGAGGGAATTCAGACAGGTCGGTCAAGCCCCAGCCCGCCCCAGCCTGCCCAGCTTGAGATGTGATGCGCTACACTGCAACGGCCCGGTGCCATGCTGCTCCCGCACGGCCAGCACGGCCGGTGCTTCGGTCTCAAGCAGCGGGACGGGAGCCAAGCTTCCACGGGCAGAGCTCACGGCGGATGGGACATTATGGGACTCGGGCGGTGGAAAAAAAGCAACAGGGCGCGCGGACAGTCAGCAGCAGGAGCAGCAGGAGCAAGCCCCTCGACTGAAGGAAGGAACATGGAACGTTCAGTGCAAGTGGAAGGTGCAAGCACCGTCGAGCGATGGACGGCGGATGACCCCGCACGACGGCTGGAAATCCACCCACCTGGCTCGCCCACCAGTCCACCTCAGTGCACCGCACCTGCAATCAGGGGTACAGGCACGAGCACTGTACCACCACCACCGTCGAACACCCTGTCTGTTCGTTTCGCCTCGCTTCAGAGGAAAATACTGCCCCCCCATCATCCATCCCCTCCACTCCCCCCTTTTCCCTGGTGCTCGCCGACCGACCATTGCCAGCTCTGTGGACCCCTCACACCTGGCGACTCGACTGCTTCCAGTTGTCTGACCGTCCTCGAGCCCGCTTTTGGTGGTACCCGAGTCACAGTCCACGTCTCTCTCTCGAACCTCCACGTCTGGTCCCTCCACCTTTGCCTCGAGCACACCGATAGTCGGCCGCCGACTACCACCAAACCCATCGGCCGTCTCGCCTCTTCTTGCCTCCGACAAAAAGACCTCACGAACCGATCTACTTGCGGCCGAGCTCCAGCAGCATATACAAACCGGCAATCTCGAGCAATTGCCTCGACGCACCTGCCCGCCCGCCGGTCTTGTGCTCGAACTTCCCGCCGCCCAGCTGCTGCTCCTCGCCAGATTTAAGCGGATTCCGAAACACCACCGCCTCGCCGCCCAACCCACCCCCTTCCCAGCGTCTCCTGCTTCTCGACGTTGCTTGACTCGCTTTGCCTGCTGCAACGTCATTCGGACGACAAGGCATAAACGAAGATACCCTCCATCCGCCTACCCTCCCGTCTGTCGCCTGCGACCTTCCGCCCCCGGTACCCGGTCACCGTCCCATTCCCACGAGAGTTCTCCGCGGCCCAAGGCCCGGCCTGAAGCAAAGATGGACCCCAACGGCAACCAGAATAACAACCGGCTGTATCTCAACTTCGGCAACGGCAACGACCGCCTGGCCCCCTCCAACGATCGTGCCAACTATCCCACCACGCCCTCCACTTTCCCCCAGCCCGTCTTCCCCCAGCATTCGGGCCAGCAGCCCGGCAACATGCAGCCCCCCCAACAGCAGCAGCAGCAACAGCAGCAGCAGAACTACGCGACCGGTTTCGCGCCCGCCGGCTACTTCATGCCCAACCAGTACCCCGCCGGCTACCCTTCCCAGCCCCAGGCCAACGACTTTGCCCAGTCCAACAACGCTTACCAGCCGCGATCCAACACCCCCGGTACTAACGACCCGAACACTGGCCTCGCGCATCAGTTCTCCCACCAGAACCTGGGCGGCGCCGCCAGGGCCTCGCCGTACGGCGCCGCTAGAGGCCCGCCCTCCGCCCAGCGCCCTCGCACTGCCGGTGCCGCCGGCCAGCAGCCCGCCTACGGCAGCTACCAGGCCCCGCCGCTGCCATCTTCGAGCTCCGCGCCCCTCGAGGAGTTCGCCCGCGCCCCCGAGCGCAACCCCGACAAGTATGGCCCCAACGCCAACAACAACCAGGTCAAGTGCTCCAAGCTGGCCGCCGATTTCTTCAAGGACAGTGTTAGAAGAGCTCGCGAGAGGAACCAGAGGTCAGTAGCAGTTGCAGTCGCAGTAGGCCCCGCCCTGTTCTGTCTCCCAACTGACACGCCCTTTAAAGGCAGAGCGAGATGGAGGGCAAGCTGTCCGAGCCCAACCAGCCGGCCTCGAGGCGCGAACAGATCTGGTCGACCAACGGCCGCAAGGAGGGCCAGTACCTCCGCTTCCTGCGCACCAAGGACCGTCCCGAGAACTACAACACCATCAAGATCATCGGCAAGGGCGCTTTCGGCGAGGTAAAGCTGGTCCAGAAGAAGCAGGACGGCAAGGTGTACGCCATGAAGTCCCTGGTCAAGACCGAGATGTTCAAGAAGGACCAGCTCGCCCACGTCCGGTCTGAACGTGATATCCTTGCCGAGTCCGACAGTCCCTGGGTCGTCAAGCTGTACACCACCTTCCAGGACTCCTACTTCCTCTACATGCTCATGGAGTTCTTGCCCGGTGGCGATCTGATGACCATGCTGATCAAGTACGAGATCTTCTCCGAGGACATCACCCGCTTCTACATTGCCGAGATCGTGCTGGCCATCGAGGCCGTCCACAAGCTCGGTTTCATTCACCGAGATATCAAGCCTGACAACATTCTCCTCGACCGCGGCGGCCACGTCAAGCTGACCGATTTCGGTCTCTCGACAGGCTTCCAGCGCCTGCACGATAACAACTACTACCAGCAGCTCATGTCAGGCAAGACTAACCGGCCACGGGACCGCAGCTCCATCGCCATCGATCAGATCAACCTGACCGTGAGCAACCGCTCCCAGATCAACGACTGGCGCCGCTCGAGGCGTCTTATGGCCTACTCTACCGTCGGTACCCCCGATTACATCGCCCCCGAGATCTTCACCGGCCAGGGCTACACATACGACTGCGATTGGTGGTCGCTCGGCACCATCATGTTCGAGTGCCTGGTCGGCTGGCCCCCCTTCTGCGCTGAAGACAGCCACGACACGTACCGCAAGATCATCAACTGGCGTCAGACTCTGTACTTCCCCGACGACATTACTCTGGGGTCCGAGGCTGAGAACCTGATCCGGAGGTGAGTTGGCGCTTGATGGACGGATCTTGGAGCATCGCACTAACATATCCCAGCCTCATCTGTAACACGGAGAACCGCATGGGTCGGGGAGGCGCTCACGAGATCAAGGCTCACACCTTCTTCAGGGGCGTCGACTTTGACAGCCTGCGCCGCATCCGGGCGCCCTTCGAGCCCAGGCTCACATCCAACATCGACACGACCTACTTCCCCACGGACGAGATCGATCAGACGGACAACGCCACGCTGCTCAAGGCGCAGGCCGCGCAGCAGAAGGTGCACGGCGTGCAGCCCGTCGAGGAGTCGCCCGAGATGAGCCTGCCCTTCATCGGCTACACGTTCAAGCGTTTCGACAACAACTTCCGGTAGACGGGATGCCCAGACGGGCCTGCTTGTTTCTGCGTTTATAATGGCAGCCAAGGTACCGGATGTAGTCGTAGAAGGCAGCCCGGCGCCGTAGATTTTGCTTTTTGAGTGATCTTGCATGGCGGCATGGCAGTCGAGATTCGAGCAGACATGGAGCGAAAACAGGCGATCTGACATGATACGGGGGGACCTCGCCGGGAGAGGTAGATCAAGGACGGGAGGCTTTTTGATGTCCGCCGCGTCTGGATCTAGGTCGTAGGGTTAGGAGACAGAACAATGTGAACCACACCACGACGGCCAAGCAAGCAGACCCAGTCAATCGTGTCATGTCAGAAAGTGAGTATTGAGCTATGCCTAGCAACGCCAAACGCCGACCAGGTGATTCTATCCCCCAAGTCCCTCGCCTTGCTCCAAATGTACATGCGTCATCGCGTCCGCCCCCCTGGGTATCTCTGGCACTGACGCCGGTGGTCCATCTACCTCCTAGAGCTCAGACCCGGCGCGGCGCCGTACCGCTCTTCACGCTCCGACATGAACATGACCTGAACCCAGAACTCCTTCGCGTCAGGGTCCCAGAAGCTGAACTGCTTGTCGTCGCGCTTGTCGAGCTCGCGCGCGGGGATCTTGAAACCGCATGTCTCGTACGGCTCCGCGGCCACAAGGAGGTACTGAAAATTCCTGTCTGGCTCCTCAATGCGCTGGGTGAAGGCATTCATGACCTGCCACTTAGGCTCGACGTCGGGAGCAATGTCGGGGAACTGGAGCTGGAAGAGGAGGCCTTGCTGGCGGGAGGAGGGGTCGCGGATCTTTGTGATCTTGTAGCCCGGGCGGCCGATCTTGACGAGGTTGCGGCGGGGGCCGGCGGCGGCGACGCCGAGGGGGAGGCCGGTGGCTGGGTCGATGCCGTCGCGGGCCTTGCCTTCTTTCTGTTCGCGGGCGGCGCGGCGGGCGAGGTTGGTCTGGTGCTTCTTGCCCTGGGTGTGGGCGAGGTAGGAGCCGTCGTTCTGGTGGACGGTGAGGCAGAGGCGGCACTCGAAGGAGCCGACGTGGTTCTTGAAGAAGTAGGGGTCCTTGTCGAGGTCGATTGTCTCGAGGGCGAGCTTGCGGAGACGCTCGCGGCGGTCGGCGTTTGTGGCGGAGTGGGAGGCGACGCCGCCGCCGCCGAACTTGGAGCCGGCGCGGTTTTGGTAGTCCATGGTGGTTGAGGTCTGGACGGGAGGGAGGTGTTTGGGGTTGGAGATGGTGTCGACACTGAGGTCTGCCTTGTCGCAAGAGGCTGGATGGAAGTTTGGACAGGACGCGATCCGGTGGGGCCTTATCGGTATCTCGGTCAACGTTCGGTGTACGGACGCACGGACCTTGAGCATCACGTGAGAACGTGTTCTCAAGGTGATAGAGTGAATCTTAGGCCTGGCAACTCATCTGTTGCTTCCTGAATCAGGCCATTCACGGGGATGGACACGGCGACGCCGGGCTTCCTTGTTTATTTCTAAATACACGGTTCCTTTTGTTTTCAGCGATAATTCTTACACTTCTTCTCCCGTCTCATCGACATCTGCCCCTGGGCAAAGGGGTATCGGTATCGGCCTCTCGCTTCCTCGTTTCACTGGGGCTGCTGCACGTCCCTTTCTCGTCTCACCTGCATCACGCCTCAAGCAACTCCCCACGATGGAGTTGCCCACCACGTTCCCCGGCATCAAGCCGGAGGAAGAAGATGTCGTCATGACACCTAATGTGGTCCAGCCACCAGTCCCACGAGTTTGGGAACACACACCTTCGGGACCTCGTGCCCCGGGCGACACTGCCCCCGAAAGCACGACACCATACAAGCTGCAGTTCAGGCCGACGTCTATCGATCATGTCGCCACTGATACGGGTCTCACGCCAATCCTACGTGACTTTGAGCCATTCGCCGAGTCTCCAAGGATGCGACCATCCTTCTCACCACCTCGCGAGTTGACCTACGGCCCCAACGGAGACCTCGGCCAGGACAAGATGCCCAAGACCGTCGAGATGCCTCCCCCAGCCTTGAACCCAGCGACGAAGAGAAAGAGAGAAGACCTCTCAGATGGCCAGGCTGAACCCCTGGAACGCGTGGTGCCCACTCCCATCGCGACCCCTGTGGCCAGAGACTTCCCCATCATCGAGAAGCCCGTGGTGCGCAAGAAGAAGAGCTGCGCCGACGCTATCCTCGTCTGCGAACAGTGCCACACAACATCAAACGTCAGCCACAACCCGATGATGGTGTGCAAGGGCTGCTTCGAGGCTCAGCACAAGCTTTGCGTGTATCCTACCCAGGAGCCGAGGGACTACCTCTGCTACCTCTGCCGGAAGGAAAAGGAGGACCTGGCGAACTACAATCGCCTCATGGCCGAGCAGCAGGCGGAGAAGCAGCTTTCTCGAGTGTACTACAGCGTCGAGAATCAGAGACGCCGCAACATGGTCGGATTTGCGCCGTTCAACAAGCCACAACATGTTGGCTTCTTTGCGGGAGACTCAACGCACGAGGAGGTAAGTTGTCTTGCCAGCTATCTCGGAGCTTTTACTGACTGGGTTGCTTTAGAGGGCTGAGTACTTTTCTCAGTTCAAGGTGAATGAGATGGTTAATCTTTTGCTCTTCAGCGAGGAGCATGTTGAGGGCGGCGTGCTGGCCAACCTGCTGGCATCCGTCGCTAATAAGCACCCCGAACTTCCCATCTTCAACCGCCCCGACTGGGCTAATGTGAGTTGGGCTCTGATGTCCATCGAAAACCCGCTGACCCTCATCCAGGATCTCCGTACTGTCGAGGAGCAAACTCAAGAGGCGTCAGCCGTGCCCACGGGCGCCAAAGCCCAGGCCACGACGTCCCTCAGGAAGCCCAAGAACAAGAGGCACCGCATCTCCGCCATAAGGAAGGTGCAGGACGGAGTCGCCACCATCGTCGAGCCCCTCATCTACGACACGGACGTGCACACTCTCCCTAGCCAGTGGCCGCGCACTGGAGAGGGCTTGTACGCACAGCTGAAGCGGGAGAGGGACGACATGATCCTATTCGACGACAAGGACGAGGAGGCGTTCAGCCACTTCAAGGGGCCCGTCGACTCGGGACCGCGTTTGCGTCCAACCTTTAACGCCGACACAAAGCTGGAGGTCGGTGATGACTCGGAACCGATCACTCCGGTTGATGTCATAGCCGTCGAGCAGTGGAACGCTTGAAAGGACGCACTTTGTGTCGGATTCTTGCTCGGAATACACATGGCTCAGCCGCAGTACGAGCGGTATACCTGGTCCATGACGGACAGAACACCACGTCGAGACGCGCACCGCGTGGCGATGCTTTTGATCGTCAGACATCCGCGAGGGACCAGTCGCATCGCAGGAGCAGCAGCTCGCGTTCTCGGCCTCCAATGATCCCCGAGGGAGACCGGGACACCCTGACACCGGTTGTGTGAGGACTTCGGATGACAGCAAACCGACGACCACAGCGGAGCGGAGCGGTCGCTGCTGGTGGAGCAGCGTCGGTCCCGAACCACAGCACATCCCTCCCGCTTTTCCCTGCTTCACATCACTGATACCCGCCCCCCTTAGCTTAGCATAGTCGCAGTGTCAATAGCACCACACCTGCGAGAATTCACCAGTGCCGCGCTTGTAAGAATTTAACGTGAATTACTAATACCACTGCCATTACGTGTATCTGCCCGTCCGATCATCTCGGTCCTGGCCGCGCGGCGCTCGACGTAGACACCAGTGTCGTGCTCGTCGCGGCCGTCTTGAGCGGCCAGCTGCGCATGTCGGCGACAGATGGCTCTTGTGCCCTCCTCTCCGTGTGCCCGTGATGCCTGCTCCTCCGCGGCGCTCTGCTTGAACGGAATTGCCACTGTGCCGTCTCGCCAAGCAGTGTGTGGCGCCAGACGACGGCGCGAGTAAACTCCGCGACGCCGAGGACGAAGACGACGCCTGAAACGAAGCCGTTGGCTGCGTGGGGCGGCATGCCCCAGAGGCGGTAGGATGAGGGCTCGAAGACGCGCGGGCCGGGGACCTGGGCGACCCAGGCGAGGAAGATGGCGACGAAGCTGAAGGCGAGGATTAAGCGGACAACGAGGGTCCAGGGGTTTGGGGCCGAGTGTGGGCGGAACATGGAGAGGAGGGAGAGGAAGATGGAGAGAGTGAGGAGAGTCATGGCTGCCATTGCCGTGGAGCTGGGAAACTAAATCAGCCTCTAGATCATGGCAGTGATGGAACAACATACCCTGCTCGTGTGCCGGCGGCGCTGGGGACTTGGTAGAGGAATGTCCCCAGGGCGGCGATGAGAATAGCGCAGACATGGACCTGAACTGCGTCGGAAAGAAGCTGGACCCAGGAGGAGAAGGTCGAGCGATCGCTGCTGCGGCGTCTTTGGTGCGTCGACGCGGGAGGAGACGAAGGGACATGTCGAGTCGTTGGCGGACCAGGGAGGGAAGTCGTTCGTTGGCCCGGGACAGCGACTTTGTGCTGCCGCTTTGGGGGAGCCAGCTCCAGCGGCGGCGGGCGGTGGATGCGGTCTTTCATGGTGGTGATGGGAGGAGAGGTATGAAAAAGAGCGTGGGAAGCGTGCGGGAGGGCGTAATATGTCGTCGTTTGTCTCTCTTTCGTGATCGTTTCGGAGCGTCGCCTCGTCTTTCCCCGGGCCGTCTTCCAGCCAGCTCCGTCGAGGAAAGGGGAGGCGTTTCCAGGCTGCAGCTGGACTTGCAGGGTTTGTTTTGTTTGCGTTTTGGCAAGTGAGGAGAGCTTAGTCCCGTGATGCGTCGGGTGTGTGTGTCGTGTTTATTGGCGACGAGGCGACTGAAGACCTGGCCGGCAGGGAAATCTCCGTGGGTGCAGCAGTAGCAGCAGCGACGCGATGCTACCACTTCGGACTGAAGCCAGCCTGCCTGCCCGGACGTGAGATGAGATGGGATCGCCGGACCTGCGCGTGCTTGTCCTCTTCAGGCCTGGGGGGGAAGGGAAGGAGGGTTGAAGATGAAGGTCGCGCCACGACGAGATGGTCGTTCGGAACGACGACGCCGCCTCGTCGCCCCCCGTCGTGGGATGATGTCGGACCTGGGTGCTCGAGGAACCGAAGAACCCAGCCCGCAACCCCGTCGACGATGCGACTCTGCAGTCTGACCCTTGAGGGGCCGGTCTTGGCCTTGGCCCTGGCCCGCCGTGCTGCGACCTTGCGGCTGGAAATATGCGTGAGGCACTGAGTGGCAGAGTGGTAAAAGGGCCCCGGTCGGTCTTGAGACGGTCAGGGCGTTGGGGGATTAGTGGGAACGCTCGCTCCCGGCAGGGGTTCGCGGCGAGAGGTCATGCGGCAGCAGCATGCTGTGCGGCCTTTGCATCGTGGCGCGCAGGGATCGTGAGCAATCATCTGCGTGTTGCTGTTCCAATTTCAAGGAACTGACTCGAGGCCAGGCTGGAGGACCGGAACCATTTGCCAGTAGTCATAACAGATGGCCCTGGAGGTGGTGATAAAAGAAGCCCGCTATGAGGCCCGAGCTACGATGGCGCGCCGTTGCAATGGCGGACGGGACCACTGGATCGAGAAACCTGCTGCGCGATGTTTCGAGTCGACGACTGACCATCGAGTTGAACGGCTCCCGTGTCGTCCACCGACTTGCTTGCCTTGTTGCCATGCCTTCGTCTCGTCCCATGTCCAGGCATTTCCAGCCCCAAACATCAGACGGGCAGATAGCCCCCCCTGGCGTCGACGTGATCGTCAACCTGTTACACAGCCGAAAGCCCCCCCATCCTACCCCTGGCTGGTCTTCCCAGTGGGGAGAGCCCCTGGCCCCTGTCGCGCAACCCCGTCCTCATCTCTCGCATTCTGCCGAGACGCACCCTTCTCCCGATATTACTTTCTCCCCCACGGATGAAGAAGAAACTATCATGTACGATACGCTGACCCGCGATCCGGACCATGGTTCAGCCCGCCCCGCGGCGAAACTTGGCTCAGACTTGCCTTTACATCGTCATGGCCCGGAAACACGAACCCCCTCCCCGTTCTCCCGCGCAGCACGAGGGGTTACTGCATGGAAGCAGAAACGACGCAACTGCCGGTATGGAAAGAACTTTATGGGGGGCTGTGGTAAACCATGGGCTCGGAAGTATCTGATGTATCATCATGGCCGCTCGCCGGGGTGGGATGCTGTGTCTGCTGCCTTTCATCCAGCGCCTTGCCTCCACGCACTTGCGGGCATATGCGCCTGTTTTTTTTCCTCCTGTCACCAGCGGCAACCCCCATCTCTCGACGCCATCGTCCCGCTTCCCCTGCCCCTAATCGGCCTGTCCTCCGGATTAAGGAGCGACCAGGGTCGTGCCCTTGGTCCGCCCGCTCTCCATCTTTGCAGTCCTCGCGCCGAACTGGATCTGAGAGTCCGTGACCGCCTTGTCAGCGCAAAGGTCCCGTGGCAGCGGTGCCCACATCAGACGAACAGACATCGGATGGCCTGATGTTGTCACGGCGACAGCGGGGACGTGACAGAGTGCAAGGTCGGGAACTTACCGCTCGCTTCTTCTCGTGCGCGACAGAGGCCAGGCCGAGCTGCTCCGCCACGAGCCTGAGCACTCTCTTGCCGGGCTCGGGGAGAGACGAGGTGCCGGGGTGGCCAAAGTCGCACTTTTCCCAGACGGGTGTCTCGATGGCCCAGCGCACGAAGTCTTCGTCGAGGAAGGGGAACCGCACCTCGCGGCCCCAGTGTGCCATGGCGCGGTCGTCGCGGCCGAGGTTGCGCTTGCCTAGCCGGCCGACGTCGAGCTTGAGTTCGGCGGCCAGCGCTCGGTAGCCGTCGCGCTCAAAGGCGACCTGATGGCGGGAGTAGCCGCCGAAAAGCTCATCTGCGCCGAGGCCTGACAAGAGGACGCGCGCCGGCGTCGTGTAAGGCGCGGGGTCGTCATCTGGGTGCCCATAGGCCGCGCCTGTCCCGCGGGCGGCAAAGTAAAGGGCGTAGGCTATTGACAGGTCCATCTCGGTGTTGTGCGGGTGCATCAGAGAGATCACTTGACTCCTGTGGGCTTGCGTCTCGGTGTAGGGGACGTCGACCTGGGCATGTCAGTAGAGGAGGGGAGAGGGGACTGGTAAGAGATCACTCACTGCGACGAACCTCCACCGACGAGATGGACATGACGCTGCCAGCTCGGCGAAGGACCTTCGCCCGGTCACCCTGTCGGGGCAGGCCTCGTAGATGGTCTCGACGGCATCGCTCTTGCGGTGCATCGCCACGCGGGGGTTCTCAAATGCCACATTGAGGAGGTCGATGGCCTGGTCTGGCGGGACGAGGTCACTCGCGAGCCTGGCGAGAACAGTGCAATCGAGGCCTCCAGAGAAAAGAACGGCCACCCTCGCGTCTGCCGCGTTGGAAGTGGGCGGGGGAATGTCCAGGACACGCGGTGTCAACGAGCTGACGAGCTGGTCGCGGAGCTGCATGACAGAGGGAGAGGAAGAAACAAGTGCAGCAACGGCATCACCGGTTTCAGGACAAGCCTCGTTGAGACGGCCAATGTTGAGGACCTGGACAAGTAAGTAGCAGGAAATCCCTTGAAAAAAGCAGTGTCACCACTCACATGGTCCTCGGGCTCCTCGCCGTCCACGCCCCAGGACCGCCGGGCTACCGGGGGAGGCGTGGATGCATGCCACGTCCGCAGATCGAGCACGTAGATGCCGTCGGCCTCGACCTCGGACCAGCCGCTGATATCCGCGGCATCTGCGACGCTCGAGAGGGTGAGGCCGCCGGCGCCATCGTGGGTCTGCAGGAGCGATCGTCGGCCCAGCCTGTCTCGGGCAAAGTACAGGCGCAAGGTGGGCGCGTCCAGGTAGACAAAGGCGAAGGGGCCGCGGATGCCCCTGAGCACGTGGAGCACTGCCGTCTCGTCTGAGGCGGCTGCGAGCCTGGCGAATATGGCTTCCCCATCGTTGTCATCCACTGGCCGGCCGTCGATCTTCCAGGCCTCGCCATTCCAGCAGAGTACTGCGCCTTCGGCCGCGGCACGGAAGGGCTGAGGCGTGACGTGATCCCCGCGGAGGGACAGGACGGTGGAGGTGAAGGCGATGGAGATGATGGAGCCGTCGTCAGCTGTGATGGTGGCGTGCTCGCGGCCGAGATGGTCGGGCCCGCGGTTGGCGAGACACGTCTCCAGTTCCTGGCTCAGGGAGGGTGTGGCGCCATTGCGGGAGATGGCAACGTGGATGCCGCACATTTGTCAGTTGAAGAGGGCCGTGAGGCTGAGGAAGTGATATAAGGAGTGATATGGGCGGCGGTAAGGTGTCTGTCACCTTGGTGCGACGCGTTTGCGACGGGATGTTGAAGTGCAGGCAATGGCAAGGCAGGTTAAAAATGGCCGGGAGTGGAGGGGAGAAATTGGGAGGACACTCTTTCCCAGCTGGGAACAGCTGGCTGACGAACCGCGCGAGCATCAGGGCAGGGGACACACCCAGAAAAAAAGAAGATGTGAGACCTAAACTCAGCGACAACTTCACATCATACAAAACACAGAGAAATCCAGCAAAAGGATACTTCCGGAACGGGGAATTGAACCCCGAGCCTGTCGGCGCCATCAAGCGAGTGTTGAGAGCGACAAATGTTGACCATTACACCATTCCGGATGTTTGAATGATAAAAAATGACTCGGTGAGTGGGGTCATCAAGCTTCGCTGTCTGCTTCTCCACTGTGGGTGGTGATGGTGGCACGCGACGGGAGGCGGCGTCACCAGTGGAGCACTGTGAGCTGGCACGTCAGAAACATATGTCATTTTACACCATCAGAGCCACAGGCTAGCAATTCTTCCGTGTATTCACAGGCATACAGAAAAGATCTAAGCACCAAAAGATTCCCCAGGTCCACGCCAGGGCGCATACCGTCCATACCTCTCGTCCTCTTCCGAACTCACAGGCAATAGCATCCCGGCCCGTTTACGTGCCTCCCTAGCCTCTAACAAGACCTGCGCCTCGTTCGGGCCAAGATAGTCCAGAGGTCTAGTCATGTACCTCTTCGGCGAGTGCACCGCATCCCGCTGCTTCCGGATCGAATCTACAATGTCCTGACCGAAGCGGGTCATCAGCAACGTGCCGGAAGGGTCTTCTTCCTCCCGGGAGAAGGCGGCTATGAAGGAGATTCTAGTCGAGTCGTTAGTCGGCTCGATGAACGACCGTAGCGCCTCGTGCTCCGTCCAAAGAGGGTGAGCGCGGATGATGCGATCTAGGACCTCCTCCACCGACGCCATCTTCCCAGCGCCCTTTAGGTTTTGCTTGAGTCGAGCAAAGAGATTTTTGAAAATCTCACGGCCAGCCGTGATAGAGTGCTTCGACGAAGGGGGCATATCCCGAATATACTTCCCAGTCAACCAGAGCACGTTGTTGAAGTTACGCGTGCGAAGGTTAGAAATATCTCGCGGCAGTCAGGGCGGCAGCGCGAACGGCGACGAGCCGTACGTCATGCCCTCTACGTCGATGAGCTCCCCGTCCGCCGCAGCTCGACAAACGTGCGCCATGACTTCAACACAGAGCGGAAGCCGACAAGGGTCAGCGGTCAACCAAGCCACCCGGACGCCGCGCCACGACCTCGCCAGGAGGTTACTATCGTCTCGGCCGAGAGAACAAAGCCACTCGGGCATATACGGCGCCGCCAGGGCGAGTTGGCCATACTCGTTTAGGAGCCGAAGAACGTCATACAGGCGCTCAAAGTCGACGAGGGTCGAGACCCGTAGGCTTCGGCCGGTGACTACGCTGACCATGAGCACGATTGTCTCGGGAGCAATACCCCAGGAGCTGTCCTCCCGGCGGGCGACGTTGAGCATGGCGTCGAGGGCGGGGTATTTACGGGCTTCCCAGCCATAGTCTACGAGGAGTCTGGCTTCGAAACCAGCCATGGGGGAGGTGTGTCTAGCTTTGGGGCTGAGGCCGATTCTGATCTCGGTGTGGGCAGGCATGATGAGGTCGCTACGATGTTGTGCTTCGAAGAGCACGATGTATTTATTGGAGTGTGTGTGTGAATTTGGATGTGAGTATGTTTGAAAGTTGGAAGAAGGGATTATTCATTCGGCATGGTTACCTCCCAATTTGTAGATGTATTCGAACGGTATGGCCACCGTATGTTGGTGAAGCAACGGTGTCGAGTTCAAGTCAGCTGGACTCGACACAAACGGGCTGTTCATCCTCTGAAAGCTGCCAAGCGCGGTCGATTCAGACACAATGACTTTGATGTAATCAAAGGCAACTGTTCTGTTCAGCAACAGCCTCCTCCGAAACATGGAGGCCTTTGTTCGATCATCCACGGACCACAAGCAAACGACCGAGGCCTCGCTGCCGTCAGCCCAATCGGGCGACTGCCTCAACTTCATCCGCTACAATTCCCGAATCATGAACCAATCTCTGTTTATCGCTAATGAGCACTCGTGAACAACCTATCGACATCTCCTAAGCGGTCACCTCCCGCCGCCTCCTCCTCTCAGGCGCAATCTCCATCATGTCCAGCCACTCAAGCGTAAATGCCGTAACGATCTTGGTCCAGTCCCTTACGGTAGGCATATCAAGATGCTCGCCGTCGTCGTCCATGGTATGCCAGACGCGCGGGAAGGGCGAGGGGATGATGTGCAGGATGTCGACGCCGCGGAACATGAAGGGCTCGTGGTCGTCGCCGATGCCGCGGAAGGGGAACTGCTTGTTGTTCCGCTCGCGCTCCGGTAGGAAGGGCGCCTTGGGCTTGGACTCGAGCACGCCCAGGTCGCGCATGCGCTTCTCGACCGTCCCCATGGCCTGGTACGCCCAGTGGGTGGTGGAGAAGTAAGAAGGGATGACGGGATCGGCGGAGCCCAGAAGATCCAGGAGGACGAAGAGGCTGATCTGGTCCAGGGGGTTGGTGTAGCTGGCAGACACGGGGTTGAACGTCTTTTCCCACTCCTGGGCCAAGGATCTTGAGGTTGTCAGTAAAGGAGCCAAGGGCCGCTTTTCTCTCAGAGGGGCTTACCTCGAGCCGTAGCACGAGTCGGTGGCTGTCCAGGACTGGAAGGCTTCCTCGCCGTCAAGCAAGATAATCTGCACACCCATGTCCATAGCGACAGTCCCGCCATTCTCGCCCAGGGCGACCATCTCATCGTGCATCTGGGTCATGTTGGCATCAATGGCACGGGCCACCTGCATCAGCATAGCACACGGCGCAGCACTGTCCGTGGCGCCGATGAAGCCCTCAGGCGCGATCTTGCTGTCATAGTGCGCCACGAGGGTGAGCCAGTTCGTCTGACCGGGCCGAGCCCAGGGTGGCGCGCGGCGGATGATGAGGTTCTGGAAGGGCACCTGCTTGTTGCCCGTGACAGGCGTCTTGTCCGTCGAGTTCTGCCACTCGATGGTCCACTTCGGCAGCTCCCTGGTGAAGAAGTCGACAAAGTGCCGCTGCGACTTGACCTGGCCGTCGGTGCCGGGCACGCGGGTGATGAGCAGCGGTGCGAGCAGCGCGCCGTTGTGGATGTCAAAGTCGGCGTCGGCCGCGGTGATCTGCTTCAGCCAGTCGTCTGAGAGGGCCTGGTAGGCTTGCGCCGCCGGGGCGAGCAGCAGGACGAGCTGGAGGAGGGAGACGAGGAGCATCTGGGCGGACAGAGGGTGAGAGGCGGGTGAGAACGTGGCCCTCGCCATGGTGCTGGCTGCTCGTGTCTGGAGGGTTCCCGGTGCGTCCTATCTCATGTCGTCGTCGCGGAGGGAGGCTTGGTCTGGTCTGCTTCTCTGGAGCTGAGTGTTTCGTCGCCAATGGGATTGCTTCTCGGAGCGGCGGGTTACGGTCCAGGTTTCGTCAAATGTCAAAGGACGTCGTGTCAACTTCCACGGTCTCGAGGGATGAGTTCACGTCGACACGCTAAGCCCAATGGAGGAGGTGGGGCGGAACGGCGATGCAACTCCAACGTTTCAAGTGGCGGAAGCAAGGGCCGTTGATGAATGTTGATGAATAAGCAGATCCTTTGAAGGAGGAAGAGAGACCTGGCCTTCATCGTTGTTTGCATTCCGGACTTGCCTTTGGCTCTTGAATACCTAAGATCATGAGAAGCTAGAGAAAAGAGTCATGGGACTTTTTCAAAAGTACCAAAATGGGGGTGCTGTGGTTGCACATCTCCAAGATCTCGACTTGCCCGTCTTGACCTCGGCTTGAATGACTCTTAAGCTCAATCGGGCGATGGCATCAGACATCCAACCCATCCACCATTGGACGCCCTTCCATCAGACCCGCCAGACCACCACGATGACTCTACATCAGCCCTACGAACCAAGGTATTTAAAGGGGAACATCATCTTGAGGCTTCCCCTCATCGAAGGTCATTCCCATCAGCCACCACCATGAAGCCTGCCTCAGAGACCCCCACAGCTCTTCTGCTGATCGACATCCAGAAGGGCTTCGAGCACCCAACACACTGGGGTACCAGCCGCAGCACGCCCTCCCTCGAGGCGAACGTCGCCGCCCTCCTCCGCGCGGCACGCCAGTACAACAAGACTGCCACCGAGCCCATCCTCATCATCCACGTGCACCACCATTCCGTCTCGCCCACTTCCCAGCTTCACCCCTCCGCCCGGCTCCCCGGCTCGGATACGCCGACCATTGAAGCTGCCGACTATGCAGCGCCTGTGGGTGACGAGCCTATCCTGACCAAAAACGTCAACTCGGGCTTCGTCGGGACCGACCTCGAGGAGAGGCTGCGAGGCTTTGGGGCCAAGCAGCTCGTCGTCGTGGGGTTGACGACGGACCATTGCGTCAGCACTACGGTGCGCATGGCTGCGAACCTGCACGTGTTGAGCGATGCGCCTGATGGCGACGGAATCTTCATGGGTACGCTCTTGATCCTCGCCTGTGAACTCAAGCTTTCTTTGGGCTTTCTCCATTTACTGACTCTGCCGCAGTGCGGGACGCGACGGCAACATACAGCAAGGGCGGGTTTGACGCCGAGACAGTACATGCTGTTCATCTTGCGAGTCTAGATGGCGAGTTTGCGAGCGTCGTCGGGACAGACGAGGTCGTGAAGGTTATCTTCCACTAGACAACTGGTTCAAAATGCTGTTCATCGCGTCTCATTTCTCGAAAGCAAAAGTCATGCTGCGCTAACTCCGTCTCGCTGTAATCCCCTGCATCGAAGCCACCAATCCCTTCCTTCCAAGCAAGTTCGACACGTATCCTTGATGATAGGCTCTATGTTTTCGACAACGGCCCCTAAGCTCCTCCCGACCGCCCTAAACTTCAACCACTTCCTGCGTCTCCCGTCGGGGCTTCCTGAACTCGAGTTCCCACTCGGCAGCCGACTTCATATTATCCTTGAGGATCGCCCACATCTGATTGCCATCGGGGCCCCATTTGGGATCACACGAGAGCTCGTCACTCTCGCCCCTGAGCCTGTCGTCCAGCCACAGGCACCTCGGGGTGTTTCTGCCCCTCACTCGGAGGCGGTGGGCGGAGCGGGCGCCGATACTCTTCTCTGTGTGCGTCTTGGTCAGCTGGGTCATGCCCCAGAGGTGGGAGATCCCGCCGTTGTAGAGTAGGAGGCTCTCTTGCAGAGCCCGCTCGCTGGGGGCGAAGACGCCAGCTGCGACGCCGGCTTCCATGGCGACGCCAACGGCGTGGCCGATGCGGGTATTGCGGCAGCCTGGCATGTTGTCGGGAAGGCAATTACAGGTAGACATTGGGTCGTTGGTGTCGTCAATGTATCTCTTGATGGCCAGGGCTGTGAGGCGGATGTAGTTGCGGCGTTCGATCTTGATTGCGTCTGATCACTACTGTCAGTCTCAATTGTTCAGGGGCTAGAGGCTTGACCCTTCGGGGTAAGTGTGCTCACCGATGAGGCAGTCGGGGAGGGTGATGCCGTAGTAGCTGGCATCATGGCCCATGAAGTCAAGGAGCTTGCCATTTTCGATGTAGGCATCTTCGAGAATCTTGCTCAGGGTCGTGGAGAAGAGCTCCTTGTTGCCCAGCTCCAGGTAGACCCAGAGAGACTCGAATGTCCCAGAGAGTAGTGTGATCCTGGAGAGCCAGGCGTTGCCTTGGGACCCGACGATCTTGCACATCTCATATTCTTTGAGGAAGCGCACGAAACGGACAAACTTGTCAGCGCTGAGGTACTCGGTGATGCTGTTGTCGTCGTTGAGTAAGGCGACGGCAAGGTCCATCATCCATTGTTCATTCTCGGGAATGTCAATGGTCATCGTGACCATGCCGTCTCGAGAACGACGCTTGGATCTAAGCATGGTGTAGAGGATCGGAGATGCTGCAAGAGCGGCATTGGCCCTGACCTTGTACTTCATGATCAGGGTGCCGGGGCTGTCGGCATTCTTACTGCCGTTATCGATCTCGGCCATGGTGTCAATGGTTTGGGATTGTTTGTGTGGATGAAAGATAAGGGGATGTTTTGGGCGAGAGGTAGGGAATGATCTGGTCAAGAAGAAGAAGGTTTCCTTCCGTGGAAGATTAGAGAGCAAGGCAAAGGTAACGGCAAGCGCTTTCGTGGAAACAGCACGAATCTGGTGGCAAACGCGGACTCACGTGATCTTGTGAATCAGATGAAATGTTGTTCTTTGAGGGCAAGAACGTGATAGATAGGTTGGTGACGAGTGCACGGCGGTTGCATGTACGCAGGCAGGGGCACGTGATCCATGTGTTTGTATTCAAGGGGCCAAAGGCTTCCGTTTCGCACTGCTTTCTCAATACTGAGCTGCCAAGATCATATGTCATCACGGGGAATCTTTAGACCAAAGCAGCACGATTATAAACGTTTTTAGGCATGGTGTTTAGATCGACCGCAGGTAAACACATCATCATGCTGCACATCTTTGTTGCAAAATGATCACTTCAAGTTCGTCATCTTCTTTCATGTGACTTTTTGTTTGCTTTGTCAATTGTTTCTGCCAAATTCATGCTTGTTGCTCAACGCCGACCCCTCAAAGAGGGTGACTGAGCAGGTGGTGTGGCAGATAGGCTCTTCCAGTGGCTCATGTAGAAATACTGACAGCGCGAGCATTGAAAATCTAGGAGCTCATTTCAAATTTGGCGGTCTAATTCTCTTATATCGCAAGTGTCAACCCTCCCTGATTCCTGCTTCATTCGTCGTCATGATGCATAGGGTGCTTCTGCCACTGGTTGAACAGGTGGCCTTCATCCTATGCAACTCTGAAGGTCAACCATTGTCAAGAGACAGATAAACACTGGATAGTCTTCTGTTTGCTTCAATGGCCCGAATCCAATTGCCCCTTCGTGAAGGGACAAAATGGGAGGATGTCAATATTGCGTGTGAGCTCCTCTGCCAAGACTTGGACCTCTGGATTAGGAAAACACCATTAAGAAAGAAGTAGAACGTGAAGCCACTGTAGCTCGCTTATTGAAACCAAACCGGCAAACAATTGCCGCTGCCTGGGGCTGACAGGGTGTCCTCCCAAGGATCTAGCTGCATTGTCAGCGTCGATCGGGCAGCGATTGGGGGCCTCTCGGTCACAGGGGCAAGATGCCCCTCTTGTGGCGGCGCTTAAGTACTCAGCTTGGCTCGGTCGTCAACCTGACCAGGTCAGGTCAGGTCATCCAACTTCCACACACCTCGCGCGCGAACAATGTCGTCCTGGGAGGTACCGCCGCCGCTTCCGCAAAGGCCGCCCCGGCCGGACGGACAACATCAGTATCACCACCGGCCCGGGCCGCAACCTTACTACCATCAACCTCCGATCCAGCTTGTTGACTCGGACGAAAAGCCGCCCCCGCTGCCGTCGCGCCCGCGCCCGCGGTCGCGGGTCGATCTCGAGAGCATCTCGGGCTCGATCAGAGACTCGTGGCGGCAGTTGAGGACCGGCCTGGATTATGTAGACACCAGCGGTGGGCTGAAGCCTCCGGCGTTGCCTCCTCGGCCCGTGTCGGCTTCGGCTGTCCCGGACCGGCAGCAGAGGCCCATCTCGCCGAGCACGTTCTACAGCACGACGCATAGCGATACTCACATTCGGACGGCTTCGTCGACATCCTCCCGGCATGGCCAGGGACGGCCTTCCTTCGCTAGCGAGGCCGGACGACGCGACGACGAGGTCAACCGCATGCTGAGCGAGCTGAGTGTATCGCCCGGCCACCAAACCCAACCACCGGACATGCACCCTCCGGCGACTACCCATCAACCAGGCTTGCACCCTCCGGCGACTGCCCATCATCCAGGCGTGCACCACTCGGCGACTGCTCATCAACCAGACGCGTACTACTTGGCGACTGCCCAATCCCCAGACGTGCACCACTCGGCGACGGCTCATCAACCAGGTGTTCAGGACACGGCGGCTGTCCGTCAAGCAGACGTGTACCACAACGCGACTGCCCATCAACCAGGTGTTCAGGACACGGCGGCTGTCCGTCAAGCAGACATGCACCACAACGCGACTCCCCCACGCCCTACTGCCGTCTCGGACGAGGTCTCCCCGGCCAGGTCGCAACAGTCCGTGACCACTCCGCCGGCCAAGGCGCCCATCACGGCAGAAACGGCCTGCATCAACATCCCCTTATCCGCCCCCGCGACGTGGTACTCGCACCGGGACGCCCCAGACATCTACATCTGTACGCGGTGCTACGACGGGCACCTGCGCGACACCCAGTTCAGGCACGAGTTCAACAGCACATACCTCGACGACCACCAGCCCCGGGCCTGCCGCTTCAGCACTCCCAGGATCCAGAAGCATCTGCTGGCAACGGCGGCGCAGACCGGCTCCCTCGGCGAGCTCATCGCCCACATGAAGTCGCGCGCTGTCATCCCGAACTGCAAGGGTATCGGCGGCGCCAGCGCAGCCGAGGGCATCAAGTGGTTCATCGCCAAGGACAATGCCATCCCAGGAATGGTCATCTGCGAGGCCTGCTGGGAGGACTTTGTCGTCGTTTCGCCGTTCGCGTCGCGCTTCCAGCGGCCGGACTACCAGCAGGACGAGAAGGTCGTCTGGGCCTGCGACATGGCCGTGCCGTTCATCAGGAAAGAGCTCGATCGGCGGGCCGAGGTCAGCGACTGGACGGGCTTCGCAGCTGAGGCGGGGGGCCGTCTGAGTATCCCACCGTGCGGCAAGGCAGAGAGGGTGCCGCGAAGAAGCCGGAAGTGGTTGTGTCCGAAGGACATGCCGGCCGTCGTCGCGTGCCCTGCTTGTTTCTGCGACCATGTCGTTGGATCGGGGGAAGAGGATCGGTGGCGCGAGTGGGAGGAGGTCCCGGGGCTGGAGTTCGCCGATAACTTCATCTGCGCCCTGGGTCAGTTCACCATTGGTCTCGCCATGTCGTTCGCTGAGGACAGGAACGACTATTCGCTGTTCTGGAGGGCGCTGGTCAAGGCGGCCGAGGGTCCCGAGTGCAATCCGGAGGGCACCAAGGGCGCGACGTGGTACACGCTTCGCGACTCGGACCCGCGCGACTTTTTCGTCTGCGGGCTCTGTCACGCCGCCATTGTCGAGCCCATGGGCATGGGAGGCTTCTTCACGGCCAAGCCTGGCGTGCCACCCGACGCGGCACCGCGGTGCTGTCTCAATCCGCGCTTCCCTCGCTTCATGAGCTATCTCCAGAAGCTTCTCGACGGCTACTTTGCCCAGAGCACTGCGGCGCTCTCGGCCTTCGCAAGCGACTACGCCAGTCTCCCGCTGTGCCGTCGCGACACGCTCCTCCAGGACGCGGCGTGGTACGGCTGGCCCGAGTGCACCATCTGCCCCGAATGCCACCACGAGTTCATCCGGGGCACGGCTCTTGCGGACGCCATGCCATACCAGGGCGGGCGATGGGAGACGAGCACCATGTGCAAGATGTACAGCCCGCGCATGCGGGCGCTCTACCTCGAGGCGTGCAGGGCGAACCCGCCCGACGCGACGGAGATGCTGGCGTACAGCGAGCACCGCACGGGGGTGTATGTGCGGACCGTGATGGTGGTGAAGCAGATCTTGCAGCAGCAGCGCATGGCGATTTATCAGCAGCAGAGGCTCAACGGGCAGAGTCTCTTCTACACGAGCTTGGGGAATACTCAGGCGAATCTGCTGGGCAGCGACGGGAGGACGTACGGGGCGGCGGGGGTGGGATATGGGTTTCAGAACGAGTTCCAGTTGGATGGCGCCAGGTATGGGAAGCAGGCGATGGAGGTTGGGGCGAGTGTGAGGTCGGGGTCGGCGGCGATACAGATTGAGGAGTTGGAGCGACAGTGGAAGATGGTTGAGTGAAGGAGTTTGGAGGGAATCGGAAGTTAAGACATATTTGTTCAAGCTTGGTAGTGAGTAGGGTGTATAGTGCCCAATTTTCCGCTATTTTTCAACGATTGGAACAACGGTTGAGTAGTGTAATGGTTATCACCGTGGATTCTGATTCCACTGATCTGGGTTCGATTCCCAGCTCGACCTTTTGTTTTGCTCCCCAGTCAGAGAATCCCATTCATTTTATCCAATGCTAATTGCTTTCGATTGGATGTCTTTCTGGCCCTTCCAGCCAATTAATTCACCCATTGCCTTTTTACTCGACAGGTTGGCTGCCTGGATCATCCCGACGACCAAAAGATGGGCCGCCAATGAGAAACGTCGTCCCGCCACTTCCGTCTCACACGGCCTCGTCAGCTTCACCTCGACATCCTCCCAATCCATTCCAGCAGCCTCTTTGGTAGCGGGACGTGAGACATAGCATTCCGATGGATTGAACTCTTTCATGCCTTCTTCGAGACTCCTTCCCTTTCATTCAGCATGCCCAACACGGGCAAGCCGAGTCGCGACTGTCACCTGTGCCGACAGCGACGAGTCAAGGTCAGCATCGCACCGCGCCTCTTTGAAAACCAGAGCTGACTCCTCCCAGTGCGACCTTGCTCGGCCGTCATGCCAGCGATGCATCAAGTACGGCAAGCCGTGTCCCGGGTACAGGGACGAACAGGACCTCGTCTTTCGCCATGCTGCCCCTGCTGCCCTGAAGAAGAGCAGGGGAGCGCGACAGGCCGCAAGGTCTAGGGAAACGACAGTTGCATCATCTGCCGCTTCAACGCCGGAATCTACTTCTCCCGCGTCTGTGACGCAAGCTATAGACCTCCATTCGAACCCCGCCACAGCTGCAGTCCTGCGAGGCATCAAGGAGCCATGGGTCGCCCACTCCATCCCCCTCCTACTCATGTGCTATCCTATCGAATTCCTCGCCGGCATCTTCAAGGACACTTCGGGTAAGAACGACGCCCTTGTCAGCGCGACTCATTTATGGGCGAGAACCTATCTGGCGAGCAGGTTTCACGCGCCCCAGGATCCGAGGGAAACCGAGCAGTGTTTAAGCACGGCGCTGAGCAACGTCGCCACATCCATTCGTGACCCCAGTCGCGCCACTTCAGACACCACCATCATGGCTGTGTGGCTGCTGGGCATGTACGAGGTATGTCTGACTACCCGCAGACGAATGCACATTGCTAAACTCGAACAGCTGCAAATTGGTGGCGTAGACGGCGGCCAGAACGCCATGACAGCTTGGAATGTCCACTCCAATGGACTGAGCAGCCTTCTCTTGACCAGGGGAACACAGCAGTTCTTCACCGCTCATGGTCGGAATATCTTCTGGTCCGTCTTCACCATTATCGTGAGTTTGATATCCTGCCTGGCAAAAGGTGCCATCCTGACGAACCTAGCAAATCAACTGCATCATCACCTCAGCCCAGTGCCCGCCCGAGTCAGACATGTGGCTCGACACCATTGAGGCCATCGGTGATGAGGACGAGATGCTCATCATATGCATCTCCAGATACATTGTGCAAGCATGTCGCATCTTCCCCGTCATCACGCCCATGCTCGTCGAGGGGCGGTACGAGGAGGCCTGCAATAGGTGGGAGCAGATCGCGCAGGAGGTCGACGACCTCGAGGACCTCGTGGCCCGTTGGATGGCGACAGGCACAACCGCCCAGCGCGACTCGGGCCCTATTACCGATTACTTCCTGAACTCGTGGCGGTGCGCGCGGATCAAGCTGCACCATATCACCATCCTGCTCTCGAACATTGTCCAATACGGCCCGGCGCCGTCGCCTGTCGACGACACAATACTGCAGCGGCGTCGACAGCTCGCCCGTGTGATTATCGCATCGGCAGCCCAGGACATACTCGACAGCGTGCCTGTGTCGCTCGGGGGCAGGGCGAAAGAGCTCACGTCCGACCTGCATGCGGCTTGGTTTGAGGGTATACGGCTCATCTGGCCGCTGGCGACGCTCTACACTGTTCGCACCATCCCGCCAGACCTGCGAATCGTGGCCAAGGCGGCTCTGATCACCGTCGGCACCGAGAGGGGCATCCTTCAGGCGCTCAAGAGTCATCCTGGGCCGATGCCCTACGTGCCGGAGGCACTGATCGGCATTCCTATGGACGAAATACCAAGCAGGAGTCCTTCTCAGGGATAATAACAGCGGTCTTCACGACAACAAATTTTGCGACAAATGAATTTCTATTGGAGTCTCTAGACTTCCCACTAGCCTACTTCCTACGCACCCGGCCAGAACTTGCCGACGAGGGCCAGGTTCTGGATGGTGGCCAGGCCGAACTGGGCAAACTCGTTGGTGCTCAGCCAGGTGGCCTCCTCGCCAGGCTTCAGGACGATGCTACCGTTAAGAGGAGCGGCAGCCCAGGGCAGGGTCTGGCGCAGGCCGTCGTTGAGGTACTCAGTCCAAGCACGAGCAGCCAGGGTGGCATTGTCGTACTTGAGGGCGGCGTAGGCGGTCAGGCGCGAGTGCGACTGGACCTGGTTGGGGCGGCCAAAGTCCGTGCCGTAGCGGGCGGCCTGCTCGGGGCGAGGGGCGTTGTAGAAGTAGCAGTAGTCGAGCCAGGCGTCCTCAAAGCCGGCGGGGAGGTCGGCGCCCCAGTGGTCGGTGAGCTCGAGGATGACCTCGATCATGCCGAACATGGCGGACAGGTGGGAGATGGCGACGTTGCCCTTGTTCTGGGGGTCGGCGACGGGGGGCTTGAGGGTGCCGTCGGCGGGGTTGTAGAGGGCGGAGCCGGAGACGAAGCCGTTGGTCAGGTTGGCGATGCCCTCGACGACGTTTGTGAGTTTGGCGAGGGACTCCTCCCAGCGGGGGCCGCGGCGCTCCCACTCGAGGAGCCAGGAGGCGGAGAGGGCGGAGAACTCGGTGCCGAGGCCGATGGAGACCTCGTCGGGCTTGGGCTCGAAGCCGTCGCCGCGGACCTTGCGGTTGGGGTCGAGGTGCTCGAACGTCTTGTCGACGTCGAGGGTCTCGCGGATGATGTCGCCGGTGCGCTCGTCGCCGCCGGAAAGGTAGTAGAAGTCTGTGGACGTTAGGCTTTTGCTGATGAGAAATACTAGGGGTTCCAGGGACACTTACACTTGCGGTACTGGGCGTTGGAGATGCGGACCTGCTTGGCGCTGTCGCTGTAGTGCTGGACGCCGTGACGGGTACCGAGGGCGCGCAGCTTGCCCAGGTGGTACATGTCGACCTCGCCGGTGTGGCGGGTCATGGCCTCGGAGAAGCGGTAGACGTCCTCGCGGCCTGTGCGGAGGAACTGCAGCCAGATGAAGAGGTCGGGCGAGAGCTCCGAGTTGTCCCAGGCGTAGCCGCCGATGTCGTAGCGCCACTCGTGACGGTCGACGTCGTAGGTGTGCATGACGTCGCCGTAGTCGAGGAAGCCGTACCAACGGCGCTGCTCGACCTGGCCGCGGTAGAAGTCGATGAGCCAGTCCAGCTTGGCGTCGAGCTGGGGCACGTCGCCGGGGAGGGACCAGTAGGTTCCGATCGCGCCGGTCTCCTTGAAGTAGGCGGGCTCGGCGGCGAGGACGGGAGGGTCGTTGATGTAGGTGGTCAGGTCGGCGAGCTCGTCGCTCGAGGGGGTGGCCTCGAAGCCGGCGATGAAGATCTCGTTGGTGCGGCCGATGCCGTAGGGGGTGTCGAGACCGCCCTCCCAGTCCTCGTAGGTGACCTCGAGGGCATCCAGCTGCTGGGCGTACGTCTCCTGGCCGAGGCCGTCGTGGTAGGGGCGGAGGTCGAGGGGCTCGGCGGCAGGGCTGTAGATCCAGAGAGTGATCTCGCCGCTGTCGGCGGCGGCGTTGCGGATGTCAAGACCAGTGGGGTAGCGCTTCCAGAAGTCGCGCAGACCGACAGCCAGACCACCCTGGGTGGCACCGCCGAGGTAGGCGAGGCCGCCGGCGCGGGTGGCACCGGGGATGTTGACCCACCCCTGGCCGGCCTTGGTGCGCTTGCGGAGGGTGAAGCCATCGGGGGAGAGCTGGTGGAGGCTGAAGTCGTTCCACTCGGGGATCCAGTGCATACGGGAGGAGACGCGGACATCCCAGGTGCTGATGTCCGGGGTCTCACGGCCCTCGAACTGAGCCTGGCGGACAGCGAGGCCAGGGTCGCGGCGGAGACCGGTGATGCCCTGGACGGCCTCGCTCAGGAGACCGCCGTCGACACCGGCGATGCGGACGTGGCGGTTGTAAGCGGCCTCCTCGGCGAGGGGCACCTGGAAACGCAGGCCGACGCCGGTGATGAAGTCCTTCTTGGCGTCGCCGTCGTAGACGATGGTGTGGACGAGGCGGATGGCCTCCGAGTCGGCGTGGAGGTAGAAGCGGACGACGAAGGGGAGCCAGGCGTCATGGCCCGAGGCGTCACCCTCGAGCTGGTGCTTGCCGTGGACGGTGACGAGGGCGCGGACGGTGGCGTCGTCGCTGACGGTGACGTTGTCGATGCGGCTCTCGAAGTTGAGGTACTCGATGGGGGAGCGACCGCGGTCTTCGACGTCGGCCTCGACGCCGGTCTGGGAGGTGAGGACGAGCTTTCCGTCGCGGCCGACGGTCTTTCCTCCGGCGGTGACGAGCTCCTTGAGGAGGACGCTGCCCTCCTTGGGGAAGGTGGCGGTGATCTTTCCCGTGTTGACGACGACGGACTCGGCCGAGTCGGTGACGTCGATGCCGCCCTCGCCGGCGGCGCGCTTGACGACGCGACGGACGCAGGTCGAGTTGCCGGGCTGGGGGGCGCGGGAACCCGAGGCAGTGACGGTGTACTTGTTCTTGGGAGAGTCGGAGCCGGGGACGGCGTGGGCGGACCACTTGATGGAGCCGTCGGGCCAGTAGGCCGTCACCCAGGACTGGAGGGGGGCGCCATCGTCGAGGGTGAAGTCTGTGGCGTTGGCGAGGTGGGCGCCGCGAGCCCAGGGGAGACCAAAGGTGGTGCCGTAGCTGAGGTTGGGTGTCTCGCCGAGCCAGTGGACTTCAGTCGACGTGGTGCTCGTGTTGGCCGCGCAGCTGGCGGCCGAGGCGAGGCCCAGGAGGGAGGCGACGAGGGAGGCAGCCCGAGTCATGCTGGCAGTTGCGCTATAAGCGGTGAGGAGGGAGGAGGAAGACGAGGAAGGTGGTGGTGCTCGGGGACATTATATCCTCCTCGGCTTTTCTTCCTTCGTCCACTTCCTCTCAACTACGGTCCCCCGTCACGACATCTCGGTGGAACATCGCGACGAGATGGTGCCTGACACCACCGGTCCCCAGCATTGGCACACGCACTTATGCATCCACGGCTACCCCGGACGAGGTCCATTCTCCGCGGCGGTGCGTGTGGCGAGTCGGAGCAGATGGTGCTCTCCTCGTAGACCCGCGAGAGCATGATTCCACCAATCCAGCTGGGTGAGCGGCAGAGGCGAACCCCGGCGAGGGAACATGGGCCGAAATGAGGCTCCATCCGGGGGAGAGCCACACGCCCTTTTAGCCAGGCCGCGACGGGGATGGACGTTGCAACGGGCGCGGGGTAGCGCGAGGCCAAGACTTGAGATGGTCGTCGGCCTGCCGCTGGTCGATGGTCCGAAGGGCCGAGGGGGGAGGGGGTTGCGGGGGGGGGGGGGGGATGATCTGGGGATGGTTAGGAGGGGGGAGATCATGGCGGAGCATCTCGGGGTAGCGGAGGAAGTCAGATGCAGGGGAGATGGGCAGCTGTGAGGGAGGTCGTGAGGAAGTGGTGGTGGTGGTTGATGCGGTCGAGTGAGAGTTGGTTTGTGTCACGGGATTCTCGGGGGCTTCGGCACATCTCTGCCCCCAACGGCTCTTGGCTCAGGGGTTGAAGAAAGACAGCATGGCAGAAGGGGAAGTCGACCGGGGCGGTCCGCATGGGGTAATGCTAAGCCGGCAATCGAGCGGGCCTCGCCTTTGCCCGAGCCCATGCCATGCCCGTGCTGATGACCGTGTGCCGAGGTGTCCCGGTTGCATCATCTGGGGAAGTTATCACGAGATCTGCCAATCCACTTATTTTTCTTCACAATCAACCGCTTGAAATGAGGGTATCCGACTCGGGGAGATGAGTTCGTCAGGGGTGGGTTTGGTTTTGGGGACGACGACTTTAGGTTGCGGCCTGGGCCTTGACCTTGTCTTTATTTTTCGGCCCGGCTGTTATCTCCCGCCAAGGATCCCCTGTAAAAGCTTCGGCAGACGGTTCCTGACTTGGGATGAGCCACATGCATCAGAGGGGAGACGACGATGGCGACATTCCCATATCGCGTTGAGATGCCCGATGTCGGTGATCGGGATGCGACATGTTTCCACTGGATTTTCGTTGACAGGTGCCGATGTAACCGTCTCCCATGAAGTTGTTGACCGCTATTCTCTAGGATGTATGAGGGATGTCGCTCAAAGGATATTTCGGGATGCAACGTCACTCGGCCGAGCATCTCATGAAGTGGCTCATCGAACGGGTCCGCCATTGGCTCGACATAGGTATCATCTAATGTTCTGAAGCTGACATACAAAACGTAACCCGATGACCTTCACCAGGGCCATCTGTCGCTGTGATTCCAATTGTGTGATGGTGTTGAGACTGTATCCAAGGACAAGCTCAGGACGTCGAAATGTCAACTCCAGATCTGCAGACCCTGCCACTTCAAAAGGCCAAAACTTGTGCATCAAACTGTCATTATCAGCTGCTCACAGCATTATCACATCATGCTAGCTCTCAAGACGTCATCAGGCATCTCATCACAAGCATCAACTATTCGGCACATGATAGCCGTGACCCCCTAGCTAGACACCGAGCTCGAGGCCACGCCAGAGATCTGCAAGACTGCGATTAACAGGACCAACATCACATTGCTTCCAATGAAAGACCCTGGCAGCAGGGACCTGACATGGCTGCCCTGGCATACGAGTCCGATAACAGTCCGAAAGCAAGTCCCCCACTCCGCGGCACCTCCCAGGCACCTCCCAGACCCTGCTGATCCCCAATGACGCGATGCGAGGCCAACAGCACTTGCAGATGCCATGCACACCCTTGTTTTCCTCGGCCCCATAGCAGCCGACTTGAGCTCACATCCGCCGAGATGATGGTGGAGAAGGGAAGCAGCACGACATCAAGAGGGAAGTGAGGGGAACGCATCTTGGAGAAAGCCAAGCTGCATCAAGTGGTTCAAAGAAATCAATTGAATCGTTCATCAGATGACTCTGTGCCCGTAAACTCGTTACAAAGTAAATAAAAAAGGTCCAATGTCATCATCGAACCCCAGACCCTCCCCTCAAACCCCCAGAGAGAGCCGTCGAAGCGAAGGCACACAAGCCAAAACACAACCAGCGGCTGCATTTACAGCATGGCGCCCAGAGCGAGGGCAGCGGTCATCAGACCACCAGCCACGGAGAACATAGCCGAAGCGCCAGAGACCACGACGATGCAGTCCTTGTGGTGGTAGTAGCTGGGGTTCTTGCAGTCGACCTTGACGTCGGGGGTGATGGGGTAGTCGGAGGTCTTGGGGGGCTTGGGGTACTCCGAGGTCTTGGGAGGCTCGACCTTGGGGTACTCGGCCTTGGGGGGCTCGACCTTGGGGTACTCGGCCTTGGGGGGCTCGACCTTGGGAGGCTCAACCTTGGGGTACTCGGTCTTGGGGGGCTCGACCTTGGGGTACTCGGCCTTGGGGGGCGCGGGGTACTCGCCCTTGTTGTCGTCCTTGTAGTCGCCGTTGCTCTTGTAGTCGTAGTCGCCCTTGTTGTCGCCCTTGTAGTCACCCTTGTAGTCGCCGTTGCCCTTGTAGTCGTAGTCGCCCTTGTAGTCGCCGTTCCAGCCGCCGTTGTAGCCGCCGTGGTACTTGTCGTTGTACTCCTTGCAGTAAATGGTGTACTCCTCCCAGCTGCCGTCGTAGCCGTTGCCCTTGCCACCGTACACGATCTCGACCTTGCCGCCGTTGCCGTAGCCGCCCTTGCCGCCGTAGATGTACTCGCCCTTGCCCTTCTCGCAGGTGTCGCAGGGGTAGATGGGGATGATGGGGTAGTCGGTGGGCCGGGGTCCCTTGGTGGTGTCGGTGATGGTGTTGGTGACGGTGACGGTGATGCCGGACGAAGTGGGAGCCGAGGTGGGAACAGTGATGACGGTGGTGATGACAGTGCTGCTGGGAGCCTGGGTGGGAACGGTGGTGGGAACGGTGACAATGTCGGTCACGGTGGTGGTGAGACCCTGGCGACGGGCCAGATAGGCGGGCTTCTTGTAGTGCTCGTCCCAGACGGCCTTGCACTTGTTGTCGTCCCACTTGTCGATGCGGCCGCCGCCGTAGCCGCCGCCGTAGCCACCGCCGTAGCTGCCACCGTAGGAGGAGCACTTGGTGAAGTAGTCGGGGTACGACACCTTGAACTCATCGCCGTTCCAGCACTCGTAGATGACCTTGCACTCCTGCTCGGTGCAGCTGCCCGACCACTGCTTGCCGTACCACTCCTTGCAGGCGGTGGCGTACTCCTTCTGGAAGCCGTACTGGTCGAAGTAGACCTTGCACTTGGCCTCATCCCACTGGCCACCGCCGTACTTGCTCTCGTAGTAGACCTCCTTGGTGTAGCCGCCGCCGTAGCTGCCGCCGTAGGAGGAGCACTTGGAGTAGTAGTCGGGGTAGGAGACCTTGAGCTCGTCGCCGTTCCAGCACTCATACAGGACCTTGCACTCCTGCTCAGTGCAGCTGCCCGACCACTGCTTGCCGTACCACTCCTTGCAGGCGGTGGCGTACTCCTTCTGGAAGCCGTACTGGTCGAAGTAGACCTTGCACTCGGACTCTCCCCACTGGCCGCCGCCGTACTTGCTCTCGTAGTACACCTCCTTGCTGCCGCCGAAGCTGCCGCCGTAGGAAGAGCACTTGGAGTAGTAGTCGGGGTACGACTTCTTGAGCTCGTCGCCGCTCCAGCAGTCGTAGAGGACCTCGCAGTCGCCGCTGGACCAGCTGCCAGAGTACTGCTCGCTGTAGTAGCTCTTGCAAGAGGAGGCGTACTCCTTCTGGAAGCCGTGCTGCTCGTAGTAGCCCTGGCACTCGGACTGGCCCCACTGCGACTCGCTGTAGCTGTAGTGGCCGTTGGGGGCGGCCTTGGCGACGTAGGCCAGGACGGCGGCCGAGAAGAGGGCGGGGTTCTTGACGTTCTTCATCGTGGCGCTGATGGTTTGATTGAACGAGCGACTGAGAAAAGAAGGGGGGTGGAAAAGAATCCGGACCGGAAAAGACTGTCTGCTGTGTAAGGAGTGACTGTGGTCAGTGTGTCGACCGCTTGTTGGTTAGTATGCGCCTGCTTCTTCCAAGAGAAAAACAGATGAGAGGCGGATGTGAGGCCAAGTCTTTATACGCTTCAAGAGACCATCGTGGACGGCGGGGGGCCCAGGCGTTCTCGGTCGTGTTGTTTTGCAAAACAATAGACGAAAGGAGTGAAGAACGCCATGTCATGAGCCAGCCCGCATGCCTGTGCGACATTGCCCCTGAGTGGTATTCCTGGGGATTGCAAGGGCCGATGGCGTCGGCGGTGGAGGGCTGGATTGTGGCTCGCCAGGATGTCGCAATGTGGGAAACGAGTCGCTGGTTCGGCGAGGCGTCGAAGAAGTGGGTGTGCCGGGTGGGCTCGCCGAGTGGTTGTTCGACATGAATCGTCCCGACGGGAGTCTGTACATGCTTGATTTGAAGCTTGAGTTCGGGACTGGAATGTTGGTAGGGGCCGCGGCCTTAAAGCTTGCTGAAGGGTGACCGCCTAGGGCCAGGGAGACCTGTGAGGGAGCCGAATTTGCCGAGCCGGGCCGGATCGGTTTCAATCGAACTGCCCGAGATAGGATTGCTGGATGAAGTCAGACTTGACTGTAGGTAGCTTTTGGACGGCCCAAGTCTGTTGTGCTTTGCAGAAAAGACGTATCTTCTCCCAGTGATGCTGGACGCACATCTCGAATGACTGTTTCTCGATTGCTCCTTGATTGCTAGCTTCCTTGGTCTGGAACCGGCAAACCGGCACATGATGAACGGCTAAACCATATTTCCATCACTTTGGCGTTTTGGCTGGCATTCAAGGCCACAGGCGAGGCTGGTCGTCTGCGGAGGTGATGTTGTGGTCGAAGGCATGGTCGCGGTCGCGAGACATTGGCGGTAATGAGCGATCGGGCAAGCGAAGAGACTCTGGGATTAGCGTGAAACTCAAGATGAGATAGGCGTGGGAGCCGAGCCGGCTGGGGATGTCAAGCTGAGGAATGAAGTCAGGCGGTCGTGATGAATGTTCGCAGATGAGCGAGGTGAGGACTGACTCGATCGGGTCGGGCCTCACGCGGTCCAATGCTGCTTAGTCACCAGCAACCCGGCGCATGCGCTTAGTCACCCTCGAGACGGCCCTGGCGTACACGCCTTCGATTGGCATTCAGCTTGTCCATCACTCATTTCGTCCACCTCCTCAATATGATCGATCGGGATCAATTATTCGGATACTACGATGCGCTTGCTCAGCTGGAAACATCCCCCATCAGAATGCGCATTTCTTCAACACCCGACCATCGACCGCACCAAACCTCCCCTTAGTACTGGTACCTGAACGTCTTGTTCTCACGGTCCGTCATCTGCGCCCACACATCAGGCGACAGGTAAGACTCTTCAGCCTCGGTGTCCTTGGGCGCGGCGTCGCGCTTCTTGTTGGCCCACCAGTAGTAGGCCGCCAGCAGGCAGGTGACAAGGGCGCAGCCAGCTTGGGTACCCATGACGGCAAGCTTTGCAGGGCGGTAGTCGGGCGCGTCGCGGGCCTGGAACGTCTGGGGACCGATGATGTTGCCGAGCGAGAAGGAGCCGGAAACGATGGCCGTGGCGAAGGCGCGCTTGGTAGCGCCGGCAACGTTGGCGGCCGTCCAGGCGTAGAAGACGGCAAGGGGAGCGACGACGGCGTTGACGAGGTAGATACCAGCCAAGACGCCCGAGCGACGCTCGATGGTCAGGAAGGACATGAGCGCGCCGCCGAGGACGGCGGGGCAGATGCAGGCCACAGTCCAGGCCCAGCGGTGCGAGCGGTAGCGGATGCCGAAGCCGACGAGCAGCGTGAAGAAGATGCTGACCACGCCCGAGGGCATGTTCATCAGAGCCGCCTGCTTGGGAGTGTAGCCGAGGTTGCGGATGAGCGTGGCCGAGTAGGTCGTGACGACACCGCTAGACACGGAGAGCTGGGCGCAGAGGTGTCAGATACGACCGAGGTCAAAGTGGTGAATGGGGAAACTCACCAGCACGACTGCCAGAGTCATGAGGTAGATCTGAGGGTCGGAGAGGGCGTCGATGATCTGCTTGGGGCGGAACTTCTTATCGGTGATGCCCGTCTGGTTGACGCTGACATGCTTGAGCAGGGCGACCTTTTCGGCGTCCGTCATCCACGAGGCCTTCATGGGCGTGTCGGGGATAAAGACAAAGACGCCGAGACCAACACACACGGTCATAGCGCCGAGGACGATGAACATGACGCGCCAGCCGGCCAGTCCGCCGCCGGTGACGTGTTGGAAGCCGTAGGAGATGGCGCCGCCGATGATCTGGCCCAGGCCAAGGCCGAGGTACCAGAACGAGAAGCGCGGGGCGGCCTCGGCCTTGGTGTAGTATTGGCTACTGATGAGCATCAGCGAGGGACCGATGGTGGCCTCGAAGACGCCGAGGAAGACGCGAGACACGAGCAGAGTCGTGTAGTTGGTGGCCGCGGCGCCGCAGGCCGTGGCGATGCCCCAAGCCACAATGTTGAACGAGAGCCACTTCGAGGCGGGAACGGCCTGGAGGAAGTAGACTGGGCAAGTCAGCGCTGGGTCGCCCAACTTCCCAAGGCTTGGGCTACTCACTGTTGGGAATCTCAAAGCAGATGAGACCGACGAAGAGGAAGGTGGCAATGTTGGAGAAGTCGTTGCCCTGCAGGTTCAGGTCCGTACGCAGGCCCATGACGGCAGCGTAGTTCAGGATGACCTTGTCAAGGAACTGCATCGTGTAGGCGCAGAACATGAGCGGCACGATGCGGAAGTCGATCTTCCTGCGCAGGCTCTTCAGGTCCACGGCCGCGTGCTCCTCGCCACGGTTCTGGTCAAGATACTTCCACGCATCGTCGACGCCCTGGCCGGCCTGGCCATCAGCGACGGCGGGTTGCTCCGAGACCTTGAGGGGCTCGCCGCCCTTGCCCTCGTGGGTCGAGTTATCAGCGGTGGACGACATGGCGACAGCTGAGAAGAGGTGTTGATGGGATGGGGGAGGAAGAGACGAGGGCCCGAGTCAGATGACTAGATGCAAGGCGGGGGACGACTCGGAGGCGGGAAGAAGGAAAGAGGGATCAGCAGCAACACGGGACGCAGAGGGGGGTGCGCGGTGCCGGCTCTCGACTTGACTGGGAGTGTGCTTGATGAAGAGACAGAGACTACAACCTTGCTGGCGTCGGCCGGGCCATCTCATATATGAAGCACGACAAGGGGCCCAGCGCGACCCGGATGCGCGTACAGACGCAAGCTGCAGGTTTGCCTCGCGCATCGCATCACATCGTTCCCCCGAGAGGGAGGCCTAGATGCCCGGGATGTGACATGAAGCCCAAGGGTCGAGCATGGATCGGACCCAGCGCTGCCTCCAGTCAAGCGGCCTCGAGCAGAGTCTACCGACAGGATATTGTTTCGAGTCCTGGAAGGTGCATATGCAGCTTGCTCTGCCCCCCTGGCCCCCGGGGAACCGTTGAGAAAATTTGAAAAGTCGCTTCGCAGGGACGACAAGGGCCATGTTCCCTCTTCCAATGTCGATTCGTCAACACGGCAAGCCGTCGGGGGTTGGACCTTATTCGGGACTCTCGGCGCTGGCCTGATTTCTTGAACCCCCCCAAGCCCCCTCTCGTCCGCCTCAGGGCGCATCCCGCGTCCAAGCCTTGGGCGTGGGGAGGGCCGGCAGGGGTCCAGGGGGCTCGGCAGACCGCTGGCGGCCGCTGGTTCGCGGGAGCGGACGGGCGGTAGATGGGGCCCTGGAGTCTTGGGGATCTGCCGGCTCGGGAACAGGGGTGGTTTGTTCCCCGTCGAAGGAGATTTGCCCGCGCCGGGGGTCGATGGCGGTTGGTGCTAAGCGAGGCCGCAACACGGCTCGATGGGCGTTCGAGAAGGGGGGTGACGGACCCCGGAGCCTGCCGTTGCTGCAGGAGGGTGACTCGTGTCCCGAGGGAGAGAGCAAGAGAAAGAGAACGAAGAGGCACGGTACTGTACGAGTATTGGATGGTCGTGTTGGTAATGAAATTGATTTGGCTCCGGCCGGCCAGGGGTCCGTCGAGGCGGACGATGTATCCGCGCAAATCAGAGACACGGCTGAGGTCGTCGATCCCACATGAAAGTCTCGAGGCGTTTGACGGTAGGCGAAGTTGCTTTTTCTTTTTGTGCAGCGGCAACGTCGGATGCGAAGGTTCTGCTTTAACCACTCTGGCGGGTTAGAGCTGACATTGTCTTGCCTAGCTAGAGGTGTGATAGTGGTGAGTCGCTGATGGGCAGATCGACAACCTCGTCCCCCACTGATAGACACGATCTATCTAGCACGGGGCGTCCTCCGGTGCTGACTAGGTGGTCAGAAGCAATGAACTCCTCCTCCCGGTCTCTTCCATGTCTTGTTCTTCGCCTGCACAAAGCCGCCACCACGGCGCACCTGGTGCACTCATCGTCGGACCACCGCCCTCTACTCCGGCCGCTGGATCCCTCAGGGTTCTTGGCCTTTTCATCCCTGGGGGCGGCACGGGCAGGGGCCACTGACGCGATGTGACTGTTCCTGTTCCCGCTTCCCTCCACTATTCCTGCGGGAGAGATGCACCCCCTCCCGAAGCAGGTCTCAAAACGATCCCTCGTCCACGAGTAACAAAACATTCGCCCATGAAAGAGGGCCAAGCGAGCCTGGAAAACCCGTCCCCTGTTCTTCACTACAACCCCCTGTCTCTGATTAACACCCCCTGTTCCATGCCTGAGACATCCCACCGGCTCGCGGGATTATCCGATAGTCACTGGACGCCCCCGCGGCTCGTGAACCGCAAGCTCTGCATCACCAGAGTCGGAAGAGAGAGGATGGGGGCCCCTGGAGGCGTCCCATGCCGCCGGTTGATACCTGCTTGCATGGCCTCGGGGTGTTGTGATTCCGCATGCTGGGGCCTGCATGCTGTCGGCATGGCATGATGGGCGGTTTCTGGGATTAGCCTGGACGCGGCAGGGTGATTTGTTCCAGTCTATCAAAAGTTTGCTAGAAGCGAGTTTCCATGTTATTGCCCCTATTCCTCCGATGCAGAGTTGCTGAACCTGGTCCTGGACGTGCGCCGTTATCTGTCTGTTCCCTCCCGGTCGTGTCATCTGTTAAGACTCGAGGCTTGACGAGCCACTTCTTAGAGTGTTTGTCTTGTGCTGCTTCAGCATCAGCATCATCAACAAATCTCATTGACAATACAGACACCGTCGACATCATGGGCTGGGTCCAAAACGCCACCCCGGAGGTGGAAGCCATCTCACAATGGCCCATGATTATCCCGGTCATCGCTGTCATGACCGTCTTGTCCACCGTTGTCGTCTCCTTGCGCCTCTGGATCCGCCACAAGGCTCGCGGCCTCGCTCTCGACGACCACTTCTCAGCATTGTCGATGGTCTTTGCAATCATCTATTCAGCCCTCTCCATCGCCCGTGGGTGCCTCTCCACGGTTTGATGCTCGGCACGACACTGACAGAAGCCGGTGATAGAAACGAGATATGGCCTCGGCCTGCCCATCGCCCTCCGGCCCAAACCAAATCTCATCCCATTCACTCGCGTCAACTATGCCGGCCGTCCATTCTACCAGCTGGGCATCAGCTTTTTCAAGATTGCCCTTCTTATCAGCTACCTGCGTCTACTCCAGGGAACTGATCACAAGATGTATCGCATGGTTGTGTGGGCGGTTGCAGCTTTTGTCTTTCTGAGCCACTTGGGGTGCACACTTGCGCTGGTCTTCGCCTGCAATCCCGTATGAACACTATTCACGCTCTGTTTGACATGACTGACAATACGTCTGCAGGTCGACAAATCCTGGAACCCCCTCAAGGTCGGCACCTGTCTTCCTCCCGGTCCCTCCTTCACTGGCTATGCCGTAGTTACCATCATCTCCGACGTCATCGTCACCATCCTCCCGATCCCGATCCTGCTCCGCCTCAACGTCAAGCTCGAGAAGAAGCTCGGCCTCATCGTTGTCTTCATCCTCGGAATCTTCACAACAATCTGCTCCGTCATGCGCTACAGCCAGATCGACCGCATCCAGTTCGGCGACGGCAACTCAACCATGCTCGTTCTCTGGGGCACCATCGAATTCAACGTCGGCAACATCGTCTCCTCCCTACCCTTCCTAGCGCCGGTCTGCATGCGTAAGGCGAAAGGCTACCGGTCCAAGCAGTCGGGCAGCTACGGGCAGTCCAACTCGCACGCGTTTGGCGGCAAGACGGGCGACAGGTACAAACTCAGCGCCATGAACCACAAGACGGACAACTTTTCGTCAAACGACCGCGGCAACAGCGAGGAGAACATCTTGGCGCCAAACTCGATCATTAAGTCGGTCACGTACACGGTGCAGGTCGACGACGATGCTGCGTCAGCCAACTCGAGAAAGAACGCCGCCATACCGGGGACGGTCATGTAAAGCCGAAGTGGCGTCTTCGCCTGTGTATTTAGCCTGGCGTGAAAACCCCTTGGAGATCGACAGATGACGATCTCGCCATGTCGGGACGGGTTTGCGTCTTCAGCCAGGCCAAGCATTTAGCCGTGCCTCGCAAGAAAGGCTTGATATCGGAGCCTGGCGCTCCGACTGGCCGAGATGCAAGGCACGTTCTGCAGCATGTATGCTTATCATGACTAGATTATTTTTCTTTGCATACGATCTAATGATGGATGTCTCATGTGTGAACCCTTGTCTACGCCCCTTCCTCGTACTTCATGAACATCTCACGTCTGCTGAGAAGAGGACTCTGCGGGTTCACCCTCGGCCAGTCATGGGCATCCAGACACGCCCTCCTCGCGGCAAGGACAGCCGGGCGCGACCTCTTGACAACACCATCTTCATAGTCGTCGAGCGCCTCGCGAAGCCCATCACCACCGGCGACGAGACGGGGGGTAACCTTTTGGGCAAACTCGAGCACGTCGACGATGGCGTGGTTGGCGCCCTCGCCGCGGTCTAAAGGCACGTCAGCGCGTGTTATTCTCCGCCAGGAATGCTGGGGAAACCTACACATGGTCATGGCGTGGAATGCATCGCCCATGAGCACGGCTCTCCCCGAGGTCCTCAGGCCTTCGGCCGGCACGTAGTCGGTCAGCTCGAGCTGCTTGACCTCCGAGCTCTCCGAAACGCCCTGGGCGATGGACTTGAATGGTTCGGCCCACGTCTCGGCAAAAGACTTGATGAGGTCGATGGTCCCCTCGGGCGTGGAGGGGAAGTCCAGGGGCCCCGGCTGGCCGCCCCAGCCAAAGCTATCGCGGTACGGCCAGGAGATGACGACTTGGCAGGCGTACTCGCCGGCCGGGGCGGCGGCGCTGGCCTCCCGGTCACCGGTGTGGGACGCGGGAGAGGCGGCGTCTGTGCCATGGCTGTCGTTGCCGGGGGCGTTGAGGACTATTCAGGATGGGATCAGCGACGAACAGGGCGGCCTGAAATTGAAGGCGGGGGAGGAACTCACCGCTAAAGTACATGTAGGTGTCGTTCTTGGACGAGGTCGCTTGAAGGAAGAAGGGGTCGAGCTGTTTAATGGGCGCCATGGCTTCGGGGGTGTACCTGGCCCTGAAGCCCACGACGCGGACGGGGACGCGGAAGTTCTCATGACGGTCGGGGAAGAGAGCCCTCCGGACGCGGGAGTGGCCGCCATCGCAGGCTACGATGAGTGATCCGACGGACTCGGTGCCATCCTCAAAGAGAGCTGTGACCTCTCCCTCAGGGGTCTCACGAAGCCAGGAAAAGGCCTTCCCCCACTCGACGTCGATGTCCTCGGCCAGCAGACGGCGCAACTTCTCGCGGGTGACGCGGATGCGCGTGGCCTCAGTGGCGCGCGGGGTGGCGGCGACAAGGGCGCCTGTGGACAGGTCGTGGAGGGGAAAGGTGGTCGCGTCGCCGGCCTCAACGGCGCGGCGGTCGACATAAGTCGACGGGATGCGGCGGACGAGGGGCTCGGGGAGGAGGTCGCGGAGGGCGGGGAGGGACCAGTGCAGGGTCAGTCCCCAGCCGACACCGCGGGTGGTGAAATCTGCATCGCGGTCAAAGAGGCGGAAGGGGATGTGGGCGGTGCGGAGGTGCTGGGCCAGGAGGAGGCCACTGATGCCGGCTCCGATGATGAGCACCGGCTTGAGGGGGGCGGGTTCAGATTCGGGCATGGCTGAGTCGTGTCGGGGTGAGTGAATACTCCTTGAGTGATGTGCCTGTGCTGTGACAGTGGCAGCACTGAGGGCATTTCAAGTTGGAGATGGCCCGACTGCTTCAGCAGTTGAACCCCAACCGTCAGATGCGTTTGAACCCTCATGCAGGCGCCCATTCACAAGATCTCATCCTCTGCTCTGAATAGTGACCCCCTCGACCCATCGAACAGGCTCTTCGCACCAACGGCCAGCGTGGGGTGATCAGGACGCACAGAGATGGACATGGACATGGGCTGATGGTGGGTTCTTCAGGGCCAGACTTACTGCATCTACAGGCATCTCAGCGGGTCTGTGTCCTGACTCCCTCGTACCGCAGTTCCCCTAGGGGGCTTTTCTCCCTCGAATGGAGCAGACAGGGGGAGGACGGGACGGCGCCCGGCATCACCCGCCCAGCTTCGGCTGCCTGTGGGTTTCGTTCAGTGGGCAACAGGGCTGCGGTGCGGATGTTACGTATTTCTGTTGTAGAGCCTCTGATGCCAAGAAGCTGTGAAGACGGGCTTCATCTCCGAGTCCCCTGCTGCTGCATTTCGTTCAGCAGCAGTTGGTTCTTTTTCGGCACTCGTCCGATGCTGCAGAATGGATATTCCGATGCTGAAGATTCTTCAAGCGGGCTACTGCGGGGGTTCGTGTTATTCTGCATGACACAGGTGGGCGTTCTTGGGTATGCCAGGGTTCAGTCTCAGCACAGATCATGGCCAAGTCGATGCCCTGAAAACACCCGGTCCACATTCTCGTCAACCCAGGGAGGAGACCAGATGCGCGGCCTGCATGCTGATGCAGAAGACATGGGCCGCAATCCTCCTCCTGCAGCCACCTGTCGCAAGAACTCATCCTTCAAGCTCGGCATCATCACCACCGTCGCCAAGTTCGCCATGTCATCTTCATCTTCATCTCATTCCCTCACCGAGATTACTTCTACAAGTCCACCTGCACGCCCAGCCCTTCCGCCAAACCCCTGAGAATCTCGTACAGCGCCCACGCCCCCGGGTCCGGCAGCTCTTGGCCCTCGGCCTCACCCACGTATGTTGCCCGTCCAAACCGCGCCTTCAGGAACCTCGTTGCCTCGGCCTTGGCTGCCGCCACCTTGACGCCAGCCGTCAAACTCGAGGTCTTCGCAAATTCGTCGGCAAATGGCAACAGCACATCCATCACCGTGCGATCGCCTTCTCGTGCTGACGTGTGCGACTTGAGCGCCTCGGCTGCCTCCGCCAGTGCCTTTGCGTAAAGCTCCGGTGAAGGCGCCCTGCCGGCGGCTGTCGCCTCGCGCACCCCCTTTCGTAGGGATGCCGAAAAGGCAGAGAGTAGGATGCCCAGGATCGCGCCCAGCGTGCCGCCCATGTCGTCGGCTGCCTCGATGAGAGAGGCGAGGAAGCCGAATACTGAGCCGCCCTTTGCGATGCCGCCGTCGAGACCGCGCTGCACCGACTCGGCCAGGCCCTTGACGGCCTCGCCGCAGTCGCCGTCGCCCATGACCATGTCCCAGCGGGTGAGGTCCGGCTCGGCCGCAATGGCGCGCTCGCACGCCGTGCGAATGCCCTTCTCCAGGAGTGCTGCATCCACCACGAGGTCGTCGCCCGTAGACTCGCCCGCGGCGCCTGCTGCCGGCTTCTCCTGCGCAGTCTTCACGTCAACCGTCCTTTTCGCGTTGGCAGATGGCCGTGTCACATTCGGCCACGACACTGCAGTCGTTTGCCGGTCAAACAGCGTGAGGAACTCCTCCGCCGAAGCGTCGGCCTGTCTCGCGGCAGCAGAGATGTTGCACAGCGACACGGAGAAGCCGGGCGCATTCAGTGACGTCTCAAAAGTGCCTGAGAGGGTCCTGACGGGGTTGATCTTCCAAGTAGCGGCGAGCTGCTGCTGCACCTCGTCCGTCAGGGCACCCAGCTCCAACACAGACAGACCGCCATAGTTGTTGACGAGGAGAGTGACGTTGTCGCCAGGCTCGAAAGTCGCGAAAGCGCGCTCGGGGTCGGTCGGGTCACAGAGCAGCCGCAGGCAGCGCGCGATAAGGTCCTCGACGGAGGGGAAGGGCGAGATGAGCTGTTGGCCGGGCTCATTGTGGATGCCGGCGCCCACGACGCACACGTCTTCGGGGATGCTCTGGTGCTGGCGGCCAGGGACATGGCAGTGGTCGAGGGCTGAGCCGATGGAGACAGTGTGGTCGTTTAGAGCCCTGCCGATGGCCAGGCAGCGCTGGAAGGGGTATTTCTCCGCGGCGGCGGCGCCGAGGATCTTCATCGCTGGGGGGGCGTTAGCTTGAAGGGGAGTCTTCCCGGACGGGGCTCTACTCACTGAAAACGTGACCTGGCATGCCCCTGCGGCCGACCCTGGCGCTCTTGCTGCGTCCGATTGACACATCGTCTGTTGCCGGCAGCACGATGACATTCTCAGCGAGGCCCTCTGCCCTGGCGCGCTCGGCAGCAAGGCCAAAGTGCAGCCTGTCGCCCGTGTAATTTGTGACAAGGAAGATGGTTCCCTCCGTCGATGGCGCCAAGCGCATAGCGGCCATGACCTGCTTCGTGCTAGGCGAGGCAAAGATGTCGCCGCACGCGACAGCCGAGAGGAGACCCTCGCCAACGAAGCCGCTCCATGCAGGCTCGTGGCCCGAGCCACCGCCGCCGATGATGCTGACAGCCGCCGCATCATTATAAGCATCTGCGACAACACGTTCAGGCTCGTCGAGGACCAGGTGAGGGTTCGCCGCAACCAGGGCGCGAAGGGCGCGCGGGACGAGCGTGTTGGCCGCCGTCGAGGGGAAGTAGTGTTTCGTGGCCATTGTCGGGGATGTGTGGTGTGATGTGATGATTCAGGGGTGTCTCTTGTGAGAGCGAGGCCGTATGGCTTAAGACGGCGGACGTGGCTCCATCGTGGACGAGAGTCTGGAGCTTCAGAGGGCTCCTCTTCCTTGATTGAGGCTTCGTATCGAGACGCCGACGCGCTTCGAGGTCTGTTCCTGTTCGAGGGGAGACGCGTCAAGGCAAGCGGCGGAGACTCCGTGGCCTCGGCTGAGAGGGGCAGCGCGTCAAGGGATCGCGGCAGTTGTCAATGTTTTCTCCTGCGCCGAGGCCGTGTTTCTGGAAGCTCTCTGGAAGGGGGACGTCATCGCGTCGGAGTCTTGGCCGGTGACTGGGTCGAGTCGTGGTTGATGATGTGCTAACAGGAGCACTAGCAATATGATTGCCAGCCTGTTAGTGATGCAGTAGGGACCGGCCTGGAGCCGGCCAGATGCCCTCGTCTCGCGGCCTTCCCCCACCAACGCAGCAACACATCCACCATACCCGCCCTAGACAATGGTCAGCGGAGCTGTTTCCCCTCGGAAATCAGTCTGGGGCTTGCCGTAGCGCCGCTCGATTCGAGAGCCCCCGTCCGGAGTCGGTCTCTCGCATCGAGGGTCATGCGGGCAAGTCTGGAGATGTTCGTGAGGGGCGATTCTCAATTTTCATACATTATGAGCTGCTCAGGATGAGGCTTGATTGATATCGTGCCATCTCTTTACGTCTTCTCAACATCCCAGCCCGCAACACTCTCATCTCCTGCCGCTGGACTAACCCCCTCACCACCTCCCTCAACACCACCACATCACATCACCACAATGGCGCCCTGGGACCCTACCAAGAACAAGACGTGGCAGATCCTCAAGGCCGCTGAGGAGGGCGGCTACGGCGTCCAGGCCGCCATCGCCTACAACATCGAGCATATCCTGGCCTTCATCGCCGCCGCCGAGGCCAAGCGCTCCCCCCTCATCATCCAAGTCTTCCCCTGGGCCATCACCTTCTCCGACGGCCTGCTGGTGCACGCCGCCTCCATCGCCGCCAAGAAGGCATCAGTCCCCGTCGCTATCCACCTTGACCACGCCCAGGACGAGGCCATGATCCGCCACGCCGCCGACACGCTGCCCTTTGACAGCATCATGGTCGACATGAGCCACTACGAGATGGACGAGAACCTCGCCAAGACCAAGGTCCTGGTCGAGTACTGCCACGAGCGCGGTATCTCGACGGAGGCTGAGCCTGGACGTATCGAGGGCGGAGAGGATGGCATCGCTGATACTGTTGACCTTGAGGGTGCCCTGACGACGCCTGAGCAGGTGGAGGACTTCATCGCCACGGGTATTGACTTCCTGGCGCCTGCTTTCGGCAACGTTCACGGCGAGTACGGCAAGAGGGGTCCTCACCTGGAGTGGGATCGGTAAGCATTTCTTCTCCAGTCTCAAATGCAGTCATGCTAATATTGCCCAGCCTCACAAAGATCCGCGAGGCCGTTGCCGGCCGCGTCAGGATCGTGCTGCACGGCACGAACGGCTTCCCCGTCGACATCATGCAGCGGTGTATTGAGGGCGGCGTTTCCAAGGTCAACGTCAACAAGCTGGTGCTGGACGACTACATCGTGCACCTGCAGCAGAACGCGCACAAGCTCAGCCAGACGACGCTCATGGAGGAAGGCGTGCGCGAGGCTCAGCGGTTGATGGAGTGGCAGATGGACGTGGTCAAGTCGAGCGGAAAGGTGTAGGGGCTGTAGATGAGGATGGCATGTAAACCAACAATAGCAGGGCATGGAAGGAAAACGACATGAGAGACGACATAGACAATGACATGGCCGAAAGGCATACAAAGACGACAATTGCCCCCTAGACTTTTCCTGGTATCATAAACTCCAACCCTACACCCGGTGCTCGCTGTCGGCTTTTGCCCACTCCTGCCGTAGGTCATTCCGCCAAACGACCATGGGCGCCCATCCCACGCGCGCCTCGCAATCCTCCATCATCCTCAAGATGGCTTCCCGCTTCGCAGGCTCCTGCACACACAGCCCAGCTCCGTACAGGCACTGAGCCGAGAAGATCTGTGCCCCTGGGTCGGATAGCTCCATCGCCACGCCGCATATCGTATCAACAGCCTCAGACAGCGTCCTCTGTGCTTTCAGGTACCCATTGAAACCTGGAGGAATAGGGCTATGCAAGGTAATGAGGATCTGCGCAAACGAGTAGGCCTGCACGGCGATGCCAAAGTGCGGCGGATGAATCCATAACGGGCTGAAGACGTCCCCGGGCCCCCGTGCCGCTGAAGGCAGCGGCCGAAACCTCTCGCCCCAGAGGGAACGCAAACCCTCCATCTTGTGCAACAAGTCCTCCTTAGCGCGGGCTCGCTGCTCCGAAGCTGAAGGGTCCGTGATAGCAGCCTCTGGTATCTCGATAGCGCGCGACTGCGCGCAGTAATTAACAGCCAGGGCGAGGAGATACAGCGTTCTCCGGGCGAGCTGGTCCTGATCGAGCTCGCGCACCGACAGCGTCGGCTTCCAGATAGACAGGCACCTGCGCTTCTCGCGGAAGGCGGCCCAGATGTCCTGCCGCAGCCAGGACCACCAGATGGCCTGGCGGAGGCCGCCGCACTCGCCGTCCGTATTCTGGGATCGCTGGATCCAGAAGACGCCCTTGAGGTGGCGCTGCCAGTTGCCGCGGCCGTCGCTCTCGTCGAGCATCTCATAGGAGGAGATGGCGATGACTGTCACGAGGAGCTCCTCGGAGTAGGTGTAGCTGTTGTAGGCTAGGGCTTCTTGGACGTAGTGGAGGGTTTCGTAGTAGTACTGCATCGATTCGTCGGTGCCGTGGTCCGGGGGAGGGAGGAGGGCGGCGTTGCCTCGGGATGCTTCGGTCGTGACCATGTGTTTGGCTGCGAGGGCAAGGATGGCTTTCATGACGCCTACGTTGCGCAGGGCCAGCCGTGTCGCCCTCGCAGCAAAGGGCGTCGATGCGTCCAGCAGGTCCAGCCAGCGGGCCACATGCTCGGTAAAGTGTCGAAACAAGATGGCCTCGTGGTCAGTGAGCGTCATATCCCGCTCAAGCTGCCACGTCCGCCTCTCGGGATCCCCCGTCGCCGTGTAATGTCTCGGCGGACCCGGCCTCTTGGCCTTGACAGGCCGGCCATCGCCGTCATCCACATCCACCGCCGTGACGGAGCCGTCTTCGGCCCCGTCCTCAGCACGAACCTCATCCGGGTCCGGCGGCGCGGGGCTCGGGGCCAGAGAGAACCCACTGTCGGCGTTGGCCGCGTCGGTAGCTAGCAAGCTGAGCCATCGCGTCGAGGCAAAGTCGGCGCTCCACAGCTCCGAAGACACCGTGTCGGGCGAGTAGCCAAAGTTGAAGCCGTCGCCGAGGCTCAGGCCCACCGGCGATGGCTGCGTCATGGGGAACCCCCCCGGCGACGGCACTGTGGCCGCCGCCGATGCCTGGGCAAAGGTGGCCAAGGGTGAGCGAGCGGCCACCGACTGGTGCTGCGGTGTGACTCCCGGCCGCGATGCGAGGCCCGGAGAGCCCGCCACCGACTCGGGCCCGCGACCGGAGCGCTCGGAGCGGTTGCCATTGCTCATCTGCAGGGGGGACGAGTGTGATAGGGGGGCTGCGGCCGGAGGATTGTGTGGAGGGGGAGGCGGAGGAGGAGGCAGCAAGACAGCCGCGGCGGCAGGCTCAGACTCGGCCGGCGGCAGGGGCTGCTCCAGCTCGGGCTCGGGGTCCAAGGGGCTCGGACTGAGACTCGGACTGCGGCTGGGGCTCGGGGGCTGCTGGGACGTCGAGTCCCTCGGGTCGCGGTGTCCGTGACGTTGGACACCGACGTTGGGTGGGTAGACGCACTCGCGGTCTGCGATGGAGCAGGGGCCGCAGACGGGCTGCTTTTCATCGCACTTCTTGTGTCTCTTGCGACATGTTAGGCTAGGGGGAGGTGGTTAGCAGTGATCATCATCAGGGGTAGCGGCGGCATGGCATCGCCATGGCATGATGGCCCAGCCTCGCCCGTCCCTGACGATCCGACAGCGTGGCACCTGGCACACGGTGTCTCTGCCCGACGGGTGATCGCCAGGGACAACAACGTGCCCCCTTTGCTCACTTACCATCCTGTCTTTGTGCGCAGGCCTCGTCCTCGGGGCTTCCTGATGCGCTTCTTGGGCGCCGGGGCGCTGTCCGCACCGTCCATGGTGCATGACGCAGGCCACCGCGTGTGGCCTCGATGCTGATCTCTTGCTGCAGCCGCGTGAGAGGCGAATGCGGAATGTGACGCAGTAAGATGCGAGACGCGGGCTTCGATGCAACTGGGGAGAAGGGATGAAAGGGGTGACACGGGCACCAGGGCCCGGGTCTGGGGTGCAGATGAACCTCGACACGTCGCCCAAGGCCTCGCGGCCCCGAGTCACGCCCCTCACTCGGGCTGACCAGGTTCAGCCCGGGGACTCCAGCCTGCTGGGCGACGAGCTTGCCGGGATGGGGATGACTCGGGTGCGGAGAGTCGTACGGGGAGAGGGGGGGAATCTGGGGCGAGGGATGATGGTGTCGTCACGGTGGAGGAGGGCTGGAGGAGCTGAGATGAGATGAGGGGGTGCGCGTGGCGCGGACGCGAGTCATGGGTCGGCGTCGGTCTCGCGTGTCCGATTCCCGCCGGTCATAGCCGATGACCGACCGCGAGACGCGGGCCTGGCGCGGGAATAGGGGGCGGATATTAAAGCCAGGCGAGCCCACGGTGGGCACGCAAGGCACGGTGCCGGGGCAGGCCCTGGAGGCGCAACGCCCAGCGGCTTGGCCAAGGCTCCAGAAGAGGATCCCAGAATGCCCGACGATGGGTCTGATATGAAAGTTGGCCGGCCGTTGACGTCGTAGCCATGGACGAGCGTAGGACACATAGATCCATCTTGATCCTCATCCTCGGCTTTCACCATCCTGGAACCACACTCTATTCCGATACTGCCCGTGAACAAGAAAGCCCCGAGCACTGAGCACCGCATCTCCAACCCTCGGATCCCTACCTCAGACCAAAATGCCTGGACTCCGTATCGTTCTCGGCGGCGACGACGCCGGCTTCTCCTACAAGTCGACCCTCGCCGCCGACCTTGCCGCCGACCCTCGTGTCGCCTCTGTTGTCGACGTCGGCCCTGGCTCTCAGGACGACAAGACGGCCTACTCGACCTACGCCATCAACGCGGCTGAAAAGGTCGCCTCCGGGGAGGCCGACCGTGCTCTCCTCATCTGCGGCACGGGCCTGGGCGTCGCCATCGCCGCTAACAAGGTCGCCGGGGTGCGGGCCGTCACCGCCCATGACAGTTTCTCCGTCGAACGCGCCGTGCTGAGCAACAACGCCCAGGTGCTCTGTCTCGGCCAGAGGGTCATTGGTATTGAGCTAGCGAGGCGACTGGTGAAGGAGTGGCTTGGTTACCAGTTTGATCCTGTTGGTTTTTCCTGTCAAAATGACTTATTTTGTGAGGGCTAATATTTTCTGCAGTCATCGGCTTCGGCGGGCAAGGTCAAGATTATTGACGATTACGACGCGAAGAACAACAAGGCGTGAGAGCTGGGGGTCTCAGGAACCTGAGAAACGGATAGTTAAAAGGGGGATGGCTTGTTTGTATTATGAGTTCACGACATAGACAGGAATAAAAGGGGGCACAGCTGGCCGGCTTTGCCGAGGCTTCAATGCTGCCAGATACCGGGAAATCATGCAATCTACTTTCAGGCCTCTAAATCTGGTGATTACAGTCTCTGCTTTGCCTTCAAGAGTGAAGAAAGTCCTAACAGCCTCCATTCAGCTGTCGTCTGAGCAGACCGCGTGGCAATCCTGTTTCGAGTACAGTTTGGGCAATTTCAGGCTGAAATACACAACTACCTTACTGCGAGATTCTTAGCCATGGCTGATTCCTGGCAGCCAAACACAGGCAACAACGGCAGGATTAACAGCACGGCAAATGAACTGCGACTTTGAATGAGCTTCGACGGTGGGTGGATTGATATTGTAGTTGTACGTATATAGTACCCTGTGCGCAGCCTTCTACTGCTTCTGTAGCTAAATGTACTGCCTCTGTAGACAGGCCCAAAGAAATGGAATGATCACTTTCAAGACTCCTTGGCCTAGACTCAAGCCTCCAAACTTAGCCGACGTAGTTTCAGTCTCTTGAGGGGAGTCCAGGCATGGCCATGCTAATGTACCATCGCCACCGAAGGTATAGGTAGACATCCCTGACACCCCGAGACCCCGACTACCCCAGCCTAGAAACACACCATTCCCCATGGGCCCTCGCTTGGAAAGCGGACGCCTCATCTGATCAGGTCCCATGCCAGCCGCTTGGTGCCCCTGACTGGCTGGCTTGGTAGTGGAGAATGATCAGCCGGTGTTTTCAATGCACAAGCACCGGGCACAGCTGCAGGGAGATCAGCTGTATCTCTGGGACGAGGCACGAGCCGGGGGGTGGACGTACCGCCGTGTTGGTACTGGCACGTCTCGGGGTATCCGAAGACAAGCTTGGCGATGGGATGCTCGTGTTGCCCCCGGGCGGCTGGAACAACCCGGCAGCGTTCCGAGGAAAAATGCGTACACATCATGTACCTAGCACTGGATGAAAGCTTGACTAGGATACTCAGATCTGTTCTTCCCATACGTTCACTTTGAAAGACAGTGAGATTAGGTTTGCTCAAAAACTTGAGGGAGTCCAGGTATCCGACTGTGCTAAATCAATGAACGGACAAGGACTGGCATCAATGTGGTTGGCCGAGACAAGGAGTACTGCGCTGATTACATCGAGTACCTGCACTCTGCCTCGGAGATGAGCCCCGACAATGAGGATTTAGTCCCCCTTGACCAGGATGACCACTTGAAGGTGTCTTGCCGAGAAATTTCGGTTGGAAAAAGACATGCAAATGGAGCTCAACCGTGGAGAACTATGGTCAGATGGTCTCATTTGGACCGAAACGGCGCCAGCCTGCTGATTGAGACGAAGGTCTTGTACCTACCTACCTACCTACCTACCTACCTACCTAGTTGGCGCGGGTCTGAGCCAGAAGGTGACCGGCCAAGGAAGTGGCAGACGCAGAGTCCGGGGTGTCAGTAGAGGGGTGAGTGTAGTGCCTGCAAGAAGGCAGGTACTCGTGGATGAGGCTCAACAGTGTCGTCTTGGCATTTGGACGTCAGTGAGGCAGTTTGAACCTGGCAAGAACATCATCTCATCAGACAGCAACGTTATGCCATCGGCTCACGATCCCATAGCAAATTTAAGCATTGTGTAAATGTCTTCATAATCAATCGCTATGTAGCCATCTATGATCTACCCAATATGTACAGTCCAAGCCGGTTCCGTTTTTCATTTTCTCGTAACATCCCGCCACCACTTACCACGCGCCGACGATACCCGCGATGGGAATGTCAATACCCGTGGTGTAGGTGGCCTGCTCGCTCAGCAGGTAGACGTAGGCGCCGCCGAGCTCCTGGGGCAGAGCCAGGCGGGGCATGCCGCCGTAGTACTTCATCTTGGTGTCCCAGTCGGGCGACGTCTCGACGTAGTAGGTCAGGGCGGTCTTCACGAAGCCGGGGGAGATGGAGTTGACACGGATGCCGTGCTGAGCCCACTCCATGGCGAGAGTGTGGGTGAAGTTGCGGATGGCGCCCTTTGTGGCACCGTAGGGGGCTGAGGGAGCGGCCTGGTGATGTTAGCTGGCAGATCGGAAGCTGGAGCAAGAAACATACCCTGTTGGGACGGTAGGAGGTCATGGAGGCGGTGAAGACAATGCTGCCCTTGGAACCGAGCTTGATGAAGGTCCTGGCGGCGGCAGTGGCGCAGTTCCACGAGCCGACAACGTTGAGCTTGAACAGCTTGTCAAACTCCTCGGGGGTGAAGTCGAGGGCGGGCTGGTGCTTGGTGGCGCCGGCGTTGGCGACCATGCCGTCGAAGCGGCCCTTCTCGGCAACAATCGCATCGAGGGCACCCTGGACGCTGTCGATGGTGGTGACGTCGCAGTGCTGGAAGGCCAGCTTGCCAGGGAAGCGCTTGGAGAGCTCGGCGAAGTGCTCACCGGGCTCCGAGATGTCTAGGCTGTAGACGGCGGCGGCGTCGTTGGCCAGGCACACCTCCGCGATGCCCAGGCCGATGCCCTGGTTCGCGCCGGTGACTAGGGTTGTCAGTGAGGTGGTCGGGATGCTGATAAGGAGTGGACTTACTGGCGATGACCTTGTCCTTCAGGGAGATCTTCCAGTCATGGCCGGGGCCGGGGAGGGTGGAGATGGTGGCGGGTGCGTCGGAGGAGGAAGCCATTGTGTGTGATGGATGGGAAATGAGGGGATCTCAAAGACAAGCAGGGGAAGGCGCAAGGAAGCTGGGGTATCAAGATGTCAAGGAGACGAGAGAGGGTGGTGGTGAGATGGCTCGGACGATATCGAGATGAGCCGACTCCAGCCCTGTGCCGGGCCCCCTTTCGAATAAGTACCAACACACTCCTGTGGGGTATAACCTGAACATCTGTTTGCTCCGCCGGAGTTCTTCCCGTCCTCTGAATCTCCTTCGTCCATCTCCCGGTTGTCGGCTGCCGATGGTCGATGTCGGAGCCCCCGTCCGCGGCTCCAGGCAACGGGACTTTCGCCACCACGCGAGAACAAGGGGCAACAAGGGGGAAAACTCCGGCCGCGTGGGGAAACGCTCGCCAAAGAACCCCCGCTAGCAGTCACCTTGGCGTCCCCTAGCGCCTCCGGTTCCAAGGAAGCGTCGCGAGCCGCGGGGCCGCATGACTCAAACACTCCCGAATGTCGACCCATACGTCCCCGAGACGCGGCCACAAGCTCCTCCAACATGGAATCTCCCCGCAAAACGCTTCCCCCCCTCCCTCCCCGCAAGGAGCGAGTCGGGCAAGGGGGGGGAGGCAAGCAAGCCAGCAGCGTGGGTTCGCCGAAGCTCCGAGGACGAGCGCCGTCTTTCCCCCCAAAGTCCCCCCCGTTTCTGGGGCGAGTTGTGGAGGACGCGGGAGGGAACACAACGAAAAGGCTCTGACCCACGAACCGCTCACCCGCACCATCCTCGGCTCGTCCGCATGGAGAGACAGAGAGAGAGACAGACAAACCAGCCGCACACACGCCCCCAGGCGCGAGGCCAACTTCCCCAGACTCATGTCATCGGTCACGCTTCCCAACGACGGACCACACCCCCTTCCCCTTCCCTTGCCTTGACACACACCATACGTCGACGCACCCACGCGCGCTCGCATCCCTTCTCCAGCCCGGCTCCAGGAAAAAATCCCAGACCCAGGGGTGGTTGCGGAATCGTGCAACTCCGCGTCGTCGATCAATACTTAAGGATCGTGGTCCCCTCGCCGAGTCCTGCCCAGTCTCCTTGATCTCTTGGCCCAGCACCAAACAGACAACGACCAAGACCCTCCGTCTTCTTGTCTCCCGTCCGCCGAGTCCTTGGCAACTGTTCTTCCCCCCACGCCAACTCGTCCATATCCCTTCCATCTCACAGAGAGTCTCGTCCCCATCGCCCAACATGGACTCCGACAGGAAGCACAGCTACGACCATGACGACTCGAGCCCCAAGGGCGCCGAGTCCCCCGAGGTCGCCACCATCGGCGGCTACGTCCCTGACACGGACGAGGAGAAGAAGCTCCTCCGCAAGATTGACCTGTACCTGCTTCCGATGATCTTCTGCATGTATCTTCTGTCCTACATGGACAGAACCAAGTGAGTAGTGATATCCCGACATGCCCGACTCAGCCAGGACATCCGCTGACATCTCCCCTTTAGCATCGGTAATGCCCGTATCGCCGGAATGGAGGAGGACCTCAACCTCGATTCGAACCGCTACTCTATCGTGCTTGTCGTCTTCTTCGTCTCCTACGTCGTCTTCGAAGTCCCTTCCAACATGATCCTTTCCCGCACCCGTCCCAGCCTGTACCTTCCCGGTATGTACACTCCCCTGACGCCGAGCCATCGTCACATGCAGGCCAAGACTGACGATCTTCTGCCCAGGAATCATGATCTGCTGGGGTGCTATCACTGTCGGCATGGGCTTCACACCCAACTACCAGGCCCTCATCGGTTTCCGTTTCGTCATGGGTGTTTTCGAGGCTGGTTTCGCCCCCGGTGTGCTTCTGCTCATCTCGTCCTGGTACAAGAAGGAGGAGCAGAGCAAGCGCTTCGCCGTCTACATCTCCGCTGCCATCCTCTCGGGGGCTTTCGGTGGTCTTCTCGCTGGTTCCATCACCTCCGGTCTTGATGGTGCGCACGGTATTGCCGGATGGCGCTGGCTCTTCATCGTCGAGGGTGCCGCGACTGGTAAGCGATGATTCTGGCTTCTCCGAAGAACGAACACTGATCATTTCCAGTTGGCTTTGCCTTCATTGCGATGTGGTGGCTTCCCGACTTCCCCGCTACCACCTCGGCTCGCAAGTTCTCCCCCAGGGAGAAGGAGCTCGCGGTCCTCCGTCTCCAGAACGACAACCAGCAGGTCCGCAACGATGAGGGTCCCAAGATGGGACACCTGACTGCCCTCAAGCACGCTCTTCTCGCCTGGAAGACCTGGGTCTTTGTCGTTGGTTACATGGTATGTTTTCACGAAAGCCGCCGCAGGTACTTGAAGCAAAATGACTGACTTCCCTTTGACAGGCCATCGTCGGCTCGGCCACCCTGTCCTACTTCTACCCTACTCTCGTCAAGGGTCTCGGCTACACCTCGCGCGACGCTCAATACATGACCATCCCTATCTTTGGAGTCGCCTTCTTCGCTACCGGTATCACTGGATACTTCGCCGACAAGCACACCCAGTGGCGCGGCCTGATCCTGGGAGGCTGGATGTCGGTGGCCATGATTTGCTCCGTTATCATCTGCGCCGTTTACGACTTCAAGGCCCGGTACGCTCTGCTCGTCATTATGGCTTCGGGTCTCTGGGCTGCCAACGGTCTGGCTCTGTCCTACGCCTCGGTCAGCTTCGTGTCCATGCCCGATGAGGTCAGGGGTATCTCGCTGGCCTTTGTCAACGCTATGGGTAACCTGGCCCAGATCTACGGTGCTTATCTTTTCCCTTACAAGGACGCGCCCAAGTACATCATGGGCTTCGCTGTCATTTCGGCCATGTGCTTGACGGGTGTTGTCGCCTATGTCAGCCTCTTCTTCATCCTGAGGCGCGGCGGACGCAAGCCTCATGCAGCTGCTTGAAGGGTGCAAGGTACATAGAAGCACTTTTCGGGTTGTAGCTAGACACTCAATCGAGGACCAAGCCACATTGGCTTCTGATCAACAGATGTGGATGATGTGATGGACCGGAGTCAGCTTCGCTGTGATGTTGTAGCAATTTGGCCGATTGGACGACGACTTCGGCGCAGGTCCCCTCGTCAGAGATGGGCACCACTTCCTTGTCGCAGCGGCTCGGGTTCGGAAATGACTTGTTCCTGAGTTCTTGGTCGCACGTGGGCACGGTCAAATGTGGACAGCATGCACCTTGCACGTCGGAGTGGAGGTCGAAATGGTGTTGTGGTACGAACCCCTGAATGCCAAGACACACGAGTCAGCGAAGTGCTCCAACTTCAGGGCGACATACCTTGCTTGAAAGAAGAACAACACGACGAATTGTCGAGGTCAGCGTTTCGAGTCATCTGGGCACTTAGAGTATGCAGCAAATGGTGTTTCGAACGAGGCCTTGAAGAAAGAACAAGGTGAAGGAAAACGGGTACTTTGAACGGGGCCTTGGAGTGAACAAAAGGTTTGGGCAAAAGGGTACTTCGAACCAGACTTCGAAGCGGACTTCGAACGGGTTTTCGAACGGGACTTCGAGGGGACTTCAAGGGGGACTTTGAGCGGAATTTCGAGAGACTTCGAACGGGATTTCGAGGGACTTCGAGCGGGCGGGATTTCGAGGGACTTCGAGCGGGCGGGATTTCGAGGGACTTCGAGGGGGACTTCGAGGGGGACTTCGAGGGGGACTTCGAGGGGGACTTCGAGGGGGACTTCGAGGGGAAGGAAAGGGGATTGGGCGTCAGGCGAGAAGGAAAGGAAAAATTGGATAGTGTTGTATTTCGAACCGGATTTCGAGGGGAGGAAAGGGGGACATTGAAGAAGAAAAGAAAAATTGGACAGTATGGTACTTCGAATGGGATTTCGAGGGGGACGGAAGGGGGACGGAAGAAATAAGAACTTGAATGGCGGTGTATTTCGAACCGAATCTCGAACCGAAATTTCGAGACAGGGAAGGGCGGTGGGCGACAAAGTCGCCGCAGCTGCGAAAGTAATCAGTCAAGTCAGAAGGTGGGAAGGGCAAACGGCAAACCTTGATTGAGAGCATGTCTCGCACAACTGAGAAGCTGCATCGCCAGGCCATTCGGCTGGTCGATCTTCTTCTCCTCTGCCCCTGGAGCGCGTTGTCAGTGAGGGAGAATGGATCAAGCTCACCTTTGTTGTCCGTGAGTAGGTATTGCCCCTGTCGTCCTCGTTGTCCTCGTGTCGAAGTCGTCGAAGTCGTCGAAGTCGTCGAAGTCGTCGAGTCGTCGAGAGAGAGCCAACCTCCCACTGCAGTCCCGCACGTGGACACCCCGCGAAGAACTCGGCTTTCACTTCTAGCAAGGCTTCTATTCACGCGCGTCGGCAGGAAGTGTCAAGGCATCATCGGACCGTCGCTCCCCAGCGATGCCTAGCCTAGCTTCCCTATCCCCGAAACGCCGCCACTCAAACAGGAGTGATCCCGCCAGGGCTTTCCATTGGGACCGTTCGTCGTATGAGAAGGTTTAACAAAACCAGCCAGGAACAACCAAGTACTGAGTCCACGGACCTCCCCGGCAGGCCCTGCGGGTCGGCGCCTTTCCCTTTTACTGCTGACTCCCTTCGAACGACGTCTCCCAGAACGGGTCAGTCGCGGCGGCAGGATGAGGGATCCGTCGTCGTGCTTTGCCGTGAAGGGGTCACGAACGCTCGCGACCCCAGACCGCCTCGCTTGTGGTGTAGAAAGGTCAGGCCGGCTCCGCGTGCAATGACTTGGATTTCGCTTGCAATGTATTAAGGCGCACCGTGTTCCTGCGGGGTAGGGACTGAGTGGTGTCGATGAGGCTGGCTCGGTATTGGGTTCGGTGGTTTCGGAAAAGATGAGCTCGTCGAGAAAGCTGTCGAATGACGAGAGGTATTGCAAAGAGGAATTTCGGAGAGGGAGACTCGTCGAAGCGAGTTTTCGGAAGAGGAGGAGAGGAGGAGACCGTCGAGAAGAGTTGTCGGATGAGGAGGGGAGGTTCGGAGAGCTAAAACACGTCAGTGAAGAGAGGGGGGATGGGATTGTATGCCTGTGATGAAGAAGCAGTCAGCCTTCTGGGTTGTGATGATGCATGAAGACAACGCGCAGCAGAGACAGGAGAAGAAGAAGAGACAAGCAGAATGACCTGACTGGGAATGAAGTCAGCGTAAACAGACGACCTATGAGGGTTAGCTGACTTGACACAAGGGAGAGGCCAAACCGAGATGAGAAAGTGATGGGTGCAGAGCTGGGGCAGAGGAAGAGATGCGAGGCGAGAGGGGAGGTGGGAGAGGTGAGAGTGTGGGAGAGGTGAGAGTGTGGGAGAGGTGAGAGTGCGGAAGAGGTGAGAAGGCGGGAGAGGTAAGAGGGCAGGAGAGATAAGAGTATGGGAGAGGTGAGACTGGCGAGATGGGTGAGGCGACTGGAGGGGCTGCGCGGGACGGAGAAGGCCGAGCGTGGCTTGCAGGGAAAGGAAGAAATCAGAAGAAGATGAAGGAAGATGGAATCTGATGAATCCGAGTTGTTTGCTGATGAGTCGGGTTAAAGAAGGGGTTTTGGTTCTGGTGTGGAAAAGGCGAGAGGTGGTGGTGGTGACCAGGGCTTGGTGGGTGAAAACACCACCGCCAAAAACAATTTGCCAAGGGGATGGACCTGTGCGCGGGATCAGTAGGTGGGGTACCTGAAAAATCAGGTGAAGGTGATGTAAACAGAATCGGCAGGTGCAGGAAATTTTGGTAGAGCGTTTGTTTTGGGCAGGCACGTCGAGGCGCGCACGTGTTGCGGCCTGGTTGACGTGTTGTGGTGGTTGGGTGTTTGGAGGGCAACAGCCTGAGGTCAGGTGGGTTTTGGGATGAATTTTCAGTGAATATCAAGCGCGTGGCAGCAGGCACCTAGGAAGGCAGTGGTCAAGAAGAGATGCACTGCCAGGTCGAGGCTGGAGGGGTAGAGCTGGTGGACTTGGCGCCTGGGGAGAAGCCCAGAACTGCAGACTTAATATTTGTACGTGTTGCAGAGAAACCGGGCAGTATTGAGTATGCTTGAAATCAGCCTGTTTTGAAGAAGAAGCAGTTGTCATCCAGCTCTTTGGTTCTCATGGACGGACTGTACAGCAGCCATGGTGCCAGGACATGGGAAGCTGGACGCAACAGAGCCGTCACATAGCTTCTCCTTTAGAACAAAGGACTCCATCTCGAGAAGCTATACAAATATCAAGACAGATAAGCTGTTTCCAACCAAATGCCCTTGAAAGAGAAATTGACCCGGTGAAACATGCCGCAAGTCCGTGAGGCCTGGCCTCGATCCTCCAGGTCGGTCCAATCTGGGCCTTCTGATGGAACACGAGCAAAAGCATCATGCAATGCTACTCAACCTCCCAGATGCAAGCCTCACATCCAGACTCAAGATCTTTGATGTGAACAGCCGAATGTTGCTATTGTCAAAGACACCTTGTTCATGTAAGTTGCAGGTCGTTGAACAAAACCGGGCCCGGGCCGATGCGTCGGGCCTTCAAGACCCCCAAGCCCGATCCGGACCCCGCGCCACACCGCTGGACCTGGCGCTAGCGCTTCCCCGGAGCCATTGCAGGGGTTCGCTTCCTGTCCCGTCCGTCATTCGGATCTCTTCAAGTTCATCAGCAATCATCCATCTCCGACCGATCATCAATCAATCCACGGATGATGACAGCAGCCGAAGCCGTCAGTCGACACCCAAGAAGCTGGGCGATTGATCTCAATCATGTCGCCTTCCGCAATCCCACCCAATTGACGCAGCAGGTCAATCGACGAGGCAGGTCAAAAGTGGCTGCTTGAAGGTGCTGTGCAAGACTCGCGATTGGCGACTTTCGTCAACTCAACTCGAACCGAAAAATGACACTGAACATGGCCTTGCATGTGGGTGAGGGAGTGCTCCGAAATCTGAAGCAGCACTGACGTTGAGACAGCCTGCATTCACACGGCGGACATCTCGCGGGCGCTGCTCATCTCTTCGGCGCTGGAGGGCAACCGTGAACCTCAGTGGGTTCCGCTAATTCGCCGTATGTGGCCCGCTGTGGGGGAGCCGGAATGCGGCCGGGCTCCTGCACGAGCTTCTTCGGGCCTGTTTCCGACAGCACCGGCCGGGAGACACCGGGCTCATCCCTGCACGCCTTTTTATCAGGAGCTTCGTCCCTCGACTCACGCCGTCGACACAGCCTGTGCCAAAGCAATGCCAGCCGATTTCGAAGAAATACAGGTCGACAACATGGCCGGAAAGCAAGCAAGTCAATACACAAGACGAGCCCATGTCATCCCCGCCAGCACGCCAAGGCATAGCGAGTTGTCCGTCCGGAGGGACCTTGCTGCGCCTCTGAGGCTCTCGGTACACGACTATCATGTGATCGACGCAGATCCCCAGGGCATCACTGTCATTCTGACGCATGGGACTTCTTTCAACAAGCATTTCTGGGAGCTGATCATCGCTTCCCTTCTCGAGAGTCAAGATGTGAGAAAGATTTGCAAGCGGTTCATTACATTTGACGCAGCCAACCACGGAGACAGCGCGCTGCTCAATAGGGGCGTGCTCCCTACAAAAGGTGGTGCTGCAGATTGCCGAGAAAGTGGCGGATAGGAAAGCTGACTCTGCTATTAGCCTGCTGGCAAGATGACTCTCGAGACGTGCTTGAGACTTTGAAGCACTTCAAAGTCGAGCAGCCAGTGCTTGGAATCGGTCACTCGTTCGGCGGAGGAGCATTGTAGGTTCATTGTTCCAAACCAAAACGACTCATGCTCCCACTGACACTCCTTCCCTTCAGATGTCATGCGGCCATGATGAGCCCTGGCACCTTCTTGTCCACCATTTTCGTCGAACCGATACTCTTCCGGATGAAGGCCCAGACCGAAGGAGTGGCCCAAATGGCGCTGAGAAGACGAGACGTTTGGGAGTCCAAGTGAGAAGCCCGGAGCAGGCGCCGTGGGCAAAACAGAGGCTGATCGGTCCAGAGAAGCAGTGACGGCGGCTTTCGGGAGGAGCGCCGGTCTCCGAGACTGGGACGCGATGCAACTCCAGGTGTACATCGTGAGTCGTTCGCACAGACCGTGACGATCCAACTCGAATCTAACATGGTCCAATCTCCAGGATCAGGGAACGTTTCTCGATTATGACTCGAAAGTGCGCCTAAAGACGCCAAAGGAACAAGAAGCGGTATGTCTTCGACAACGAGCGATGTTGAGTGGTGGCTAAGACGGGCGGCTTTCCTGGTCCAGGCGACATATCTGGCAGCGCCTCACCCCGAGATCTTGAATCTTCTGAAGCAGTCGCACGGGCGGCATCACTTCGTATGGGGCTCCGAGAGCAAGGTCATGTAAGATGGCGCCCGCACTGCCGCCTCGAACGACCACTGACCAGATTGCGCGGCGTTGTAGTTCCTCCGAGAACCGCGAGTCGGTTGAGGCCATATTGCGGCCTCCCTCGACTTCGCAGGTCGTCTCCGGCGCCGGTCACCTTGTACGTACCCTACCATCCATCCCTCCCGACCCCGAGATGACCAATGCATTAATTGATCTTCCTCCAGATCCCCATGACGCATCCCAGCGGCCTCAGCGACATCCTCGGCGACTTGATCATCTCGCTTGCCGGGTTTCGTCCGAAGGGCAAACTGTGAGGAAGTTTGTTGCAACACAGGCACGCACTTGGTACGCGGTGGATAGACAAGCGCTCGGGTTGGGGTGGGATGGGGGCCAGGGCGGTCCGGAAATTCCGTGCTGCATTCCGAACACCACCACCAGCCCCAGCCACGAGCCGTCAGCACCGGGAGATGCCAGGTCATCAGCACCAAAGTGCGGGGGACGGCCCGCGGAGCGATTGGGGGTCCAGGGGATAGGCTTCGCGGTCTCGCCTTGATCCGGGGTGCGTCTAGGCGATCCAGGGTCCCCATGTCGCCGGAGAGCTTCAGGCCCAGGCCGCTTGGAGGTTAGGGTTATGCGTCGGCCGCGTTTAGCTCTCATAGCACCCAATCAACTGTGCGTTTGTTGATCACCGAGTCAAGGCCGGATGAGCTCGGGCTGCCAGCCCTGGAGACTGACGCCCCCTCGCGTCGCTGCTAACCCGCTGAGCGTGTGGTGTGGCGCTGGCCGAGCACTGCGAGGGCGTTTTGCACTGCCCTTGCCAGCCGGATATCAAAGGCTGGGGAGCCATCGTTTTGCAGTGCTCACCTTCCCCAGATTCCCCGCCGGAGCTTTCTCCACGCTGCATTCACCACCACCGACGTCCGCCCGCGTCAACAATCTCTCTGAGCGAGGAGAATCGCGACGGACATCGTGGAGGAGCCATCATGGATCACGACAAAGACTACATCGACTCCGACTGTGTCGAGGTCGCCACGGAGGGGCACAACAGGTCTGAGAAAGCAGAGCGACGACCCTCACATTCCATCAGCGTCGACGGGAGCGGCAGGAAAAAGGGCGACAAGAGATCGAATGATGGCACAAGCCCGGAGCCGTCAGAGGCTGGGGCCAAGAAGATGAAGAGGGGCAAGTACATCTCGAGGGCGTGGTACGTTGACCCAGTGGCGGATGTCGGGGGGAAACATGCGAGCTCACACATCCCAGCACATCATGTCAGCAACGGAAAGTCAAGGTCAGTGTTCTGATGACAGCCCATTACTCTACTGCGGCCGAATTTGTGACTGATGGGCAACTTTCCAGTGCGATGGGGGCGAGCCATGTACAAACTGCGTCGCGAGAGACCAGGCCTGTATGTTCGCCCCGAGGGGCCGGCAGGCGACACTGGAGCAACGCATCCGCGCGCTGAGCTCCGGCGAGGATGATCTACTTCTCAGCTTGAGCAACAAGTAAGCAAAACTTGGCATCCGCAAGCCAGAAGGGTCCATGCTAACAAGAACCTCCAGCATCGGAGGAGGCGTCAACACAGCAGAGCTGGTGGCCCGCCTGATGGACGTCGAGCGCCGGCTAAGCATGATCTCGAAACCCGAAGGCTCCCTGTACAAGCCCCGTGCCCACTTCCCCCAGACGCACCCGATGCCCGTCGAGGAGCAGCAGCCGGTAGCAAAGACGGACCTCCAAGCCGTCATGGAGTCGGACGGCCAGACCTTCGCCGGCGAGATCTCCATGAGCCCTGGCCTCGAGGACGGCGATGAGAAGCTCGACGGACGCTCGGCACGGCGAACAAACGAGTACTCCTCTCGATCACCCCTCCACAACACAGATCCCTCCGGCGATAGGTCGCCGCGCAAGATCCGAGCATGGCTGGAGCCTCTCCTCGAGCAACACGGCGTCGTCGCCGACGAGACAGAATGGCGCCGCTACATGCACATCTTCTTCGACGAGATCCACGTCCTCTACCCCTTCCTCCACCCTCCGTCAGTATGGGAGACCTTCAATGAGCTCTGGGAGTTCTCCGCCCTCTGGCCCATGACGAGCCCCGCCGAGCGCGAGCACAAGCGCATGTCAGTGGCTCTGGTATGCTTCGCCCTCGCCCTCGGCCGGTGCACCGTCTCGAGCCGCGTCACCGACGCGAATGGCGTGCACTCATCTGGCTGGACCCTCTACAGCGTCGGCATGAGTCTTCTTCAAGACGCAGAGGAGATGAGCAACACGGCGGCCAAGTCGCTGCTCGCCCTACAGACGCTCCTCGTGCGCGTAATTTACCTCTTCCGTCTCGATGCCACGCAAAGAGCCGCCCGCCTTCTCGCCCTCGCCGTCTGCAACGCCCATATCATCGGACTCAACCGCCAAGGTACCCTCGACAGCATGCCCGTCTTCTCAAGCCAAATGTTCAGCCGCGCTTGGTGGTGCATCTACGTGCTGGACCGCCGCCTTGGCCTTGAGTCTGGCCGCCCCTGCATCATTCAGGATGGCAACGTCGACACGGCGCCGCCATTGAATCTGGGAGATGAGTGGCTCACGCGGTTCCTGTCACGACCAGAGAAACCCGCGCAAGTGCAGCGGGAGATGGCCCTCGAGACCGCTGCCGACCGCGTCACACCGATGCCTTATCTCCAAGCCTTGGTGCGATACTCAAAGGTCGTCGGAAAGGTGTGGGAGCTGCTGTATGGAGTCAAGGCTTCGAGGTCCAACTCATCCGCCATGATCGAGTACGCCGACACAGTCCTGTGCAACCTCTTGGACGTTCTCCCAGAGAGCTTGTCGTACGATCCCAACATCCCAAGCAATGTGCAATTCGCAACGCGGCTGCGATGGCAAGTCAAGCAGACGATGCTTCTCTACACTGTGAGTTGGACCTAGTCCTCTATAATCGATCCCCTGCTAATGTCGCAGTGCACACACTTCCTCCGCCTGCTCGTGAGACGCCCGTTCTCACAAGACGTGCCAGCCCACGGTAACGGCGAAGAGGATGACGACTTCGAGTCTGTCACGGTCTGTGCGGGCTTGGCGGACAGCATCCTCAGCGCCCACGACAGCATCCAGGACGACGAACTCAAGTACTGCTTCCCCTTCAGCCACTACCTGACGAGCGCCACCATGGTCATGATCAGCCTCATCACGCGCGAGCCGAAGCTCAAACGCCGCCACCGATACATCATCATGGCTGCTACACGCTCGCTGAACATCTATTGTCACCGCATCTGGGTCTCTGGTAAGATGATGCGATGGGTGTCCAAGCTCACATCGCTCGTCCATCGAACTCTCGGCGAAGCCCCAGGAGATGTGTCACGGCAACACCAGGCTTCCTCTCAGGACAACGGGTTACAGCAACAGCAGCAGCAACAACAGCAGCTGACTCCTCGTTCGGACCAGGGCGTCAGCGGCAGTGGGACAGCATACACTCAGCAGTCCATGGTGACGCCGAACCTCCAAACAGACAAGGTGGACCTCGACGGGTCGGCGCCCTGGATGATGGCGGCCGACATGCAGCCCGTCGATATGCCCGAGTGGGTCATGTCGGACTTCAACTTTGAGACCATCATCGCAGGCGAGGGGGCGAACACGAACGCCAAGATGGGCAGCTCCCTCAGAGGGCAGATCCCCACCGCACAGGAGGATGGCGGATCGCTGCTGAGGGCGAGCAACTTGGACGTGGACGAGCTCATGTTTGGGGCGCTGGGGCCTAACGGCATCTTCAATTTGGATATGGATCTGGACCAGACGGGCGTAAACATGTTCTAGCATCAAACGGTAGCAGGGTTACGATACCACGAGCAATGGCAACACGGAAGGATGTCATATTGAGGCGAGAACTTGGAGAAGTCTGTATGAATATAGCATGAATCTAAATTAATGCCATCTATGAACCACTCATTTCGGTTGCGTCTACAACTTGGCGATTGGCTTGCGGCGGGCAACGTTGGCCGGGAGAAGACGGCGGAGGATCTTTCCAGCAGGACTGTCACCCTTTCGTTAGCAACGCTCTTTCGAATTCAGTGGGAAGAACTTACTTCCTCGGGATCGAAGGCAGGACAAAGATTCCCCCCTTGATCTGCTTGTACCGCGCCACCCTAGCGTTGACATGCTCGAGTACCTCGCGTTTCAGGGCCTCCACCTTATCAGATCCCTCGACCGAGGTTGTGATGTAGGCAACAGGCACCTCCGAGGTGCCGTGCTCGTTGTAAACACCACAGACTGCTGCATCGTTGACGAGAGGGTGGGTGATGAGGATCGCTTCGAGCTCGGCGGGGGCAACCTGCTGGCTGGTGAATGTTAGCAGTGGTTGGGGACTAAGGACTTCGTGGTGTACTCACCCTTTGACTTTGATCATCTCCTTGGCCCTGTCGACGATGAAGAGATATCCGTCGTCGTTGACGTAGCCAATGTCCCCCGTCTTCATGAAGCCGTCGGCCGTCATTGGGCTATCGACTTTCTCGGCACCGGCGACGTAGCCCTGCATGATGTTGGGGCCGCGGATGATGAATTCGCCGACGGACGCATCTAAGGACGGTCAGCATTCGGGATTGAAGCAAAGGAACTTCACTCACCCTTTCCCTCCTCGTCAACTACCCTCATCTCCATGCCGGGCAGCAGTCTGCCAATGGTTCCACGGATGTTGGTCTCCTCTTCTCGTTGAGACGCCACACTCGGGCTGGCCTCGGTCATGCCGTACCACGAAGTCACGACACAACCAATCTTCTTGGACAGTTCGTCTGCCTGGCGTTGATCCAAGGGTGCGGCTGCATTGACCAGGCACTGCACGGAGGAATAGTCGCCCTCTGAGGCTACGGGGTTGCGGAGGAATTCGAGTGCGATGGGAGGAACAACGTTGATGTGGGTAACTGGGAACAACATGTGTTAGATGTGAGTATCACAGCTAGGTAGTACTAGAAGAAAGAATGCCTACTCTTGTCTCTCTTGACTGCCTTCAACAGGAGGGGCAGCTCGAATCTCTTGAAAACGACAATGGGTGCACCCTGCAGAACGATTAGAGGGTACGAGAATTGGTCACTGGAGTGCCTACCTGACAGACGTACTGGCACGAGAAGCCAGCGAGACCCAGGATGTGGAAAAATGGTACGATGAGGGCCGTGACCGTTTTGGGGTTGAACATGCCGGCGAGACCCTGAGACTGCTGGAAAATGTTTGCGACCACGTTGCCGTGGCTCAACTTGACGCCTTTGACGAGACCTGATGTTCCGGAACTAAAGCAGATAAATGCCAGAGTTCTGGCGGTAGCCCCCGGTGGGAGCTTCGCAGGCTCAAAGTCCGCAGAGCCGGATCGCAGGATGCTCTCAATATCCAATGCCTTGGCTTGTCCTTCGTCACGAGTAGAGTCCCACAGGTGGAGAACGGGATCTACCCCTGGAGTCATGGCCACGGCGGCAGCTAGACGGGGGGAGAGGTCTTTCTCTACGAGGATGTGGCTCGGACGACTCAGCTTGAGGGCATGAGAGAGCTCGCCTGGTTCGTAGAGCGGGTTCAGTGCCGACACGACCGCCCCAGTTGCCAGAATGCCATGCACGCAGACGGGGTAGTAGTTCTTGAAGGAGATGGGATCAGTGTGAAGTCTGGTTAACTTGAGGACATTGACTTACCCGGTTTGTGGACAAGATTCCCACCACATCGCCGGGCTTGACCCTGACGACATGCTGCAGGTGGCGGGCGATCTTCCTCACTCCCAACCTGAAGCTGAAATAAGTGAAGACGGTCTCGCCAGAAATGCCATCAATGATGGCCGGTTTGTCATCAGGAGTGTTGTTGATGTTGTGGTGGAGCAGAAGGTCCGTCAAGGTCGCGTCCTTGGGGTAGCTCAGGGGCTGCTGGCTGCTGTAGATCATAGCTGCGAGTTTCTGGCAACACGGGTGGGAGGCTGCGGGTAGGATGACTGACTGGCTCCTCAGTGTTCTCCAAATCTCCAAGCACCAAGTCTAGGAACAATGTTATCACTCTGACAGGCGGGAGAGCAGGAGCCTGTCCTCGGGACCGCAGCACGGGCGTGGAGTCCCCACGGGGTAGCGTGGGAGTCGGGCGCCGTGTGCCCGGGGATTGACTCCGAAGCCCCGAGCTGAAGTTCCGGACGGTGGAATCGCGCCCACACCACCACGACATCGGCCCTTCCGGAATTGTTTCCTTGCAGAAAGTCGACGAGGAACAAGAAGCAGGTGCGCAGTGTGTTACAGCTCCATTATTCAAAGATTAAGTAGTCAAGTTAACCTGGCTATTACTCGTGGTGTTGAGCAACATTGAGCCCATTCCCCATTGTTCCCGAGCAGTGTCACTTTACTCCCTTCATCTCATTACCAACACACCATACCCGAACTTTCCCCGCAACCATGTCGCCCCCCGGAGCCAAGGTTGCCTTCGTCACCGGTGCGAATGGCATCACCGGCAATGCCATCATCGAGCACCTCATTCGCCAGCCAAAGACAGAATGGTCCAAGATTGTCATCACGTCCAGGCGGACGCCGACTCAGGTCTTCTGGCAGGACCCGCGCATCCGCTTCGTCGCATTGGACTTCCTCAAGCCCGTTGACGAGCTGGTCAAGGCCATGGAACCTTGGTGCCACGACGTCACACACGCCTTCTTCGCTTCCTACGTCCACACGGCCGACTTTGCCAAGCTCAGGGACTACAACGTACCACTGTTCCAAAACTTCCTCCTGTCCATCGACAGTGTCGCCGCGACTTCCCTGCAGCGAATCTGTCTCAGCACTGGCGGAAAGGTAAGTCGTCGTATGGCGAAGACGGCGTCTCTAGTCATCTGACAAGTCTAGCACTATGGTGTCCACCTTGGACCTGTCGAGGTTCCCATCAACGAAGACATGCCCCGATACGAAGATCGGGGAGAGAACTTCTACTACCCTCAAGAGGACTTTCTCTTCGATCTGGCTGCCAGAAGGAGCTGGGACTGGAACATTATCCGCCCCAACGCCATCATTGGCTTCACCCCGGCCGGCACGTCCTGACTCACTTGCTCTATCTGATTGGCGCCCGACTAACTCCCATTTTACAGGAAACGGCATGTCAGCCGCTCTGACCCTCGCCATCTACATCCTCACATGCCGCGAAATGGGCGAAGTCCCCGTCTTCCCCGGCAACAAGTTCTTCTACAACTCCGTCGACGACGCCTCGTATGCCCCAAGCCTCGCAGACATGAACGTCTGGGCAGCAACATCCGACAACACCAAGAATGAGGCCTTCAATCACACCAACGGCGACGTCATCGTGTGGAAGCACTTCTGGCCCAAGTTGGGCAAGTACTTTGGCATCGACGTGAGTCCTTCTCCAAACTACTTTCACGTACCAAGCTAACATTCGTAGTTCCCCGAGTCGCAGGAGTGGAAAGCCAGCGGCGAGGGCCAGCGCATGGAACACAACTTCCTCATGACCCAGTGGGCGAAGGACAAGGAGCCCATCTGGCGCCGCGTCGTGGAGAAGCACGGCGGCAACCCCGACGCCTTCGGCTGGGGCACCTGGGACTTCTTCGACTGGGCTGTTGGCAAGGCCTGGTTTACCATCGGTTCGGTATCCAAGGCGCGCAAGTTTGGCTGGACCCGGTACGATGACACGTACGAGACGTGGATTGAGACGTTCCGCTCGTTCGAGAACGCCGGTGTGTTGCCTGTCGCGCCGCCCCCGAGTCGCGTGGCTGTGCCGAAGAAGCTGGCGCCGCATCCTGCAGAAGCTGTTGCTGCGCGGGAGGCGGCTGCTCGCAAGGCGCAGGAGGCGACAGAGGAGCCAGCCTCAGAGCCGGTCCAGGCGCAAGAGAAGCCCCAGTCCAATGGCGTGCAATACGTGCATGTCGACTCGAAGAGAGACTTTGAGATTGGACATGTCGAGACTGTAGAGATTGTTTCTTCTTAGTTCTGCCTGCTCATTTCAATTTCACTCGTTCTGTTCTTTACAAGAAGCCATCTTTCGCTCAGCTCGCTCGCACGATACGATGTCTGTCACGAGCGAGACGTTCATCCAACAGCCTCGTTGGCTCAGTGGTAAAGCGCATCACTAGTAATGATGAGATCACTGGTTCGATTCCAGTACGAGGCATCATCTGAAGCAATTCCTTTTTGCAGTCCTTCCGCCGACGATGTGGGTATCTCTCGTGGTTAGGGACCGGACCCCCTTTTTATGCCCCTGAGCGGAGCTGGCCCGAGGTAGCACGGTCTGGCAGAGTGACAACCCAACTGCAACCAGGCAATGGTCAGCAGCTTGGGAGAATCAAAATGGCAGGTCGTAGAGAAGGATATTCCAGGTGCCTCCAGAATTTCAAGAACAGTAATGCCGACCTGGGTGCTATGGGTTTGGGCTTGGAGCACGGAGCCTTTCAGGGGGCTTCGTGTCCTGGACACAACACTTGCATGCACCAATTATCACTTTTATCTTGCCACACAAGCGACATCAATGGATGTGAACTGTTTCGACATCATTCTTTGCAGCTGTCTACCTTACAGATATCCAATCAATCCACAACATCGTTCCTGAGGCTGAAGAGCGCTCCAAGTACCTCTCCGGTGTTTGTCCTCAAGCCCGAGTGCGAGATGGCATTCGTCTCCCACGTCTTGGTGCCCTGGACAAGCTTGGCAGTGTCCTTCGAGAACTCGTAGTCGACGTACAGATCGTCAACATACGTGGCAGCGTACACGGGAACCTCGTTCTTCGCAAGCTGCTCCTTGTCGTAGATGGGCGTCCAGTCGTCAATAGCCGCAAGCTTGTTCGCAACACCCTTGAGAGGGATGAGCTCCGGGTGCGTGTCGAAGAAGAAGGGGAAGATGTTCTCGCCGGCGAAGAGCAGGGGCTCGCTCGAGTTCGACGAGACGGTGGCGTTCGGGGAGAGCCAGGAGAAGAGGTTCAATTCGCGGGCGACGCGGTCAGAGGCCCAGTTGGAGACATCGCCGGGGCCATCGGTGTAGATAGCCTCGTGGAGGATGGCGTAGATGATGTTGGTGTCGAAGCCGGAGAAGCTCTCGAGCGGCGCGAGAGAGGACCGCGACAGGAAGCCGAACTGGTCCAGGGAGGTCTTGAGGTTCTTGATGGTGGTGTGGACCGAGTCGAAGCCGCCGGCGCCGCCAAAATCAATGCCGATGGTCATCAGGCGGGGGACGGTCAGGGTGCCTCCGGCGGGAAGGTCGACGCTGCCACCCTCGGCCTGGATGTGACGGGCGATTTGGCGAATGTTCTCGACGTCCTCGGGGAACTTCTTGTAGTAGGCCTTGGTGCGCTTCATGACGCGGGGGTACAGCGCCTTGTAGACCTGCTCAGCGGTCTTGCCGACGGGGGCGAGGCCGCCGGTCAGGAAGACCTCGCGCAGACCCTCGGGGTAGAGGGAGAGGTAGCTCAGGCTGACGAAGCCGCCGTAGGACTGTCCGAAGATGGACCACTTTGCCTGGTTCTCCGACTGGCCCTTGGTCAGGGCCTTGCGGACGGCCTCGCAGTCGCGGACGGTGTTGTCCTGGCGCATCTGGCGGAGGTAGTCGACTTGGGCATCCTCGCCGCCGTCGAGCTGCTGCAGCATCCGGGTCGAGACGGGGGTGCTGTAGCCGGTGCCGCGGTGGTCGAGGTAGAGGACCTGGTAGCCCTGCTCGAGAGCGGTGCTCGTCAGAGGGTGGTTCTGGGGCTCGCGGTTACCGAAGCCCGGGCCGCCCTCGAGGTAGACCATCCACGGGAGAGAAGAGCCGCCCTCCTCGTCATCTTCGGCCGGGACGATGGGGACCGAGTGGCTGGTGACAGAGCGGCCGAACAGAGTGATGTTCTTGCCGCCGGGCTCGTTGTAGTCGAGAGGCACGCTGAAGAAGTGCTCGACGACGCGGAGGGGACCCGGGACGATGTGGGCCTTGCTGCTGAGGATCTCGGCGGCGGAGATGTCCTGGGCGGCCACCGCCGCAGCGAAGACGGCGACCCAGGCGGGGAGGCGCGAGGCCATTCTGGCGATTCCGTGCATGGCTGATTGAACTTGCGGACTGGACTCCAGAGATCTACAGGAGGTGTAGCTCGAGAGGGGTACGGCCACATGGCAGACTGGAACGATATGCACGCCTTTTTATGCGCGGGGCAAGCTTCGGACTGGGAGGTTGCTGTGGTGCAACGCGAGGTTTCCCGCCCAGCACGACCTACGCCCAAGTAGGGAGGTCGATAGCACAGCAGGTGTCGATCAACACGTCATGTCAGCAGGAGCTTGGAAGCTTCGTCCTCCGTGTCTTGGCCGCGGGCGCGGTCGGGATTCTTACCCCGTTTTAAGTGAGGGGGGCTGGGTGAGCGGTATTACGCTTCGAGAAGGTCGCAATGCAGCGGGCCTTGTCTACCCCATCGAAGCGGTGTCCGGGGGGGCGGGTAGAGGCGGGGGATGGTCTTGACATTGAGGATACGGGCGCAACCTTCTTGGATGGAAGCCCAAGGGTTTACTGTGGGCCATAGGAAAGCCGGAGGCCAGAGCAGCGAGTGGATGGGGCAATCAAGTATTTCAGAGGCTGGGCTGGCAGGCGAATTGGCACAGCGGGCGATTGTGACGCACTCGGGCTCAGGGGTGCAATCCACCGAGGATCCGGGTCGCGATTCCGGGCCCGGGGACGGGGTGGCGGCGCCACCCCGATGGCATGTGGAGGCCAAGCTCCGGCCGTAGCGCAATCCTCGCACAGCATTGACCCTGATGCCCGGTTGTGGCTATCTTTTGATTGAATTGTAAACTGCCTTTTGTTACGAAGATCGGTGTCTTCTGTACCCCTTTTGATGACGTCGGTCGGAGGTAGGACAGGGGTGCCCGGCGACCTACAAACGGGCCTCGAAGGAGTCGATGCTTGGCGGCCTTTCGGTCGCGCTCCTTCTCGATAGGGACAAGCTCCCTGCTCGATCAGACTGGCAAAAGTCCCTTCGACGATCCAATGTATTCATCACCGTAGCAGCTTGTCCATATGACTTGTTAAATAAGGTAGATACAGAGCTGTGCTGGTCATCCACAGACCGGTAGCCCTTTTTCGTCAGTGATGAAATCGACAAAGGACGACCTGGCCACGAAACAGCACGATCAATGGTCAGAAGCATTTGAAGCTGTAGAACTAGGAAATTTCAAATTGGCTTCCTGGAACGAATTACACCCTAAATTAAAATAGACACAGCCGTGGTCTCGGGCTGCAGCACCGGATACGGAACCGTCCCCTTGGTCTGATACCCAGAGAGGAACTCGAACGCGACCCCCAGATCTCTCAGCCTGCTGTACAACAGCGCGGCCGCATTTGCAATGGCAATTGCATCCAGACAGTCGTTCTCCAGGATGCTCCTGTTCTTGTTGACGTTCCACAGCGACCGAGCGTATGTGATGAGGTTATACCTCTCATCGACCTTGAAGCTCAGCAGCTCCGGCAGCTCCGCCGATAGCAGCCAGTCCTTCCACTTCGGTCCCTCGGTGCCAATGGGCAACGCCTCCGTCAGGTCCTTCTCCGTAAAGGCAAGAAGAGCGTCCAGGTCCTTCGGGAGCGGGGCGCATAGAGCCGCAGGCTTGGAGGGGACGAACTCGTAGTAGTACTTTTGCAGGTAGTTCACGGCCGTGTGCTGAGGAGACGCGGTGTGGATGCACATTGTCACGGCGTCGACGAGCTGGTCGATTGTCGTGATGGTCGGGAACGTGGGGATCTGGCCGGCCACCTGAATCTCCTCGCACCACGCCGAGATGTACTTGTCGGCTTGGACACCATCGTCGCAGTCGTACTTGGTGGCGAGGACTGACTTGACGAAGTCTCGCAAGACGCCCCAGAGCATGTGCATGTTGGTCGCATAGGGATAGTTGCGGTACTTGTTGCCCGTCTCGCCCTCCATATCGAAGCCGCGCTTCTTGAGGTCGTTGGGGATGTACTTTTCCTGGAAGTTGAAGTTCTTGTACGACCAGGCAGTGAGCTTGTAGGCCTTGTTTTGGGTAGCAGCGCCGGGGGCGACAGGCCACATTGGGCCGAGGCCGCTGATGCGGGCGATGACGAAGGGCACCAGAACCTGGCGGGCAGCGAAGTTGAGGGCCAGGGTGCGGTACCAGTGAGGACTGAGGATCTCGTAGATGATGTGATTTTCGGGGATTGTCCTGTTCGTGGCGACGATGATGGCCTCCTCGATCATGTGCGTGTCGACGAGGTGGCTGGCGATCTCGTGCCTCGCCCAGTCGGCAGTCTGGGCGCATGTCTTTGCATACCTCCAAGGCCAATCCTCCTTTTCGTCGGAGCGGCAATCGTTGGGATCGAGTCTCTTGTTGAAGATGGTGATGGACTTGTCCAGGGAGCCCTTGAGGTCGAGGGTGATGGCGAGGGGGTGAAGCCGGCCGTCCTCGTGCAGCTCGAAGATGACAACCGGCGCGCATGCGTAGCGAAGGGCGGACTTGCCAGTCGGCTGACCAGGGTTCTTGGGATCGAGCTCGAAGACCTGGCACTTGAAGTCTTCGTCTTCACCAGTCCCGGTGGCCTCTCGGAAGTAGGAGTAGTCCTGGATCAGGAGATCCTTGCTGTGGGAAAGCAGTGCCGCCATGGTTCCAAGACCCTGCTTGTTTGCCTCGGCGACGTATTCCTCGATCCTGTCCGCGGGCGCGGCTTCGATAGTGGAAGGGTTGACGCCGCTGAGATGCTGCTGAGCAAATCTGGCATCCGAGTACCAATCGTCATGCTCGCCAATGTTGGCGCCCTTCATGATATCGGTGTTGCCATCTTTCATGTTCTCCCTGTTCCAGGCGTCAACTTTGGCCAGCGTTGGCCCTTCATACGGGGCGTCGGCATGCTCCAGGTCACCAGGGATGACGAAGGAGACCGCCTGCGCAATCTGCCTGACAAAGTTCAGGGAGTCGGCGTTGAAGACGGTTCCCACGTGGTTGGGCTTGGTGGGGTTGGGCTGGCCGTTGTCCATGGCCTTCTCCTCATCTGGGAGATCCTTGAGATGAGGAGGAAGGCCGTCGACGCTGGGATCGCTCCACTGATAGAGAGCCTGCTTCAGCTCGAGAGGCCTCCTGGTGGGGAAGATGGGCTCGTAGCCCTTGGTGTCAAAGTGCGAGGAGGCGCTGCGGCGTGTTAGCTGCGCTCTCGGTTTTGCTCTTGGGAGACTTACGAGTCTTCGATGATGCTGTACATCTCCGTGATTGCCAGCTGGGTTCCCTTGTACGTGCCCTTCCGGACACCGCGCTTGGCAACGAGACTATCGTGGGCATTACCGTCCTCTCCGGTACTCAGGACAATATCTTGCCTCTGAAGTTCGTTGAGGAAGACACCCTTGTCCCAAATCCCGAGTCTGCTCTCATCAACGGGATACTTGATCCCAGCATTGAGAACTTTGTTCAGCTTGCCGCCGGGGTCGAGGCCGCTGGGACCAGTGAGAAGAGTGGGGGCTTTCATGATGAGTGAGATGAAGTGAGTGAACAGTTGCAAGTGAGCCTCTGAAGCATGCGAAGTCCAGACTCAAACACAATCTCAAACGCAAGCAACAAGCGACTTAAGTACGTCCCATCTCGGATGAAGCCCCATGCTCGTGTAGTTTCCTCCACTTCGGCCTCTCCGACATTCAGCTGTTCTCTCTCCACAAGCTGGACAGTACCCTGCCTCAGCGGGCTTACACGTGCATATTTCCCAGGGCATTGCTGACACACATCCACATCAGGCTGCTGCATCGCGCATGCAGGATTGGTTGCCTCCTCAGCTGGCCATCCCTCAGCCGCAGATATCGTCCAATAAGCACATGTGGATTGTCATTTGAGGGCATCCCCCAAGCCTACGTCTCATCCGCCAAGTTGCAGCATGACGGCGCCGTGAGTGCATCTCGTCCATACGACGACCTTCGTTGGAGCCGCATCCGAGAGAGACTGGGGCAAGCGGTGTGCTTACCACATACACAGGGTTGCACCAACGGGCAGCTGTATCCAGTCAGCGTCGAGGCGGAGCCGGGCGAGCATCAAACACGGCGATGCCGAGGGTGCATTCGAAGGATGTTCGGTATCTAGACGTCGCCGCCTGCGTTGACCGGTCGCCCAATGTAGGTGCGTGGGTGGGATCTGAAAGAGGATCATAGTCCGTTACCTGCCTCAATCGGCCCGTCCACCGCGATGTCCCGTCTTATGTGCGTCTCCAGGCTCCCGACTGGATCGCATCGTGACAAGGTCCGATGCCAAGCATATCGTAAGGCTGAGTCTGGGCGATACGCTCTTCCTTGCATGTGATTGACGTGATGTTGAATGGATCTCAGTCATGGTACTTGTCCAGGGTCCTTCTGGCCGCATAAGAATGAGATGTCGGTCATGTCTTCTAGGCTTGACCCATATTCTCAACTCCTTTCAAGTTTCTTGGTCAGACACCTCTCATATCCCTTTCAGATACCAGCCTATCTTCTTTCATCCAGAACGGTGTACTTGTCATCTCATCATGGGAGATCGCGGAAACGATTCAAGTGCCGAGGCGCAGGCCTCGAGCCAAGCACCATGCAACGACAAGCTTCCCAAGGAGCTCGTAGATGCCATGCAAGCTCTGTTCGGCAAGCACCCCGGCTTCAGAACGAGTGAGTCTCTCCACCATTTCTCCGTCGAGAAATGTCTGTACTAATTTACTTCCCTGAAGCCCACGCCAAGGGCCTCCTCGTCGAGGGAACCTTCACCCCTTCAGCCGAGGCCAAGACTCTCTCCATTGCCCCTCACTTCTGCAACCCCTCAACGCCCGTCATCGCTCGATTCTCTGTCGGCGGCGGCTTTCCCGTGATTCGTGACACGGACAACCAAGCCACACCCAAGGGCCTCGTCATTCGCTTCCAGATCAGCGAAGATATCCACACAGATCTCGTCGCCCACACCTTCGACGGCTTCGCCACGAGGAACGGCGAGGACTTCCTGACATTCCTCAGGCTCCTCGGCGCCGTTGGCAAAGCCGACGCGGCGCTCAAGAAGGCCAAAGAGGAGAATAAGGACACCACTGAGGAGCAGGCCGCGCTTGATCAAGCCAGGAAGTCTTTCGGGGCGTTCCTCGAAACCCATCCTCCCGCCAAGGCGTTCTTCACCTCGGTCAAGCCGAACCCCCACGACTACGGCACGATCGTGTACTACCAGCCGAACACCCACATCCTCACCAACGCCGAGGGCAAGGAGACCAACGTCCGCTACCGCCTCATCCCCCAGGACGGCGTTCACCTCTACGACAGCAGCGTGATTGATAGGATTGCCGAGAGCTATCTCGAGATCGACCTCCTCCAGCGCTTCCCCATCAGACCCATTGTGTTCACCATCAAGGCCCACATCGCCGACCCCGAGGACGTGCTGGACGATGCCACGGTGCCTTACAAGAGCACGACTTTTGTGGACGTCGGCCGGTTGGAGATCAACAAGGTCTCGGACGACAACGACAACAAGCAGCAGCAGATTGCGTTCAGCCCCACACCGGAGAAGGGAGGCGTCCAGGGGATCAGGGCGTCGAATGATCCGCTGATCCAGACTCGCAGGGGGGTTTACGGCATTAGTGCTGGTCAAAGGAGGAATGAGGAGCGTGAGGTGCAGGAGTAGAAGGAATGCATGTGTCAGCGAGCCATATTAAAACAGAGCTCGTCGTGGATGTATATGAAATGGCCGGCAATTGCTCAGAAAAGACGTCTGGCAGATTATCTCTAAGCGGGAAACTGAGGCCTTATGCCATCAGACACTTGAATATGCAAGATTCACTACTTCTTCTCGATGTGGTCATCGTCAGCCACCTTGCCGTCCTCGCTCGACTTGCCCTCCTCACTCGCCTTGCCCCCTACGTCCTCGCCACCCCATCGATTATCAAAGATGCCCTCTAGCTCCTCGAGCGACTTGCCCTTGGTCTCTGGGAACAGTAGCCAGACGGCGACGATGAACATGGCGTCCAGGACACAGAAGACGATGTAGTAGCGCCATCCCATTTTCGCCATGGCGATGGGGTTGCAGAACATGCCGACAATCTGCGATGCGTTTGTGACGATGAGAGTGAACGCAACGCCCCAACTGCGCCACTCGTAGGGGAAAAGCTCGGTAGGGTACGAGTAGAGGAGGGGTGTCAGGGAGATATCATAGTGGAAGTAGAAGATGAAGAGCAGCGGGATGACGGCGTAGCCAAAGCCTGAAGAGCCCGTGGCGTCGAAGCGGGCGTTGAGGATGGTCCAGATCTGAGCCGGCTCGTTAACAAATCAAGACATCAGAGGAGAAAGAGGGAACTATGATGGCAAAGAAGCAGAAACTTACCACGTATGACACAGTCATACCAACGGCACTCCACTGGAACAGACGGCGACGACCCAGGACGTCGACGAGCATGGCGCCGAAGCCAACGGTAGCAATAAGGTTGAAGATCTGCAGACCACCGTTGATAAGGGACTGGTGGGTGGCGTTTGTGATGCCCACGCCGTTGAGGACGAGCACAAGATAGTACGAGACAACGGTGTTGCCGGCCCACTGGGCAGCCACACCGGTAATGGCGGCAATAAGGAGGCGACGACGATTAACGGGGCCGGAGAGCATCCTCCTCAGGGACGGGCGGCGCTCGGCGTTGGTCTCGGTGCGGACGCCGTCGCGGATTTGGGCGACTTCGTGGTCGACGAGGGGCGAGGTAGCGTCACCGGCAGCATGGTGCTTGACGAGCAGTGCGCGTGCCTCGTCGTCGCGGCCCTTGGCGATGAGATACCGTGGCGACTCGGGGAGGTAGTAGGAGAAGACGAGCTGGACGAGGGGCCCGGCGCCTTGCATGAGGGTTGGGATGCGCCAGGACCAGGCGCCGCTCATGCGAAGGGTGCCAAAGGTGATCCAGGCGGCAGCAATGGCGCCGACGAACTGGAGAATCTAGGTCAGTGGGTGTCCACAAGCAAGCACTCGGAGGGATGGATCTCCTCACATAGAAGCAATGGTACAGAGCCGTCGCCTTACCGCGGTGCGGCGGATAAGATAACTCTGCGAGAAGGATGGGGCTGGGCTGGGACATGACGCCGCAGCCGACACCGAGGAAGAAGCGAGAGAAGATGAGGAGGCCTAGGTTCACTGAAGCAGCCTGCACGACGGCGCCGATGATTGTGAGGATGAAAGCCAGGACGAGAGCCTTTTTCCGGCCCCAACGGTTGGAAAAGGGGGCGACGATAAGGAAGCCGAGGATCTTGCCCGAGGGAAGCATGGCATTGATAGCGCCCAGCTTGGCCTTGGCGGGGTGGTTGTAGTAGTTTTTCCAGTTTGGGTTGATCTGGAGGGCGTTCATCATGGCGCCTAGAGGGGAGGAGCAGTTAATACTCGTTGTGTTGAGGGGTTTTCTCAGAGTCGACGCACCATCGTAGCCGACCGTAGCTGCAGAGAGGCAGCAGAGGAGTAGGAGCGAGTTGAGCTTGAGGAGATGGGGCACGCGCCACCACGGCTTGCCCAAGTCGGGGAGGGCCTGGAGGAGGGCGGAATGTCAGTCTCGCTGTCCAACGTTGCTGGGAGAGCCATGTCGACCTACCGATGCGATATCTGCGCCGACGAGCTTGACATTGCGAGCATGGCGCTCCTCGGGCGTCAAGTCGGGACCAGTGAGCCAGCCCATGATGAAGTCTTTCGAAGGAGGGAAGACGGATGTTTGTTCTGCGCTGGAGGTCGAGTCTGTCTCTCGAGGATGTCGATGAGGATGCTTGCCAGAGTCTGATCTGTCAGGGCTCCTGGCCAGGGCCGAACGTTTATATACATGATTTGGATGAGAGAAGTCTCTGGCTGTTCAAGATTTCCCGGCCGCGAGAGGTTCTCGTCAGTCGAGGCTTTCCCGGTCTAGCGTGATCCCCGTGGGGATTCCAGCAGTCGACTCATGCAGGGGCGAACCCGTCGCCGTGGCGCAACTGAACATCGGGTTCGGCCCCGCGATGTCAAGATGCATCCAATCGCCGGCCTTGCCGCCACTCCCCGCAATCCCGCGACTCCGCGCCCCATCGACGTCCGAGTCGGGAGGTGAGCCATGTTGCTGAAGTCTAGCATCGTGTCAGGCGCTTGTGCTGGACGCTTTCCAGGTATTTAGGTCGTGTGGTACAAACGAGAGCCTTTGGCGTCGTTTGCCCCGGCCCCGAAGGATCCTCCGTCCGCTTGGGGGCGATGCTGGCAAAACAGGGAATCTCCACCCGCGACTCCCCGCGAGGCTCGAATTGGGGAGATGAACTTCTGGGGAGCGGGGATGAGATGGCCGGCCTCTTGGTCACCGAGCGATTCCTCGTAGGGTGGTGTCCAAGGAGCAAGATTACACACATGGTCACGATGTTGATGCGGCCATGAATGGCAGGGTGACACTTGGTTCAAATTGAGGTTCGAAATGAAGTTCGGCCGCTGTGGGCTCATCTGTTCAAAGGCCTTCGGGCTCCGCAAAAAGACGCGTGGGTCGTTATTTCAACCAACCTGACCTCATTCGCCTCGTCTCTGGGTGCGCCTCAATCTCTCCATCTTGCTACTGACACCCGACACCCGTCTATGCCACAATCTCCTGCGCATGCTCCAGCAGCCTCTCCAGCCCATTCGCCACGTGTTCCGCCCGGTGCTTCACCCCCAGCTTGATCTGCTCCAGGTCCGCTGCTGCGCTGGCGGCGAGGCTCTCGCGCTCCTTGGCCGACGTCCCACCCGGGCTTATCCTCGTGGCGACAAACCCCGCTGGGTCCAGGATGGCCCTGATCTTGTCGATGCCGTAGGCCTTGAGAGCCTCGTCCACCAGGAGATGCTCGCGCAGCTCTCCGTCGCGGCAGCCTGCCTCTTCGTGGGCGGCCACGAGCCGCGCGACAGTCTCGTGGGCGTCGCGAAAGTTGAGCCCATGCGAGGCGACGAGAGCATCGGCCAGAGCGCTCGCGGTGGACCAGTGACGGCCGGCGGAGGCGCGCATCGCAGGGGCATCAATCTCGACCGTGGCGATGATGTCCCGTAGCAGGGCCAGGGCGCCGGCCGTCTCGGCGCACTGGCCCGGCAGCAGGTTGTGGATATACGACTGGTCGACGTCTGTCGAAGTGGCAGTGTGCATGACACCGAGCTGGGAGGCAGCCCAACCGACGGCGACCCCAGCGAGCCCCCGGATGCGCTCGAGGGTCATTGGGTTGCGCTTCTGAGGCATCATGCTCGAGGTCCCGCAAAGCGAGGCGTGGACGCGGACGAGGCCGACCTCGCTGGAAGACCAGTAGTTGAGGTCCGAGGCGAGGCGGCTCGCGCACGACAAGACCGCGGCAAGGGCCAAGGCAATCTCGGCGCCCATGTCGATGGAGGCAAAGCCGGCATCGCGGGCATTGGGCACCGGGCGGTCGAAGCCAAGGTAGGTCGCCGTGGCGGCGCGGTCGATGGGCCATGATGTGCCGCTGTAGGCGGCACCGCCGAGGGGGCAGGCGTTGAGGCGGTCGTAGGCGTCGAGCAGGCGGGCGATGTTGCGCGAGAGGGCCCAGTAGTGGGCGTTGAGATAGTGGTCGACCGTGGTGGGCTGCGAGTGCTGGAGGTGGGTGTAGCCGGGCATGAGAACGCCGGCGTGTCGGGCGGCAGTGGACAGGAGCGCGGCGCCGAGGCGGGTGCACTCCTCGACAACAGCCGCTAGGGCGGCGCGGTTGGTGCGGCGCCAGTTTGTCGCCTTTTGGTCGATTCGGCTACGGGCGCGCTGGATATCCCTGCCACGGGGACCCAGGCGACGCTCGAGATACTGCTCGATCTGGAGGCCGAGCGTGCCAACCTCGGGATGAGGGTTGAGAAGGGCGAGGGTGTCGCCTGCGCGAAGGTCGAGTAGAGCCCGGACGATGGCACGGCCACGGGCTGTCTCGAAGATGCCGGTCTTCGTAAGCATGACGGCGTGGGCGAGGTCGGTCAACACGTAGTCGTCCAGCCCGAGGAGCTCGTCGTCAAGCTCGACCTTGTTGACATGGGCGACGAGAAGATGTGAGGCCCTGGCGCCGAGGCGAGAGTCCGTAAGGGCGGGCCGTGACTGAGGCGAGACGCTGCGCCTACGCTTGGACTTGGGAAGCACATCGCTGGTCGAGATGGTCATGGTCATCGTGTTTGTTTCTTGGGACATGGTGAAGAACGGCGACAGCGATGGCGAGGGAAGAACGTTCCGTCAGAGGACCTTCTCGGGAAAGGTCTGCGTGATATGGGCGCCAAGGTGTGTCCAGGCTTTAAGTAGGGCAGGTGCCACTCTGCCACTGTACCACTCATGTACCTAGATGGGCTCAAAAGCACGGGTACCTGTAGGAACGAGCACCTTCCACATGAAATACTGGCTTCATCCTCCATACTTATCAGGGGCACTTGAACTTGGAGCAGGAAGGGGCGTTGTAGACCCGCGTGCCTGCCTCATTCTGCTAGTGCCTGTGCCAGAGCGTGGCCCGGGTCCAGCGTCCACGTCGCTAAAGCCGCCACTCCCCGCTAGGGGGCAGGTCTTTCTCCCTTCTCTCCCGCATCCCCCCGCCCAATAACTTCATCTTTCCTCCCGTCCCCTAAGTCAAGACGAAGCACCTCCAGCTCGCGAGATGGCTTCCAGTTCAGGACCCATGTCCACCTCCCCGCACCCCCTCCGCAAGACCGGCTATCCCCGCCGCCGCGCCCTCGCCGCCTGCTTGACCTGCCGCGAGCGGAAGCGCAAATGCGATAATCAGAGGCCGGCCTGTTCCTCCTGTCGCCAGATCGGCGCTCGGTGCCAATATGGACAGAACGATGCCTCGTCCTTTGACGCCGCCTCGCTCGCCGTCCTCGACCAGCTGGCCCACCTCGAGGGCATGGTCCGGGACATTCACGCCCACACATTTGCTCCCAAGCCACATACCTCCAAGACTGGTCCTCGACCTGATCATGCCTCGCTGCCACGACAGACGGACGCCGTGTTTGCCCTCAACCTCGACGCAAGCCGACGCACCTCCGCCGATACCATCCTCGCCTGGCCGGTTTGCAGCACACTTCTGAGCCCCCTGCGCAGCTTCACCTTCACTGATTCTTCCGGCAACAACACGCACACCTACCTCGGCCACCCCGTCAACCAGTCACGAGCCACATCTCATCCCTCCGGCCAGGGTCCTCGTCCTCCCCTCAGCATTTCCACCGAACGAGCCAATATTGACGCCCTCGTCGACCTCTACTTCACCCGCGTCAATATCAAGAACCCCATCCTCAGTCGCCACGTAGTCGCCGCCTACTGCCATACCTACTGCGAAGACGGACCTCAGTTTGACCTCGAGACATGTCTCGTCCTGCTCACCTGCGCCCTCGGCGCCATCTCAACAGAGTATAACCCCCTCGACGCGGAGCTCCGCGACTACCACGACTCCCACCTTGCCCGACGGGCGAGCCTCGATCTTGGCAGGTGCTACTTCTCCGCAGCCGAGAAGCGGCTCGGCGCTGCCATGTCTGCCGGCGACAACCTGGCCATCCAGTGCCTTTGTCTCGCCGGGTGAGCAGTGCAGATGTCCCCCTCTCCTCTAAAACCCTCTGACCCCTAGCAGCATCTATCACATGTGCTCTCTCGACCCTGTTGCCGCTCTGCGCATGTTCCACGCCGCAGGTTCCTCGCTCCAGATCCTCCTGTCTTGCAAGGACACCACCCCGGGCGAGGGACCCTCGCAGATCAACTCGAGTCTGTTTTGGACGTGCTACAAGTCAGAACGGTGCGAAAATCCACTCACCTGAAAAGGCTCGGCTGACCCCTGCCACCAGAGAAGTTCTCGCAGAGATGCCTATCGCCGTTCCAGCCCTCAGGGAGCCACCGTCCCCAGACAGCTACCCCCCACCGCCACAGGAAGCCAACGTCCCTCCTGACGGATGGGCCTCTGCCGAGGAGGATAGTTGGTACTTCCTCCTCTCCGAGATCTCACTCCGCAACATCACGGACCAAGTCGCCGAGGTCGTCGCTAGGCACATCGACGCACGCGACCGCGATCCTCGCCCCAACGCCGCCTCGGTGCAGGAGCTAATCCCCGTCGTTGCCGAGTTTGAACGACAGGCCGAGGCCATCCGTGACCTCCTGCCACCCGCTATCAACTTCCCTGACATCCCTACCGCCGCCGCCACCGAGTGGAAGCAGTACAGCCGCGGCCGGTACTACCGCCTTCTGGAGCTCATGCACCGCCCCTTTCTCTTTGACGCAGTCCACAGCCCTGCCGGCGCGTGCGACCCCGCCGTACGTGCCCTCGCCGAAAAGGCTCTCTTTAACGCCCTGCGATACCTCCAGCACAGCCATGTCACCCAACGCCATCATGGCATCTGGCTGCAGCTTCGCAACGAGCTCAAGGAAGCAAGTCTACTAGTGGTAGCCGCGAAATCCCCAGCCGGGCTGGCGCTGCCGGAGGGCTGGAGGGACGGTGTGTCCAAGACCTTGGTAACGTTTGACTATTGGTCGAGCGAATTTCCCTTGTGCAAGACATATGCCGAGATACTGCTGGCTCTTTCTGAGGGCCTCGTTGTTGGCCTAGACGAGGACACCCCCATCTACTATGACTAACACAATGAGCACATGAAATATCCAGCACCGAGGGAGGCTCATTGCCAGTAGCCATATCCTCTCCAACTCATAGATTCCTTGACATAGTTCTTAGCTACCGCAAGCCGTTATCTGTGGAAGTCCGGACCATGGACAGCACATTGCCAACCTTTCGCATGCCGCTCCAAATGAAAGAAGACGGTTGCTAATCTTGCGCACTGGTCCTACATGTATCACGTATAGTCAACCAGGTGACTCGGTCATGCGGGTGCCATGGCGAGAAGGTGTTTGATCTCCGCCTTGATAGCGACGAGTGAGATGTGACTTGGAAGACTAGGACACCGGCTGCTGGATGCTGCTAAAGAAAATCCAAACCGCCTCATTTGGACCCCTTGGATCTTCAAAACCCCTGATATTACTCCGGCTTACGACCCCACACGAATCGAACCTTGACATAGGGATGCAGGCGCCTGTTCCGGAGCTCCTGGCGGATCTGCAGCAAGAAGTTCTCAAACTCCTCCGGGGGCCACTTGACCACCTGGTGCCAGATCAGCTGCAGATACCCAGCCAGATCTCCGAGAAGACTCTGCTTCGCGAAGTTTCCAATCTGCGCCAGCTTTTCATCGCGGGGCCATGCTCCAATGGGCAGCTAAGTACGAATGTCAGCGAAAGACATGGTCGAAAAGGCGTCATCAGCACTGACCTTGTACGTGACCTCCTGGATGTCAACAAAACCAGCCTCTTTCATGGCCTTGACCTGGGTGCCATCGGTGATCAGAGACATGGAGTTGCCCGTAATCTTGCCGGCCTCGATGAACATCTCTCCAAACTTTCCACCCAGCGCAGTGACACCATCATTGGCAATCGTTCCGTCGTCGCTGAAGTAAGTAGCCTCCGTCTCCACGGATTCAAGGTACGCGCCGGGCTTTAGGACGCGGTAGGCCTCCTTGTACAGAGCCACCCAGTCCTTGATGGAACCGAACAGGTAGCGGATGTGCACGAAATCGAAGGTGGCGACGTCCCAGGTCCATTGCTTGGTGCAGTCGTCGATTTCGAAATACAGGTTGGGAGGGATCCAGGTGGGCTGAACGGGCGACAGATCCGTACCGACGACGGAGATATCGGGGTTCTCGTCGGCGAAGTCACTGTGAGGTAGCTTGGTTAGAGCAGGACGCAGGTGATAGATGATGAGCGATTGTGGACATACATGGCCCAGATACCTGTCAAAATGTTAGTGTTGTGGGAGAGCTAGGCTGAGTTGGCAAAATCTTACCTGTTCCGGTACCCACGTCGAGAATCTTCGACGCACCCGGCTTGATGGGCGCGAGATGCAGCTTATCGTCCGTCATGAGGGTGAGGAAATGGTGGATGAGATCAAAGTTCTCCAGCGTCTGATCATCGATGGGGAGGAAGTATTTCGTGTCGTGAACGGCCGAGTGGTAGCTCCGTCCCTTGAACTTGCGGTACTGCAGGATAGTCGACTCGATGGATGCAGTCGAAGAGGCCCTGCTCCTTGTCAGCGCCTCAGTTTGGGCCTGATCGTCATGCAGACAGACTCTTCCTGGCCCAGGGCCGAGTCGGCGTCGGACTCATCGTCGTCAACCGCCTCGATGATGTCGGGGGCGGGGTTGACGGCCGCGGGTGCGGGAGTATCCGCAGGAGCGGGATTCGTCGTCGGTGGTGAGGACATTTCGAGAGGTCTGGCTGGATGTGGAGGAGGAGAAGATGTGAAGGGGAAATCCTGACGACGGGGAACCACCGAATCCCTGGGGTTTTGAGGGGCCGACATTGCAACAACGGACCCCTGATGCTAGCGCGGGTGATTGGCCACTAAATATCCCAGTTGTTGAAAGATTGTGGAGAGCTGGAACGGGAACACCGTCGGTCTAGTTTCCAAAGCTGGATAGGTCGTTGACACAGGCGTTGTGAATAATGGGCCCGGAAGTGACCCGCGGTCGAAGCCGCGGTGATGATGGCGTCGCCCAGGAGCGGCTCCTAGGGCTCAAGAGGCGAGATCGTGCCAGCTCACAAGGGCCATATTCTGATATTGATTGCATGTGTGTCGTGTAAGGTGAGTGCGTGGTCATCGAGAAGTTTAGATCGGCACCAGGACAGGCTTGACTTGACGTTCCAGGCTGCATATGCTATCCTTGGTGACATCCTTGGTGACCAAGACCGCACCAGATCACCGGCCTTCCTTCTGTGTTGCAGGACTTGGGCAACAATTTGGGAAACCTGAAAGCGGAGAGTTGGGCTGGATTTCACTAAGACGGATGGAGTCTAGTTGCCGTAAGACTGAACTAGGCCCGATCAGGCAGAGGGGAGGATCGTGTGTTCAGCAATGGATCTCCCCATTGGCTTGGATTCCTTGTCTATGGGAGAGCGGACTGTGACAAGATTCACAATCTTCGAATGCGTAGGTAGGATTATGGACTTGAAACACACCTCAAGACTGGAAACTTTACTCCAAGTCAAGAGGAAGACAGTTGGCAGCAATGACTTTCGCACAATAGAAACTTGTCCAGAAGAATATCCAGTGTCAGGTTTCCGTGTAAGTTGATTTAAATGTGGCGGGGTGGAATTACCGTGTTCTTGGTCCTAAGCAATATTGGGCCAATGATTCGTCATGTGAGGTGAGATGCTCGGAGCTTCTTGTTTGTCTATGTGTATACCGGACAGGATGCTGGGAGAGCCGGTGGCAACGTTGTCAAAGGGCCCAAAGGGGTCGTGGGCGACGCCGCGACGGGAATCTGAGATCAAGGGATTGTGCCACATCACTACTTGCCTATCTGAGATAACTATGAAAAGAAATTAGCGCGCTTCAGGGCATAAGATGGGGACATTCCTTCCGTTTACGTATCCATGCTATCATAGTTCTCGTCAGCATCGCACCTCTAAGATCCTTACCTTTCAAGTTATGTAAGGTAAGCTCACAAACTTCATCACCTCTCAAGACCGACGCAATAAACAGTCGCAGCCATCCTCTTAGAGCCGGCAACGAGAAGCCGACTGCTGGCAAGAACACACCCAAAAGGATGAACATGTCAAAACGTTCAGTGCGGACATCATTACAGGGTGTCGTACCACAAACCAGAGTGTCGAAGCTGAACAGAAACGGGGTCGGGCCGGCAGTAACGACCAGAAGACCAACTCCGACACTGGGCAGCCTTCTGAATCAACGGGGGACGTTGACATGGTCGCGGAGTCCGGCATTTCATCAACTTAAGAGGGACCGTCTCTGGGAACAGACAAGGCCCCCAGCGCTGCCACAGGATTGTCCAAGGGTTGGTCGCCCGCATTCTGGAAGATGGCGAGGAATTACCGTAGGTTCGCGGGTTGTAAAGGGGGCAAGTTCGAGACATACCATCAGCAGCTTTTCGCGCTGGTTGAGCAACAGACATGTCTGGGAAGATGTCAACGCCTCATGTCCCAAGTACTAGCCATCCCATCATGGCCCGCCTCCAAACCAGCGCTCATTTCAAGTAAACATGACTCGTGTTTCCTCGGGTGATTGACATGTCGCCAGTCAGATCTCCTAACCTGGTAATCTACACCCCCAGACGATCCGGATGTTCGGGCAGCTTGATAAATCCGAGCAACCGGACTGGTTGAACTAGGTCTTAAATCTGCTGGACGGCGTGCCAAGGTGACTTCGGGATCTCGTTTCCATAGATAAAGGCCACGCGTGTGATCTCGCCGAAGTCATGGAGTCGTCGGGGTTGAACCGGAACGAGACCGGAAATTCCACCCTGCCCAGACACATCGTAGTCGATTTTAGGCTTGGGCGAGAACCCATGGCTTGGACCTAGGCCAAACTCGAGACGAAGCCCAGACCTGCGGAAACGCGGGGGACCCCTCGCCCGCCGGTGCTACCCCACGGGGAAGAGCCCGCAATTTCGGGACTGAGGTCAAGGCGACAAGCATCACGGGCTTGGCGACATCGCGATGGCGGCATTCAAGGGCTACTTATTGACGAAGGAGTGCGCCATCTTCAACAACAAGAAGCAATAGGATCGGCACCTCTGGCAAACCGTGAACATACTAGCACATCAAACTTTTCTCACGAGCAAATATGATTGAGAAAGCTGACGTCGACCACGTCTCCGCGCGAGACGTTGAGGCCCTCGGCAAGCGTCCCACGATTGAGCCCCTGCCCCAGTCTGCAAAGACCGAAGCCGGTGTCATCTTGAACATTGAAAACTCGAGCGAGACTTCTCTGCGGCTTGCCAAAGACGGTCATGTAAGCAATTCTGTCCAAGACGTGCAAGTCTGCCTCCCGCTAATATCTTTCAGACAGTCTTGATCCCCCAACCCACGGACGACAACGGCGACCCCCTCAACTGGCCCTCGTGGAAGAAGCATGCCATCCTTTTCGTTATCGCCTGGGGTGCCTTTTGTGCAGACTTTACATCGGCCGCCGGCAGTGCCCCCATCGTTCTCCAAGCCATGGAATGGCACGAGAGCATCGCCAGGGTCAACGAGACCAACAGCATCAACATTCTCATGATGTGGGTGCCTTCTCTAAGTTACCTGGCCTAAGATTACAAGCATCGCTGACATTGGTGCCAAACAGGGCTCTCGGCGGTCTCCTCTGGGTTCCCATGACATCCATCATCGGCCGCGCTCCGACCCTCTTCTGGTCCAGCCTCTTCGGCTTCGGCTTCACCTTTGGCACCGCCCTCGCGCCCAACTTTACGACCTTCTACGCCATGCGCGCCCTCAAGGGCTTCTTCATTACGAGTGCTCAGACAATCTCCATTGCCTTTATCCGCGACATGTTCTTCTTCCACGAGCGCGCTCGCAAGATTGGCCTCTGGGCCGTGCTCTACATCGCCTCGCCCTTCTGGGGTCCGCTCGTCGGTAACTTCGTCCTCGGCGGCACCCATCGGTGGGAAGACGTCTTCTGGACCTGCGTCGGCGTGTGCGCCCTCGACATGGTTCTCATCGTGGCCTTCCTCGATGAGACCTGGTACAACCGCGATATTCCCTCCGCTGACCAACCCCGCCGCGGAAGCGGCTTCATGGCGAGGATGTCCCGCGTTGTGGGTATTTGGGAGTTGAAGCATCACAAGACATACTACCGCACGTTTGTGCAGTCGTACAAGCGCTTCATCGTCACCCTCATGAAACCTGTCATCTTCGTGGTGCTCGTCGCCTAGTAAGTAGCAGCCCTTCTGCACTTACACATTTCATCTGCTGACCAGGGCAGTCTCGTCTTCTTCATGTGGGCCATCGGCATCAACATCACCACGGCCATCCTCTTTGGCACACCTCGCGAGTTTGGCGGCTACGGCTACTCTTTCAATGGCGTCGGATATCTTTACTTCTCGCCCATCGTCGGCGTGCTCCTCGGCGAGATCTTCGGCCACTACTTCAACGACTGGCTCGCTCAGCGCTACGTGCGGCGCCACGGTGGTGTCTTTGAGCCCGAGGCTCGCCTATCCATGATCTACGTCTCGGCCGTGCCTATGATCGTCGGCCTCGTCGTGCTCGGCCAGGCTCTGCAGTATCATCTGCATGTCTCCGCCGTCGTGATGGGCTGGGGTCTGCACACCTTTGGCATCATGGGCACCTCTGTTGCCGTCTCGGCCTACGTCCTTGACTCATACCCGACGGCGCCTGCGGAAGTCTCGGGGTGGACAAACTTTGCACGTGCTATTGGCGGATTTGGTGTCGGTTATTTCCAGCAGCCGTGGGGTGCCAAAGTCGGCTTCGACGTCAGCTTCGGCACTCAGGCGGCCACTGTCGCCGTGGGCATTGCTTTTATTGCCCTTGTTCACAAGTTTGGCCACAGGTGGCGCGTCAGTGCCGGGCCTGTCGAGTGAGGGGCTGAGTGTCGTACTGCTTCCGTCCTGTCTGGTTTGGAGATAATGCCAGCCGTATATTGCGCGGGTTGTGGACTTGTGCCAGGTCTGTAGTGTAAAATTGCCGAGTTCATCAGTATTACTGAGCTTTTTATTGTGTCCTCTGGCTGTTTCATGGGTACTCGCCTCTTTCGTCCGACGCAGCAAACCGCATGGCCGGTACTATTGGGACGATTGCCACAACCTTTGAGGAGCTGGCTGACAAAGTCGGCTCTCCCACAGCAGAAGACTCGAGCTCAGTTGGCAGGCCGCCTCATTACCACGAGAGGAAGCGTTTAGTCACAATATGATCGAGTTCATGGATAATTCGGAACCTCTCCCCTGACTGATCTAGGAGCTGCGTCATGGAAAATAGCCCGACTTACACACCTCACACCTCACCGAGGCCACCCGACGTGAACCGGGCTGACTAAGACGTGCTGCGTTGATTGACCTGCTACGTTCATTGACCTGCTGCGTCGATTGATGACCTTCTGAAATTTGTAGGTGCCAGCTCGGTGGGCATTCAGCTCTGCGCCTCAGCCGCAGACACATCTGCTCAGCCACATACACTACTGCGCCTCCTGCATTTGCAGTCACATCGCGTCTCGAGGCCTCACGGACCAAAAAACAAGCTTTGCTGCAACAACCCTCTATTTGAAGGCGTCATGACACCCACGCGACTAGCAAGCTGCAGGTTCAGCGATCTCGAACATGTTTTTCTCCTTCAACACAACGAAACGGGCGATATCAGAGTGCCTCATATCCCCAAATGACAAGCCCTCCGATGGTCGAGGTTGAACATCCGCCATATCGCTACACTGGGTTTACCGCCGCCTCGCTCTCATCGAAACCCATCAGACTGCTCCAGCTACGGCCCGGCGACACCAAAGAAGACCTCAAAAATGCTCTGTTCCCGGCCCGCCTCGACGCGCCCCTCCCTTCCTCCCCCCCAAGTATGAGGCCCTGTCGTACGTCTAAGGCAAGGACACCGACGCTCGCGTTACCGTCACCGTCGACGGCCACAGCATGCTCCAGATCGGCCCGACCCTGGCCGCGGCCCTCCTCTATTTGCGGCACCGCGACAGGCCGAGGAACCTCTGGATCGACGCCGTCTGCATCAACCAGAGCAACCTCGAGGAGCAAGCCCAGCAGGTCGGCCAGATGGGCGCCATTCGCAGCCCGCCGACAAGGTCATCCTCGTCTACGCCTTACCCGGGTGTCCGGGCCCCGACGTCTCCGCCCAACATCGGCCGTCGATGAGACCCTCGACGACCACCGGGACACGTTCTTCCTCGTCGGGCCCGCCTACATGGACGGCATCATGGACGGCGAGGCCCTGCTGGGGTCTTTGCCCGCGGGCTACGCCGTCCAATGGCGCGTGTGCCCAAGTGAACAGGGCTCGACACCCGTCTTCTCCAACACACTCACGGGCGAGATGTGCAGGGGCGATCCCCGTGTCGACCCGGACGGAGAACCGAGCACGACCCAACAGGAGGTCAGTGGCCGGTACTGGGCCTTGACGCCGCCGAGACTTCGTGAGCGCGGCGTGGACATCAAGGAAGTGGACATCGTCTGAGGGCATCACTTTAGACGAGAAGCACGCATAAGTGAGGTCATTGATGAAGTCTTCAAGCTTGCACCGTCGGGTCTCCTGGCTCTGGACGGTACGGCGGGAGAAAACCAACCTCGGCCTCTTCACCGGCAGACGAGCAGCCTCCACCTCTTCACATCCCGCCTTCCAGTGGAGGCTTGGATGCACTGGTTCCACACACGTCCATGATTGCTGGCAGCCAGCATTGTTCTGCCTACCCAAAAACTACATGATCGTGGGTACCATCGCCACGTCCCCTCCCGAATGCTTCATGGCATTCCCAACCACTTCTCTTGTTCTTTCACCTTGTTGCGCAGCGCCCAAAAAGCCTGATCCAACGATTTCCCCTGCGTACGGAGAGGCCAAGACTTGCCCCCGTCATGGCACTCAGCCAGCCGGCGATGGCGTACCTTAAGCCCACGATGGTCAGTCCCAGCGCCGCGACTGTTCAATGGGTTCAATCCCGGAATCGATTTATTTCGGCCAGATACATTCACAAAATATGTTCCCTCTCCTTCAATCTGACATTTAGCCCAGTCTGTTTCACGAACCATGCATTATGCAAAGTCCATGATGCTTCGGGGTCGTCAAGCTCAATCTGTGGATATCAAGTCAGCGCACTCACTTTTCGATAACCTGATCGCGCAACTTACCTCAAACGTCCTCAAAACAGCGGGCACAAGCTTGAAGATCTCCAGCAACGAGATGTTCTTGCCGATGCACGTTCTCGCACCAGCCCCAAAGGAGAAGAGGCAGCTCTTCATGTTGGACAGCTCTTCAGGACTGGCATCGATCCATCTCTCAGGACGGAACTCGTCCGTGTGCGCCCCAAAGACGCTCTCGTCGCGGTGCACCACCCATGCTGAGCACCCAACAATGGTGCCGCCCGGAAGGCGGTGGCCGGCGACCTCGATGCCTGGAGCCGGCACCACTCGCTCGAGTGTCAGGCCAGCGGCAGGGTGGCAGCGCAATGCCTCGTTGACGACGGCGTTGAGATAAGGCAGCGAACGCACCTCCTCCCAGCGCACGAGGGCATCGTCACGCGTGAAGCGGCCCTCGCTACCTTCGACCTCGAGCTCGTCGAGAAGCTTGCGCATCTTATCAGGGTGCTTGAGCAGGAAGTAGAAGACGGCGCGGAGAGTGATGGCTGTCGTATCGGAGCCGGCGAACATATTGGCGACGGTCAGAGCCAGGACTCTCTCTTCACTGATGAAGACAGGGTCCTTCTTGTGCGCCTCCTGGAAGCGGGAGAGGAAGTCCCTCCGGTCGGAGTACCTCTTCTCTGCCTTCTCGCCGCCATCATCGCCCTGACGGCGATCGGCCATGCGCTTACGAGCGAATTCGACGACAGGCGAGTTAAAGTTGAGGAGGTTGTGCTTGCTCATCCACAGTCGAAGGGGGTTCTTCAGGAGAAATCGGTCGAGGAGAGGCAGCTGGCCCACCACGGACACGTAGTTGAGCAGACCTTCGAGGTTGGTGATAATGTCGTCGACGTCGACGCCGCGATCCACGAAGCCGAGTCGCTTGGAGTATGTGAGCTCGCCGATGACGTCGAATGCGTAGAACTGCAGCCATTGACCTAGGTCGCACGTCTTGCCGCCGCTGAAACGTTGCTTTAGCTGTTTGAGAAACTCCTGCGACGTGGAGTCGACAAGGGGCTCGAAGGTGACGAGGGTGCTCATGGCGTATGCGTTGGATACGGCGCGGCGTAGCTTGGCGTGGAATTTCTCATCAGTCGTATTGAACATGCTCTGGAGGGAGTGTCCGTTGGCGATGGTCTGCTGCACGGGGTAGAACCCCGACTGCGCCGATGTTAGTGCCAGGATGGAAGGTTGGGCAGAAGCAGCTGTGACGCACCTTGACGAAGCCCGCATTCAGGGCGTAGATCGTCTTGATGGCCTCCGCTTGTCCAACAGACACAGTCCGAGGACCCAAACGAACGACGGGTCCATGCTCTTCGTGCAGTTTGACATGCCACAGCTCTGGTCTTCGGCCCCAGACGATGCCTACCCTCCACCAGTCGGTGAGGCTAGGGAGGAACGGGCCGGGGATCTTGTTCAAGCCCCCGCCGAATCTGTTGACGACGAGCTTTACCAAAAGCGCTCCGAGAACCACAGCAGCGATGCTCAAAGGCGAGGTAGGAATGATGTGTTTGATGATCATAATGTGCTGTACAGATTCTACTCGCTGCTCAGTGATGTGCAACAAGCATCGATACACATCATCTCAGGGCATTCTGAACAAGGTATTCAACTCACCGCCGGGCCAAACTCGGGTTGTTCCTGCCTCGGTCGGCTTCATGAACATCGTCGTCCACTGTCGTTTCCGAGATGGCGGGGGGCCGGAATGGGTTCGGAATGCGGGGAGGGGATTCCGGCCCCGGCACATCCGGCGATCACCGGGCGATGCGACCCCTGAGGAGGGCAGGGAACAAAACCACGGAGGCAAGCGCATTCGAGGAAACAAAGCAAGCGGATCAAGAAATCGCCCTGTTTGTCTAATCGATTTGCCATGTCCGTCCTATCCGAAGAGACTCAGTCCAAGTGGTTGTACGGCTCGCCGCTCCCATTCGCCGAGGCACCGTGGGCAAGGGGCTGCCCGAGCCCCTATTATGGAGACAGTCACAGGCGGTTGCGGCACGCGATGAGAAATTGGGTTGAGGAGGCGAGACTCACGCCTTGAGCTTGAAGGCGCTTGCTGACGGCCACGCAGAACCTCATCCCTCATGCTCAGGACTGGGAGATCTCGAAAGAGCTGCCCAAGGCTTTGTACAAGAAAGCGGCTGACGATGGGCTTTTGATGCCTATGGCTTCTGGTGCGAAGGTGCATCCTGAGTGGAAAGGGAAATATCCCATCATCGGCGGCGTGTCGCCAGATGAGTGGGACGGCTTCCATGATTTTATTATCCACGATGAGTTTGGACGGGTTGGCGGCATTGGGTGAGTGCTTGGGTCAATGCCTGTCGATGTTCATAGAGGTTGTTGACTGACCCGTTTTTCCCAGCATCGAGAACGGTCTGGTCGGTGGTGTTGTGAGTGTGTACCTAACCCCTCACGAAACGCTGATTCCCTGATGCCCTTCAGACACTTGCAGTCCCGGCTTTACAAAAGTTTGGCTCGGAAAAGCTCAAGAAAACGTAAGTTCACCTTTCCCTCGCTCAAAGCCATCTCAACTAAAGCGAACAGCGTCGTCCACAACATCCTCTCCGGCAACTCCCGAATTGCGCTGGCCATCACCGAGCCTGAGGCTGGCTCTGACGTCCAAGGGCTGCAGACCGAAGCCAATTTATCAGACGACGGATCTTACTTCATCGTGACCGGACAGAAGAAGGCATGCCTCTCTTGAGACATCCTAGGAGTCGTGGCTAACCCAAACATAGTGGATCACATCCGGGATGTATTCGGACTACTTCCTTACCCTCGTAAGGGAGACAACCGGAGACTTCACCCTCCTTGTCATCCCAAGGTCCAAGGGCCTCACCACCCGGCACATGACGATGTCTGGGTCCACTGCAGCCGGAACTGCTTTTGTCGACCTCGACGAGGTCCGAGTGCCCCTCGACATGGTCGTTGGCGAACGCGGCAAGGGGTTCAAGTACATTGTGTCCAACTTCAATCACGAGGTTAGCTCATTCCTCTTCTCTCCCTGCCTCAACCCAGCTGACCATCGCAGCGACTGTTCATCGGGTTCCAGGCCCTGCGGTGTGCAAGAGTTTGCCTCGAGGACTCCATGTCGTAGGTCCCACAACTTTCTGCACTCGTTCAAGGAAGCTCACCGGTCTAGCTACGCCCAGAGTCGCGAGACGTTCGGCAAAACCCTGACGCAGCATGGTGAGCTGACATAACCATCCCCTCCACTTCCACCTCCACCCGTCTAACATCCCCCGAGCCGTCATCAGGTTCAAGTTCGCCCATATGAGCCGCGAGACCGAAGCCCTCCAGTCCTGGATCGAAGTGAGCATAGCCCCTGCCCTTCTCACTTTACCCCTGCTGATTGCCCTTCCCGCAGAGCTTAATCTACCAACTCTCTCAGCTCCCCCCAGCTGAGTCTGACTTCCTCCTAGCTGGCACGACGGCCCAGCTCAAGGCGCACGCAGGCATCGTGCTGGAGCACGTTGTGCGCGAGGCGGTCCAGATCCTCGGTGGCATCGGTCTCACGCGCGGTGGCCGCGGCGAGCGCGTCGAGCGCATCTGGCGCGATGTAAAGGCCATCACCGTCCCTGGTGGCAGCGAGGAGATCCTCCTGGATCTGGCGACGCGGCGAGCTCTGAAGATCGCCGAGGAAGTGGGAAGGGTGATGGACGGAGCAGTCAGGCCGCGAATCTAGGGTTCGGTATCCGTTTACATGTGCCAGTGGGGACTGGATGTACTCCGACGATGGATTTACTCCTTTGTGGACGAACTGCGGCGGTGGACGAACTGCGACAGCAGATGAACTGCCACGGTACCTAACCATCAGAGGTACTCATATTTTACTGCATTTGTAGCTAGATCTGCTGCCTCTGTAGACAAGCCTTTCAAGTTCACCGCGTGCGCTCTACTGAAGTGGTCCGTAATCAAGTACAAGGCTCTGAGCGTCGCATGGTCACCACAGTACCTAGCTAGGTAGACACGATTGCTAGTAAGTATGGGGGCCCTTTTCTCAATCAAGCCAGCCGGGCCATATAGCTAGAAGTAGGTAAGGGTCGCTATTGTTTCAGCTTCCAAACTCAGATTGCGCCCTCTGTAACACTCACAAAGCCACTGGCTCATTCTGCCGGAATATTCTTCCATAAGTATTGACGGGACGCAGTCCTCTTCATCATCTTCTGCTATGTTTCTCATCTGGCTCTCTTCAGCCATTCCCCGACCATGCAGCTCAACATGTCAGCCGTCGCTTGCGAGACGACTGCTCTCCGGCACCATTCTGGCATCGATTCTGCCTCAACAACCAGAACCTCACTCAAGGCGACCTCTAGCGCCGTTCCCGATACAAGGACCATTCTCAAGAACGCCCTGCGCATGTCCAAGTTCCTCTTCACCCTTTTGCTTCTATGGACAGCAGTGGTTGTTCCTCGCAACGAAACAAACAGTCTTGAATTCCCATTCACACTTGTAGTTGGAAACCTCTCCGTCATACCACCGATCTTCGCATCAAATGAAAAGATGACACCTGAGCTTGGTGAGAGGGCTGCCATCTTTCATCTGAAGGATGGACGTCTTACTTCAGATCAACACCTCTTGGCGCGACACCATTACGAACACCAGGCCGGGTACCCGCAACCAGTCTATTGGTACAAAAATGGACAACCCAATCCACCTCGAACAAAAACAACCGCCAAGGGGAATGATGATGGATCGCTTCAGGTGTATTTATCTAGTAAGCATGTTGAATCACTTTGGGATTCGCTTTTTCTAACCCTAGTACCCAGGTGTTCCTCTTATTGGTTATCCCAAATCTCGCACACTTGAAGCGGACACAACATACACGTGGGTACAAGATGGCATACTTTGGGGCGCAGATGCGGCTGCGGTTCATGTCAAGCCTGTTAAATGAGAGCTCATATCTGAGTTCGGTTCAATATCTGCCTAGATCCCTGACCCAGGAGATGCTTATGGGGTAGACGGACAACAGTCGTCCGGCACATGTGGAAGGATGTCAACTCAAGAATCAGCACTGGAAGAACACATGTTCATATCTAGCCACGACACTGAAAACACCGGCAGGGACTCAGCACGTCGCGTGCGTTAAATAAAGTAACGTGTTGGCTGAACCTACTACGTCGGTTGACCTGCTGCGTCGGTTGACCTGCTGCGTCGGTTGACCTGCTGCGTCGCGGTGCTTACTTGTACCTAGGTATAGGTAGGTAGGTACCGTGGGCCTTATACTGCAGGCAGGTAGCTGCCCTTGCCCCTCACTTCAGAACCTCGCCCCCGCTCTCTTCGACGATGAGGTCAAACTCGGGCTGGAACTCGATGTAAAAGTTGTCCTAAACAGGTCGTCAGCACATCTCCTCAGCCGCGTACCCTCCATCGACACGAACCGCACTCTGGATCACGTCCGCATTGAACTGCGCAACATGGTCGGCGATGATGGATTTCGGGATCCCATTAGCAGCAGCTGCCTCGGCCAAAAGCTGCGAGTGACACGCCTGATCGAGGCTATAGAAGAGAAACGCGGCTTCATCGACAGTCCGCCCGACCGTCAGCAACCCGTGGTTCTTGAGGATGCAGACGAGACTTTTTGGACCCAGCGCGGCGGCGATCGCCCTGCCCTCTTCTTGGGCAATGGCCTGGCCGCCATGGTCGTCGTAAACGCTCTGGATTCCGTAGAGGTTGCAGGCGTCTGAACATTGTCAGCGTGGTCCCATCAGGAGAGAAGGTTCCCCGACTCACCCTGCGTCAACATCTCGACCGGCCGCCCAAAAGCACTCCACGTCTTGCCATGAATGCTATGCGCATGCGCAGCCGCCCATACATCAGGCCGTGCCTTGTGCACCTCCGAATGAATCATGAAACCAGCTGTATTGACAACAGCCTGGTTGCCGCCCTCGACCACGTACCCCTCTGCGTCGACAAGGACGAGGTCCGACGCCCGCATGGAGGCAAAGTGCTTGGCGTAAGGGTTGAACCAGAGGTGATCATGCAGGATCGGGTCGCGCATCGAGATATGGCCTGCGATGCCCTCTGCGTATCCGTGCTTTGCGAAGAAGCGGAAGGCAGCGGCCATGTGCTCTTTCGCCCATTGTCGCTGGCGCAGGGGCCGCGAGGGGAACTGGGGAATGCCCCTGAGCTTGAGCTTGCCGGCGCGATCGCCTCGGACAAGTTCTTGGAAATATTCCTTCTTTGGGGCCTGTGGCGCCGAAGCGGGCGCTGGCACCTGAGGGGATGGCTTCTCGGTCTGGGTGGTGGTCGACATGGTATTGTAGGGGCGTTTCTTGGAGTCGTGAAGTGGCAAACCGCGGGGCATGATCAGCTTCCATCAAGATAGATCCTCGCTAGAATGGGACCAGAGGCCGGGCCGTACAGTGTCCGTAGCGGACTCGGCGCCCCGGAAAACACGCCGATGGATCACCGTTGATGGCTGCCCACTGACGGGAGCCAGTGGGCCACCTCATCAGCCCATCACCACCGCTGTCAGGTCCGGCGGGGCCTTGACTCATTACCTGTAGGCTGTCGACCCGACATCTACAGGGCGTCCAACTAGAGTCCGCTTCAAACTCTGGAAAGATGCCTCGCCAATTTCCATCACAGCGCCTTCCACCATGACCAAACCCGTCATCCTCTACGTGGGCCAGCCCATCCTTTTTGCCCACGATGCCTGGGCGCGGTTCCAATCCTCCTTCGAGATCCTCCGCTACGACGTCAAGTCGCGCGACGAGCTCATCGCTGCCTTTGCCGAGGGCGGGCGCTATAGCAAGATCGAAGGCATCATGCGTCCCAACATGGCCCCCAACATGCTTCCGCCTCTCGACGAAGAACTCGTCGCGCTCCTACCAAAGTCGTGCCGCATCGTGGCCTACTGCAACCACGGCTACGACGGACAGGACGTGCGCGCGCTCGAGCGCCGGGGCATCTGGTACTGCAACGCCGCTGGAGGGTGCACCGAGTCGACAGCCGACATCGGCTTGTTCCTGGTCATCGCCGCGTTTCGCTTCACCTCTTTTTGCGAGCTGACGATGCGCGAGAATGGCAATGCCAACTGGTTTGACATCCAGGATGTGGTCAACACGGCCCGCGAGCCGGGCGGAAAGGTCATTGGCATCATCGGCATGGGCGATGTAGGAGCTGCTGTCGCGCGACGCGTCCAAGCCATTGGCATGGTCGTCCACTACTACAATCGTCGGCGGCGGCCCGATGCCGAGAAGGCGCTGGGCGGCGGGGTTGTCTACCACGATACGGTCGAGGGAGTGCTGGGCGCTGCCGACTGCGTGCTGCTCGCGTGCCCGCACACCCCCGAGACGCACCACCTGCTGAACAAGACGACCATCAGGTTGATGAAGAAAGGCAGTCGAGTGGTCAACATTGGTCGGGGCAAGTGCATCGACGAGGAGGCGCTGGTCGATGCGCTGGAGGATGGGCACATTTCGAGCGCTGGCCTTGATGTGTTCCACGACGAGTGAGTGTTCGAGGGCGATGAGATGGACGCACCTACTGACAGCTGCAGACCCGTCGTTCACCCGAAGCTGCTGAGCAACAAAAAGGTGACGCTGTTGCCGCACATTGCGGGGAGCACTGTTGATGCCGACAAGGTGAGTCCGAAATTCAGGTTGGTGGAGGAAGTGCTGACAGTTGATGCAGAACTTTGAGGAAATTACCATGCGAAATATCGAGGCCTTCTTCCTCGGCGACGGGAAGCCGCTGACGCCCATCAACAATCCGGCCGTTTGATGCGTCGCCGATTGAGGTGGGAAGTGTAGATGTTTGCTGGCAAACCTGACAAGAAAGCCACCACGTGGAATGAGACCTGCCGACATTGAGAGAACTGTCCCTGATTGCATGCGGCTCGCCGTGATGTCCAGAACTTCTCGGTCTCGCGCGATTGCAAGCGCTCGTTGGTCAAACCAACTCAACGATGTCCAGAACATGCCGGATCCTGTTCTGGCCCGCGTGCATGGCTGTCAGCCCATCTCTGCCGCCGTTTCCGGTCGCCGGATGTCCGATGGCACGGCCCGGGAGCCCGGCGTCCTTCCGGACCACGCCCAAGCCCAGCTCACCTCAGCTCAGCGCGACCGCGTTTGCACCTCACCGCTTGCTTGCGTGTTTGCTTCTTTCCCTCCCAAACTCTCTCGCCAACAATTCCAAGAGAAGACTGTCCAGCAACAGCGATCGGTCCCGTTTTAAGAAAAGCCAGCGCGCGTCGCGCATCATCACTACACCCAAGACTCCAAGGGCCTCTCACAAAACACCACCGCCAACATGACACAAGTCGACCCATCGCTGGCTCTCCCTCGGATCCTCTGCCTCCACGGCGGCGGCGTCAATGCAGACATCTTCCGGTTACAATCTCGGGCGCTCATCGCCGCGCTCGCTCCCTACTTCCGCCTCGTCTTCGTCGACGCGCCCTTCCTGTGCGCACCACATCCTGACGTCGTCAAGGTGTATGGTGACCACGGACCCTTCCGCCGCTGGCTGCGCTGGGAGCCAGACCACCCCATCATCGATGCCGCTACAGCATCAGCCGAAATCGAGGAAAACATCCGCAGCGCCATGATTTCCGACGACGAGGGCGGCGCGAACGGTCGCTGGGTTGGCATCATGGGCTTCAGCCAGGGCGCCAAAATCGCCGCCAGCTGGGCCTTCACACAACAACTCCTCATCCGGGAGATCGGCACCCAACAGGCATGGAGACGAATGGGCGCAAACTGGCAATTCGTCGTGCTTCTTGCAGGCCGAGCGCCGCTGGTGGTCCTGGACCAGAACCTGCCCGTTCCCGAGGGATGCGCCAACGCGAGCGAGGCCAGCGCCGACTACAAAGGCCTGCCAGAGGGCATCACGGGAGACGACCACGTGCTGAACCTGCCGACGATCCACGTTCACGGCCTGAGGGATTCGGGACTCCATCTGCACCGCATGATGATGGATAGCTACTGCCGGGCTGACAGCGCGACGCTGGTTGAGTGGGACGGCCATCACCGTGTGCCGATCAAGACGGCGGATGTGCAGGCGGTCGTTGGGGAGATGTTGCGGGTATCGGAGCAGCTGGGCGTTTTGGCGGGGGATCCGCTGAGAGCTGTGCCTGGATCGTCGGAGGTGGACAATTACTAGCGAGCATCAATATAGGATCTCGGCGGCCGGCTGGACATGACTTGTGCGGCATGTTCCCGTCGCTTGTCAAACCATGTCGACATGCGGTGAATCCACTTTCAGAGTGCAGTGCCCCGTCGCACTACAGCCGGTCCAGGGCAAGAAGAGGAAGGGGAAGTGCGAAGCGGCCAATTGGGACGCCAAGGGGAGGCTGGAAAATACCTGCCCCTTGTGTGGGCTCCCCTGCCAGTGCGGCTACCTTATCATATTCGGGCCCGGTTCGGGACCGAGCGTGAGTGTGTAGGGTCGTGGTGCTGGATGAACTGTCAAGAGACCCGTCAGCGCGTCATGACTTCAAGTTGGCTTTGAAATCCATCTGTCTTTACTCCGCTCCGCAAACCAGCTCACCGTTTCCCTCTTCAATCTCCGCTGACCTTGATTATATACCTACATGTAGCCTCTGATTGCCCAAATATTGAAGATTACTCAGTCACCTACTACGGCACTACTACCAAAGCCTGCGAACCCTACCTGTATTCAGCATCCACTGTGTCCTACCCGCCATGTCCGCAAATCTCGGCCACCTTCCCGCTACGGCAAGCAGCTTCACTGCATTCGTCGGCCGCCAATTCACCACCCCAAAACCTCTCCCCGCCAACCTCGATCTCTCCCATCAAGTCGCCGTCATCACCGGCGCAAACGCAGGCCTCGGCTTCGAGTCCGGCCGCCAGCTCCTGCGCGCCAATCTAGCGCACCTCATCCTCGCCGTACGATCTCGGTCCCGCGGCGATGCCGCAGCCCAGACTTTACGGGCAGAGTTCCCCGGCGCCGAGATCTCGGTCTGGCTGCTTGACATGCTCGACTATACTTCTATCAAAGCATTCGCCGAGCGGTGCGCCCACGCGCCGCGCATCGACATGGTGATTCTCAACGCCGGGCTGCAGAAAGTGCCCTACACCACCGCGCCCGAGACTGGCCATGAAGTCACGATCCAAGTCAATTACCTCTCCACCGCTCTGCTGTCATACCTGCTCATCCCGGTTCTCAAATCTCATAGCCAGAAACCACGAGAGGGAAACTCTAGACCAATAGTCCTCTCCGTCGTCGGGTCGGACATGATGTACTCCGTCGAAAAGATCAACACGGACTCGCCCATCATCAGTGCCTACGACGGCGAGGCAGCATACGAGCCACAGAAGATGTATGCCGAGTCAAAGTTCCTGCTATGCTTCTTCATCGAGCGGCTATCGCGAACGGTAGAGCCGGGCGAGGTGCTCATCAACATGCCGAATCCTGGCTTGACGGCTGGCACGTCCTTCTTTTCGGCTAGGAGCGCCGTTGTTCGTACGCTCGCACGCGTTGGTCAGGCAATCCTAGCCAGATCACTCGAGGTCAGCGCGACGATTTACGTTGATGCTGCGACGTCCTGTGGGCCGGAGACACATGGCTCGTTTCTATCAGAATGGGCCGTTGCGCCGTAAGCTATCGAAGCCTCCGGGATACCACATGAACAAGTGTACTGACTTTGACAGATTCCCGCCGATGTGGTACACACCCCAGGGGAAGGAGTTTGGTGAGCGGTTGTGGAATGAGACGTTGGTGGAGCTTGATCTCGCGGGACATTGAGGAGAGCCCGATACACAATCTACGTCCGCCTTTGAAACCAGCGGTGTGGATTTTCTCTTGTCGGTCGTTGATGCGCCTAGGCAGTGAAGCTGCATTGGTTTCTGTCATGGCACTGTTCCACCTGTCATGTCTTTGGTGCGCCCATATTCCTCCGGCTAGGGGACCCCGCCTAGGTAGGCAGAGGATCGTTTGGTGATGTTGCTCGACACCGCCATGTCCTCGGCATCGCCGTCTGTAGAACCTCAGTTGAAGAACATTTGGCGTCCTCAAGATCTCAAACATCTATAAAAAGTAATAGCCATCCAAATGTGGAAGTAGCCTCGTATTGCAGCCACACCTCCAGCAGGATGCGGGGTTGACTTTCAAACGGCCGGCCTCCCGCAGCCAGGCCAGCCTATCAAAACCTCAAGGCTCGAAAGTGTAGAATCTCGATGAGCGCATCCCGCAGGCAGGCAGGCAGTCATCAAGTGGCGTATGCCATAAAATGGACGTTATCCGTGGTCGAAGCTACGCGAGCAACTGCTCTTGTCAAACTCTCCCAAAACACCACCAACAATACACCGCCGAGCATCATCACTCCTACAACCAGCTTTACGATGTTCATACCCGGGCCCGGTATCATCTACCTCCTCGTAAGCACCCCTCTATCCCCTTTCCCATTCATACTAACCCTGCAGATCATCCTCATCCTCCTAGCCTTCTCCATGTTCGTCGCCTCCTACCCCTCCGCCGCTGACCTACTAACCCCCTCCCAGCGCAATTCACATCTCCAGCACAACCCTCTCTCTCCCCCTCGCCCCTGGCATATCTCTCCTCACCATCCTCCTCCCCCTCTTCGCCACCGCAAACACCCTCACCTACCCCCGCCTCCTCCACTCCGCCCGCGGCTCCCCATCTCTCCTCCAGCGCATCTACCCGACCGCCTTCCAGTCCCTCCAGGCCATCCTCACCACCGCCCTCGCCACCTACCTCCTCCAGCAGGCCTTCCCCGGCGACGCCCAGTCCTGCCACCTCGCCACCTCCTGGCAGCGCCTCTTCGCCGCCAAAGACGGCCCCGCCATCCGCCGCATACAGGACGCCCTCGAGTGCTGCGGCCTCAACAGCGTCCGCGACCGGGCTTGGCCGTTCCCCGAGGGACGAAGCGGTAATGCCGGCCGCTGCGTCGAGCGTTTCGATCGTCATGTCGCGTGCGCCGGGCCTTGGGGGCATGAGGCGGCGCGGAATGCCGGGATGGAACTTGGGATCGTCCTTGCCGTGGCCGTCCTGCAGGTGTGTACCCAGCTCGCCTTGACGAAGCTTTCGGCTAACCTGATGACAGATCGCATCGCTGCTCATCGCTCGCCCGGCGAAGCAATGGCGCCGGTCGTGGTGGGCACAGGGCTGGCGTGCGTCGTTCCCTGAAAGCGAGCGTGTGATCCTGATCGAAGACGATGAGCGTGTGCGGCCGCTTCTCGAAGCCGCCCCCGATGTGCAGGAGGAGGCGGAGGAGGCGGTCGGCTACAGCGACCTCTCGCCTCCGAGGGTCACTCCGGCCAATTACGGTACCGGGAACGACGACGGCCCGAGAGTCGTGCCTTCGGGATTGGATCGGAATGCATGGACTGCCGAGTAGTACCTGTGAGGGAAGCAGCATACATCAGAAGTTATGTCGGACAGGCAGTTGTAAGGATCATCTCAGGGCAGGACGGAGAAAATGTTGGGACGACACCACCTCTCGGTTGTATTCAATTCAGGCATGGCAATGCTTTGTTCATGAGACAATCGTGTATCATTATTCCTATCTGCTCAATGCAACCCCTACAGGAGAGCCTCGCACTCGTCCGAAGGCTCGGCGGTCGCAGACGAGGTCGCAACGGCGGTCGTCGTGGGCGCAGAGGTGGGCGTGGGCAGGCACTCGCAGGCGGAGCTCACGCGAGAGATGATGTTGGTCGGGCACGCCTTCTGGGCGTACTCAGGGACGACAGAAACCTGAGCCTCCCAGCCGTTGGTGAAGTCGGCGCAGAACTCCTGGCTCTCCTCGAGACGACCCTCGATCGAGCTGGCACGCATGGCACGCAGGCAGTTGTCAGCGTTGCAGGGGTTAGGCTTGCAGCGCTCGCGACCAGTCTGCTTGACCAGGTAACCGCCACGCTCGATGGTGTTGATGAAGATGAAGCCAGAGGGGAACATGGCGTACGATGACCACGAGCCGACGAACGCGATGGTGCCGCCGCCGGGGAGAGCATCGTCCTCGGGGTAGATATCGAAGAAAGCAGTCTCGCAGACACCACCGCCGGTAGGGTCCTCGGGAACGGAGGAGATGTCGTAGACGCGGAGACCGGCACCATAGTTGGACTGGAAGATCTGGTCGCCGACGACGTATTGATTGTGGTCAATACCCTTGTTGGCGGCCTTGTAAATGCCGGTCTGCTTAGGGTTCTCGAGGCTGCGGATGTCCCAGATGTAGGTGACGGGGTAGCCATCGGCGGCGGGGCCCGAAAGGTCGTTCTCATCGTACTCGTCGTCGAGGAAGAGCCACTCCTGCCACTGAAGATCGTTGACCCAGCCCTGGTGGGTGTACTCGGCGCCTTCGTACGAGGTGCGGGAGATGATCTTGGGGGCCTTCTTGTCGGTCACGTTGTAGCTGTAGGGTGTCAGGGGAGGTCCGTGTGATGTCTGAGGGGCAGGGGCAAACTCACATGGTGAGAGTGTCCTCGTTGTAGCCGTAGCAGATGTCGGTACCGAAGTACTTCTCATCGGGGCCGCTATCCTGTGTGTTAGTCGCGAGCTTCATGGAAGGTTTGGTTGTGCTTCATACCGGTAGATGACACATTGGGCCTGTAGACGGTCAGTCATGCTCATGAAGTGGGGGAAACGAGACACTCACGTCGTGGACGTAGCCATCCTGGCCATCGCAGCCCAGGTAGACGGGGTCCGAAGGGTCCTCGAGGCTGAAGAAGTACAGACCGCCGTTGCAGCCGACGTCGCGGGGACGGACACCGACAGCCACTCCGTATCCGGCCTCCTCGTTGACGACGACGTTGTGGGACGAGCCGATGGGGAGGGGGTCGATGAAGTGACCGGTAAGATCCTTTTCGTTGGTGAACTGGTAAGGGGCATCGGCGGGGTCAATGTCGAGCAGCTTCTTCATGTCGAAGATCTGGACGCCGTTGCCCTCGAGCTCGGAGCCGATGAGCATGTAGTGCTTGTACGAGCGGATCTCGGTCCAGTAGGCGCGGTCAGCGATCTTACCGAACTTGGGACTGCGAGGATGGTCAGTATGAGCGGCACCGTTGGAGAGGAGGGTTGCGAAAGCGTACAGGTATCCCAGGTTCAGCATGCGTCCCTCGGGGAGAATCTCGATGAAGGCGACGCCATCGAACATGCCGGTGGTGACGAACTCGCGACCAGACTCGGGGTCGGTCCAACCCCAAGAGGAAGAACCAGACTTGCCACGGTAATCGGTGTTGGGCGAGCCCAGGGTGGCGTGGTTGATGAAGTCGTACAGGTCAATGTTCTTGCACCTGAACTTGTGGAGCGGGTCGCCGGGAATGGCATCGGCGTATCCGTTGACACACTTGGTGTACTCGAGCCTGGGCCACTTGGTGGAGTTGAGAAGACCGGCAGCCTCCTCGGCCTGCCAGAAGTCCTGGGGTGGTGTCAGGAAACGAACGAGGTCGCATTGAGATTTGTAGGTAAACATACCATCTTCTTCTTGACGATGCTCTCGTGGACGAGGCCCGAGTCGTAGAGCTTGGCGGCCCTGTCCTCGTCAACGGCCATCTCCTTGGCCAGGACGACCGAGGCGGCCGAGATGACGGCGGCGCCAGTGGTAGCGAAACGCATGGCGGCGGTTCGTGGAAGGTTGTGTGTGGGTGCTTGACGAAGGGCTCGACGGCGATCGAGGCTCACACAGGTTATCCGAGAGATTGGCCCTGAAGGTGCGGATGTCCCAAGCAGAGATGCGGGCGACGGTGGGCGGGCGAGGAAGTATTTATGCCGGCGAGTGATCGGCGGGGCCTCACGCAGGAGGCCATGTTGGGCCTTGGGTAGGGCCGGTCATACTGCGCGTGTGTGATCCCGGCCGGCGGGGAGCTCATGGAGGAAGCTGGACCTTGATGGTGGCCTTGGTGGACGCGATGGATCAGGGTGCCCCGACGGCTTCCTAGAAAGGCAGGAAACAAGTCGCTTGGCAGGCCCATGAGTGCGGAGACGGTTGTCGGCGGAGACGCATGGCGGGCAACCGGGCAACTGGGGGTGACGCTCCTCGGAGAGGACGACGACATGGGCGGACGAGGAGGTGGTGCGGCATGGTGGCGAGACGAGCAGCAGCCAGCCGCCTGCAAGCGAAGATAAGCTCGGCCTTGGTCCTCCGGTTGGACGCGGCGAGACAGACCTGGTAGAGGCTGGTGGCCAAGTCTGTAGGCCAGGTTCTTGGTGGATTGGAAGTCAACGTGGAAGCGGAGGAGAAGAATCGACCCCCGGACACGGCATCTGCCCCAGTGCCGATGAGGAAGGAGGAAAGAGCTTCGGCCGGTGCGGGGGCGCCGCCGAGGATGGTCGTGCCTGCCACCGCGCCATTGACTCCGCTGACGACCGATTATCGTTGACAGAAAGACCCTGGGATTGGCCGCCTGCGACGAGGTACCCGCAACCCTGTTCGGTGGGGCGCGTCTTTTGGGGAGGTGCTTTCGGGGAACGATATCGAGTCCTTGGCGACGAGCCTTGTAGCCGAGGAGTCTGGGGTGACGGGAGGGGGAGAAAAAAAGTAGCTTCCAATTGCATGCCGTCATCGTGAGACTGAGTGTATTCCATAGAGATGGTGTGACTGGAAGTCGAGTTCGGTTCGTGAGCATATCCCGTTGCGCCTTCCTCAAGTTTAGGCGCTCCTTCTCTGGAGCTCCTCCCCTGACGCCCTAAAGCCTCTCCCGTAACTGGCGCGGAAAAAAGGAATTGGCCAATCATGTCGTCCAGTGGCGGCCGGCACCTCAGATAAGGTCAAGCCTCTCAGCGCAGCAAATCCATGTCAATTTTTCTCCCGAACGTCTCCAGAGTCCTGGTGATCCTGTCGCTAATTCATCCCCTCCCGGCTTACGACCACTGCCCTCCAGGCCCAGGGGCGCCGCGGAAATCAAGCAGCTCGACAGTCACGCGATGGCCAAACGGCGTCCGCACCGCGCCAAAGGTCCACCTCGCCTCGAGCATTTCCAGGCGCCTCTTCCTCTCGCGCCCGTCGAGTGAGGAAACCCCATCCATCACATCCACCGCGCTGCTCTGAGCCACATACCACATCTGCCCTGCGATGCTGCGTGGATCCACCGGCATCTCCGGCCAGTGCACGAAAAAGAACGCGCCCAAGACAACGACCATCAGGGCCAGGAGGCCGGCGCTCAGCTTTGAGCAGATGGAGTGCACCACCTCCATCTGCGTCAGGTTGTATGGCACATTGGCGAACAGAATCGGCAAGAAGTGCGCGAGAACCGTCATGAAGGCCGCCAGACCCAGCAGCCAGTCGCGATTTCGTATGCCCGCCCAGACGCCCGTGACGGCATAGGTTGGCCGCCCCGCGAGGGCGGAGCGGGAGCCCGGCTGGGGCTTGTCGGCCATCAGGCGGTACGGCGCGACCACGGCGATGCTGTCGAAGATGCAATCCCAGCCGATCATGGCGGCCACGCCGAGCCCCGAGGTGATGAAGCGCGCCCCGTACCGGTTGCCGCCCTCCATGAACCACCTCACCTTCTCCGGCACCAGCGTCCTCCTGCCGTGGTAGAAGAGCACCACTCCCAGCAGCGCCAGGAGATAGATGAGCAATAGGAGCCGCCACCACACCGTCAGGACGGCAAACGTTCGCGGCGGTCGGCGGACCTTTGCTGAGGAGCGGCCGTCCTGGGGCCCGACTCCCCACGATGCGTCGGGGTGCCCGGCCTGCGGCATCATGACGACGCCGCCCTCGTCCCGTCGGTCGCCTTGCAGGACAAGACCGTACTCTTCCCTGCCGTCCGCGTTACGGAACCAGCCAAGGGCGTAATACCTCTCGGCCACATCGGCCTTGACGGCTCGGAAGTCGGGATGGCACACGGACTGTGCCACCTCGTGGTTGCGCGCGAGAGCCGCTGCACCCGCGACGCACCAGGGATCGGCGAAGACGCCCGTCCTCCAGTGCCGACTGACCACGATTAGAACCACGAGCAGTGCTAGAGCAGTGACGACGAGAAGACCGGCCAGGATGTAGGACCACATTCTCGAGACTCCAAGTTGGAGAGCACAACCCTGGATGGCGCTCAGCGAGCAGCGGCCGTGGACCTTGATCCCGATGGCCTCGGACGCGACGGACGGTATCGCGATGGAAAGATAGTATGCTGTGGTGGCAAGGAAGGGCACCCACTGGCCTTGCCTCGCCAGACGGAGGGGCCGCCAGAGGCCTCCCCACCCCTCAAAGTCCAGGGTGAGCGAGTCGCGGCCTTTGGCGCCCTTGGGCCGGGCGAGCGAGGCAAAAGGCTGGTACTGCTGTGCGGCCATGTCCACGGCGCGGATAGCCAGCACGAGCACCACGGCCACGAGTACGGGGACGAACTTGCCGACATAGTACCCTGTCGTCGTGAGGGTATACGTCGTCGCCGAGACGATGACCAGGTCTTGCAGGACCGTGGGTGTCGAGACGTCCGTGAGAATGACGCGGCTTGCAGGGACCGTGATGACCCTGGTCACGGGTGGGAACGTCTCCGTGACGGCCGTCGGTAACCCGTCAGGGCCGTAGGTCGTCCGGACGATGGGAGCCGGCGTCTCGATTATGGTGCTCAGGAAGGCGGGGACGTCGCTCGTCAGGGTGCGTGTCGTCGGTCCCATGATCTGCTTGCCCTGCACGGGGTCGACGGTGAAGGTTGACAAGATGGTTGTCTTGCCCGTGACCGCGTAGGTGATGGAGGGCCCGGTGGTGGTGATCTCGATTGGAACCGTCTTTACCGAGCCTGAGCGATATGTTGTCGTGAAGGTCGTTGTTGCGGCTGGCTGGAAGTAGGCAGCCCCGTCTTCGTCGTCTTCGGTGGCTCTCAGCATGGTGTAGGTTGTGATGAACGTCGTTGTGATCTTCGGTGGATCCGGGATGGTGGCCTCGCCCTTGTCGTAGAAGACTTGCGGCATGTTGTTAGGCGAGGAATCGTCGTCGCCGGGAGTGATTGTTGTCGCGGGACGGGTCGAAGTGACAGTCTCGGTTTCGTCCTTGGTCACAGTGGTCGTCGTAAATGTCGTGATCACTGTTGTCTCGCCTGGCTTTGTCAACCAAGAGACCACCTCGACCTCCACCCAAGCGCTGGTGATAATCCCTCGAACCGCGGTAGTAGCGTCGCTGTTTGTGCTCGTGGGAGTGGGGGACTCGGGGCCGGGTGATGGCTTGGGTGTTGGATGCTTCTCGGCATCGTCCACGCTGGTAGGACCTCGGCCTGGGGTCGTGTTCTCCGCGTCGACTATTTGTTCCCGCTCGGTCGTTCCTGGGGCCGGCGGCTTGTCACTTTTCTCGTTTGTTGCTGCTGGTGGCTCTTGCTGTGTCTTGTCAGGGGATCTGCTCGTCACAGGGGTGTTCGGCGGCTGCTTGTCAGTATTGCCGTTGTTGTTACCGTTGGTTTTGCTACCAGGGCTATCCTTGTTGCTGGTGGGCTGGGGCTCCTTCGGCTCTGAGTTCACGGGCTGGCTAACCACAGGAGGCGCGGGCTTGGTACTGGGAGGCGGATTGGGGGCAGGGGAGTTAGGGGCAGGGCTCTCATTGCCTGGCGTCTGCTTCCCGTCCACGATCGTACTCTGGGGAGGCGGATCTGCCTGCGTCGGCTCGGCGGGTGCGTTCTGAGAAGGTGGAGCTGGTTGAGAGCTTTGAGGAGGCGGATCTGCCTGTGTCGGCCTCGCGGGTGTGTTCTGAGGAGGCGGATCTTGCTGTGTACTTTGAGGAATTGGATCCGGCCGTGTCGGCTCGGCAGGCTCCGTATTCGCCGGTGGTGGTTGAGTCTGCACCGGCGCCTCGAAGCTGCTTTGCGGCCCCCCAACGGCCGGTGTGTCCTGAGACGGGGGGCTGTCGACAGTTGTAGGTTGTGCATCGACTGGTGGAGGTGCCTGCGAGGCTTCTTGCCGTCCCCAGAGCCTCATGCCATCACGGTAGCTATCCCAAGCCTCGTCATGGATCAGCTTGTTGTTGCGGGCTTCGATTCCCCGTCCTCGGATTACGGCCGTGTTGTCCGAGTTGCGCATGGCCTGTTCGGCGTAGAGGACGAGACCTGCAAGGGCGAGACATGTGGCGAGCAGAACCAGAATGTACCACCACCGTAGGGCCATGGGACGGTAGTCTGGCTTGGGGCGGCCTTTGGCGTTGAGGATGGAGGCTCGGCGGGCATCTTCGACGATCTCGGCCTGTGCCAGGGGCTTTTTTGTCGCCTGGCCAAAGTACGCCTGGCCGTGGTAGTTCTGGTCGGGATAGTACTGCTCCGAGTAGCCCTGCTCCGGGTAGCTCTGATGGGGATAGTTCTGGTCCGGGTAGTTCTGGTATTGATGATTTGGTTGCTGCTGCTGCCACACAGGCTGGATGTCCTGTTGAGATTGGTCCATCGTTGGTGACGGAACGGATCACTGAGGCATACACATCATCATCAAACTGGGCCAGTGGAGAAGGGCGGGAACTTGAAGGTTCGACGAGAAGACTCCTTTATGTGAGTCCTTTACTAGATCTCCTTGCAGTCCGCTCTGCCAGAACCATCCTCTTCGCTCCTAATCGGGAACACTCGCTGGCTGTAGGGCTGATGCCAAGGTGAGCCTGGCCCTATTTCTGTGCCATCAGCTGCCGAGTCGAGTCGAGCCAACCTGCGTTTGTGTTAGGTAGCTTTAAAGATCAAAGAGATGCGCCTCGTGGGCCTGCAAGCAGCAACTTACCAGAAGGCGATGTGTCAATGGGTTAGTCGCTGGCAAAGGCGGCGCGTCCAGGCCATTGAGAACTTCAGATGTAGTGCGGCTGAGTGCCGTTCGCGGCTGGGGATGGCACCGCCACGCCGAACCACCACGCCACTCACTGCCTAACAGTTATTTGAGACAACGTATGAGTATGACTTAAACACTAGCAAATTCGGCGACTGAGCTCCTTGTGCCGCGGTCAGTATCGCAAGACAGTCAAATTGATTTAGAGGCTCCGTCTATCACGGGAGTTCAACGTGGCGGCCAACTTAAAGGCATGAATTGGTCCGTTCAATTTGATACCCTCTCCGTGGTAGTCCAGGAGCAGATGCAGGCCGTATCGGGCGAGGACTCTATTCAGCAGCTCTGTTCGACATGGGCTCCTGTTCGTCATCAGGTTCCTGTTCATCATCAGGTTCCTGTTCATCATCAGGTTCCTGTTCATCATCAGGTTCCTGTTCATCATCAGGTTCCTGGGTCCAGTGCCGTGGCACCAGTTCATTGGGAGCATGGGTTGGTACTTGGTCACTGAGCGGGAGATGTTATTTGTGTATCATGGTCAGTCGGCGAGCCAGTAGAGCACTTTGCATTCAACCAGTGGGTGAAGACTTCACCCGTTAGATTCAGGTTTGAACCTGCCCTCTGATCTTCCACCACCTCCCCACCATGTCGGCATAAAACTCGTCATACGCTGCCGGCTTCTCACCCACCGACACCTTCCCACATTCAAAGTGCCACGGCTTGTCCTTCCCAATGAAGTGCAGCACTGCGTGCTCGTCTTTGTATCTCAATGCTGCAGGGATGTAGAGCCGATACACCCTATGCATCTCCATGTTGTACGCGAAGCCAAGACGATGCCACGGAGGTCCCGGCGCAGCTTCCCTCCCTCCATCGCCGAAGAACATGTTCAACAACCCCTGGTCTCCGCCGTCGAACGACTCTGCACACGCAGAGAAAGCAACCAGGGCATCGTAGGTCGCCGCATCGGGACGGAGGAGCATGACACCGCTGTTGAAGCAGTCGGGGAAGCCGAGCTCGGGACACGCGGCCAGGGGCACGCCGGGCGGGACGGATTTGAAGAGATGGTCGAGACTTCGGAGAACGAGGGTGTCTGCGTCGAGGTAGAGGATGCGGCGGAAGGAGGTCTGGGACCAGAGATGGAGTTTTGTGAGGGTTGTGCTGAGATCGGGACGGCCGATGAGGGAGAGATTGGAGGAGTTGGAGGCCAGAGGGGGCACGGGGACAAGGACATCGGCGATGGAAGAGAGAGAGGCGAGGGAGGACTTGGAGAGGGTCGAGGGGGTTGCGAGGATGCAGATGGGGAGGATTGTGCCGGTATTGCGGAGGGATCGAGCAAGGACTGCGGCGGGGAGGACGTAGGAGTCGCTCGTCACGAGCTGTCGAGGTTAACATATGGTGCAAGCTGCAGAGAATGGACTCACGGTAAAGTAAGCATAGGCCTCAGGGGCCACGTCTGGCAAGATGCTGCCCATGGTGTTGCCTACCCTACGGTTGACCCTATTCTCTGGATGCAACGAGGGCGATGCCGACTTATACGAGCAGAGGAGCAGACTCTCGGCATCTACCGGCATCGGCAACACCATCTTCGACCTTCAACCCTGGCCGCCAAGCCAGCCGTTGCACACCATCGGTGGCTCATCCTCTCGCATCGCAGGAACGAAAGGCGACGGCGCCGGCATTCGCGGAAGGGGAATAGAAGATATGAACGGCTGAAGCCGAGCGTGACGCCACGCTGGAGTTTACTTCAGATGCCGGGCGAAGCTTGATAAGAGCTGAGGGGCGAAGTCGTGGTGGGTGCGGAGTTGCGTCCGTGAGGGGCTCTCCCATGTGATGTGTCTAGGTCAAATGGTTAGCTCATGTATCCAACTAGAAATGCCTCGATAGATTCATACCGAAGACAGGATGAGGAAAGGAGGCTGTGCATCTGAGAGGAGGTGATTGTGTCTTGATCCTTATCCTCTCTTGATGTTCATCATCTATCCCGATGCTCATCTTCTGTCTTGACGCTCATCATCGGTCCTGACGCTCATCATCTGTCCTGACGCTCACCATCTGTCTGTCATCTCCAAGCTCAAGCACCTTCAAAAACAATCCATTCTCATTCCCAAGACCATCCAGTCTGATAGGTACCTTAACGCCATTCATATGACCGACAATACACATCTCTTCATCCCAACGCCCCCCTAAAAGTTCGTCGCGCCATTCGTCCTCGTCGTGAACACACCAACACCACTAACCCTCGGATCCCACTTCCTCTGAAACTTCATCTCCGCCGTCGCCGCATTGCCCCCATCCTCGAGCTCCTCAAACCTTCCCTCCCGCTCCCTCTCCCCCCGGAACGGCCACACCCCCTTCTTGTACAGCAGTCCCGCGATGACACCGAAGAACAATACTCCACCACCGACGCCCAGTGAGATTGGCAGGGCGGGCATCAGACTCGCCATCGCACCGTTGGATGCCGAGGGGTCTGCGAGGGAGGCCTCGGCGTCGCCTGACAGGGGCGTGCCGGAGGGGAGGTCGAGAGTTGACGAAGTTAGGGTGAGGAGAGTTGTAGGCGCGGCGAGAAGGCCGGTGGGGAGGACGAGGGGGGCTGTGGGCGAGGGGGCGACGATGAGGACGTCGTCTGGGTCCGGGGTCGCAGGGAGGGAGGGCACGGCGGAAGGGGAGAGGGGAGGAGGTAGGGCGGATGTTGTGAGAGCGTCCGAGGGAGAGTCGGTGATGATGAAGGTCGGTCGTGGCCGTGTTGGGGTTGTTGATGGAAGGGCAGGCTGGGTTGTGGACTGCTCCGTCTCGTTATTGTTGTCGTCGCCTGTCCGTACAGGAGCTGGTGATGATGGCGATGCCGCTGAGGGGGTGCCGGTTGGCAGGGGCTGGAGCCTGGTGTTCGGGGCCGTAGAGGTGTCGTCGCCGTCGCCGCCGATGATGGGGCCGAGCAGAGGCGGCGCGGCGCTCTGCTGGCTGGGAGGGCTGAAGAGGTCGTCGATGAGGCCGGACATGATTGCTTCCGGTGTGCTTCTCTTTCGTGTCGTACAGCTGAGTTCTCCTCGTCGGATACAAAAGAAATCAGGATATCAAAGACCGAGAGAGTAAAAGGAGAATCTGCCCAGCAGTATGTCGTCGTGTGTTGGTCAGTCGCCGGGACTGCCGTTTCGTTTCGTACGTCTCCTCGTTCGTAAGGAATGTCGAGATGATGAGGGCCAGCCACAAGATCGATTCGTGAATACTTGGACGAACCTCAGGGATGAGGAGGGGGGAGGGAGGGCGAGAGAAGGATAAAGAGCAAAGCCAGGGTTGGACTTGGTGGGGACCCCTTCTTTGCTGGAAACAGAAAAGGGCTGGGCTGGGGGCCCATTCAAGTATGATCCCGGGGAACGTAGGAGGGTATATCCAGCCACCGGGGGGCGGACGGACGGGGCGGGAGCGAATCGAGGGAGCCTGTCTCCCTCGGGACACCCGCTTGACTCTCTGAGCGTGTGTGAGCGTGTGAAGCCATCTGAGAGAGACTCAGACAGGCAACCCCTGTCTCGGGATCGGCTGCTCGAGGAGGACGCCGGCGCAGCGATCAACCGCGTCATGCGGGGGGCCGCAGGGCCGCGACGAGACGGCAGGTTGCACGATCAGCGGGACGCGGGGCCCGGGCGTCGGGAAGGGGAATGGTTGGATGACAGAAGATGGAAGCAGGGTATGTCCGTGGAGGAAGTGCTGTCAGTTCTTCAGAGCTCGACTTGCTCGACTCGCGGGCCCCTATTTTGGGTTCTCCTCCCTAGGAAGACCCGTGCTTCTATCTTGGATTGTCCATCATCATCTCCACGGCTCATCTATTCCCATCTCTCCCCTGGATCAGAAAGACCAAATTGGAACCAACACGAACGCGAATGAATAAGATCGCCCTCGGGCATACCGCCCCTCGGAGAATTCCACCACCAGTGCACCACACATGATGATAGAGCCCCAATGCTATACCCATGCGCACCCCTGCCGCTCGGGACTCCCGATCAAACATGCCAGGGTTCCAAAGAAAAGCTCTCTGAAACGCCGCGGGACCCTCGGCCTCAACCTCTCTCTGTCTGTCTGCCTTGCCTCGCCCCCCGTCGCATTGAGCCCCAGAAGACCACCATCCTCAGACATACGAGGCTCTTCTCCTTCATCGACGTCAACACCCTCTTCCCTTCCTGCCATCCCATCCGCCCGTGTTTCCGCCGTTCGTCTGCTCTCTTCGTCACTACACTTCAGTCGTCCTCCAACTCCGAGGCCTCCCCCCCATCTCCGGCTCTCAGATCCAAGACCTACAGTCCAAGCACAGCGCCACCTCTCGACGGCGCCCTTTTCCCCCTCAAAGACCTCCTCTCATCGTCCCCGTGCTCCAGTCCCGAGCCCCCCCTTCTGACACAAAACCCCCGAGTGATTGCCGTGATGCGACTCTTCCCCTTCCCCTTCCAGCCCTATGCCCCCTGGACCTCCTGTTTCGCCCGCCCAAATCCGTCTACAGATCGCCCCTGCAGCAGCCTGCAGCCGCTCGGCACCGCTCCAGCGATCAGCAGGGGGAGGCGAACCCGCCAAGCCGGCGCCAGTGGTGCTGCTCTTTGCCCTTTTCTCCCTCCATCGTCGTCGCCTGACCTCGCAACGGTCGCCTCCCTTGGCTCTCGCGCGCGCAGAAGCAATAGCGATCAGCGCGATCTTCCAGAACCCCAAACCGCCCCTGGCCTCAGGAATGCCACCGTGACCACGCCGCCCCGAGGAATGCCGGCTGATAGTAGGTACAGTAAAACGCCAGCCACGCGCATTTCCTCCCTGTCGCGAGTTCCTTACGCGCGGCCCATCTTCACGTCATCACTACTACCCAAGAGTCAAACACATCGTACGAGTTCATCGATTTCTATTTGCTGTTTTGTTTTTTGGCCACTGACGGCACTGAAAATCCTTCCGTGTCTGTGTGAGGGGGTATCGAACCAAGGAAAAACGAGGAAAGGAAAGAAGAGCTAGTTAGTTGTACAACGTCTTGTTTCGCACTCGTACACACACTCCCGAGAGCACTCATTAAAAAGAAGTAAGATGCGCGCCTTTGCTGCAAGAATACGCGCCCGGGCCGCTACTGGGCGATCCCGTGGTGCCCCCCGTGTGCTGGGACACTCTGCTTTCGCACTTTGTCCTCGCGTCAACTCACTTCAGCTCCTTCTCCTTCGATGGCGATTGCTCCCGAGCCGGTGTGTCGCGCGGAGGCGTCGTGTCGCCCGCGTCCGACGTTGTCGAAGGCTGTCGCTCAACGGGCGAAAGTCCACCAACGCTGGCTGCCAGAATACCCGGCATACCCAGGGCGGAGCCCATGGCCGACCGCATCGGCGACATGGAAGACCGGTCATCCTCCGAGTTGGAGCCGCCTGTCCTA